>CM042834.1:51313594-52578594 GCA_023653725.1 Bungarus multicinctus
AGTCCCAGCTGCACGAGGGGCCACATTTCATAGTGATGTTAATGCCTTACTTGACTTTATTGTCATTGCACCTTGTACAACAAAATTAAATGTCAATTTCAGTGTACATTATACACACAAAAAATAAAACAAAAACATGACAGCTTATCTTTCTCCTTCTATCCCTCTGTTTTCTCCGCCTCTGCTTCCTTCCTGAAGGGATAGTATTCCATAGCTCCCCCCGGGGTCCTAGTTGCCTCCTTCAGTATGTTATGAAAATTTATAAAATCATTCGCAATAATAGCCTTTTCACATTTCAGCCCAATTTGTAACAAGGCTTGCCAGCTATAGATGCCCCTTGCCCCACAGGGTTCAATCAAAGAAAAAATCCAAAACACACAACAGAAATCCAAAACACACCATACCCTGAAAGAAAGAGCGTCCAGCCACAGCATCTATGTGTGCAGCCATCTTGGGACCTTGCAAACATGCAAATGGTATAAATACCTACATATTATAATAGCCTTGGCTACTATTTGTATTTCATTTTTCTTTTTAATCTATTTATTTATTTATTTTATTTATTTATTTATTCAATTTATATACCGCCCTTCTCCCAAGGGACTCAGGGCGGTGTACAGCCCGTCTAAAACCCCACAAAAATACAAAAGTTAAAAACGTATTAAATTAATATTGGCTGATTAATAAACTAACAACCCCACCCCCACCCTTAAAACCCCAATTTAAAATTAAATAAGATGGAGACCGAATTAAAACCATCTCAGCCCAGGCCAGCCTGCTCAAAGAGCCAGGTCTTCAACGCGCACCTGAAGGCCCTCAGGTCCGTGCCGGTACGGAGCTCCGGTGGCAGAGTATTCCAGAGGGCAGGTGCACCCACAGAGAAGGCCCTACTCCTCGGTGCCGTCAGACGACACACAGCGGCCGACGGCACCCGGAGCAGACCCTCTCTATGGGAACGCACCGGCCTGTTGGAGATCACTGGCAGAATGCGGTCCTGGAGGTAACCTGGTCCCATGCCATGGGTCGCCCTAAAGGTCAAAACTAGAACCTTAAAGCGAACCTGGAGAGCCACCGGCAACCAATGCAGCTCGCGCAGGAGAGGCGTCACATGGGCGCTACGTGACGCCCCCATGATCACCCGCGCGGCTGCATTTTGCACCAGCTGAAGTCTCCGGATGCTCCCCGCAGGGAGCCCCATGTAGAGGGCATTACAATAGTCCAGGCGAGAGGTGACAAGGGCCTGAGTGACCGTGCGCATGGCGTCCTGATCCAGGAAGGGCCGCAACCGGTAGATCCGGTTAATAGATATCTATTAATATTGTACTTTAACTGGTTAACTTTTTTATTATTGTTCACCCTCCAGAATCATTGGTTTGAGATGGATAGCTATTCAAATTGAATGGATGAATGAATGAATGAATGAATGAATGAATGAATGAATGAATGAATGAATGAATGAATGAATGAATATGAAGCAAGGATAGTATGATGTCGGTAGTATGATTCCAGAGGACATTCCCTTTTTTCATCCATGCTGTTATTCTAATTTTAGAAAAAGAGACAATTCCCATTAAAACTGTTATTTCCTTTAAGGGATAACCCTTGTAGGCGTTATATTATCCAGAAGAAGACATGATAAAAATTTAAAGTTACTGTCTTTACAAGTTTTTGCTAAGCTTTAGTGGGCAGAAATTTGAGTCCAACACTAGATTTCATTAGAAAATTTGCACTGGCAGATTTGCAAATGAATCGCCATGATTATGAGCGAACCAACCTGGAAGTTAGAGACTGTATGATGCCACTACTAATAGAAGCCACTCATAAAAGAAAATAATAATTACCAAAAAGAGTTGTCATTTTTTCCCCCTCACTTTGATTCTGGGTTTCTGCTTTAATCTTCTAACAGATATGCTAAACTTCATATTCCAGCTGAAAATTGTATATTAGGACTCCAGGCACATCCTTTCAATGCTATCAGAACAGAAGCTGACAATAGATATAGTCAGTCCTTCATGTCTTTGTTGATTTTGTAGGAAGGAGATTTTCAACTCTGTGTAACTCTGCTTCTTTTGAGAAACAAATAATGTACTACTTCTAAGCAGCATATTTTGCTTTACCAGTCCAATTATTTTAATAAGGAAAAACTATATTTAGTATTAATATTTAAAAAGTATGTGTCCATATCTAGCACAACAAAGTATACATCTATATCCTGAAATACTATACATTATGTGAACCATTAACATACTATAGTTAATAAAATAGAATAACTTGAATCAATATTAAGAAGCAGTTTCTGGTTTAACCTTGGTTGTTCTTGCCTTTGTCTTTAATAGATGTTAGAATTTATTGATATAATTTATTACTTTATGTAAACATATATATGACAATTAGTACATTAGGCAGAAGATTAATCCTGAATGTATGTTGGTACATTATATATACTATATGTCTGAACATATATGTGGCTTTCTACATTCCTAGCTTTCACAATATAGCATGAATATCCTTGAGATAAAATTGGTACACAATTTTTTTGTAGGTGCATGGTATGTTCCAGTGACTGTTTATACCGAAATGACTATGCCCCATACTCCCTGTTTCTGAGGTCTATATATTTGAGAATATGTATATTATATATTATTTTATTCATTATGGAAAACTCTTCTAAACAATGGATCCAAACTGAAGCTATATTAGAGCCAAATAATTTTATTAATCAATACCTTTTCACCCAAACCATTTTTCTAGAATCAACAAGATTCTCACTAAAATTATGCTTCAAATCTGGAAGACTAAATAGGAATCTCAGGGCATCTTTTTGTCTTCATGAGAAACTTACACATAGGTTAGGGAACCATGGGATCAACACAACATGGCAAAAGAGATTGGCTCCAAATTAATGCTTCTAAAACTGAAAAAAGAATATTAATAACCTGAGCTTTACTAATGACTACTTTAATAGCCAATGATGCAAAGGATCTGCAAAGTCTAATAATAAAAGTCATGGACCATACTGGAAAAAATGGGAATAAAATTAAATATATAAATATATATAAAGATCAAAGTAATGAAAACAAAGACAACAATCAGCCTTAGAATTTACAATGAAATTGAAGTGATTAGATAGCTTCTGTCTCTTATGATTAACCATCAGCAGTAAGAGACACCATGATCAAACACCATGATGTGTCTGTACTGTACATACAAAGATCAGAATAATGAAGGCAATGGTATTCCCTATGAAACTGAATGGAAACAAAAATGGACACTAAAAAAGCAGGTTATTGAAGAAGTGGGAGCACTGATGCTTTTGGAATGTTGGAGAAGACTTCTGACATAGAAAACAAATGTATGATCGGAAAAATTAACCTAGAGTTCTCATTCAAGGCACGAATGACCAAGTTATCACATTTTTGGACCCAAATTGGTGAAGCGCAGCTCATTGAGATGTCGTAATGTTGAGAATATTTGAAAGAAAGAGAAGACAATCAGCAGCAGATAATGGATAGGCTTGATTATAGTGGTGGATACACAACTGAAAGGCCTAAAGAATTAGATTGAGATACCACCATTGTGAAGTAGTCTATCTATGTGGTCTCTTTGAATCAACATCAGTTGTCAACTAAAGTTAAATCTGGTGTGTCAGCTTGTATTAAGAAATCCCTCAATATTTTAACCTGCTTGTTTTCAATTACTTTCCAACTATATGTTCCCACCAATGTTTGGTTATTGGCACATGATGACTTTTTCAGGTGTTCCAGTGAATCATCAGTTCATAATGAACTTTCTTATCAACAATTGTTAAATCTGGAGTAGTATTACACCTATTAAATTATATTTATTGAATTATTTTCTTATAATATATACTTGGTGGTTGCTGAACAATCTGAAATTTATGAAGGGATGAATGAGCTGAAGAATTTTTAACCTGTCCTCCCAGATTGGAAAAAGGACAGCTTGCAGCCACAAAAAGAATAGCCCATCCTTGTGTTATAAACCTGATTATTACTTTTACAAGCCTACATTCTTCAAAATTAGTATTACTGTAAGAGGCCCTGGAATATTCACTTCTCCTTTGTAAAGTATCCAATTCCTTACATACACATAAAAGTGTTTCTTTTATTCTAGGATTCTTCTTCCACTTAACTATCAATGGGAGGTTGTTACGAATTGAATAGGTCAATCAAATCCAGATGGGTTAAATTTAATCCCAAACAGATCCAATCATGGGCAGGGTTAAACTAACTTCATTTCATTCCATTTTTTGTGAGAATACCTATACGGAGACATCAATTCATTTTGCCTCTTTAATCTTCCCAAAAATAGCTGGGGGGGAGGAAGTTCCCCCCAAAAGCAGGCCTCTCAATACATTTCTCATTGTTGCTAAGGCCAGTCAGCACAGAAACACTCTCAGTCACTGATTGGCTGCATTGTCAAAACATGGCCACTTTTGTCTGCCTGGCCAATGGGAAAGAATTGAATGAGGAAGCTTTGCCAGGACTTCAGTGATGCATGGAGTCTTTCAATGCTAGACATCTCCTGGATGAAGTTTTATTCTATATTCCCAAAATGATTGCTTTTGAGTTCATTATGGTGCTTGTATGTTTCTGTTCCCTTCTGCTATCTCCAGGTACTGTGATGTTCATTGTCCAGATTTTTTCTTTCTTATCAACAGTTGTTAAATATGGGGTATTATTATGGCGGTCCCCAACCTTTCCAGCTTGGCGGCCCAGCCCAGTGTGAGCAGAGGTGTGTGAGTGTGGCAGATGCATGTGTGTGCACACAGCTCCATTTGTGTGAGTGGCGCACACTCTCCACTCACATCAATGGACCTTTGTGCACAAGTGGAGGGGTGCTTGCGCATGAAGCTCTACTCAGGCAAATGGCGGACACTACTGCTCACACATGAAGCTCCACCCACAAGAGCAGACGGTGCTTATGCTCGCATGCAAAGCTCCACTCATGGAGGAGCTTCACGTGCACGCTTGCCCATTTCTCCTGCAGCCCAGTTTTAAACAGGCCATGGCCTGGTAGTGGGCCATGGCCTGAGGACTGGGGACCCCTGTATTATTATATACACAGATATGTGAAATCACAGTTGCCAGTTCTTGTGCTTTACAGCCCTCTCTAAGCAGTTTTACAGATTCAGCCTATTGCCCCCAACAATCTGGGTCCTCATTTTACCCACTTGGGAAGGATGGAAGGCTGAGTCAATGTTGAGCCTGGTGAGATTTGAACTGCCAAATTGCAGGCATCCTGCAATCAGCAGAAGTAGCTTGCAGTACTGCACTCTAACCACTGCGCCACCGTGGCTCAACATGCAGATCCAAGCAGTCTAGAACTTTGTAATCAACGGATAGAAATTTTGTCGATGTCCATGTTTTCTAAGTATCATCCAAGATTTTTTGGGTATGGCATCATGTACGCTGATAATAACGTGGCCAATTTATGCCATAATCTTTCCACTTTGATTTTCATGTGCTTTGTGACTGAATTGTGCTTACCGGGGGGTGGGGGGGTGGGGGGGTGGAAACAAAGCCACAAAGTTTTTTTTTAAAAAGAAAGAAAAAATAGCCAGAAATAAAATGCAAAACTTTTAAAGAACGAAATTACAATTTTGAAATTGTAGAAGATTAACCTGAAAATCAATCTTAAAGAAAGATGTGCACAGAGGAATGCCAAACACCGTTGTGTTGGTTTACAGTGTTCATGTTCAGGAGAGAACATCCTGAAGGGGAAGGAGCAGAAGGCAAAAAAGAAATGAAAGCAGAATCACGGTTGCTGCTCCGGCGGCTGCTGAAGTTACTTATAATATCTAAGGAAGCAGCAGATGGTGTCCCTTCCGAAAATGTGGATTTCTGCTATGGATTACTTGATTGATAGCCTTTCTTCCTTTTATGCATGTGTGTTTAGGTTATAGCATTTATTTGATTTGAAAAAGAAAGACACAAAATGAAGGATAACTACAGAAGACAGAAATGTCTAGGTGTCCATTAAGATTATGATATCTTCCTATGCACATTATAACCAGGGTGGGCAACTTCTGAGCAGGTACAACCAGAGGTAGTATTCAGCAGGTTCTGACCAGTTCTGGAGAACCAGTAGTGGAAATTTTGTGTAGTTTGGCGAACCGGCAAATACCACCTCTGACTGGCCCATCTATTCTCTGCCTCCCGAGTCCCAGCTGATCGGCTGAGTCTTCTTTTGTTGCCCTGCACAGGAGAATGGAGCTGGAAAACAGGTTAGTGGGGTGGGGAGGGAATGGGGATTTTGCAGTATCCTTCCCCTGCCACACCCATCAAACCATGCCACACCCACCAACCCACACCACACACCCCAAGCCACACCTACAGAACTGGTAGTAAAAAAATTTGAATACCATTACTGGGTACAATCACTCACTCAGCTTTCTGGTTCCCTGAAGGACTGCTGAAAATTATTCGGTGATACTGTGATATCAACAAAAATGGCACAGTTCAAATTATCACTTCATTTTTGGTCTAATTATAAGGATGGGAATCCGAATACAAAAGAATAGTCCAAATTAGTCTATTTTAGGTTTATCTATTTTATATAACTATAGTTATCTTGTTGGGAAAAGCTATACTTCAATTTTACAGGGCTTTCAAATCAGAACAGAGTTTTAGTAATTTGGGTATAACATATATTTTATGATTTCATTCAGTGATTTGATAAGACAGCAGTGTTCCAATATCTAAGGGGCTGTCCCACAGATGAGGGTGAGTCAACCTAGTCTCCAAAGCAGAGGTGGGTATTCAGCAGGTTCTGACCAATTCTGGAGCGGAAATTTTGAGTAGTTTGGAGAACTGGCAAATACCACCTCTGACTGGCCCCACCCCCATCTATTCTCTGCCTCCCGAGTCCCAGCTGATCATCTGGGTTTTCTTTTGTTGCCCTGCACAGGAGAATGGAACTGGAAAGCAGGTTAGTGGGGTGAGGAGGGAATGGGATTTTGCAGTATCCTTCCCCTGCCACACCCACCAAGCCATGCCCACCAAGCCCACCACACCCACCAAGCCACACCCACAGAACTGGTAGTAAAAAAATTGAATACCACCACTGCTCCAAAGCACTTGAAGGCAGAAGCAATGAATGGAAAATAATCAAGTAGAAAACCAACCTAGAACTAAGGAGAAATTTCCTAGTAGAACAATTAATCAGTGGAATAACTTGCTTCCAGAAGTTGTGGATGCTCCAACACTGGAGGATTTTAAGAAGAGATTGGACCACAATTTGTCTGAAATGGTAAATGGTATAGGGTCTCTGGCTGGAGCAGGGGTTTGGACTGCAAGGTCCCTTCCAGCTCTGTTATTCTGTTATTTGCTCTGTTCTGATCATGGTTACTAATATGATTAATGTTTAATACATTTGGTTACAGCTTAAGAGTGATTTTAGTCTGCTTAAACAATGTAACATTCAGATACTCAGAATTAAATATTTATATTACAAAAATTATAAATCTCTTGCTTATTCCCTTCTAGTTTATTCTTTTATCCTGTTTTTCTTGCTTCTTTATCTTCTTTATACATTTTCTTATACTACCTCACTAGTGCATTTTGTTATTGTTATAGCTATTTGTCATATCTCATTCCTATTAAAAACACATAAAGGAAAAGGAGCAGAAGACTTTTAGGAGGCAAATCATTATTACTCCTATCCTTAAATACACAGGGGAGTGATGGGGACAAGTAAATCCTGCCTGTACACCCCAAAATGTCCTATTTTGATTGGGAAAGTTTCCTTATAGGGAAAAGGGAAATCAGGGATGAAGGATTTTGGAACAGAGCATATGACCACTTCAGTGATAGGATTCAAAAATACAGGTTCTGTGGGCATGTCGTGGCTTGGTGGGCATGGCTTGGTGGACATGGCAGGGCAAGAATACTGTAAAATCTCCATTCCCTCCCCACCCCACTAACCTGCATTCCAGCTCCGTTTTCCTGTGCAGGGCAACAAAAGAAGACCCAGCCAATCAGTTGGCACTTGGAAGGCAGCAAATAGATGGGGGCGGGGCCAGTCAGAGGTGGTATTTGCCAGCTCTCCAAACTGCTCAAAATGTTCGCTAGCAGTTCTCCAGAACTAATCAGAACCTGCTGAATAAAACCTCTGAACCACTTCCTTCCATGCATTCTGCTACAGAATAACATTTCATTTCTTACTAAATATGTTTAGCTTTGGATTATTTATTGAAATAGGTAAGATCCACTGGCTGGAGTAATGTATCTTAAGCTTTGGTCTGTTTAGTCATAGTTTATTGAATGAACCGCAAATGCCTGTGGTTGGCCAACATACTATACTATGAATGTTGATGAAACACAATCAGGTCATAGATGATATGCCAAAATCAAACAAACCAAGCATGGCATGCTGTGAATGAATCTTGACTGGTTGGGCTGCATTTCCAGTGTTGGGTTCCAAATTTCTCTCACTAAAGATGGTTATACTTTATCAGTTTTCAAGAATGACTGCATTCCCAGCTATCCTCAGTCAAGGCAAAATCAAACGCTTTGTCCTTCTGCTTGAGGAGAAAAATACTGGAAAATAAAGTTAACTCACAGTTGAATCTTTGAATTTGTGATGAAATGTGCATAAATGCAAAAGGTCATTTTTGTATTTAATGCACTGACTGAACATGTCAGAACTTTGGAAGCTGTCATTGCCAAGTAGTGCCAGCTTTATTGCAGTGCTTGATTGTATGATAAAAAAAAATCATTTAAATTCTAAACATGCTATTAGGAAAATGGAAAATCTCATAGCCATATTTTGTATGCTGTATCTCCCAAATGTAAAACTCTTTTATGAAACTGTTCTTTTCAGGATATTCTTGGTTCAGAGCAGCATCCTTCTTAACATCTGCAGGCTGCAGGTGATCAATTGTCCATAAAGTGCCATTCAGAAATGATTAAAATAGCTTGATGTGAAGAGCCTACTTCTATTCTAGTCTAGGATGGGATTTTTTCCTTTCCTTTTTTATATATTGTTGCTACAGCAACTGTGCACCAAGAACAAGGATGCCAGAAAGTTATTCAATTTTGTAGGAATTTCATTTACTCTGGAAGGGTTTCTTTTGCCTTCTAGAGGTGATTCCTACTCAAAATAATAACATTACAGATTTCATGAGGAAAATATAAGACATGACTTCTCCGTGTTTTTTCTTTCCTTAAAAATAAGCAGGATCAAACACATTTCTGAATTTTTCCTCATGCCTTGTTTCAAATATCTTGAGAATTCTAACCTTGATTGTATGTTGTCAAAGCTAGAGCACTCCTACCAGTGGAGAAGCTCCTTGCCCCACCGACATTTTTCTAGTCATGGCTATCTGAAAAAAAGCTAAGCTTCCATTAGGAAGTACTGGTTCACCTGAAAGCTGATGCTTTAATTGTAAAGGCTTTCTCCTTCTGATATTTGCAGTGGATGCATTCATATCTGCAGGAAAAAGACATATTTTAGTAACATTAGGTTGAAGGGTTTATCACGGCACTTGCACAATGAATGCTCCAATTTTGAGAAAGCCTCAAAGCCTGAATGGGGCTTGTTGTAAATACAACAATCTAATTTTTAGTCAAGATTTGTATTTACTGCAGGGAAACAAACTTAGAACAAATTACATTTCCATGCACTTTAGTTTGTTCTAATGGAACCATAATGCAACAGAATGACTGCTATAAAAGACAAATGCATGAACTTATACTATAGGAAAAATCAAATCACTTCTTGGCATAGTGGAATGTGCAAATCTTGTTTATGTTATCAGGGTTAAGTAGAATTTCAGATTCAAAGGGGAAAAAATGCTTCAAATATGTATCAGCAACCCTTTATAGTAGATGTGCCATCTTACTATGAAATTATGTACTTCCTTTCATATCTGACATGCATAGAAAAAATACATTTGGTTTTTGGAATAGCTAACAGATGCTACCTGTATACATAAATGACCAAGCATTTTTTTCCTTTTGAAGAGATATACAAAAGTACAAATTATAACCTTAGTTATAAAATCTGCTTCTTGTCTGCAAAACAGGACCAATGATTAATTGCATTTCAAACTTCTTATGAAGAAAATTATGAAGTGCATTGAAAATTAAAGTGTGATATCCTTATAATCAATACTATTGAATATTTGTATTATAGGAGGAAGTTTAAAGTATTATAGAGAGGAAAGCAAAGTGATACTATTTTCAGCTCTAAAAATCTTAGAAATACAGCAATTTTTGGGACAAGTGTGGGAGAATGGCAGAAATGTGACAAAATGGAAACCCAGATTAAGTAAGTAAACACTGTAGACAAATCTGAATTCGTAGCATAAGATGTGATTCAGAGTTTGCTTCAATATGTATGGTTTGTTTAAGATGTTCTTGACAAGTGTCACATGCACACCACAGCATGTTCCAGATCATATTTTCCTTTCAAATCCAGATATATGCACTTTTCTAATAAATGTCAAATCTGTCTCTATTGGGTGTTGAAAAAAAAATTAAGAAAAACCAGATAATAATCAGTGGAAATGGATAATCAGTTTTAATTAGTGGAACAGCTTAGCCTCCAGAAATTGTGAATGCTCCAACACTGGAGGTTTTAAAGAAGAGATTGGACAACCATTTGTCTGAAATGGTATAAGTCAGGGGTCCCCAACCCCTGGTCTGTTGATTGGCAATGGGTCACGGCATGTCAAAAACTGGGCCACACAAACCTCCATTTGTGGGATGCAGGCAGCACACAAAACCATGGCCCCTCCAGTCCATGGAAAACCTTCTCACCACAGAACCGGTCCATGGGGCCCAAAAGGTTGGGGACCACTAGTATAGGGCTTCCTGCCTGAGGAGGGGTTGGACTCCAAGGTCCCTTCCAACTCTGTTATTCTATTGTCTTTATAACCATGTTTCCCCGTGGGGTTAGGAACAGGGAAGTAACAAAAAAAAAAAGACAGCTAAGAAAAATTTGGAATAACAAAGGTCTTAAGACTCGAAATTGCTTTAAAAAATCATTAGCAATTAACAACCTTGCTGCACCATATGCAATGAGCAAGCCTACAATTGTAAAGCCTTATGAAAGCAATATTACTATTTCCACTAATACAGCAACATTATTTGTTAGACTTTTCAGGTGCCAATAGACCTTTTTTCTTTCTTGCTAATGCTAGCAAATCAGTGGTCCTCGATGCCCTCCAAGATTTCTTGCTTCCTTGCAGACATTTCATTACCAAACTGGATAATGACATCACTGATGCTCTGATGATACCTACTATAGTTTGGTAAGGAAACTTGTGCAACATAACGATCCAGCTCAGAGGGCACCAAAGACCCCTCATTTCAACCCTGACCTACAAATATTCTCCTCTATTGGCTAACAATTCAATTCTTGTCTGGGAACCAGTATACATAAATATAAGTTAAAAGGTTTATTTATCAGTGGAGATAGTCCATACATGTTGTTTTTAAGCTTTTCCTACATTACCTTTTTTAAAAAAAAAGTAAACAATAGCTTTAAATTACCCTTCATAAGCCAGAAAGATAATTTCATGGGTATTTACATAAGAAGTTAATTTCTGCCACACATCAATTGATTACAATCTCTAATGAAATCAGTGTTGGGTATTCTTTTTAGGTCAGAGCTCAAAAGATCTGTGCTTAATGCTTATCCTGGCAATGCAACTACAGATTCTAATAGCCACATAAATAGCCTTTATTTCCCAAATTTGTTACTTACAAAGTGTGAACACTTCAAGCAATTTTATACCAATTTACCAGAGAATTCACTTGAGCTTTTTTTTTTAATGCATCCATAGAACTGGAATGTCTGCGTGGTTTCAAAGCTCTTCACTTTGTAATCTCCCAGAATTATTCTTCCAGATGTGCACGTGCTAACAATGGCCACATGTGTGACTGTAAACTCCACCAAGGGAAGCCTGGCTTTATTTTCGTGATCAAATAATGTTTGATTAATGATGAACTATGCCTTCCAAAGACCTGCAACAAAGCCAGCTGCTTTGGAGAGAGAGCTACATCTGAGACACTAGGAGAACCTCTCTCTTTTGTCCAGCAGTAAGTCCCTCCCATCCACTCCCTTGTTGCCTTCATTATTAGACATGGGGGGGGTTGGCAAAAGAGAGAGTGGGAAGGCAGCAGCCTGGGAAACTGTGACTTCACTGTTTTTCTTGTACAAAGCTCCATTGTTAGGGGCTTCGGTCATTTATTTTAGTAGGCCACGGTGTACCCTTTGCTCGTTGCTGCCAATCGGCTGCATACAAATCAAAAGGAAGCCATAGGCAGGGGTCTTCTGTTACAGTGACAGCAATTGAAATTGAAAAAGGGGGCCGAAAGGGGACACGCTTTTCAAAGGGAATTGAGCCTTCTCGTTAGGTCTGAATCAAACTGGCAAACCGCCTCCTTCCCTTAACGAAACTTTTCATGCTACTACTGGGTCCTTCCCAACTTCATTGTAAACCCAGGCATGGCTTGTCATTTCCTGAAACGCAAGTGGGCAAATTTTTATCGTGCCTCAGCAAAACAGGCTTGTTTAAGAACAGGGAAGAGGAATAGATATGGTTTTTACACATCTTTTTTTTCCAATATAGCTAGGACATCTATATTTTGCATCAACTGGAAGGAAGAAGTAGAGCTTTTGCCAAAAACCCCAAGGACATCTGTTTAGAAATCTTTGAGAAATCCAAGTCATGTTATTCCTCGCTGCTTTGACGATTATAACTTGTCAGCCCAAAGTAATTTGCCTCCCTGCCAGCCTCTCTTCTTATGTTCTCAAATCTCCAAATATAACTTTGTCGATCATTTTAGGATCAGAACATAGTAGTATTGAGGGGTGGGTGGATGGAGCTTCACATATATGTTATCCCTCCCTGAGAAGGGGAATGTACTAGCTCCTGTGTGAATTTTTACACATGTAAACACACTGGGCCCATTCTCACTGAGGCAACACATAAGAATACTGAGAAGAGTGGTTGGGCAATATGGCAACGTGTCAATAATTAGCAGTTGGCACAAATCCATTCAGTGTTTGAAGATTGCTCATTGAATCCTCCTACCTAGCAATAGGAGAGGAGCCAAAGCAGTTACCAGGAGTGTTCATAGAGTGTGGTCAAAAAAAGTCAAGACAGTGGTCACAATGGTGCAGTTGTAGGATTGTTTGTTTTTATGTGTGTCACATAAAAAAAGAAAACAGGGAGAGTTTTGATCATACTATTGACTTGGAAGGAGTTATTCCATGCCGGCTCTGGTTACCATTACCAAGAAATTGAAACCCACAATTATTTCATATGAATTACTGTATGTTTTTAGTTTGAAAATCCTGTTTGAAAACCCTGGGCTTAAATCTAAATATTGCTTGAACTCAGCCAGCTCTAATTTATTCAGTTAACCATGGATAAGCTAATGGTGGCTTGGTATAGTAGCTCTTTTTGAAAGAGCCTTCCCCCAACTTTCATCTTCCAGCTAAGGAAAAAGGAGATTTTTATGGGAAACACCTTTGCCCTCCTCCCCCAAAAGTGCTTCAAGGATCTAGCATCCTTTGTTGTACTTCTTCAAATATTATAAATAAAAAATACATTCAGAGAAGAGGAGAGAAAGAGAAAGTAGTTACTGATCATTCCACATGATCAGTAACTACTTTCAATAAATGAGGGATGGGGAAATCCTCTAGAATCTAGACTCTAGAAAGTCTCATTTTTCTTGTGCAGACTCTTGTACAATTCATGTACAGATAGTCCTCGACTTACAACAACTGGGACTAAAATTTATCGCTAAACAAGATGGTTGTTGTGTACCCTGTTTTGCCATAGTTGGTAAATGAATCATTGCAAGTACATTATTAGGGGAATCGTGCAATCGTTAAGCAAATCTGCCTTTCCCCATTGACTTTGCTTGTCACAAATGGTGGTCACATGACTTTGGGATGTTGAAACCTTTGTAAATACATGCTGATTGCCATGTGCTTGAATTTTGATCATGTGACCATTGGGAATGCTGCAACGGGTTTATGTGTGAGGATCCATTGAAAGTCATTTTTTCATTGCAGTCATAATTTTGAATAGTTACTAAACAAATGGTTGTAAATCTAAGACTACCTGGATTTCCAGAGAGGAATTAGTTTAGGGGAGAAGAGAAGAAATGCTAAATGGGAAGGAAGGAAGAAAAAGATGTGATGCAAGGGAGAAGCAGGCCTTGACCTTGGTAAGATGTCTATGGCCTGTAGGAAATCTGCTCCGTGATGACCTGGGACAAGGCACAAAGGTCACATAGGCAGCTGAGAGTTCAAACTCTCCTTTAATGCTCCAAATTTCCCTCAAATGCTCCCGTGTTCTTGGCAAGTCCCAGAGCAAAGTGCATGCGCGCGCACACACGGCAGCTGCGCCCAGTCCAGCAAAACAGAGAAACAGGGAAATGAGTCCATGAAACAAGGAACAAACAATGACTCCACAAAGTAAGGAAGAAGCAAGCAGTTCTGCAAAATCCAAATGTCTGTACCGGCACACCAAACTTTACCAATTCAGCATTTGTTCCTGACAAATGCCCCTCACCACAGCATCATCTTAAATCTCAGTCTCCCGGTGTGCCTTGTGAAGAGGGGCCTGGCGCTCTCATTTCAAGTTGTCGGGTTGGCCTGCACTGTTCCTGCCTTCTCTCCATTCTCCATGCTCAGGGATCAGGAGGGCGCGGTCCTCACTCATCGCCTGGGCTCCGTTGCTCCTCATGTCCACTGCTTGCCCTCTCTCGGTCATCCTGCCCTTGTTCCTCCCTGCTAGCAAGCTGTCCCAATCCAGAGGGGCCTAGGCTGGCCCACTCCTCCCTACATTCCTCCAAACCCAAAGCTCTGTCGGTTCCAGCTCCGGCTCCTCCACAGATTCAGGTCTCGACGGGGGCATGACAACTCTACTGAACCATCAAAGATGCAGTGCAAGTGTTGCTAACCAGTTCCTGCAAAGATTTGCATTTAATAAAAAGCTCACACTATCACAGAAAGAACAGGAAGTTGTTTTAGTCTTAGTTAGATCATGGAGTCTGTGCCTCCCTTCCCATCATTTTCCTTAATGAAGAAAAGCCGCTTTAGTTTTGGAAGCTTACTACATTTACTGGCATTGTTATTACATCAGAAGCTTCTGCTGCCTTTCTACAGCTCACGGAGGTGGTCTGTTTTCCATCACAGAGATTTCTCATCATGCCTAACTCCTATATTCAGTTCAGCCATGTAATTTCTGCCTGAAACCAGGACAGATGCAGCAGCTGCAATTCATCTCTCCCACCTTTCCCTCTAAAAATTTATTGTCTTGTTTTCATGAGTCTGCCCTATCCTGATGATCCTATACAGTTCTATAGCTGATCTCCCTTTATTTTCTCTTGCACCAATGTGTCACTATGTTCTTATTTTTTTTAAAAAAAATAGAAGTGCGGCCATGTTACTTAGCAGCATTTCTATAAGCCAGTGCTTCTCAACTTCAGCAACTTTAAGAGGATGTAGACTTTAATTCAGAATTCTCCATAATGGCTGGAGAATTCTGGGAATTGAAGTCCATTGCTATTAAAGCTGTTGAGGTTGAAAAACATTGCAATAAACACTTGGGATTTCTACTTGTAGGTTTATTTTCCCATCTCTGCATCAAACAAATTCTCAAAAACAAACATATGAAGAAATGCTACCAAGTTATTTTTTGTGTAGCAAATGAAATGGTGTGTTTGTTGTTCTTGAACTTCAAGAGGTAGAACATTTGGGTGTTAGCCAATTGGGAGATAGGAAGAGTAAATGCTAATCAGTGGATGTTCTCAGTAAGCTCTAGCTGTAAAATATAGACATAGCTACAATTACAGTTTGAATCTTGATATAGATCTAAAAATGGTAAAGGCAACTTGGAAATATTCTTTTTCCATAGAAAGAAAGATTGTGAACAAAATGGCTAGAGACCCCAAAACCTTTGAGCAAAAGACTGTTTCTAAGTAAGCATGTAGAGATTGTATTCTATATCTTGGAGTACTCCATGATGAATTTTCAGCCCCGCGGTAGCCCATCAAACTAGTATTTTCAGTTCTGTGGAGGAATCTATATTTTAGTGATACATAAAACAAAGTAAATGCTGGAAGTGGAGGAAAAAAAGTCAGTTATTGTATCTATATCATGATTCTGGAAGAAAATGCCACCATATTTTGGAATTTTAAAAGACAGTGATTCCCATCAGACTAGTGATATTGCTGTTAAATTATTTAAAGAGATGTGCATGCAAACAATGCAGCAAGAAATCTGGTATATATGTTTAATGGGCTAAAAGATTGTCAATAACATCAAAATGACAGATAATGAACCAGCTGCAACTTATGATGGTTTAAAAAAAAAGACCTGGCAGATCACATTGTAGAAATGGTAAAGTAATTATGTTGGGATAAGAAATGACAGGAATATAAATTCCCTTAAATTGGATAATGCCTACTTAGTACTAAGATAATAGAATGATTTGTACAATTTTTCTTTTTTTTTAATAGCATCATATGATCTCTGATGGGGCATTGTAACAATGTTCAAACTTGTATTTCTTAATGTTATGCTTTTTTAAAAAATAATGCTCTTATTCCTTAATGAAAATAATGGAGAATAATTTTAATTAACACACACACACACACACACACACACACAATTTCCAAACCTTACCTGCAAATTTTCAGCATTGTCCTTAGTGTTTTTCCTCATAATCTTCTTCTGCGTATGTGCCCATTCATACCCTATATAAGCACAATAAGCAAGAAAATAAAATGGGCAGGAATGCAGAACCAAAGAATGGAAAGAGTAGGAAAAAGGAAATGAAATAGAAGAAAACAATCCTCCCCAAAATCAGATGACTTCTATGATGTAGTAATATAATAAACTACTGCTCATTAAGCATAGTAATATAATAAGCATAGGAAATTAGTTCACTTGGTGGTGTATAAGTACAGTATTCTGATGGAGAAACAACCCAGATTTGTTTGTTTGTTATCAGTACCTGCTACAATCCTAACAGTCCCTGGGCAGAAATGATAGAATAACACCAATGGTATTTAGAAAGAAAGAAAATTATATATTGATAACAATTAAAATAATCATCAATGGAAACTCTCAGCCATCCAGGTCATGGTTGTCCCAAACAGGGGTGGGATTCTACCATTTAGACCAGTTCAGGCAAATTGGATGTTAAGTTTTCATCTTGTTCGCTGAACCAGTATTTCAACTGACTAGCTGGCCCTGCCCATCCCATCCAGCCCAGGAATCTCCATGCCACCCATTTTTGATGCAGGTAAGTGCAGGGAGGCTCTGGGAAGGGGGAAACGGCCCTCCCAGAAGTACCACAAGTCCGGAAATGAGCCTGTTTCCGGCTTCCGGTGGGCCTCCAGAGCCTGAGGGAGGCTGTTTTCGCCCTCTCAGAGGCCCAGGAGAAGCCTGCAGACTCTTGGGAAAGCGAAAAATGGCCGTCCTGGAAGTTCCATTAGGCCATGCCCACCATGACCATGCTCAGCCAGCAACCAGGTGTAGGTGTTGTGCATGCCGAACATTCTTGTCTTGGATGGCAAACCTCAGACGAAGAGTATTACGTGCAAAGTACAATGTGTGCATGATTAACTTGAAGAAAACAAGACCTTAAAACCCAGATAAAACGGAACAAGGAACAGGAACTGAAGCTTATGTTAATCTTAACTAGAGTTAATCTTAACTAGAGATGAATGTAGAAACTGCTGAAGCAGGTAGTAACAAAGGTTGTCTAAATAGATGTATAGTATGTGTATAAATTAACCAATAGTATGCTACTATGTATATATATAGAACGAACTCTGGCAATAGAGCAGACAGCTCTTCTTATTTTCAATCTGACAATAAAGAAGGAAGCTTGTCTCATCTTCATGTGGTCCTGAGTCTTGATTCCTACAACCGGGCAGCGAACTGATTGCTGGGATTTTTGAATCCCACCCCTTTGTTTTTGCTTGAAGACATTTCACTTCCTATTCAAGAAGTTTCTTCAGTTCTGAACTAAACATCAGAACTGAAGAAGTTTCTTGGATGAAAAGTCAAACATCCACTTGCTTTCTGAATAAGCACCACTTAGATAATTAAAATAACCATAGACATCAGGGCTGAAAGTACAGTATGGTAGAACCATCTTGATTTAATTTGTTTGCAAATGCAGGTGGGGTTGCTGCCATTTATACCTCTGGAAAATAGCAATAGCACTTATAAACCGCTTTATAGAGCTTTACAGCCCTCTCTAAGCGGTTCACAGAGTCAGCATATTGCCTCCAACAATCTGGGTCCTCATTTTACCCACCTCGGAAGGATGGAAGGCTGAGTCAACCTTGAGCCTGGTGGGATTCAATCTGCCAAATTACAGGCAGCTGGCTATCAGCAGAAGTAGTTTGCAGTACTGCATTCTAACCACCGCACCACTGAGGCATATCATCCTTCAGAAAGGCTAGGCAACACTGAACCAGTGATTTGTCTTGCTTCTTTCAGTAGAAAAATGTATTAACCTGCTTTGAGGACTCCTCTATCTTATCTTCATTGTTCAAAGACAGCATTTAAGTTCATTCCCAGACACAGATTCTATATGAGATTTGCTATTACCTATATTTGAACAGCATCTTCTTTTCTTGACCATGAGATTATGTGACATTCGTTAATGCAGATGTGTTATGATGTTACTATTTCTTTTCGCCTTCTATTTCCATTGAAAAAAGGGTGAAAAACAGATGTATTTCAAGTCCCGCCTTCTTAATTTCTGCCCTGACAAAATCCAGGCTTCACTCCTCCAAAGTTAGCCAACAGACCTGTTTCAGCTCCCTTTAGGCAGACATCCTATCAACACTCAAGATGATGAGGTCCCTGAGTCCTGACCCACAAGAATAAAGAGACAAGATGGATAATCAGCTACCATTCAACAGAAATGTTCCCACCCCCCAAAGTCTATTATCCACTGCTACTCTGGGAAAACTAATGGCTTCTCTATTGAACAAATTAAGGTTTTAAAATCCTAAGCCTTTCAATCTTCAGCAATCTGGAAAGAACAAATAAAGGGCATTTCAGCCAGGCCCACAGACTTTCAAATGCCATTTTACATTATACATCAGTAATGTCAGTAATTATGCAGCCACCACAATAAAAAAATGTCTTCAAAGCATGCACATTTGTAATCATCCTGAATCAAGTCTTCTAGAAATACTCCAGTGCAAATTTGTAAGGATCTTGTTGAGAGTCACCAGGTGTATTTCTGACTTTTTATTATATCTGGTGACCGGACTAATTACAAATGGAGGTTTGTATGCTGCCTCCAATTCTGGCTTAAATTAATGTTTACATATAACTCTTTGGCTTTCCTGATCTAACAGGATAATTATATATTAGTATGTACAGAGGCATAGTTTTGGAACTAATGTTTTAGGGTATATCTGTTCAATATACCCTAAAACTTGACCTCTCTCAGCCTTAGGAGGGACTCACTGGAGCTTCAATATGGTATCAGTATATATTTTCTTCTATAGAATGGGCCTGACTGAAAGACAGCAGTTCCCTATGATAATGATTTAACTGACTTGGAGAAGAGCTCTGGATTCAAAGGTTTGCCCTAAAAGGAAAATTCTGTTAAGCTTCTATGCAGAAATCTTTACTCTCTTGCCCCCAAATAGTGACCATTTCACATGTTTTTGAGTTGCTCTTTTCATTTATTCATCATTCATTCTTTCAACCAGGTTAGAATAATTCTAACATCCTTCAGTATAACAACCAGTTTGGAGAGAGAGTGCTTTGCGCGCATGCGGGCTAAGTAAGCGCTTTGCGCATGCACAAAGCATTTGCTACTGGTCTTCTCCAGCAATATCTGTGTGTTAAACAATTGATGCGTGGCAATCTGCTGCACTGTGTGAATCAGCTGATCTTGAAAACCAGGATATAAAGCACAGACTAGAGCCAGGGCAGGTGGGTGGGGCCCAACAGCTGATTGTCAGAGCCAACCAGTTCGCTCACAGCTGATCTTCAGAGATACCAGTTCTCCTGAACCAGGCCAAACCAGTAGCATCTTATCCCTGATTCATTCAATTTCTATAGCCACCTATCTCAATCAATGATACTTTGTGGCTTACAATTCAAAAAGATATATTACAGAAATTCTAGAAACATTTTAAAACAATAAAAACATCCAGGTTAAATATACATAGGAGCATGATAATTGGCCAGTTAGTAATACAGCCAGGAAATGGGGCCCTTAATACATTTACATATTAGATATGAGGAAGATCTAATGTCACACACACACCCTTTAACCAAAAGCCATGGTGTCAGCCCTGGATCCATCTTGAGATGGACTAAACAGGGCTGCCACAGGAGAGAAAGGTGAAAGGGAGTGTAGCGAAGGGAGTATAATCATAACAACGTATTTCACATGATATCAAGGATAGGTTGCTGGCACCGGGAAGGAAAGAGACCGAAATTTGGCAGCAGCAGAAAATGCAGATTGATTGGGTCTTAAGATATGCTTGTCATTGAACAGGGCAGGATGGGAGTTTAATGTGGGTGGGGGGAAAAGTGGGATCTCAGATCTGGATTTTCCCCAGATATGCCAAGATGACTTTTCTAATAAATTCTTACTTTGATGGATTTTGTCTCAGAGTTTTGAATTGTCTTGCGAATTTCCTTGGAACGCTGACACATGGTAGATCAAACAGTTGTTCTCTGTTTAGTTCATTTTTTCCCCCTTCCATTTAATCATTTCAAATTCTCAGAGGCTACCTAGACAGGTTCCTGCAATTTTCTTGGCAAGGTTTTTCAGAAGTTATTTGCTAGTACAGGTAGTCCTTGACTTACAGCCATTAGTTTAATGATCATTCAAAATTACGACAGCACCGAAAAAAGTCATTTATGATCATTTTTCACACTTTCGATTATTTCAGCATCCCCAAGTTTATCTGATCAAATTTTGGATCCTTGGCAACTAACATGTATTTATGATGGTTGCAGTGTCCTGGAGTCATGTGATCACCTTTTGCAACCTTCTGACCAGCAAAGTCAATGGCAAAGCCAGATTCACTTATCAACCATGTTGCTACCTTAACAACTGCACTGATTCACTTAGCAAGAAAGGGGCAAACTCACCTAACCACTGTCTTGCTTAGAAACAAAAACGTTAGGCTCAAGTGTGCTTCTAAGTCCAGACTGTTGTGTATGGACTGAGTCTTCACTCAGGTCCGTGCTTCAAGCGGGAAGCACGGACCTCTCCCATTGGCTGAGCCGTTTGACAGCCGGCTATAAAAGGCGGCTGTCAAACGGCATCAGCTGTTGCCGCTCCAGCTGGCTGCCGTGTTAGCGCGGCAGTAGCGGTAACCCTCTTTACTTATAATAAAGAGTTAAGCTTTTAGCCTTGACGTGGTCTCTGCCTGAGTTATTCCGTCACTCCACAACACTGGCGACGAGGATGGGATACAAATAAAGGCAAGCCAGGCAAGGGAGAGAATTAAAGGAGCGAAATCACTACCTAGAGCTGAAATCGCTACAGAGTTGCAGACTCTAACCGCGAAGTGCCGTCTCTAACTTGCCTGAGGAGAAACTTCACAGCTGACAGAAGATGACTGCGAATCCGGCATTCCCGCCCTTCAGACCGGCTGCTGAGACGTGGGAGTCATACAAGAACCGGTTTGACTGTTTTCTTGATGCTTTAGACCTGTCAGAAATTTCTGAACATAGGAAGAAGTCTTACTTCCTAAGTTTTTGCGGAGCCACGGTTTTTGACACCGCATCAGCTTTACTGGCCCCTAGATCTATAAAGACTATTCCCTGGGAGGAACTGCAGGAAATTCTTTCAAATCACTACTCCCCAAAGCCTTCCAGGATTGCTAGGCGCCATGCTTTCAGAAGGCGCATCCAAACAGAGGGGGAAACAATTAATGATTATATGGCAGCACTGAGAACAACTGCCCTGCATTGTGGGTTCAGAGATTACCTGGACGATATGCTGCTCGATCAGCTAATTTGTGGCGTTAGAGACCCAAAGTTACAAAGACGTTTATTAGCCAAAGGGGATCTAACTCTTAAGCAAGCCATAGAGGAATCCCAGGCTGCTGAGCTGTCAGCACTCTCAGCAGCTGAAATTCAGGGAAAACCCAGCAGACTAGAAAATCCTACAGTATATTTTGAGGAAGCCTCCTCAGAAACTGGCCCAGAAGAGGCTACTGAGGTAAACCGCCTCAGACAGCCCAATGCAAATCAAAAAGAGTTCAGGCAAGGTATAAGTCAAACCCCACAGTTACAAACAGTATGCTTAAGCTGTGGGGGAAATCACCTCAGAGCATCCTGCAGATTCAGGAATGCCATATGTTTAAGGTGTCAAAAGAAAGGCCATCTGGCAAAAATTTGTCAGTCAGGAAAAACCTTCAGCCAGCCACAAAGACCACAGAAGCTCATTCAATACCCCAGGCAAATTGAGGACTGTTTCACTTGCTATCAGTTTAAAATTCAAAAAATTAATAAATCTAACAAAATTAGTGTCACTGTTTCTATAGAAGGTAGACCCTGCAAGATGGAGGTTGACACCGGCTCTGCATTGTCCATCATCTCATGGGACACCTTAAAGAAGCTACTCCCCAGAATGTCAAGACAGAAAATTCCAGCCTGCAACCTAACACTTCGGGACTACCAAGGCAGAACCATCCCTGTCATCGGAAAAGGCAAGTTCCTAGTCCATTTTCAAGGGTTTAAGGGTCACTTGCCTCTAGTGATAGTGGATGGTGTCCTCCCAAGCCTACTGGGACTAGATTGGTTCCCAGCCCTGGGCCTCCACATAGGGGGAATCCACGCCATTAACAATTCAGAAGTTGACTCCCTGTTCAGGGACTATGCAGACGTATTCAGTGAGGGCCTAGGCTGCTACGTGGGAACCCCAATATCCTTCAGGGTAGACTCCCAGGCAGTTCCAATTCGTTTGAAGCCCCACAGAGTTCCTTTTGCAATTCGTCCTCAACTAGACAAGGAACTTGACAAATTAATCAAACAGGGAATACTGCAACCAACTGACTTCTCAAAGTGGGAGACCCCCATAGTAACTCCTTTAAAAAAGGATGGACACTTGAGGATCTGCTCGGACTACAAGTCATCAATAAACAGATATTTACAAGTTAGTGCGTACCCAGTCCCTGTGGTACAACATTTACTCCATTCCCTTGAGCCTGGGTCCATTTTTGCAAAGTTGGACATGTCCCAGGCGTATCAGCAGTTTCCTGTTGACGATGAAACTGCTGAACTGCAAACAATAGTAACCCACAGAGGGGCTTTCAAATGCACACGTCTACAATTCGGAGTTAGTGTGGCCCCTGGAATTTTCCAATCCCTTATGGAACGAATACTGCAAGGGTTACCAGGCGTTGTGCCTTACTTTGATGATATTCTGGTATCTGCCACCAACCAACAGCAATTACTACAAAGGGTCAGAAGTGTACTTGACCGTTTCAGACAATCTGGTCTCAAGCTAAAAAGGGAAAAATGCACCATAGCCACTCCACAAGTGGAATTCTTAGGTTACAAAATTGATGCAAAGGGTATTCACCCAACTGAGTCAAAAGTTAAGGCCATTCACGATGCGCCTACTCCTACAAACAAAACTGAGCTTCAAGCTTTCCTGGGCCTCTTGAATTTCTATGCATCGTTCCTGCCCCATAAAGCTTCTGTTGCTGAGCCACTTCATAGACTTTTAGACAAGCATTCGCCATGGCACTGGGGACCAAGGGAAACTATTGCTTTCAAACAAGTCAAGTCATTGTTAACTTCAAAGGCCGTCTTAATCCAATTCAATAAAGACTTACCACTCATTCTAGCAGCCGATGCTTCTCCATTCGGAATCGGGGCTGTCCTGAGCCACAGACTGCCCAATGGTGCAGAAGCACCTATAGCTTTCTTTTCAAGGACACTATCTTCCACTGAACGCAGCTACAGCCAGATTGACAAGGAGGCCTTGGCTGCAGTGGCTTCAGTGAAGAAGTTCCATGAATTCCTCTACGGCCACCATTTCGAACTGATAACTGATCACAAGCCACTGCTAGGCATTTTATCCGGCTCTAAACAGACTCCCCAGATTTTGTCCCCAAGGATGACCAGATGGACGGTTTTCCTGGCTGCGTATTCCTACACTCTAATCCATCGATCCGGGAAAAGCCTTTCCCATGCTGATGCACTCAGCCGCTGTCCCCTGCCAATGCCAGTCATGGACCCAGCACCTGCAACCACAGTCTTTCTTATCGACGATCTCAAACTTCCAGTCACTGCTGCTGACATCGCTGCCCATTCGGCCAAGGACCAGGTAATATCCCAAGTCCTGGACTGGGTAGGGAGGGGGTGGCCTACGGCCCCTTATCCTTCAGACTTCCTACCCTACAAATTACGCCAGCAGGAACTTTCCTCCTTGCAAGGCTGTTTGCTATGGGGAACCAGAGTAGTCATTCCCCACAAATTACAAACCTCAATACTGAAGGTTTTGCATGAGGGCCACCCAGGGATTGTGAGAATGAAGGCCCTCGCCCGCAGCTACGTATGGTGGCCAGGCATGGATGCCCAAATCTCTAATTGGGTAAATTCTTGCCAGGCATGCCAGGCCTCCAGGGCATTACCACCAGCAACCACCCCTAGGACCTGGGAGGAAGCAAGTAACCCCTGGTCCAGGATACACATAGACTTAGCAGGCCCTTTCCATGGGCGCACTTTCCTGGTGGTAGTAGATTCATATTCAAAATGGGTGGAATTAACTTTAATGCACTCCACCACTACAGAGGCGGTCAGCAAAGCACTGACTAGGATATTCGCCACACATGGCCTTCCTGATTCTGTCGTGTCTGACAATGGCCCCCAATTCACCTCCTGTGAGTTTGAGATGTTTTTAGCAAGTTTGGGCATCAGGCACATACTAGTAGCCCCTTTCCATCCTGCCAGCAATGGGCTGGCTGAGAGGGCAGTTAGATCTGCTAAAGAGGTGTTACAAAAATTGGGTCCCTCTAACTGGCATGACAGGCTGGCCCAATACTTATTGAGCCAACACACTACACCCTGTGCCTCTACTAACAAGTCACCAGCCGAAATATTAATGGGACGCCGGCTGAGGACCACCTTGGATAGGCTGCACCCAAATTATGCCCCTTTGCTTCCCCTTGGGTCAAACAGCCAAGACAGGGGGTTCCTGGTTAATGACAAGGTATTTGTCAGAAATTTCACTGGGCAACCAATATGGTTACCAGGGCTTGTGATAGCAGTAACTGGTCCCAAGTCTTACAGAGTCCAGTTAGCTGATGGGCGGACCTGGCGGCGTCACGTGGACCACCTGAGGAAGCGTTGGAGCACTGCACCCAGAGGTCATCTAAACGGGCCCCATGCAGAAGCAACCACACCATTCGACGAAACCAGTTGCCAACCCACCGGGGACGACTACCTACCAGATGTGGAAGCTGACCAAGGTGCAGACCCGACTCCAGACAGTCCAGCAGCCTCTCCATCGCCTGGAGAGACGCAGAGAGCTCCAGACAGCAACCCAGCGCCATCTTTGACGGAGCCTAGAAGATCCGGACGAATTCGCAGGCGTCCGACGTATCTGAAGGACTACGCATGCTCCTCACTGGGAGGGAGGAGTGTTGTGTATGGACTGAGTCTTCACTCAGGTCCGTGCTTCAAGCGGGAAGCACGGACCTCTCCCATTGGCTGAGCCGTTTGACAGCCGGCTATAAAAGGCGGCTGTCAAACGGCATCAGCTGTTGCCGCTCCAGCTGGCTGCCGTGTTAGCGCGGCAGTAGCGGTAACCCTCTTTACTTATAATAAAGAGTTAAGCTTTTAGCCTTGACCTGGTCTCTGCCTGAGTTATTCCGTCGCTCCACAACACAGACTACCTGTACATCCTTCCTAGGGCTGAGATAGTGTGACTGGCTGAATGTCAACCAATTGGCTTTGTGCCCATGGCAGGATTAGAATTCACAAACGCCCAGCTTCTAATCTGATGTCTTAACCAGTACACCAAACTGATACATCTCCTCTAAAATAAATACACATACACACATCCAATTGCACTTACATTCAATTTTTTATTGTTATATAGATATGTAAGTGTTCTTGGTCTTTCCTGCAAATAAAAATAGTGATTCAGTGAAACAAGATTGCTGTTAAAGAGAAATGGGTCAGCCTATGTGTTGTCCACAGTTATCTGCCTAATTTGTAACTCAAGGAATGGAATTGGTTACTGAAGGAAGAATAGAATTATAGGGAGTCTTAGCTTGAAAATCTATTGAAAACCAATTAAGGTTACTAAATGAAATGTAGTGACAGCAACACAAATTCAATACATGCCCATAAGAGAATAACAGCAATAAAATATTACATAGATTCTAGGTAGATTTGTAAATGCATTATTTATGCCAAAGTAATTAAATACACAAAATAAAAACTTTTTTGAATATAAGTCAGAATGGTTCCTTCCGAAATGGTAAGTCTTGCCTCACAAACCTTTTAGAGTTATTTGGAAGTACAGTATTACTAAAGCATAGAAGAGATTTGACAGACATAGATTTACTTGGGCTTTTTAAAGGCTTTTGGTTCCTCATGAAAACATCTGAAGAAACCCAACAGCCATAAGATAAAAGAGATGACAGAAGCTCAGGGTTGGAAGAGGCCGGTTTACTCATCAAGTCCAATCCTTACTCTACAGGAATCCAAATTAAAGCTTTCCTAACAGATGGGCAGTTAACCTCCCCTTGAACGTGACCAGTGAAAGGCGGCCTACCCCATCTCTGGATAATTGGTTCCACTGTCAGATTGTTCCCACTGTTAGAAAGCTTTTGTCTGATTTCCTAAAGACACTCATTAAGGACAGAAAATGAAGTCCCACTGTGATGGGATAAAACTATGGATTCACAATGATCTTGGTTGGCTGTGCAAACATTGCCTCTTTATTGCTACCATTATTCTCAGCTATGGTTGGTCACTCTCAAGGTAGGCTGGGTTAGAAGGAAATGAAGGGACCGGAGGCTAGAACAATGACAATATTAGCAGTTTGTTAAATTGGGGGTCTAACTACACATGACAACCATGATAGGCATTTTTGTGTACAAATAATTGCCCTCCTCGTGGCACCTGGAGAGCATCCAACAAAATTCACAGTGTGTCCAGAAGCCCCAGAATATGACATAATATGACATTTTCTATGGTAACATCCCAAATAATAGCTGTGCTAGCTTTCCATGCAGGACAGCTTCAACAGCTTCAGATGAACTATGACAGAAGTCCAAGTACGGATTGTTCAAGACTTGCTTGTGACAAGCAAGTCAGTGAAAGAGTGTAAGAAGTCTGAAATCAGCTGGTTTGGGTAACCAGCACAAAATACACGGCAATCAAAATTCAGGATAATACATCATATTTCCACCACTAGAAACTAAAGCAATAATCATCTGTGATTGGATTGAATTGGATATGGCAATATTACAGTCCTTCTGAGCTTCACAGCTAGGGGTCAGGTAGGAAAACTGAAGTAGTCAAATGGTTCATTAACATTTGTGCTGTAGATTGGAATGTGATTAGTTTTTTTTTCTCCAAGCAAAACACTCTGCCAGTAGTACTGAGGTGCACTCAGTGATTCTTGATTTCAGCACTCAATTTATTAGATATCGCTCCATTGCATCTCTCCTCCTAACTCAGTCAAATGTGAAATAGAACTGTGATTATGGCATTCTATCTAGAGCCATCGAGAGTCTCTTGCAAATTAATAATGCAAGACTAGATATGGATTAGTCATCAAACAGCCAAAGGAAAACAAGTCTTGCTTTGGGGTCAAATATGCTTAATTTCTCCAAGCACCTTAGCCTCCTTAGAAGCATCATTTTGAAAATAAAGAATAGGGGGAAAAAGTAGGAACTATTTTCTTTTTGTAATTGCATTCATACCCATTATGAAAGATGTCATTCATTTGGCTATTGCATTCATGTTACATTAGTTTTCTTTAATCTTTAAATAATTATATATTCAGCTTCCTACCCTTAGGGGCTACGACTGTGATGCCACCAGAGCTTATTTTAGGGAGCTCTTTTATTTTCTTCCAGGGACTTATACTATTCCAGAATGTCAAGTGTAAGAAATCAGGAGCCAGAGTGGTTCAAATGAATACAGGTTTATTGCATGCTCTCTATAATAATCTGAACTACTACTAATCATCATCATCTTTTAACGATCCCATAATCCCTTGCAGGGTGGTGTCTGGGCAACTGAATGGATCTAGCAGAGTATTTAATGGCTGGATGCCCTTTCTGTCACCAATGCGGAGTTTTGTTCAGCACATATTGTGCCCAGAGAAAGAAATATCTGCCTCTAGCTAGGATTGAACTCACAGCCTCCTGATTGTGAGACAAGAGCTCCACCTCTAGGCCATCACACCACTCCAATAATTTGAACTGCTAATGATCAAAGCAAATTGGCGGTAGATAAGAATTAATGGAATTCAAGGTGGGCTGGACTTAGATCTTTTGTGGGCGTGAAGGGACTGTAGACTGATGATGCACTTGACCCCTCCCTCAGGTTCAGCCTGGTCAATTCCTACATCAGGGCTGCCATTGGGGAAAACTAAGTCCCTCACTGCCAACAGAGTGATGTAAAAAAAGGAAACCAAGCAACTCATGTGCCATTACTCCATTTTTGAAAAGTGTCTCTACTGTTCCACTTTGTTTTTTCACCCATACAGGTGCTGGGAAACAAAGGAGATGGAGTGAATTGGCCTTCACTCGCTCCACATGCAATAGCTCCAATTCCAGTGTGGCCACAATGGGCTTTTTTGTTGTTCCCTAAAACAAAGAAAGTAGTAAAAACAAGAAATGCAAGCTAGAACAAAGGCTGCTATAATATTTGATCCCTGCCACAGAAATTCTGCATTTGTAACTAAATTACTATGGTGATTTTGTTTGTTTGCGTTTCTGTTTAAATTCTAATGAGATGCATTGTATTTTGTTTCAAAGACAATGTCTAGGCCAAGGCTTTGAATCTTACTCCCATTGGAATCACAATTTCCTCCTCTTCTGTGGACTTTTGCAAAGTAGTTTGTTTATGGATCATTTATCAGATAAAGATAGGCTTACAATCAATATATGATAGGCAATGTAGAGATTTAAAAACAACAGATTGTAAATATAAACATATATGAAATATAATAACATTTTTGCATCAGCAGCAACTTCAAATATACCAAAACAACCAAAAACAATCAAGCTGGACATTATACTTTTCAATCCATCACCTGGGAGAAAAACCAGGCCCTTAAAAGCCTTCTGAAAGGCAGGCAAGGTCTGGGCCATCATATTGCTCTGTGGTACCATAACTATTGAGCAGTAAACAGAAACAGCCACAAAAACAGCTGACACCACCGAGTACACTTAGGCTGCTGCCAAAGAGGCATTCAGTGCCGCCACAACCAGTACCAAGAAGCCTATTACCTAACGGCTGATTAAGAGTACCTCCAACAAAGGTTGCAAGCAAGCACCACCACACGCCATCTTAGGATGTTGCTGCAGCTGCTACCCAATGGTGGGATTCATATTGTGTTACCACAGATTCAGTGGGTATGCTTTGCCTAATGCCAGCATGCAGCTTTCCCCACACCAGCTGAGACCTGCAGTGCCAATCAGCTGAGAGGATAAAGAAGATAAAAGTGTAGGGGCGGGTGGGAGAGCCGACCCTGGCTTTTCTCTTCTTTTTCCTCACAGCTGATTGTTGGAGGATTTTTTTTTCCTTCTCTCAGCTGATCGTTGGCTTTTTTTTACTACCGGTTCGAGTGAACTGGTCCAAATCAGTAGCATACCACCACTGCTGCTATCCCTACACTCAGAACCTGTCCAAAAATCTTCTCAAGCCCCTGGACAATTTCTGGTGCTTTCAACAGCATTCAGGAGCCTACTAACTTCAGGACCATACAAATGCTAAATGCTTCATCTAGTCAGCATTGTTATTACTACTAAGGTTCATAAACTTTGCCAACAGTTTCACCAGCATTAAAGGCTTTTCAAAATGTCCACAATTTTAATCTTTGCCGTTAAGTCATACTAAAGCTCTCAAATTCTAAAGCCCATCGCAAAATCAAAAGGTTTCTTAAAGTGGTTTCTTAAAAGCTGGAAATGAGAGAATAATATGTGCTATACTGGCAGTAAGAAAAAATTATACAAAATCTCTGCTAAGTTATTATGATTTGCTTTTGTTCATCTCAGAATTGCTAAAAATATTGCAAAACCTTAATTTTATAATAGATTATTCCTATATAGTTTGATTAACACATTTATTTAGTAACCTAAAATTATCTCTAAATCAGTTTGATAGGTAGATAGATAGATAGATAGATAGATAGATAGATAGATAGATAGATAGATAGATAGATAGATAGATAGATAGATAGATAGATAGATAGACAGACAGACAGACAGTCAGTCATAGTGGCTCAGTGGCTAAGACACTGAGCTTATCAATCAGAATGGTCATCAGTTTGATAGTTTGAATCCCTAGCACTGCGTAACGGAATGAAATCCCATTACTTGTCCCAGTTTCTGCCAACCTAGCAGTTTGAACGCATGTAAAGTGCAAGTAGAAAAATAGGAACCATTTTGGTGGGAAGGTAACAGTGTTTTGTACACTTCGGCATTTAGTCATGCCAGCCACATGACCACGGAGACATCTTCAGACAGTGCTGGCTCTTTGGCTTTGTAACGGAGATGAGCACCGCCCTCTAGAGCCGACTGCTCTGAAGAAGTTCTTTAAATTTTATATATATAATATATATAAATTATATAATAAATTTATATCATTATAGTTATATAATAAATATATAAAGAATCCTCCAGAGCAGTGTTCCCAAAATTTCCCTAGGAAATAAATGCAGAGCAACAACCCAATTCAATGCAGCTATCATTGTATGCAGCTACTCACAGACTCAATCACATATTAAAAGCCATAAAGTGCTGAACTAAGCAATGATGTTTCCAGGCTATGTCCCTTGAGAAGTAATTTCACAGCCATCAAGAAGGCCCTATCCTACATTTCCATCAATCTAATTAATCATGATAATATAGCAAGTCCTTCAGATGAGAAGATAAATATAAGCTTCCAAGTTTACATTGCAAAAATCCAAATCACAAATAAACAGCAGACCAGAAGCTTTATGTATCTCCTTGCTGCCACTTTTTGGCCATCCAGATTTTTACAGCCCATATTTACTACTATGTGAGCAAAAGTCTAAAACTATTTTTAAAAGCATTCAAAATATTTCAAGCTTGAAAAGTCAAAGCATGTTATTTTGATTGTACAAAAATGGACTGCACAGATGGAATTGGGGCAGTCATTGACATCTTTTGAGTGGTTTTAATATCTACCAGTGCCATTAATTCCCATTAGCTGAAGACTAATTTATAAATGAAAAATGAATACCTAATTTTGCATTGGAAGCCACAGAAATATTCTAGGTATAAATCCTCCCAGATTTTCAGAATTTATCTCTAATTTCCAAGAAGAAAACAAATACAACGAATGCTCCCTTCCCTAAAGGCATATCATTCTGAAGGTTCATGCAACATCTATATTAATGTAACATGCAAAAAACAAAAAGTATATTAGTGCTGTTCAATTGAGACATAGCTAGTCTATCATATTTATAATATCCATTAAAATCTAGAGGTTCCAGGCAAGAAACCGAAGATCTGAAGGAAGACCCAAAGGTGCTTTTTTCAAGAGGCAATTGGACTTTCTAGTTTTTTTCTTTGAACACATTTCGCTTCTCATCAGTTCAGAGCTGAAGAAGCTTCTTGGAGGAGAAGTGAATTGTCTTCAAAAAAACCTCACGAAATCCAGTTGCCTTTTGCAAAGGCGCCTTTGACCTGGATGACTGAGAATTTCCATAGACATCTGAAAGAAGAGGAAGTATTAAAGGATTTCATTAAAAATAATTGTTTGGTACTATAGAACTTTTAAAAGTATTTTAAAATAGCTTTGGCAGAGGTATTAAATGTATTAATTAAACTTAATATAGACTAATTAAACTTTAATAATTTCTTACATAAGTAAAACATGTGAGTCAATTACAGATTTACAGCAGAATTAATGTTTGTTTGGAAATTTTCCATAGCACCACACTCAAGAGTCTCTTGGTGTTGCACAGCATGATCCAACATCATAAAACATGCATGGCAGAAACAATTTAAAAAATCCACAGTGATAAGGGGCATCTACACAGGGGTGGTATTCAGCAGGTTCTGACCAGTTCTGGAGAACCGGTAGCAGAAATTTTGAGTAATTCAGAGAACTGGCAAATACCACCTCTGACTGGAGAGCTTACAGTATCCTTCCCCTGCCACACCCACCACGCCACACCCACAGAACCGGTAGTAAAAAATTTTGAATCCCACTACTGCATCTACATCTCTGTTCTCCTCTTGCATAGTTCCTTCTTCCCTATTTCCCTCCTATCCTGTTATTGCTAACTGCTTATTATTGGATTGCCTCAAATATAATTAGTTTTTAGATAGATAGATAGATAGATAGATAGATAGATAGATAGATAGATAGATAGATAGATAGATAGGTAGGTAGGTAGATAGATGAGAAAGAGAGAGATAATTGACTGATTAGTCATATTACTATACCAAATACAATAAAGGTAAAAAAAAATAAGGTCTATCTCCAGAATAAAATAGGTACTATAGCTGTGATGGTGAACCTATGGCACGCACGCTGGAAATGCCATGCAGAGCCATTTCTCCAGGCACACTAGCCATCTCCTGTTGCTCTTCCAGGTTCCAGCAAATGCAGCTGGTTTTGCTGGCCAGCTGGTCTTTGCGCATGCGGGAGCACCAGAAACCAGAAGAGCAACTCCCCAGTGCTCATGTGTGTGCCAGTCAGCTGGTCTCCATGCATGCATGCACATTCGAAACCAGAAGACCAGGTGGCTGGCACACATGCCTGCACCCAGAGGCTGAGCTTCCGGTTTCCAGTGTTCCGCACAGTATGCTAGAGATCTGCTCTTCTGGTTTCTGGCATGCACACTGCCATTTCGGCACTCGGTGCCGAAAAGATTCGCCACCACTCTACTATAGCGTAAAATGCATTAATAAAGTAATAAGGGCCAAAGGCAAAGAATCAACATTCAGACATACATTGCCTTTATGATATCCTGATTTGTTCAATATAATGGATTCTTTGCTGAAGTGCCTTGTCTATAAACTTAACAGTTCTACTAACAATGTACGGTATATGTTAGAACCCATGAGGTAATAAGACAATCAGAATCTTATTCAGGGTCCAGTAGGCTGTTCTTCAGTATCGATTTTAAATCCAGCAAATATGGCAAATGAAAAAAGCACCCATATTTGTCCAAGGAATCCAACAACTCAAATCTTGCTGTAGACTAGGCCTTCCGTAGGAATTGCATCAATTCAATGACATTCAGTCATTTTTTTGGCTTGGAATGTGATTTTTCTTCTTAGCCAAACAATGCAGAGGTCTATTTGTTGCCAGTAACTCTATTGTTGGACTTTTATATTTAAGAATTTTTGTTTAAAAATTTCCTTTATTTGGGAGGCAATTGTGAATAAATATTAGATGGAAAACCCATGTCGTAAAACAACTTTAGTAACTGGGCTTACCCAGGAGTTTATTTATCTAGCTAAACATATTGTGAGTAACCTATCAAGACTCTGTTGAATGGGTCCTCTGTCAATAGGTAAAAAGTTTGTTGTGTGGTATGGAATGGATACCTGTTTCTGCTCTGACCACTATTGCTCAGTAGTCTTGACTATTATAGTTTCATTTTTAGTCTTCTGGAACACATTTACATATTTATACAATTTATTGACTAATCCCATTTTCTTGCACTCCAAGTGACTTACAAAAACAATAATAAACATACATTTTAAATGCATTTTGAAAATCAACAATAACATATCAGTAAGAAAGACCTCATGTGACCTCATTTGGGCAATAAGATCTTCAAGCATCCTCAAATGCCTTCATGAAAAGACAATGTTTTCACTGATAGTATATCAGAGTCACGGTGTACTAATATCTGGGGCAGGCTCTTTCAGAGTTGGGGGACATGACTGAGAAAGCAAAATTTAATATGGAGTCTTTGTAGATGTCATTCCTTTAAATGTAGGAACCTCAACAAGCCCTATCTCCTAGATCTCATTGGACCAAGAAATTCAACTCAGGGAAGGCAAACATAGAACTCTCCCAGTTTAAACCTTCCAGAATTCATAAGCACTTTTAATAATCTAGAATGCTACAGTCCTGGCAGAATTAGTGCTAGAGATACTGTCTCAGGATGTAAGGTGTCCCAACTAAAGCTGCCTTTTGCAATTGATTAATGATGAATTTGTCTATGCCAATGATGTTCACAATAGTTGTTTTGGGATTGCCTCTGAGGTGCCTATTACTATTGGTATTATCTTTTGCCATAGTCTACCTATTTCTATTTGTAGGTCTTTGTATTTTGTGATCTTCTCCATGGGCAATCCAGCATAAAATAATCATAACAATAACAAACCACAATACCCCCAACCCCTTAACCCCAGGCCTAAGATTAAAACCAGGTCTAAGGGTCTTCTGCGATCCCCAGGAGAAAAGGCACCATCCTATTTTTAGGAGAGGAGGGGAATGCTGTTTCAGGGGCTGGGGGCATGACAGAGAAGGCCCACTTCTCAGTCCTTGCATGATGACATCTCAGACATTAGTACTCTACCAGAAACTATTTGATGGGATGAGTTTTTAGAGTGTTGTTTTGGCTAGGTCAAGAATTATCTGTACAGGCTAGTAGTAATTTTCTTATGGTTCAGATGGATGACCTTGACATTATTGGGAGTTTTCAGGGTAACCTTTTCGGACAAAGGTCTACTGTTGACAAATTCAATTATGTGAAATTGCAATAAGTTAATATCTGCTAGTGTAGGGTTGATATTGTTAGTGACATATTTAAACTAAATATAGGGAAATTAAATTACCCGATGCAGCTGATCTAAAATTCTCATCATCTATTTCCATGTTGCCTAAGGTTGCTGAGAGTTGTAATACAACAACATCTAGAAGATCAGAGTTTTCTCCCATCCATCTAAGGCCAACAAAAAACTCATTTTGTATTCTGTCTTCTTCAGAGATCCTTTCCAAAGGCAGAGCATTCTCAGCTAACATCCAAGGGATTGAAGGACCTCTGCATAGAGGTCATCCACTTAAACAATATTTTAGAAAAACTAAGACATTCAGGTTATAATATATTCTATTTTTTGTTATGTTCTTGTTACATAGTGGCTATGGATTTCATTGTGTGTATTATTTCTTTGTTTAGATACTTTTCAATTGTAGTTAAGTATTTTTAAAAATCTCCTTAATATCGGTGTGTGAAAAGCACGAGATTGACAAACTCGCAAATAATTTATCTTAAATTAAAACTGCTAGTTCTTTTTTTCATCCCTCACAGCTCCCTCACAAAAGAGGGTTCCAAAGGGCACATAACTGTGTTTGGGACCATCTGGTTTCTGTGAGGTTACTTTGTACATCTGCTTGAGCATAAAACCTGCAGTAAATTATCCAGATGTTACACACACTTATATGTCTTCTTGGCCATTATCTCAATGAAAAATTGCAGATGCTTTGTAAGAGAATTGCTGCAATTGGGAAATTAACATTACGGTATAAATACTAGTGTTGCCATAATCAGAATCATATGTGCTAAAAAACAATAGCATACTTTAAAGTATACAATTCTGAAAAATAAAGACAAATATTTTTCTCAGGAAAATTTCTCAGGCTTAGAAAAAAACAAAACAAAAAGGAGATCTTGTATTCAAAGAGAAAGCTTTAGTACTCATACAATCATGCTAGCAACTATACATAGAAAATCTTTTGACCAAAACAAAGTGGGGGATGCCCTCCCCCTGAGAACGAAATGTTTTGGGGAATATTAAAAGAAGCAGAATAATATATGTCCCCAAAGGAGAAATGGAGAAACATGTTCTTAAAGGCAGAAATCAGTCTTCCTGCCATAGGAAAAGGCCTCAAGGAGAAGCTTGAAGAGGCTGATCTTTTGGAATGGAAATTTTCTATCCATTCAGAAAGACTGAGCCAAACTTTTTGTAAGCAAAGAGACTTCAAATATGCAACACAATTAGGCAAACTGACAAGATTACCTCAGACAAACACCTAGGATTTGCATTTCCTCTTTTGCCTGAAGAGCCAGCCATGACCCCTACATGATCTCATAGGAATCTGGCAACAGACATTAAAATATTAAAGGACACATTCTTACACAGGAACAGGCATCTCAAGCACAAAGCCCCAAAGAATGTATAAAAGCCCACCTATCACAACCTCATTTTGTTAGCCACCGCAGAAATATGCTGCTGTCACTGAAGTTTCTGGAAAACCAAATAAACAGAGACCTTCTTTCTGCGCAGCCAGCCTCCATTTTATTTCCAGCATCTTTCTCCCTGCTTAGAATCGGTCTAATTTTTTTCTTCTAACAAAAGCAAGAAAATGGAAGGAAATATACTGCAAAGAATTTCCTTAACAGTTCAGAAAGCTTTCCAACACGGCATTTCAGGCATCTTCCATTTGTTCCAAAAAAATTGGTGATAGATTTGGTGAAAAATAAGGGGAAGGGATAACTTTGTTATAAGGGGAAAAGAGATGTGTGTTCTCAGCTACAGTATTTGACTCTGAATCTTATTTCTCATCCCAGATGCCTCTATAAAGCAGGCTATAGGAATGTTGCACCTCTTTTTGAAATGTTGAGGGAGCCACAACATTTCCATCTGTCAATTACAAAAGCTCATATTGCTTGGATCTACACATATGCTATGCCAATACATTACATTGTAATGTATACATCATCCTAGATTCTTGGGAAGAACTTGATTATTACGATGGCCAATGCTAGCCAAAGAACTGGCACTGTGACTTCACATTGTTGTGAACAGATAATTATAATAAATATACTGTTTACCAATTTTGTGTGTGTGTAGTGTGTGTGATGTGTGTGTGTGTGTGTGTGTGTGTGTGTGGTGTCTGTGTGTATATATATGTGTATATATATGTGTGTGTGTGTTTTCTTAAGTTTTTGCAGGTATTTATATGTATGGTATTCAGCTTTGTTCGGGTATTTTCCCATGTCATTATAGTTGTGCTTTTAAAGTTGTAACGATGTTTCGGCCATCTGTCATCATCAGGCTTGTGTATTGTGTTCATCTGTGAGTCAGGCTTTCACAGTCGTTTCTGTTTTAAATTTGGTGCTAGCCTACTGCTGTGCTAAAATGGTTTTTTCTTCATCCTGATTGGTTGGGAGTCTTGTTCTGTGTTTATTGGTCTTGGGGTTTGCTGTGTTCTGCTTGATTGGTGTTTCTAATATTTTCTGTCTGTTTTGTAGCATTTTTTTGTCTTGATTGGCTGGCAACATTGTGTTTTCTATATTGGAGGCTTTTAGTGCGGTTTGGCTTCGGGTAAACAGACGGTTATCATTTATTAGGAAGCTAGGTTTCATCTGGGTGCCTGGTTGGGGTGTGTTGGGATGGAGGTATCGGGGGGGGGTGTCTGTTTGTGCCCAGGTATTTGCTGGGCTTGTGGTGTGGAGATTTTTTTGTTTGTGAGTGCAGGCTTCCAGATAATTGACAGTCTGGTGGAGTCATCTCTTCTATTCATGCTTTCAGGTCTTTTTTTCAATCTCTATGGCTTCTCTGATAATTCTGTAGCTGGGGTTTTCTATAGTGGCTAGGGTTTTGGTGCCATTGAAGTCGATGCTATGACCTGTGGCTTTCATGTGTTGGACTAGTGAGGAAGTGTGTTCCAGCTTTTTTACTGCATTTTTGTGTTCATCCAGGCGGGTACTTATTCTTCTATTGGTCTGTCCAATGTATGTGGCAGGACATGATGTGCAGGGGACTTCATATATGCCTTGGCTTTCCAGGTCAATTTTATCTTTGGGGTTTCTTAGGATGGCTGCTATTTTTCTGTCTATTTTGAAGGCAGTCTTGATGTAATGCCTGTGTAGTATCTTACTGATTTTGTCTGTAGTACCTCTTATGTAGGGCAGGACAGCTTTTCCATAGGTCTGTTCATCTTCTAGGTCTTCATTATGTCTCAGTGTGTTTTTGCAGATAAGGCCTGTGATTTTGCTTTTGTGGAAGCCGTTGGCTGTCAGTACTTTAGTCAGGGTGCATAGTTTAGTCTTTATGTGTATCTTGTCTGCCAGGCATTTGGTTCTGGCAATTAGTGTTTTGGCCACGGAGATTTTATATATATTTTGGCAGAATCTCATCTGCCATCATCAGACTTGTGACGAACCCAATAGACAAGCCTGATGATGATTCTGCCCAAACGTCACTACAACTTTAAAAGCACAACTATAATGATGTGGGAAAATACCCGAACAAAGCTGAATACCATATACATATTTATTTATATATATGTGTATATATATGTGTTTGTGCTTGTGTGTGTGTGTGTGTGTGTATATATATACTTTGTATTACAACACCCTGTTAAGCCCCAATTAAGGGAGAAAGCATACTGCTTTCTTTTCTGTCTTTCGGCTCATCACCAGAGACCATACCGACAGAAAGCTATTTGTTTCGTTGCCTTTTGTTTACATGTGTGTAAGGTTTTTAAGCTGATAATTTTAAATAATAAATAAGGGAGACTAGTATAGATCTATTTCGAGCTAGTTAGCTCTCTTCAGCTAGCCATACCCTTACTGGGATTCGAACCAGGGAAGTATTACATGTGAGGCAGTTGTAATTGCCACTACACCACTGGCTCTCTCCTTATCAGCTCAGGCAGGGGAATAAGTATATACTTTGTATTACAACACCCTGTTAAGCCCCAATTAAGGGAGAAAGCATACTGCTTTCTTTTCTGTCTTTCGGCTCATCACCAGAGACCATACCGACAGAAAGCTATTTGTTTCGTTGCCTTTTGTTTACATGTGTGTAAGGTTTTTAAGCTGATAATTTTAAATAATAAATAAGGGAGACTAGTATAGATCTATTTCGAGCTAGTTAGCTCTCTTCAGCTAGCCATACCCTTACTGGGATTCGAACCAGGGAAGTATTACATGTGAGGCAGTTGTAATTGCCACTACACCACTGGCTCTCTCCTTATCAGCTCAGGCAGGGGAATAAGTATATACTTTGTATTACAACACCCTGTTAAGCCCCAATTAAGGGAGAAAGCATACTGCTTTCTTTTCTGTCTTTCGGCTCATCACCAGAGACCATACCGACAGAAAGCTATTTGTTTCGTTGCCTTTTGTTTACATGTGTGTAAGGTTTTTAAGCTGATAATTTTAAATAATAAATAAGGGAGACTAGTATAGATCTATTTCGAGCTAGTTAGCTCTCTTCAGCTAGCCATACCCTTACTGGGATTCGAACCAGGGAAGTATTACATGTGAGGCAGTTGTAATTGCCACTACACCACTGGCTCTCTCCTTATCAGCTCAGGCAGGGGAATAAGTATATACTTTGTATTACAAAGTATATTTGTATTCTCCCTTAATTGGGGCTTAACAGGGTGTTGTAATACAAAGTATATACTTATTCCCCTGCCTGAGCTGATAAGGAGAGAGCCAGTGGTGTAGTGGCAATTACAACTGCCTCACATGTAATACTTCCCTGGTTCGAATCCCAGTAAGGGTATGGCTAGCTGAAGAGAGCTAACTAGCTCGAAATAGATCTATACTAGTCTCCCTTATTTATTATTTAAAATTATCAGCTTAAAAACCTTACACACATGTAAACAAAAGGCAACGAAACAAATAGCTTTCTGTCGGTATGGTCTCTGGTGATGAGCCGAAAGACAGAAAAGAAAGCAGTATGCTTTCTCCCTTAATTGGGGCTTAACAGGGTGTTGTAATACAAAGTATATACTTATTCCCCTGCCTGAGCTGATAAGGAGAGAGCCAGTGGTGTAGTGGCAATTACAACTGCCTCACATGTAATACTTCCCTGGTTCGAATCCCAGTAAGGGTATGGCTAGCTGAAGAGAGCTAACTAGCTCGAAATAGATCTATACTAGTCTCCCTTATTTATTATTTAAAATTATCAGCTTAAAAACCTTACACACATGTAAACAAAAGGCAACGAAACAAATAGCTTTCTGTCGGTATGGTCTCTGGTGATGAGCCGAAAGACAGAAAAGAAAGCAGTATGCTTTCTCCCTTAATTGGGGCTTAACAGGGTGTTGTAATACAAAGTATATACTTATTCCCCTGCCTGAGCTGATAAGGAGAGAGCCAGTGGTGTAGTGGCAATTACAACTGCCTCACATGTAATACTTCCCTGGTTCGAATCCCAGTAAGGGTATGGCTAGCTGAAGAGAGCTAACTAGCTCGAAATAGATCTATACTAGTCTCCCTTATTTATTATTTAAAATTATCAGCTTAAAAACCTTACACACATGTAAACAAAAGGCAACGAAACAAATAGCTTTCTGTCGGTATGGTCTCTGGTGATGAGCCGAAAGACAGAAAAGAAAGCAGTATGCTTTCTCCCTTAATTGGGGCTTAACAGGGTGTTGTAATACAAAGTATATACTTATTCCCCTGCCTGAGCTGATAAGGAGAGAGCCAGTGGTGTAGTGGCAATTACAACTGCCTCACATGTAATACTTCCCTGGTTCGAATCCCAGTAAGGGTATGGCTAGCTGAAGAGAGCTAACTAGCTCGAAATAGATCTATACTAGTCTCCCTTATTTATTATTTAAAATTATCAGCTTAAAAACCTTACACACATGTAAACAAAAGGCAACGAAACAAATAGCTTTCTGTCGGTATGGTCTCTGGTGATGAGCCGAAAGACAGAAAAGAAAGCAGTATGCTTTCTCCCTTAATTGGGGCTTAACAGGGTGTTGTAATACAAAGTATATACTTATTCCCCTGCCTGAGCTGACAAGGAGAGAGCCAGTGGTGTAGTGGCAATTACAACTGCCTCACATGTAATACTTCCCTGGTTCGAATCCCAGTAAGGGTATGGCTAGCTGAAGAGAGCTAACTAGCTCGAAATAGATCTATACTAGTCTCCCTTATTTATTATTTAAAATTATCAGCTTAAAAACCTTACATATATATATATATATATATATATATATAAAATGGGCAACAGGCTAGAACTGGGGTGTTAAACTGGCGGCCCATGGGCTGGATGTATCACACACAGGCCACACCCACCCCAGCACCACTAAGAGAAAAAACATTGTGATACATCATGTGATGGCAACATGATGCCACAAGTTTAACTCTCATAGGCTAGAGGATATGCTATGTCTTAGAAGTGTATATGGCAGGGAGATAAAAGACACAACTCTTGTAATTAAGTTATCACATAGAGCCTATGTTTAAATATTATGCAAGTGCTTGTCTCCTCTTCCCAATGACAGGAAGTGATTTTGTAAGGATTTAGCTTTCAAGAGGATTTGATCCCCACTAAAGTTTGTAAAACTGCATAAAATTTATAAATACTATTCATACAAACTATTGAAAGTATTGTTTGGTTGTTCCAAAAGTGCTTTTTCAAGAGGCAACTAGACTTTCTGGTTTTTCTTTGAAGACATTTCACTTCCAATCCAAGAAGCTTCTTCAGCTCTTGAATGAGCTTCTTGAATGAGAAGCGAAACGTCTTCAAAGAAAAACCAGAAAGTCCAGTTGCCTCTTGAAAAAGCACCTTTGGGACAACCATGATCTGAATGAATGAGAATCTCCATAGATATTGTTTGGCTGCTTATTATTAAAAAACTTTTTGATAAATATATATATCTTTCAGATTAGAGAAAAGTATAATCACATTGACTTTTCTGAGATGCAAATATCTTCTATTTTATATGTATTTATTTTTAAAAATGGTGTAACAAATGATGTATCAGCTTTGCTAATTTCATGAAATGCATAAGCCTCCTGCCAACATTTCAGTTGCTCAAGATCAAATCTGAAAAGAAATTTGTGATATGGTCTTCCTTTTATTGTCTGTACAAAACCACTTCAGTGTGCATCTTTCATGTGGGTCACTCCATTTATATTCAATGCACATTCATTCAATAGCCATTCATTCTTGACTCTATCTGTTCTTAGTTTACCACACATGCTTAATTACTTCGTTTCCACTGCATTAAACTTTCTGTTATAGTTCTCCTGACACATAAGCCTCTCGCCTCTGTATTACAAAGTGGAGAAAAGCACATACTTACACACAGCCATTTTTCGTTCCTTTCCACAAATACTCATACCTCACAACAGACCACATAATGCTTTCTATCTTTCTATTAGTATTTACATTTTTTTTCTATTCAACTTTAGTAAATATTTATCAAGATGCATTTCTTTGCTTGGTTTTTTTTTCATTTGTTATGTTAAATTTTCAAATGCTTACTCTTTGAGCATAATTTCTTGGGTATTTAATACATACATTTTTATATCTATAGTTCTTGCTGCATCATACAGTCTATCTAATATTCACTGCAAATCATTCAGGTTCTCAACCAATAAATGCAGCAACATCTGCATACAACAGTATATATACATTCACATTCCATAATTCAGACCTAGTCAACTTTTGCATACCCTTCCCCAAATCAATAAACAACAAACTTTCTTATATCATAGGGTAGTCATCAGGGATGGGATTCAAATTTTTTAACAACTGGTTCTGTGGGTGTGGCTTAGTTGGTGGGAGTGGCCAACTCAATATCACTCACAGTGAGGCACACATCTCCTCGCCTGGCCTCTCATGACTGTGGGGATGCTGCAACAGTCATAAGTGTGAAAAATGGTCATAAGTCACATTTTCCAGTACCATTGTAACTTTGAATGGTCACTCCACACAAGCAAAGTACCAGCAAAGGAAGGGAAAAATATCTCCAGAGAAGTTCCTGAGACAGGAAGTCTAGTCCTGCCAAGAATGTAATAAGGGTTAACGGAGAGGCAGTTTCTGTAAGCAATACCAGAATGTTTCCTTCCTGCCTTCCTTACAGGATTAGGCCAGTAATTTCTTCTAACAATCGGTTCTCCAAACTGCTTAGAATGTTAACAACAGATTCTAGCGAATAGGTGAGAACTGGTAGAATCCCATCCCTGGTAGTCATCAACTTACAACAGTTTCTTTAGTGACTGTTTGAAGTTACAGCAGCACTGAGAAAAGGGACTTATGACCGTTTTTCACACTTAACGACAATTATAGCATCCCCGTGGTCATGTGATTAAAATTCAGGTGCTTGGCAACTGACTCATATTTATAACGGTTGCAGTGTCCTGGGGCCATATGATCGATCACCTTTTGCAATCTTTGCAAGCAAAGTCAATGGAGAAGCAAGATTCATTTAGCAATCTTTTAACTTGCTAACGTAGTGTAGGGTTTTCTGCCTAGGCAGGAGGTTGGACTAGAAGACCTCCAAGGTCCTTTCCAACTCTTTTATTCTGTTAACAACTGCAGTGATTCACTTAATAATTGTGGCAAAAATGGTCATAAAATGGGGCAAAACCCACAACTGTTTCTCTTAGCAACAAAAATTTTGGTTTCAATTATGGTTGCAAGTTGAGGACTACCTATACATTTCTCAACAACCTGCTGAAGTAAAAATTGTCTCCAGGTGTCTTGCTAGATATAAAGCTGAATTTCATTTTCCAAAGTTTTGTTCATTGTCTCAGACTAATTCAGTCAGAGGTCAGCTAAACACCTCCTTGGACATATTTCACAAACAAATATTCTTGGTTTTTTCATTGACTTTTGCTGCCCTTCCCTTTGTATTAGCTAAGCGTTGACATCATTCTTCCATTTGTCAGGCATAGATTATTATTATTATTGTTGTTGTTGTTGTTGTTATTTGGAATTGTTACATTATTCAGGAGACTACAATGCTATTGCAAAGTAGTACCATAGGAGGTGGACTAGATTCACATTGGAAAGAAAGATGACTGACTCTTCCTGCAGCAGCATCCAGGGTCCCCTTCCCCCCACCTCACAATTGGGTGTTGCAATCAGGAAGGTTTAGAATTGTCAGAAAACTGACTGCCCTCACGGAGCACCGACTCATCTTCCCATCAAAGTGGTACCTATCTACTTGCATAGAACATACTTTTAAACTGCAAGATGGGCAGGCGCTGAGGCAAATGATGGGAGCTTACTGCGATACACAGTGATAGGGCTCGAACCAGTGAAGCAAAAACCATCTTGAGCATCATTAAGCCACAGAGCCATGGTGCTCTTCAGACACAGGTGCACTCTTCAGTTTTCAGAAAACATAAAAGAGGGTTCACAGCCACTACATTTCCCTATCTAAATCTGCATCCTAAAAAAATTTCAATAACTCCATGCAATTTTGTCTGCCTTTTCAGCTATATTTTCCCCCCTTGGAAATCAATATTTAAAGCATTAGTTTCAATTCCTCTCTTCAGCATCCCCTGCCAGAATTGCGTCCCAAACCCAGAATAATTCTCTGTCAGGAGCTCCCTCACAGAAAGTCGACTGATAATTGTGAGAGTGAATTTGCACACTGATAAGAGAGATGGCAACTATATGGTAAACTTTGCAAGTTGTCTCCCATTCCCAGAAGCGATAAATACCTCCACAATACACATATACGTACGTACATCTTGTATATACATATCTCCCAAGGTTTAAATCTGATCTTCTTTTATAATAAACACTTTGTAGCCTGTTTCTCATGCTGGTTGTTGTTTGCACCTGTGTTAACAAAACATGATAGTTAGCAGGCAGCAGTCTCCCAGTAGAATATTATTCCTATACTGTGAGATTTTTATTTTTTTTGCCGGTATGTTTCTGGATTCAATTCAACATGTTGATTTTGACCTAAATCATGTGGACTGGTACTAGAATATTCAGATTACCATCTTCAGCCAGAGTCAACTTGCAGTATCTTCATCTCAGGAACAGCTGATGTCTGTCCCTCATTTTGGTGAACAGCTAATTACCCATCATTAATAATTAGCTATTATTTATTATTGAGTTATTGTTAATTTCCAATATATTTTATTTAGAATTATGATTGTTTCATTACATCAATATTTATATTGTGTTAATGGCAGAGGTGATGTTCAATAGGTTCTGACCAGTTCTGAAGAACTGGTAGCTAAAATTTTGAGTAGTTAGGAGAACCCGCAAATACTACCTCTGACTGGCCTCGCCTCTGTCTCCTGAGTCCCAGCTGATCGGCTGGTTCTTCTTTTGTTGCCCTACACAGGAGAATGGAGCTGGAAAGTAGGCTAGTGGGGTGAGGAAGGAATGGGATTTTGCAGTAACCTTCCCCTGCCATGCTCACCAAGCCACGCCATGCCCACCAAGCCACACCATGCCCACCAAGCCATGCTCACAGAACCGGTAGTAAAATTTCTTGAATCCCACCACTGGTTAATGGATATTGGTTATAATTGTGATTGACTAATACAATCTATTGTGGTTAAATGGCCAAGAGTCCTTGCTAGATTCCACAGTTTACAAATTGAACAAATAAATAGATAAAGGAGTTCTGTCCATTCCTGGTGTTTTGTGGTCTATCTTGCCACTTCATAACTGTTAAGGCACTGAAGTAGAAATTAGGGAACTATGAGTTTAAGAACCTTCCTTAGGCATGAAAACTAGCTGAACAATTTTGGACCAGTCACTCTCTCTCAGCTCAATCCACCTCACAGAGTTGTTAGCTATGGAGAAAATATTTATGCTATCTTGAGTCAAATAAAATAAAGTCAGGAAATCAATCTAATAATAAAATAAATTGCTAACATAGTATACAGATTTCTAAACCACTTTTTTCAGTGTTCATTTACTTTAGTTACATGCAGTTGTACAGCAAGGACTATATTGGTCAGTTTAGTGACATTTTAGGTAGCATGTTATAGTATGTTATAAATATAAACAAAGCCCAGTTTTATTCCACATGAGGGTAAAAAGCAGAAGCTGTAACTTACAATTTAGCAATCCAACTTGGGGTTGTCTACATCTCTCCAAGCAGAAAAAAAAGCTGTATAACAATAAAGATATGGTGCCAGTTCCTTTATTTGACACTACCCTTGTGGAATATTATCTCAGCACTAATGCAATTATTTCCATATGCAGTGTAGTTCTTTTGATTAGTCCACAGGACTGTGTCTACGTTCATATACTTGTCCTTACTCTGAGCTCCAAGACTTGCTTCTACCTTACCAATGAGTAGGGGGTGTCAAATTGTGTCATCATGGCGTCGTCACGTGACATATCATGAATTTTTCCCCTTCGCTAAACCAGGCTTGGGTGTGGCCAGCATATGATGCATCCGGCCTGCAGGCTGCGAGTTTGACACCCCTACCAATGGGTGTCTGCTTCACTGCAGCTTCGCAAAGGTTTGAAAGAACAGACAAATTGAACGTTTTTGGGTTTAGAATTACAGAGCTGATTTACTCATTTACACTGGGCCATCTATGCAGAAGTAGAAGAGGGGCGTTCTGCCATTCCTCTTCCACTCTACTGAGGGGTGGCTCTTTCATATGAGTAACTAAGTATTGCTTAAGACACCAAGTTAACTATGAGGAAGGAAAAAAAAGCAAACTGAAAATATTTTTCATGGGCATGAAAATGTGGATTACACAGTTGCCAATCGGACTAGAGTGATCACTGGCTTATTATAGGATCTCTTAATGCAAAGCTTGCTAAGATGAAAGAGAAGATAAGCAGGCTAAAAGTTGACTTCTATTTCAAAATTGGTAACAAGATACCACATCAGAGGACAGTAGCTTATCTTAAGCTCTAACAGCTGTTTTGACTCATCAACTGTGAGGGCTCCTCCCATAATATCACATTTTTCTCTGTCGAGCTCTATTATTCTGGTAAAATGATTGCTAACCTTACCAGTCAGAGTGCATTTGACCCCCAGGATAAATTTGTTGGAATACAAATCTACTAATTCTCTTTGATTAAATAGCACACTCATCTTTTTATATATCCAATTTTAAAAAGCACATTTCTCTCTGTATAAAGCCACTTACCACCTCTTTATTTTTGTCTGAAAAAGTGCTTTCTTCCAGCCATGACTGAAAATGGTTGTACAGTTATAATATGCCTCTTCATTGCAGGATTATCAAATATAATTCTGGCAAGCTCTTAAATTAAGAATCGGAACTTTTCCTGGAGTATTTTAATAGGCTTTGAAAGTGGCTCTTGTGGTCTGCCAATCTCATTTTGTCTTCAATCAGCATCCATAATGCACTTACTCCACAGTCACTTTTCTGCACTTTATGCAGACAATTTTCACCAAAGGTGTATATGTTTGATTACTTAGCAAAGTTTACAGTCACATGAATAATAATAGAACTGTTTAGTAGCAGACAGTGAACTCAGAATCTTCCTCAACACAGAAGTGTTAATTCAGCCAGTCTGTTATCACATTGAAGGTACCACTTTATAAATTGAAAATAATTTTATCCAGAAAAAATATTGTATACTAGGACCATCTGCATGCTAGGCTGAATTATAAGCCTGGTCTAATAATGATTGTACCATGTGCATCTTCTGGCTCCACACATGATTGGGTATAACTAGTTAATCTATGAATTAATCAGACATAATATCCATATCTGGAGCTGTTTTCATCTGTTTGGGAGAAGCCAGAGGATAAAGCCATCCACATATCTACATCAAATAATGACTTTGTTCTCTTGTTTTTCCCAAGCAAATAAAGCCAGAATAGCTTATTTTGATATATCACAGACTTGGTTGGTTAGTTGGCTAATTTCTTGCACATAATCACATATCTATATGAAACCGCTTACATAATCACATATCTATATGAAACCGCTGGGCGAGATCATCCGTGGTCTTGGGGTGAAGTGTCATCTCTATGCAGATGACACTCAGTTATACATCTCCACCCCGGACCACCCCAACGATGCTGTGGGGGCTATGTCCAGGTGCCTGGAGGCCGTGCGGGATTGGATGGGCGGGAACAGGCTCCGGCTCAACCCATCCAAGACCGAGTGGCTGTGGTTCCCGGCGCCCCGATATAGCCAGTTGACTCCGTCGCTGGCTATTGGGGGGGAAATTTTGCCCCCCACAGAGAGGGCTCGCAATCTGGGAGTCCTCCTGGATGTGCGGCTGTCGCTTGAACACCATGTCGCGGCCGTCTCCAGGGGGGCATTTCATCAGATCCGTCGGATCTACCGGTTGCGGCCCTTTCTGGATCGGGACGCCCTGCGCACGGTCACTCAGGCCCTTGTCACCTCTCGCCTGGACTATTGTAATGCCCTCTACATGGGGCTCCCTGCGGGGAGCACCCGGAGACTCCAACTGGTGCAGAATGCGGCCGCGCGGGTGATCATGGGGGCGTCACGTAGCGCCCACGTGACGCCTCTCCTGCGCGAGCTGCATTGGCTGCCAGTGGCTTTCCGGGTTCGCTTTAAGGTTCTGGTTCTGACCTTTAGGGCGATCCATGGCATTGGACCAGGTTACCTACAGGACCGCATCCTACCGCTGATCTCCAGCAGGCCAGTGCGTGCACACAGGGAGGGCCTTCTCCGGGTTCCGTCGGCTGCCATGTGTCGCCTGGCGGTCCCAAGGGGTAGGGCCTTCTCTGTGGCGGCCCCTGCCCTCTGGAATACTCTGCCACCGGAACTGCGTACCGGCATGGACCTGAGGTCCTTCAGGCGCGCGCTGAAGACCTGGCTTTTCGAGCAGGCCGGCCTGGGCTGAGAGAGGGTTTTAATTTGTCTCCATTTGCTTTTTAGTAATTTTAATTTGGGGGTTTTAAGGGGGTGGGGTGGGCTTTTTATTCGGCCAAATATTCAATTTAATCTTTTTTAACTTTTGTATTATTCTTGGGGTTTTAGATTGGCTGTACACCGCCCTGAGTCCCTAGGGAGAAGGGCGGTATAAAATTTTTATAAATAAATAAATAAAATAAATAAATATAAATAAATATCAGTGGGATGACATGATGGCATTCACTGCTAAAGAAGATTAAGCCTTAGGTGGGACACATGAATGTTGTTGATGAATTATACAAATGCATTATTCATAATGCAATTTTCTCCTATTTGCATGGGAGGCCATCTTCCTTTATTGAAAAACCATCACAGTGGACTTTAACAGCTGCTGTACTCTTTGTTTTTGTGCAAGCCTAGATATAAAAACTGTGGAAATACTATGCAGACTTTGTTACATGAACAGCCTTTGAGTATGTTTGTCCTATTCCTCGACTGGAAGATGTGCCTCTGAAAAAATAATGATTCAAATGAGGTCTGCAAATAGCCTGTTGGGAGAAATGTCCATCTGGGTTCAGTTCTAAGTGGGGAGAAAGGCACTGGAAACATGGAGGCTATTTGGAAAGATGGTTTAACGGAGGACAGGACCACATGGTTGGAGTCCTGGGCAATCGAGCACATGGGTGAGAGAGGGAGAGAGATTTATACTCTCTCTTGGGCTTTGAACTTGTATCCTGTTCCTGTGAAAGAAATGTATTCTGATTGGTTGTCAGACTCCCATGGGCCATGCAGGGGTAACTTTGTAGTTTGTCTTGAGTCGCAGGCTTGTTTGAACCTTGCTGGGTGATACAATCTTCCCAGGTGCCATGTGGTGAGATGGGTAGAGGGTTAATCCTATTATGTCCTGAGGGTGAAGGTATTTTTTTTCTAGATAAGCTGGCCCAGCCTTTCTGGGGCTATTAACAAAGATGGTGACTGCTTTCCAAGGCCATATTTCTCCTCTTCTCATGCAGGGAGGTATAATATTCTGTCTTTTTAATATTTCCTAGAATATTTCATTCTTCTAGGAGAGGGGCAGATGCTAACTTTCTACAAACCCATAGGCTGGACAACCCATTCAGCTCATTGGGGATTGCAATAGCAGGTGGGAAGGGCTGCCATTTTGAATTAGCACATTCTTCCAAACATCCTCAGCCTGATGTATTGGGCAATAATAAAACTGGGTGGCTTCTCAGCTGAAAAGAAGCCCATCACTTTGTTGGAAGGAAAATCCATCTGATTCAGTTCCAAGCTGGGAAAAAGGCACTGGAAACAAAATGGAGGCTGGAGGCTGATTGGAAAGAAAGGTTCCCTTTATTGATGAAGCAGAACCACCAACCACATGTGATTGTGGGACAGCTGATAAAATGGAATTTAGAGTGGGTGGTTTTTATACCTTCTTTGGGCTTTATATTTGTTTCCTGTTCCTATGCAAGAACGTGTCCTTTAATATTCTAATGACTGTTGTCAGATTCCTAAAGGGTCATGACTGGTTCTATAGGCAAAAGGGGAAATGCAAATCCTAGATCAGTGATGGTGAAACTTTTCATCATCAAGTTCCCAATGGAATGTGTACACGCACGATGGGGTGCCGGAAACCCGAAGACCAGCTGGCCGGTGTGCATGGGCATGCTGTCCAGCTGGTCTTCAGGTTTCCGGCACGTGCATGTGCACCAGCCAGCTGGTCTTCAGGTTTCCGGCACTCCAGTGTGCACAAAGACTAGCTGGATGACACACTTGCGCATGCCAGAAACTGGAACAGCAGCTGGTGATGGCACACATGCCCACAGAGAGGGCTCTGCATGTCACCTCTGGCACGCTTGTCATAGGTTCACCATCACGGTCCTAGGTGCTTATCTGGGCTAATTTTGTCAACCTTTTGTTTGTTGTTTATCTGAGTTTCTGTCTTGATCCATGGATTATCAAATTTGAATTTCTAAAAGTTGGCCTCCTCCGTTTCTGCTTGGGGCGGCTGGTTTTTGCCTCCCTTAAGATTTTTTTTCCATTTCTCCTTTAGGGGAAATATTTTATCCTGTCTTTTTTAATATTTCCCAAAATATTTCATTCTTCTGGGGGGGGGGGGGGGGCTTCCCACAACTTAGAGAGTGAGCAAGGCCAACCAGCACGGGCAGGTAAAGCACCAACATGCAAGGAGACTTACCACCAATTGGTTTCCATGGAAACTCACAAATCTGACGCTGAGCCTGCAAGTGTATTTAACATATTTATAAATTATATCCTTTGTTCATGAAATGATCTGGTTGCACCAATGTAATTTCAAATGATATGGCATTCTACTTTTTCCTTATCCGCAATCAGGCATCTTTGTAATAGTCCAGTTGATACAGCACTTTTGCCAAGTTTGCTTTGTTGGCATGACCACTTACCTTCCAACATGCAATCCTGAGCCTCAGCAAAATCATCATCCTTGATGGTGAATGCTCCTCAAAGTTAGCTACTTTAAAGGTTAAGAGAAAGTACTGTAAAAGCATAATTACTTACGTAAGCACTGCTTTACAGAAATGAACTATCTTTCTCTCTCCATCTAAACATCTTTCCCTAGACAGTATTAATTAGCAACAGGCATTTGTAATGTTACAATTCATGATTAATCAGCTCTAATGATTTCAACAGATACTTTAAAAGTAAAGATCTGAGCCATCAACATGAGAGCACAGCCACTAAGTGTTTATTTCCCAGGAACCATGAAAATATCTCAGGAAGAGGAAGTAAGAGGAAAAGCTAAGAGCTTTCTATTAATAAAGGGAGGGGGGAATACCAATAGCACCTAGGACTTAGACTTATATACCACTTCACAATGCTTTACAGCCCTAAGCGATTTACAGAGTCAGCATATTTCCCCACTCTTTTAAATATATTTGAGAACAATCTCTTTCTCTCTCTTCCAGAAAGGTGCACCCAGCCAAGAAGAAATGTTCTTTGAAAGCAACTACAGGTGTTTTGTTGCAAGTGAGAGAAGAGGTAGCTAAGATTTTCCGTCCTTCTTTCTTACCTTTGGCAGATAGTTTTAAGCAGCAGCTGGAGTCCAATTTTCTGCACATGTCTGTTGTCCCTACCACTGATTATTGATAATGTCCAATCTTCAAGACAAGTGCAACTTGGATTTAACCCTCACAAAATTAATTACATGTGAAATAGGGAATCAGAAATTTGTTAACCGTTTTAAAAAAAAAAGATAGCCTAAGAGTCATCTAACACGTTTTCTTCCTATTAAAGCAAGAGAAAAAGCAAGAGAAAAAAAGCATTAATAAACACTGAGTAAAATTTACTTAGTGACCTTCTGTTGCTAGCATCGACAGCCTAAACAGAGTTTTCAAAGCAATATCCACAAAGAAGAATAGATCAAAGGATTAAATCTGGAAAGCACTTAGAGATAGACATATTTTGCTTAATTCTGCTTGGAAACTCAGGTTTGGCCCCTAAGATATCCTTCCAAAGGAACTCCTTGCTTTTGGCAAGGCAGGAATGGAAATAAATCTGTTTTTCCAAGAAGATAGCTGTCTCACCACTACATGCTTTAATTGCAAGCTGTCTCATTTTTTTTAAAAAAAAAGCTGTCTGCTGACTTCTTGAATTAAAAAAATATGGCCATTCAAACAGTATTCAAAACAATTTCCTTAAACTTAATTTAAATATCCCTTACCATCTTGTTCCAAAAACTGCTCATGTTTCCTATGTATATTACTCCTTCCATCATGTGGAATGTAAGCCTGAAAAATGTTTTTTCCCCTCATTGAACTGAAGTAACATATATTTCAAAATTATATCAATGTACTGCTGTGCCTAAAATTTAGTGACTAAAGCCACAAATCACACTGAAGATACAACATAATTCTACTATGTAATTTATTAGTATACAAACAATAAAACAGTATATACTGCTGTCTTTGCAAAACATTAGCAGTTTGCTGTTGAGCGAACACAGAACCATAGCTTATACAGTACCATTACAATACCCATATAATATATTGTATGGAGCAGCACTCACAGTGTGATCAGGAGTAGAATTGCCAATAAAGGAGTGAAAAGCTAACTTCTACTATTTTAAACAACAATAGCAAGGAAACTTACACTTTAGACATTGTGCATTCCTATATACGAATGGATATGGAATAGGCGCCAGTGATGCATTTATTTAAATGTTAGTAAATTGCTCTCATTAATACAGCTGTCTATGCAGAACTCCTATTTCTAAGGTTGTGCAGGAGGATTAATGGATGTTAAAAGATGTTGCTAAAGTTGTATAGAAGGATTAATGGATGTACTGATGGATGCAATTATGTTGATTCAGAAATAATGCTTTTTAATATAAAAGTAGCTCATCATGAGGATGAAAAGGCAGTTCAGATGTTGAAAACAGTGGGTGTATTGGGTACTTTTGGCCACACCTTCTCTGTTTAAATTTCAAAGTCAGAGAAATAACAACTCAAAAGACAAATCCTAGAACATAATGTGAGACCAATCATCTTTTTTCCCCCAGTCTCTTTCTATTCAGCCAGAATGCAAAAATGTATTGAATGAAGCCACAGCTCTAGATAGATAGATAGATAGATAGATAGATAGATAGATAGATAGATAGATAGATAGATAGATAGATAGATAGATAGATAGATAGAATTCTATATTGGCCAATATAGGATTCTATATTGGACAGACAAGGAATTTGTCTTGGTGCATATGCTCTCAGTATATATAAAAGAAAAGATACATTTGTCAAGAGTCGAGAATCATAAGGTACGACACTTAATGATAGTCATAGGGTACAATAAGCAATTAAATCATGCTAGGAAACAGTCAATATAGATCATAAGGATACAAACAACAAAGTTACAGTCATACAGTCACAAGTGGGAGGGGATGGGTGATAAGGAGTGATGAGAAGATTAACAGTAATTGTAGATTGCTTAGGGCCCAACAGAATAGAGGTAGTCCTTGACTTACGGCCACAACAGAGCCCAGAATTTCTGTTGCTAAGCGAAACATTCGCTAAATGAGTTTTGCCCCGTTTTACGATCTTTTTTGCCATAATTATTAAGTGAATCACTGCAGTTGTTAAGAGGGTAACATGGTCGTTAAGTCAATCTGGCTTCCCCATTGACTTTGTTTGTCAGAAGGTTGCGAAAGGCAATCACGTGACTCCGGGATACTGCAACCATCATAAATATGAATCAGTTGCCAAGTGTCTGAATTTTGATCATCTGACCATTTGGATGCTGTGAAAAACGGTCATAAGTCACTTCTTTCAGTGCCATTCTAACTTCGAATGATCACTAAATGAATGGTTGTAAATTGACAACTAGCTGCAATGCAAATCAAAAAGTTTTTTGAAGGAGGGAACCTGTTCAGACTGGTCACAGTATTATAGCACCAACAACTGTAGAAAGTTAGCACTCACCCCTCTCTTAGAAGAATGACATATTTTGAGAAAGATTAAAAAGGCAGAATATTATATTTCCCTGGATGAGAAATGGAGAGAGATGCTCTTGGAAAGCAGCCCCCACCTTTCTTAATAGCCCATAGCAGGCAAAAATTCTTTGCAGCAAAGTCTGAACAAAGGTAGGATTAGCCCTCAGCCACAATAGAAATTGCTCAACAAGCCCCTTCATTGCATCAGCCAAACTTCAACCAAGCTTAGCTCAGACACGATTTATACATGGCACCATGGGAGTCTGACAACAGCCAATAGAATACATTTTCTTGCACAGGAACAGGAAGCTCAAGTGCAAAGCCCAAGGGAAGGTATAAAAACCCCTTACTCTCAACTCCATGTGGTCAGCTACTCAGAATCACACATGCTTGGTGGTTCTGTTCACCATTAAACCATCTTTCCAATTAGCCTCCATGTTGCTTTTCTCCCGGCTTGGAATGAACCAGATGGATATTTCCTCCCACACAACCATCCTTCCTCCAATTCTTTTTCAAGTCCAGTGTTGGCCACTGTCCGCCAGTGAAAATGTACAGCACCAACTACTAGCCATTTCCCCCCCACCTCTCTCAGAACTGCCTATCTTCTGAATACGTTGGACTCTCCATTACCAAGTCACTCCTGGCTCCTATTTTCCAACACATCTCCATTTTGTCAAAGTAAAAGCTGGACACTTGTCTAGGCCTCAAACTATCCACTACTAACCTCACCCCGTTCCTAAGAGATCTGTAAGGGATGTGCATAAGTGCACCATCATGCCTCCCGTCCCTGTCCTATTGTCCCCATTTAATCATATCTATTTTCTGTATTCTCACTCATGTTTATACTTATACCTATTATTTTGTAAGCGACTGATAAATCAAATAAATAAAATAAAATAAATAAATAAAATAAATGAAAAAGAAACAGGAAAGCAGCGAAAAACTGCAGTGCTTCTTCCTGCTCGCCTGACTAGCTTTTAAAAGCCTTTTTGTGATGCATATCACAGCACAGCAGTTGCTCAAGTATCACAGTGATAGATATGAGGCAGTGATTTTCAAGAAGGGGGTGGCATGAGAAGTGGGTGAAGGAACCTTTTTTTTTTATGGTTAAAAACAAAAACAAAAGATTTTCCTTCCTCCTGGTTTTCTTTTGCTTTGAAATTAGTGAGAGTTTTGCCACTTGCTTCCATGTGCAGCTAGGTTCCCCCATGCAGCTCCAAAATGGATGTTGAGTGAACGTTACAAAAAGCTATTTGACAGGGCCAAGAAAACAGGGGAAAGAAAGACGGTAGGGGAGAGGCAGCCTGCCTTTATCATACCCAAAGCCAAACAAGTCCTTTCCTTCAGGCTGTCTAGCCATGTCACTATCCTTCTAACTCCTCTGCGCTCATTCATTTTTCCTATCCAGTGAGCGTGAACAATTCCACATTGCAGCCTGTCTGCATTTTATTCCTTGAATCCATCGGCAGCTTCTTCACAAAGAGAAAGCTCCTGTAAATGGCTTTTTAAAATGAGTTTTCTTGCCAAACACAGCAAAGGTGTTTATTGCTATGTGGAGCCCATAAATGCGTTAAAGTTGTCATAGAAAGAAACAACATAAAGAAATATAATTATTCGCCATCACTACCAATCTTGTAACCATTTTCTCTCTGTTGTAATTGACGGTGACTGGTTTTATATGTCGCATTGTCATGGTGCAGTTGGTTTGCTTTGGGGTTAATATGTGATTTGAACCTAGCCAATTGTGGTTTCACAACAAATCACAGTTTTAAAAAACCAGGACACAGGAGAGATTGCAGATCAGCCATTATCTTGGTATTACATAAGTTACGTGAGATAGACAGCTATATAAATTGAAATAAATAAAATTATTTCTGCTTCTTGAGATCTTTGTTGCAGGTGCTCTGGCTCTTGATTTTTGGATTGACTTTGGGTTTTCTCTTGGCATTGGACTCCATCTATTCTTCCCTTATCTTCTGAAATTCACACTGAAGTCCAGGATTGCCAGTTGATGCTGCTATACAGTATATTATTCAGTACTCCAGCTAGCCAGCCTGGCAATCCACACATTCAAATTAATGCTGATCTCTTTTTCCTTTTCCTTTTTTGTCATAAAGTACAGCAATGGTCCCCAACCTTTCCAGCTCTGCGGATTGGCAGCGGTGGCAGCAACAGTGGGGGAGGATGGTTTCAGGCATATGCCCACCGTATGCACATATGGAGCTTTGCATGCTCACCTGAGGCTTCCGCGGCCTGGTTCCTAAAGGGCCACGGACAGGTACCAGTCTGTGGACCAAGGATTGGGGATCCCTGCTGTATAGGAAGCATATAGAATAGATCCTCTGTCCAGGGAAGCAGAAGAATGGAGAAATTTAAATCTTAAATCTCTCAGCCTATACCTACAAATATTTCTTCTTTTATGTATACTGAGAGCATTTGCACCAAGACAAATTCCTTGTGTGTCCAATCACACTTGGCCAATAAAGAATTCTAATTCTAATTCTCTAAATTCTACAGCAATTTGGGGATAAATGGAAGAGGGAAGATTTTCATTGGTGCCAATAATTTTTCCTTTTTTCAAAGAAAGTGCCTTGGGGAGTGAAAAGTAACTGGAAGCATTAATATTTCTCCCTATTTTGTGCTGTCATGTGACAGTATATGAAACTTGTATGTTTACTTTTAGGGGAGGGAGGGAGGGAGGGAGGGAGGAAGGAAGGAAGGAAGGAAGGACCTCCTGTATATGCTACGTATTTAACATAGTAAGTAGTTTGAATCTCATTTAATGTCAATTTGTTTTAGAAGTCATTCTCAGGGCATCTTATGTGCCATGGAGTCTGATTAATTCTAAGTAATTGAAGATTTCTATTCATTCATTCATTCATTCATTCATTCATTCATTCATTCATTGGTTTTTTTTTTACCTCTGTTCACTTTATAGTTGTTTTATAATACCTGTCTCTCTTTGTATTGCTACAAAGAGTATTACACTACTAATTTCTTTTTATTGTAATGTAATGACAGGCTGCCTAAGGCTCCTGGTGGGTGGATTCTTGTTTCCCTCTAAGATATTAGCAAGAAGGGTGGGAGTAGAGAAGAAACCTGTTCTCTCTTCACTCCCCATCTCCCTTCTCTGCCACTATAAGTTGATAGGAGACATGAGAGAGGTGAGATGATATCTCTTACAGTGGAAGAGCCCTGACTTTCCTTCTGTCAAAGATCCAGTTGCTCATAAAATGAGTAACTTGGGACTGTGCCCTCAGTAGCTATATGTGCCAGTGCCATCCATGTACTGTATGCCCTCTGCTATTCCCCAATAGCTGGTGGTATAGCTGACCGCAGTATTAGATTGCACAAGTTTCTTTGCCACTACAAGCTAATAATCTGGAATGGAACATAAGATTAGATTATTATAAACCATCCCTTTTCCTGCTTTGCTTGAATCTCTGGCAATCATGCTGGCTCTCTACCAGCTTTTTGGTGTTTTGATTGATTGTGTGCCATCTAGTTGAAAGGAACCACATAGATAATTCTGTTTCCAAATTCATCTGTCTCTGATTTGGTCTTTCAGGTCGCCCAACAATGGACCCATCACTGCTGTAATCAAGTTAATCTATTTCCCTTTCTGCTGATTACTCTCTTTCCTTTCCTTCCATCCTTCCCAGTTTTATAGACTTTACACGATGTGACCAAAATGCAATAATTTGAATCCAGATATATATGCCTTTCAGTAGAACTCTTGATTGATTAGTTCTATGATTCTTTTTTTCTTGGTTGTCCAGGGTATTATCAGGAGTCAACTCCAATACCAAGTTGAAAGTCTATGGAAATTCTCAGTCATCCAGATCAGTGGTCACCAACTAGTGGGCCGGGGACCACTGGTGGTCCATGAGAAAATTTTGGTGGTCCACAGAGAAATGTCCCCCCCCCAAAGCACTCCCCCCACTGGAATTAATCCAGGCTGCACAGGAACATAAGGCTGCGCTGCCCATATGGCCTGCCCACCTACTGGACCCCACCCCTCGGCCAGGCACAAACCTTACCTTGAGTAGAGCCACATGAGCTGGAACTGGAAGATAAGAAACCCGCCCCGGGGTGGCTTGCTGATGTTGATGGGAAACTTGGTCCCATTTTCCAGAGCTGCAGTAGTCACAGGATTGGCCCTTTGGTCATCTCGGAGCAGCTCCTCCAGTCCATGGCAGGCGGTGCACCCGAGTGGAGGAGCAGCTGCTCTGGGATGACCAAAGGGCCAGTCCTGTGACTACTGCAACTCTGGAATATGGGACTGACTTTCCCACAAATGTCAGCAAGCCACCGTCAGTCAAAATTCATATTAGTGGTCCATGGGATTTAAAATTATGAGTTTGGTGGTCCCTGAGGTCCAAAAGGTTGGTGACTCCTGATCCAGATCATGGTTGTCCCAAAGGCGCTTTTTCAAAAGGCAACTGGACTTTCTGGCTTTTCTTTGAAGACTGAAGTTTCTTGGATGAGAAGCGAAACGTCTTAAAAAAAAACAGAAAGTCCAGTTGCCTCTTGAAAAAGCACCTTTGGGTCTACCAAGTTGAAAAAAACTCTATATTCTTTCTATCTTGCTTCTTCAAAGTACAACTTTCACCTCTACTAATGTCACAGAGAAAACCATTACCTGCATGATACTCATATCAACAGATATAGTGTAGATACATCATGAAAATTGAATATCTTTTCTAAAGCCTTCATTACTACTCTACCAAGTGCTAGTCCAGGGGTCTCCAAACTTGGCAACGTTAAGACTTGTGGACTTCAACTCCCAGATTTCCCCAGCCAGCACAGCTAACTGAAGAATTCTGGGAGTTGAAGTCCACAAGTCTTAAAGTTGCCAAGATTGGAGACTCCTATGCTAGTCTGTTTATATTTCTTGATTGTGTTTTCTTTACTGTAGACAGACAATCAAAACAGCAAAAACGATCTACAACTTCAATATCTTCTCAGTTCTAAGACTAAGACTGTGTCTATTGTAATTAATTTGGTCTTACTTCTATTTTTTTCATTGTGCTTCTTGATTTTTCTAGAGCTTCCATATTATCTGCATTTTCAGCTATCAGAGCAGTGTCTTCAGCATAGTGCAAATTAATGTTTTTTTCCTTAATTTTAAAGCTACACCCATCTTCTTCCAATTCAATTTCCCCACATATATGTTCTACACATTTTCTTTCTTTCTTGGAAATATGTCAATCTTTAAAATGAAATTAGGAAAACTCACATGGAATACTGTAATGTTCAGACTGCACAACTTTCTAGACTCTTTAAAAAAACAGAAATTGAGTGGAAATCATAAAGTTGGAAACTGTATCCCTGTTTCGAATCTTTAGGGTGTTATTAAAGATAACAAAACACTGTATTTGTAGTGTTATATGTAATTGCCAAATTAAAAAAATTGAATAAACCTCTCTTGTTCACAGAAACTATCTATTTTTTCAACTTGAATATTAGAAAAGCAGTGCAAATTCTACTGCTTCATACAATTTATAAACAAGCCTTATTTGTTTATAGCTGTTTTTATGAATGCCTAAAGTTGTTCATACAGGGGCACCATTCACATAAAACAATTGAGTCTTCCACATACTGTTGCATGAAAGTATCAATAGAAAATGCTTAAGGAACAGTTGCCATAATTGGATAATTGCCATTTTTTCCTTAATTGCTTCATCTGAAGTATGTGTGTGTTCATCCTTCTCGTCTCCCCAAATTTCAGGGTCTACAAATTTTTAGAAATCTAAATACACAGTCTTAAAATATACGGAGTATGAATAGGAACTCAAAGTGATGGGCTGAATATTCCAAAAAAAAATTATCTGGACATATGTTTATGATTACTGTTCCAGGAAGAAATCTGCACCCACAAGCTTTCTTTCACAAACTGATATATTTTGTCATATAGTTGTCAGATTCTTTTTTTTAAAAAAAAAAATACAACTTTCAAATTTTAAAAAAAATACACATATTTTTATCCACATATTTTTGGCTGGTCTGCTTTTATTAGAATGTGTAAGTAAACAGAAGAACATTAATAAATGATTTCTTCCCTATAACTTTTCAAATAATAGTCCTAACTAAATAAAGACAATCACAGATAAATACATAATAGCTTAAATGGAAAAAGACAAATGTTCCAGAACATTTGAAAAGAGAAAAATGTTTATTTTTACTTTAAGTTGACTGCTGCATTTTCTATCTGGCATTAATACAAAACATGTATATTTGAAAAGCAGGAAGAAAGAGAAACATGAATAATCCACTATCCATTTGCATTACAAATATATCTGCATCTATATCAATATCAAAATGGACATGATTTTCCTGACCCACTAGAATAATTAGCATAGATCAGTGTTTCTCAACTTGACAACTTTAAAATGTGTGGGCTTTAATTCCCAGAATTCCCCTGTCAGTTGGTTGGAGAATTCTGGGAATTGAAGTCCACACATCTTGAAGTTGCCAAGATTGAGAAACACTGCATAGTCCAGGCCTGTCAAACTGTTTGCCCACGGGCCGGATGCATCAGATGCAGGCCACACTCATCCCATTTCCACAAAGGCAAAAAATGTTACGATACATCATGGTACATCACGTGATGTGATCAAGTTTGACACTCGTGGCATAGACAGTCCCAACTGCAGCAGAATTGAGATGGAAATTAGGACACCATATGATACATTTTCCATTCTGCTCAGTGGTGGGATTCAAAAAAATTTACTACCGATTCTGTGGGTGTGGCATGGTGGGCGTAGCATGGCTTGGTGAGTGTGGCAGGGGAAGGATACTGCAAAATCCCATTCCCTCCCCACCCCACAAACCTGCTTTCCAGCTCCGTTCTCCTGTGAAAGGCAACAAAAGAAGACTCAGCTGAGCAGCTGGGACTCGGGAGGCAGAGAATAGATGGGGGTAGGGCCAGATGGTGTTTGCCAGTTCTCCAAACTACTCAAAATTTCCGCTACCAGTTTTCCAGAACTGGTCAGAACCTGCTGAATACCACCTCTGGTTCTGCCCCAGGAAGGAAACAATTTGATAAATGTGTATGATGTATCCAACAACTTATAAGTAAAATTAAACCAGGAAAGCTGGTGAATCCTCACCACAAATAAACAAACAAAGCTGCTTTTATATATATAGCATCCTGGCTTTGTTCTGATTGAAGCTATTATCTGTACATCAGCAACAAACTTGGATGGAGAAGGAAGCTGACTGCTCCTTGGATGATTCCAGGATTGACGAGGAGGGGGAGACAATAAATAAGGAATGCAAGGATGAAAACAACACTCTCCAAATATGAGTTTGTGCTCCCTCCTCTAACATTTGCTTCTGCCTCCCAGTATCAAGAAGCAATCATAATAATGCTCCAAACTATAGAGTGGGGAGAGAAAAGCATTTTATTCCTTAAATGCAGTAGTTCTCATCTTCAAAGCCAGAAACAATCTCAGTGTGTTGCCTCTATTTCTGCTTCAGAGGTCAGAAAATATTCTCAAGCTGTGATTAGCCTAATTGTGATGCAGCCTGGAGGTTCTTAGGGAAAGTGGATGTCTGATTAGGCCCTGATTGGACTTCCTTCCCCTGTGTTCAATTGCACAGCAGAGCTCAGCACTATAAATCGGTGATTCATGTCAGGGCTCAAACACTGAGCTAGGAAATCAATGCACAGCCAGGGAAAAAAAAAAGGAGAGATGGAAACCTGACAAGAAAGAAGAGAAAGCAATGAGATCAATTCTCTGCTTTTAGATATTGTGAAATCAATAGGACTATGTGAATCAATTAGAACAGCTGATACACTAGTCTGGCAGCTCCAAGCTATCTTGAGCCATGAATGTCTTCCTTACTTCGGTACTTGCCCTTCAAAATGGTCTTGGTGCACTGCACTTCCCCACGTTACTAAGAGACAACCAAGGAGCAGCACCTACACAACTTCGGCTAGTTGTACAACCTAGTACATGGAAGAAAGTGAACCAGGAAACCATAAGACTGTGAGCACGTTTGGGACATTGAAAAACACTTCCTGAAAGCAGAAGTGATGCAAACTACTCACAACTATTGCCAAGAAAACAACCTGGACATGTCCAGGGTTGTGGTCACCCAAAAATAAGGTTTGTTGAAGGAGATTGTAAATTGAAGGGATCATATTAATCCATGACACAAGCTGCTTTGCAAACTTGGGAAGAGAGGAATTGGCAATTAAACACTCCCCTATAAAGTTTCCTGTTCAGAGTTCCAGGGCATGTTGCCTTTTTTCTGGCTATACTATCCCATCCTTGCTCATGTACAACTAGAGCCCCTCCAAACATTCTTCATTCTTTAATGTGGAAGCTGTACTATTTCTTTGTTCCAGATTGTTTTCTCTTATCCCATCTATCCAGTTCCAAATGCATGTTTAGTTCTGTCTTCACAAGGGCTTAAGCAGTGGTGGGATTCAAAATTTTTTACTACCGGTTCTATGGGCGAAGCTTGGTGGGCTTGGCAGGGGAAGGATACTGCAAAATCTCCATTCCCTCCCCACTCCTGGGGGAAGGTTACTTACTGCCTGTTCTCCTAACTACTCCAAATTTCCACTACTGGTTCTCCAGAACCTGGTCAGAACCTGCTGAATACCATCTGTGGCTTAAGGGTGTTTGCAGGAGAGGTTAAAAAAAACCAAAAACCTCAAGATGGTGACCATGACAGTCTGATTGAAGTTTTGCTTGTTTTGATGTGTAACAGCGCAGTTTCAATTGCACTATCAAGGGTGCCATCTGTCCTTTTATTTACCATGCTTATGGACACTCTTGTATGGGCCTGTCCACAATCAGACGTATACAGATAGTCCTTGACTTATGACAGTTTAGTGACAGTTTGAAGTTAGAATGGCACTGAAAATAATGACTTCTGACCATTTTTCACACTTATGACCATTGCAACATCCCCAGGGTCACATGATTTACACTCGGATTCTTGACAACTGACTCATATTTATGATGGTTGCAGTGTGCCGGAGTCGTGTGATTCTCTTTTGAGACCTTCTGACAAACAAAGTCAATGGGGAAGCCAGATTCACTTAACAACCATGTTACTAATTTTAACTACAGTGATTCGCTTAACAAATGTGCCAAGAAAAATAGCAAAATGAGGTGAAACTCATTTAACAAATTTCTCACTTAGCAACATAAATTTTGGGCTCAGTTGTGGTCATAAGTTGAGGACTACCTGTAGTTACAGAAGAGAGATGTACTGCTGTAAAAAAGCACCAGAAAAATCCCATATTGCTTACAGAATGAGTCAAACATCCATGTTTTTAGATCGGAGGCTGAGACTATTCTTACTTTTGGGTTATTAAAATGAACAAGCATGAAGCCCGAGATGTGATGTTGGGTGATCAAATCCTTCTGAAAAAGAGACCCTCTAAGGCACTTCACAGTGCTATGTTTTATGATCCAAACTGAAAAATGGGTTAGCTGGAGCAGCTCTGTTTTTGCTAACACAATAGATGTATGGATTAATGTGCTCCCCCCAACCAAGTTCCCACAAGTGCAGATGAAAAGAACAGAAGAACTATTCATATTATAACATCAATGTTTGAATTCATTTTGTGCAAAATTTGTAATTGGATAGCTAACCTTTCATATGGCATGGCTTTTCAATCGCTGTACCATTTCTCTTGGTTCCACCTCAATTATTTTCAGCCTAAACTATTCACTGGCTTATTTATCTACAGATTTCCCAACCAATTTTCTAAACAGTAGACACTCAAAGATTTGTGAAACAGCTATAGAGGAAGAAACAGAATTGCATAGATAAAAGCAGTTCTTCATATAATCTGATTCCACGTCTAGATCAGAAACTATTTTATATCTCAGTGAATATAAATACAGATGGATGAAACATTTGTGGTGAAGTTCATGGGCTAAGAGTGAAGATAACCATACCATATCACATCATCTTACTCTTCCCTGAAAATACTTTCTAACAATTAGTTTTCAGTCACCTACGAAACTCATGGATTAATCTAGGGGTGTCAAACTCAAGGCCCATGGGTTGGATCTGGCCCTGGGGTGCTTAGATCTGGCCCGTGGGACCACCCTGAAAATAGTAAAGGACTGGACCGCAGTGCCTCTGCCAACAAAAATAGAGCTCCTGCAGCCCTCCGTTTTTGCTGGCAGAACTCCGTTTTTGGTGGCAGAGGGTTGCAAGAGGTCATCCCACCTGAAAATGGAGCTTAGGAGCCTGTTTTTGCTGACAGAGTGCTGGGCCACCACAGGCATCCCAACACAAGTAACATCAAGCTAGCCATGCCCACCCTGGTCACACACATCCCGCCCCCCAAGGTCAAATACAACCTTGATGTGGCCCTCAATGAAATCGAGTTTGACACCCCTGGATTAATCAAATAAATATTGGGGATAATGTCAAACTGACAGTGCATTAAGGGTTAAATTCAGCTCTCTTATTCACCTTCATAATCAATATTTTCATGGCCCAAACATACCCTTCATCCTTAGATGCACTCAGAAGGTTCCCAAATCCTCCTCATATCATGGCAGCTCTCCTTTCTATTTTTGCTTCATCTCAATTGCTTTGGAGGCAATTTTTCAAAGGCAGGACCAGCCTCTTGGCTCTGTTTTGGAATTTCAGGGAGAAACAGTGGAGTGGCGCTAGAGAAGATCTGCAGCTGCTGAGAGAGAAAGAAGAAGAGTGGAATTCACTGAGGAAGCTACTCACCAATAAGCCTCAAGAATAAGAAATACTGACCGCGTCAACATGGGAATTAAAGTGGGGGAGAGAATTTGATGAACATACCTGAGGAATATAGGCTGAGTCTAACCTACAGAACATAATTCTGTTTAATTAGATAAGACTAAATGCTAGGTAGCCAAAAGTACATAAAGACAACAGATTGGTTGCAGATAAATTAAGAATTTTAATTGGGTCAAATAAACATATACCCTCTTTGGACCACAGCTTGGTACTATAGAGAACTAATATATCCTCTGAAATAAAAAATCTAGCAGGATATTTTTTTTATTTAGGTACTATTGTGCACAGGTCATTTGAAACATACAATGTCTTAAATAATTCTGGCTTTATTTTATACCTCAGGAAGAAAACTCAACATTTTTTTTTTCATTACCACTTTAAAGTAAGGAATAAAAAGAATAGATGATACTTGTCTGTTGCACAATAATCAAAATAAGAACCTAATTGTTGGTAACAGTGGGAATAGTTTAGGGTGACAGAACATCTAGGAAAAAAAGATTTTCAGACTAAGTAGTGTTCAAAAACTATTGATCCAACCAGAATGCTTGGTAATCCTGTCTGAAATCTACATACATACGTACAAGCATTCAGCTATAATGTTTGTCAAGAATACATTTGTATTAAATCTTCTTTTGTGAAATAAATCCTTAAAATATCATTTTTACTCAGCCTTCTTGCCTTGGAGGAGGGCAGTAAACGTATAAAATCTTAGCCCAAATTTTACATTTGGCTAGTTCTGTTTTCAAGACAGCAGATGAGAATTGCTGTATAACCATCATCTTACAAAAGATCCATACTGTTCTTGGCAGAGCGTATAAGTCCTATATGGATCTGTTTATTTTTCCCAGAAATCAAGTAAAAACCCTGGAACTATATTAGCCAGGATCACTTACATTTAGTGCATACCTAAATCAAATAAACTATGTTTTATCTGAATTCAATATGAAAGTATACATAAACACACAATTCTACTTCACTTAAAGCAGTTTGAAGTGGTTGTGCTAATTAATAATTATGGTCCACTAGTGTTAGACGAGGTCTGGCAAGATCAGAAGGAAACTACCTAAGATCAGACTATGGCATTATAATAACAGGAGACATTTATAACAGTAAGCCTCAATTCCAAGCTATGATGACACTAAAATGTACATCATGGCACAAGTTCCATCTTTTTGTACTTACAGTAGAATATTGCACCCCTACAATGCAGTGGTGGGATTCAAAAAATTTTATTACCGGTTCTGTGGGTATGGCTTGGTGGGCATGGTGTGGCTTGGTGGGCATGGCAGGGGAAGGATACTGTAAAATCTCCATTCCCTCCCCATCCCACTAACTTGATTTTCAGCTCCATTCTCCTGTGCCGGGCAACAAAAGAAGATCCAGGTGATCAGCTGGCACTCGGGAGGCAGAGAATGGATGGGATAGGGCCAGTCAGAGGTGGTATTTGCCAGTTCTCCAGACTATTCAAAATTTCTACTATCGGTTCTCCAGAACTGGTCAAAACCTGCTGAATACCACCTCTGCCGACAAGAGCATAAGGAGCAAGTTTTGCATTATGATATCCCAGTTCATTATTTGCTACCCTGTACAGCTTTCATAGACACCCATGGTGCCAACTGCACTTCCTGTCCAAAACCAAGAAGTTCAGAACATAACATGGGACAGAGAAGAAGGTACAAAAATGGACTCTTTCTTCTGTTATAAATATGGCTTAGGCTGCATTTCATTCTTGGCACTTGCCAGCTTCTTCTTAATGGATTTTTGTTAGTTCCTGCAATAAATAGTATTATCAATGTGTTTGTCCTTGAATTACTGCCAATGAGGTGTCTAGTTCCAATATAAGCTGAGTGAAGCCTGACAACCAGGTGAGGAAGGATGGTCCAGATCAATCAAGAGATACACAGAGGCTATTATTGGAAAGCTTTCAAAACGCTTCTCTACCTTCATAGCAATTGATCATGTTTCCAGAATTTGAGCCATTTCACACTTCACTGTTTTGTATGGGTTTTTTCTTTTAATGGAAGTGGAAATAAAAATGAAGTACATTCTCTAATTATATGGGGCAAAGAGTAACTCATGAAAACCTTTAAATGGTCCCATTTGTCACTGTCAAAAGTCAGAAGATACAAGCTGATCAATGCCAGCAAACTCAGAGATGAACCCATTCTAAAGTTGGACCTTTTGGCACCAGATTGTTCTGTGTTGATGCTTTACAAATCTTCACACTCCGTAGGAAACTTTTGATCTGGGACCCATGCTATGTAAGAAATGCTGATTTCTTGACCCATCAAGTTTGCCAGACAGAAATCATATCAGGGCATTCAAGTGTTGAAACATGAAACATTTGGTGGGGGAAAGGCCTTTAGAATTATGAAATCTTATTCATGGAAGTTGCATACATATTTCTAACTGTTCAAGGCAGGACTTACAAAACACATAGATTTTTCTAAGAAATAGCTCTAGCAGCAATCTGTTGTCATGGAAATAATCCTTCACCTAAAGGTACTTGATATTTGTCTTTCTGTTTAATGACCCAGCTTGTGTGGTTCACAATTTTCATTCCTATTTGTTCTTTAACTCCAACAGTGATTCTTTAAGCTGGTTTCCAATTGTCGTATTTTATTTCTTAATGATAGCCTTCCTTTTTGTCAACTATCAAATATTCTTTATACTGTTTTACAGTAGTAATTTTTTTATGTTGAGCTAAGAATAATTCAAAATTATCAAGTGCCCAATTTCCAAAATAAGGCAAGATAAGCCAAGCTTCTTACTTAAAAGATTTATGGAGAGATGCATTAATCAAAGCTGCCCCATCATTTAAAAAAATGGGCAGATTGAAACAGAATATCTGACAAGTAGTGTTGTATTATGGCAGCCTTCCTGAACTTGATATCATCCCCACCCCTCCCAGGTGTGTCCATACAATTTCCATATTCCTGTGGGCTATTCTGGCTGAGAATTATGAAGTAGAAATCCTTTGTAGTAAAGCCTGATGGGATATTATACTGTGTGAAGTCAAATTGAAGCAATCTATATCAGGGGTCTCCAACCTTAGCAGCTTTAAGACTTGCAGTAAAATATAAATCGACAAAAGAATTAAAAAATAAGGATGATTCTGATTATTATAAAATATGGGGAAAGTTTTATCACTGGTTGGAAACTAGGAAGGATTAAAAAAATATTTAAAATGACTAATGTTTATGTATATATTATATACTATGTACATAAAATGTAAATATGTATCGTTCTTTATATGTATTAGCAATGTAAGACAACTAGGTGTGTCAGGATGATTGCACCATGTCTATTGTTTTTAATTGTTTTTTTCTTTTTTGTGAGTGTTTGTTCAATAAAATTTATTTAAAAAAAAAAAAAGACTTGTGGATTTCAATTCCCAGAATTCCTCAGCCAGCAAAGCAATTGAAGTCCACAAATCTTAAAAGTTGCTAAGGTTGGAGAACTCTGATCTATATCATTACTGATATAACATCTGTAACTGATCTCCTTCTAGCAAAATTGGTATTTTGTTGTGAATGTCAGGCCCCTCATCCATGGCCCACAGAAAAAGCTGTCACACAAACTGTTTGATGAACAATGCTCCCAAACCATCTGAAAACCACTGCATTAGAGAATAATTTTCATTAGTATTCATTGATATTTAGCTTTAGATAGTTCCTCCTGACCCAACATAGATATTTGCACTATTTCAAAGCCAGAACATGCAGCACTTTATATCAATATTTCTCAAACTTGGCAACTTTAAGAATTCTGGGAGTTGAAGTCCACCCATCTGAAAGTTACCATATTTAAGAAATATACTCTATACCAAGGGTGTCAAACTCACATCATCATGGTAGCATCACGTGACGTATTACAACTATTTTTCCCCTTCACTAAACTGGGTGTGGGCATGGGTGTGGCCAGTGCATACGCCTCCAGCCCACAGTCCGCAAGTTTGACAGCCCTGCTCTATACTCACTAACATTAGCAGTAAGACATTTCCAGGTTCAAAAACCTTTGCATTTTAAAGGTTTTAACAAGCCAGTGAGGCAATAATGTTTGAGAAGATCATGGAAGGAGAAATATTAAACAGACTGAAATTAAACATTGTCCAACCTTGGAGTTCAACTCCAGGCGACTGCTAATGGGCAAAACATAGAGTTTTCTTAGCCACAATATAATATTTGTCACTGTCTTCTTCCAAATCTTTCCAGTAAAAGTTCCATCCCTGGAATTACAGATAGTCCTTGTTTAGTGACTGTTCAAAGTTACAATGACACTGAAAAAGCAACTCATGGCCAGTTTTCACACTTAACTGTTGCAGCATCCAATGGTTATGTCATCCAAATTCAGATGCTTAGCAACTAGCATGTATTTATAATGTTTGCAGTAATACAAGATCATGTAATCACCTTTTCTGACCTTTTGACAAGCAAAGTCAATGGGGAAGCCAGATTCACTTAACAACTGTGTTACTAGCAATATCAATATCACTTAAACCAGTGGTGTCAAACTCGTGTAGTCACGGAGTTGTCACATGACGTATCAGGACTTTTTCCCCCTTCACTAAACCAGGTGTAGGCATAGCCTCATCCGGCCTGTGGGGCATGAGTTTGACAGCCCTGACTTAGACTTATATATTGCTTCACAGTGCTTTACAGCCCTCTCTAAGCAGTTTACAGAGTCAGCATATTGCCCCCAACAATCTGGGTCCTCTTTTTACCCACCTCGGAAGGATGGAAGGCTGAGTCCACCTTGAGCCTGGTGAGATTCAACCTGCCAAACTGCAGGCAGCCGGCAGGCAGCAGAAGTAGCCTGCAGTACTGCATTTTAACCAGTGCGCCACCACAGCTCATTATTAGCTTAACAACTGCAGTGATTCACTTAACAACTGTGGCAAACAACTTCATAAAATGGGGCAAAACTTAACTAACTCTCTTGCTTAGCAACAGACATTTTGGGTTCAGTTGTGGTTGTAAATCAAGGATTATCTGTATCTGATGATCTCCCAGGTAAGTGCTAATCTAGCTCAACGTTGCTTAGTTCCATGCTCAGAGAAGTACTGCTCTCTGCTGAGACATTACATAGGTAAGATCTGCAATATGACTCTTTTGGCAGTGATGAGAAATTATACTAATCTCAAGCTTTGTTTTTAATTTTAAAATTATCCAAGGTAAGATTGGTGGAAGTAGAGTACAAAATCTGCATTCAATATGGAACGCAAGCTGATGTTAAAAGACCAAATGTTATTACATTTGAAAATAATATCAGGCTGCTTGCACTAAAGTGTAATTAGAAACAGATTATCTACTTGTGCTGGAGGTTTTATTTTTTGCAGTTTTTGTTATTTAATTTATAATATTGATCTGAAGGAAAGGACACCACAGGAGATGGAGATATCTTGCGGAGGTGAAGGAAAGTCATATTCTGCTTTAGGCAACAAAATATTGTAGGACTAATATAGATAATCATGCAAAGTAAACTTTCAGAAAAAGAATTTGAAACAAGATATTTTGGTAGAAAATCTCACTCATGATCTTTATTGCTGGAATCTTCATGAAGGACACATAAATTGTCATCTATTTTAACAAAATGCCATAGAATCATATTTTCATAATATGGAGGGCTATATAAGCTACCAAATCTAACTCCAAGGTTAATTTGTCCTGCTTATTTTATAGGTATTGTGTGCACCTTTCCAGTTAGTACCCCTCAGATGAAATTGCATATATCCCAACTTTGAGATACCTGCTTGGCAAAACTGCACAATCCCTGCAGTTTTCTTAACAAGGTTTTATAGAAATGGTTTACCATTGCTCCCTAGGGAGAAGAGAAAGTGACTGACCCAAGGTCACTCAGCTCGATTTGTGCCTAAGGCAGGACTAGAATTTATAGTCTCCTAGTGTGATGATTCCCCCAGATACTTCTCCAAATGTCAGTTTGGAGGAGGATAAACCAGTTCCTGGCACACCTGGAGGAGACTTGGTCAATGGCTCCAAACAGCCATCTGAAAGGGATTTGGCTGAAGCACAGCTGCAGCAGGACAGCCCTGAGGCTTCAGGTGGGGAAAAGCATGCAGCTGTGGCCGATTATTGATGAGGAAGAGGAACAGCCTTCTGCACTTGATCCAAGAAGACATAGGGCAGAGAAAAGGCAGGAGCAGAGAAGGTCAGCCAGATTACTTGTGAGGAGGCAGCCTTGCCCTTCTTAATGGGCTGCACCGGAAGCTGGCTATTTAGCACAACAGACAGATGGGAACAATGTGTTCATTTCCTGTGTGTTTTCTGGTTGTTGTGGTTCTTGCCTTGTTTTGGATTGATTGACACTATGCTTTGACTTGGATCGTGCCTTATGAACTCTGGACTTTTCTTGCCTGGTGAACCCTTTTGTATTTTGTATTTAATTTTGCCTGGTGGGTTTCTTTTGATTGGGAAACTTTCAAGTGCGTTGTGGATTCATTGGGCATTGTTCTGTGAACCAGCATTGGTCTGCTTGTGCCTTGATGTAATCGGGACAGTTCTGGGTTTTTGGTGAAGGGAGTTGCACGGGAATATTAATAAACCTACTAAACCATAGTTATGTGTGTGAGCAGGACAGCACACCTGGTTTTTAAACCTGATGCATTAACCACTATACCAAACTGTCTTTTGTTGTAAGCAATAACCTGCTAATAAAAAATCCCAATTAAATATGTGAAATATAATGATTTAGAACAACTTTTTTGATCAAAATGGAAGAAGAGTATCAAAGCATTTCATATGAACATATGCATCATTCATTAAGTGTTTAATGAGTTGAAAACAGATTATTTATAATCAGTTACTTATGTTTGCAAGGAAAAGTTCATGTGGTAAGTTCATGTAATGATTAGCACATGTGATAACTAATTACAGTCACATTTTCCTACACAGAAATATATGTCACAGAACAACTGCCACAGTCAGAGGAAACTTGCCTTGCAGAGGCCATTATAGCAATAACATTTAGACTTATATACTGCTTCACAATGCTTTATAGCCCTCTCTAATTGGTTTACAGAATCAGCATATTGCTGCCAACAATCTGGGTCTTCATTTTACCCACCTTGGAAGGAAGGAAGGCTGAGTCAACCTTGAGCTAGTCAGGATTAAACTGATGGCAGTCTGCAGAGGTAGCCTGCAATATTGCAATATTCTAACCACTGTGTCACTGTGGCTCTTATTATCAATATTAATATGACACTGATTAGGTATTTCAAAGTATTAGGGTATTTCTAGGTAATTGCCTTAATAAAATAGTCAAGTTGGTGCTATTAGTACTGACGTTTGGTTGTCAAGTATTCTGTATTCAAGAAGGCATCATATATAAAAGAGAATATGATACCAGGACTTATTTCATTCTCTATAATTTTATTTTTTATTTTTTTCTACTTTTCAACTTAAGTTTCCTTACACACACACACACACCCCCCCAAAAAAAACCCTGTTTGGAAGGAAGATGAAAAAAATACAGAAAATAACAAAGGAAAGGATGATGTTGTAACAGGGTCACTGAAAGAAAGAAATGAAGGGGGGGAAATAGAAGCCTGGAAGTGTGGATTCAATCAGATGAACTTAAATAATGAGTCAGATTCAAATTGTACAGTGTGTATGCTTCTAAACTATATGAGGAAGCTTATATGGTGGCTGGAAGAAGGAGAAGGTGAAATAAAGGGGAGAAAACAGAAAAATTAGGAGAAAATAGAAAAGGGAAAATTAATTTTTTAAAAAACAAAGAAAATGAAACATTTACAGTACAATCTCCTCCTCACAAAATACACAAACTACCCTGAAGTATGTCTGATATTGAACAGCTCTGAACAGGAATACTCCATGCTATAAGTTATGTTTATTATCTTAAATTCACAAACTGACTAAATACTGTAGATCTATACAATACTGTAGGTAGTCTAAAGAAACTCCTCAATTCAACTTTGAGAAGTTGAAATTTCTTGAACTGCAACTGCAGTTTTCACTCAGTTTAATCACTACTATACAATATGTCTATGCAAGACTGCCCTCTAGTGAGCCATTCAAAGTTTTCCACAAAATAAACACCATCAATAAGAATATCAAATTGAAATAGTTGTTCGTCCTTATTAAGGGGTTCAAGGCTATTTCAGATTTAGAACCAAATTGCAAATAATTAATTTTGTAGGAATTTCACATATTTTTAACAGAAGCCAGTAAAAGCATGAAAGCAAGTATGATGTGGTGATTAGAGCACCAGGCTAAAAACCAGGAGACACTGTGTTCTATTTTTACCTTAGACATGGAAGGCAGATGGGTGACTTTGGACCAGTCACTCTCTTTCAGTCCTAGGCAATAGCAAACCACTTCTCAAAATGCTGCCAAGGAAAGTACAGGGACTGGTCCAGGCAGTCACCAAGATTCAAGACTAACTTAAATGCACTAAAACAAAAAATAATAATAGAAATTTACATTTTCTGTGGATCCGAACACACTGAACCTATGTTGAGCTATGGTTAGAATGCAGTGATTCAGTGGTTAGAATGCAGTAATGCAGGCTAACTCTGTCCACAGCCAGGAGTTCAATCCTGACTGGCTCAAGGTTGACTCAGCTTTTCATTCTTCCAAGGTTGGTAAAATGACGACCCAGATTATTGGGTGCAATATGCTGACATTACAAAAATCTCAAGAGAGTGTTGTAAAGCACTATGGAGCAGTATATAAGTTTGTGTTCTATTGCTATTGCTATTCTGCTAATTGTGATGTATGTTCAGATTGTAATTCTCCTCACATTGGTCCTACCTTTTTCAGGAAAACTATAACAAATGTAATATGTGGTAACTCTAGTTACCTATTTTTTTGTGTTAACTAAAAAAGACTGAGTAAATGGCTATCAGTGTGCTAAAACCAAAGTCATATAGGCAAAAGTGTACTAAAGTCCATGGCTGGCTTCACTCCAAACACTAAGTTTTTCAATTGAGCCACTCTGGCTCCTATAATTCTAAGACATTATTTATAGTGTTATTCAGAACCAGCCCCTGTATCTTGTTCACACAAACAACTGTTAAAACAATCAATGATATGGCAAGTATGAGAAAACAGCCAGAATTAAACTCTTCCAAAAATATAAACTAATGCAGGGGGTTAAACAGCCAAAACATTATTGAAGGAATATGATATATGTTCATCAACCACAACAACTGTAGAAGGGATCCTTCTAAAATCCTTTTTAGAAGAGTCAGAGTTGCTTTGAAGGTGAAAACTGATTCCTGGCTGTCTTGTCTCTCTTTCTTATCCAAGAAAAGCCTATTGTCTCTCTTGGACCTTGACATTCTCTCTTTGTCTCAATATTTTCTGGATCTAGATTTTAAAAATTATCCACTTCATATTCAGTTTCATTTTGTACAGGTGTTGGGAGACAGCTTTGAAGAACTTATCAGCATCCATTAGGGGGAAAAAATGAATGTAGCCCAGAGAGAGAAGGGTGAAGAAGAAATTTAAGACTTGTTTCCCAGATATAAACATGGACATCCAAAATTAACAACCCAAATCTGGAGGTATCATTATTGAAGAGTAGTGGAGTTTACTGCCAGACCTTTGCCAGAAATGAGTTATTTTCTAATACCCTGTAGAGCAGACCTGGGCATTTTACGGCTCATGGACCGCATCCAGCCTTTCAGGTGTCCCAGTCCAGCCTGCAGCATTAGTGATGTCAGCAGAGGGGGGGAGTATCATGGGGGGGGGGCGAGGGAGAGACGGCAGTTTCTCATTTGGTCCCTTGGGAAAATTAATTACCCATCTCTGCTGTAGATAAAAAAGCTACTTTAATAAAATGCAATACTTTTACAAACCTAGCGTTACAATGTAATAATCTGCTTTGTCTATTTAATTAGCATACATTGTTTTCTCATTCTTTCTCATTCTGTGCATACAAAATTGACCTGTCCGCTGGACAGGCAGCTGGCTGAACAGCAGACTTGTAGAAGTGCCATCTAAGGTATCATTGCTCATTTTACTGCTCTGCTTAATAGATTCCAAAAGAATCTCACATGGTCCCTTCCCTTTTCAGGTAGGTGTAACTGCAATATAAGCTTCAGCCTTAAACCAATAGATCTGTGTGTAAAGTAGAATTCATCATCGTCATAGAGGCAGGGAGCTATGAAATCTACTCATTCTACAGGCAGTCGAGTTACGACCACAATTGAGCCCAAAATGTGTGTTGCTAAGTGAAACATTTGTTGAGTGAGCTTGCCCCATTCTACTACTTTTCTTGCCACCGTTGTTAAGTGAATCATTGCATTTGTTAAGTTAATAACACGGTTGTTAAGTGAATCTGGATTCCCCATTGACTTTGCTTGTTTGAAGGTTGCAAAAGCTGATCGCATGACTTTGGGACACTGCAGCCATTATAAATATGAACCAATGGTGCCAGGCATCTGAATTTTGATCATGTGACCACAGAATAGAATAGAATACTTTATTGGCCAAGTGTGATTGGACATACAAGGAATTTGTCTTGGTGTAAATACTCTCACTATACAGTATACAGGGATGCTGTAGCATTCGTACATGTGAACAATGGCCATAAGTTGCCTTTTTCAGAGCCATTGTAACTTTGAACTAAATGAACTGTCACTAAATGAACCATTGTAAATCGAGGACTACCTGTATTTGCTGCCAACAACTGTTCACCTGCTTCCATTTAAGGAAACGTTTTAGTTTTCTTTTTAAACCGCCATTAAGTTTCCTTGCTAAGGAGCCAGCGCCCTAATAAAAATAGCCCGGATGCTGATGCAGAAAGAGCCCCGTCCTGCTTTCGGCCTGAAGCGAGGAACCAAGCCCAGCTGCAAAAGGCGCCATAACCCCGCCCTTCTGAAATCCTGGCGCTGAGTTGCTATGGCAACACAGGCGCGGAGTTATGGAGCCCAATCATCGAGTAAAACCGGCCGCTAAGCGGCGCTCTCCGCCAGTCAACGTCCGCTCGTCTCGCGGACTCTTTCGTCCGGAGACCTCCGCGCACAGCCCCTCGCCTTTTTCCGGAAGAGTTTGGAGAATTCCTCGTGCCCGAGGTGGGAGGAGAGAAGGAGCGTCGCGAAAGTTAAGGCGGGCCTCGCGCAGGCCTCGGCTGTGATTCGTTCTTCCCCCTCCGTCGCAGCTCTTCACGTTGTACAGGGGACGAGGGCAGCGGGCAGACTGGGTGAGGAACCTTTTCTTTTCCGAAGCAACCCACGTGTAGTGTTGATATTTCTGTGTGTTTCAATTTGGCTGAAGAACCCAAAGCAGCCCGATCAGCATACCGAGGTACGTGCCGATCACGGAATTGCCCGTTGGGATAAGCGCTTTATTTAAAGTCCAGAACAGGAATAAGAAATGGCGAATCAGAGAAATAAGGATGGCTAAGAAAACGATTATTACAGATCAACGTCTTTCATCCTTGTGTCTTTTTGCCCTTGCAGACTGATGAATAGAATAGAAAATAGAATAGATAGCAGAACTGGAAGGGACCTTGGAGGTCATATAGTCCAACCCTCTGTTCAGGTAGGAGACCCTTCACTATTTCTGACAGACGGCTGTCCAGTGTCTTCTTGAAAGCTTCCAATGATGAAGCTTCCATGACCTCTGATGGCAAGCTGTTCCATTGGTTGATTGCTCTCACTGTCAGAACATTTCTCTTTATTTCTAGGTTGAATCTCTCCTTGATCAGTTTCCATCCATTATTCCTTATCTGGCCTTCAGGTGTCTTAAAAAGCAGCCTGACCCCTTCCTCTCTGTGGCAGCCCCTCAAATAGTGGAAGACTGCTATCATGTCACCCCTGGTCCTTCTGTTCACTAGACTAGCCATGCTCAGTTCTTGCAACCTTTTCTTCATATGTTTTAGCCTCCAGTCCCCTAATCATCTTTGTTTCACTTTTTTTTAATGGCTCTCTGAGGACTTTGTCAGTTTTTTCCATCTGGACTTTCTTGATCTTTCACCTATACCCATCCTTTTTTTTTCATATGCCTGCTTTGCAGTTAGATGTTCATAAAGATTCTCAGTCATCCAGGTCATGGTTATTCAAGAGGCAACTGGACTTTCTGGTTTTTCTTTGAAGACATTTCGCTGTCAGAGCTGAAGAAGCTTCTTGGAAGAGAAGTGAAATGTCTTCAAAGAAAACCAGAAAGTCCAGTTGCCTCTTGAAAAATTACCTTTGGGATTTGCAGTTGGATCTTCAATGGGTTTTTTTTTTATAGTAGGACAGAAACACCACTCCTTTTGTACAGTCAAGTGCTTTTATACTTAATCCATATTTGTACTCCACTTTTAGTTCTAATTTCTTTTTAGAACATAACTAATCCATTCCTACTGCATCCAGATTTTATCTTTCTTCTGAGATACCACATTCTCATTTTTTAAAATAACAGTGTGGCAAAGGCACATTTATTTTTATGTCTTCCAACAAGAATTTATTCCTTACAACAGACTATACTACATGATATCTAATACTCTGTTTTTTAATACATTAATTTTCAGGTCCATGGTCCTCATTGTTTTATATAATTTAACATTTACTGGAAATCAGTTCATTTCTGCAACAGCCATAATTTTGGGCATGGGTCACAAGTCCATTTTTTCAGCACCTTCCTAATTTCGGAAGTCACTAAATGAATGGTAATAAGTTGAGAACTCCCTATACTTAACAGCATCAGCTCATGAAATCAGTAGGTTTGCTAGCACCTTCTCTTTTTCTCTTCACAGATATATATCAGTTTTTCATTTCATGTGTTAATTTATGTTGTTCATCGTTTATTCTTCTTACATTCTGTGTTTCAGTTTTTCATCTGCAGGTCAAGATACTTATTTTATTTTTTAAACCAATATTTGAATGATTTATAATAAAACACACTAAAATACAATCTGAATAAAGATATATACATAAAATCAAGTAAAATAGTCCTCATTTAATAACTACAATTGGAACTGACAACTCCAACATCAAGTGACATGATCATTAAGTGAGATTAAGCAATTCACCATGGTTGTTAAGCAAGATATCATATTATCACAACTTGCCAACTTCTGCACTGATTCTGCTTGTTGGAAGCCAGCTATGAAACATACAAATGATAGTTGTCTGACTGTAAAACACTGTAACAGTAGTAAATATCCACTGTTTGCAAAACTTCTAAATCTTGATCATATGACTGCAGAGACATTGTGTCTGTCTTAAGTGGAAAGACTGGAAAATATTTTTTCAGCACTATTATAACTTGAAATGGTCATTAAACAGGAGAGTCATTAAGTGAGGACTACCTGTACAAAGTAAAAACATCATGTAAAATAGATAGAAACAAAGTGGTCTTTCAAAAATTAAAACAATATTAATTAAGATATACAATGAAAAGCCTGACACCAACCTGATGCTAATGTGGGCAAAACTCTGGGAACGGAATTCCATAATGGGGTGCCACCGCAGAAGAAGCTCTCCCCCTTCTGAAAGTTTACCTCACCACTTAGATATGCTATGTGTTAATAAGCACATTATTTTACACGGGTAAAATTATAAGCACTTCTATTACTTTGGATTTTAGTCCTGTTTCAAAGACTAACAAATATTTTAATTGTTATTTTATCTTTCCTTATGTATTTGTATTTTCTTTCTGGAAGATCTTTAAAAGCTACCAGACTGCCAGAATGTCTGAAGTTGCAAAGGCTGCCGATGTGTTATCTGAAGTGAACCTCAGTGATACAAGTACACCATTAGATGAGAATAAAGAAGACCTAAAGAACCCCAACGATATTGTGATTACTATTGGAGCTACTATACCAACTGGATTTGAGCTGACTGCGGCAGATGAAGTACAAGAAAAATTAGGGTCAAAATCTAGGATTAGCAAGGGCCGTGGGAAGATCTACTTTGAAATTCCAGTAATAAGTCTTCCAAAGGTTTGAAATTTTTATTTTTTCTGCAATTTGCTATTTGAATATTGGTCTGAGGCTGCAGAAATCCTTGTGGTTACCTGTGTGTACATATTCTGGATGGCTACAAATTTCAGATTCATAGTCTGACATTCATTCCAGCTTCTGGCAAGTTATTCCATTAATATTATTTCACTAATTATACTAGATGATTTTGAATTCACATGCTGGGACTTGATTCATAGTTTTTACTAAACCATATGTTGTTTTATCATAATTTGTTGTAAAAGCTGGAGTTGGATAGCTGCAAATCACAGTGAGTGGATTAAGAACATAGACATCACAATATAAAACATCACAAGCTGGATTGGACCATCAATCCCATATAGTCCAGCAGTCTGTCCTCATAACAGCCAACCAACTACATGAGGAAACCCATTAATTTCTCAACTAATAGCCTTCAGAGGCAGTCACGCTGCTATCAAAGCTAATCCATACTGATCCCCATGACTTTTCTGAACAGATCCAAACATTTTTGAAGTCAGGCAGGCTGGTATTGATACAGTGCAGCACATCATACCAAATGTTATAAGGTTGCAATGCATCTATACCATTTTTAAATATATTTGGTAGATTTATGTTCTACTTTTTTAAATAGAGCCTTTCATTAAAAAAAAGTACTATGGAGTGCAACAGTTTTAGTTTGTATACTTTTGAAACTGTAAAAACTAAAATTGTACAGTGTACTTACTATACATATCTGTCCTGTAAGATAAAAATCTGTAATTTCATCCAGGTTCACCAGTTAAGATCAGTTGATAATTTATTTGTCGTCGTTCAAGAATTCAAAGATTATCAGTTCAAAGAAACTAAGGTAAGTTATTTTTTATTCCATTATTCTAAGCAAATTCAAATTTTAAATTAGAAAAATAATTCAATAATTATTGAGATTTGAGAATATTTATTCTCTTATTTGGGAGTGATATTAATACCTTACCATTCTCCAATCCTTCTGAAATTACCAACTCTCATTTCTATTTCTCAACCTTCAGTCTAATAAATACTGTGCAAATAGAGAGGGCAGAGAAAAATAAACAACTTAGGCACTTGTTTTTCAAAACTGTTAATTTTATAAAAATAGGCATTGATCTGAACTGCAGGAGTAGAGCTGCTTCTTTGAAATATAGCTCACCATTCTCTTAAGAGAAAAATCAATTATGTTTAGTGCACAATATCAAAACAACATAGAAACAAATATAAATAGCTAAAAATGGGAAAAATAACCATCTGAAACTAAAAAGCCACATTAAAAGCTAAAAAAAGACCCCAAACAATGCTATTTAACTCATATTTTAAGAATAATTTTAAATTACTTAACATGCGGTCCTTCTCAGAGAGGCAGTCTATATTCTTTGCACCCAATTAAAAAGACTCTGTGTCCCTAATAGATACAGCTAAACATTATTTGGAGAACATTCCTGAAGCTAGCCCTCTAATCAGAACTGACAAAATGTACAAGTATTGGCAGATCATCCACTGCTTTCCAAAAATGAATTCGTTTTCTGAAATATGGGAAATATGCAACTATATACAATGAGTTTGTCTCAAAACTTTTATTAAATTGTTATAGGAAGAAGCTTTAAAGGATTTAGAAGAGTTGGTTAAGGATCTCCCTTGGACCAACTCTTTGGAAGTATGGAAGTTAAATACAAGTCTTAAGAAAAGAAAAACCAGACGAAATAAAGGCAACCATCAGAGTCATGCAAAGAAGAAGCTAGATAAGAACAAGAATGAAGAAGAAAATGAAGAATTGCAAAAACCTGCGCAATATGATTCCAAGTCTGCTGAAGTCCCAGATCCAGAAAATGCTGATGTAATAGTACCATCAGATGACGACAGGCAGTCTGAACCCAGGGAAGAGTTAACATCTAATGGTGACAACAGAGATGAATCAGATGATGGTAAGAAACAGAAAATGGAAGCTGAAACGCTGAAGTTCCGGGTAACTTGCAATAGAGCTGGGGATAACCACAACTTTAAATCAGATGAAGCAGCAAGAGATTTTGGAGGAGCTGTACAAGACTTCTTTCAATGGAAAGCAGATATGACCAATTTTGATGTAGAGGTAACATTTATTCTTTGAAACTCTCTCCTTATATGTTCAGTGGAAAGAATGGTTTAAAACACAATATATATAGTCCTCACCTTATGACTAGTTGCTTAGTGTCTGTTGGAAGTTATAATGGACTTCCCCAGAGCTACAACCCAGATTTGAAGTTCTGACAGCCGGTCTCCCCCCTTCCCATCACATAATTGCATTTTGGTTGCCCAGCAACTGGCCTGCATGTGCAGCCATTTACAGTATCCTGCAGTCACATGATCATGGTTTATAATGTTTTTTTCTAAAAACTGGAATTTACTTTTCCCAGCAAAAAAAAATCCTTTAAGGGCAATGGATTTACTTAACCATGATGTTCACTTAATGTTCACAATTTCTACAGAAAAGGTCACGCAATTGGGCACAGTCATGTGAACTACTGGCATGAATTACAACTGTAATTCCAGGCTCAATTATGGTCATTAATAAAAATTATTAATAACTAGCAAATATTAATCTGCTTTATTCAAGGTTCTTCTCAATATCCACAATAATGAAGTGATAGTAGGGATTGCATTAACAGAGGAGAGTCTTCATAGAAGAAATATTACACATTTTGGGCCCACAACTCTTCGTTCCACTCTTGCATATGGAATGCTGCGGTATGTGTGAAAATTTATTTCAAATTTGGATCAAAATCATACAGTCAAATCAGTCAATTAAAAACCATATGTGTATTACCCTAAATTGTGCAATATGCCATACTGGTGTAAATATGTTTTATTATTCTATTCATGATGATACTTAAAACTATTCCACTAGATGTTTACTGTAGTTCTCTTTTGTCATTGCTTTTGCTATGTTTTGCTTCATTTAAAAAATAAACTTCATACAAAAAAGCTTATTCTTTTTTATATGAAGAATTATAGCCCATCGGTACTATAATGTAAAAACATCTATTTCTGATATGGGCCGCAGTGGTTCACATGGTAAGACACTGGGCCCGCACACCACTGAGGTCGGTGGCTCGATTCCCATGAGCGAATAAACTGGGTAGGAACAAGAAAGGAGCCTCCCCCCAATTGCCTACTGGCATTCAGGTGTCCCGCGGGTAAAGATAACACTGCTCAAAAAAATTCCTGTCACAGAGGCAGCCAGCCACCTTGTTGATCCCTGGCTAACTCTCTCTATATATATAACTATATATATATATAAAACTATATATATATAACTATAACTAAACTAGAGAGAGAGAGAGAGAGAGAGTTTATATATATTTCTGATAGAGTGAATCTATGTATTTTTCTGCTGATAGGACTATTCCACTCAGGAAATTGCTCTTGCTGGTGGAATGAGATAAAGATGAGTGATCTTTACTGATTCTTTTCCCCTGGAGCAGATGGAACACTTTCCCAAAATTCTGACAAACTCTCTTTAGAGTACATCATCATAGAGGGGAGGATCTACCTATGTAAAAAGTATAGTAGCAATATTCCTTTTACTTGTTCTCTAGTAGAAATGCTTTCCTAAAATTACATCTTAAAATATAAAAATAGTCTTGCTAGATCAAGGCAAATTCTATCATAATCCAGCTTTTTGTTTCTTAGAGACCAATCAGGTGTCTGTATGGCTCAAAAGCAGGAGGTGAATACATACCCTTCTGCCACTGTTCTCCTGCAGGTGGTATCTCTGCCAATGTCCAGTGATAATACTTGGCTCTCAAGACTAATAGATAATAGATAGATGTGTTCTCCATAACTGTATTCAGTTAAAGTCATCCAAACCTCCAGATTTATTATCACATCTGAGAGTGAATTCGACAGTTTATTGCCTTTTCTAAATGTATTTCCAATCAAGTTCATTAAATGATTAGCAGTCATAGTATTTTGAGAGCGGGAGAACTCCTTGACCACTTTCCATGCCATACTTCATTTTATATATGGAACATTAGTAGCAATACTAGACTTATACTTTTATACTACTTCACGGTGCTTTACAGCCCTCTCTAAGAGATTTACAAAGTCAGCATATTGCCCCCAACAATCTGGGTCCTCATTTTACTGATCTCAGAAGGATGGAGCCTTGAGCTGCTCAGAATTGAACTGCTCTGTGGAATGCAGAGTTAGCCTGCAATACTGCATTCTAACCACTGTGCCACCATGGCTCCTTAATCGTGTGCTCTCCAATAGCATTTTTCCAAGATAGGGAATTCCAAATATTGTAACCTTCACTGAAGCCGTGGATCATTCTGCTTGCCATATATATATACAGTACGCATGAATGAAATAAGATTTTGATTCAGTATGCATGATTTTAAATCTCCTTAAATCAATCTGCAATATATCCTTCTGGAATGTTTCATTGTAATGTTTTTACTTATCTTGAATATGTTAATATTTTTATAGGAATATGCAGTGAGCTGTTCAAATTTTCAAATTGTTAAACGCATGTGAAGCTATTCAGATGTGGAAAAGGCACTTCAGAAAGTGAAAGCACATTGCTGCCCCTGTTGATGCCTCCTTTAAGCAGATACACATTTTCCTTAGCTCACACAATAACTGAATAGTTCTAGTTCTATATTTGAGTTACAGGGGTATCAACATAATGCAACAAGACGCTTGCAACCTATCACTATTCTCTTATTCACTTTTGAGCTTAAAAGAAATATTTTCCTGAAGCTGCACTTTTTCTACTTTGGACCTGAATGTGGGTAGTCCTCAGGTCACAATTGGGTCCAGAATTACAGTTGCTAAGTGGAGTGGCTGTTAAGTGAAGCACTCAAGTGGCCACTATGCTCAACAACCACAAATCTGACTCTCCCAGTTGCAGATGTTAATTGATTGTATGGGTCTTTACCTGGAGCCCAGGGTGCTGTGGGTTGGAAAAACACTAGGAGGCCTGGCCCCCAATAGCAAATGAAAACCTGGCAAAGACTGGGACGCCCAAGCCTCTCTCCACCCCACCATGCCCAGGTTCACTTATCTTTGTGTTGTTCTGAAGCTGCTGACAAGTGTGCCAACAAGGCCCCTGCACACCATCCTACAACTGGGCTCCATTCTTGTGATCATTCAGAATAAGTTTTCTTCAAATCGTATGACTTGGACGTCTTCTGAATGATCATGAGAATGATTGCATTCTCTAAGTTAAAAGGCTAGAAAACTATTGAATACAGTTATTTTTATATTTATTTTTATTTGGAAGGCCCTTTCTCCAAATTGCCCACTTACAAGATGGCATTGTACATAAATGTTCTTGACGGTATCAACTATTGATATGGGGGAAGAGGGAAAAGAAAAAACTAATAATATTAAATTTGTATGTTTGTTATCTTTTTGCTATCAGTTTTTGTTTGCTGCTTTGTTGTTTTTTGCTCTTCACACACTCCATGATGTGGTCAGTTAGAGTTTCCTTTGTGTCTTACTGCTATACTCCACTTCTTTTTTTCCTGGTTTTGTTCAGATTGTGTGATCCTCAGCCAGCCGATGTAATAATTGATCCCATGTGTGGGACAGGTGCTATACCAATAGAGGTACTGCTCTCTCCCTGCTTCCCAGTCCTCAAGCATATTGTGTCTTTGTTATTTCTGAGTACCAGTAGATACGTATACCGGCAACTTCAGTTTCCAGCCTTGAAGTTGAGATTACTACACCTTATTAATCTTATCAGCATGCAGAGGTACTCTGGTATATTGGCAAAGCAGTAACTGTTCTGAAACATGCTTATTATAAAATGGAGAGGGGTATATAGCCATTTAGAACATACTGATGGGGGTTGTCTGAGCTTTGGATATATAACTTAAAAGGATGAGTGCAGCCTCTGGAAGAAGGCCTGGTGCAGCCAGCAGCTGCTTCACAAAAGGCCAGGCAGGGCACACCTCATCAGCAAGCACAGGAAAGAGAGGGCAGAGGTTCAGCTAGGGATGGCAAGACTGGCAGGGCTAACAAGCACAAGACAACAGGGCCACCAGAAGGCACCAGCATAAAAGGCAGTCAATAGGGAAGAGATGGAGAGCCAACGCCAGTGTGGGGAATTGAAGGAAAAGCACTCTGTTATCTTAACAAGTCTTGAATGGGAGGGACTAAGCCAAGAGTGATTTGAAGTAAAGTGAGTCCTAGATTAACACCAGTGGGATTCAGTTAACTATGGCAAGTAGGGTTTTTGGGATTGCCTTCACTAAGCAATGCTGTCACATGATATACTTTAAAATGTTTCACTTAGCATTAGAAATTCCAGCCCAAATTGCCATCCTTACTTAAGGATGATACTGTATAGCCAGAAGGTCAGGAACATACAGAAGACTCTTAATCTTGATCTCAAAAACTCCAGAAATCTAACCAGTTAGGTTTATATTAAATATATATATATATATTTAATATATATATATTACTTAATTATGGGTAGATTCTTTTGTAGACAGCAAAGAAATTGCTAAATTCACTATGTTTCTCATTCACAGGGGGTTACTGGCTGGCCAAATTGTTATCATCTTGCTGGGGATAACCATTCACAGGCTGTGAAGAAAACAGCAAATAATATCTCCTCTTTACTGAAGCAAACTGAAAGTAAAGAAAGGTAGGAATTAAGAATAAAAAAATAGCATAATCTCATATTTGTTTTTTTAAACATCCAAATAATAGAAAGTATTTATCAGTTCATAATTGTGAAAATGTGGGTCTAAGCAATGCTTTGTCCTTGAAATGATTTACTGCTGATGGGAATTTTTTATTTATAACAGCACTTCCACAGGAATACCCATAGATAGCATCCAATGGGATAGCTGCAATCTCCCCCTGAGAACTGGCTCTGTGGATGTCATTGTAACAGATCTGCCATTTGGAAAAAGGTAAAAATCCATATGTTTGGATGATTCTTCAGGGCTGGGAAGATTACTGATCAATGAATTACTATCCAAATATAAAATATTTTATGTTTCTTTAGTTTCTTCCTCTGCCCTATTCATAAGAAATACGTTGGTCCTGATTATTATTGTGAGAATCAAAAATAGCCTTTAGAGCAAAAAATTACTGTCCATTGTATGGACTTATGTATCAGAAATACTTCAGAATGTCAACAGCTAGTTCATAGTATAGTGATTAGGCAAAGTATGTGCAATTTATATGAATTATTCTGTTTAGATAGTTTATATCATATTCTCATTTGAGCTAAGTAATCACTATCATTAATAATTGGCGATAAAAAAGGCAATAAAGTCTGGAATAGTGGACTTCAAGTACGTGGAGACAGCAGAATAGAAGAGAAAGAACTGAAAAAGAGAACAAAATGCAAAGACCTGCCAATAGAAACAGAACAACTGTGGCAAAAGAAAACAAAGGTAGTACTAATAGTAATAGGCATCGTAGGTCCAATCCCAAAACAACTGCAGCACCACTCAAACACCATTGGTATCAACAAATTCAGCAGTCAATCACAACAGTTAGGGTTACTCGAAACAGCTTACAACTTGCAAATATACTTTTGACACTATTAAACCTCAGCACCTGCCTATTCCAGGTCCTTGGGAAGGACACAATAGTGCATAAAAATTGTCAAATCCAGTCTGAAGATCTAATAGACTGTGTGATGAGCCATAAAATTATATAAGAAATAAATGAAACTTAAAACTGTTGAACTACACCTTTTTTCATCTTTATCTTCTTTCATTCATTCAGTCTTCCTTCATATACAGGTGAAACTCGAAAAATTAGAATATCGTGCAAAAGTTCATTTATTTCAGTAATGCAACTTAAAAGGTGAAACTAATATATGAGATAAACTCATTACATGCAAAGCAAGATAGTTCAAACCATGATTTGTCATAATTGTGATGATTATGGCTTACAGCTCATGAAAACCCCAAATCCAGAATCTCAGAAAATTAGAATATTACATGCAATCAATAAAACAAGGATTGTACATAGAACAATATCAGACCTCTGAAAAGTATACGCATGCATATGCATTCAGTACTTGGTTTGGGCCCGTTTTGCAGCAATTACTGCCTCAATGCAGCATGGCATGGAAGCTATCAGCCTGTGGCACTGCTGAGGTGTTATGGAAGACCAGGATGCTTCAATAGCGGCCTTCAGCTCTTCTGCATTGTTCGGTCTCATGTCTCTCATCTTTCTCTTGGCAATGCCCCATAGATTCTCTATGGGGTTCAGGTCAGGCGAGTTTGTTGACCAATCAAGCACAGTAATCCCATGGTCACTGAACCAGGTTTTGGTGCTTTTGGCCGTGTAGGCAGGTGCCAAGTCCTGCTGGAAAATGAAGTCAGCATCCCCATAAAGCTCGTCTGCGGAAGGAAGTATGAAGTGCTCCAAAATCTCCTGGTAGACGGCTGCGTTGACCCTGGACTTAATGAAGCACAAGTGGACCAACACCAGCAGATGACATGCTCCCCAAATCAACACAGACTGTGGAAACTTCACACTGGACTTCAAGCATCTTGCAGTGTGTGCCTCTCCATTCTTCCTCTAGACTCTGGCTCCTTGGTTTCCAAATGAGATGCAAAAATTGCTCTAATCAGAAAAGAGGACTTTAGACCACTGAGCAACAGACCAGTTCTGTTTTTCTTTAGCCCAGGTAAGACACTTCTGACATTGGTTGTTCAGGAGCGGCTTGACAAGAGGAATACGACATTTGAAGCCCATGACCAGGATCCGTCTGTGTGTGGTGGCTCTTGATGCACTGATTCCAGCCTCAGTGAAAATCCCCAACACTTTTGAATGGCCTTTTCCTGACAATCCTCTCCAGGCTGCGGTCATCCCTGCTGCTTGTGCACCTTTTTCTTCCACACTTTTCCCTTCCACATAACTTTCTATTAATGTGTTTTGATTCAGCACTTTGGGAACATCCAGCATCCTTTTGAGGCTTTCTCTTCTTATGGAGGGTGTCAATGATGACTTTCTGCACAACTGTCAGGTCAGCAGTCTTTTCCATGATTGTGATTCCTACTGAACCAGACTGAGAGACCATTTAAAGGCTCAGGAACCCTTTGCAGGTGTTATGGCTTAATTAGCTGATTAGAATGGGACACTTTGAGCCTAGAATATTGAACCTTTTCACAATATTCTAATTTTCTGAGATTGTGGATTTGGGGTTTTCATGAGCTGTAAGCCATAATCATCACAATTATGACAAATCACAGTTTGAAATATCTTGCTTTGCATGTAATGAGTCTATCTCATATATTAGTTTCATCTTTTAAGTTGCATTACTGAAATAAATGAACTTTTGCACGATATTCTAATTTTTTGAGTTTCACCTGTATTTGTTTGATAATGCATGTTTAAAATACAGGTAGTCCTCAGCATACTTCAGCAACCATCAAAGTTACTACAGTAATGAATGAGGAGCACTTATGACAGGTCCTTCTAGTTCCAGCTATTGCAGTATCCCCATTGTCAAGTGATTGTAATTGAAGCACTTGATAATTGGATTGCAATTATGATGTTGTGTGTTCCACACTCATATGATCGCCCATTTGTGATCTTCACCACCAGCTTCCAACAAGCAAAGTTAATGGGGAAGCCAGCAAGAAGTTGCAAATGGAGATCAGGTGACTATGGTACACTGTTCATGCGATATTCATCTAATGACAGCAACTGGGACTGCCAGAGCTGCCATCATGAGTTGGTGTGATCACCTGACTGTATGATATCATCACTTAGTGATGGAGTTCCTGATCCCAATTGCTGTTGGTAAGTAAGGAATACCAGTACTTTACAGATGCTTTGTATTGGTCACCCACTGTTGTATCAAAACCACATTTATCCAGTAACAAAATGTTCTTAGTCTTTTCTCTTTGTTTTATCACATGCACTTCTCAAGCAACCCAAAGTGGGCGGGCACATTGCCCAAACTCATTACATTTACTAATCTCCTAGTTGGTAAGTTGCAGGGAAATTTATTTATTTTAGCAATTTGTTTGGCTGCCTATCTTTAAAAAGTGACTGAGCAACGAGAAGGATTAAAAAATACAATTTAACAACTATCATAATATCCAATATCATAAATAGAACCCAGCTCATAAAAATACATATTAACTATTCTATTCAAGATATGTAGAACATTGTATGGATCCAAATGCAGAAAGCTTCTAATCTGAAAATAGATAATTTATTATACATAATCTTAAATTCAGATTTATCATTTTCAAATCATCAAAGTAGTTCTTGATTTTTGACCATAGCTTAGCCTGGAATTAGCTGTCCAGTCAATAGTGACATAAATGATATATAAATTTAATTAATTAATTGAATTTATTTATTAAATTATAAATTTATATAAGTTTTTGTAGTTGTGAGTCAAGAGATCACATTACCAGACTCGATTTTAACCAGTCCTTTTTTTTTCCTGAAAACCAAAACTAAACATAAGAAACAAGCAAAAAACATTGAAAATTTCAGTCACTTGCCTGTGCGATGCTACAGGTGGCTGTAAAGGTGAGCCGGTTGCCATGACCCACAGTGCAATCACATGATTGTGGGGAGAGGGTTGCTTCTTCAAAATCTGGTCCTAAGTAGCTTTTGAGGGAGTCTATTGGAACTTTGGTGATTAAACAACCAGCCATAAGTCAAGGACTACTTGTATTCATTCTTTAAAATATTAATTAAAAAGTTAAATGTTTATTTAAAATTTTTATTTTCTTCCATCTTGAAACTGATTGTACATGATTAAAAATCATTGGAAGTGTATAGCCATTACTGTAGAAATATGTAATAGCATGAAATTAGCTATTTATATTATAATTAGCTTAAGTGAGAATAAAAACAAGAGAAATAGTACAACTTCCTGACTTCTTACAGTTTCTCATTCTAATTTAAATTGTTACAATATTCATGACTTACCATTGCTGGACAGCTATTATATGGAGACAAAATTAAGGACGTGAATACTTCTAAAGTTACTCACTTTCTACTAATAATCAATTTCATTGTAGGATGGGTTCCAAGAAGAAGAATTGGAATCTGTACCCCTCTAGCCTTATGGAGATGGCCCGAATTTGTAGACCAAAGACTGGGAGAGCTGTGCTGTTGACTGAAGATAGGAAATGCTTTGCCAAGGTAAGCATGGGTTGCTAGCCTATGATAATAGTGTGTTATCTTCAAAGCAATCCTTCATAGGACATAGTAGAGCATACAAAGGGCATAGGTTAGTCCTAATGGCACAGTGGTTAATTTGCATTGCAGGCAAATTCTGCCCACAGTCTGGAATTAGATCCTGATGGGATTCAGGGTTGATCCAAGTCTTCCATCCTTCCAAGATTGATAAAATGAAGACCCAAATTGTTGGGGGCAATATGCAAATAATGTTTACATTGTAAACTATCCAGTGAATGCTGTAAAGCACTATGGGGAAGTGTATAAACTTAAATGCTATTGCTGTATTGTAGTAATTTTTGGTGTCTGTCTATCCCACATTCTGGGAACAAGCCCAATTCTACATTAGAAAAGGTAGATAACTGGTCATATTTATTTTGCCCAGGATAAATTGCAGTTTGTATATGGGGAACTGTAAGCTGGATAAATTTTTCAAGGGGACCTTAAAAAACACCTCCAATTATATTTGTTTAATTATAATTCTTCCCATTTCTTTCTTCAATATTCATTAGCTAAGTTAAGATATAAGTTAATAGCAGTAACTCTTGTATTACTAACGTGGTTAGCAAAAGTACTGGTAGGCTGTATAGATGAAAAGAATAACATAATTTTATGCAGGTTACCCTCTAATGAATATCTTTGCTTATATACTAAAAGGCATCTTCAAAGAATGCTTATTCCATTCTTTCTCCATTCCCCTCTCCCTTTTTCCTTAGAAAATTGTAATCTGTATAATTCTGGATTTTGAAAATATTCCTCAAAATTAGGTTCCTAAAAGAAACTGAAGCAGCTTTTTAACCTTTTAACTGCTTTCCTGTTATATATCTATTTGGTGATTGAAAATAATGAAAATTTCAGCTCAGGATTGCAATAAGACTTTGCCTTTAGGCATTTATTTACCAGATAAAGTTGATTTGCTAATCTTCATTTTAAATTTTTTTTAAATGTTTTGTATTTTAGGCATTGTCAAAAATGGGGCATCTGTGGCAAAAGTCTCACACAATCTGGGTGAACGTTGGAGGCCTCTGTGCTGCTGTATATCTTCTGAAACGCACCTCAGAAATAATTGAGCAGAGAAAATCATATTGGTAATATTTTAGGCAGGCCTAACACTCTTTCATAATCTAATAGCTTTACTTGAGATTCCAGATCGGCCAGTGTTTCAAAATTAAGTGAGTTCAGCAAAACGAACTACTGAGTAAACATACTGTGCCAAATCCAACTTGAAGCTCTTGAAGGCATTTAAATAGGGAAATATAGTAAGTTGATAAAGCTTGCAGTTTCACTATCAGCTTGAAAATGACATTACTGTGCAAAAGTGCAAATGCTTTAATATTCATAAAGCAAGCTACCCAATTTCGTGAAAGGGTTAATAGTAGGAGTTTCAGAAGAGATACTTCAAAATATAGTGTTAGTTGTTTTCTTTAATACTATTCAGTTTAGAGTTTCTTTAGGTAAGAGTGTGTATATTTTGCCACTAGAGAATTGCCTTCATTTTATTTTGTTTGGCATCCAAAACAGGGGCAACAAAGTTAGTACAGTTTTACAAACTTTATTGCCCAAAATAGGGACAATAATGTTAGTACAGTTTTACTAAGTTTTATAAGTTCTGAATTACACTGTGATCTCACTAGCGTTGTTTCCTTATCTGCTGTCTCACTGTAAAAAGTTAAATCTTTTGTTTACTGTTATATGCTTGTTATAGCTCTAACTGAGAAGGTGTTGTGTAAGTCTTTGTATCTTTCCTTTGTCATTGTTTTAATTCAGATTTCAGACTAAAAAAATGCAGTAATAAACATTATATATATTGTTGATTGGAACTTGCAGGATACATGAGAATATTTATAGTAAGTTAATTTTAAGCTGAAAATAATAGCTAAAGAATGTGCTTAGTAGCTGAATGACAGTAACTTGTAATGATTCTCAAACATGGTCCAAATTAACAAGATCTATTACAATAAATATACATCCACCATCAGCTTGTTATTCCATTCTCTTGCAAAGAAAGCTTTCTTTGCTTCTCAAATTAGTTGTTGATATTCACTGACTTCTAACATAATTTGTTCCTGTATATAATAAAAATTTTACTAGGATTATCTATCCTTTGTTTTCCTGATGTTTATTTTCACACATATTAAACAACCCAAGCAGTTTATTGTAAGGTAGGTTATTTAGGTTTAGTTCTTCATATTTAACACAATTCAGAGAAAATCAGAAACCATTATTCATATTTACAATTATATTTGTTCTGTTTAATTTATAATGAAGAGTTTAAAGCCGCTATATTCAGTCTCTTAAATATTAAATAAATCCTTGAATAATATTATATTCTAATGAAGCATTTTTGAGAAAAGCAGATGTAGAATCAGTTTTGATTCTTGCTCAGGCCCGTTATAAATCAACCTTTTATAAATGAAGAACTTATCTAATTAAACATCTGTTTTGTAAATGAAGAATTTTGAAACTAGATGTGATTGGGCTCTTTTTAATTAGTGATATCTCAATTGCTTGCTACTTGTAACTTTAAACCTAATTCTTTGACCTGATTCATTAAGTGATATTCTTAGTTTTGAATACTATAAAGACAATTCTGGCAATTCCTATAGAAAGTACAGCTAGCATAAATTTTGAACCATCTTTCTTCCAGAGAAATTTAAAAGATAGTAAGCGTGTCTTTCAAGGAATGCTGAGGCACCACTTTATTACAGATAGGTAGCAAAGAAAATACTTTTAGGATCTAACTGCATCCTAAGAGCTAAGTCCCAAGAGCTAATATGTGCTTATATCTTGAGTTTTGCTGGATATTTAGATATTAGATTTATATCCCTTTTCTTTTGCTCTCTTAAGAACAACCTTAAGGTAGACTGGGCTTGCAGTCATTGGCATCTGAAGCCGTTCCATTGCACTCAGGGAGCTTCCATAGCTAAAAGTGAGTTGAATCTGGGAGTCCAATGTTACAGGCACATACTAAACAGTTGCCTTGAATGCATTCTCATATAGTATTATGCTTCATACTCATCAAGGAAAGGTGGCTCTTAATATTATACAGCCTTTGGAGTTGTAAAACAAGCTTCCGTCTACGTAAGCGAGGTGAAGAATTTCCTTGTAAAATGGTTATCTCACAATTGCAAAAGGAATGAGATTTTTCTTTTTGATGTGGGCTTAAGTTAAACTTTTTTGAAAGTAAACTGATCCAACTCACTTCCTTGATGTTAAAATTTTCAGTTAAGTACTTTCTTGAATTATAAAAATGTTTCAAGAACTCACAGCTTGGGAAAAACGACCTTGAAAACTTCCTTATTTTGTTCCACTTTCCGCAGCCATTTCTTTCCTCAGAAATGGCTCTCCCTCCTCCATCATAATTTAATGCTGCATATTCCTGTGGCTGTCAATATTAACCCATTATTAAAATACCGTATCATTGGGCCAGTTCACACTGTCATAATGTTATATCACACAATGCAGTATTAAGAAACATTTTAACCATTAGCAAGGACAGTGACAGTGCACAACATAAAAGTGGGAAAAATGGCTTACGAGAAAGAGGAATGATTGAATTTACTTCTGGCCTGGAACCTCAACAGATTTTTCATGTAGGAATGGGATTCTCAAAATAGCAACAGTGATAGCAAAGAAGTTGTCACTGCCCCTCTTCTGCAATTAGCTCTTTACATGAAAAAGCCCATTCTGTACCGAAAGCTACTTTTGAAGCCCCTTGTTTCAATTACTTACATTATGGCTTTGGTTTTATTTGAAAAAGAAAATATACCATTTTTACTCTGCAATACAACCTAGACAGTGGATACCATGTGGTCATCGGACGATATTTTGGTCCCAGAGTAGAAAGTCTTTTTTTTTTTCAAAATATATGTGGATAACTAGACAAGTGTGATATAAGTAAATAGGTGCAAATAATTCTGGTATTGGGATATATACCGATAGATGAAAATTCCATTGTCTTTCATGACCTCTGTACTCACACTCATGTTTGTATATTGGGATTAAGGGTCATTTGACATAGTCAAATGTATCTCTATATCTGGCAGCAAGATTAATTATTTTATTATCAGTTGTTACAAATGCTTTATGCACTTTTGTAACTCACCTGGAAAACACTAGAGATGGATTTTAAAAATTATGAAGATACAAACAAGGCAATAATAATTTATTTTCATCAAAGGAGAATATAGTAATAGCCACCAGTAAATTTTCGAAGCACTTTAAAATATGTGAATTAACATACTTTTGGGAACTAACCAGATGGTCTATAACAAGTGCTGGGATTTTTTTTTAAACGTCTCTGATCATTGATTCCCACAGTTTATTAATTCAAATCTCAGCCAAATGATATTCTCTTAGTAGTAAACATTTTACTAGAGGATTATAATGTATCTTTCAAGCAGTTGTTGCAAAAACAGCCATACAACTGGTCATACGATTTTTTTCCCACTTTCAAAGCGAACATCAGCCTACCACACGTCCCTCCAAAACATCCGAACTGCGCAAGCGCTTATGGGCCCTTCACGTCTAAGGCACGCGATTTCCGCAAAACAATGGCTGCCGGGGATGCGCATGCGTAGAACGGCGGGGGTTTATTTCTCCGCAAAATAATGGCTGCTTGCGTGCGCGGTCCTCCGCGCGCGTAAATCTTCCCCAATTTGGGGCGCGGGAGGCACCGGGACCGGAGGCACTCAGGATGCCGCAGAAACCTGGGGAGGAGGAGGAGGAGGAACGAGAACGGGAGGACGCTGCTCGGCGTCTGTGCTCGGTAAACACGCGGGAGCCTTGCCAAGTTATTTTCTGCAACCGCACCCCCCGCTTGGTGAGCCCCGTCTGGCTGGACTTCGACGGGAAGCCGCGCCCCTATCCCACCCTGAAACCGGGCACCGGCCGCCGGATGTACAGCTACCTGGGTGGGTAGTTTGCGGAGGGGGCGCTTCGGGCGTTTAATGCTTTGCGGTCGTCTTAATGGACGCGGTGCTACGTGCAGATCTTTCCGCTGTCGGGTTGTCCCTTTGCAAAAAGGGGCTAATGTTGCAAAATGTTTTATCAGGGAAACCCTTCCATTTCCCGGAGCCCCGAGAGGCAGCTAAAAAGACGGAGATGCACAGAAGGCGACGGTTTTTGCAAGAAGCCGTGGGGTGATGCTGAAGTCATGAGGTCTGCAGGCTTAGCCTTTGAACGGGAAGGTCTTGTTAAACAAGCTAGTTTAACAAGCCTTCAGACTGTATATAAAAACGCGGGGGGAGGGAACAATGCGTTGTATCAGCTGAAAAGCTTAGAAAAAGTAGTCTTCGGCTTTTGCAATGATACTGAACGTGTCTTAATGGTTACTGCAGCCCTGACTTGGTGGATTCCCCCCCCTTTTTTTTTTTTTTAATCTTTCCCTCCTGCGTTGTGAAGAAAATGCCACTTTTTTCCTCCTTAGGTCTTTTTTTGAATAGATGATGTTTCTCCTTTTAGGAGAGAAATGGTAGAGCTCCCCTCAATTTCACCTTTAAAAAAAAAAGTCAGGAAAACTACAAATGCAGTTTCATTTGTAGTTGCCAGGACAAATTGAGAATGGCAAGGTGCATTTCTGAGCTCAAGGAACAGTGACTGTTCCTGCACTGGGTAAGCAGGAAAGCCCTATGAATGCATATTCAAGGGACTGATTCTGTAAAATATCTTTATTATAAAGGTGTGTGCATGTGTGTGTGTGTGTTCTTATATTTCAATGTAAATATAAACATTACCAGGGCTGCTTGCAGCATCAAAATCAGTAAAAATAATAATTAAAACAGCGTAAAACACAAGTAGCATATAGTATTTTATTAAAAATGGAAAGATCTAGGAAATTGAAGAAACAAACCCTGAGGTACTAATAGATAACTGTTAGATTAGCTGCCAAATAAATCACAACCTTGTGAAGAAGGCAAGCACAAGCCACTTCTGAAAATGCTGCCAAGAAAACTGCAGGGATTTGTCTAGTCAAGCATGATTCAAAAGAACACACTCACAAATATTTATCTGCAGTTATTTGTGTATCACTCTAGTTCTGACAATCCTCTCATTATACTGGTAATTGTCTCCCATTCCATAGAAGTCTTAATTTTTGTGGATTTTGCTAAACCCAATAAATTACATTCCCTTCCAGCAATCTTCATATCTACAAATATATGTGACTTTTCAATATATGTATATGACTTGCTAGTAGATACTTTTTTTTTTCTTTTCTAGAACATCTTTGGTTATTCAGAGATGCCAAATCAGATGATAGTCTCCTTGTCAACCAGACAGAGCTGTTTGTAGCTACTCGCAATATAAATGGACAACCCATACTTGCAAATATTACATTGCCAGGTAAAGTTAGCAGTGAATATCTGAAATAAGATTGATTACAGTATAATTTTATTCTATTGTATGATGAAAAACAATGCAATTACTAAATAGCAGTTTGGTTCTCTTCTTTTTGTCTGAAATAAGCAACAACTGAAATTCTCTGAATTTCTGATGTCTCATTTTGAGGATCATATCAGCTGCACCATACCTTGTTAGTCTTCCTTTCCCTCTCATCTTTTTCCTTCTTCTTTCATGTATTTCTTGTTCAGTCCTTTTTTATTGTCTCTGTATGACGAGTGTGCTACTTTGGATTCAGTAAACACTTAGCATTTATTTTCACTCCCATCTTTTCTTGTTTTACCAGATACAGTTCTTAAGCATCTCATTTCCACTTCATTCAATTTTTATGTTTTCTCCTGACATACTCAGCTTTCACTTCCAAATAACAAAGTGGGCAGAACTACCCTTTTACACATAGCCTTTTCATTTTTTTCAACAAACATCACTGCAAATCTAGTAGATAAATGTTGTTTCTTAAGCATAATTATTGCTGTTTCCCTTAAGACTAATTTATCATGGAGAGCCATGACTTTTGTTTTGATAGCTAATAAGAATATTTGATCTTTAAACTTGTTTCACATTAGTTTTGAGTATCTTCAGCCAAACATTAAAAGTCCATTCTTCTCTCAATAGTATTCACTCTGAAAGAAAGATGTCTGCAAGTTATCCGCACATTAGTGAATCCAGGAAACTACAGGGAATTAGACATTGTTCGTTCATTATATGAAGATCTAGAAGATTATCCAGACATTAGGAAGGATCTTCAGCGGCTTTCTATGGAAAGGCATAACCGGCTGAGGAATGGAATCTCTGGTCGACAAGAGGAGTCTTAAATGGAAAGGCTACTTGGGCTAATAAACTGCTGTGTACAAGAGGTATTAACTATATTTTATGAATGGAAAAGATGACATTGACTTTCCATTGTAGGTTACTTAGTTTGTTTGGTTTAGCCTATGTAGGTTATATGTTGACAGCTATAGGCAAAGACAAGTAAAAATGCCACCAGGCCATAGCAAAAAACACTTCAATAAAATACAAAACATTAGGGAGGGTATGGAACTTTATTTAGATATCATACAGGAGAAGATGAAGTGTTTCCAAAACTGTTTTCTGGTGGCTCTTCACATATTTCAACTACTGTTTTATTTTTATTATTTTATTGTAAAAACTGAACTGTGAACAAAAGAATCCTCATATTTAAGAGTAAATTACTATTAAATGTTTCACCCTCTATATTTATCTTACAAATTGATTTTGAGGGGCAAGAACCTTAGGTTGTCTTTTATTATTCTTACGTTTCCTGTAGGTTATTGTTATTGCTGCAGATACCTGACATAAGTAGAAAAAGATGGAAATTCTGCGAATGAACGTAATGAAGTAATGAAGGTTACTTCGATTAAAGCAGGGAGTAAGCATTTTCTTAACTAGTATGCTTCCCATTGCCACTGCCCTAAAATCTGACAGCTATATGGCAAACATAGTTTTATGCTAAATCACAATTTAACCCTGGTTCAAGTGTCACTATAGTAGTAAAAGTGAATGAAATAAATAAGAAAATAATAACTTCTTTGATGCTCCAGCCAGAAGATCATGACCAGGTATTTCCTAAACAATAGGAATAAAACTTCCTGAATTTCCTATGCTTCCTCAGTTCATTGCATTACAGATTGCCCTTGATTTATAACTTCATTTAATAATAGTCCAGAATTATGATGGCCTTGGAAAGGTTCTTTGCAGCCCATAAAGCACTTCTGGCCTTTGCAAAACACTGCATCACCACCCTGCAGTCATGTGATCATGATCTGGATGCTTGGCAACCTGTTCACCTTTATGACCAGGTTATTGCCAAATGCCTTGCGATCATATGATTGGCATTGGCAATCTTCTGTGCCAGCTTTTCTAGAAAATCAGTGGGAAAGCCAGCAGGGAAGGTTTGCAAGCTGCTGCCATTCTCATCTCTGGGAGCTGGCTGAAAGAGCTGCCTCGCAAGGGAAGCTGAACCCTTTCAGAAAGATGCAGAAACGGAACTAAAATCCTGAAGATTTCAGCTCCATTCCTGCACCCTGTCAAAAGAGTTTCCTTTTGTGTACAGAGTGGAGATGAATTCCTTTCAGCCAGCCTCCAGAGACAAGAGGGAGCCGAAATCCAAGAAGAGAATAGAGAGTCAAAGTAGTAAGGAGAGAAGTGCGGGATGACATATGGGGGAAACCCAGTGCAGGCTATGCATGAGTGTCTCTACTCAGGCTGCAAATCTTGCTTGGATTTTGGCAAGGAGGATTTTCAGCTCCTGACTGGAGCTTCTTTGGGTTTCTTCCTCCGTCCTGAGGCACCCTGCGCTCCTTTCCTGGGATTCCACTTAACTCACACAATTATTTAACAACCACAGTCAGGTGTGTCAGGATTGTGATCATTGAGGAAAACATCTTGTTTAATAACCACTGCTCAATTATTCTGATCCAAATTGTGGTTGTAAGTCAAGACTACTGTATACCATATACTATGCATCCCTAAAACTCTCAATTTTAATAACTTTCTACAGCATGCTGAGTTCAGCTGCTTTATAAAATATTTTTGTTTTGAGGTTTAGCAGGTGATACATGGAATCATTGTTGTCCAATTTTCCAGTCTCTTTTCTATATAGCTACTGAAAACTAATTTTCACAATTATTTTTATGTTATTTGGTGTCAGAAAAGAGTGCTTTCACTATTTAATCTTAAACTTTCAAGATGGAATAATTGAGGTGAGAGCCAATGTTTAGATACCATTTTTCAAGTAAGGCATGTTTGTTAAATAATTTCATTCCAAAGTAGTTTCTAATGTATATAATTTGTGTAAATGATATGAACGATGAGATCTGGAATTTTGTGTAAATAAGATACTCCTGTTTTAAATCAGCAAAAATAGCAACATAAAACAGGAAGGTCTTTATGAAAATGAAATCTATAGCAGCTCAGTTTTAGTAACTTAAATATTTAGTTCTGTATCTGAGTTCTTAGAAGAAAACATGTTAATGTGAAATTGGGCAAATCTTTACTTTTGTGTAATTCTATGTTTATTTGATATAGAGTGATAATAGTTGTCCAGGCTGGCCTATTTGACTTCTATTTCTGAATTGTTAAGAATTACTTTTAATGTATATTTGATTATTTCTCAGCATTCCATATAATGCAGTTTATCTTTTTTTTAAAAAAAATGCCTTGAAGATATTAAAGCAGCTTGTTAATTGGATCTCTGTTTTCTTTTCTCTCCTGCCCCTTCAGTTTGTATAAAATGTAAAATATAGACTATGTTAATGCACACTAAGCCATTGTTTATAAAATTCATTAGCTGGATACGTATCAGATGGAAAGCCACAAACAGACATGTCATGTTTTGTCTTGCCACATTATATGAAGCCAAGCATAATGTTACTTTGTCTAGTTTCCTGCTAGATTCTTAAGTAATGCAAGAAAGCAATTGTAGGAAAAAATGCCCACACACTAAGAAGCACAATGAGCTAATTGGCAGTCTTTTCCTTTTAATGCCTGCAGGTGTCTCAGGGCAATGCTTACTTTTTTGGACAAAGTACATTTCTTAGTAGTGTGTGGCTAGGGATCTGATATACATATGCATGTCTCTATTTATAAAATGGGATTAGATCTCCTTTTTAAACTCCTTTTGAAGCAATGCAGCTGAATAGACCCAGATGTCACAACGGTTACTCTAAGTAGCACTGCGTACTTACATGAAATAAATAACTTTTTAGATATATGTTTAATTGGTAATGCTTTACAATAAGGATGGGCAATATGTGATAAAGCTGAAGTGACCACGTTTTGCTTTGATGCCTGGCTCCTGTCTTAGTTTGAAAGAGTGGTTCCAAAAGGTCTCTTAGAATTCATGAGTGCCAGTGGATGTTATCATCTTAAAGATCTCTTTTAAATGTGGAGCCAGTTATCAAAAACACTTTGGAATGTCCAAGCGTGGCAACTTTAAGACTTGTGGACTTCAACTCCTAGAATTCCTCAGCCAGCCATGAAGCCCTCAGGTTTTTGCCAAGATTGGACACCCCTGTTTTTAGGCCCTGCATCTATCAGATACCAAAGTTATGTCAGAGGTATATAGGATTATACCTGTATTGGAGGTGGGTGGTGCACAACTTTGAGAACATGTTCTGAGCATCCTCCTAAAATGCTCATGACCAACATGGCCACCAGTAAAATAAACCACCCCATTATTAAAAGCCAAAGGAAAATCTATTCCTTCCCATACTCCCTAGTGGCTTTCTCTCCACTTTGTCATTAAAGGAGTGCTAAAAAGTGAAAAGGGGAGCAGGGACTCTTATGTGCTGACAAGCATGGGGGTAGATCAGTACCCATCCTTTGTAGTGACGTTATATCCAGAGGCATGCATTTAAAATAATCACATTGATTTCCATAGTGTCTTTTCACCTTGATTTTAAATATGAAAACGAAAGGCAGAAACAATGTATAGAGTTTTATCAATTGTTTTAAAGTTTTAAAATATTTAATGCTATTAAAAATTTGTAATCTTATATGAGCTACACAAATGAGAACAAGATTATATTGTTCCAGTGGACATTTCTCTCTCTTTTTTTTCGCTTTCTATGTACGTTCTTGGTTTACCATTGCTCTTACAAATGAGCTTTGGACACTGCACTTGAGAAATTGTTAACAATAATAAACGTTTTCCTAGAGTTTGTTTACAGATTCTTGCTGGGTGAGTGAGGGAGGCTGGGGAGAACAGAATAGACATTCTGCTATATTCCTGAATAACATCAAAAAAGGAACAACTCAGCTGGCAGATAAATTTCCTAGGGCTGTGTTCTGACCCAATTCCCCAAACCCTCTGTAGAAGCAATAATTCCTTTATTAGGAGCGCCAGCAGCTCCGGCAAAAAGTTTTTTTTTCACCTTAGGCCAGTGGTGGCTAACCTTTTTGGGCTCCTGTGCCAAAAATTGTGTTTGCGCTCGCACGCTCACATGCCAGCACCAGAAGGCAATGTGTGTGCCCCCCCATGCCCCCTGCACATGTGCGTGTAGACCCCCTGCACATGGCACGCATCTCTGTGCATGCGCAACCCCCCACACACACACCGTGCATGCATGTGCATCTCCCACACATGCACACACACCTACCTGTGCTTGCATGCCAAATACCCCACAATCAGCTCTCAGGCGGACGGTGCACGCATGTGCAGTGGGGGGCTCCTCCGGGCAACCTCTCGCGTGCCTGCAGAAGTGGCTCTGCGTGCCACTTCCAGCACGTGTACCATAGGTTCACTATCACGGCCTTAGGCTAACAAGTCTGTTCGGCAGGGGAGATGAATACAGTAGTCTGCCATATCTATCCATCTCCGCCCCCTGCCTTTTATCCTCAGAGCTAGAGTGGGGCTTCACTAGCAGTGGTGGCTCTTCCTTCCCAAGGATCAGCCCACGGATTTCCACTGCTCTCTTCTCCTCTGCCTTCTAGGCATCCACGTGTCAGGTACTAGACCCAACTGTTCCTCTTTCTCATCAGCCACTTCCAGACCTGGGGGCTGTTAACTCTCCATTTGAGGGATGACGGATGGCCCAGGCTCCGCCTCTGTCTCTCTCTGCCAGCTCCATTCCCTCTTCCTCCTCGGAGCTCTCAGATTGCCTTGATGCTGACCCTGACTCCCACACTGCCTCATCTGACTTGGCTGCTGGAAGAGCCTGCCACCGACAGGCCATAACAGGCTGTTCCCTCCCCTGGATGGCTCAGCTGGTTTAAAAGGTACGACGGATTCTTTGTTTTCCATAGAAGTGTTATTGGAACCAAATACTATTTTCCATGTTCTATGTCCCAGGGTGCATGCAGAAATGTTGGCATTCTCTAAAGAATTCAGGATCCTAGGAATCCCAGGATTTCCACCCAATCTTCTTGTTGGGTTTCAAAACATTTTATTTTTATTTACATTTATATGCCGCCCTTGTCCGGAGACTCAGGGCGGCTTACAGTCTATGGAGCACCATGCTAAGTGCTCGGCAATAGCCTTCATTCCATTGTATATGCCTGCTTATTACTAGGGCTTTTTGGCCCCTCCAAGCGGCATTTTTTACAAAGTCAGCTTATTGCCCCCAACAATCTTGGGTCCTCATTTTACCTACCCCGAGAGGATGGAAGGCTGAGTCAACTTTGAGCCTGGTGGGATTTGAAGCTGCACTAATTGCAGGCAATTGAGCTAAGTGCTAGATGATTAACAGCCTGCACCACCAAGCCCTTCTTGGATTTTGGATTACCAGTTCAGACTCCTATCTCCTCGTGACTTGCTAATTGAGGACAATTGTGGGGTGTCTAGTCTGATACTTCTTGCAAATGTTGTTCAAGCACAAACACTTAACTGATTCCTGTTGGCCCTACCTCCTCTATTGCCAAGCATTTAAAATAAAATATGTACAGTAGGAGTTCTAAGCCATAAAATGGTGGCCATCAGTCACCATTGGCTTTCCAAAAGAATTTGGTTTTCAAGAATTTCTGGAAAGCTGAAACATTTTTTGCAGTGCAGTATGGAATATGCAAGATGGCTGTGAAAACTTGCAGGGACTGTCCAAAAGGAACTTTTTGAATTTGTTAACAGACCATTGCTTGTGTTTTTTGGGTGAAGTGGGAATGGAGATGAGTTTTGTGTCTTTGTAAGAGGCAAAGATACCACCAGATGTTCTGATTGCAATGAAATTCATGCTATTGGTTCCTGTAATACGAGCCCAAGGAGCAAAGGCTGTGACAATTCCTGGAGCTGAAAAATATGGAAGAGTTTGCAATCTAGGGGATTGGCAGCTAATATCTACTGAATTCTTATCTTTAAGAATGCTGGTACTTCACCTGTCATTGTCAACCATCCATAGCTTTTAGGGTAAACAACTGGTGGCTTCTCATTGTGCTCCTCTTAACAGTTTGCAGAACACAATCTTCAGCTCCCTGAACTTGTCCTGGTTGCCCATCCCAAGAAAGTTCTATTCTGCAGTTTCCATGCTATCTTCTGTTAGAGGCACCTGAGGTAAGGCAGGTGCTGTTGATCAACATCTCTACCATCTTAAATGCTAAGACCAGGCTTAGTATTTAAGATGGTAGCATTTAAGACTTCCACCTTATCTTGATTCATCCCAACAAGGGCAGCCATGCTTACTTGAATTTGAGCATAATAAGTCATTCCATGTCAGAAATCAAGGCTTATTGATAACTCATTTACCAGAGAACAGGGCCATCCCTGCAACCAGAGGCACAGGAATATCCGACAACAAGGAAATATATTTCGACTATCCAGGAATTTCTTCTCTGCCCCCCAAAAAAACCCCACTGTCCCCTACTCCTGCATACTACAATTTCCCCTGACTCTGCTCAATTTTGTAGCTGGATTTCTTACTGCTGTCACAGTGAAGATCATTGTCAGCAATCCTGCCATTAAAAAAAAGAACAATGGGCAGAATACCAATAGTCACCAAGCAACAACTTACTAAGCAATGATACATCCAAAGTCATTTGTTGAAATGGACTGTTACAGAGATCAATTAAAATTTTGAATAGTAATTGAGTGTATTTATGGGCAGGAGAAAATCTTAGCCAGGAAAGTCACCAGTTGCTGCTGTATGGGAGAACAAGAGGTCTAGTCCAATTCCAGATGCAAAGTAAGGAGACTGCATGAGGGCAGCAGAATTTAGGTTGACACAATTTCCTCTTGGAGGAAAGAACAGCTCTTATTCCCTTTTTTGCTCACCACTAACGTTAAAATACTACATCTAAAACGTTTTTGCCTGCCACAGATGGAATCAAGTGGTGCAATATCCTTGTTGTGAACATAGCAGGGCTACATAAATTTGCATAGCTAGTTGTCAACCATCAATAGATAAACTTAACCCTAATCTATGGAGGCGGAAGGAAGCATGACACATCATAAGCAGATGTGGTTGATTGATGTGCAAAACTCACTGTGGTCAAAAAGGTATAAGAGCCAAAACCTCATTAAAATACCCCGTGGGTGAGCTCTAAATCTTTCTGTGATATTTTTTCCATCTGTTAGAAGAAAATTCTTGGTCTGTTCTGAATGGGGTCAATAAGTACAGGATGCCTTCTTGAAATGGAGGTAGAATTTATTCCACACAAATGCAAACAGCGGTTGAAGGTGGCCACATTTTGAAAAGGAAGGTTTGGAAATATTGATAGGCAAGGTTAGGCTTTGTTAGTATAGCATGCAAATCTAATTTGGTTGGGTGGAGGGCTGAGCTGAGTCTGGTGGGAAGGAAGTGCCATTTCCTCATCCTGTGGAGTGAGATAATCTTAGTATCTATCTGTTTGTGTAAGTTGGCTGTGGGCCCCTGAGGAATCTTTTTAGTGTTTCTGTAAAGGATTTTGGTATCTTAAGGGGCTTTTGGTTTTTGTCTTGTTGACATCAGCTTATTTCCTTGTGTAAGAGGCTCTTAATAAATTTCAATATCAATAGGGTCTGAAAAGCTTAAGGATCTTTTTGTCTTACTATTTAAGTTTAACCGCTAGCTCCAGGGATTGCTAGGATCAATCTGGTCTAGCTAGTAACTGTGTCTTAGACCTAGAGGCTTTCACCTTCTCACACTTCTATTTGCATAATTCAAAGAATTAGACACTTGGAATTTATATAAAAAAAAACCTTGCAGACTGATTCATCCTTACTGCCCTTGTTTCTCCACTTTATCCAAGTGGAATGTAAGTGATGTTCAGGGCACGGAGAATTTTATTTAGAAATGTTAGGCGCTGGCCTTTCTCCTGGGGCCAAAAATAGCCTTTTGCTCACATCTACCAAAAAAGAAAAGTACGGTCCTTTCCTGTAAGCGAAGCGTCATCCGTCTGTCCGTCCCCCCCTCCTCCCCAAATTCTGGCCGACCGAAAGTGTTTAGCTCCGCCCGCCGCGTTGCCACTTTTCTTTCAGTGCCTCGTTTCCTTTTCCCAGAAATGACCCAGAAACGGGGCGATCACTGCTCCCCTTGACGTTTTGCAATGCCCCACTTTGCTAAAAGGCAAAGGCTCTTGCGTCACCTGTAGAAACTGACGTCAGGAAGGGTGAAACCCGGGGAGCTCGGGGCGGAGCCGAATCTTTTCAAGGCAGGCGGTCTGAAAGCCGCGGTCCGAACGGTGAGCTGAGTCGAAGTCGCACCTCCTCCTAGGACGGAGTTGTCGGGGTGCGGCAAGTTGGGGGAGGCGGGCTCGACTTTCTTAACCTGCCGCTCTGAAGGGAAGGCGAGCCCGGCGCTATTGCGGGGCCTCGCTCTCCGGGAAGAAAGCGCCAAGTTCACCTTCCCTTTCTCATCTGGACGGACAGCTCTTGTGAATGGCTAAAGGTAAAGAGACGGGAATTCCCAGGCCTGTGATGCAAGTGGAGAGCGAAATGGCTCAGCCGCCGCCGCCGTCGCCGTCCTGTTCCGTGGAGAGGTCCAGCCCCCCGTCTCCTTACCTCCACAACTTGCCCTCCTGGGTGCTGGAGGACTTTTGCCAGAAGATGGATTGCCTCAACGAGTACGACTGGATGCGCTTTGGTGAGCAAACCGAGTGGGTGGGAGAGAAAGGAGAGGATGTTGCTGTTTGGGTCTTCTGCTTCGGCAGCTGGACAGAATGAAGGTGAATGAATAGAATTAGAATTAGAATTCTTTATTGGCCAAGTGCGCTTGGACACACAAGGACTTTGACTTGGGTTCATAAGCTCTCAGTATACATAATAATCTATAAATGATAAATCATAATCATAGTCATCATAAAAATACATTCATCATAAATCATAAGATACAACACTTACTGATAGTCACAGGATACTAAATAAGCAATCAACATAAATCATACTAGGAAACTAAAGCAATATAAATCGTAAAGATACAAACAGCAAAGTTATAGTCATAAATAGAAAATGAGATAGGTAATAGGAAAGATGAGAAGAATACTAGTAATGGCCTTACTAAATAGTATGACAGTGTTGTGGGAATTAGTTGTTTAGCAGAGTGATGGCATGGGGGGAATTGTCCTTGTGTCTAGCTGTTCTGGTGAATACAAAAAAGACACACACACACACACACACACACTTTAAAACCTCACGAAAGTACTGTATATCTTTGCTCTAATGAACTGAAATGTTAGGTCTTGCAAATTCTGGCAGTGTGCCCACCCCCCCCCCTACCCCCCATGCCAGAAAGAATTTAAACTGTCTTGGTAAAATAATTATAAAATGTCTTATTAGAAATCTACTCAAATAAATGTCCCTGGGTATTTCTCAAGAAGATATGGCATTTGTGTGAAAGATCAGAATCATTTTGGAACTGCATTTCTTATTTCGGCTTCTGTTTTGTTTTTTAATAAAAGAGCTATCTTTTTTTTAATGGTGAAAATTAATCTCATCTGTTTTAATCTCATGGTTTTTTAATGATGAAAATTAATCTCATCTGTCAGTGAAAAGTGCCTTAACAGTAAAATGATTTATGATTCCTTTAAGAGGCTTTGGCAGTTTTAGCAAAAGGCATTTCCGTTGAAAGTTATTCACTTATTGTGATCCGTCCTTATTGCTTAACCCTTCTGATAAAAGGCTTTTTGTTACAGCTGTACCTCTTCTTCCCTCTTTTGAAATAAAAAAAAGAGCTTAATGAAAGTGTGATCTTGGTGTCTCCATTTGTACGTTCTAGCTACAAGAGTCCTCAGAGAATCTTTGGGTGTAAATTGTTGTTTCAGTTTCCCCACATGGTTTTTCCTTAACTGAGGAGTTTCAAGAGATACATCATACATAAGAAAGCCTGTGTCATCATTGGCTTTTTAGTTCATTCATAAACCATTATGAGTCACGATTGATGAACTGTTGGCTTGCATTCCTGAAAAATGAAGAATAGTCTGCTGTGGAGTGATTTCCCATCAATGAGGAGCGGGTAGCTGTTCTGTGTATAGTATTGCCTTGTGCAGGGGAAAGATGCCTCCAAGGTACACCTTCCTCCCCCCGCCCCCGCCCTTATGCATGTTGAATCCAGATGTCGCGTTGTCGCGGTTTGCTCGTTGTCCTTAGGTTCTCTGATCAGCCCGTAGAGCCCCCGCAGGGGTGAAATTTAGAGGGACCCTCGCGAGGGTGAGTACTTAAGTACTAGAATCAATAATTGACACAGACACCATAGTTTCTCAAGGTGAGAGAGCACGTTGTGCCCGGGGTAGATGAAGAAGTCCCCCGATTGCAACGCACCACCCTCTTTTATTTTGCAGTTTTATCAGGGCGGGGGGAGCGAGACATATGTGAAGAGGAGCAAGGAAGTATAATTCTAATGGCGCCATAGCAGGATGCGACCACTGTTGTGTGCTAAGATAGCGTGATTATCTATTAACAAGATATATGTGGTCAGCTAGTTCCTGTAACTATTTGCCTACGTGTCGTGCCAAGCTGAGTTTATCATGCAATTCCTAACTTGAGAAGGTCATTCTTACGGCCTTAGGTCAAGAGGACTCTCAAGGTTTACTACAAGTCCTCTTTTCTTTGTTTTTAAGGTGCCGCGATATCCGATTCAAAATATAAACCTTTCTCCTTTGGAGTATCATAGTGCTTGGATAAGGACATACCCTCCGGGACATCCCGATCCGATTGCACAACCTCGTTCAAGGGCAGGTTATCAGAGTCGTCATCGGAACATAAGTGCAAAAGCGGAGCCTTGCACTCCTCAGTTGGGATTGCCATATATACATGATTTTGCATTAAGAGATTAAGTTGCGCAGCAGCTTTAGCTTCGGCAATAGCATTTAAACTACGTTTGATCATTGAAATAGAGATAGGTAATAAACAGGGTAGCAGAAAACATCCTATAGCAATTATAGCCACCAAAATAAAAATAGCCTTTAAACCGGGAAACTTGGGGAGAAACTCGTCAAACATTCCCCCTATGTCCACTCCCTTCCATGTTTGGAAGGAAAGCCAATTTTCCGGTACTGGAAACGTGAGATTGATGGGATTGCACTGATGTTGCATACAGTTGGGATCGGGAACTCTAAGACGGGTGATATAGAGTTTTTTAAGGTTATCCCTCTTGGGTATGGTGTCGGGTCGCACTGTGAGCCCTCTGGATTGAAAGTCCACACATTTCCATTCATTGCAGTAGGTGCCTTTGCCACAGGGGTCGTGTTGATTTGAAGTTCTGGCACAGATGTACTTTTCGTTGCTGGAATATGTCCGTCGCCAGACAAGTGAGCCGCATTCGTTTGTGCCATAGTCCATGGCTTCGCAGGCATCAAAAGTGACCGATTGGGATACCTTCGGATTATAAAAGTCATGATTGACCAGTGTCTTTTTCGATGAGCTGGCTCCGACAGTGATGAGGATGTTGTAGCGATGAGTGGGGCCTGTGGGGTCATAACAGGTTTGTTTGTTGTTATCTTCACAAATACTATACGTCGTGCTATTCCACACACAAGTGTGCGTGGATGGTTTGGTGCAAATAAAATGAGTGTGATATATTAATGTAGTTCTGATGGTCTGCCCCTGTTGAGTTTTTTGCAAGCAGGGGGTGCAATGTTTGGCATCTTGGGAGGTGAGTGCACTTCGTGTCCTCCGTTGGGGGGGATAAACTTCTGTCGTAGGGATAATGTCAGCCGAGAAGAAGTGGCAAAGCCTCGTACCATTTTTGTAATTTCACATTGGTATAGACCAAAGTCTGAGAGGGTCAGATCAGTTACTGAAAGATGAGTTGCTCTAAAATGATAATTGATGGTATATTTGGGTGAGTCTTGTAGATATATGGTATTGTTGAAAAACCAGTGCCAGATGATTCCCTTTTTCTTGATTGGAGACCTCTGGTAACAGGAGAGGGCCTGAGAGCAAAGATGCAGTGCTCCCTCATTGTTGTAACGGTGCGTGTGAATCAAGGAGTTGAATTTAGGATGTGGAGAGGACTCGAGAAGCTGTCTACGAATTCGTTGTCCGCGGAGCGGTGACCAGGAACCAGGATAGCGGTCAGGGAGATGGGAGCCAGGTGTATCCCATAGGCAGCTGGTGGTATCACAGGGAGGTTGGCAGCAGGAGAAGTGGCGCACCAGGGTATGGGAAAAAGATTGAGGAGAAGATTGAGACAAAAGGAGCCAAGAAAGAAACATAGAGGGTAGTGGGGGGCGAGTTACAGAGAAAATGGAAAAGAGATAAACTGTATGATTGAAGGATTGACGGGAAGCAAGAAAGCCTAAGCAGGAATAGGGTCCCACCGTATCCGCGGTGACATAGACATGTAGGTAGACCCGACAGGGTTGGTAGCCATACAGAAGAGAGACGTGAGGTGAGGGACGCAAGGCACGGCCTTGATGTTGAAAGGCATAATTACAGGCGGAAAGAGAGATGTCTTCAAAGGCAAAGGTAACGCGTGTGAACGGAGGGGCGAAGATAACAGCAGGATCAGCCCGAAACTGAGAAAAGACAGGAGATATCAGAATCAGAAGGGCTAGGAGAGGAACACTTGTCCTTAGCCTCCCCATGATAAGGTCGAACACAGCGCGCAGGCACCCAAAGAACACGATCAGGAAGTTGAACAGCAGCGTATCCTTTGCCCCAAGTGATCAGTTGCACAGGTCCCTTCCACTTCGGATCTGGAAGTTGCCTGAAATAAACAAGAGGTCTGGAGGTAGGGACAGGAGGTGTGGTAAAGTGACGAGAAGCAGCCGTAGAAGAAGGAGAGCCAGTAAGATTCAGAAAGTTCAAGGTATATAAACATACATTTAACACATTCTGTAACGCTGGGAGGTTCGGGGGGCGTACGCCTTTTTTCCCCATGTATCGATCAAGGGCCGTTTTGAGTGTTAAATTTGCTCTTTCCACAATAGCTTGGCCTTGGCTATTGAATGGAATTCCAAATTTGTGTACAATGGACCAATGATGACAGAACTCCGAGAAGGAGGAGCTCGTGTATGCAGTACCATTGTCTGTTTTTAAAATTTTTGGACATCCCAGTGTTACAAAGGTCCGAATGCAATGATTGATAGTGTTTTTAGTAGTCTCCCCCCTTTGCAGTGTGGCCATGATGAACCCAGAGTAAGTGTCTACAGACACGTGAATATACTTCCAGGGCGCAAAGAATGGATACTGAGTAACGTTCATTTGCCATGTGTCACAGGCCTCGGTGCCTCTAGGATTTACTCCTTCTGGGACACTTCGTGCCTGCAGACTACATGTAGGACATTGTTGAACAATTGCCGCGGCTTCTTGATGAGTAATTCCAAATTGTCTCACCAGAGCCTTTCTAGTTTGATGAAAATAATCATGACTTTCTCCTGCTGTTAAGGTGTTATTCTGCAGGATTGGTAACAAATGCAACTTGCAGGCCTCATCTGCCATGTGATTGCCTTCTGAAAGAAATCCGGGCAGATGCTGATGGCTTCTGATGTGGGCCACAAACAGAGATTCCTTCCTTTCCTTCAATAGGTCTTGTAACTGTAAAAAAAGCGTCATTAAAGGAGAAGGGGTTGCAGGAGAAACGTAGGCATCAAATATATTCAAGGCCAATTGTGCCACATACAGACTATCAGATATTACATTAATTGGCTGGTTGGGAAAAAGTGTGAGTGCCATATTGAAGGCAGACAGTTCAGCCTGTTGAGCAGCAGGTTGTGGTGTGGTAAGTTTTTTATGCCATTGATTGTCAGTTTGCCACACACAAGCCCCGATGGTTTTAGAACCATCAGTGAATACAGTAAGACAATCTTTCACTGGTTGTTGTACTAAAGGAGTCTCTAGAGTGAGCGGAATTGTTTTCAGCACTTGTATGCGTGGGTCTGGTGGTAGATGGCAGGAGACATTCCCTTGCCACCCTTCCAACGCATCTTGTAACGCATCAGAATTTTGGAAGAGTGGTTCCCATTGTGTTAGTCTGCAGGGAGTGTAAAGCGTGCAGATATCCACACCCATCAAGGCTCTAGCTCTTTTCCTCCCCCGTTCTATAAGAAGGGCCATTTGTGCAGCTCTTGTGGTGATTGATGCTTTTGGGGTATGAGGAAGGTGAATCCACTCTAAAATGTGTAGCCTCTTTGAAGTCGAGATTTGAACGATGATTGCTGTAAGGAGTGTGGGTGTGGGAAGAAGCGCCAATGAGAGTGCATGATTGTGTAATGAGCGGTCCACCCAATGGGTATGCAAGGCGCTGTTGATTTCTTTAAGAGCATTAAGCTGTTGCTCATTCAGCCAAATGAGATCCGCTGGACACTTAAGGCCGACCAATGCTTGAAATAATGGCGAGAGAGTATGAGTTGAAATGGAAAGATATGGGCGTGCCCAATTGAGCGTGCCCAGGCATTGCTGTAACTGAACCAAGGTTGCAGGTTGAGGGAGTGTGAGAACAGGAAGGTGAGATGAAGCTGTGGAGGCTAAAACCTTGTGTCCTAAATATTGTAACGGATAATGAGACTGCACCTTTTCTGGTGCTACATGCAGTCCTGCAAGAGCAAGGAGAGAGAGAAGACATGGAAAAGTTTTACATACTGTACCTTTAGGACCATCAGCTGCAATCAGGATGTCATCCATGTAATGATACACTAAAAATTCAGGAAATTTGTCCCGATAGGGTTGTAAAGCTTTATTTACAAAATATTGACACATCGTAGGAGAATTGAGCATTCCTTGGGGAAGAACTTTCCATTGATATCTAGCTGTAGGTTTAGAATTATTAAACTCAGGAACGGTGAAGGCAAATAGTATCCTGTCCTCTGGTATCAGCGGGATGGAGAAAAAACAATCTTTGAGGTCAATGATTATGAGATCAAATTTTACAGGAATTAAATTTGGATTAGGAAGGCCGCATTGCAATGGGCCCATAGGTTGCAATATAGCGTTCAGAACATGGAGATCCTGTAGGAGGCGCCATTTGCTACTTTTCTTTTTAATTACAAACACTGGTGTGTTATATGGGCTGGTAGATGGTTCAATATGACCTTCTGCCAATTGTTGTTGAACGAGAGTGTGAAGTGCGTTTAATTTTTCTTTTGTAAGAGGCCATTGATCAATCCAAACAGGAATATTTGATTTAAGAGTGAGAGAAAGAGGAGAAATAGCCATAATTCAAGGTATGTAGAGAGAAGTGTGGAGTTAAGATAGCAGGTCACGGCCCCACAAATTGCAATGTAATGGAAGGACAAAGGGTTTAAGATAAGCAGTCACAGAGGAATGAGGCGTAGAGGCAGTAAGCCAAAGTGAGCTAACCTTTGCTGCCTGCGCTCCACCGACGCCTTGTACTGAAGTTGTTTCAGCAAGGGGCCAAGAGGATGGCCACTTAGAGGATCGAATGACAGAGACGTCAGCTCCGGTGTCAATCAGGCCAGCAAAAGATTGGCCATTCGGCAATATGGTTAACATAGGTTTGGAGGCTTGAACAGATTGCTGTAGAGCAAACAAAGAAGGGGGTTCAGGAGAGGGAAGAAGAATGAGAGTAGCCACAATCGTTCCCGCTTTCAGGGAAAAGCACCGGTCGCCAATGGCAGCGAGAGAGAGATTTTTCAGAGAAGAGGAGTCGTACAAAAAGGGTGCAGCGACTACGCCTTCAATGGTAAGGGAGGAGTTAGGTATGAGCAAAACAGGCAAGGAAGGCGGAAGTGGCTTCAGAACAGTGATAGAAAGAGGGAGAGTGAAGACCGAACCAGGATCATCATAAACGATGTCCTCTGTCAGCTGTACAGGGAAAGAAGTAGGTTGTAAAAAGGAAAGAGAAGAGGAAAGAGAAGTTTCAGCCTTTGTAGCGGGGTTAGCTGAAGACCCCATGCCTAGTTTTCCGATTGCTGAGCAGGAGGAGGGTTAGAGCGACATTGGGAAGCCCAATGAAAACCTTTTCTGCAACGAGGGCAAACAGTTTTTGGCTTGGCAGCATAGGGTGCAGTACCCCGAGACTGGCCATGAGGCGTTCCCCCCCCACCCGGCATTCTACACTGATTTTTAAAATGGCCAGGCTTCCCACAATTAAAACAATTGCCAGAGCGAGACACGGCAAGGGCGTCGGACGACGGAGGGGAGGTGGGGAGGGATGCAGAAATGGAGGTAGAGATGGCAGCGGCAAGGGCGCTCATTTTGTGAGAAGTAGTTCCCACAATCCTACAAAGCTGCAGGAACTCAGCCAAGGTTACACCAGGTTTATTAGCAACAGGTTGAAGTATTTTTTGACAATCTTCATTCGCATTGGTGTAAGCCAGTTTAATAAGAAGTTCTTGTCTGGCCGCCTCATTGTCAATTTGGCGTTCCAGAGCGGTTTGCAAACGGTTAACGAATGAAGAGTAAGACTCGTCAACCTCCTGCACTACCTTCAAAAAGGTGTGTGTGGATTTAGAGTCTGAGTCATCCACACGTTTCAGGGCATTCATCGCACAAAGATGAATGATTGCAAAGCCACGGCGAGGGCAAGTTTGTTGCTGAATCAGGGTGGAGTATAATCCGGTTCCCTTTAAGTGATCAGCAATGACCAGATTAGGGAGGCCTCGTCTTATTTCAGCATCTACTAATTTTTCATATTCAGACTGCCAAACAACATACTGGGCAGGAGTCATAAGCATAGAAAACAACATCTTCCAATCATATAACAGCATTACAGTGTTAGCAGACACGAGAGAATCAAGCATGCCACGAGTGTAAGTGGATTGCAGTCCATACATATTTACAGCCTCTTTTAAATTTTTCAACACTCTTAACTCTATGTTGACATGAACATGAGCGCCAGGGGCTCCCGGAACAAGAGTCATAGGGTAAGCAGAAGGTATATCACAAGATTCTAAGGTGAAGGAAGGAGAAGCCAGGATAGCAGTAATATTTCCCCCCGAGGGATGTGGGGACGGAGGATCAGTAGGAATGGGAGAGACAGAAGGAGAGGAGGGCTGCAGACGATTGTGCGGAGTGTCAGAGTGAAAAGGAGGGGCAGAGGCAAGCTGAGGAATATCATCCGAAGAGTCGGCAGATTGGTAAGGTGGGGGAGAAGAATCAAAGTGAACAACAGGAGGCTTAGCAGTTTTAGAGGCAAGAGATAAAGACTCGGGGAGAGTGGTGGAGGGGTAGATAGTATTGAGCGCAGCCATTATCGCACGCCAGGACATAAGAATGTCCGGTGGAGCTCTGGGGACATCATACAGATATTTTCCCAAGCGTTCCCACGAAGTGCGACGCAGCGTGCCCTCAGCCGGATAAGCAGGACAGTGCTGCTCCACATAAAGCAAGAAGGAGGTGATAGATTTTCTAGACAAGGTATATACAGTGGTGCCGTTAATTTTCTGCAAACAATTAGCCTTCTTCACTATTTGGTAAAGTTCGTCCCTATGAACTGACGAAACTTTGGAGAGTGAGGAGCCCATTACTTACAATTGTACAGAGCCTTTGCCAGGTGCGTAGCAACGGGAGTGAAGGCAGCGCACCTCTAGACAGAAGTCACGCCGTGGAGCTGAAGAAGTGAGAGATCCCGGACGAGCCCCCAGTTGTCACGTTGTCGCGGTTTGCTCGTTGTCCTTAGGTTCTCTGATCAGCCCGTAGAGCCCCCGCAGGGGTGAAATTTAGAGGGACCCTCGCGAGGGTGAGTACTTAAGTACTAGAATCAATAATTGACACAGACACCATAGTTTCTCAAGGTGAGAGAGCACGTTGATGAAGTAGATGAAGAAGTCCCCCGATTGCAACGCACCACCCTCTTTTATTTTGCAGTTTTATCAGGGCGGGGGGAGTGAGACATATGTGAAGAGGAGCAAGGAAGTATAATTCTAATGGCGCCATGGCAGGATGCGACCATTGTTGTGTGCTAAGATAGCGTGATTATCTATTAACAAGATATATGTGGTCAGCTAGTTCCTGTAACTATTTGCCTACGTGTCGTGCCAAGCTGAGTTTATCATGCAATTCCTAACTTGAGAAGGTCATTCTTACGGCCTTAGGTCAAGAGGACTCTCGAGGTTTACTACATCCAGAGGTATTCAGCAGGTTCTGACTAGTTCTGGAGAACCAGTAGGGGAAATTTTGAGTAGTTCAGAGAACTGGCAAATACCACCTCTGATTGGCCCCGCCCCCATCTATTCTCTACCTCCTGAGTCCCAGCTGATTGGCTGGGTCTTCTTTTGTTGCCCTACACAAGAGAACAGATCTGGAAAGCAGGTTAGTGGGATGGGGAGGGAATGGAGATTTTGCAGTATCCTTCCCCTGCCATGCCCACCAAATCACGCCCACCAAACCACGCCCACAGAACCGGTAATGAAAATTTTTTAATCCCACCACTGAGTCAGGGTGTCAAACTGGCAGCCCAGAGGCTGTATACGTCATGTACAGGCCACGCCCACCCCAGCTCCACGAATGGGAAAAACTTCACATGACAACAACATGACATTGCGAGTTTGACACTCGTTTTATAAGTAATTTAAGACAAATGTTCCTTCAGTATTAAATCCATCTTAATTCTGCATAGGATGTTGACCTATGCCATGCAAGCTACTGCATTTCAAGAAGCCAGGAACATGAAAATATGGCACTCAGCTGGGCTTCACCTAGATCCTGTCTCTGCGGCTGATGAGTGATCTTTCTAGCAAACAACTTGATGGCTGGACTTTATGTGCAAAGCATGTCTTGTAGTTCATCTTACAATAAAAAGAGGACATCACTGATGTGGCAATGTCTTTCCTGTGACCAAAACAGATAAAGCACTTACTCATTTGTCCAATGTTGTTTGGATACTTTCACTAAGGTTTCTAGAACTGGAGTCCCTTTCTTCTGAAGAACTTGTCTGTATATACAGTGGGGCAAAAAAGTATTTAGTCAGCCACCAATTGTGCAAGTTTTCCCACTTAAAAAGACGAGAGAGGCCTGTAATTGTCATCATAAGTGTACCTCACCTATGAGAGACAAAATGTGAAAACAAATCCAGACAATCACATTGTCTGATTTGGAAAGAGTTTATTTGCAAATTATGGTGGAAAATAAGTATTTGGTCAATATCAAAAGTTCATCTCAATACTTTGTTATATATCCTTTGTTGGCAATGACAGAGGTCAAACATTTTCTGTAAGTCTTCACAAGGTTGTCACACACTGTTGCTGGTATGTTGGCCCATTCCTCCATGCAGATCTCCTCTAGAGCAGTGATGTTTTGGGGCTGTCGCTGGGCAACACGGACTTTCAACTCCCTCCAAAGGTTTTCCATGGGGTTGAGATCTGGAGACTGGCTAGGCTACTCCAGGACCTTGAAATGCTTCTTACGAAGCCATTCCTTCATTGCCCGGGTAGTGTATTTGGGATCATTGCCATGCTGAAAGACCCAGCCATGTTTCATCTTCAATGCCCTTGCTGATGGAAGGAGGTTTGCACTCAAAATCTCATGATACATGGCCCCATTCATTCTTTCCTGTACACGGATCAGTCGTCCTGTTCCCTTTGCAGAGAAACAGCCCCAGAGCATGATGTTGCCACCCCCATGCTTCACAATAGGTATGGTGTTCTTTGGTTGCAACTCAGCATTCTCTCTCCTCCAAACACGAGTTGTGTTTCTACCAAACAGTTCTACTTTGGTTTCATCTGACCATATGACATTCTCCCAATCCTCTTCTGGATCATCCAAATGTTCCCTAGCAAACTTCAGATGGGCCTGGACATGTACTGGCTTAAGCAGGGGGACACGTCTGGCATTGCAGGATCTGAGTTCCTGGTGGCGTAGTGTGTTACTGATGGTAGCCTTTGTTACGTTGGTCCCAGCTCTCTGCAGGTCATTCACTAGGTCCCCCGTGTAGTTCTGGGATTTTTGCTCACCATTCTTGTGATCATTTTGACTCCACGGGGTGAGATCTTGCGTGGATCCCCAGATCGAGGGAGATTATCAGTGGTCTTATATGTCTTCCATTTTCTAATTATTGCTCCCACAGTTGATTTCTTCACACCAAGCTGCTTGCCTATTGCAGATTCAGTCTTCCCAGCCTGGTGCAGGTCTACAATTTTGTTTCTGGTGTCTTTCGACAGCTCTTTGGTCTTCACCATAGTGGAGTTTGGAGTGTGACTGTTTGAGGTTGTGGACAGGTGTCTTTTATAGTGATAATAAGTTCAAACAGGTGCCATTAATACAGGTAATGAGTGGAGGACAGAGGAGCCTCTTAAAGAAGAAGTTAGAGGTCTGTGAGAGCCAGCAATCTTGCTTGTTTGTAGGTGACCAAATACTTATTTTCCACTATAATTTGCAAATAAATTCTTTCCAAATCAGACAATGTGATTGTCTGGATTTGTTTTCACATTTTGTCTCTCATAGGTGAGGTATACGTATAATGACAATTACAGGCCTCTCTCATCTTTTTAAGTGGGAAAACTTGCACAATTGGTGGCTGACTACATACTTTTTTGCCCCACTGTAAACAAACAGAAAAGCCAAGACAGCTGGAGTTCTCTCTGGCTTCTCTTTTTCGTTTCTCTGTTGCACTTGTGAAGGGAAATTGCCATGACATACCTGTGAATAGATGCCAGACGTTGTACTTCCACAGCAGGATGGAGGGGAATGAGGCAGGGAAGCAGGGAAATGTTAGAGTCTCAAGGGAGAAGCAAAACAGGTCAGAACAAATCTGAAAGGGGCAGATTTAAACAAACAAGGACAGTGGAGGGAACCTTCTCTTCATGGAGGTGGAGCCCTAGCTTTGGAGATGAAGAGAAAGTCCACACCCATTTGGAACAGTAATAGCAAAACCAGCACTTTAGTGCTTGCTTTGGAACCGCAGATTTATTTTCTGTTAATACTTCCTTTTGCTAGCAATTCAGGTTCCTTGGAGTTCAGATTGTAAATCTCAAGGTGAGCTTAAAAATAAATCTGCACTTCTAGTATTGAGGGAGGAGTTCACAGATAGTAAATCAAGGTTACCTTACAAATATGCTGAAGTTTCAGACTCTGGTTGGAGCTTAATTTTGCTGAAATGGATATTCTTCTCTGGCTTGGATTAATGTCGAGCAACACAAAAGTTCCTATCCCCATTATTTTTTTAAGCAAAATCTGTTGTCAGAAATGGCATGCCCATACCTTGTAAGGGAAGCCTACTCAAAAGTCTGAAGACCAAAGGTTCTACCCCAACCCTCGTAGTGTGAGTTTTCATCACTGTGTTGTTTACCGGGCTGCTTGCTGAAGCTGGAAACCATTTTAAGGGGCATGATGACACAGCCTTAGGCAGCAAATCCATGAAGATTAATCTCCATCTGTTTCCTTTTGGGGTTCCTCTTTAAGTTGCACCCCAAATTTGTAGCTTGAACAGTCTTTCCATTCTTGGAGGGGAAAAGACTGAATGAAAATCTTTCCATCTTTGTTTGTCTGAGAACATGTATCTCATTGGTGGAATTCAGATGAAGCCAAATATACTGTACTTACTTAACATATCTTTTTGTTTGTTTCTTTGTTTGTTTCCAGTATTCAAGCCTTGCCTTTTTTTTTTCCCTTCCTGAAAGTTCATTTAAATTGTTCCCAGAAGAGGCTGTATTTTCTTTAAAAAGCTGACACATTGAATCTCAATGTGTAAGCAGTTACTTTCCTCATCACTTATGAGAAGAATTACTTCTAGATGAACAGCAGAATTTGATAGTTACTTGAAGAATCAGAATAAAATTTACCTATTTCTTTAATACTCACTGGTGGGGCAAGACATATGGATGATAGCTGGTCATTTGATGCTCCACTAATGTCCATAAATGATAGCAGAAAAAATGAGGAAACATAGCAATACTTCTCAACCTTTTGGCAAAGCTGTTGTGATTACAAAAGGCCAATATAAAAAAAGGAATACAGTGCTGCATATGAGGTCCATCCCTGAAACAGCTTTTCTCTCTTCCAAGTTCTAGGGCATCAGCAATTTATAGCTTTTTCATGGAACAGTGAAATAGGGTGTTATGTGGGCAATGAAAAGATTTGCATAGAACTTTGGCCAAACACTGTTTCCTTATAGTTGCCAGTCATCTGCTAAAAAGACAAGGAATTTATTTATTTATTTATTTATCATATTTTTATACTGCTCCCTCTCCCAAAAAGGGACTCGGGGCGGTGTACAGCCTACTAAAACACATAATAAATACACTATAAATACAATTAAAAATATATTAAACACGTTGGTCCGGCTGTGTCCCATCTAATTTAAATTTAACAATATAAAATCAGGGATCCGAATAAAAGTTAAAAATTAATTATTAAAACCCAATTAAATTTAAAACCGGAACCTAATTACTGGGCCAGGCCAGCCTGTCTAAAAAATAGGGTTTTCACTGCGCGCCGGAAGGTCAGAATATCCGTCTGGAATATCCGTCTGGGAATTGTGGTGAGACCTCCATTGTCATGATTACCTATTACTGTACCTATAAATGGAATAATGTTAAGCAGAAGTAAGATAACATATACCTTTCCAGATTATATGATCCTCCAGTTCCCACCAATTTTAGCCAATGTTACCAGAGTTCAGGGAAGATGGATGTTCAAGTCCTACAAAATCTGAAGAGCTGCATGATTTTTTTCTAGACACCCATAGCATTAGTTGACAACTGTCCTCTTGCATGGCTTGAAGCAATATTATTCTGTTTTGTGTTGTATCTTCTGAGCTGTTAATGTACAGATCTGTGTCATCATGCAGACAATGTTGGTAATTGAATAAGCTAAAAATAAAATAAATTCAGATACCTAAGCTATGCTATATGAAACTTTTCTTTTCAATCTAAGAAGCATCACTAAATCCAAAGTAGATTTTAGGGCCAGAGAATGTAGAAAATTATCACAGTCAAAACTATTCTCTGTGATCATAGTGAGAAACTTGATACATGTCAAATGTTGCTAAGATACAAATCCTAGATTTCCTCATGATCTGCCATCCTGGTTATAATTGAGATTTGTAGTACAGAAATATCTGAAGTAGGTTCCCCACTTACCTTTCAATAATATAAAGCTCTGGATTAAATTCTGAGGTAAAACCATGGGCGTTTCCATGTCTTTCAGATTCAACAAGTTCAACCAGATGATAAATACATGTGAAAGGAAAGTGACCTGTTAATCAAAATTGTCTTATTTTGCTTTCAGCATCTCATGTGATAACTGACCAGACTGAGCTGAGAAAAATCAAATGCATGGAAAAAGCAGGAATTAGTATAACGAGAGAACTGATGTGGTGGTGGGGAGTGCGGCTTGCGACAGTCCAACAATTGTTGGAACTTCTGCAGGAATTGGAGTTCTATAGAGCAGCACAAGTGATTTCAGATTGTAAGTACCTTCTGTCTTTTCTTGAGCTAGGCAAGTGAAAATATGCAAAGAGCAGAAAAGACTTAAGAAGTGTTAAGCTAAATAAGGCCATCAGATGAGGTTTATACTCGTTTATACTAACATGTTTTTGGTTGCTTCTGCCTCACCCATATTCTCTTTAACCTTCTCATTTCTCCACTGCATTACAGTCTGGCATATTCCAGTGGTATGAAATTTCATTCTACTGCATTGTTTTCAACAAAAGGAACATTGAAGAAAAGATGGGAATTTCCTGAAAGATAATAGCATTTGCAGTTTCCCTGAGGTTACCGAATTCCTGTTATTTGCTTCAGAGAATTCAGATATTTATCTCAATGCAGCTTGTACTCATTATAGAAGGCCATTTGTTTGCACCCAATGCCTCACCCAGAAACAAATGAAATACAGGTAGACCTCAACTTACGACCATAATTGATGTTGCTAAGTGAGAAATTTTTAAAGTGAGTTTTGCCCCACTTTACGACTTTTTTGCCACATTTTTAAAGTGAATCCCAGCAGTTGTTAAATTAGTAACACAGTTGCTTAATGAACCTGGTTTCCCCATTGATTTTGCTTGTCAGAAATTTGCAAAAGGGGACCACGTGACTCTGGGATATTGCAACCATCATAAATGTGAGTCAGTTGTCAAGCATCCAAATGTAAATCACGTGACCATGCTGCAACAGTCGTAAGCGTGAAGAATGGTCGTGTCACTTTTTTCAGTGCCGTTGTAACTTGAGCAGTCACTAAACAAACTGTTGTAAGTCGAGAATTACCTGTATAACTGAAAAAATTAAAAGATTATTATAGAGAAGAAGTAGATATTGAATCTATATATTATTATAGATTGTTCTCATCGAGGCCTATCTGTACAAGCGTAAATGCAAGTATTTTGAGCAGAAAACCCATCTGAATTGAATTTGCAAGTCTCAATATCCTACTGCTCTGGCTCTACACATGTACAATTAGAAATTTTCTACCAATGTATTTTATATTTACAGGGAAGTCACACAACCATGATTCTGCCAGGACTCCTTTCAAGTCCCCTGAACAGGAGAGTGACTTGCCACATCAGCATGGGATGAACAATAAAGAGAAAATAGGAAATGGGATGGAAGTATCACCATTATTGCCAAACTTGACACAGATGCACAGAAGACAGAATGGTATGGTAAAAAAAAGCATTTAGAATTTTTTTAAAAAACCCTTAAGCTTTGTTTAATTAACAAAGAAAGGAAAGAAACTGCTAATTGTGTATATGCAACATCTTATTTCTTAAATGTGCTATAGCAATAGCACTTAGACTTATATACTCCTTCACAGTGCTTTACAGCCCTCTCTAAGCGGTTTACAGAGTCAGCATATTGCCTCCCCCCCCAACAATCTGGGTCCTCATTTTACCCACCTCAGAAGGATGGTAGGCTGAGTCAACCTTGAGCCTGGTGGGATTCGATCTGCCAAATTGCAGGTAGCTGGCTGTCAGCAGAAGTAGTTTGCAGTACTATCAAATGTAATACTTTGTTTTCTTGATTCAATCGAAACAAATTAAACTTTTTTCTACACTAGAGGTTGATAATTGTCGGGCTTATCTTGCATAACCATTACCACAAAAATGCATCTGTTTCCTAGGGTGCAGGAGAGGGATTAGACTCATGCATCACATCACCCTGTGACTAATTCCACATAATTTGTTGAACTATTCATAATGGTCTGACTCATGCATAATATTAAGCAATAAGTCACACTTAACGGCAATTTTCCTCATATCGATATAAGCCACATATATTGGATTTCAATTCCCATAAATGCTAGCATGACATATTGTCTATGGATTTATTAATTAATTAATTAAAATTGTTTGCTGCCGATCTTGCCACAAGGGTAAGGTGCAGGGGTGGGATTCTACCAGCTTGGCCCAATTCTATAGAACTGGTACTTCTGATGAGTAGCTGACACCAAACTGGTTCACTGTGATGATCTTCCAGTCATCTGTTTGGCCACCCACCTGCCCTGGCTCTAGGCTTTCCTTTAGTCCCTGCTTTTTGCTCCTCAGCTGCTTTGTGCGGCACAGCTGAGTGCCGCTTGTCAGCTGGAGCAGGTGAATGCTTGCCAGACCCAGTAATTTGTAAGTAGTGCGCACATGCGCATTTGGCATGCACACGTGCGAAGCGAACCGGTTGTTATGCCTTTAGGTCCCACCCCTGGTAAGGTGGCTTACAACATTAAATGGATAATTAAAATTTGAACTCCAGACATCTGGAAAGATCCAGGATGAGTGGATAAAGAAGTAAAGTCACCATTGAGTTGAACTCAACCTCTGATGACTATGTAAACAGATCCACAGGAGATCAATTTTCCTTACAATAGTTCAAAAAATGAATTTGCTATTTCTCTCTTCCAGGATGTTTCGTCAAGTTCCCAGTGTAGCCTAGAGCAAAAATTGCTTAGTAGCCCTCTGTCTGAATAGTAACTAGATACACTGTTGCAGTTGCTTTGTCAAGATCAGTCACAATTGACTAGGATCTGCAACCCAATTTTAAAATGCTAGAAGATTTGTAACTGTTTTAATTTTCACTGAGTACAGATATTTGAAATGAAACAAATATTCTTCTCCTCTAACTCCAAAATTGCAGAAGTAGCCTCTAATGTATTTCATTTTGTTACTTTCAGATCCTCTTTTAAAAGTAGATTCAGACATGCCTTCTTTATCTCTGCCACCAACTTCCATGGACCTCCCACATTCTTTACATTCAAATTTCTCAGATTTCTCAAATGAAAAGGTAAAGAGTAGGAAAACTTACACTATTTTAAATTATTTTCTATGGATCTTTTTTATTGCATTTAGCTAAAATACTCTCCAGTCAGTAAAGTATAGTACTTAGGTATATAGATAGTAAAACATATTATATTATACTAATTTATACTAGTATACTATTATGCTAATAAGATATTAATTTGAAATATACAATAAGGGTTTTTAAAACTCTATTAGTATTATCGGCTATATTTTTATCAGTAAAAATAATTCTGTGCACAGTTAGCAACTATGTCCTTTAAATGTTTTGTTCAAATAAGATAAATATTTCATTAGAAATGAATTGTTTGATAGGGTTATTATGCAAGAGGCAAAGTAAAGCATAACAGTTAAGATATTGGAGTTTAAGGCAGCTGTCAAATCCTGGATCCCAGCTTTTTTTAAGAGAAGCTAAGCAACAATATAACATCCCATCCAAAATCTTGCAGTTCAGCTAAATTATCCTTTATTTGAGGCAGTAAATCCTACCAACATCTTGGATCTGAATCTGGTATTAAAATGTAATTAATAAATAATTATCAGTTTGACACTTGTTAGATACATAAACTAAGTCAATTGCCCAGTCTAATGTTATGAAAAACCATCCATATGTTCAGGGTTGAATATATTTATCCCATTCTAGGAAGGAACATCCAAATATGCTATATTCTGAAGATATACAATGTGAGAGTTATGAAACAATGCATATTAGCACCTGGCAGTTAAAATAGAAAAGACTCAAGAGAGTAATAAAGGAAAAATATAAATACAAATGTATTATATTAGTTCTTAATAACATTTCATGTCATATCTTCAAACTAATTTATACTATTAACCAAATCAAATTGAAATGTACACTTTTTGGTAGACAATTCTAGTGGTAAACAGAATTAGGTATAGTTATTTTGGAATGACAGCCTGTGGTGTAGCTTGGAATTGAAAGTAATCTTTCTGATGTTCACCAAAATATCAATCATATCTTTTCTCTTAAATGTATAGCTCTGTAGTTCTTCCATTCCTCAGGAGAAAGTTTCTCCTAATCGTGACACTGCAAGTCTTTTGTGGATGCCAAGGGAAGTGGAAATCGCCACCAGTGGCTTCAGTGAAAAAAACCGAATTAGTGAAGGCGTCTTTGCTACTACTTACAGAGGTCAGAGAGATAATGCTCACTATGTTGTTAAAAAACTAAAAGAGGTACGTTCGTGTCTTCATTTATCTCATGAACAAAATTAGAAAGGCATGTGCATAGCTGGTTAACAATAGGAGGGTGTCTCTATATAGCCATATTGGATTCCTGGTGCTGCCATTCCCATCCTAACACTGTGTTTTTGAAAGAAGACACTTGGCAGTTATCTCCACTACTTTAGAAAAGGTCTACAATAATTTCATAGGGCATCTTTTGTTTAACTGTCTTGAACCCAGACTGGCTGAATCTAGCAAGAGACAACAAGTTCAAAAATCTGGATCCCCAGTTATTGTTAGGAGTTGAGATACATAGGCTTGGATTATTATAATGGGTTTAATTTTATTGAACTAGAATTTATATTGATGAGAGAAAGATGTGAAAGTCTTGTCACTTTTTAGCCATCTAAAATATAAATTACTTATGCAAATTGAATACAATATAAATATAGATTTCAATTAACCTCCCAGTTAAAGCAGTAAATCAGCCTGGTTTAAAATAGTAGAATTAAAAACACAGAAGCAAAAAATAACTTCACTTGCAGAGATACAATAATATAATGTGATTTCATTCTATACTGATAAATAGTGTTAGCGAAATGCAATGTATGAACATGTTGGCAGAGAACACTTGGAGCTTGAACTACTGATGAAATTGGTATAGCAGAATAAACATACAGCTTCTCCTTCTCCAATTCCGACTGTCATTTTGAGTTTAATAGATTCAAACAAGTTAAAGAAAACAGCTAATATATACTGTATGTACAAATACGTGTAAGTATGAACTTGCTGTTAAGAAAAATAATAGAATTCTCTTTATTCCAGAATGAGGCACAAGTATTTTTTCATACAGAAGTGCAAATCTGCTTTCGGTAAGTAGCTGGACAACACTTTTAGTGGGGAAAAGCAGCAGATGACAATGTTAGTTTACCTTGTGAGCCAGACTTCCTTGATATAAAAATTTAATAAATAAATGAATACATACACACATACGTTTCAAAGGTCAGTTATAAGTCCATTTCTTCAGCACCATGACAACTTTGAACAGTTGCTGAATAAATGGATGTTATGTGAGGGCTACCTGTATGTGTGTGTCTTTTAGTCTGTTAATGTTTTTACATTTTATTTTTGCTATTTTGGCTTTAATAAGAAAATTGTTTGAGCTCGGGTAGGCATTGTAACAATCTCATTCATTTTTTCTTTTCCTGTTAATGAAATAAACCTTTTATCTTCAAAAAGTATTACTAATTTAGGGTTTGCATTGGAGAGGCCCAGAATATGGGTGAATTGAGGGGAGGGCTTTCATTATAAACAACCTCGAAATAATGATTTTAGATAGAGATAAACACATAGGCTTGTACAAAAAGAAATGCCAATATTCCCTTAGTTACCAGAGTCAAACTCGACCACCAGGAATTTCTTGATTCCTAAATTCAATCTCTTGGAATTTTCTGCTTTTTCACCTGACCAAAAACTGCTAGCAATCTTTGGTTTCATTGTATCCTGAGGTCTTTAAACCTTAAATTTTCTGGTTCCTGTGACTAAGCTTGTTAAGTATTTATATATAACAACAACAACAACAACCACCCTGGAATTATCTCAGACAGAAGGGTCCAACTCACGGCCAAATTTTGGAGGGAGTTCCTGCGGTCTATTGGGTCATCCCAGGGTCTTAGCTCGGCCTTTCATCCAAGCACCAATGGGGGGGCAGAGAAATTGAACGCCATGGTAGAGCAGTATCTGAGGTGCTAATTAATATAAGGAGTAGAAATTTGCAAGAAACAATAACATTTCTTATTTATATAACAGGAAAATCCCAGTAAATAAATTAATATAAGTAGCAAAGCAATGAAAGGAAAACAAGGTTAAAAAAGTAAAATGCAAAATAAAAAAGTTCTCATTAAATGGTGTGTGAAAAAAACTAAACATGTTAGAAATATATTTAACCTAACCAAAAAAGCAACAATGAAAATCTCTATGAAAACTATGAATATCTATAGAATGAATTCAGTTATTGAATTTATCAATAAAGGGGGGCACATAGGAACATAATGTTTTAGAGCACGAAGACTTTTAAAAACCAGTAAACTCATATCAGGGATCTATTCCTTAAAACCAGAGTAATTACTTCCACCACCACCCCATAACATAGGTTTATCCTCTTTGTGATGCCCCAAGACTGACAGTTAAAGTTTTTCATAAGATAGCAGTTCCATACTTTAGGAATATAATTCAGTATCATATTTGTCATGGTGTGAAACAAAATACATCATGTTGATTCAATAAAAACATAAAGTATTAGAAATGAAGAGATGTTTTATTGTGTTTTTGCATCCTTCAGTGGCTGGAGGAGACTTTACAACAAGAAAAGCTTATCCCTCCCAATTGTAAATATTAAATCCTTCAACTATTTCAGAAACTAGTATCTTATTGCTAAAACTGCAGTATATACTATTTTAACTATTATCTATAGGCTTTTACTTTACACCATATTGTTTAAAGTTCAGTGTCATGCCTTTGTATCAGTTTTATATCTGTAATATATTTATTGCTGACTTCTATATTTCTTTTGTCTTAAAGCCTATATTGCTACACTTTATAGACCTACACTCCTTTTGTATAGGGTTCGGTTTCTTATCTTCTTTTTTTCAGTTTTCTATTCTTGTTCTATCAAAACCATTGCTTATTCTTTACCTTTTCTGCCTGTTTGTTCCTAGCGAGCCTTTATAGCTCTTCTTCTCTTTTGATCCTCAGTTCCATCTGAAGGAAAAGGTTGGAAGAATCTTTCCCTCAACCAAGGTCTTTTTGGATTTGTGTGTTATGTTTCTTATATCTCACTGTTTTGTGAATGTAATCATATTTTAATTCTTGGGAAATTATTGAATGTCCTGTGGGATTGTGATGGGATATAATTGCAATAAATGAATAAATACAATTTCTTCAAATGCCTTTTAGATGTTGCCATCCTAATATTCTACAGTTGTTGGGTTTCTGTGTAGAAAATGGACTTCACTCCTTGATTTATCCCTACATGGAAAATGGATCGTTACTGGATAGGTTACATTGTCAGGTAAGCAACAAGCATGCACTTTTGCCTACCACATCCATTAAAAGGAAGCACTTCTGTCAGCTCAACCAGCATGAGAGGGATTATGGGAGTTACATTCCAAATAACAACATTCAAAGACATGAGATTGCTCATTGAAGTTGATGTGAGTTGCAGAGATGGGGGAAGATGCCTTGGCTGTATCACTAGTAGAAAGGCAAACAGCCAATGAGGAATCAGCCACCCCCAAGTACAGAAGCATCAATTTGACTCTATTGTTTAGCCTCAAGAATTTACTTCCCTAACCCTTTCAAAAAGATCTTGGTTTCAGTGATAACCTAGTGGATACTGCAGCCCTAAAATCTGGTTGAGTTTAGGCAGTAAGCTGTGCTTGATATTTTATTTTATTTATTATGAAATTTATTTGCCAGCCGTCTTGTTTCAAAGCAATTCTGGACATTATACAAGATTTAAAAAAAAACATTAAAATCATCAAATATAAATATACCCAATAAAATCACAATACAAGCAGAATAAAATCATTGACACATGATAGAGAAGGCAGTCCAATTTACAGGGAATGGGAAGGTGGGTTTAGCTCTTACTTAATCAACCAGCTGCAGTTTGAAACAGTTGAGAAGCTCTTTGGCTTACTTAGCTATCTGAATTCAGAATAACTGTTAATAACAGGTGGTCCTTGCTTAATAACCACTCATTCAGTGACTGAACTTAAGACGGTGCTGAATGAGTGGTACCTATGACTGGTCCTCAAAGTTTTGGCTGTGGCAATGATCCCGCAACCATGTGATTACTTTTTCTCACCTTCAATACCAGTTTCTGTTGCAGTATGTTTAGCTGTTGCTGTATAGGAGGGATGTCAAACTCAAGTCCTGCAGGCCAAATCTGGCCCTGGGGTGCTTAGGTCTGGCCCACAAGGCCATCCTGGAAACAGCAAAGGACTGGCCCGCAGTGCGTCTGTCAGCAAAAATGGAGCTCAGGACGGCTGCATGCAGCCCTTCCCAGCTCTACTGTTGGCTGTGATGGCCTCCTGCAGCACTCTGCTACTGAAAATGGAGCTCCATTTTTGTTGGCAGAAGGCTGCAGAACATCAAGTTGGCCATGCCTACCACAGCCACAGCCCCCCTCGCCCTCCAAGGTCAAATAACCTATACAACCCTGATGTGGCCCTTAATGAAATCGAGTTTGACACTCCTGCTATACAGTTAGGGTTTTGAGGGGAGGAGGCTCCTAGGAGCACAACAAAACTATTTCCATATTCTATAATTCTATTTTGGAAGAAAGTATAGTGCTTTTCCAGAGCTTGGTGTCCCCCAAATTGACTGAACTACAGTGTCTATCTCCAATCCTCATGGAGACGATGGTAGTTGCAATCCAATACAGTATCAGGCTCAAGGGGCTGAAATATATGGCAGAACAGCAGAACTATTCCCAATGCGTTATTCGATTTTTGCAGTAGGAGTGTTTTATCATTCATTGTTAAACAGTCATCTTTTTAAAGATGCATTGTTCTTTCTGTTGCAGGATAGTTCTGAAGCATTAACTTGGGAGAAACGCACCAGGATATCTTTGGGATTAATTAAAGCCATTCAGCATTTACATCAGTTTGGAATTATTCATGGAAATATAAAAAGGTGGGGATGTGCATTTAAAATAGCATTTACTTCTTTATGTATCCTATTATATATTACTTAATGAACTATTTAAACTTCTATCTGATTAAAAATGTTGCATTTTCATAAGAAAGGAGTATAGCTAAACAACATCAGTACAGTGCTGGATCCTTCTTAGCAATTTTGTCTTCAATAAATATTAAGTAACTGACTCATAAAATACTTCCTCCTGCATAAATGCCCAAGCATCACGAAATGAGTTAAAAATGTACTGTAATCAATTCTTACCTGCTGAATCTACAATGCATATCTGCAGCTACCCTCTCAGCTGATTTTGGCTTTCTTTCCCTTGTCATAAATAGGGCAGAATAACTAAAAGAGAACACTTGAATGGAAAAATTAGAGTGCACCCTTTGTTCTTTTATTCATTTATTCTGCTTAATACACCACTTAATTATTTTATCCCCAGATGTATAGAGTTGCTTTCATTGAGATGGGCAACATATAAGTTTGATAAATAAAAAAATATTTATGAATACATATTTTCTTAAGAAAGTAATTTGTTTGCCTTAAGAAATTGTCATGCAAATAAAATATTGTTGGTTAATAATATTGGCATAATTTATATTTACATTACATTACGCTTTGTTAGAATTCAAATGTATGTATGTACAGTATGTACAATATTAACAACCTGAATTAATTGCCATTTCTTACAGCTTTAAAACCAGGTTTTGGTCACACATTTGTTAACTGATGTTTATCAGTTAATGTTGTTTTGATAATAATGCTGCTTAGGGTTAAGTTCTAATTCACATTCAAAGATCAATGTTGCAATTGATCTTTTATTTGTATTTTTATCTCCTATACAAACAGTTCCAATGTTTTGCTGGATGCAAACTTTGTACCACAACTTGGACATTCTGGTCTTAGACTGCATCCTGTGGAAAAGAAATCGGAATATACTGTGATAAAAACCAAGGTCTTGCAAGCTTCACTAGCTTATTTCCCAGAAGATTTTGTCAGGCATGGGCAGCTAACTGAAAAAGTGGACATATTTGCTTGTGGAATTGTAAGTTGTTGTTCTTCATGAATAATCTTACATAATTCTCATGCCAAGAATTGGACATGTTTTCCTTTAATTAAGTGTGATAACATACTTCCAGTAGATAAATTAGTAAAGTGTCAAGATGTTGTTTCATAAAGTTATGCTTGGAGATTGAAAAATTATGAATAAGCTCATTTTTCCATGCCAGAGAACACTCTGTGCATGGCAGGCACCATTTGTGCTATATTGTGTATCAGTGTCTTCAGTAAAAAGGGGTTTTGGATTATAAGAGTAAGGAAAGCTTCTGCCTAAGATTGAAGAGAGAAGCTGCCTATCAGCATAGGCAATATTGATCTCTATAGACTTGGTTAAAAGCTGACTTGTATCTGATAGAAAGATTTTCTTCTATGATAGGATGGATTGCGCCTAGATAGTGCCAGATGAACTATATAAATAGTCTGAAGGTCGGGATTATCAGATGTCCATTATAATTTTTTAAAAATCTATTTGTAATCGTTTTTCTAGGTTTTAGCAGAAATACTGACTGGCATGAAAGCAGTGGATGAAAGAAGAAATCCTATTTTTCTGGTATGTAGAAAATATATTTTTGGAAGATTTAAATGTTTGAAGAAAGACCCTGAGAGTGAGAAGCCCTCAGACTGGAGAATATAGTTTTTGAATCGTTGTTGTTTTGTGCAGTTTACTTGTTCCACATCTACATAAGCAGGGTACATCAGGTTTCTTCCTCTTCCCTTCCCCCCCACTACTCTCATAAGCAGAGAAAACACAGGATTGCAAGAGTAGTTGAGCAACTGTCATGAAATGTTCAAAAATAACCATAGCAGCAGCCTGGCAACATTGAAGCAGCCACAACTTCCCAAAATTTCATTCCCTCAGAGTCATGGATTTGAAGCACATTCTGTAATTTAGTTCTTTTGAGGTACCTTTGCTCAAAAATTGTTCCCCTATGATACACCATTTTGCCCTGTTAAAATTTGAAGAACTATTTAGTAATATGTAGAAAACAGAATAATTACTTTCAGCTTCATTATATAAGGGAACCAAACAACAATTCTTTAAAGGACAGAGAAATAACATCAACTGCATTCTTCCAACCTTTTCTTCAACAGAAAGATGCCTTGCTTGAAGAACTCAGAATGGCAAAAGAATTGTCTTGTATTAAGGACAAAAACTTTGAAAATCTTGCTGCCATAGAAATATGTCACAAATACCAAGATAAGCAAACTGTTTGTTTGACAGAAACAGTTTCTTTATACTTGGCTACTTCTATCTGCATTTGCCTGAGGAAAAAGAATGCAAACACAACAGAGGTAAACATAATCAGCTTGTTAGTGAAGATGTGCTTGCTATATAGTCCTCTTATTTTCTTTATTTTCTTGGATTTAAGAGTAAGTAAATGTAGAAAATAAGGGAAATTGTTTTATTTCAATGAGGAAAGTAGAAACAATCCATTTAATATTCTTGTCAAAAACAGGTGAATGAAATGATAGAAATTGCAGATCATCAGAACATGTCAGAAAGAAGCAGAAATCTTGGGCTCTTCACCAATATTCCAGAAGAAACCAATGATGAACCAGCTAGTCCCTTCAATGTTGATTTCTATGATCATAACCACAAGGCCTCTGCCAATTCTGGATCTCTAAACTGTACCACTACATTACCACCTTGTATAAAAGTTTTGCCTTCTGAAACATACTCTGAGCAGAATTTACGGGTACCTTGTGAGTCAGATGAATCCTGTAACTGTTCATGGGATGCTGTAGAACACGCTTCCTGCTGTGCACCAGCCAAACATAGTCTGGAACCAGAAAATGTTTCTTTCCCTAAGCCTGTGATGTTTACAGCAAAAAATACAGACTCTGACAGAAAAACAAATCAACAGCAGAGAAAAAATGATGGCACTGCTTGTTCCTCACAAGGTAAAAGGTAATATTTAAATATTCTTTTGGGGAGGGGAAAAACAAATTGCATTCATACCTTCAGAGACACCAAGTTAGGGACGCCTTGTTAGCTGTCTGGGAGAGAATCAAGAGAAATCATTACATGAAAATTCTGACGTGATTATCGACTATAGAGGCAATGGTATATCCTAATGTCTTAGACTTAAATACAATTGTTAGATACAAAGAATTATTAGACGAGCAAGGAGAATTAAAATCAAACCAAGAATTGAAGGTACAAGGAACAGAGATAGATTGGTGGCCATATCTACAAATCCAAACAAGGTATAAGCAACATATAGAACAATATGGGATACACAAAGATCAACAGGAATTAGATAAAATATTCCAGGGGACAGAGGAAAAAAATATTACTAAAATGTATAACTATCTCTTTAAGATTTTGAATTGGAAGAAGAAATAGTAAAGGAGAGTATGATAATTTCAGCAATTTTTTTTGGATTTGGAAGATAGGCAAAAATTATGGGAAATAAATTACAAACTAACATTATCAGCAGCCTATAAAAAGAACTTGTATAAAATGCTCTATTGCTGGCACTTACCTCTGGCAAGGCTGGCTAAAATGTTCCCTATCAGTCAGCAAATTATTGGAAGTGTGATCATGAACAGGGAACTTTTTTCCATATGTGGCGGACCTGCCCTAAAGCTAAGAAATATTGGCTCAAAATCAAGAATTGGCTAGAAGAAATTACAAAACAAAAAAATGAACTGAAACCAGATATATTTTTATTGGTTATATTGATATAAAATTGACAAAAACTTTCAATATATCATACTTCATATAATAACCGCGGCAAGAATTGCCTTCGCCCAGAACTGGAAATGTGACAATATTCCTTCCGACACCATGATATTAAAAAAGGTTTTAGAATGTGCAGAGGTGGATAGGTTATCAATGGAATTGAAAGAGAGAGATGAAACAGAGTACCATGAGATTTGGAACTTATGGTATAACCGGTTAGAAGGTAAATGTAAAGCAGATGGAAGAAATATGCAGGAGTTATGGTAAGATGAAATAATACCGTGTATAACCATGTAAATAATTATGTAAATAATTATGTAAATAACTATGTGAATATATGCCTTAAATTGAATGTAGGAATAACTGTAACAATACTTAGTAGTAACCTATACATTTAGAAATATGACAATGTGAGTGAACACTAGTACAAACACGCTGTAATGAGTGGAAATGTGTTTTTAATTGTGAAAATATGTTCAATAAAGATTATTAAAAATTTAAAATAAATAAATACTCTTTTGAGGTTTGGTAGAAATTAATAATGTCAAAAATTATGTGGATAGTTTGATATAGCATCATAGAAATAGCAATGACATATAACAGTTTCTCCTCAGGTCCAAGTAAGGAGAGCCTGAAACAATATAGTCAACAATAAATCAGAAAGTGTAAATAAAGTGAAGAAAATGGAAGTACAGTACAGTTTACTGGGAAAATATTCACTCCCATATATATTTATTCTTATGCTGTTGGGATAGCACTCATATTTGAAAACCTACATGCTGCTGGACGCTCATATGCCAGATATATTAAATAATGTATTTTACCACTTTGGCTAGTTCATCAGCTGCATTAATGATGATGTTTGCACTGGTAACCTCTAGATTAAATTTTGGAAATGGTTGGAAATACTGGTATGCCTGACAGAATTTTGATCAGAGCTGTCCATACAGAACATACACTGCTAATTCTATAACTGTTTAGCTAATCGTTGGTTTCCAGGTCTATTCATTGGGATTATATTCTCTCTTTCCTATAAATTGAGAGATTTTGACTCATTTTATAATAGTAATCCTAGCAGGGGTCTCCAACCTTGGCAACTTTAAGACTTGTGGACTTCAACTCCCAGAATTCCTCAGCCAGCTTTGTGGCTGAGGAATTCTGGGAGTTGAAGTCCACAAGTCTTAAAGTTGCCAAGGTTGGAGACCCCTGTGAGGACAGGTTGAATTAAGAGAAAGGGACTGGAGTAAAATCACTCAAGTCAATTTCCATAGCTTAAAGTAGATTTTAACTTCGGTCTCACCAGTCCTAATTTTGATTAATTTTAATTTTACTATTCTAAATAATACGACTCCCAAATGCTTGGGATTTGTACCAATGTAGACCATAAGATTTCTGTGGAATTCTTGATCTGGTGGTTTGTTTCCCTGATGGTACTCAGGCACTGGAATTCTTCGCTTTGCTTTTTGCAGGATTTGGCTTTCAAAACAAACTAAGGCCATTCTTTTTCCAGACGTCTTGGACTGGTCTTTCATGACAACTTTTGGATTCTTTTAACTGTTATGTTTGCATTTTAAAAATATTTTTCTTTACATGATATTTAGCTTTCTGATGAATTGTTAATCTGTTTTAGATGTTGTGTTGAAATGCATTCCATAAAAGTTTTCAATGAAATGGAGACTAAACTTGTATATTCATTATTTAGATCAGTGATATTATTTTCTTTTATTTCAGCTTTAATTAAAGAAATAAAAATCAATGATAAAAAGAAGCAGCTAATGGAAAAAATAACATTATATGATGAAAATAAGATAAACAGTTATGACCTCTTTGAATCTTAAATATAAATATATTTCTATCAGACTTCGGAAGATGGAGCATTTCTTCCCCCAGCAAAATGCACTTTTAAAAATACTGTTATACTTCTATATACAAGAAAACTACAATGAAGTTACATAATGAGAAAGCATTCTTTTTCAAATCCATTTGTATATGAATTTCTCTTATTTTCCTATTCCGGTTGAAATTATTTTGTTGGATCTAGCCAAAATATTCTTCAGTTGCAACTGATTACTGGTTGGTATATTCTCTGAAAGCAAATGTATTTTTCTTACTTTGTACAGGTATTGAATTAGATAATTACTATGTCTCCTTACAATTTGTCTATGATTTGTAAGATAATGACTCAAAACCTGGGGTATATATATGTATGCATATTTTTTGCTCCTTACAAACTTAATGTTTGAAGAAAAACATTATGAGAAGATTCCACTAAAAGGTATTAAATGAAGGAACAATGATAAGTTTTATCTAGCGTCCTTAATATGTGAGTTCATTACATAGTGCTCAATGCACTGATAAGCACTGTAGAACATTTAATCATAATAAAAGGAATTCCAGAGTTGAATAGTAATAAACATCTGTATACCAGATGAGAATAAAAATCTATGGGTTTTTTTCTGCTACGTGGATGATCCAAACAGCTTAGAAAATTATCCTGCTGTTGAAATACTTCCCAAAGTCAAGATAGGCCATTTTTCTCCTTCCGTGTAGATTCTCTTGTGGACATAAACGGCCTTCAAAAAGTCCCTGACAAAATTCTAGCAACTTATTCATTTTCTGAGTAGTAGAAAAAACAACAATATTTTTTGTCCTATGAAAAGGTATTATTTAGAACAATCAAGCACACCACCATCAAACATACCACCATGATTTCATATAATATAGCTTTAGTAATTTCAGAATTCAATTCCTACTATTCTGTACCCTGGTTAATATCCCAGCACAGAGTTCCCCAACCTTTCTGGTTTTAAGACTAGGGGGGGGAGGGGGGGGAGGGGATGATTTTGTGTGAATGGTTAACAAGCACACGTATGCATGTTGCTTGCACAAGTGGGGATGCGCATGAACACTCACCCAATGTTTCCATGGTCTGGTTGCAAACAGCTCACAGCCCACTAGTGTGTCATGGCCCAGAGGTTGGGAATCCCTGTCCCCTAGCACTTATTGAAAATTAAATAGGCCTTAATTTGACCTAAGCAGACCAATTTTGTTGTAGACAAAATTGGATGGTTGTTTCACACACTTTTACAGAATATAAAATACTGCAACTTCATTTCTATGTTTGGAGAATTTGAGGATGACTGAGTGGTAAGATGGACTTTCCTGACACTGACTTGAATAGTTTTGTATCATGAATAAATCCACAAATTCTATGAATATTGGTGTCCATTGGTGGGATGGGGGATGACAATGTATAATAGTAACAACTAGTCCCATCAGATTTTGTGTTTAGTCTCAGGTCCTTCATTACCTGATTTATCTCTTCATTTGCAAACACAAAACAAGAAGACATTCTATTGTTTATGCCTAGCCATGCTGTGCCACTAGCTGTAAATACCTCCTGGACAGGACCTGGCTGGCTATCACTCAGACTTTTGCCATGTGTTGCACTCTGAAAAGTGTAGTTGACGTAAAATGCAGCAGCACAAATATCGAGTGGTAATGGTTTTTATATATCTTATATCCTGTAACATAAGATGTTTAATATAATCAGCCCTACACTGGTTATCAATACTTTTCTGAATGCAGTTATAAAGATCAGCACAAGGTATCTTTAGGATGGTGTATTCCAGCTGGAATTGACAGTAAAGGTCCTTAAAGGCCAACGTCCTCCCAGTTTTGTGAGGCAAAGGAAGCTGAAAGCAGAACATGTTTCTATTACAGCATTCATACTCTGAAACAGTTTCCCTCTATAAGGTAGGCTGATCCTTTGGGTGATGGCCTTCTCAAAAATAGGGAAGGTGATAGTCTAATGCTAACCCTTCTGTAGGACTGTGACGTGTAACCTGGAACTGGTATTTACTTAGGATTATTTATTGTATTGTTTTTATTTAAGACATTTTTAAAGAGTTGCTTCACAGTGAGATGCACAGTATATAAATTTAATAACATAATAAATATGTTATATTTATTAAATTGATGTAATGATTCAGAGGTTTTTAAAATTAGTTGCAGAAGCATGAAGAACGTACTACTAATCTACTATTACTTTTATATCAGAGGTTCTTAAAGTGAGGACACTGGGGAATCACTCTAAGACTGGGGTCCATGAAATCAAAGTTTGCCAGATATTAAAAATATTTGGAAAAACAATGTCATGTTTTACTTATTTTTGTTAAAAATATTTTCCTGAAAATTATTTATGTTACTATCTAATGGCATTAATATTACTTTTACATGATTCAATAAATAAATATACTATACATTTGTCCAGTTTTAATTTTTAATACAGCAAATGATGATAAATATGACCCATATAAACAAAAACTTTTTTGGAGTCCTCCATAGTTTTTAAAGTGGGGAGTGGTTCTGAGAGCAAAACATCTCAAAAACTATATGACTATATCGCTTCCACTTACTACTAAATGTTTCTTGCAATCTGCCACTTCTGTCCCCCTTTATTTATTTATTATTTATTTAATTAAATTTATATACCGCCCCCTCTCCCAAATTGGGACTCGGGGCGGTGCACAGCCCAACTAAAAACAATACAATGACAAATATAAAATTTAAAAATAGATTAAAACTAATTAAATATGTGGCTGAGTTTAAAACTATAATCAATTACTAAAAGCAGGGTAAAAATTTACAGAATTAAAACCTTCCAATAAAAACTAGGCCAGACTGGCTTGTTGGAAAAGATAAGTCTTCAACGCACGCTAGAAGGTTCACAGGTCAGGGATAGTCCGCATCTCCAGGGGTAACTCATTCCAAAGGGAGGGTGCTCCCACAGAGAAGGCCTGCACCCTCGGGGCCGCCAGCCGGCATTGTCCAGCTGGCGGCACCTCAAGGAGGCCAGCCCTGTGAGAGCGCATTGGCCGACGGGAGGCCGATGGTGGCAGCAGATGGTCCCGTAAGTACCGGGTCCCAAGCCATGGAGCACTTTAAAGATGACCACCAACACCTTGAATCGCACCCGGAAGGCCACCGGAAGCCAATGCAGCTTGCGCAGGAGTGGTGTAACCCGGGAGCTCCGAGGAGCCCCCAGAATCACCCGCGCGGCCACATTCTGCACCAGCTGAAGCCTCCAGATGCTCTTCAAGGGGAGCCCCATGTAGAGAGCATTACAATAATCCAGACGGGAAATAATGAGGGCAGAGGTGACTGTGCGAAGTGCATCCCAGAAAGGGCTGCAACTGGCAGATCCTACGGACCTGATAAAAAGCCCCTCTGGCGACGGCCGTTATATGATCTTCCAATGACAGCTGTACATCCAGGAGGACACCAAGATTGCGTGCCCTCTCTGTGGGGATCAAGATTTCTTGGCAATGGAATAAGCTGGCTGCATCTGGGCACAGGAAACCACAGCCACTCAGTCTTGGTCAGGTTGAGTCGAAGCCTATTTAGGCCCATCCATCTCCACATGGCCTCCAGGCATCGGGTCATCACTTCAACGGCTTTGTTGGGGTGGGCTGGGGTAGAAATGTATAGCTGAGTATCATCAGCATATTGATGGAACTCTACCCCAAAACCACGGATGATCTCACCCAGTGGCTTCACATAAATGTTGAACAGCAGGGGCGAGAGCACCAACCCCTGAGGTACCCCACAAATCAAGGGCCTCGGGGTCAATCTCTGCCCCCCTGCCAACACAAATTGAGAACAGTCGGAGAGGAAGGAGGAGAACCACCGTAACACAGTGCCTCCCACTCCCAACCCCCCCAACCGCTGCAATAAGATACTGTGGTTGACAGTATCAAAAGCCGCTGAGAGATCTAACAGGACCAAGACAGAGGAACAACTCCTGTCACAGGCCCTCCAGAGTTCATCCACCAATGCGACCAACACCGTCTCCATGCTGTGCCCGGGCCTGAAACCCGATTGGAGCAGATCTAAATAAACAGCTTCATCCAGGTGCCGAGGGAGCTGTCGTGCCACCACACTCTCAACAACCTTTGCCACAAAGCGAAGGTTGGAGACCGGACGATAATTTGATAATAAAGTTGGGTCCAGGGACAGTTTCTTGAGGAGGGGCCTCACCACCGCCTCTTTCAAGGTGGCAGGCAAAAACCCCTCACTCAAGGAAGCATTAATAATACCCTGGAACCAACCTCGTGTCACCTCCCGAGTGGCCAAAACCAACAGGAGGGACACGGGTCCAATAAACATGTGGTGGCATTACGCCCACCCAGTATCCTGTCCACATCCTCCAGGGTCACAGGATCAAACTCCCCCCAAATGACCTCCCTGGGATCTGCCCCAATCATCCCATCCAGAATTACCCAGTCAGAGTCCAACTCATCCCGAATCTGAGCGATTTTGTCCTGTAGATATCTCGAAAAATCCTCAGCCCGTCCTGCAGGGGATCCTCCTGCACTCCCACATCACCCTGAAAAGGGCGGCTGGGCGATTTTCTGCGGATGCAATAAGGGCGGAAAAGTAGGACCGCTTTGCCGCTCTTATCGCCACTAAATAGGTCCTAATATGGGACCGTAATAGTGTTCAGTCAGATCCGGAGCAACTGGTCCTCCAACCACTCTATAGGTGTCTTTTCCGGCGCTTCATCTCCCTCAGCTCCTCGGAAAACCAAGGAGCTAATTGGGATTGGCACCGGGTTAGAGGCCGCAAGGATACGACCTGGTCAAGGGCCCCAGCAGCCATCCTATCCCAGATGGCTACCAGGTCCTCAACCGAGTCGTGTGTGCGAGCCTTGGGAAAAGGCCCAAGCTCCAACAGGAACCTATCCAGATCCATCAGGCGTCTGGGGTGGAACCATTTAATCGGCCCCGCCTCCCCGCGGTTAGAGGGTGCAGAATGGAAGTCCAGCCTAAGGAGTGAATGATCAGACCATGACAGGGGCTCTATAACAACGTCCCCCATACCTAGATCATCTAACCACTGACCAGAGACAAAAACCAAATCCAAGATGTGACCCCCAGTGTGTGTGGGGTCCTGAATTAATTGGGTCAGGCCAAAGGCTGTCATGGAGGCCAAGAACTCCTGAGCAATCCCCAAGGTTTCGCCAGCAGAAGGCAGGTTGAAATCCCCCATGATCAGGTAGCAGGGAGCCAGGTACGTGATCAATAGGCCCCTTTATCAGAGATCTGAAATAAACACTGGAAATTTCTCTTATCTCAGTGCCAGCTGGAGGCATCATTAGTCCTATTTCACTGAGGGAGCCAGAGGAGCTTTCTGTAGAGGAAGATGTTGCGGAAATAGAAAAATAGTGCTTGAAAGAAGAAGAGGAATAATAATTATTTTTCTCCAAATTTGGCAACAGTGTTCTTCTTTCCTTTGGCCTACAGCAGTGGCATCCAAACTAGGAGTTGAAGTTCACAAGTCTAAAATGTTGCAAAATGTTGCACAAATTGGATATCCCTGATCTACATTAATGGTACTGAGGACACAGAGGTGGCAGCAGCAGGATTAAGGAAGAATGCATATAGAAACATAGTAAATTGATGACAGAAAAACAGCCAGTGGTCCACTGAGCCTGCCCTCTGAGTTTTTTGTTTATTTTTATTTTTAATTTTTGTTGGATGATAGTGTTGGAAGTTATAACCCACCCTCTCTTAGAAAAATGAAATATTTTAGGGTATACTAATGTTGAAGGAAATATCCTTCAGTTCAGTTTGTTGAAATATCCTTCTGGGTTCAGTTCCAAGTGGGGAAAAAAGACACTGGAAACATGGAGGCTGCTTGGAAGGTTTAATGGTTACAGGGCCACATGGCCTAGAACTCCAGAGAAGAATGATCACATGCTTCAAGATGAGAAGGGAAAAAGGGAAAAGAGGAAAAAGAAAAAAGGAAGAAGAAGTGTTGAGGTGCTGAGAGTACCTGGGTTTTATACTCTCTGTTGAGATTTGAATTGGAGCTTGTATTCTAATTGGTTGTCAGACTCCCAGGGGCGGGGGTCTTAACTCTATAGGCTTGGTCTGGCCTTTCTGGGTGATTATGCCCTTAAAAGGGCTTTTGGCAATTGCTATAGCTTTTACCTGGAGTTCCTTCTTATGTAAAGTATTCTGGCCCAGGCCTTAATGGCCCACCCATTAACAAAGGTGGGGGGTGAGTTTCTGCTTCTTGAGTAGAGTTTCTGCTTCTTGAATGACTATTCTTTTTAGGAGAAATATTCTGCCTTTTAATATTTCTTAGGCCATTTCAATTTTTCTAGGAGGAGTGGATTCTAACTTCCTACAATCCCTCATTTTTTTTTTTTTTGAAAACACGTGAAAGTTTTGACAAAAGATTAAAAGATGATCAGATCAGGGAAACGTGATGGGTGCTTTTAAAAAAAATTTTTTTCTCTGATGCAAAGGAAAGGCATTGAAAAAGAGGCAACAGAAAAGGATTCCTTCAGTGGCTCCCAAAAGCTTTCAACCATAAAGCTCTGGGAAAACTTCTGGTTTGTTTTTTTTTAGCTGTATCCAATTATTCATGCCAAATAATTTTCAGATGTTTGATATACTTTTTGTGAGCTTACAGTCAGGTTGTAAGGACAAGCCTCTATACAGTCTTCACAACCTTTAAATTACAGGCTGCTCATATCCAAGGTTATGGTTACTACCTGCCTAGCTCTTAGCTTCCAGGGTTTGTGAGGCCAAATTGAGGTTAGCCAGTGTGCAACCAGGCTATTTAGTATTTTTAAAGTTTTTAAAGGGTAATATGACTGCTTGGGCCTTAGTGCCTCAGAGCAGCAAAACAAAAACAAAACAAATAAAAAAACACATTAAAACGAAGCTAGGAGCAGCTTTTTGTGGAGGTAGGTAAAAAGGGGTTAGCCTCTATCTAATTCTGAATGGTGTGTCTCTGTATGTGCCTGTGTATGCAGCTAGTTATACAATACAGATAATACAAACATGTGGGACAATTTTCCCTCCCACCAGACAGAAGTACAAGGTGTTCAGAACTTGCTGGGCCAGCCACTCTCAAATACAATCCTTACATGAGTACATTAAACTGGTTACAATATAAGTAATACAAGAAAGAAAACATTACAATAGATTTCACATTACAATGAATTTTCAGTTACAATGAATTTCCATCCTCCCCCCATAATCTTTCTGTCTTCTGGGGATTGAAAAAAGTATTTTAGTCTTTTACTGGTCCATCTCAGGGTCCTTTCCTTCACGTCTCTGGGTGGCATAGGCTTGGCCTGGTGGTATGGGTCAGTCAGGCTTGAGAAGGTCTGCCCACTTTGGTTTGCTGTAATGACTTTCAGTGGAGGCTGGATCCAAACCCAATTTCTGGTTCCAATGGATGGAATGGCTTTAGAGGGCAGCATCTGCTTCCACATGTGGCAGGCCTGGAACATACAGAACAAGAGTCCCCTCCCCCCTTCACTGGTAATTCTACCAGGCATTGTAAAAGGATTAGTTTTTGGTGGGGGGCTAGATAGCTTGCAGGCATGGTTTGAGGATGAAGAATAACACATTAGTATTTCAGTTACTAAAAAGATAAATCAATTTCAACAAAATGGAGACACAGTAGATGAGAAAGGAAAAAAAACTGGATTCACAAGTTTCAGGAAAAAGGATGAACAGGTAAAATTATTTAAACACACAGGATGAAACTTTTTTGTAAATGAACTTAGAACATTCACTAATAACCTTGGGTTTTTCTTAAAAGCACAGAGAGGAAAGAAAATTGACTGTTCCTCATCCAGTTTGGTTGGCCAGACCAGACCGGGAGAAGACAATTTCTCTCAGTGTTTTTAAATCTTAACAATTTAAAATTAATATCTGAAGAGGTCAGACACTTTTAACAGTTGCAACAGTTACCTCGAGGACACACAAAGACTTAAGACACACACACATGCGCACGCACACACACAGAGAAACAAAGACACAGAGAGGAAAACAAAACTTTTAAGATTTACACACACACTGATCATTCCCACAATAAATATCTTAGTTAAATTGGGGAAGGCATAAATCTTAAGGAACAAACCACGTGGTTGCATAGAAGATAAAGAAAGAAAGATAGAAAGAATTAAGAAAATTCCATGTGATCCTGTTTATACATTGCCCTTTTAAGTACCTTTATTTACCTCATTGGTCTTCCTGTATCCCTCAGCAAAGCCAAATCTCTACCTATACATTTTACCTTTTTCTTGCTCATGCCAGCTAGGGTCAGCATCTGCTGCTCATCCCAAGCCTCCAATAGCTCTCCCTGGGGGGTTCCATCCAGGACCCTCAAACTACCGCTTCCCATGTTCCCCTTACATGTGGGGTTTCACACTTTGGCTTAGTCGGGTCAGTCAGCTAGGCGAACCAGTTTCAGACACAAGCAATATCCGAGCAAGAAAAAAAAAGAAGGGTGTCTGGGGGAGACTTTGGTCGTTGCTCCTGGCGCAACAGAATCAAACACTTTTCTTAAATCTCAGAACAAAAATATAAAAGAGACTTTAGTCGTTGCTCCTGGCGCAACGGCATCAAACATTTTTCTTTAACCTCAGAACAAAAATATTAAAAAAAACTAGGTGTTTCTCAAAGTATGCGCGCTCCCCTTTTTAGTAAAAAATTCCCAAGAGACTTTTCTCTCTCTCTCTCTCTCACTTCACCACGGTTTTCGGACTGGGGGTGTTGCTGTCAATGCAGCCTACTTTCCTTTCCCCAAAAAAAACAGCCCGTGAGACTCTCTGCCCCCCTCAGACAAGTACGAGTACTCCACTTTTCTCTATTCTATTCTTTGCTTCCTAGCCCACGTTTACAGATCTGGAAGAGCTCAGATCCGAGGAAAACTTGCTGCTCTTATGCAGGCAAGTACTGGCGCTCCTAATTTAGTATCCAAATTACACTAAAACTACCTAAGTTTACCTAAAATCCTGGGGTTTGCTTTTGGGATATACTGGACAAAAAAAAAATGACAAATTTTCTTCCCTCCCTTCAATCATAACCCGCTTGGCTTTTCCTCTTATATACAGAAGGTCCCACACTCTGATGGCCCCCCCCTTGCTTTTCTTGTCCTGATGGTCATGGCTCTGTACAGCTAACAACAGGCAAGAAGGCAGCTAGAGGCCAAACAAAGAAATGAAATCCAGCTGCTGTCCAAGGATGAAGCCACTCATAAACATGCTCTTCCTTTTTCCCTAACAAAAGGTCCTGTGCTCTGGCAAAAACCCCATGCTCTCCAGACTCTTGGTCTTTCTGCGGTTAGGAAATGCACAGAGGAAGCAAGATCCAATTGTGTTTAGGAGGAGGACACTCTCACACACATGCAAGCATACACATATTTCCCACATTTTTCCATGCTTTAAAATTAAAATTTAGAGGTACTCACCTTCTTTCCAAGCAGCCTTTGAGCTCAACACTCAAAACCCCTTTAAAACCATTTTTCCAAATGGCCAAGGTCCAGGAAAAACTCACCCACAGACTCAATGGGTCTGTTTGCTAGCAAGGGAATCTTACCTGGGCCTGGTCCATTGGTTAGGTTAGCTTGGAGTCCCATCTGCTTTGGTGCCAATTGTTGAAAGAAATATCCTTCTGGGTTCAGTTCCAAGTGGGGAAAAAAGACACTGGAAACATGGAGGCTGCTTGGAAGGTTTAATGGTTACAGGGCCACATGGCCTAGAGCTCCAGAGAAGAATGATCACATGCTTCAAGATGAGAAGGGAAAAAGGGAAAAGAGGAAAAAGAAAAAAGGAAGAAGAAGTGTTGAGGTGCTAAGAGTACCTGGGTTTTATACTCTCTGTTGAGATTTGAATTGGAGCTTGTATTCTAATTGGTTGTCAGACTCCCAGGGGCGGGGGTCTTAACTCTATAGGCTTGGTCTGGCCTTTCTGGGTGATTATGCCCTTAAAAGGGCTTTTGGCAATTGCTATAGCTTTTACCTGGAGTTCCTTCTTATGTAAAGTATTCTGGCCCAGGCCTTAATGGCCCACCCATTAACAAAGGTGGGGGGTGAGTTTCTGCTTCTTGAGTAGAGTTTCTGCTTCTTGAATGACTATTCTTTTTAGGAGAAATATTCTGCCTTTTAATATTTCTTAGGCCATTTCAATTTTTCTAGGAGGAGTGGATTCTAACTTCCTACAAGTTCCAAGTGGAGAAAAAGACACTGGAAACATGGAGGCTGTTTGGAAGGTTTAATGGACAGGACCACATGGCCTGGAGCTCCAGAATGAAAAGGAAGGATGATTACATGTTTCAAGGCGAAGAAAGAGATCAAGAAAGGGCTGATATGCTGAGAGTGCCTGAGTTTTATAACCTTTGTTGGGATTTGAATTGGAGTTTGTATTCTGATTGGTTGTCAGACTCTCATGAGCCATGCAGGGGCAACTCTGTAGGCTGTCCTGAGTTCCAGGCTTGGTTGAGCCTTGTTGGCTGATGTTGAAAGGGCTTTTGAGCAATTGCTATAGCTTTACCTGGAGATCTTTGTTATGTAAAGTATTCTGGCCCAGGCCTTAATGGCCCACCCATTAACCAAGGTGGGGGTGAGCTTCTGCTTCTGAGATGAGCTTCTGCTCTTGAGTTTCTACTTCTTTTAGGGGAAATATTTTGCCTTTTTAATATTTCCTGGGATATTTCAATTTTCTAGAAGAGGGGTGGGTGGTAACTTCCTACACTAATAAGGCAGAATATTTCCCCTAAAAGAGAAGTAGAAACTCAGCCTCCCTGCTTTGCTAATGGGCCATTAAGGCCTGAGCCAGTCTATTTTACAAAAATCTATGGTACCTCCTTCAGGTAGAGCCATAATAGAAATTGCCCAAAGCCCTTTCATTACATCATCATCCAGCAAGGTTGAACCAAGCCTGGGCCTTAGGACAGCCTACAGAGTTGCCCCTGCATGGCCCCATGGGATTCTGACAACCAATCAGAATACAAGCTCCAATTCAAATCCCAACAGAGGGCATAAAAACCAAGGGACTCTCAGCATTTCTTCCCTTTTTTTCTTCCCCCAAAGCATGTAACCCTTTCCACCATTAAACCATCTCTCCAAGTAGTCACCATGTTTCCAAGTTGACTGGGGAATTCTGAGAGCTGAAGTCCACCAAGCTTTAAGTTGCCAAGGTTGGAGACCCCTGCTTTAAGTCACACACGGTTTCTTGAGAGGAGGCCAGCAAAAGCAGGTGGCGTCCAGACTTCTCAAAGCGACGTCAGCGATAGGCTTCAAGCCCGTTAAACTACCATGTCTAGGGAGATTCTCAGTCATCCAGGTCATAGTTTATTTATTTATTATTAATTTTATTATTAATTTTGTCAAGCAATTATAAGATAACAGATATAAGTATAAACATAGTTATGAATACATGAAATGGATACATATAAGAAAAATAAAAGGTGTTTTATTTTTAACTGGATGGTAGGGAATGGAAGGATTTATATGCATACTGGCTGTCTGCAAGGAATATAATTCCTTTCATTCCCCACCATGCAGCCACACCTGAAGAAGCTTCTTGGATGAGAAGCGAAACGTCTTCAAAGAAAAACCAGAAAGTCCGGTTGCCGCTTGGAAAAAAAAAAACCTTTGGAACAAAACTACCATTACTTTCACTTTCCAAGAAGCCGCTTTGGAAGCGGCAGTTTGGCTCACACCTATTTCGATTCGAGAGCCCACGTGACCTGAAACTAATGCCCCGCCCTTCCAGGCTCAGGCCTTCAAGTCAAGCCGGCCTTGCCAGCTTCGCGGCTTCCGAGCCCTCTTCGCAATCCCCGACGCTTTTGGGGAGGCGCTTCCCGGAGGGTGGGGGAGGGGAAGGGAGGTGGCGCGCGGCGGGAGGAGGCCACGAGAAAGTGTCGGAAAGCGGATGCAGCCGGGCGAGTCGCCAAAAGGCGGGCTCGCAGAGGAGGCGGCTGGAATCGACCAATGAGCGGGCACGGCTTAACGGCAGGAGGAGGCCGTCCCCAAGGCCTGGAAGGAAGGAAGGTTCTGCGTGACCGGCCTCTCCTTCTTTTCGGGCTGATCGCGAAGTACCCTTCTGGGCATTACTAGGGCGGCCCTCCGCTTGTCTTTCCCCCAGCCCCACCCCCAGGGGTTGCTGTTCTCGCAGGAGGAGGCTGGTTGGACGGCGGGTGCGCTTGGCGCCCCTGAGATGGGCCCGGGGAAGAAGGGCCGTGGCGCTGTGCTGCTGAGCGGATCCGCGCCCCCTCTCCCATATTTTGGCGTTAAAGATGGCTTTTGTTAACGGTTGTTTTATCCGACGGCGCGCGTATGAAGGTGGGAGAAAGAACCTTGGTGTGGAGTATTCTCTTAATGGTCCTTTATTTGCATTTTCGGCTGATGCGAGGTTTAAAAAAATAACAATCCGCAGCATGTTTTTCAATAGACGGCACCAGCCAAGCGGAAACGGGTTAAAATTTGCCTCTTTCTAACCCTCCCCCTTCCCCATTTTAATATCCAGACAATTTAGCCCCGATGCAGCCGACCAGGAGACGTAAAATCGAGTGGGACGGCTTCGCTGGGAGCTCACCTGCGAAATTCAGCAAGCTCACCGAAGAGCCGGCCCAGCCTCTTCGCGGGAGTCCCGGCGGCAGCGGGGCGGCCGGGTTTGGGAAGCCTCGCGTCTTCTCCCCGGCATTTTCGTGCAGGGAGTTCTCCCGAACTTCGTTCGCTGCCGAGGATTCTTCCTCTGATGAATTTGAAGTAGACGGTGACATCAGCGGTGGTGGGCAAGAGCCTCCTGTCCTCAGCAAAACCTTCCTCACAAAGCCCGCTGCTTCCGATATGTCGGCGAAAAATGTGGCGTTTTCCAATCGGGAATCCCTGAAACTGAAGGTATATTTGTTTGTTTGTTTATTTATTTATGTCAATTGCTTACAAGATAATAGGTATAAGTAAAAATATAGTTATGAATACATGGATACATATAAGAAAAATAAAAAAAAATAAAAGAAACAATAGGAGCGACCTAAACTGCTGAATAGAAGTAGTTGCAGAGGGAATTAGAATATAGATCTTGCTGTTGATTCTTAGATGTCTTTATTACCTGGCATTTATTATACAGTGCTGCTTGGAAAGGGTTTAGTGATGAATGGCCTCAAAATCCGTATTAGACTAAAATACAGTATGCTGTATTTTGATAACCTTTTTCTTTGGAGGATAATTCTATTTTTATCCAGTCATTAGGCTTTCATTTTGTAATGGTTTTGACGTATTTGTAATTAATGTTATGTTGCCCTCTCTCATTTGGCCTTCAAAGTATTTTTAAAATTATATATCCTGGATATTTCCCCCCCTACAGTCTTTAATAAATATGTTTTATGAGTACACCCCTCTGGCAATTTTGTTCTCACTAGCAAAAAACAATTAACTAGAATTTGATAGCTTATGTTATCTAAATTATTTTGTCTGGTTACTGCCCTTGTAGTAAGTAATTGTAAACATAAGAACAAATGTTGACTTGCAGTTTTGGTTTTGAGAGTAGATTGCCAGGAGCCCTGGTGACATGGCAAGTTTCAGATTCTGGCAGGGTTAGTCCTCATGGTGTGAGGAGCCAAGTAACAGGAAAAAAGCATTTCTGAACCACCATGTAATGTATGGCCTGTAAACAAGAATTCCTTCAAATCTCAGTATTATTATTGCTGATGAACATGGCCATTGCAGCTTAACCTAGTATGAGCTAAATAGTTTTCAGAGTTTGCTTTTACTTACAATTTATGAAGCTTACCTTACTCTTTACTATTTAGATCAAGCAAGAAGATTGCAGTGATGCAAGAATAAATATTGCAGCAGTCCCTGAAAGAAAAAGTACTTTAAAAGAAAAGTGGTCTGAATGCGGCCGGAAAAGAATAAAAGGCCAAGATCCGGATGAGGGATCCCGATTAATATATCGTAAAGCTCTGCTGGGTATATTTGGGGGACAATTGCAAGCCCAAAGAAAACCTTCATCTCTGAATGGAATTCATAAGGAAAGTCCTTCTAAAGAAGAAGAACTTGGCTCAATTAACAACCGAAGACAATTTTTGGTAGTATCAGAAATTAGAGAGCAACAAACTGGAATCAAATCACATTGTTTGAAAACTGCACCAAAGGAACGTATTAATATTTCTGTTAAGCAAGGCAATAAAGAATCATGTTGGTCAGATGGCAGTTCAAGGCATGTATCTCTAATGTCAAGTTCAGAAGAAAAAGAACAAGAATCCAACATTCAGAAGGATTCTTTGAATTCAGAAAGCTCTGCAGAATTGCAATTTGAAAAAAAACCGGACTTGCAATTTGAAAAAAAATCAGAACTTCAACAGGACTCCAACTTCAAAAAAGCTACTACAAAAAAAGAAAATAAAACTTTGCAGTACAGTACAAAAGAGATTTCTAAACCAGGAACTGGATTAATACAAATCTCTACAGTTTCAAAATCAGAGCATGAAACAGATTTCCAACCAGATCCCAACATTGAGAAAGCTGTTACAAAAGCAGATAATAAAACTGATCATAGTGTTAAAGTTTCCAAACCAAGGCATAGTTCAAAACATAGACATAAACAATCAAAATCTGAATATGAATTGGAAGTACAACAGGCTTCCAGCTTTAAGAAGGCTGTTAAAGAAACAGAAGAAGAAAGTTCTAAGTATAGTATAAGAGAACATGCCAAACTTTTGGTTAGGTCAAAGCAAAGTCATCGATTATCAAGACTTGAGGATGAACTTGATGTGCGAGAAGATTCCAATGTTGAAAAAGCTTCTACAAAAAGAGAAAATAAAGCTAAGTGTAACACAAGAGAACTTTTCAAACCAGTGCTTACCTCCAAATACGTTCACATAGAATCAAGTTATGAAGATGAAGTAGAATTTTATCAGGGATCAGATGACTCACAGGTTTCAGTAAAAGAAAAAATAGATGTTGGGCAAAGTAAAACGAAGAAAGAAAATTGCCGTTCACAGCAGAAATTTAAAATCAGTTCTAGCTGTTCACAAATTGGAGAGCAAAAAGATGAGCAAGTCTCTCCTAAACAGCCAAGTAAAACCTCTGATGGGAATATTTTTGCTAGCCAAAGTAAAACAAAAAAATGGAAATCAGAAACTCACTTGAGAAGCATAGCTGAAAATTCAAAATGTGAAGCTGAAGAGACCAAGCAGAATAGCAACAATCAGAAAGCTCTTATAAAAGGCATTAGTGCTTCTGCAAAACACAAAAACATAACAAAAGACAAATGTCTTTCCTCCACTTCATCTAATGCGCAAAGTGATGCCTCAGAGAAGTTTATGAATTTGCAGACAACTGTTACTGTTGAATCCTCTCAAGAATCAATGTTTATGGATGATTCAGAAATAGATCAAAAGGTAAAACATTAACCTATTAGAAGGTTATTTCTAAAAAACATAATTATTAAATAGTATTAATGTCACTATTTTAACCAAACCCAAGAAACCTAAATTGAATGAAAACAAATTTAACTTAGTCGGGAAATGTGCTAAAATGCCCTCAGCTTTTCATTATTCTTTATCTAGATAATGCAAGAATTATAGCAGACTTAAGCATCAAGAGAATTGCTTTAATAAAATATTTAGGGATTCTAATTATGTAGACGTTTAGAAGTGGCACCATTGTGGGAAATTTAAGTGGTAGATGGAAATGTGATTCCAGATACACAGCAGATCTATATTTTTACTGAAATATTATTTCTATATTTGACAAACCTTAGCTTCATTTTGAGACTATATTAGCTTTTCTGGGAGTTTTCAAGTTCCATGATTTTTAAGAATTTCTGATAAATTATTAAGAATATGTATATCTTAGCCAGATGTTCATAGTAGACCTAAATTATTCAGAATGAGTTACACTCAATGAATGATATTATTTCCAACTATTTGCCTTACTGACATAAATAATCTGGCTTTAGATGTGATTTTTTAAAAATTTATTTACTACAGCAATTCTAACTGTCCTTTTTAACCATGAGAATAGTCATATAGAACTGTGGAATGCCTAATAAAAGAGTAGTGTTCAAAGTAAACTCTTAGAACAGCTGGTTTTAGATACTTAGTAAGTCTGTCAGCAGTTCAGGTGAGAGAGGGAAGGGAGGTCAGTGGGAAGATTGTATTGGCCTGCTGAAAAATTGTGTTATACTGGAACATTTTGGAAAGGTTAGGGACAGTCCTGTCAGTTGACTATACTGCACCAGAAGCTGCTGAGGGAAGAGATGCCATGGCTGTCATTTTAAATATTGTTATAGAAAAATAGATTTTTGAATAAGTGTCATTATTTTTATGCTCATCTTAAATGGATCTCCCCCCTTTTTTTTCAGTGTATGGAGTCCAAAAAAGAGCTTTCAGCTAAAAATAATTGGTCCGACACGGAAGATGGAGAACCACTGGTTACTTTTTCACAAGAAGATTCCATCTCTAACCACAGTCTTTCAGAACCGAAGGATATGCCATTGTCAACAACAGAATTTGTGATGTATCCTCCTCATTTATACAGTCAGAAAATGAGTGATTATTCAAAATACTGGACAAGCGGTCCAAAGCCAACACATTCTTTTTCAAGCCCCACTGAAAATCTTTCATATTCCAATCATCTCTGTGATATTTCTTTAGAAAGATCAATGAATACAATGAAGGATAAAAAATCTTCAGCGGAAAGTATGCAAGAGAGAGAGTGGTCATATGGTTCGATATTGGACTATAAAGAGAAAAAAAGACGCCACAGTATGGAAATAGCATATGTTCCCATCTTCTCTTCATCACGCAAGTCAGACTCTTTTACTAATAATTGTATAAACCAGAATTTGTCTAGGAGCTTGCCCAAATACTTAGAAGAAGGGTTTATTGACACACACTGTCATTTGGACATGTTATATTCAAAAACAGGTTTCGAAGGCACTTTTTCTGAATTTAGGAAAATGTATAGTAGTACTTTTCCTAAAGAATTTCATGGCTGTATAGCTGACTTTTGTGACCCTCGTACTTTAAAAAACAACTTGTGGGAAGATTTATTAAAAGAAGACATGGTTTGGGGGGCATTTGGCTGCCATCCACACTTTGCTCGTTATTACACAGAACTTCATGAAAGAAATCTCTTGCAGGCAATGAGACACCCCAAAGCAATTGCCTTTGGCGAAATAGGACTGGATTATTCTCATAAATGTAGTACAGAAATTTCAAAGCAGCATAAGGTAAATGTTTACTAAACTGTATTAGCATACTTTATAATTGTGTAGTACTAAACATTAATTGCACTGATTAACTGGCTTTAGATAAAATACCTTGTCAGACCACTGAAGGTGATAATGATTTTAATGATGGATTGTAGAAGTATCCAAAAAGGTTTTGAACTCAGCTGCCAAATTTTGAAATCAAGTTGCTCTGCTTCAAGTTCAAAGCAACTGTTTTGGTCTTGCTAGAAGTGTCCCAACAATGTTCTGAGCTTAGATGACCCCAGTTACCATTCAAAGTACCAGTTTCAAATCTAAAGTCAGAACATTACTAATTCAGAATCTTTTTTACTCTAGAGTGGATTGTTGAATCATTGTGACAAATTCCGAGCCTTTTTAAAAAAAAGTTCAGAATGGGTTATTGAATCATTGTGAAGTGCTGTTTCCAAAGAAACATGCAATGGTCTCCTAAAATGGTAAACATAAATAACTGAAGACAGTCCAGTATTGTATTTAAGTATTCATCATATGCTTTGGTTTGGTTACATTATAAAAGGCTGTGCTTAATGCTAGCATATTTCCCCCATGTCTTACTTTTGTTCTCAGGGCAGTTGTAATGGCCTTTGAAGGTGTGCTGCTTTTTACTTGCTTCAGGTTTTTGAGAGGCAACTGAATCTAGCTGTTTCCTTAAAGAAGCCATTGGTAATACACTGCAGAGATGCTGATGGTGATCTGTTAGAAATAATGAAAAAATGTGTACCAAAAGACTACAAAATACACAGGTAATTGTACTGGATTCTTAAATTGTATCATTCCTTTTATTTAAAAGAAAAACAGTAATTGGATCTTGAAGGGATTAACAGTCTGCCTGATTAGAATATTACCATGAGGTGTAGACAACAACACCTTTGAAAAATTCTAGAAACTAAGAGATTTGAGCTGCCAGGACCTTACCAATTTATAAGCAATATATCAAATAATTTTTCCCATGGTCTCTTTTAATTCACAAATCAAAGCTGAAAATGAAAATATAATCTGAATGAAAGAAGTCAATTTCATCGAAGTAAGATTCCATAAATAATAGTTTCCATTCAAAATAATTTTGACTAAAGGTTTTCATACAAAAAAAATTATCAAAATGGCAGCTACCACGTATATAACTATTTTGTCAAGTTTTTATTATTACCTTCATTAATGTTTTCTTGTTACTGATTATTTATTTGACATAGTGGGATGACCATTATTTTTGATTCCTTCATAGGCATTGCTTCACTGGCAGATATAGTGTCATTGAACCACTTTTAGACTATTTTCCAAATCTAACTGTTGGATTCACCGCGTTGCTGTCTTACCCATCAGCAAATGAGGCTAGAGAATCTGTTCGAAAAATCCCATTAAATAGAATAGTGGTAGAAACAGATGCACCGTATTTTCTTCCTCGGCAGGTAAGATTGTTTTTAAAAAATGCATCCATCATCTTTCACTCTCTATACTGAATTAACATAAAAATTAACATTTTTTTTGAGAGGGAAAGTCCTAGGATAGGAAATAAGATTTTGAAATATGAAAAGGTGACGTATTATTTTGCCTCTTGATTTGTAATAATATAGTTGATGCATGTGATACCTCAGAAAACTTAACAAAAGATTGATAACAAAGATATTACAATGTTACAGACATCAAAATATTCCATTAGTTCAAAGCTTTCCATATGCAGTAAAAACTGAGATCAGTGTACCGTGTTTCTCATAAAATAAAGCCAGGTCTTTTTTTCTTTTTTTGCCCCGAAAAAACGGCTAGGACGTCTTTTCGGGGGTGAATTAATTTCTCCCCCCCGCCAGGTCACCGGGTGGGTGGCAGCGGTGTGGATGTGGCCTTAACTTTGATTTCAATCTTAATATATTTGAAATTCTTCTATGAGCTGTGTATATTTAATATAACTTGGCAGGCACTTTAAATCACAAGACCTTCGGCATCCGCCGCTGCTGCTTCCTCTGCCGCTCTTGCTTTTCCTTCGCATTCCTCCACTCGCAGCGTTTCAACCACTTCTTGTGCGGGGAAGCCGCCTGTGTGGCTTCCACAGTTCCCGCCGGCGCGAGAACAGCAGCAGCGCCGGTGGAAATGTGGAAGCGTTTCTGCTGCTTCTCAGGCGGCGGGGGGGTGCCTCTGTGGCTTCCAGACGGAAGAACAGCGGCAGTGCCGGCGGAAACGCGGAAGCGTTTCTGCTGCTTCTCGGGTGGGGAAGCCGCCTCTGTGGCTTCCACGTTTCCCTCCAGCGCGAGAACAGCGGCAGTGCCGGCGGAAACGCGGAAGCGTTTCTGCTGCTTCTCGGGCGGGAGAGCCGCCTCTGTGGCTTCCACGTTTCTACCGGCGCTGCCGCTGTTCTCGTGCTGGCGGGAACTGTGGAAGGCACAGAGGCGGCTTCCTGCCCGAGAAGCCGGCCCAACCTTAATTCTCGTGCTGGCAGAAACGTGGAAGCCACAGAGGCGGAGCTACTGCTGTTCTCACGCCAGTGCTGGTGGGAACTGTGGAAGCTATGGAAGCAGCTCCTCCACCCGAGAAGCAGTTGAAACGCTGCTGGTGGAGGAATGCGAAGGAAAAGCAAGAGCGGCAGAGGAAGCAGCAGCAGGCACCGAAGGTTTCACGATTTAAAGTGCCCTGCCAAGGCCGACATCCATGTGCCGCCACCCATCTGCTGACCCGGCTTGCAACCAGCACCATACCCGGGTCTGCAGCAAAGGCACTGGGCAGGGGTAGGAAGCACTCCGCGCTCGGCCATTATCAGCTGTTAGGAGCGGCTGGTGACGAGGTGTGGCTGCCCATGGGGCAGTTTTAAAGGCAAGTTCCCCCCCACCCTTCCCCCAATTTCACATGTTTTAAACTAGCCTAAATTTGGGGTGAGGGGCTTTTAATTTAATTTCATGCCTAGAAAACATGCTGGGTCTTCCTATTGGGGGGGGGGCGTATTGTTGGAGAAACACGGTATTTGTAGCACTAAATAGAATTGAAAGTAGTTCTAAATTTAATTATGCCTTCATTGCTGTATTTTTATGAAATGCAAATAAATAAAACAGAGGCAAAATAGCCCTTAAAAATTACATAGTTTATGTATTAAATGAAATTATTCCTAATCCCTGGTATATATTCATTTGTGCTAATGTTACATAATAATAAAATAAATTTATTTAGTAGGAAAAAGAATTTAATACCTCAACCAGTATGGATAGTTCAAATTTCTGAACAGTTAATCCAAATGGAGCTCTGACAGATAGAATGTAAGCATAATAGGTGGAAGAACATACTGGTAGTCCTCAGTTAAACAGAAATATTTACTGAAATTTCTGTCAATAATCGATGTGGTCATAATGTGTGCACATTGCTTAGTGACATATTGTCTACATTGCTTAGTGACAGCAATACCGGCAGTTTCTGTTGCTGTCATTAACCAAATACCACCAGTAGTTATGTGAGGAGCCACCCATTCCCAGTTTGGTCCATCTCAGACTGAGACCTTGGTAAGGAAAAGGACTATCTCCTATTAGTTCCTCCCCCATATTCCCCCTGTTTTTGCCGCCCTGCAGGACAGCATGTGGCAATGGGGATGGTAGTAATACCAGCAATGCTGCAGCATTCCTAGGACCATTGGAGGGTGCCAAACCTCAATCCTGCGCCACAACTAGCCCCACCAATCTCTGCTTCACAGGCCCTGTTGCTCCTAGCTGACCATCAACTTTTTCCTTCTATTGTTTATGAGATGCACCTTATGCAAGGTAGCTCTGGTCATATCAAGCCTTCTCTCCGAGACTACATATGCACTTCTCCAAACTGCATGCTACTTCCTCAAGATTTTTGAGGCCTTCCAAAAGCTCATGGGAAGGCTGCACCCACATTGCATCCCCAAATGCCCATGGCCTCATTATATTTCAGAAGGCCTCAAACTCTTTCTGGAGCGTAATGAAGAGGCAGCACACAGTTTGGAGAAGCATGCACATGGCCTCGAGAAGAAGGTCTGGCAAGGCCAGCAGCTGCCTCACATAACACCTGGTTGGATGTGCCTTGTCACCAGCAGGAGGAAGCTGACAAAGATGAAGTTGGCATGCAGGACCTGGAATGGCTGGGACTAAGCACCGGCTGGCTGTAGCATGGGGCTTGAGGTGACACTCCTCAGCAACAAAGAGTAGTAGTACTATGGCTATAGAGGCCGAGGGGTGGTAATAGGTGGTTGAGACTGCTGAAAGCCCTGTGCCTCTATTTCAGCTCCAGCAGTGCCACCCTGCTAAGGAATTATGCTATACAGAGCAATTAAAAGGGCAGCGATAAGGGGGAAAATAGGCACATGGGAGAAGTGCCCCTCTGGTTGTAAGTCTGAGTAGGCTGCCTAGCAGCTAAATTTTGACTATGTAGTCATGGAAGCTATGTAACAACCATAACTTTAGGGGACTGCTCAAGTTACATTGGTTCATCTTCACTGTAACTAAATGATTGCTGAATGAATGGTTGTTAACTGAGGACTGCCTGCAAATGTTTCCTAAAACTAATGAGTCTTGAAGAATGAAAGCAGTATAGAAATTGCACTTAGACTTATATACCACCCCATGGTGTAAGTATATAAGTATACCATGGGGTGGTATATAAGCACACTCTTGAGTGCTTTACAACATCAGCATATTGCCCCCAATAATCTGGGTCCTCATTTTAACCACCTCAGAAGGATGAAGGACTGAGTGAACCTTGATCTGGTCAGGATCGAACTCCTGGCAGTGGGCAGAGACAGCCTGCAATACTGCATTCCAACCACTGTGCCACCATGGCTTCTGTGAAATACCAATATCTGCCAAAGACAGCCATAGAGTATATACCATATCATATGAAGCAATATTGTATTTTGAGCACTGCATCTCTTAACAATTTCCCCCCAAAAAGTTACATAGATATAATTATAAGTTATAGTAACAATCTATTATTAATAATATAGTCATGACACAATAAAGCATATCAAAAAAATTTAATTCCTTATTCCATGTTTCTGTATGCAATATATTGTTAAATATTCAATGTGTTCTATAACCCTTAAAACTGTTATATAATGAAGTTATTATAGGCTTCTTAGAAGACACAGGTTAAATTCTCTTACTGCTAGAACAGATTCGAAAGGACATTTCTGAACATCAAAACTATTTTAACTTAATACATTCATTGCCACTGCACTTAGTAGCACATTGCGGCTATACTGCAGCTCCTCAAACAGCATGCTATATGAAGGCAAAAGTTCAGTTGAAATAAGGTGGGGCTAATATCTTGGAAATAATAGTGGTTCATGTGGGGTGACAAGAAGTTGTTTTGTGGTCTTAGGGGTGGTGACTGTTTTAGCCATACTGTGCTGTATATATAGGAGGATAGAAATTGAAAAATTTCATAGGCGGAGAACTTGAGGGTAACTGAGGGGTAACTGAACTGACAGAGTTCCCCAACCTTTCCGGCTTTGTGGTCCAGTGGATGGGGGGAGACAGGATGGTTCCGGTGGGTAAGTGTGTGCGTGGGCACAACTCCATTTACACAAGTGGTGGACTTGCTCACTGTTTGTGCAAATGGAGTGCACCCACAATACTCACTGCTGCTTGTGCAAATAGAGATGCCTACTGTCTTGTCTGCCACTTTGGGCAGCCCAGTTCTGAACAGTTCACAAGTGAAACTTGAGGCTGAAATTGCTATCAGTTGCACATTAATATATTGATAACAAAACTTTGGGAGAAGATGTCAATCTTTCTGCTAGTAAAAGAATATAAGTAGATAAGTCTGTTTAGCAATTGCATGATTTTTTATTTGTTGCTATACACATTGTTAATAAAAACAACTTTCTTTGCAGCAGTAGAAAGACGTATCTTATAGAAAGGGCTATATCTAAGATAAGTCATTTGTTACTTGTCAAACCTACTTTCTGATCAGTACTTGTTTATAGAGTTGAAATCTGTTCTTTGTCTAAAGTTCGTTTTTTTCCTAGGTGCCAAAAAGTATTAGCCGGTTTTCTCATCCTGGAGTAGCTCTGCACACAGTGAAAGAGATTGCCTGCCTCAAAGAGGTGTCATTACCTGTCATGTTAGCTGTTCTAAGGCGAAACACCAACAAAATTTATAACTTGTAAGAAGGTGCAAAGAGAGGAGGGAAGAACTGAAGAGGAAATGCTTTTGTAAAGTTGATTTGATCCTTTTAAATTTATTTTATAATGTAAATATAGATCTGAACTTGGAATACCCTTTAATATCTTTTGTTAATTCCTTCAATTCTGTTACTTGTTCCTTTTCTTTAATGTGCCTGGGTGTTGATTTTAATTCTAAGAGCTTTGGTTTTTTAGTTGTTAATCTTTGGGGGCACAAACTGTCAGTATTTTAATTTTTCAAAAAGAAAACAGAAACAAACCTAAAGTGCTCTTAAAATTATTAAGCTAAATTGAAGTATTTCTTCTGAGCAGCAAATCACCTACAGTAATGGCCAAAATTGTGAAAACCTTTTGGGAAAAGTGTATTTATGAGGTTTAATAACACCACTTTTTTTGGAGTAGTATCATAAAATCATATATCAATGGAAAGATAATTTAATCAAGAACGTAATGCAATAACTTTTATGAAGGATTTGCTATTAAAATAGCAGTTATAAAGAAGAAAAGTGACACACGTAGAAAAAACAAATATACAAAAATCATAGAAAAAATGAGATATACAAAAATTATCACCGTATCAGTTAATACTTAGTTGGGTAACCTTTAGCATGAATTACAGCCTTACAACATCTTCCCATGGAGTGAACCAAGTCTTTTAGTTCTGCAGCTGTTATAATGTAAAACCAAGATAGAATAATTGCTTCTATTAACTGGGTTTTATTACTTGGTTGCTTCTGACTAACAAGTTTCTTTAGTCTGCTCCATAGATTTTCAGTTGGGTTAAGCTCTGAGCTATTCCCAGGCCATCCCAGCAGTGGAATATGATTATCTTGAAACAACTTTTTGCATACAGCAGCAACATGACATGGAGCTGAATCCCATTGAAATATAAATGCTTCATTGTCTGGAAAAGATCGTGTGAAGGCTTCAGTTTGGGTCAAGTATTTCATTAATCTATTTTTGGCCATTTGTACTATATAATATTACCATTAATCACACAAATTCTGCCCACATCTTTTGATGTCATACAACCCCAGATCATAACACTGACTGGGTGTTTCAAAGTACATGTAATGCAATCAGGATGCAAATCTACTCCGATTCTTTTCCTTACATGTTTTATGCCATCATTACCAAACAGGGAGATCTTGGTCTCATCATTCCAAATAACACTATCTATCCCATTGTTCCTCTGTCTAGGTAACATGGGTTTTAGCCCAGTTTAGTCTTTTCAACCTTTGTTTGAGAGATAAAAATGGCTTTTTTCATGGAATTCTAGATTTTAGGCCAAATTCTTGCAGTCTGCGCCAAACAGTCCTTGCATTCAACTTCACATTGCATTGCATCTTGTATATACCCAGATGATTTTCTTCTGTCACCTAGGCCCGGTCTCTTAATTCTTCTATCATCACTTAACCTTTGGTTAAGTTTCCACCAATTTTTCTTTTTAATTTTTTATAACTGTAGCCTTGTTCACTTAATAATAGTATTTTACATTGCTTTCTGGGCAACTAGTCAACTCTTTGCACCATTACTTTAATTGTATTACGTTTATTATGTTATTACGCTCACTAAATGAAAGAACACAAAAATACCCAAGCAACTTGATAGCGATCACATAATACACTGACAAATGTCTTCCTTTCAGCTTTAATACATGACATCAATAACTGAATCCTACTGTGATCTGATTGGTTCATTGCCAAAACAAGATGATACCTGATTGGCTTAAACACTCATGCTTATTGGTTACAATCAGATGAAGGAAAGCTACCTGATATTAACCTAAGCAAGTTGTGCTTCCTTTTTCTGGTTATTTGGCTATAACTTTTCATACAACACAGATAATTGAACAGACTTTGTTGCATTACATTCTTGATTAAATTATCTTTCCATTATTATATAATTTTATGATACTATTCAAAAAAGCGGTGTTATTAGCCATCAAACCGCAAAAATACACTTTTCCCAAAAGGTTTTCACAATTTTGGCCACTATGATAATTGCTGCAATAAAAACATTATTCATTTATCTAACATACATGTAGAAATAACCTCAAAAAAGTAATGAAGTGTATTTCCTGTTTCTGGACAATTTTTTTCCAACATACTAACCCATTCACTCTTTTCACAAAATAAAAATAAATGATGAATAATTTTTTAAAGACTCACAAATATTGTTTACACTTAATGAAAGTTACAGAAATTCCCTAGCTTCATTATGCTGAAGTGAAAAATACCTGCATGCATGCAGGTTAATGAAACAAAGTTAAGGGAGTAAAATAGGGTATCAAGATTATTCATGAAAGGCTAATTAACTTTTAACTTCTATTTGAATGTGTTCGTTTTTAGTTTCTTCAGAGAGTTCTTAATTAGGGAAGTGATTATATGTTTATAATTTTATGCATTACTTTGACTTTAAACAATTTGTCAATAAATTATTTTTGTATCAGTGTTCTTACAATTAATCATCTCGGCAAAGCAGAAATTAATATTGTAGTCAATAACACTGAAAAGAAACATTCCTTTGTCTTCAAAGCAGCTGTGTGTTTTAGCTTTGAAATTTACTTCTGTAGATACTTTTGGTCATGTTATTAAATATGTTTTACAGTGTTTATGAAAGTAGATTTTTAAATAGTTCTTTTTTTTCCTTTTGCATGTATGTTCAAGGTATACACATTAAGAAGGAATGACAATATGATACTATTATCCTGCTAATATGCTAAAGGAATGCAACAAGATTAAGAAAATGTATTCTCCTTCAAGGTTATACTTACCCCTTTGATTTTGGAATTTTGTAATAAACTAATACTTTTCCTTTTTGGCTGCAAAGCATTAGGCTAGTGGTATCCAGATAAATTCATTTTATAATCTTGTTTCAAGAGCTATCTAGGGGGTTATTCCTTTCCCTTTTTCTCATCCACCTTCTTCAGCATTTGCTTTTTATTTCTGGATTTCAACAGCTCAGGGTTTTTATGCTAAACCATAATTACCCATTCTGGAATCAGATTTATTGGACATTAATTAATAATCTTGTGTTTCAAAATTCAGAATAAGAGTTGGAAGGGACCTTGGAGGTCTTCTAATCCAACCCTGCTCAAGGAGGAGACCCTGTATCACTCAGACAAACGGGTGTCTAGTCTTTTTTTAAAAGCCTCCAGTGATTCATTTCTCAGGTTGCTTGTTTGGGAGGTGAAAAGAACTGCAGTTATTTTGTTCTATATTTTGCACATGTAATCAGATTTCTCAGTGCTATGTTAATATAAACATCTTACAGAAATATGCCATAAAAGAGCTAGCAACGTGAAATGAAGATTGAAAGCTGTATTTTTATTAGTATGAACAGAAGATAAAACTAGCAATATACCAATAAAATTAAAAGGCCTTGTTCATAACATTTTTTTCTGAAATTAAGTCTTGATCAAAGGCTCTTTATTCAGGCATCTTCCTCCATTTCATTGCCTATCAGAAAGTGATGAAGAAGGGATTGGGAAATAACTGTTGCTGTTTTCAAGCTGGTGTTCGCCAAATTCTGCCTTTGAAGATGGAAATTTTATGTGGCCTTCATAATGATGCTTGAATAAAAGAGCCATTGAGAAACAATGGTGTAGGTTAACAATCATCGATATGTGTGCAATCAATTATTTCCATAAATTGAGTGGGATCCAGGTTAAGTAAATAGCAGTTTATTTCATTGGGATTGTGTATTGCAAAAGGAGCAAATGTGTCCCCTTGCACACTTGGTCTTCCCAAACAGTTGACAAGCCACTGATATATACTCAACATTGTTTAGAGTACAAAATTAGACAAAATGGAAAACAAACACTGCCAGCATTATTCTGCTCAAAAGAACAAAGTAGCCCCAGAATCCAACCCTGCCTTTTCTATCACAAAGTCATGGATTTCCAAAGTGAAATTCCAGAGGAAATTTGAGGAGTATCCAGATCTGAAGAAAGACCAAAAAGAAAATGTGGAGATTCGATCAAAGGACCAACGGAAAAAGAGACCCCAGCAGGTGGGCAGGAGAAGATGGGGAAGTGAATTGGTTCCAGACCCTAACTCAAGTGCCCAGCAATTGTACTAACCTAATAGACGATCTGATCTTTTAACTACCTGTTGCCAAACCACCTGCCTTAATCAGTTAACAATTAGGGAGCAACCAATTTTTAGCACCAGTGCCCAAATCTTTCAGATTGGTGATTAACACAGTGTAATTAAAGAGAAAAGCTCAATTGAAGCCACAAGAATTAATTTTTTGATGTATTCTTGGTTACCCATTAATAATGATGGTTAAATTTTAAGATTTTTTTCTGTAACAGGCAAACATGGCTACCTTTTAGGAAATTATTCCCATTTTTCATGTGACTCAAACTATAGAAAATAACGGACATGTAACATACAAAGGACCCTGGAAAAATATGTATCAGAAAATTTCATATTTTTGTATTAGTTTTTAAAACAATGGAATCATAAGGCTGGTAAAAATGTCTTTTATCCAGAAATAATGGATGCTTGTATTAATGGATTTATTATACTATATTTAAGAGTGATCCAACTTGAGGCAACTCTGAACAGCTTACATTAGTGGTGGCTAACCTGTGCCAAAAATTTGCACAAAAATTCTCGCGTGCCAGCACCTAGAGGGAAAAATGCGTGTGCCCCCCATGCCTCCTGTGCATGTGTGTATGATTCCCCCCACCACCACCCCCTTACCTGCACTGTGCCTCCCAGCTGATTTTTGGCTTGTTTGAGGCCTTTTTCGGCCTCTGAGAGGCTTGAGGGAAGCCTCTTCAGCCTTTTAGGCCAAAAAATGGGCCCATTTTGTCACTTCCAATATTTCTGGAAATATAGGAAGTGACAAAACGGGCCCTTTTTTCAGCCTACAACGGCTGCAGAAGTTTCCCTCGAGTCTCTGGGAGGCCGAAAAAGGCCTCAAATGGGCCAAAAATCAGCTGGGAAGTGCACACATATGCAGTGAGGTAAGTTTGCCTGGGGCTCACCTGTGGCACGTGTGCCATAGATTCGCCATCACGGGCTTACATTGTTCAATAGTAAAAACAGAAAAATTGGACTTCTGGTGAGGATGCATAGTGAACTAAATGACCTTGATGGAGCAGTGACACCAGTATGGCATTCATCAGCAACCAGATAGCAACTTCTGGCTGGCAAAGTGTCCAGAAAAAGGAGAGATTGTGATATTGCCCACATCTACTCTGGATAGCTGGTCCTTGTGAGTAGACTACAGGATCTAAAAAATTTTATGTGGTCTACTTGTGAGTTGAGCCATTGGGAGTCGAGATTTCAGCCAAACTCACAGCCATGTCTATATAGACAAGGTTCACTGAGCCATCTTTTCTTAATCACTCATAAATTACTTAACTGGTTTTCAACTATTAAGGAACCTTTGGATCAAGTTTTATAGCATTCAGTGTGTTAGTTTCCTTAAATCAGCAAAAGAATTTTGAATTAAAAATTTTAAGAGCTAAAAAAATTCCCTTTTTGGAATAAACAGCAACCAGGGGTTTAGAATGTTGACGTGGAAAGTTACAAGTGAACTAAGGTCCAGATGAATTTGATATAAGATTTCAAATTAATCACAAAAATCATTCCCACGGAAAATGCTGTTGTTTTGAATTTTTACCTTACCTCCCCCCAAAAAACCTGGATGGGATTTTGAAGGTTGGGCACTAGAGGGAACCAAAGATTACAAAGAACTAAAGATTACAATTAAAGCACTTAAATTTGATTTACTAATACAGAATTCAAGCAAAATACTTCAACATTAATTTATTAAATTTGTATGTCATCCACTCTCTCTCAAGTGACTCTGGCAGCTAGTTATAGAGGAATATCTATGAACAATGGGTTCAGGAGTTAATTTTAAAAGTGTGCCATTACAGATGGTATTTAAAAGATGTTATGGAAAAGAAACAAGACAAAGACTGATTTGAAAGTAGATTTTAAAGTGACAGGCTTCAAGAATGATATGGAAAAAGATGCTACACTGGATACACAAATGAAACTGGCAGATGTCTTAATTAAAAGGGATATACTAATAAAAAACAAACAAGTGACTTGTATAACTTTTCCTATATTGGATTTACAAAAGGGATGTGTTTAAAGTTTTGAAGACTTTTGTGACAAGGGACGAAGAAAAAATGAAAAGAAACCAAAATCTAGGACATGACCTTGGGCCAGTCATATTATCTCAGCCTAACTCACAGGGTTGTAAGGAATAAGGAGGAGGAAAGTGTGTTGGATATATTCACCTCCTTGAATTATTTGTTATTACTCATACTCAAGGTAGGATAAAAATAAATATTATTTGAAAGGATTTAAAAAATCAAGATTACATGGTCATAAAAAGGGAATTTGATTATTAAAAGCAAAGAATCTAAAGTTGGTTTATTTGATCAAGATTAAAATACAGTGTGTATGTTGCTATCTCTGGTAATCTTCAATGGATTATGGCTGACTGGGACTGAGTAAGGCTTTAATTATATTTATAGATAAGAGATATGAAAGGAAGATATAATTAGTTGTGTTTTAAGAGAAAGTGATTAAGTTACTAAAATTGTTTATACTTGTGATGAAGAAGGAAGTCATTTCTTTATATATTTTTCCTTTTCTATTTCTCTATTCTCTTTTTAAATTTATTTTAGTATTTATCTTTTTAACTGTAATGTTTAATAAAATTATTTTTTTAAAATCATGAAAAATCCTAAGCATCTGGACAGACAAAACCAGAAAGAAAAACTGTTAAGGCCTGAGCAACCACTGTACTCCCAAATCCCGTAACAAAGCCAAGTTTTTGCGATTTTCAGAACATCATTAGGTATCTCTGGAGGAATACTATTGCAGAGGGATGTGCTTTCCACACAGTCATCTGATTTTTCTACTCTAGACTAAAAATAACAAAAATATGACTATTTAAATCAAATTTTAAGCAAATAATGGAAGCTGTGGACCAAATATATGAAACAGATACACGCTATATTAAAAGCCTTAGAAAAGTCTATAATCACTCACCCACTCAGCTTATGTTTTCTTAAAACTATCACACATCCCAGGGAATAACTCGTACTGAGTAAATACTTTGTCCTCATAGTTCTTGATTAATTGCTGAAATACTAGTTCTGAAATTCATAAATTTAAACATGCCACTGATTGTGTTGCTTTATACTGCAGATGTTTGTGTAAATAATAAGACGGCCTTGAGGGAGGAATACAAGCTCCATTACCATAGCAACAAATAATAAAACATATAGTATTTCAAGTCAGCAACAGGCAGATAATGTTCACAAACGGCTTGTAAGGATTTGTTATTTTAGCCAATCTTAAGTAGTTTTAACCTTTCTCTGAAATTGATTTCTCAGTATAGTGTACCTAAAAATTTTGCAAGTCTCATTCTGCTCTACCTCCTCCCCCTACTTATAGTTCAGTGGATCAGAGAGATATTTGACTGAGCTGCTATGAACCCTAATTTTTATATAAATAAAAATAATACAACATCTGCTCACATCATTAGTGTAAGAAAAACAATATGCTTTTGACCTGTCCTTTATTCTGATACTACTTAAAAGCTGCCTCATTTCTCCTTACACTTTTTGTTTCTATTACTTTAATTACATAATTATGTTGTGCCATTAAACCAACAGCAAGCAAATAATACATAATAAACAAGGCAGTTCAATAATTTCTTCCTGTTCTATGTTAAGTCAGGAGTGAAATAATCCTATGAGTCCAACTTAAACAACCTTCTGAATTTATTACAATTTACTATGAAAAATGTACAAAATAATTACAACATAGAGCAACTTTCTTTCTGAACAATTCAGTTGATTTTAATTGGACTTTATTTCTCTTTTTAAACCAAAAGAACAAAACATTAGTTATGCAGTATTTTAGAGATCAAATTTACATTTTCAGTTAAATGTGTAAGGCAAACTAAAAAACAAAGGTGACTCTGTATTGGATCATAGTGTGTATAAATTTCGGCTCCCATCTCTTCCTCTTATGTTCAAATTATTTACCACGTGGTTCTTGACAGAAAATATTAAAGTTTTTAAAAAGTATAATTACTAAAACATCTACTCTGAGGAACTCTTACACTCTTTTAACAGAGAAATACTAGCTGAAAGGATGCCAAAATTTTCAAATAATGAAAATCTATTGGTATTTTTAAAATTAAAAAATCACACTAAAAGGAACAGTATTTTTTCATGTAGATTTTGCCTTGAATTTTAAAAATGTCAATTAAGACAAATTGTTACAGGGGCTTTCCCTAACCTAGTATCTTCTAAATATGTTAGTTCATCCTCCCCCTAATTCCTAGACAGTGCTACAAGGAATTAGGAAAATTATAGTCCATCAAACTATTAAATATTAGATTGGTGAAGGCATTCCAGAGTTTATTTTTTTTATCAAGACAATATTCATAACAAATTAAATTTTACATGGCCCGTATTCAATAAACCTGGATTACTAAGAAAAGTAGAAAAAAACACTTTCTTTAAATGGAAATCTTCATCATAGACATCATTGTTCATTCTGTTGTCCTTCTGTAATGGCAGATACTGCTCCTTGGCCCTTATTGACATCACTAATGCATGCCCACTGTCCATCTACTGATTCTTTCCATAGAGTTACCTAGAAAAGACCATGTTTATTTTAGAACTCAGTCTACAAACAACATGAACCTTGCTCTGCAGAAAAAAAATCTTCATTAAGGGACCTAGATTTAATAGCTATCAATCAGCCTTAATGCATTTGCTTTTAAATTTAATTGGGTTTTATTTGGTCACGTCAAGCTATTCTTGCTAGCAGAAACAGACAAGACATCCTGCAGATTCTTTTCCCTTACTCACCCAACATTCTCAAACTTTGTTTTGGAGCGTTTCCACAGTTAGTAGAATCCATTTTGAGAGAATAGTGTAGGAAGAAAGAAAAACTGTTGCTAGACTGATAAATATGTTTTAAAACAGTCAGATTTGTTAATATATGTTAGTTATATTTATCTGCATCTGTTTACATGTGGTCTCTTAGTATACAACTATAAAAACTATTGGGAAGAGGCAGAAAAAGAAAAGAGCTGTATACTAGATAATGCTGAGGCAGATAGAGATTACAGTCCTATATTTACTGTCTGACAATAAATCCTTGTGGAAAAAAAGGATTTAACTAAAGGGGATGACTAATAGGCATGTAACAGGTTATGAAATTTATGAATGATATGGAAAGAATAGGTAATAATCTCTTTCTTTATTAAAGGAAGATGAGTTAGGTTAGATTTAATTATCCCAGTGTACTAAACCAGGAGCATGCTTTACACAAGCTCCTACTTTCTCCCAGCCTCTTCAGAAGCTTTCACAAGTTGATTTACTTCAAATATGAAACAGGTTGTAACTGAGCCGTTGATTCAGCTAAAACCTTTGGAACTCATATGTAAATGAATCTAGGAAACAGGCATTATCAAAAGGTCACTTGGGACTGATGAAAGGGTTTAGGTACAAGCTGCTTTAATACTTACTTTATTATCTCCTCCAGACACAGCTAGAATATTAGCAGTAATGGACCAGCTAACATGCCAGACTACATCACTGAACTTATGGAGTAATTTTGGTGACCATGAGTTTCCAGAGGCATCATCACACATCCAGATAAACACTCTGCCATCCTAGAAGAAGGCAAACAAAGCTGTCAAGACACAGACAAGGGTACATTCAGTTCCTATGGCTGAATGACACTGATATTTTAACAAGGAAATCCTTTCACCCGAGCCACAGCTACAACTCTATGACCACGGAATTGATTCAAATTATGCTTCAAGTTGGCAATTGTCAATCCGTAAGGGTATCATATTTCTAATGCTAGTAGTTAAAAACACATTGATATAGATCTTAACTGGACGTACTGCTTCAGATTACAAACAGGGAACTGGAATTCTAAATGACTCTATCCACTCAAATAAATGAATGGATTTATTTTACTAAAGTAAATTTTACTAAGGGCTGACTAAAAACAACTTTATGCCAGAAAAGCTTAAGGTTAAAAATTTCTCCTCAATAAGCTGCTTTTTCATAACATGTTAGATTTATTTTATTTATTAAACTTATATGCCACCCATCTTATAGAAGGCAATAACGTATCTCTTTATCTTCATTGGTAATCTTTAAAGAAAAATTACCTGGGAGCAGCTGGCAATAGTACTTGTTGGCAAACCTATGGAAGGAGCCCAGGCTACATCTCTGACCCAATCACTGTGAGCTTCCAATTTTTGTTCTTCTTTCCACTGGCCATCTTCTTCTCTGGAAATATTGGAGGGGGGGGAGAGAGATGAAGATTCAGAAAAAGTGTCAAAACCAAGATGAATATATTGTGATAAAGGAAATGGCTATTTTAACAAAAATCAGCAATATTTATACAGATAAGTATTGCTGTTATAGGATTGGCCTATTTACTTTCTCATCAAAGTATGGAATGGAGAAGAGCTTCAAACAGATTTGCTCCAAAACCTAAGTTTTGTCCCCTTTGCAATGTGGTTATTTTATGTCTGCTTTGAATAACAATTCACAGATTTTTAACAGTTACAAGACATCCTTTGGGCAATTAACTTTAATTTGCAGCAAAGTAAGGGAATCAAACAGAAATTCCCCCAATAGAAGGCAGTCAAGCCTGTATATGAACACATCCAGGGAAAGCAAACTTACCACCACTCTGGATTAATTGACCCTACTATTTCAAAATTTGTACTGTTGGAAGTTTTTCTAAAATTCAGTTGGAATCTGCCTCCCTGTGTCACACTTTCAGATATTTGACAACAACTATCGTATCACACCTCATTCTTTTTTTCTGAAGCCAAAAATGTCAAATTCAATGTGAATTTGTGACTATCCAGGGAGTTTTTGTTAAGTGTCTTTGAAAAAAGATCCATAAGAACTGGCATTTGAATCACCAAAGGAAAATCAGTTCTGTTTTATACTCGTAGTTTTCTTCACTGAGGCACTGAATCATAACCACCCTAGCCCAACAAATGAATGCAGAAAAACTAAGCAAAAATGTAAAATGACTATTGGAGACAAACTAGGAAAGGCTTTAAACTATTTAGTCATTTGGCAGATGGAAGAAGCAAAGAAGGTAACTTTGTAGCAAGGACAAGCAAAAAAAAAAAAACCAACCCTTTCTTTTTTTTACAAAAAAACTATTAGATAATTTTTGAGGTTAACTTACCTCCAAATTTTGATAAGATTATCACAGCCACCTGATGCAAATCGTTTGATGTAGTTTGGTTTTTGGTTTGAAGGCTGATCTATGAGGCTTCCTGGTACAACAGCAGGTGCCCAACTAACAGCATTGCAACCAATCTATTCAAAAATAAATCAATGTAGCTTCATCTAATTTATAGCAAAACTAAAGACAAATTTTAATAACTATTTGTTTCACTTCTAAATGCTCCTAAGAAAGCATTTTAAAGTAATCCTTCAGTTATTATGTCTTGAACAATAAATATATTTCCTCTGTTTAATAGTGCATGAGTGTTTATCCAATTAAAGAAACATTGCCTTTCCTTCCTTAACCACATAAAGTGTATTTTGACTCAGGTTATTTGAACTTGAGATTCTAGTAAAAGATTAAAAAGATTCTACATGCTTGAAATCTTCCACCTCGTTTGCCACATAAAATGTTTAATAAAATGACTCTATACTCACTGTATGTGCATTGCTGATTTTTTTCACTTCCCATTGTCCATCACCAGTATAGCTCAATAAAGAGATAGCCCCATCAGAGCTGCCACAAGCCAGGATCAACCCATAGTCTTGTGGTGCCCAACATACAGAATTGACTGTTAGAAAATATAGAAACAGATTACGTTATTATATGAATTAATCAACTACAAGAGGAAAATATAGAAATCTCGAATTTTTAGTTTATGCTACTTAAATGGAACGAAAGCCTAATATGCTATGGCAACAGCCTCTTTTTTAAAAAAAATATTTGCAGCTTCTAAGTATTAAAAGATTATAATGGCAACAATAGCACAAATGCCTCTAAGCTGGTATTTAGTTTACAGATCACTAGGCTACTTTATCCCACAAGCAATAAGATATTAGTATACCAGTATTACATCTACAGATACTGGTGACAGCAAGAAAATTGGCTTCAACAGGGATGCACTTAAAAGTTGGAAATGCCTGCACCCCCCAAAAAATGAGAAAGCAAGAAATGAGCATAATCAAAATAGGTAAATTCCTACTGAAAGATTAAAGCAATCTGTTCCTAACCCAAACAGTTTGGAGAAGAATATCCCTACCTGAGGAATCATGTCCTGTGTATTCATATGTCTTCTCCCATGTACCATTCTCTTCTTTCCAAATAATAACCTTTCTGTCATAGGAACACGAAGCCAGGATGTTTCCATACATGGGGTGAGCCCAGGCAACCTGCCACACTGGACCTTCATGACTATCGGAAAAAATAAATAATTACTGCACCAAGGCCTTGCTTTTAATTATGACATATGGAGAGCATGTTAAAACCATTTTAAAATCATGCATGATGTCATGTGATTTATATCCTGAAATAACACACAAAAAGCCACTCTAATCTTTATTCACACATATCAGGCCTTCTTATCAAAGGCTTCAAAGCAGGCATCAGCACATTTTAAATATTTTTTTTAAAAAAGATTGTAACATTTCCATTTCTAAAGAAGATTCTTCTTTACAAATGGAAAGTTTAACACATCGTATCTGGAGAGTCCTTTTAAAGAACAGGACATAATTCAAATAAATTATTGCCTAATTGTATAGAACTCAAAGTTTACTTCTTTAGTATTTGTGAGTCCAATCAATGATGTTTAGTTACTTTTAAAATGAGATGAGGCCTAAGAAATTGGATAAGTCAACCTTTATCTGGTTGATGCAGGATAGGCCAGATAAAGGTTCATTCCCAAAAGCTGTCAAGTTGAATATTAGATATATTAAATATACATTCTGGCAAAAAGCCAGCAATTTTGTCTATAAGCAAAATAGAAAAATGGGTCACGTGACAAAAGAATTATCTTGTTTTCAGCTCACCCTCTTAAATCAGCTATGAGAATTTGTCCTCCATTCCGGACATCAAATATTTTCACAGATCTGTCAGAAGAGCAGGTTGCCAATCGAGTGCCATAGTAATCCATTTGAGCATCATGCTAGGAAGTAATGTAATAAGCTTTTTAAAACCTCATTGTTTCTATAACAACAATTTTTAAATCTTTGAAAATGTAATATTTATTCATTATTCATTGTAACTTGTCTCAAAAGTGACTAGGAACAGCAATTTTTTAAAAAATAAATTAAAAACGAATTCCCATCAAATACAAAAATATAAAATACAAAGTATAATAAGAAGATGTCATAATCAATTACAACCAGGAGTTATATTATATATTAACTATTTGGCATCAGTGAGTGGTAGAATGCAGGTTCACGAAGTATTTTACTGGAAAAAAAATTACAGTCAGCACTTCATTTTAGCAGCTAAAATGATAAGTAGGGAATTAGAAAAATGTGCTAGACACAGTTAATTTTTCACTGAGAAAGCATTTTTTTGCCCTAGATACTTGCCAAATATCACAACTGCCATAACATTTTTAAAAATCTAGTAATTTTCCAATAAAAATGTTAAGAGGATGATTTTTGAAAAATTATTTTGTTTCAGTGCAAATTCCCAGATATTTATAAGGCCACCCACTTCATAATTTATGACTGTAGACAGCATACCTCAATTTTGAAAAAAATTAAAAATATGAAAAACCAACAGTATAACAAAGCACAATCATGGAGAGAGACGAGTCTGGACTGAGACAAGGATTTACTTTCAAGCAGAATGTGCTCAATTATGATTATATAAACATCACCATATCATTAAGACTGGCACCTACTATTTTTATGCATATTTCAAAGTAGCAAATAATACTGTTACACTCAGAAAATATAACAGATAAGGTGTCTCTTGCTCCACTCACCCCTACATCTCTATATGGTATACAGTATATGCTACAATATGGTATATTAACATGTAAATATATTAAAAATGAACATCTACCACACTTCGAGCATGTTCATCATTCTAATGCCGTATTTTGTGGATTCAACTAATCCCATTCTATCTCTCCAAAGAAAGGGGAGAATTATTAGCCTTACCATAATTTTCTTTTCCCTTCCATGTAAAAAGTAGCTTTAGCATATAGGCATTCCTTTAAAGTTTTCTAGAGTACATCAGAAAAATATTCATTCCTTGCATTATCTTACTAAAATGAATTTTGCTGTATTAATTTCGGAATAGAAATGTATTCTAAAAAAGAGACAAAATACTTACTATCATATCCTCATGGGAAGTGTCAACTGTATTTATTACAGACACCTAATAAGAAAATACAAAGAAGCTGTAAAGACACTAATAGAGCCTGACCTTATATTTATAGTCAAGAATTAAAATATATAGGACTTGGCCACACTCTTTACAGTAGTTTATCTACATTAACAAAATCAATTTTCAGATAATTTTAGAGCATCCCATAAGCATTTTGACTTCTTTGTCCTTAGTTAATCTTTAGAACTTCTATGACATATTGAAACTGATGCTAGTATAAGGTAATACAAGAAGCTAATCTTTAGCTGGCTGACAGGACAGGAAAAAAAGTGGTGGCAGAACATCTAGTTTTGAAAACTTGGTTCTCATTCTCATATTGACTACCCTGCCCATAAAACTATGCCTATTCCAGGATGTAAAAATATCTTAGACCCAGGACAAAGGCGTTTGTGAACAGGTAAGTCTAATTTCAATAGTTTCATGGATTGTTTAAGCACGTCTACTAGTACTACAATCCATCCTGATCTCCAGCAAGGTCAATATGGTTAATTGTCCGGAAAGTTACTACAGATAGCACTCAATTTACAACCATTAATTTAGTAACCATTCAAAGTTAAAACAGTACTGAAAAAAATGACTTATGATAGTTTTTCACATTTCTGATTATTGCAGCATCTTCATGGTCATATGATCAAAATTCAGGCTCTTGGCACTGGTCCAGGGTTGTGTGAACACCATTTGTAACCTTTCCAGGTGGTTTCCAACAAGCAAATACAATGGAAAAAGTCAGATTCGCTTAATGATCTTATGATATATTTAACAACTGTAATGATTTGTTTAACAAATCTGGCAAAATGTTTGTAAAATGGAGCACAACTGACTTAATGATTGTCTTGCTTAGCAATGAAAATTTGAATCCAATTGCAGCAATAAGTCAAGGACTACCTGTACAGCATTCAGCATAAATATGCCTTGATGGGGAAAAAATGCTTTGCCTTTTTCCTGGCTGCTCCAAGTATGGTGCGATTAATCTTGAGTTTGTATCTATTGTTTGCTCTAGTGTTGTTATGGTTGAAGCTGAAGTATTCATTGACAGGTAGGACATTGCAATGTATGATTTTATATACTGTGCTTAGATTGGACCGAAGGCGGCATAATTCTAGTTTTTCTAGGTCTAGAATTTTGAGTCTGGTGGCATAAGGTATTCTGCAACAAGTAGAGGAATGGAGAACTCTTCTTGTGAAATATTTCTGGACTTTCTTTCTGTTAATATCAGATACGTAATGTGGGTTCCAGACTGATGAGCTGTATTTGAGTATTGGTCTAGCAAATGTATGTATGCTTGTTTGGTTTGGATCAGAAACATTTAAAACCAGTAGATCTTTGATGTAGCCTTTTGACAAAATACCTGCTTCCATTTTCAGTTCAATGCAAGACAACCGCCCACCCCTCCCCTCGCCCAGAATTAAAAACAAAATGAATGAAAAACAGGCGCTTGGATGAATGGAGTAGATACGTCTCTTGCAAAGCGTCCCGCAGTACAGGACGGGCGCTTTCAGGATCCCAAACGACTGGCTTGGGAAAGAGTCTTAGACGTGGCCGGGATCAGATAAGAGCTGGAGTCGGGAAATGGGCCTCGATCCTCGACCCTCGTCTCGCTCGACCTTCGCCGTTTCCCCGGAGAAGCTCGGAGACTAGCTCAGCCCTTCGGGAACTGAAAAAAGGACCACCGCCACCCGCTACCCCCGCACTCCTCGTACTCCTAAGACCCGGATGGAAGCACTCTGGGCCGCCAATATGACTACCCTAAGCGAAAGGAGCCCAAGTTTGATTGCCGATCCCGGTCCTCCGCCCACCCTCAATCTCACCATGGTGGCGACGACGAGAGGAATCTCCAAGGACCAGCCCGGCTCTGCGATACGATTTACCTTGCGCGCCCGCTCTCAGACGTGGCAAGCCGCAGCTCGGCTGTGCGTACGACAAGCAAAACCTTCCGGCTAGGGGAAAAAAAGCCCTCTTCCTGAGATCCGCACGAAAGTTCCTCCTCCTGCTCCCGGGGCCACCTTCTTTACCTTCCTTCTGCCAGGCGAAAGGTGCTGCGTGTTTCGGCACTTCTCCCACAGCCTCCCTTTTATAACCTTTGCCGCCTTTATCGCCCGTTGCTTTGAGGATGGGGGCAGAGTGATTATTTTTTCTTACGGGTTAAATCATAGCCATAGACTTTGGATTGAGTTGAGCGGGTATGCATGATGTGAACAAATATTCAGCAAGCTAGGGCTTGGTGCAGTGTGTATAATCTCAGCCAGAAAACAAATCAGATTTGTTGGAATATCTGCCTTTAATATCAGAGTTCCCTGAATGATGCCTTGATATTGGATCATCAATTTCTCCACGGGCTGGGAATAGTGAGATTATAGTCTGACACATTTAGAGATCGCAAGATGGATAAAGATGCACTTTTGCATAGTAGTATGGAAAAATTAAGAGTTTCACAGGGTTGTTGAAAGGCTGAGCAGGCTAAGTCATGTTTTCACTGCGAGTAAAATGCTTTCTACCCCTAATATTAAAAATGGTTATGCATTTGTAGTAAAATGTGTTGTGGTCAGAGTATGTTATAATGTCGATAGGTATCAACATTGACTATCAGTTTCTTTCAATGCTGTCAACTTTCAGATAAGAATTTATGGGACAAAAGCTGAAAAATAATTTCATTCCATGAATTGTACAGCAAAAACATGCCCAGAGTGAAGAATACAATCATTATAGATCCAATTCTCATATCGATGGTGGTGTTGCTTTTGTTTTCTTTTCCACAGCTTGGTAGAATGAGTATTGAAATCTGAATTTGTAAATCCTTTTTTAAAAAATAAATAAATAAAATGATTAACACTTTCATGTGGAAGAATCAAGTTATAGATGAGTAATCCATAGCTGTTGAATGCTTGTTGCATTCAATGTATTGATGTTGTCAATCATTAAACATTTCCTATTTGGTAACTGAACTGTAAATCGCACTAGGACAAAACATTCTGAAAGTGCTAGAAAAGTACATTCTTGTACAGAAATTAGATACAGCACTTGACACCAGGAAAGAAAAATCTAGATGTATCTAAAATTCGTGTCAGAGAGCTGGGTGCATCTTTGCAAAAAAAAAAAATCAAACTGGTTGCAATTTTGTGATGTTATCTAACAGTAATTTTAAACAGAACTCAAGAAAATTAACATTTTCAGTAGTTATGCATTGACTTGTCCTGTGTCTGCCTAGATTCATTGCTTATATTCATATGACATATATATATTCTTATATTCATGGAGGCATAAACCACATTTCAATCTAGTAGGTTGCATGAATCCAGCATGGATGGTTCAATATATTGTGCAAGTAGTTCAATTAACCAGGAGTAAATGTCACACAATTATGCAGCAATGGGAATTCTTTTAACCTTGTTAATTGGAAATACTGTAAAGTTACAAATAAAAACAAACCGACTTAACTGTAGTTAGCAATCGGTAGCCAGAACAAATTTACAGTTCAATTCAAATTCCTGGGAAAGGTAAGTGATAGCTTTTGTAATGAACCATTTTTTTTTCAAAAAGAATGCATGCTTATCCACCAGCTATTTTACATTTATGGTGCTGCATAGACCTCAATTTGTATGCCATTATTCAGAATTTAAAAAGTACTTGGCAAAGTAGGAACAGCTGCTTCTACACTGGAAGAATGGGTAGATTGATGAATGTAGAGAACTTCCTACTTAAGGCAAGCTAATTGACCTTCTTCTGCCTTGCGTGTCAACATCAGTTGTCCCTAGCCAGATAGAGGTGATTCATTGCTGGTCTGTCTCTCTCTCATTTCAGGATGATTTGCCATTTGATTGCAGTGTGTCAGCAAACACCTGCAGTTCTGCTGCAGCACTGGCCAAATAGCCACTGAGATGGGGTGAAAAGAGAAACAGCTGCCACCGCCTTTCCTCCACTTTTCTCTCCCAGAGAACTTGAGAGGCTGCAGATATCTGCCGGTAGGGGGTGCCATTAGCTCAGCTACAGCTACAGACTATATATATCCTATGATAACAGTCCAGGGGCTTAGCTTTTCCAGTGACTTCTAACCAAGGGGGTGGGGGGGAAGAGAGAGGAAAAACACTACCCCAGTCTCACTGTGCCCCTTCTGTCGCCATATTCTCCATGCAGATTTCACACCGGCAGGGCTCCCTGATTAGGATAGCTACAAACTTGAACTCTTGCTTGAAATCTCTATATTAAAGCAAGCCGTGTTGAAGAGATCGTCTTCCAAAACCAGCTGTTCAAGATGACCAACATATCCTATCATATCTCCAACCTCCTGGAGAAGATGACATCCACTGATAAAGATTTCAGGTAGGAATTAGGGTTTCTTGGAGGAGGTGGTGGCCTGTGTGTGTGTGTGTGTGTGTATGTGCGCGCAAGAGAGAACTGCAATGCCCTGTTTGGAGGTGTGTGTTGCTTTTGTGAACTGTTTGGTGAATTGCCCACATGTGTCTGTATTTGCAAAGGAGAGGTGGGAGTGAGGCAGTTGTGGAGGAAGGGGTGATATTTTTTAATAATGGCAGCTAAAAAAGGAAACCTTTATCATGAAAAAGGTACTTATGCTTAGCTAGAATTGATAGCGTACAGGAGGCAGGGCAATGCTGAAGGCTGTGTTTATAGATAAGACAGATAGGAAATTTACTGCAGGTTTCCTCATAGGGGGAAAGGGAAAGATTACGTTCTCCAATTTCTCATGCAGCTAATATTATAGTAACCTTTTATATCCTTCCTCAGAGATGGAGTGGAAACACTTTTCATCAGCTGTTACCTTCACTAGTTGGATTAAAAAAAAACAAATGTAATCTTTGCTAATAAATTGGAAAGCTAGAGAGAGTATTGGTCACCAGGCACTGTTTTGCTGCATTGCTGAAAGAATTTCTGTTGGAGTTTAATCCATTTTAAAAGATGTTTCATTTAATTGGAAATATTTATTCCTAAAAAAAGTAACAGTATGATGTATATTACAAGTACTGGCATATATTGTACATTTGAAAGAAATTGTGATACAAGCAAAGAAAGTGAAGTAGTGCTATCAAATATATTAAAAGGGATGAACTCAGAACAATTGAATGTTCCTCAAGCTATTATCTTCCAGATGTTGGGAGCAGGGGAGTATAAATCCTAGAATTGGTAGCTAGGAATCCTGGGAATTGCAGTCCCAACACATCTGGACAGCAGCAAGCAAAGAAGGTTGAATTAAAGCATAGTACAGAAACTGATAGTTCATTGTTTCAAGATGTTAAAATAAATTCCTTTTTGATTTCACAGCACAAATAGACTTATGCTGGCTTAAATATATAGTACATTTAGTTTATTTTACTCTGCTTGTAGATTGAAGTGTAATCATTTACTTTGATAGGCACAATTGGAGGGGAGGAAGGTTGTCCCTTATTTGAAATATGGATATGTCACTGGAAAGATAGTCAAATTCTTTTTCTTTTTGCAAAGTTTAAGTTTATCAGGATATAAAACACAAAAGAAAATGAAAATAGTGGAAAAGGGGGAAGGGAAGAAAGTGTAGGGTAAAGGGGGAGCAAGAAAAGCACTGACTTCCAACTCTTATTAGCACATTATAGCCTTCAGTTTTTTATTTTTACATGCTAATATAAAATAGCCATTTCTGTAACAACAAACCTTATCTAACCAGCAAAAGACAAAGTCAAAATTTCATTTTTCCTCATCTCTAGCACAAAATCCAGAAGCAGAAAAACAGTAAAATTCTTATCAGAGAATATAAAGCTCACTGGACTCAAAAGTTTATGAGATCAGGCAGATATTAAAAGATGTGTCCCATATTTCTTATGTTTGTTGAACTCAGAACTTTCTTTGTATCCCAAACCAGAAATAATTGCTTTGAATAGGCAGCAAATGCAATTGAAATAAGTTATTATCTATCATGATCTAATATTGTCTATGACAAAAACTCAGAAGTATCTATATTTTTTAAAATGTTTCACATTTTTAAAACCGTGCTCTTATTTTATAGATCAGTCTTTATAAAATCTTGTCCCTAGTCAGATGCTTAGTAATTACCAAATATTTTCTGAATATTGTTTTAATTATATGCTATAAGAGAAGGAAAATAGGAAAAAAAATTAAGTAATAAGTAGCTTACAGTAAGAAAGGATTTTAACCATATTTTATTGATGAACCCATAAAGGTAAGATAAAGTAAACCTTGATTAAGATATGCTTATAGATCACACTAAACTGAAAGCAAAGAGTCTGGTATTATATAGGGATCAGCATCAGCATGAACCATAATGGCACAAACCAAATATTAGGAATAAACTAGCCAGGTGTATCTTATGATTACTAATCTGGGCATGAGCTACTTCATTATAAGTCCTTAATTAGTGTCTGTCTTCATACTGTAGGAAGTTAACACCCACCCCTCTCCTAGAAAATTAAAATAGTCTAGGAAATATTAAAAAGGCAGAATATTTCCTCTAAAAAGAGTAGAAACTCAAGAAGCAGAAACTCACATCAGAAACAGAAACTCACCCCCACCTTTGTTAATGGGTGGGCCATTAAGGCCTGGGCCAGAATACTTTACATAACCAGGAACTCCAGGTAAAGCTATAGCAATTGCCAAAAGCCCTTTTGAGGGCATAATCACCCAGCAAGGCTAGACCAAGCCTGGAACTCAGGACAGCCTACAGAGTTGGGAGTCTGACAACCAATTAGAATACAAGCTCCAATTCACATCCCAACAGAGGGTATAAAATCCAGCACTCTCAGTACCTCAGCCCCTTTTTTCTTGATCTTCTCACCTTGAAGTATGTGAACATCCTTCTCTGGAGGTCCAGGCCATGTGGTCCTGTCCACCATTAAACCTTTCAAGCAGCCTCCGTGTTTCCAGTGTCTTTTTCCCCACTTGGAACTGAACCCAGAAGGATATTTCTTTCAACAGTACTAATGCTATCTTTTTAACCATAGATTACTGAACATCGTTACCTCATTCACACATATAATTTATATTAAGCTATAAATCATGATTTAACAAATAATAATGGTTGATTTCATGTATCACTTGAGTTAAAACAAAGGAAATCACATTATGGCTTAGTCATGTTAAACCCAGGAAATGTAGCAGGCAATGATACAGTAATAAAAGTTGGGTTTTCTTATCCCTGCTGCTATATATCTTAGTTCCTTTTTTGCAGTGCAAACTCTTACTGGAATCTGAAGGACTGTTCCCCGTTTCATACAAATAAAGAATCTTGTCTCCGTGCTCAAGGCTGATCTCTGACATGTGCATGTTTTCCAAATATTAATAGGTAGTTTTGCCCCAACTTTATCCTAGTGAGATCCAACATAAGATAAGAGTTGCATTCAATGTTGCCTTTTAGATACACAACAATTATACTAACAATTTTAGGGTAGCAGTTGTAGAATGTTGAAATCTGCAACCTCTGCAGTTGTGGTTGAAATGTGTTTGTAGGAAAATAATATTTTGGATTCAGTAGGGTCTAAGTCTTGGGTAATCATCCCCACCTTCCCAGAATTGTTGAACTGTAGTTTCTCTTGTGCCCAGTTAATATATTTAATAACCAGGGGTGGGATCTGACAGGGTTAACTACTAGTTCGGTGATTTATGAGGTTCGTCATTAGCTTGGTGCCTGGACAGCTGAACAGCACTGCGTGCAGAGAAGTAGCCTTTGAAAAATCACTTTTTTCCTGCTTTTTTAACTGCAGCTGTGCCTTGCACGGCAGCTGAAGTTGAAAAAAGCAGGAAATAAAGGTCAGGTAAGAGCCGGGGTGGGCAGGTGGGAAAAACATCAGCAGACATAGAACCGGTTCTATGTCTGCTGCTCTTCAGAGCTACCAGTTCTACAAAGGTGGACAGAACCGGTAGAAACCCACCCCTGTTAATTATCAAGCAGACTGGAAAAATCTGGGAGTTTGGATCCAATTTATCTATAAGGGCAGCAAGTTGGAGAAGGATTATTTAGAAAGATATCAATTTTAAATTCTGATAATGTATTTCAGCAAGTTTCTGCTTTGATGTAATGCTCAGAAGGTAGGCCTTAGAAACAGAATAATAAAAATGTTCTGGGCTTGGATGCCACAACCTGAGAATATCAGTTGCTCCATTGGTGTTTGCTGTCGTAAGTGGTTAAGACAAAAATATGGCATGCCAAAGATGGTTATGGAAATCTAAGCATAAAGACAGGTTTGGGAGACTGTGCGGGAATGTGGGCCTTACCTGCATAATGCATGATGCACTTCTTTGGATCAGAGCTAACAAGTTTCCTGGCAAAGCATTGCTAAAAGTGAAATATATTCTTCACTTTTAAATCAGATGATTTGTAGGGCCTTTCAAAAGCAAGAAGTTCCTGGAGCAAACAAAAATTGAGTGACTCTCTTTGGATATTTTAATATTTCTATATTGTATTGCTTTTAATTAAGAGGGTTCTTGTTCCACATTTAATAAATTCATTATTCCTAGTGAAGAATTCATTTTGCTTACTTTTTGGATCGATAGATGTTGATCTTTCTTTCTATCGTGGAACATGGATTTATGACCAACCTATCACTGATACTCTTTCTTCTAGATTTATGGCTACCAATGATTTGATGATGGAACTACAGAAAGATTCCATAAAGCTAGATGAAGACAGTGAGAAAAAGGTTGTGAAAATGCTCCTAAAATTGCTCGAGGATAAAAATGGAGAAGTGCAAAACCTGGCTGTCAAATGGTAAGATTTTTTTTTTACATGAGCTGTAAGAAAACACTACATGGCTCTGGTTGGATCCAGTTGAAATACTCTTGTCAAGATCTGGGCAGTTAAAAAAAAGATAGTGACAAATCTTTACCATGGCCCCCTACTTTCTGAAACAATACTCCCTCTGAGATACAATACCCTTTCTCTGAAAGGATTTCTGATCAGGTTTTAAGGCCAGGCCTACGGTGAATGTATCTGTGGGGCCTCTGGTCTAATTTATTATCATTATTATTGTTTTAGACTAAGCTATCTGTGGTGGTTTACATTTTTATTGTTTTTGTATTTGTAAGCCATCCAGAGTTTACTGCAGTGGGGTGGCTGTAATACAGTTTAAATAATAATTTACTTGGAATAAATCCAGAGGAGAACTACAGGGACGATCAAGCATTTAGAATCCAAGCTTTGTGAGGAACAATTATTTTGGAAAAAGCAGTGGATCCAACAGACATATTTTATTGTATCTCTATGGTTTGTTCAGTATTTGCTGGTGATTGCCAGCAGTTCGATTTTCACCGGCTCAAGAGTAGACTCAGCCTTCTATCCTTCTGAGGTGGGTTAAATGAGGATCCAGATTGTTGGGGGCAATATACTGACTCTGTAAACTGCTTAGAGAGGGCTGTAAAGCACTGTGAAGCAATATATAAGTCTAAGTGCTATTGCTATTTGATGGGCTTACTCAGGGGTGAAATTTTGAAAGAGTACAAAACCTATGCTTTCCTAATTTGTTTCAAAACTTGTCACCTCCCTAAGAATGATAGACAGCTGTTCAGCAGACTTGCAGAAATTGAGGAGAAAACTTTGGAAAGGGGAGGAAAGCAAACCCAGTGTAAGGTCCTTAGTAAAGTGTTGATATAAGCTGTTGGATAAAGGTTGAGGACCCAGGATTAGCCTCTGAGAAAGGCTAAGATATGAAGTTGTTTTGAAAACACTTCTAAAAATTGTGTCTTCTGTCTCCTACAACAAGGATCTTCAAACTTGGCAAGTTTAAGACTTGTGGACTTCAACTCTCAGAATTCCTGAGCTAACATGACTGGAGGGGGAATTCTGGGAATTGAAATCCACGAGTCTTAATGCTGTCAAGTTTGAAGACCCCTGTTCTTCAAACAAGAACTTCAATTTCATACCATGCAGGTCTGGTTTCTCTTTTGTGGCTTTGCTGCTGATTAGCCAACAGGGTCATATCAGGGAAGAAAGCAGCCAGGTTATCTTTCATCTTGACTCAAAAGGCAGCAGAGACTCGCTTAAAGTGCCAAGCAAGAAGAATATATTTTCAATAGACCAGTTTGATGCTAAAACCTTTCCAGGGGTGTAGGCTTCCATAGCAAAGGATAACTCCTGTCTCTTGACCATTACTTGTATTGTGAAAGGTATATGTTGGCTGAGAGACACCTGCCCAAAACAGGAAGAGGCAGGTTGGTTTGAATTGCGTTACAACTCCTAATTTTCTCTGAGGAAGGTCTTTTTAATATGGGATTTCTTTCTTTCCCCCCAGTTTGGGTCCTTTGGTGAGCAAAGTGAAAGAATATCAGGTGGAAACGATTGTTGATACACTGTGTACAAACATGCTGTCAGATAAGGAACAACTTCGGGATATTTCTAGCATTGGGTTAAAGACCGTCATTTCTGAACTGCCTCCCCCATCTACAGGTAAAAAGCCTTGACTCTCTGTTCGAACAATGAGGCTGGTTCTTCCTTTGTAGTCAGTCTGTAAGATAGAATGAATCAGCCTGCCAGACTCCAAATGTGATTGGGAAGCTATGCTGGGCGGAGTTTGTTTTGCGGGATTTATTTTCCAAATGCTGTGATTATTAAAGAGAAAAATGTGCATATCTGGACTGTAGAGGGTGAGGTTTTTTTTTTAAAAAAAGGAGTTTCATGCTGAGACTGACAGCAAATATCATTAGAAATGTAAGCAAGGAAGCATAAATGAAATAAAATTCACAATTTGCAATTTAGTACTGACCTTGGTCTGAAGAAAATGAAATTATTTATAAAAGATGCAAATGTTGCTCTGGTGATTTATCTAGGGAGATACAAATGTAGATTTAATGAGATGGTCACTGTCTGGTTGAAGTTCTTTTCATCAGAACAATGCCCTGTCAATACATACATGCAAGCCGTGGTCTTGACAATACATATAATCTGTTTGCCATTGTGATTGAGAGAATGCTACATGTGCATTCCTGACAGAAGGCCTTTCCTTTCTCATCATAGACAAAGAAGTTGTTTTTCTACAGTAGTGATGGGAGGATTCTGGAAAACAGACTATTTTCTAAGCAAACAAGCAAAGATATTTGTTTCAATGCCCCTTTCCCGTAGTCATTTTTAAGTAGTTCTTCCACAAATGGACTTACCTTCATGCTGACTTAGTTTTTCGCTTGATGAACATTGGAACCAAATCCTACCAAATTCATCAAATAAGGTCATCACATCAGAACTTTTTCTTTTAATTTACTACTACTACTACTATTGAAGGGATTTATTTTATTTTTATTGTTGCTTAAATTTGACATGAGTAATGCTAACAAAGCTAACTAGCTCTGGTAATCATGAGTACGAAATCTAAACTTGCAAATTCATAAAGGTAATATGTAAATATGCTACATATTACCTTTTATATGTTTACCATTAATATGTTAAATGTTCACCTCCAATATAGCATTTCTGCTTATCATCTCATTTGGGCGGCAAATCATGTAAGTAGTTTTTGACACCTTCTGAAATAACCAGATCTCGACAATGTCTTGGAGGATAATGAAGAAAAGGGTCACCCTTGCCTCAAGGAGAAATTGTTCCATGGGAGAGGAATACGTAGGGTTATGATTGCAGAGAGGGAGAAGGATCAGAACCTGGGTCCCCTAATATGGTACCTGAGTGCCATTGTGCCTACAGACACTTTCCTTTGTCATTGACTTTCTATGTGTTCAGAAAACAGGAAGCTGTGATGCTGCAAAAAAGAAATACCTTGGCCTCTGATAGCATCATCAGTTCCAAACAATTCCTGTGATTCCTGTGGATCTTATAATTTTTCTCAATAGACCAAAATGCTGATTTCCTGTAGTTCAGGGCAGTTTAGAACTGTGTCCTCCTGCCCTGAGCAGAGGAAGCAGGAATAGAAAGAAGCTTCCTGGGAGGGAATTGTTTGAAGCACAAAGCAATAGTAGGTAGCACAGGAACATTTGGTCCATCTACATTTTGTACCTGGTCATGTCCCAGTGGTATCTATGATTGTGAGTAAAAATCCTCAAAGCAGATACCACTGGGATATAAGCAGATTCTTTTTTGAGAATGCTGACAGAATATATTCCAAAGTCCAAATAGGCCAATCAGCCCTAAAACATTAGTGACTCTGGAGTAAAATCTATGCAATACACACTAACAGTAATGTTTGGATCACTGAAATCTTGTGCAAAACATCTGGCAAATGTTTCTCTAATTTTAAAGAATAAAATTGTAATAATTGCATGTTATGCTGCCTTTTTCTATCCGATCCCTTTAGTATTTTAGAACTGAACTTCCACAGTTCTTAAACGGCATAGTTCTTGGTTGTATTAACTGAGGAATTTGGGAATGTAATTGTTCTGTCTTTAGATTGCTGGCTGAATATAAAGACAGACAGACAACTCTACAAAGGCTTCCATACAAAGTTTTTTTATTGGGTCACCAGGCATTCTCAAATATAACTCACGGTTATGTCGAGATCCATCTAATGTCCAATTCTTTGCATAGCTGGCTTCATAGTGTAAAAGAATAGTGATCTTTCATCCCATAACAAAGGAACAAGGAGGTGAGACACCAGCACGCTGCTGGGATCCAGGCAGGAGTGAAGGAACCTCTCCCAACCCAACCAAGGGTCAATTCAGTGACCAATTAGGATTACAGATGTGACCACATGACATGAACTACATTTCCCAGGATGCATTAACTACATTTCCCATGAGGCATTCCCTTAAGGGAACAGCTCCCTATTCTAACTTAACTAACTCAATTCCCATTACCTTTATACCGTCTGGACAGCACAATAATCCTTACCTACCTGGAGGGTGGCATTTTGGAGAAGACTGATATAATATGATGATTCCATTGCCTGTGAACAGTTTATGACGTGAACCCTTGCTAATTAAATTTGCTTGATCTGATCTGATGGTTTGCGATGATAAAAGTATTGTAAAACAGGAACAATTTTGTTGAAACTCTCACTCTTTTTCTCTTCAAATTCTCACCTTTTCAGGTTCTACCATGACAGCCAACGTTTGCAAAAAAATCACTGCTCAACTGACTGGAGCTATTGGAAAGCAAGAAGATGTGTCGGTACAACTTGAAGCCCTTGACATTTTGTCAGACATTTTGAGCAGGTACATTTAAAAAATTATTTTTCAACAATATTGTTTCAAAAAGCTTTAAAATGTTCTTGCCTAGTAGGAATTCTAAAAATTGACGTCCACACATCTTAAAGGTGCTAAGGTGGAGAAACACTGCTTTAGATAAAACGGACTCTAACAGCAAGGCAAACTACCAATGGTCCTTGAATTACTGGAATGCAGCACACACAAACGACAAATTTATCCCTTTTGCTTCTAAGTCAAAAAGCCCAAGAGAGCCAAATAGCTAACTCTTTGAGCCAAGGTAGCTTTCCCCATCACTGGTCCTTTGAGATTAAACAGCCAGGAGTTGTTGAAGCTTCTGTTCTTAGATTCTTCCTGAGAGGGGAGCATCTTAGCAGAAAGAGGAGGGTAGGGGAGAATATGAGCTGCCCTGCCTTATCAAATGGATCCTTCCAGGATTCAGGAAGTAAAATTTAAGAAACAATAAGTAATCAGAGAAAGTATGTTAGAGATTTTAACTTTATTTTAGATAAATCTTGCCCCCTTTTTTAAATATTAAGGGTTGGTTTCCATTTTTGATGAGCCTATATATCATACCTTTACTTGCACTTGGTTGGTCTTAAGTTGTAATTCCTTTTTCTGTAAGCTCTTTCCCCCCTCCCTGCTAAGCTTAATATCTATCCATGGTTCTTTTTGCTGTTTCATGTCTATAATAAACTAAATACTTTTTTAGACAGGCATCTCAGTGCCAGTTTATGTTTGGGAGTCTGTGACCTGGTAACATACCTCAAAACATGGGTGGTATTCTACCAGTTCGGCTTGGTTCTATAGAAGAGCAGCTGACACCGAGGCGGTTCTCTCTGAAGATCTTCTTTTCTTCAGTTGGGCCCACCCGCCTGCCCGGGCTCTAGGCTGTCCTTTATTCTTATCTTAATTGCTTTGTGCGGCACAGCTGAGTGCCGCGTGTCAGCAGGAGATGGTGATTGCTTGCAGAAGAAGTTGTTTTACAAGTATGCACACGCTTACACGCAAAGCATGCACTCACCTAACTGGTGGTTATGCTGGTAGGATCCTATCCCTCAAAAGATATAGGCCTGTATATATACTAATTATTAGAACAGTGACAATATTTTCTTGGAAAATAGCTTTATTTTTTGAAAAAGGAACAAATCTGAAAGAGATTCACAAGGATAAAAAAATTGTTTATGTTTATGACTTTATTTTATAAAGGAAAATTCAGAAAATAAAAAATTAAATACATCTAAAAGACAGTTTTCTGAAATAAATAGCTTTCTTTTCTAAGAAAGGAGATATAGTTATTGCATGTACCAGGGGTCTTAAATGACCCTGGAGCCCTTTCAATGAAGAGGAAGGGAACATGTCTTCCTTCTTATAGTCTTGCTTATATCCCTGAAAGGAGAGATGAAGGAAAGGAAGAAAAGAAAGACAGCATACAGTTACATCTAATCTAAAACATAAATGGAAGAAAAGTGGAAGAAATGTATTGAAATGGCTGTCTTCAGGAAATTAACAGTTAAGTCCATCTCTGTTTGGAGAACATTTTGTTGATATGAGTTTTGTCTATGGTTTCAGACTAGGGGGAACTCTGTACTCCTTCCATTCTTCTATCCTGAACTGCCTCCTTCCTCAACTGATGAGTCCCAGGTTGGCTGTTCGGAAGAGAGCCATCATTGCCATAGGTCACCTGGTCTTGACATGCAATGGGAATATCTTTGCAGATCTTATGGAACATCTCTTGTCAGAGCTGAGGAGGAATAATTCCACTTCTACTACAAGAACATATATCCAGTGTATTGCTGGTATCAGCAAGCAGGCTGGACACCGCATAGGCAAGTCTTGTGGATTTGGATTTTTATTTTGTTTCTGACCTGCGGTGACTGTTACCACCACTGTTGTTTGATGCCCATTGCTTATCCCTAGAAACTCCCTCCAGTCCTGCCTTGCATTTTTAATAAGATGTTCACCTTATTCTTTCTTTAGTGCCTATTTTGCTCTGAATATCTACTGTTGAAGAAAATGTTTGGAGTTCCTTAAAGGGCAAGTTTAGTTTGGAATTGTGGCCTCCATAAATGAACCTCCTACATAATTAATATACATGCTTATTCTAATAGAATATTCTAAGAATAGAAGCGAAGAAGGTATTCCCCATTAAAGACATCTCCAGAATAGATCCATCCAAGTGGTTTATGTCTTTCAGCCCAACCAGGGGTTATAGGGAAACTCTTCATTTGGAAAATGGTAGGGCTTAAGAACATTAATGGGTGATTTCACAAGGGGGACTAAAAGAAGTTTTCTTTCTCTGCTATTGACACTATTTTCTTGGGCGCCTTGGGTCTTGTGCTTTTATTGTCCACAATACAAATTCAGACTGCATACTTGGATATTGATATAGGCTTTTATGTCAGAGAAATTAAATCATATTTTTTGAAATGCCAGATGCTCCTTCCAATGCTGCTTTGTAAAGCAATAGAAGAACACTGTGGTGGATTTGCTATGCCACCACAACTTCCACCTTTTGATTGAAACACAAATATATTGAGTTCATCAAGCAGCTCTAAGTGAGAAGGACATCTCTTTAACAAAACAGAACCTGAACAGGCATTCTTTTCTTTTGTGATACTCCTTGCAATACCTTTCCTGTGAGATAGACAGGCCCATGTCTACCTTTGCTCCAAAAGGCTATGTTCTCAATGGGCCCCAATTGTTCAGTGGATCTGGGCAAGTATTTTGTGGATCGCTTACTCTGTCTCTGTCTTTTAGGCGATTACCTAGAGAAGATGATCCCATTGATAATTCAGTACTGCAATGTAGAAGATGATGAGCTGAGGGAATACTGTTTCCAAGCCTTTGAGTCTTTTGTAAGAAGGTTTGTACCTTTTACTCAAGTGTTGTATGCAGCTGACTTGGCTCTCATGTTCTTTTGTTCTAACTTTTAGAAGGAAATCTTTTTCTTTTGTCACCTGTTGTTTGCAACAGAAACCAGGGCTATCTGCTCCAACTATCTGTGCTTGATTAGTTACCAGAAACGTGCAGTTTTGTCTGTAGGTGTCATGGTTTGGTTTCCATGGGTGATGGACCTGTATCTGCTAGAAGAATGACCTATCTCTAAGCAAGGGCCTGTAAGGAGTAAGAAGACTTTACGTCAGAGAAATTAAATCCTATTTTTGATACGCCGGATGTTCCTTCCAGTGCTGTTTTGTAAAGCAATAGAAGAACACTGTGGTGGATTTGCTATGCCACCACAACTTCCACATTTTGATTGAAACATAAATATATTGAGTTCATCAAGAAGCTCTAAGTGAGCAGGACATCTCTTTAACAAAACAGAACTGAACAGACATTCTTTTGAGTTTGGGCAAGTCTGTTGCATCTCTTATCACTTTCTTGAATCAAAAACAACTTTTCATAGGGTGAAAAGGGGTCAACTGGACAAATCCAGGAAAATTTGCAGTAAGTTTATGGAGTAGCCCAGGATGCTCCATATTCTGTTTTCTTCCAAATTTGAATTGCTGTAGACTCCTAATAAAGAGCTCTCAGCTAGTGATTCTGGAGAATTGAAATTATAGTTTTCTGCAACGGGGATTTTTGAGATTGTTACTTTTTAAAATAAGATTTTAACTTTTTTTTAAAGACTGATAGTGAAGAAACAAAGGGGATATTTCTCTTAGGGTGAATAAATGTAAATTGGATAATGGGGGCTAAAACATGATTGTTGCCAGGAAGAGCGATATGATTAGATTAGCTGCTTGTCCTGAATCTTCCCTGGATCATGTTTTTATGGGAGCCCCAGATTTCAGATATATTTCAGTAGAATTATCCAGATTGCCTTGCATAGTTTTTAAAAAATAAACTTTGATAAGAAGCTTAAACAAAAATAAGTGAAACATTACCTGGCGACGGTTATATGTGTATGACTCCCTCTTTGTAAACACTTAAAACTACAACCCAAAGCATTGGGAAGTGTGCTGATTCTTAAAAACGATGTATCGTTGTGTGCTGAAGCCAGGGATCATCTTTAGAGGTGAAATGTTAGTTAACTGTATGAAAAACATGAATTAAACATTATATGCTATGCTAATCTACGATTACCTTGCTGTTTCTAAAGGTGTCCAAAAGAAATTGGCCCTCACCTTCCTAACGTGACAGGATTGTGCCTCAAGTACATAACATACGACCCAAATTACAACTATGATAATGAAGAGGAGGATGAAGACGAAATGATGGAAACTGAAAATGGAGAGGATGAGGAGCAAGGTGCTGCACAATTAGGATTATGATGGTCGTTGATAAAGATGAATTGCCTCCACCACCAGTTCAGGCAGTTCTTTCAAATAAGTTTCTTTCTTTTCCGAATCGATATTTCAGAGTTCAGAAGAGCATATAAAAATTATACAGCCATCTCTGCTCAAAATCGATTAGTGAAAAGTCTCAAAAATTAGTTTGGATAGAAATCTGGTGCATCTAAAGAAAGAGTTTAAAAGAGTAGGTAAGAGTAGGTGATAACGCTTGTGGGATCTCAGGTTTCTATATGTTGATAAAGGTTTCTGAAGGTACTGTTGTTCATGGCTATCCTATTATCATTCTCTGCTGTGAATCTTCCTTAAATTGGAAAAGCACGGTGACCTGATTTGACTAGGATCTTTGCTGCTACCCATTCCCGCTCTCCCTGACCTGGTGTTTTCATAGTCCAATCTCGAGACTTTCAAGAAGAGATTGGACTGCCATTTGTCAGAAATGGTGTAGGGTCTCCCGCTTGGGTGGAGGGGTTGGACTAGATGACCTATAAAGTCCCTTCCAATTCTGATTATCTGTTATCTGTTATGGCTATTGTTGCTTGCATGTGGAAAAAGCAAAAGCAAGAAAGCCTGTCTTGGTATAGACCAACTACCAGTTATCCTTGCCCCTTCTGTAGTTGATGTTAGCAGCAATTGGTCTGTGCAACCTAAAGAAGACTTAAGGCAATTTCCTCTTTCCAGTCTAAATATGTAGAATGAAATACAGGTAGTCCTTGAGTTCATTTAGTGACCGTTCAAAGTTACAACAGCACTGAAAAAAGTGACAATTTTCACAGTTACAACCATAGCAGCATCCTCATGGACATGTGATCAAAATTCAGATGCTTGGCAACTGGTTCATACTTACGACCACTGCTATGTCCCAGGATCATGTCGTCCCCTTTTGCAAACTTTTGAAAAGGAAAATCAATGGGGAAGCCAGTGTCACTTAACTTACTAGCTTGGTCAACGACAGTGATTCACTTAACTGGGGCAGGAAAAATCATAAAATGGAACAAAACTCACTTAACACATGGTGTAGGGTCTCCTTAACAACATAAATTTTGGGATCAATTGTGATTGTCAGTCAAGGACTACCTGTAACTCAGCATGGCTCTTTGTTCTTGTCATTCTAAGGTGAAAATGCAGCACTCACAGGGTTGCATTTGAGGTTGGACTGCCATGCTGGATAGATTTGAGCTACGCTTCCATAATTAAAAGAATCCAGGATGAAATCAAGATGGGATTAATTTATCATTTAATTGAAACCATCGTGTTACTCCTCTCTCTCAGATCTTTCCCACCAGAAGTACTTATGGGTCCTCACTTTATTAATGTTTCAGAAACCCACTATTTCTATTTTTATATGAATCTTTGACTGGCTATGGAGTACCTGTTTTGAATTTGTTTTTGCTTTCGATAATGATTTAGTGGGAGGCAAGTTCTCTTTTTTGTCATTTAATGCTATCAAGAGTCCTTCATAATTTGGGCAGGTTTTGAATTCATAAATCATATTAATATGGCTTTACATCCTACTCAAAACTGAATGAGGCAAGCTGAATGAGATCCGTGACAGTGTTATGTGAGAATTTGACCCACAGTCAACTTGTAAAATAGTCGCTGCTGAGTTTTCTTCTGAAAGAAAAAAAAAACCTGAGTTCTATCTACAGTCTCTGTCAATAACAATTCTCCTTCATTCCTCCTCAGAAAGTGATGATGAGTATAGTGATGACGATGACATCAGCTGGAAAGTTCGTAGGTCTGCTGCCAAGTGCCTTGAGGCCATAGTCAGCACCAGACACGACCTTCTGCAGGATTTCTACAAAACTCTCTCTCCAGCTTTGATAAGCAGGTTCAAGGAAAGGGAAGAGAACGTTAAGGCGGACATCTTCTCAGCCTACATATCTTTACTGAAGCAAACTCTGCCCATTCAGAGTTGGCTGCAAGCTTCGGATGAAGCAGGCAAAGAGGACATACCTCTCACCATGCTACAGAACCAGGTGAGTTGACCTTAATCACATGTCATTGTTTGTCATGATATAGATGCAACTAACTGGAGTTTCAAAACAGTTTCAGCTGCTCAAAATTGAGTTATTCTGTAAGGCAGGGGTGTCAAACTCAAGGCCTGTGGGCCAGATCCAGCCCATGGGCCTGCCCTGGAAACAAGACAAAGGACCTGCCCGTGGTGCCTCTGCCAGTCAAAATGGAGCTCGGGAGGGCCATGCGTAGGCCTCCTGTGCTCCGTTTTTGGCCACGATGGCCTCCTGCAGCCCTCTGCCAGTGAAAATTGAGTTCGGAGTAGAGTAGAGCTCTGTTTTCACTGGCAAAGGGCTGCAGGAGGCCGTCGCAGCCAAAAACAGAGCCTCAATTAGTGACATCAAGCTGGCCACGCCCCTCACCCCCACCCCAGATGTCAAACACAACCTTGATGCGGCCCTCACTGAAATCAAGTTTGACATCCCTGCTGTAAGGTATCTGGGCTCTTTTATGATGTCTCATGAAGTTTTGATCCTTGGATCGTTCTTCGATGGACTCAATATTATGCAGCTTCTTGAAAAGGTTACTGCCTCTTGTTCTGTTTGGTATTCTGAAGGATAAAAGGAGCTTTAGCCTTCCTTTGGAGTTGATTTTATGATCTGATCCAGCTAGGAAAGTTGTCTGCAGCAGCCTAGCAGATCTCAGTGGCAATATTTGTAGGCCTCGTCACCTGTCCAGAGTTGGTTTTGTTGCTTATTTGTCATGACTTTTACATCAATACTCTGGGTTGCTGAAAGACTTTCTGCACCAGTTCTAAATATGTAGCCATCCAACAAGATTAGGTCAGAAGTAAGCTTATGTAAATAAACCCAGCTAATGATCTGCTCAGTGTATTTGACCACTCGATTCTGATTTTGGAGACCATGGTGACTTGCCTGCTCATTAAACATAATGAGTGCTTAAGTAAAGGTCCAACTAATTGTTAGAAATAGCTACAGAGATCACTGGAGTTGGGGTAGGGTGGGGTGGGGGTGGGATGGAGGTGGGCTGCATATTTAAATAAAACAATGAGCTATTGAAGATTATTTTTTGCCTAAAGGGAAAACTATACTGTTTATTTCTCCAGTTTAAAAAATCTTCTATGATTTTGTACACCTCTAATTCTTCATTCATACCTGCAAACATTTTCCACATGGATCCAATTTCCCTTTTGTACTAGATAATTAATGTTCGCTTGGATTTTCAGTTCTTTTGGCTTTGAATCAGATTACCGATGAGCTGCTTTCTGATCGCATAGGTTCCAAATATTATCAAAGCTTTGCACAAGCAACTTAAAGAGAAGAGCGTCCGATCAAGACAAGGGTGCTTCACTCTTTTGACAGAACTGGCGAATGTCCTCCCCGGTTGCCTTGCGGATCACTTACCTGCTCTGGTGCCAGGTAAAGCTTGTCTGTTGACTTTGTGGTTTTTTTGACAGCCTACCATGCTGCAGAAGTTTGAGGAAATCCTCTATAGCAGATTTGAGGGACACATGGGAGGTGCAGAGTATGAAGACAGGAAATTTTGTTTTGATTGGGTTGGATGAGGTGCAACTATAAAGCAAGCTGACCAATGTTTTCTTGGCACAGGTATTGTCTTCTCCTTGACGGATAAATCCAGCTCCTCCAATATGAAGATAGATACTCTGTCTTTCCTTCATGTTATTCTCTGCAACCATCCCCGAGAAGTCTTCCATCCCCATGTTAAATACTTGCTGCCCCCAGTGGTAATTTGCATCGGGGATCCTTTTTACAAGATAACTTCTGAAGCTTTGCTGGTGACTCTACAGCTTGTGAAAGTCATTCGTCCCTTGGATGCGCCTTGTACGTTTGACGCCAAACCTTATGTGACAGACTTGTTTTCGGCAACGTTGAAGAGGCTGAAAGCGGCTGACATTGATCAGGAGGTGAAGGAACGGGCTATCTCTTGCATGGGGCAAATCATTTCCAATCTGGGGGACTACTTAAGCAGTGAACTCCAGCCAACCCTGAAGATTTTCCTCGAGAGACTGAAAAATGAAATAACTAGACTGACCACAGTCAAAGCACTGACTCTGATTGCAAATTCCACACTCAAAATAGACCTGAGGCCCATTCTAGCAGAAGGCTTCCCCATCTTGGCTTCCTTCTTGCGTAAGAATCAGCGTGCCTTGAAACTGAGTACTTTGACTGCTCTGGACGTCTTGATCCGAAACTATAGTGATAGCCTCAAGCCAGCCATGATTGAATGTGTTCTAATGGAGCTTCCGGATTTGATTAGTGAGAATGATATGCACGTCTCCCAGGTGGCCATTGTGTTCCTTACCACTTTAGCTAAGGTTTATCCCTCATCCTTGTCCAAGATCAGTGGTACAGTTCTGTCAGTGCTTTTCCAGCTGGTTTACTCACCTTTGATGCAAGGAGGGGCCCTAAATGCCATTGTAGACTTCTTCCAAGCACTGGTTCTGATCAAAGCGGTCCACATGAGCTATGCTGACCTGATGAAGCAGCTAACTAGTCCTATATACTCCTCGACCTCTAGTGGAGTCTCCACCACTTTGCACAAGCAGGCTTTTCACTCCATTGCCAAATGTGTAGCGGCCCTTTCTTCCGTGTGTCCAAAAGAAATCCCTGGCCTAGTAAGCCTGTTCATTCAGGAAGTGAAGAACCCAAAGTCTACCACTGCTGTCAAAATGTTGGCGTTCCTCTCGCTCGCGGAAATAGGACGCACCACCAACCTGAGCGCTCAGAAGGAACTCAAAGCGGTGATCCTGGATGCGTTTGCCTCGCCCAGCGAAGAGGTGAAATCGGCGGCGTCCTACGCTTTGGGCAACATCAGTGTGGGCAACCTGAAAGAGTACCTTCCCTTCATGCTGAAGGAGATTGGTGGCCAGCCTAAACGGCAGTACTTACTGCTTCACTCCCTGAAAGAAGTTATTAGCTCCTCTCCAGCAGAGAGCCTGAAACCTTATGGGGAGGACATATGGGCCCTGCTTTTCAAGCACTGTGAATACACAGAGGAAGGGACCCGCAATGTTGTTGCTGAATGCTTGGGAAAATTGACTCTAGTAACCCCTTCTCAGTTGCTGCCCCGGTTGAAAAAACAGCTATTCTCAGGTAAGGGAAGGGATATGACTGAGGCAATTGCTGAGCTGAGGGGAGGTTGTACTCTTCACTTTGAATCAGTGCTGTAGACCTGTGGAATTTTGTAGCGCATGTTTACCTTCCAATGTCCACCCTTTAACAAGCTGTTTTTGGGAGAGTGTTTGTATTCCCCACGAGCTCCTTTCTAGAAGATCCTGTCCCATTCGTGTTGTAGGCACCATTTTAATGTACTTCCTGGTTGAAAAGATTAGCAGTGACATCACCATTGCCCAGGGGATGCCTGTGGAGGCTCCTTTCATGTCTCCATCAAGGAGCTGGAGCAAATGATGGGAGCTCATCCTGCCACACACAGCAGCACTCGGATCTCGAACATAGGCTTTCTAACCTCCAACTGAGCGTCCTAAACATGTGAGCCACTATGCTCCCTCCAGAGGATGAGCACTATAAAACGAGAGCTCAGAATAATTTCCACACGGTGCATGCTGGGTTTGTTTGTGCTTCTTCATTATTATCAGTGTTCTGGAAACGATGAAGAAAAGCGATCTTAAGGGGAGAAAAGGGGGGGTAGAAATGATCTGTGTTCTTTTCAAGATAAATAATTTTCCCCATTTCTCATTGTAGGCTCCCCCTATGCTCGGAGTACAGTGGTGACTGCAATAAAATTCACCATCTCGGATCACCCACAACCCATTGATCCCCTTCTTAAAGGATGCATAGGTAATTTTGAGTTTTGATAAGAGACTTTCTTTGGAAGTCAGTATAGCGGGCCTTGTTAAATTAAAAAAAGAACACAGAGTAGAATTCATGGAAAAGAGAAATGACCGAAAGAATTAATTGCTATAAGAATGCGATCTTTAACTTTACCTGAAAGTGCTTGGCTTTGCTCTCATTGTTGCGTCCATATCCATCCAACCCTTTCCTGTTTGAATCTGAGAAGTTGTTCAAATTCTAAATGTTTTTTGATGTCAAAATGAATTAGGTGGGGAACAAACAAGTGGAAGTTGAATCCAAAGAAAGAGGTGCTTCTCACCAGTTAAAAGAGGAAATATATAATGGATATTACTCTTTTTTAAAATTTAATTTAATCAAGAAACAAAATCCAAGCAGATCTTTAACTGATTCCATTTTCATTAAATACATTGACATGCCATTTCCACAATGAGCTGAATACACCCTTTATCTAAAATAGAGAATAGTTTTGTTAAATATGCTTAGATCATCTGAATTGTTTCTACATTGCTATCTTTAAAGTACCTGATTCTATGACTGAGTCTAGATGTTAACAAAACTTGAATATTGATGCAGATACTAGGGAATAAATGACAGAATAGGCTGTCCGTTTGATCTCCCCTGCCTTGTTTGAAAATTTGATTTTTTTTATCTTCATTCTGCTTTTGGAATATTATGTGCATCCCAGAATGTATTTAAAGCTAGTGTTGCTGCCTCTTAAACTCTTGTTATGCTATTATCATGCAGGTGACTTCTTGAAAACTCTTCAGGATCCTGACTTGAATGTTCGTCGTGTTGCTTTAGCTATGTTTAATTCTGCTGCTCACAACAAACCTTCCCTAATCCGAGATCAGCTCAGTACAGTCCTACCTCACCTATACAATGAAACCAAAATTAGAAGGGAACTCATACGAGAGGTATGGACCATATTCCATTTCAGCATTATCACATACTGATGTTGGGTCAGGTGTGGGCAGCTATGGCCCCTTTATGATTTGTGAACATCAACTCCCATGCTCAGGAATTCTGGGAGTTGACATACACAGGTCATAAAGGGGCCGTAGTTTGATCTCTGAGTTGAGTGGTTCTCCCAGTATTCCTAACTTACTGTTGTTGTTTTGAATGATAGCCAGGGATAGTGCTGCATGACCAGATCAAATGGAGAATGATAAGTGACATAGATGTATTGTTGGTGTGTGTGAATATAATTAAGCCAATGTCCTGAGACTTGAAAATAAACTAATCCCACAAGTGTATGGAAATGATTACTGAACCTATAATTTAAAGCTGTAAAATGGAATGCCTTCAGCTGAACTTCAACTGGAAATGAACTAAGCAATTCTGTGGCTTCACGCTGGGCCACATCAAGTTGGCATGTGAAAGTTTTCCTTTTTTAAGAACTTCCAGCTACTTTGAATTTCCCCTTTTAGGTAGAAATGGGGCCATTCAAACACACCGTAGATGACGGGCTCGATGTGAGGAAAGCGGCCTTTGAATGCATGTACACACTTTTGGAAAGCTGCCTTGATCGGCTGGATATCTATGAGTACTTAAATCACGTGGAAGATGGCTTGAAAGATCATTATGATATCAGGGTAATGCCTTTTTCATTAATTTTGAAGCTTCTAATTTCATTATTTCATTGAATTAATTGTAGGGCTGTTTTGGATGAATCAGTTACCTTCCCCCCATGCAATGAATCCAGACTGTTCTTCCACAAAGACAATGCCCGAACTGGGAGATCCTATAAGAGTTAAATAATCCTCTTCCATGTTATTTTCTTTTGCCTTACCTTATAACTTAGAAGGTAGATCAATTCTTTTATATAGGAGGGAAGCTTTGTTGCAATGTTGTAAAGCAGTGGCCCCCAACCTTTGAGGCACCAGGGATCAGTTCTGCGGAGAAAGGTTTTTCTGTGGACCGGAGGGGGGCGTGGTTTCACGTGATGCCTGCATCCCATGGATGGAGCTTTGTTTGTGCGGCCCACTTTCTGGCATGCTTTGGCCTGGTGCCGGTCCAGAGACCAGAGGTGAGGGACCCCTGTACAACAGGGGTCCCCCACCCCTTTTAAAGGCAAAAATTGTTACAATGAAAGGGACCACGAGTTGGTGGAAATTATTACTGAAATACATGCTTGAAAAGAAAAAAACGGATGCCAATGTAAGCTTTTCACTTTTTTCATTATGAAGATGCTGACCTTCATTATGTTGGCTCGCCTCTCAACACTCTGCCCTAATGCTGTCCTGCAAAGATTAGAGCGACTTGTTGAACCCCTCCGAGCAACATGTTCAACTAAGGTAATGCCCTGGGAAGCTTGAATATATTTATATCTTGATAGTCCTACTTCTCTTTTTTACCTGAAGTACCTAATTGTTCATGTCCTAAGAGACAAGGGATTACTGTTGCAATAGAGTTACAATTACAATCTTCGACTTACAACCATTCATTTAAGGACCATTCAAAGTTACCACACTGAAAAAGGTGACTTACAACTAGTCCTCGCATTTAAAACCATCGCAGCATCCTTTGGTGATGTGATTACCATTTGTGACCCTCTCAGTCGACTTCTGACAAGCAAATTTAATGGGGGAAGCCCAATTCATTTAATGACCGCATGGTTCATTTAACAACTGCAACAACAGTCGTGGCAAAAAAAAATTGACACAAAATCAGACTCGATGTACTTAATAACTGCCTTGCTTACCAGTGGAAATTCTGGTGCCAGTAATAGTTGTGAAAGTGGAAGTGGCTGAAGCAATCTTAGCTGATTATCGGGGATGAGTTTCCCCTGATTGGCACTGAGGAAGAGTCCTCAAAAACTCTGAACTCTGCTGTCTTCTGTTTTCAAGTAATGGCTCCCCTGGTTAGTCAGGAGGAGCAATGGTTTGTGGCATGTAATCTGGTTCAAGTGATAGTGAGCACTTCTTGGGAGAGCAGGGTTGGTCCATGTGTTTTGAGGAGTTGGTTCATCCCTCCTTAAGAAGACATACTTGGATTCAATAGTGTTGGGACAATTTTGCCTCATCACCAACCTTCCAAGTGGATTGTTGAGAAAGTGGTAGGAGTGTGGCTTCAGGGCTTTTTGAAGTTTGTTAAGCCATTTTCAGGCTGGGTTGAAGTACCAAGACAGTATCATTCATGGTTGTGGTGCCCTTTGGAGGCCTCAAAGGGGAGGTGGTATACCCTTCCTTGTCCTCCTCCATCTCAGCAGATTTCCAATACCATTGACCATGGTATCCTTCTTGATCACCTTTGGGGACTTGGGTGTGGAGGGCTGTTTTGCAGTGGTTCTCCCTCCCCTGGGGCTGATTCCAGTAGGTGCTGGATGTAGGAGCAACTCCAAACTTGGACCTCTCGTATGTGGGACATCTCAAGGCTTAATTATCTATTGCCATTTACAATTTAAATGACCTCACCTAGCAGTTTTATCAGCACTGGGTGAAAAACCATCAATGTGGTGGTGATACTATACATCTTCATCCCTACCTATATGAACGATGTGCTTGAGACTTTTGCCCAGGTCTGGTGATTGTGATGGGTTGCAACTCAACTTGAGAAGGCCAGGTTACTCTGGGTTTTTGCCATCCTTGGATCTAATGTTTTTTTCATCTACAACTCTTGATGCGATTGCATTTCCCCAGTGCTGCGCTTAGTCTCAGGTCCTTCTGATCTCAGCTACTTGAAGAGATGATAACATGGCTAGGAATGGTCTTCGTAGATTTGTCTTGTGCACTACTCGTGGATCAGGAGTCTTTGCATTCTTGCCTTTATTGAATTCCTATAATTGGATTCCTATAATGTGCTGTACATTGGGCTCTTCTTGAGGAACTGAAGAGGTTTCAGCTGGTCTAAAATATGCAGATTAATGAATGTGACTTGTATTTTTGACTTATTTAACATCGAAGTGTTCTACGCATAGCAGGTATGTAGTCAGATTTCCTGACTACACTGAATGCAGACTGATGTTTTAATTTTGCCCAAAGATCTTTTAAAGGTATTCTAATTATAATCATTTTTTTCTAGGTAAAGGCTGGTTCTGTGAAACAAGAATTTGAGAAGCAAGATGAACTGAAACGTTCAGCAATGAGGGCAGTAGCTGCTCTACTAACCATCCCAGATGCCGATAAAAGCCCTGTAATGGCTGAATTTTCTTCTCAAATCCGAGCCAACCCAGAAATGTCTTCCCTCTTTGAAAGCATTCAGAAGGATCCCACTTCATTATCCATAACAGACTCAATGGATCTGAGTTAGAACTCTTGGACTATTTTGTCTGCCTCTTACAATCTACTGTTGCCAGTGCAGGAGCTAGAAATGGTTTGAGAGACAGGTGTCATTTTAAAAATGACAATTATTTCTATTGAAACAAGTTAAGATTTCAGATATGATAAACAGCAACCTTATTTTTCAGTTACCACTTATTCCTTAGTTCCGAAATGCAATCATGTCAGAAGAAAAATCAACCTAATGACAGCACTGACAAGTGTATTTACGACCCCTTCTATTATTAAAGTGAAAACACAATGAATTCTTAAAAGTGATGAGATTGTCATGCTTTACCCCCTAATGAATCAACAGATGTGGCATGAAATGCTGATGTTCATGCTTGCTGATATTACAGTTAATTGATTTTTCAGTGTTAAAAGATTTTATAGCCATTGCCCTGCCTCCCTCCTTTGAAATTGATACCGTATCAAATTACAGAAGTATCTCAATTGTCTTCCAAGATTGAATGCCTTATGCGTCGTTAATGTGGCTTGTCTGCCACTCTGTAATTTTTTTCTTGTATGGACCTTCTTGCTATAATTCTTTTTTTTTTTAAAGGAGCTAATACCAAAGCATTGATTATTTCAAAGTATATAAAATTAGCATGTTATTATCAAGAGACATTCATCTGGTATAAATATGTAGTAATGAATTGGCACCATTCATTTATCAAAATGGAAATACAACTGTAGTGTCCTCAATTTTTTTCATTCAGCAAGGGTCATATTGCTGCCTTGCAGCTCCTGATTACATTTCATTTGGGGGTGGGGGAGTCATATGCCACTTAATACGTGAATCACTTAAGTGCTCTATTTATAAAACAGGGTGTCACTTTTGCTGTACATGCATCAGAAGAAAATAAAGTCAAATATATAAATGATGGAATTTGGTTAATTATTAGTTTTCTACCTAGTTAACTTTTGCATGGACACTTATGAAAAATAATAATTTTGAAAATCCTAAGTAATCACTGTTATGATATAGACAAGCAGAATGTTAACATAAGCAAGCCAAAGAATCATAATGAAGCCTGGTTGTTTCTAATGCTAAAATTGAATCAATTTACAGCAAAACACAAGTTGCACAATTCACAATACCTTCAGTTATAGGACATTCTATATGCTTTATATGAATTTGAACTTGCTACTTTATACAAATTTATTTTAAAATCTTGCGATTTTAAGCACAACTTAAACATTAATGAAACAAAATTGTGAAGCTATTTTAAGACAGAATCTTAATCAGCAGATGACATTTAAGTACTTGGGTTCAATGTACAGGTCCATCTTCAAAAGTACCATTGCTAAACTGGCTACACTGTATATGCATTTCATTTTTGTTCCCTAAATTAAGGATTTTCCATTCATATATATTTTATTTAGGTAGTTGTCCTGAGAATTTTAGTAAAGCATAAGGAACTTATTAAATTTTATTTCTGCCTTCTAGGTTATACTCCAATTTGTGTCACTTGCAAATTGAATCAAAATTTCTTTCAAATCTTTATCCATATAAGTACAATGTTGAACAGAGGATCCAGAACTGAACCCTATGGTGGTACTCTCAATAACTCGTAGTAACTAGTAGTTTTCTAGCCAGCTATGTGGTACATCCATTTAACTGTAATTAAATTCAGCCCACAGTGAATTAGCTTGCTAATCAAAATGTAATATGTCATTATATCTGAAAATTAAGATATATTATGTACAGCATTCCCACAATCTTTTGGAACTTGTTCAATGAAAAATGTAGTTTACTCTGGGTTTTCTGTTGACAGATTCATTCTGACACCTGGCAATCGCTGACTTCCAACTGCATGTTTGACAATATATTCTTTTGTAACTACAACGAATTATATTTGTGCAAATATTTATTAGCAATCTCACTAAGTTTAGATCTACCTCATTTCAGAAATTAGGATTTCTTTTATGGGTGCATCACCTAATTCAATTCATGCCAAAAACACACATTTTCCAAATTTTATACTTTATTAAATATAGTTGCTCAAGACAAACTATTCATTTTCTTCACTGCGCAGTCTGGCATTTGGATTGGTAACTTTGATAGCAAGCTGAGCTGCTCTCTCCACAATTATCTTCCGGTTCTTGGATGAAACGTTATGAGCAATTTCTGCACAAAATGACCTAAAAGCAACCACAAAATAATGTCACAATCTCTTTGTTAATATATTGAATGTTTCTAAAATTTTCCTCAAAATGATTTTTATGAAATTCCAGACAGTGAAAAACCATCTACTCTGAGCAGAACATAAGCTAATCTAGATATATAACACACCTTCTTTCCTATTTTCCCCACAACCACCATCCTATGAGTTGGGGAGAGTAATTGATTGATCCAAAGACACCCAGCTAGTTCTCACGACTATCTCTGGCATTCTAGCATGGTGCTTTAACCACTAGACCAAACTGGCTGTCATTATTGTCCTGCCTCTATTAGGAAGGCAGGCAGCAGTGGGTAGTTTTGGTACTGTAGTTCTATGTTCTCCAAGCCTGGTTGCAAACTCTAGGGAAGCTCCCTTTTTAACCTCCTTTCTCCTTAGTTTTAGTTGGAGAATTAGATGTGCAAAATGAGTCAAGTGCCCCAATTCAGTAGATTGTCCTCGACTTACAACAATTCATTTAATGACCGTTTGAAGTTACAACAGTACTGAAAAAAGGTAACTTATGACCGTTTTTCACACTCATGAAGGCTGCAGCATTCTCATGGTTATGTGATCAAAAACCAGACACTTGGCAATTGACTCATGATGGATGCAGTGTCCAAGGATCATGTGATCAGCTTTTGCAACCTTCTGTCAAGCACAATCAATGGAGAAGCCAGATTCATTTAATAATCATGTTACTAATTTAACAACCACAGTGATTCATTTAACAACTGTGGCAAGAAATGTCATACAATGGACAAAATTCACTTAACTGCCTTGCTTAGCAATATAAATTCTGGGGATCAATTGTGGTTGTTAAGTCAAAGACTATCTGTATGACCACAACACAACTGACAGCTGGGAGTCAATCCTATGCTATGCCTTATTGGATCTGTTTGGGATAAATATATCCGCCACTGCCCTGGGATTAATGTTCGAGATGATGTGGTATATATTATATAGCAATGGGGGCTGGAGGAAAAAATGAGAGTAAAATACAATCACAGTCCAGGATTTCTAGTTCTATTGGTATTTTTTCCAATCTTTAAATACTTTCCGTCAATAATGGCAATATAAAAATTGTTTTCATTTTTCTCAGTCATCTATTTTTACATTATAATCTTTCAGCAATCCTAAAGAATTTTGTAAAGGCAACGAAGTAACAGAAAAAGGACTCATCTTAGGCAGGAAGAACCAGACATTCTGAGGAAGAGAATTACAAAAGATACCTAGAAAAGATGCCTAAACTAAAAAGGCTGGTTTAATGGATTCCATCTTAAATTTCAGAACAACTTAATTTTACTATAGCAGCGCAACTTTGGCAGATCCTAAAGAATAATTATAAAACACTTTTTCCAACTTACTTGTTGCTCATCATTAGCACCTCGAGCTCTTTGACATTATGAACAAGAAACTTCCGGAATCCCGAGGGCAGCATGTGTTTTGTTTTCTTATTGCTCCCATAGCCAATGTTGGGCATCAAGATCTGGCCCTTAAATCTTCTGCGAACTCTGTTGTCGATACCTCTTGGCTTGCGCCAGTTACGCTACAAGAATTCAAAAACAATTGGAAGAACTTCAACATGTTTTCAGAGTTTGTCATTTTAAAGTTTTGAAGACCCACAATAAACCACCAGAGTATTTTAACATTAACTGAAGGTTTAACATTAACAAAAAGAATATCTACCTTGATTTTGACATAGCGATCAGACTGATGACGGATGAACTTCTTGGTCCTCTTTTTGACAATATTAGGTTTGATGAGAGGCCTCAGAGCTGGCATTGTAACTAGAAAGAAAAACATATGTAAGGAATTATGGCCTGTAGTCTATAAATATAAATAAGTATAAATATTTATTAGCTTGTTGATATATATATATATATATATATATATATATATATATATATATATATATGTTTCATATATATATATAAACTTGTTGCAGAATATCTTCCATTTGCTCGCACTTTTCAGAGCCAGAAACAGAATGGGTGTTTTCTGCAACTTATATTCCTCCTGTGTCCAAAGCTGGAAGAGTACAAAAACTCTCCAGATGCGATCCTGGGAGGTTATTCATTTAAAATGTGAGTTCTGGGGATTTCTCGTTTTTCGTATTTCTTTAGTATATACTGCATTCTTAAAAATGATACAAATTCTGTATTACTTAAAGTAACTAACAGCAAAACCAACGGGTCATCTATTACAAATGGATTCATGGAAAGTGGATGCTTTGTCGGGAAATCAGATTAACTTTTCCCAATTGTTATTGAGATTTTTTTCTTTGTTAAGTACTGAATCAAGACTGCAAGGTAAATTACCAGGACAATCTACATGTACCATTGTAAAAATACATCTGCAGCATGATGGATGAGCAAGGCAATAGTTGCTTTTTTGTGCCCAGCCACTGTTCTTTCAATTGGCTTTCAACTTTAAATTTTCATCTGAAAAGAGACCAGGTTGGACTTGCCCTTGGGAATTGTAAGGCTTTCAATTGCACACAACATATATATCCCTGTAGTTCATTTTCACATCATGCCAAGTATGCAGGCACTGGGAAGATTAGCAAAATCATAACTCTACCTTCTTTCATTGCTAATTAAAAGGCTAGTATATGAAAATAAATCTTCAGATATAGCACATTCATATATAAAAGGAACAAGCTCTATAAAGTGAGTATTTCATAGAAAGGACCAAATGGCTTCCGTAAGCCAAGGCTATGGATAAAATTATTGCTGCTACTATGAAACAACTGGGTCTTGGTCATTTTAATAAGAATATCAAGCATTCTTCATTTTCAGTGAAGTTTTATTAGATGAAAGAGCAGGTATATATCATTCCCACCACACACACAATTGGATACATGAGGGGAACAATGCTCTGGGATAGCTGTCAACTGATTTATGTCTTGCAAAAAAAAAAAACCCCAATGGTCTACAGGAGAGGTAGTCCTTGGGTTACAACCACAATCGAGCCCCAAATGGACGTTGCTAAGTGGTTAAAACGAGTTTAGCCCCGTTTTATGAATTCTTGCCACAGCTGCTGAGGGAATCATCACATTTGTTAAGTTAGTAGGGTTGTTAGTAGGGTGGGGTGCCTCAGGGGTCAGTCCTCTCCCCTCTTTTGTTCAACATTTATGTGAAGCCGCTGGGGGAGATCATCCGTGGTTTTGGGGTGCAGTGTCATCTGTATGCTGATGATACTCAGCTTTACATCTCCACCCCAACGATGCTGTGGAGGCTATGTCCCGATGTCTGGAGGCCGTGCGGATTTGGATGGGCGGGAACAGGCTCCAGCTCAACCCTTCCAGGACTGAGTGGCTGTGGTTTCTGGTGCCCCGATATGGTCAGCTGACTCTGTCGCTGGCTATTGGGGGAGAGATCTTACACCCCACAGAGAGGGCTCGCAATTTGGGCGTCCTCCTGGGTGCACGGCTGTCTTTAGAAGAACATATTACGGCCGTCTCCAGGGGGGCTTTTTATCAGGTTTGCCTGATTCACCAGTTGCGGCCCTTTCTGGATCGGGATGCCTTACACATGGTCACTCATGCCCTTGTCACTTCTCGCCTCGACTACTGTAATGCTCTCTACATAGGGCTCCTGCGGGGAGCACCCGGAGACTTCAACTGGTACAAAATGCGGCTGTGCGGGTGGTTATGGAGCGTCACAAAACGCCCATGTGATGCCTCTCCTGCGCGAGCTGCATTGGTTGCCGGTGGTTTTCCGGGTTCACTTTAAGGTTCTGGTTTTGACCTTTAAAGCGATCCATGGCATTGGACCAGGTTATCTACATGACCGCGTTCTGCCGGTAATCTCCCACCGACCTGTGCGTTCCCACAGAGAGGGCCTTCTTCGGGTGCCGATGGCTTCCATGTGCCGTCTGGCGACTCCTAGAGGTAGGGCCTTCTCTGTGGGGGCTCCCGCCCTCTGGAATGGTCTGCCTCCGGAGTTACGCAATAACACCGACCTGAGAGCTTTCAGACGTGCATTAAAAACCTGGCTCTTTGAGCAGGCCGGCCTAGGCTGAAATGGGATTTTTAATTTAGTATTTGAGTTTTAAACTGGGATTTTAAAATTTGGGGTTTTATTAATTTATTGGGGGAGGGTATAATTTTAGGCAGCCTTAAGATATTTAGTTCTCTTTTAACTTTTATCTTTGTAAAAAGTTTTATGGTTAGCTGTACACCAACCTGAATCCTTCGGGAGAAGGGCGGTATATAAATATATTAAATAAATAAAATAAACTAAATATAGAAGGGCGGTATATAAATATATAAAATAAATAAATAAAATAAACTGGATTCCCCCCATTGACTTTGCTGCTCAGAGGGTCGCAAAAGCAGATCGCCTGGACACTGCAACCGTCATAAACACGAGCCAGAGGCCAAGCGTCTGAATTCTGATGCCAACGGCCCTTCAGTATGGAAAAACGGTCATAAGTCACTTTCAATGTCACTCTCAACGGTCGCTAAACGAACTGCGGTTAAGTCGAGGGCTTCCCGTATCGTTTCTCAACCTTAGCAACTTATAAGAAGGGCGGACTTCCACTTCCATACTTCCCAACCCGCTCTCGGGGCAGTCTCTGAAACTCTCCTGCCGCCTCTGAAAATAGCAGCTCCAAATTATCGCCTTCTAAGCGAGAAAGGATCCTGCCAGCTCTTGCGCTTGTCCGCCTGCTGCTGCAGTTCCACCCCAACCAAGAAGCCGAAGCCCGCAACCGCCCACTCCCCACCCCATTACAACGTGCGAGAAAACCCGCCGTTTATCTCAGCTTCCGAAAAGGGCGGCGGGAACTGACGGAAACCATCTGCGAGTAGCCCCGAGAAGGAAGAAAACTCCGCTGCAATGTCTCTTCGGCCAGGATGGCAACGGATTCCCGACTTACCGACTTATCTTAAGTGCCGCGGTAACGAAACCTTGGCGGCACGGAAGGAAAGAGAGAGAGGAGCCGGAAACGGAAAGGGTTGATGGGACGCTCGGGGGAGGGAAATCCTGGAAGGTCGAATGAAAGCCTTTCGAGTCGGATGAAGAGCCACGGAAAGCTGTGCCTTCTAGCCGGTCAGTCTTGTTAAAGGACGATCAAATGAAAATGCATTTATTTAAATTCTATTGATTTTCATTGAATTCTACTTAAATAAAATCCACATTTCAACTCAACGAGCAAGGACCTGTGTACGTCACTTCCGCCAGCAGGGGCAAATTGTAGACGAGGAAAATAGCCCACGGAAGTAAGAAAGTGTAGAGAGAACTTGCTGTTCAATTGAGAACTCCTTATAGATTTAAACAGCGGACCCCGGACAGGGCAGCGGCGGAATCGTCTCTAGACCACAGGTCTCCAACCTTGGCAACTTTAAGACTTGTGGAATTCAACTCCCAGAATTCCTCAGCCAGATGTGTCTGTTTCTTTTTCTCTTACCCCTCCAAAGCGGAGAGGTTGCAGAGGAAGGGATTTCAAGAGAATAAGCTATGCTGGCTGGGGAATTCTGGGAGTTGAAGTCCACAAGTCTTAAAGTTACCAAGGTTGGAGACTCCTGGACTAGAAACAAAGCGTGCGCACCCGCAAACTCTTGTAACTCGCAATTTCTCAATGCCTTTTACAAATTTTTGCATTTACATTAATTATACATTTTAATTCAATGTAATATTTATTTATTTTTTAAAAAATCTGCCATCTGTTTTCTGATCTTAATATCTATGGGGCAGGAGAAAATGAATGGATGATCATACTATGAATTCCATCAGAGAAAAAGTCTTTCCTGAATCCTGATGTTACGATTATCCACGTCCTCCTTTGCCTGTTCAGCTATTGGGGCACCCTATAGACACCAACAGATAGAGATCTGTGAATAATGAAAGAAAATATTTAGGAGACCCCGGTTATGAAAAAACTTTATATCAGACATTAACACAATTGATCGGGTTCAGAGGTATTTCTCAAGAAAAGTACTCCACTTCTCCACTCACAATAGAATCCCTTATGCCTTCAGCTCGAAATTCTGGGCCTGGACAATCTAGAACTGCTCCGCCTGCAGTCCGATTTAAGCATAGTACACAAAATTGTCTGCTATAACATCTTGCACATCAATGACTTCTTCAGCTTCAATCACAATAATACACGGGCAAACAACCGATACAAACTCAAGGTAAACCACTCCCAACTTGATTGCAGAAAATATGACGAGTGGTCAATGCCTGGAATGCCCTATCCGACTCCGTTGTTACACCCTCAACCCCTCACAGCTTCAACCTCAAACTGTCTACCGTGGACCTCACCCCATTCCTAAGAGGTCCTTAAAGGGAGCATGCATAAGCATACTAATGTACTGTCCCTGTCTTACTGTCCCCATTTATCTGTATTTACTTCCTTTGTTCCTGTTTATGTTCACACCTATACTTGTTATCTTGTACATGTTTGACAAACAAATAGAAAAGTAAAAAAAGATTAAATGAAATATGGCTCAAGATTAAATATCAAGAAGACAAATTTGTCAGTCTGCATGCTGAATGACTTTACAGTTGGTGGCAAACAGGCTTGAGGGAAGATGAAAGGCAGCAGATGAGAGGGGTGGATATAAGACCTTCCAAGAGATTATTGGAATGTTCATAGAACAAATTATTACTAATAAATGGTCGAGGTGATGCTTGCTTGTGCAATTTCCAGCAGCAAATTTCTAGAACAAATTTCCAGAACATTTCCAGCAGCAATTTCCAGAACAAATTATTACTAGTAAATGATCAAGGTGATGCTTGCTTGTGCAATTTCCAGCAGCCAAGAATGTGATTAAAATTCTGCATTCTGCCTCCCCATTTTTCAAAGCAAATCTCTAATTTCTAATGGAAAGAGGAAAAAACTATAGAACTTCAACTATAGAGCTGGATCCTTCTATAAATTAACTCTTATCTGCAGCTGTGCATCAAATTGAAAAATTTAGAGATTTTGCAGGTAAGTTTCAGTATGAAAGCCCCAAATTGTCGTTTCATACCTGATGTGCAAAGGCAATTTTGTGTGGATGCTTGGGTTGTACTACTGACATGTTGTACAGGTTGTGCTACTGACATGAACCATTATGATGAAGGACGTAAATATTCCTGTCAAATATACATAGCCTAAATTACATGTAACTGATCTTGTTATGTGATATAAAATATTCCTTTCTGAAAAAGTTGAGATTCAAATATAAAATTTTGGTTTCCACTTAATGATTATGTCTCGTGAATATCACAGTAACATTTCCTAGTGATCCTACTTGATCTGGAAAAAGGTAAGCATCATCAGACCTGCTTAATAATTGAATGAAATATCAGCAGGAAACCCAATATCTCATTGGAAAGTTGAAAAAAATCTCATAGAAGAAGACCAAGACTTTTGTTTTGTCACCAAGAAAACTACAGGATGTATCCATACAGCTGAGCTTTATTCAAGGGAGGGAGAGTAAAAAAAAAATTTTGTTTGTGGATACTTATTCAGTAACTATTAAACAGAAAGGCACCATTTACAAATCACATCCCTAAGATGACAACTGGATTCAGACATACACAAAAGAATAATGCATTTTGGCTTAGTATATTAATCTAATTGTTTTTAAAGTATGATGTATGGCCTGTGCCTAGAATATTGTAGAAGCCTAATTGGTTCATTAAACAAATTGCAAACAGTTGTAGTTTACTTAATGAACCAGTTAGGCAAATTAAGGCTCAGTGTAGTATATAAAATAAATGAAGATAGCATTTCCCATACTAGTTGCATATTCAAAACTTGAACATAAAAATGTACAATTCATAACTAATATAGCTCTACTATACACATGGATCCACTTGATGTATATAAATGTAGCTTGAGCTAGTGACCAATCCATGAACACTCATGGGTTTGACCTGCTAATTTATGAAGATCCAATAATAGGGTTAAATAGCTAACTGAAATCCTTGAAAGCAGCAGATTCAATTCTTCTGTTCAAAGGATGTGTGTTTTCTGCTGTTGAAAAAAAAACCATGGTAACCATTAATATTAGCCACATTTTATACTTCTGCTCTTTTCCACATTCTATTCTGCCCTTTTATACCTCCACTGACAACTTCAGTTCAAATTAGGTAGTATACTATCATTGTCTGGATATTAATGTTCTAATTGCTCCATAAATTTGTTTGGTTCCAAACATCCAATTGGGAGATTTTGCAAACATATAACAGAAATGAATGAATGATGAATGAACGAATTCTTTATTGGCCAAGCATGATTAAACTCACAAGGAATTTGTCTTAGTGCATATGCTGTCAGTGTATATAAAAAGAAGATACATTCATCAAGAAACATAAGGTACAACACTTAATATAGTTATAGGGTAAAAATAGGCAATCAAATCATACTAGGAAACAGTCAATATAAATCGTAAGGATACAAACAACAAATGTCAGCCTCACTCTTATTTGGATCACCCCTTCCCCCTCAAATCAGGGGGTTGTCAGCAGTGGTGGGATTATTTTTACTACTGATTCTGTGGGCATGACTAGGTAGGCATGGCTAGGAGGGGATGGTCAGGTGGTCATATGACTGGGTGGGCATGGCTATGTGAGTTTTTCTTCTCCCGCAGCACCCTCCCCGTGTCCTGATTTTTGCCTACTGAGCCTGAGGAAAGCCTCCCTGGGCACTGAAAAAAGAAGCATTTTGAAGGTAAGTACAACAGCAAGGGGTGGGGGTCAGCTGTCCTGCACAATTTAGATTAGCTAGAAAGCAAGAAATCTGATGATTTCCTGCTTTCTAGCTAATCTAAATCACACAGCACAGCTGATCGTCGGAAATACTGGTTCGGAAATACCGAACCGGTAGCATTTTTTTTACTTCCAGAATTATCCTGCTGGCATGACCATTAAATTAAGTATTTCCACGTTTGGCTGCAGAAGTCAAGCCAGGCTTATTGAGGTTTACCTGTCCAGCAAGAATGGGACTATTGAAGCAATAAAGCCTTGCTAGTGGTCACATAGTATAAGGGCTCAAAGAATATCACACTTCCTAAATGGAATTTTGTAATCCTCCAAATGGTAGCTTGAGAAAACCCTTTACACTCCATAGGATTTCTATTTCTACAGTGGAGTATATTGTATGTAGGCACTACAGGATGAGATAAAAACTGACCATCTTCCATCTCTACCAGAAAAGGTTATGATGGGAGGCGTTCATTTTAGGAAAAGAATAAATGGAGGACAGTATATGACATAGGTTGATAAAACTATCTGCAGTGTAGGAAGATTATAAACAAGGGAATTTCCTCCTTCTTGTGAAGGGGGAAACCAGAACAGCTTAGGAGCTTTAGGGGTTTTCCAGATGCAATTTGTTGACTGAATGCTTAGCTAGTCTTGTGGCTTGATCCAGCACAACTCTTTTGCCTGATGATGCCAGGACACAAAATTGGGACATTACGCCAACAAATATGTCATAGCCCTTTCATCTCCTTCAACCTTCTCAGCAGTACCATTATTATAACAGTGTTTAATATATCTCCCGCAATAACAGTGGGAAATGTGCAACCTAAAGAGTCTGTGTGACTGACAAAGCTAATGGGCACTGGAATTTCATTTTAGAACGCTACCAGTTTCCCACCCGTTGAAAAAGTGGCATATTTCCTGTTTTGTGTACCTCTTTCTGTTTCTAAGGAGGAACCTGTTTCCCAAAAAACCCAGATATTTGATCCTTTCATTGAAAATCAGTAGCATGGTCATTCACACAATATGCGTAAAGTACATACAAATTGATTGTTTGAAAGCCCCTTTCACTAAGCCAAAATTTTGTCATGTTGTGTATATAATAGGACTATGACCGTTTATTAGTCCAATGGAGCAGATTTCTTGGTCAAGTTCTTCAGAAAGGACATCAAATGTAATAGTTATGTTTGCGAGTTTCTGGATCCCCTAAGGTCATGTATCCCTTGTTGTTGACTGGCCAGTTGCGACGTGGAACGTTAATACCAGGATTGACTGGGCGTGTGTGAGAGACACGACTGAACAGAACTTCACTTCTATCCTGTCTTGGTTCAGGTAGATACAAGTGCAGCTTATCAAGGAGATGCCCCGGCCAGAAATTATTAGGATTGGTCAAGGGATTCAGGTAGTGATACATTCTCCTCAGTTCTCTGCAAGCAAATAATATGATCATGAAACAATATACAGAAAAAGTAAGGTGGAGATTTAATACAATGAAAATTTTGTCATTTTGCCAAAAAAATAAAGAAAAATCTAGGGTTTGAACATAAGCTGCAATGTGTCTTTGATTCCAAATTTGCCAGAATGCCACTATGCAGTGCAAGCAGTGGTTTAGGTTTAATATGCTGTGTCAATGCAATTAATATGAAATTCCTATAGGTGCACTAATAAAAAAAAATTAAAGGGGAACTGACATTTAACTGTTGTCATCTTAATAAGAATAAATCCTAATTCAAAATAAAAATAAAGTACTGTAACTTAAATCTTAGATGCAAACTAAAGGCTAGGGCCCAGCTAATCTGCAACACTGTCTTCTGCTGGAACTCACTTGCATCTGCATTTATTATGTATCCTGAAAAATTTGATTGCTAAAGGAGAAACTGCTTGAAACTGACCTGAAAAATAAACACATTTTAAAGCCAGCTACATTTTAATTTAAAAATATATACTAAGAAAACTAAAAAAAAAATCCTTTTATGAACTGTAAGTAACAGTAGGCAATTCTTTGCATGTATGGATTGATTAGGACAGGGACTCAACTTCTACCGGTAATAAAATAAACAGATTTACATTTGCTATTACTACCGTACTTTTATTTGGGTGCTACATTTGAATATTTTAAAATTATTTTTGATGTGCATGATTCTGAATAATCATTTTTAAATAAATTTCCCCAAATCTGCTTTATCTAGAGGTATACACATCATTTTCCAGAATTCTCCTGCTGGCATGACCATTGCTAAAAATTCTGAGAATTCAAAGGTGTAAATGGAATTTACAAAGGAATTCAAAGGAGAAAATGTAGGTTAAATACATCAGATTTAATTACTGTCTGTAACTGAAAAAAATTCTTTTACCTCTTTCAAGCTCTAGAACTCAGAAATGTTTGTCAGTTGAATCTGACATCTTTGGAGCTTTGTAGATGATTTATAGATACAGTTTTAAAGATGAGCTGATACTAATTAAGTTTGGGAGCTTATGAAAATATTAGACAAAGAAACGAGTAGTTCTGAAAAAAATAAATGGAGCCTTTTCTGTGTATTTGGGGTGGTTTAAGAGCAAAACACCTTAAAGAGAGGGGAAATTAGTTTTTTCGAATATTTGTGGTTTTGAAATGGCAATATAAGTGCCCTGTGACACTAAAGTCAGCTACTCTGCCCCTTAAAATCTACCCTAAATGCCACAATGCAGGGAGGGAGGAAACAAGTCTAGGATTTCTGCTGCAATTGTCATTTCAGGGTGTGCAAGCCGGCATTATATACTTGACTTTTTGCATTGCCCATTATGGTTTATGTGATATCAAAAAACAAAACGTAATGCTGAAGTCCTCAGGTTCATAATCTTTTGTTTAAAATATTATTTAAAAAGAGAAGGGGGTTGAAAGAAGGAAGCTTAGAAAAAGAAACTGGGGTGGGGGGGAGAGGAAGAAAGAATTAATAAAAGTTATGAACGAAGAACAGGAAGAAAGCGAATTATTAGGTGAACAAAAAGAATCAAGAATTTCTAACAATCCCTATGCCAACTTCTAGACAGATGTAGATCTTTAATGCCAAGCTCAATGAAAGAAATGTAAAGTCATACCTTTCCATGTATTTTTTTGTAAACTCATCTAGACCCTCAGGCAAATTCTCATCAAGAAATTTCTCATTCCAAATATCCGATGGGGGATATATTTTTTTGGAGTGTTTACTGCAAAAGCGTAAAGAATTTCAATTTAGAATCAATCAGTACTAAACAAAAAAAAAATTGGGCAGCTGGATGGCAAAAAAAAAAAAGAAGAAGAAAGAAATGCTATATTGTAGAGTGTATATTGATAAATGAAAATAACAGGTTAGCTCAGTATTCTTTAACCTCAGCAACTTTTAAGATTTATGGACTTCAACTCCAAGCTGCCTGGGGAATTCGGTAGTTGAAGTCCAACATTAAAATTGCTAGGGTCAAAGAACAATGGGATAGAATCATATCCTTTGCTCTCAACATAAAAGTTTTAGTTAAGCTACCATTATGGTCAATTATTTGCTGACCTCCTTCAGCAAAAACTACCCCTAATTTTCTCTTCATCTGTAAGAGAAGAGATGCAGAAGGGCACCTTTTGTATGGCCAGCTGTCAAGGTAGGACAGCATCAAAATAAGACTCCTTCTAGCTTTATACTGTTTTCCTTCTTTTACTGTTACAGCCATGATCACAAATGGCTGGACAGCCCAATGCTGAAATAATCCAAATTTCCTTTGTAAATGAAAGCTGGAGAAAAGAAGGGAGATCTGCACATTCATATTCACATTCATTCAGATTGCTAGTACATAGAAATCTAAATAGCCTTTGAGAATATATAGCATCTAAATACACCCCAAAGAATCAGATATATCTTTGCTATGATAGATAAATTTGCCTAATCTATAAATAAATTGCATAAATGCATTTTATTGTTTTTGGCCTCATACCATGCATCCCACAATTTAAGATTATTAATCCAACATGCATTTCAAGTAATTCTGTTGGAATTTTACTGAAATTTGCAATATAACATTCCTAAAAGCTTGCCAACATTACAATTCTTTTACCAAACTATCCAACTCTGGATTAGCACAAGACCTCTGGAAACTGAAAACAAAATTTTAGGATAATTCTGTAATACCAGAGTACATTCCTAATTCTGTGTCTTGTCCACTGAAAAAAATACTCTGTTCAAACCTATTGCAGAAATTTTGCTGAGCTCATGGCAAAGAAATATTCCATAAGAAGATGTATGCATCTATTATTCCTATGGGAAAATACTTTTACCAACAGCATGTAGGATTATACAGAATAATATTGATTTACAACAGAAATCAATGTTATGTAATAGGCGCGCAGAAGTCCAAGAAAAAAAGATAATCATTTTTACCAACAAAAACACAAAAATCAGTTTTGCAGAATGGTTAAATCAAATCGAATACAGGTAGTCTTTGATTTACGCCTGTAATTGAACCCAGAATTATGGTTGTAAATTGTTGCAGTTATAAGTCTAGGAATCCTGGGACAAGATGTGAAGTTACAACCATTTTTTACCACAGTTGTTAAGTGAATGCAGTGATTGTTAAGCAAATTCATTTTTCCCCCAAAGAGTGTTTTTTTGCTGGAAACTGGAGCATTGGAAACTGGCAAAAAAAAAAAAAAAGTTGCAAATTGCGTTAATGTGACTGGGACGCTGCGACCAGCCATAATGGTGAATCAGCTGCCGGGTGCCCAAAATATGATCATGTGACTGGTGGCTCAATGTAGCCATTGTAACTCCAAAAAATGGGTTGTACTGTAGATTATTTGAAGGGAAGATTTCTTGTAATTTCAAATGGACATTAAGTGAACAGTCGTAAATTATGGCCTATCTGAATGGAAGGGAAATGACAGTGCTTGTAGATACTGAAGCTCCATTATTCCAAAAACTTTTTAGATAATTTCATTCTACTGAATACATACCTCATCAGTTTCTTAAATTCCCTAAATGATTTCCAGCGGAAGGCCCGAGGCAGCTTTTTGACTGGTTTCTTAATTGGTTTTGGCTTTCTAGAATAAACAAACAAAAAAAGATGAACAGAAATTGAGATATTAGGATCAGACCAGTCCTCCACACACTGAGCTTTCTTAGATGTGTTAGAGCACGGGTCTCCAACCTTGGCAACTTTAAGACTTGCGGATTTCAACTCCCAGAATTCCTCATCCAGCAAAGCTGGCTGTGTTAGAGGATAACTCACAATTTTTTATCTCAAAGATGCTTTTTCAAGAGGCAATTGGACTTTTTTGATATTCTTTGAAGACATTTTGCTTCTCATTCAAGAATTCAAGGAGCTAAAGAAGCTTCTTGGATGAGAAGCAAAATGCCTTCAAAGTAAAACAAGAAAGTTCACCGGTCTCTTGAAAAAGCACCTTTAGGACAACCATGTCCTGAATGCCTGAGAGTAGACATTCCCAAATTTTTAGATATTAACGGGGAAGAAGGCATTAAAGTATGCTCAACAGAAATTGAGATATTAGGATCAGACCAGTCCTCCACACACTGAGCTTTCTTAGATGTGTTAGAGCACGGGTCTCCAACCTTGGCAACTTTAAGACTTGCGGATTTCAACTCCCAGAATTCCTCATCCAGCAAAGCTGGCTGTGTTAGAGGATAACTCACAATTTTTTATCTCAAAGATGCTTTTTCAAGAGGCAATTGGACTTTTTTGATATTCTTTGAAGACATTTTGCTTCTCATTCAAGAATTCAAAGAGCTAAAGAAGCTTCTTGGATGAGAAGCAAAATGCCTTCAAAGTAAAACAAGAAAGTTCACCGGTCTCTTGAAAAAGCACCTTTAGGACAACCATGTCCTGAATGCCTGAGAGTAGACATTCCCAAATTTTTAGATATTAACGGGGAAAAAGGCATTAAAGTATGCTCAGGAAAACTAGGGTTGGGATCACTTGTTCATGTGCCTGTAACATTTTCACTAAAGTAGACAGGATAAGAAAAAGCAAAAAGATGTATATATGAATGCACAATCCTTTTTTTAAAAAAATAGCAACAGCACACAATATTCCGTGTTATGAAAAGTTATCATCAGATGCAAGGAAACAAAATCTGTAAAGGCGAATGCTCTGCATGTTCTCTTAAGCAGATCTAGCCCTGCATTATGGTTCTATAGTGGCCAGCCAGCTGTCTCTAGGGAAACATACGCACAAGGCATAATATGTACTAGCCACTCCTGATTTGTTCCCACTATATTGTTTTCAGAAGAACTCTGCCTCTGAACATAGTGGTTTATTCAATTATCTACCTTCACCTATAAAAGTTTTTCCATGTTATAGCTAGAATCTAGCTGGATCAAAGGTTGATTAATGGAAGTTGAGGGAGCAACCAATTAAGCATTAATGTGTTGGCAATTTGGGAATTGGCATTGATGTATTAGCAGGACTGCTTTGTCTACCCAGAATTGGAAAAAGTTCAGAGAAGAGCAGCTAAGATGATCAAAGGCCTGGAGACTAAAACAAACAAAGAATGGCTGCAGGACTTGGATTTGGCTAGTCTAAAGGAAAGAAGAATTAGGGGTGACATGTTAGCGGTATTCCAGTATCTGAGGGGCTGCCACAAAGAAGAGGCGGCCAAATGATTCCACAAAGCACTAGAGGGCAGAACAAGAAATAGTGGTTGGAAACTAATCAAAGAGAGATGCAACCTGGAATTAAAGATAAATTTCCTAACCCTGGGGACAATTAATCAGTGGAACAGCTTGCCTTCAGAAATCATGGGTGTTCCATCACTGGATGTTTTTAAGAAGAGTCTAGAGACATACATTAAACTAAAATGGTATAGGTTCTCCTGCTTGAGTAGGGGGTTGGACTAGAAGACCTCCAAGATCCCTTCCAGCTCATTCTATTCTATTCTAATTTGTAGCACCCAATTCAGACATCCTGGGAGAAACCACTTAAGGGCCCTATAATTGCTATGTGGGGAGGACCAACAGTTGAGGATGCTGGATTTTTTTTATGGCTGTGCCAATGTTGCGGAAGTGCTTCCCAATTGACATCAATTAGGCCTTCTGAAAATTGTTAATGATAAATTATTTCAGAGAATCTATGGTGACAATTATGCCAATGTGAGGTTGGAGGTCCTTAGCGTTATTTTATAGTAGTGTTGATTTATGGCATATTTTTTATAGTGGATTTTTCGTGGCATTAATATGTTTGCTATGAATTGTCTACAGTTCATCAGATAGTGATGGGTACATAAATTAGCATTCCTTCTGTTCAATTAATTGCAGTGTCATAAAAGAGCAGCAATTATTTTACACAGGTGAGGTAGCTGAAGTCCTCAAGATATTGCTGGATTATAATCCCCAACATCTTTTACCACTGTCAAAACTGGGAAAAATTACTGGGAGTTGTAGTTAAAACTAGGAGAGAATTTGTTCTTTCTGACAATGAAAATGTGTATCTTTTTTTATTTGGCCCGAGGGTTGTATTTGGTTTTTAAAAAGTGTGCATTCTCCTTCTGTCCTATTGAAGTTATAATTTCATGGCAAATTCTCCCTTTTGAGGAGCTTATTCAAAGCTTTTGAAGGAGCCACATAACACCTCAGGGTCTGTGTACCTATCTTCAGAGACATTTGCTCTATGTTAGGTTCATATGAAACTTAAATAAATGAGGATTTGGAGCTTTTAAAATAAAAAACGAAGAGGAAAACCTAAAGAAAAAAAATGTTGTTGGTTTATTGTTATAGAGTAAGTTTGTAGCTAAGTAAAAGCAAACCCCATCATTCTTCCAGTTCTGCTAATTTATGTCAGTGTAGAATGTTTTCAGTGGTAACATGTGTACCAAATATAGTTGTGATACTTTAGTTTCAGATTATCCAAAAATTAGTTATTGACTAATTTACAATAAGCATATTTGTTTGCTTACGTATATGTACCCAACTGGAAGATAATTACTGCAGTAAGAGAATAATACATGGTATATTTCTGCTCTTCAAAATAGCAGATTAAACAGACAAACAAACTCTGGTTTTAACAGTGATATGCTAGACCAAGAATTAGTGTGAACGTCTATGCTGGTTAATTCATCTCTGTATATGCATCATGAATTAAACAAACCTTTCCTCCTTGGAAGAGCTGTCCACATCAGATGATTGTCCCAGATAAACAGAATTGTCAATATAACCCCCTGGCTGCCTCAACTTCCGGATGTCCTTTCCAAGTCTCAGGAGCCTGTCTCCTGCGTACAGCAGACCTATGGTACACAGCGGTTGTTGTTGTTTTAAAGAACATATGTAACATATTACGCAGACTAGTAGTTGTGGACCTCAATCTTTTATGACAGTCTCAGAGCAGAATTAAAAAAATTAAAACATTAATATAAAACAGAACAGAACAAGATATAATACTATATAACTGTTAGCGGTGAGATCATCGATGGGTGGCCAAAATCGCCTAATTTTACAGAAAGTGTAGCAGAATTTAGCTATGTTCCAGGTGACTATCATACTGATCCAATAATAACACCTGTTTGTAAAAGAGATCAGAATTCCCCAGTATTTTATCTGGTGCCGAGTTATGAGCCGCTGAATCCTCATACAGGGTATAACATAAGGAAACATGAGCTGTCATTTCAATGGCTCCTTGCCTACACGGACACGATATTAGCTCATATATGGGACAAGCTGTGAAATGTCATCTGAATAATTTTCCTCTATTGAATTTACAAAAGAGACTTGTTAAAGCTTTGAAAAATGTTTTGAGAAGGGAGAAAGAAAAAAGAAATCAAGTTTTAGGTTATTAATTGAAGTGACTAAAGATTGAGATTATTAGCAGTAAAAGGAAGGAATATAAAGTTAGTTTATTGATCAAGGTTAAAATAGATGTGTGTTGTTTTCTCTGATAACCCTTACTGTACTTTTGCTGCCCCCAGGACTGAAATGATGAGGCTTTAATGATTTGTTTATAAATAAGACATGGGATATGGGTAGAGGAGATCATTTGTTGCTTTTTAAGAGAAGATAAGTTACTAAAATTGTTTATAGGAGCCTTTCTTTTTTTCTATTTAATTTGCATTAGTTTTATTGTTTTAATTGTAATGTTTAATAAAATTACTATAAAATAGAAGCGAGATGAAACTCTATTCTCCTGCTACATTGCATAACTTGTTACAGCTACATTAGACTTTTAAGCTACTGGTTTTCTAAGAGCAGCAATCACTGTTTCTGAACAACAGTTCAGACAAATAGCTGGATTCACAATGGCCCAGGAAAATCACCTGTGCAGACCAATGGATCATTATAAAGTTTACAGACAGCATCATTTGCAAACCACAAATTTTATCCATGATTTTATCAGTTAGCACATTTTATGGCAGGAAGATTCTTTAAAAATGATGGAGCAGAATAATGTCTATATGTAATTGACAATCTGCCATATGGATCACACATTTATTCTTTGTTATATGAAAGTTGGGAAGTTGGATAACTTGTTGGCCCTCACTAAGGAAATGAGCCTGAGACAGCAGCTTTAACTCAGAGTTTGAGACAAGATCATAAAACTTGTTATGCACAAGCCAAGGTGGAACTACAGAAATCTAAAGAAATGCAAAAAATATCTGACGGAGTCCAACATGCGCTATACTATTTTCTTATCAGTGTCCTTTGAATTAACAAGTCTTTCTTAAAATTTTCTTAGATATTAGACTAGTAGGAATTGCCCATGTTCTGGAACCTGCCTTTGAAATTGTAAGGATTAAAAAAATATTTTTATTTTAATTCTGTCAGAGTATATTCATTAACTGGAATAGAGCTTAGTAAGAAAGTCAGCCAATGAATAGGCATAGCAACAGACCAGCCAGCGGTAGCTGAATTGGAAAGTGAAACTAGAAGTAGCTTGGGTGTGGCTCTGCTCTGAATTCTGAAGCTGCTGCTTGTGTTTTTGCTTGTAACCTTTTCCACATTGGAAGAATCTATTATTGGTATTGTACATTTTATTCTTTTATCATATATATAAAGAAGTTAAGGAATCCTGCTGAATCTGTGTGTGTTTTCTGGATTTGAATTTCTGCTGCAAAATCTAACAAATTCACAGTCCTGCACGGAGCTATTCAATACAGTCTTTAACATCCTTGTTTAGAAACGTCATGAAATTTAATTGGACCCGATTTCTAAGTGCTATCACAACACTACTAGACCCATTTCCCCAAATTTAGAAATATAAAATAGCCTTCCACTTAACATTTTTGTCTGCTAGTGGCTTCTATCCTGAATCTATGAAGCTGGAACACAAAGTTAAATTTGGATTGCCTGATATAAGGCACTCCTAACTGTTTGGTCTTTTTCATACCTCTTTTTAGTGCTCTTTCTGAAATTGGAATTCCATATTTTTTGCAAAGCTTGACACACTGACAGTAGACATAGTGGCATGCTAGTCGATGCTGGTCTACCAATTCTCCCATTTCACCCTCTAGGGAGCTTGGCAAGCAGTGACTATCGACAACTGGGTCTCCAGACCTCACTAGTCTGCATTGTTCTGCAAAGTCTAATGGAGTTGTCTTTCTCTGTAAAAATAAGACGGTGTTTCTGTTATAAAGCAATATTATTGTGCAATAAATTTCCTTATACTGCTAAAGTTGTAACATAGTAGGGAATGAATTAAAAGGACACAGACATTTTTTTTTATCCTTCCACAAGAAAAAAAACCCTCAGCTCTGTTGTAAACCTTTACTGAAAATGGATTGAAAAATGTTTTTGCAAAATATGTGAACTGGGGACGCTTGCTACATAGCAATAATGACTTGGCGTCAATTGCTCTAAGCAATCAATTCTTAATGTCAAAGTCAAATTCCAGTTTATAAAATCTCTGCCTTACTGCAAAGGGAAGCTTCAGAGGGCATACCCATTATCACAAATATTTTAGTTCAGGGGCAATCGGTACTTCCATCTGCCATTTCTGCATTTTATACTGAACAGGTATCTAATGTTAAAACTGTATTCTTACCATTATCCCAGGGGAGGAGGAAGATATGTTAGATATGTTCACCTTGAGTTATTTGTAAAAATGATAAATAAATAAAAATAAATATCACCCGTTATTCAGCAGGTAAGTCAGGGTGTTTGTTAGCATCAGGGAAAAGTGGCAATAGACAGTATAGAGACGGGCAATAGGGAGAGCAGATTCATAAATGAATGATTTTTAACCAGCTCAACCAGCTTTAACTCAGCAATGGGAAAACCCATTACATCATCTAACCTGATTGAAAATAGGAAAACTGCTGTTCAAGATCCAGGGAAGGTGTTACTCCTCTAATAGAAAGATGATAGGATTAGCCAGCAATTACATATGCTGGGCTCTTCCAGAGGTAGAGCTATTTCTGTTGCCTACATTTAAGTGAACGCTGATAGGGAACTACTTTGGCAGTCATCCTTGTGAATGCTGCCTTCATTGGGCTTTTTTACTTTTTCACCCTTCTCTGTTGCTGTTTCTTTCCCTTACATTTCAAGAGCCCTGGTGGCGCAGTGGTCAGAATGGAACATTGTAGGCTAACTCTGCCCACTGCCAGTTCGATCCTGACTGCCTTCCATCTTTCCGAGGTTGGAAAAATGAGGACCCAGATTGTTGGGGGCAATATGCTGACTTTCTAAACTGCTTAGAGTGGGCTGCAAAGCAGTATGAAGTGGTATAAAGGTCTAACTGCTATTGCTATTTGTTGAAACATTTAGTGATTTATCTGAAGTACCATAAAATGAAATGGCCTTCTGCCTATAATTCATCCTTACTTTATGCAATCGGTTAGTAGTCAGTTCCCATGATCCAAAGCAAATGATTCTAGGGTACAGTCAGACCACAAAAATACAGTACCTTTAGCCGCCGTCTGGTTTCCTTGTATCTCTTCCCAACTATTTCCATTTGGCTATAAGTTAAGTGCCTGCGATCTGGCTCAGTATTGATGGGAGGAACTTGCAAATGGTTTGATTTAGGTTCACAAGCTACCTGAGAAGATATACTGGACTTGGCAGGAGGAATTATACCTCCTTTTGCAGTGATGGATGAAGATGTTGCCACAGGCAATAGCTCTTTAGCATCGTTATTAAAACAAAGGAAAGAAAGCAGAACATAGATTATAAAGACAATATTTCTTCCTCATCTACTTCCCACTCCCAGCAATTATTGAGCTGTTTTATCATGCTGACTTCTACTTAGTTCAGGAAATACCTTCTCAGAAATTAGAAAAATGTCCTGTCTTACATTCAACAGTTGGTATTCACAATATTTACTAATCCTTTTTAAATATATATTAAAATAACCAAAATAATTAATACATACTGTATGAATATATATGACTGTTGCTTATTTCTGTACATATATTAAATTGCCAAACTACAGCCAACCTATAGCCAATACCTATATAGTATTCTGTCACTAACTGGAATGTCAATTTTTATTAAGTTATTTATATATTCCCCAACTTGCTATCCTTCAAATATGTTGGGATTATAATCTAGAATTTCCAAATACAGTACCTTAAAAAAAAAAACCTTAGTTGTTTATGATGCCATCAACAAATAAATTCTGTAAGTTCCCACTAATCAAAGTTATCAGGAATTTAAAAATATTCAACGATCTGTATTGATCTGGTTCCTTGTTACCTTGCTTTGGCTGTTTCCAGTTCTCCTTTATATTATCTATCCATAATCTTTGACATTCAGCTAAGTCAGCCCCAGTTATAATGTGTCCTTTCTTTGAAATGGTGAGAAAGACAATGATTTCTTCTAAGTCACTTTTACTGATAGGTACCTTTGTCTGGAAACAAACAGAGAATAAAAATTGCACTTAGGTCTGGGACTTGACATGATATGAAAATCCAAGAGGAAACAGCTATTTCAAAGCGAACAATTTCTCAACATTGAGATACAAACAAATCATGGTCCACTTTCAAGTATTACTATGTGCACAGGCCTTGATTTAATGAGCAATATGTGCATAGAAAAAGAATGTGCAATTTTCTATGAGAAATCTTGCAATCCAATGATTGTAATACAAGCAATCTGTACCTTGAACACCAGCAAATTGCAAACTGGTGATGCTTCTGTGATTCTCTTCATTAAAAATGCTATGAAGCAGTTGGAATTTTTTCTTTTTACTAGCACTTCTGTGCTGTATTTGTACAAACAGATACTCTCATTCAGTTAGGGATATGTGAATGGAAATGGCTTTCATATAATATGCTTCTAAAAAATTAGGGTATATAAATATTTATTTAAATATAATGTAAGTCAACCATACATGACAAGAATCTAAAATGTTATAGCAAAAGCCTGGTTAACGATTATGGTCCCAAGTATTAAGATTTAAACTTCAATTTTTTTTCATCAGACTTTACTGTCCTCATATATTTATTTTTGCTCTTAATCTAACATATTCGGGAACAAACTCTACAAGATTAATAATTAAATTAATAAAATCCTCTAGTCATAGAAAATAACACTATATTTTTTTAATACCAGTCTAAACAAACGTTTTAGGACATTTTAGGTTTTCCATATATATGTAATCAGTTACTGTATTTATAAACTATGAATTTTGGTGTAGTGGTTAAGGTGCCGGCCTAGAAAACAGGTGACTCTTGCCTTAGGCATGAAAGCCGGCTGGGTGACTTTGGACCTGTCACTCTCTCTCAGCCGTGATATACTCATTATGTTAATCTTAAAGGAAATCAGCCTGATTTGGGGTTGATTTGGAAGGACAGATACTGAAGCTCAAATACTTTGGCCACCTAATGAGAAAAGAGGACTCACTGGAAAAGACCCTGATGTTGGGAAAGATGGAAGGCAAAAAGAGAAGGGGATGAGATGGTTAGATAGTGTCACTGATTCAATAAACAGAATTAGGGCAGAGAGAGCCTGTCATGCTATGGTCCAGCCTGTCGTGCTATGATCCATGGAGAGTTGGACATGACTTAGCAGCCGAACAACAATACTCATGATGAAACTTTTAAAACTTTCATCTAAAATGGAAAAAAAAGGAATCACATAACTGAAAATCAGTGGCTTCATTGTTGTATTTTGGCAATGTGGTGTGGAATTGCACTCAGGATTGCAAAATAAGGGGGCTGGGGTTGCATGTATCCCATAGGCTTCCCACAATTAGCTTAACATATTTTAATAAATAAACAATGGGTGGCATTCAATATGCTAAGCTAAAGTCCCCCTTCCCCTCACTATCTATGGGAAAAAAACATATTGTCAGTAAAGGTAATGAGCAAATAAAAGCCCTTATTGACCCCATGTGCAGTTTTTCCCTATTAAGGCATCAAGAAAGAATCCCTACATTGATGCTCATCTAAGTATGTAATCGTGACGGCCACTGTGATGCAGTGGTTAAGGCACTACTCTAGGCTAGAAATGGAAGACTCTGAACTCTACTCCTGCCTTGATATCCTTGATATCAAACTAGGGGAGCTTGGCCTGTCACTCTCTCTCAACCCTAACAAACCATCTCCAAAATCTTGCCAAGAAAAAAATCAGGGACTTGTGTCCAAGCAGTCTTCAGGAGACAACAGTGACTCAAAGTCACAAAAATTAACAACTAGGGAGTATAAGGGTTTTTCCACTTACCTCCTGGATAATTCTAAGGAAATCCACTCTTTTGAACTTCATTGTCCTACTCCTGTCAGCTTTTTTGAAGAGATCCACAAGCTTGAGTTTTTGCTTATGCAGAAGGTTTTGTAGTGTAATAATAGATGGTGGATATGGAGCCCGAATAAGAGGTTTAGTTTTCACTGGTTCAATCTTTGGTGCGGTCTGCGGAAGAGACATCAAAACATTTTAAAAGGATTATACTCCACTTTGTTTTGATGAAGCAGAAATGCAATGACTTGTTTGTTCTTCAGTCAATCAACCAACCAACAGCTGTATTGCAAAACACAAGCAGATTGGTGGACATATTACTGAAGGCAAAAAACAAACAGACAACTGGTCTGACATATGTCCTATTTTTATCTCATTTTGTGGCTTCACTGATTGTATTCGCTGGTCAAATTTATTAATCCAAGGGCTTCACTAATAATAGAGCAAGAACTCATTTTATAATTGTATTTGTATTTGCTGCAAAGGAAATAAAAAGCAAGATGGGCTGCTATACATTTCAGGCAGGCAGAACCACAATATGGTAGTCCTCACTTAATGACATTCACTTAGTAATTGTTTAAAATTATGATGCCCCCCCCAAATGGTACTTACTACCAAGTTCCAGAGTTTTGATGGCAGCACCCCCTCTCCCCACAGTTCCATGACTGCATTTCGGGCACTTGGCAATGGCCAGTTGCAGTGTTTTGCAGTCACATAACAACAATTTACATTTTTTGCTGGCTTCTGGCAAAAAAAAAAAACCCACCCAAAGGAATGAATAGACTCATTTTAATACTGCGGCATTCATTTCATTTCACAAAAAAAGTCATAAAATCGAACTTATGATTGTCATGATTTAGAAATTTAGACTCTTTTACCGTCATTAACTCGAGGACTACCTGTATATAAACACCAAGTCTATACAAATATATTATATTTTCTTTCAAGACTAAAAATGAAATGTTCCAAAGTCTTTTGACTCAAAAAAGGAGGAGGAAAAGGCTTTAAATCTGGAAAAGGCAGATTCTGCAAAGACAGATATTCTCTGCATACATGGCTTCTTTCTTTCCAATAACTCATATACCTTTGCTCTTATTGCTATAAGCATGTTCCTAAATACAAAATTTAGTGTCGATAACGCTAAAGATTTATTGCTGGGCTTAGTATAAAGCCTGACTGAAACGTGAGGTATAATTTTGACTGAGTTCCTGGGACATCGTAATTATCTTAGATTTTTTATGCTGTCCCTCCTGTAAAGAGTTTGAGACTCTATTCTTTGCTTTATCCTCACTACAGCTCTTGAGACATAGGCTGGACTAAGAAAACATGAACATCATGGATAACAAGGACTTTTAATTGATGTTCCTCCATTATAGTCCTAAACTCTAATCCACAAGTGGAGCCTTCCAGATGTGGTTGAGAAAGGCCATTCTTCCTGCTGGTTCTGTACCATGACATCACACTGACTTCCTACTATGCTTACCTTAACACATTGAAGAGCCTGCAACTCAGCTTGAATTTTAGCCTCTTCTCTTTCTTTTTTTATTTTCCTCAGGATGCTTTCTTCTTGCTGAGTGAGAGGCTTCTTTTCAGTCAACCATTCCTCCAGATTTACACAATTCTCCAACAGATTACGCAGTTGTTTTCGCTCCTTAATCCAAGCTTCCATATTTAGCAGGTCACTCTCCTCAGTGGAAATGCTGTCCTGGGCCTCTGGAGGTGCTGTCAGCTGCTGAACTTTCTCCACTTCACTGGGGACAGGTGGCCGAGGCTTGTGAATACTAGGAGCCACACTGTCCATAGGTGGTGCAATAAGAATACGCCGTCTTGGTTTAGGTGGGCCAAATCTATTTGGTCTCAATTTTAGGGAATAATAGGGATATTCATTTCTCAGTTTATACTGTTTAAAGCAATGGCTTAAAATCCTATCTGAGGCAGATTCTTTATGAGACTCTTCATTTAAGGTGGGCTTACTTTCAGTGTCACTGAAAAGGAAAAGTCAAAATCATTAATACCACTCATCCAGTCTTTTAAAAAATAAAATGCAATAAAAACATGATAAAATTAAAATATCTAATGGTACATCGGGAATATTAATTTCTGTAAATATTTTTTGTTTTCTTGGGGACAGAAATAAAGTAACACAACCAACCTAAGATTTCAACAGATATTTACAGGTATGGATTTTTTCAGAAATTATACAGATGGGATAAAATCTATTTATGAGCTTTCCTTTCTTAGGGGAAGGTGAGGCCACAATGCAAAAGTATTTTTCTGCATATTTCCCCCCAAAAAAATTCAAATGAGAAAGGACAAGTTTAAATGTGTCAACAAGATTGCATTAAAAATTGCCCAAGTAGAATCCAAAGTGTCTCTCCAGGCAGGGCTGGGACAAAAGTCTCTGAAAGTTCCTGCTCTTGCATTGAACTTGATGGAGCCAAGCATATGAACTGTAGCTAACAGAATGCTTCCAATCTTGATTGGCAGGGCCTGAAAATTACTATCTCCCACATATGGAGAGTATCTGGTTGGGGACACTGCTGTGTAAAGAATTACTAGTTGCCTGGAGATAAGATGGCTTTTATTTATTTGTATCTCACCTTTATTATTTTCTACAAATAACTCAAAGTGGCTAAACATATCCAAAACACACCTTCTTCCCCCTATTTTCTCCGCAACAACCACTTTGTGGATCAGGCTGGGCTGAGAGTGACTGGCCCAATGTCACCCAGTTGGGTATCATGGCTAAGGCAGAACTAGAAGTCATTGCCTCCCACTTTCTAGCCTAATGCCTTAACTAGACCGAACTGCTTTCCTAAAGAAATTCCCTGGCTCTTAAACCTATTCATTCTACCATTCAATGGCAAGAAATAAGAGGCAGAACATTTTACCTCCTTGTCCCAAAGGGGCTTTCCCAAAAGGCGACTGGACTTTCTTGGTTTTGTCCTTGAAAACGTTTCACTTCTCATGCAAGAAACTTCTTCAGAACTTCGATGAGAAGCGAAATTTTTTCAAGGAAAAAAACAAAACAAGAAAAGTCCAGTTGCTTTTTGGAAAAGCCCACCAGGTCAACCAGGTCCTGGATGATTTGAGAATCTCCCAAGCCATTCTAACTCGTTGCTACCACCAAGCGGCCGTTCCGATTTCTGCAATCACATCGGATAACTCTACTTATTACCCCTGAGAAAACCAAAAGAAAAATCTTTATGAACCGGGAGGCCCCTTGCTGAATTCTACCAACCGGAGAAATGAAGAAATGGAGTCGTAAAGAGATTGCGATATGTAAGTGGTCCCTGAAATGTCACTCCGGTTTCGCGTGCTTTGTGATAACCAGCTAAGCTGCTCCATTTTGCTCGACATTGCGACGTCCTAGAGCAGAAAACTTCACCGTCGGCGTCTTCGGACCCGTGGTAAAAAAACAAAAACACCGTTTAACTGGGCTGTGCGAAAGACAGGAAAAGCCCGCCGTTCTCTACAATTCTGGAGCCGAGGAAGAACGGGGAAAAAAAAGGAAGGAAAAATCCTCGTTCCCTTCGCCAAGCTTTCTCTCTCTCAGCTGAGGTAAAAATGACCTGACAACGGTTTCCCACGCCCCGCTTAACGCACCACCATTAGAGCATAAGGCAAAAATGAGTTTTGGTGGGCACCAGGACAACGGGCTGGCGGGCTGGCTTGCATGCAGTTGATTGGCGCAGCTGGAGACGATCGAACGTTGTGTCGCAAAGCCGCGGGGACGCCCATCTTAATTTCATGCCGGACTTTCCCGCCTCACCGCTCCCGTTCCTTCCATTTTTAGGGCTGGGACGGGGAGTTAATTAGCAGAACAGGGAATCTTAGCTAGCGTCAATCTTAGCTAGCGTCACGCCTTGACAACCACCTCCATTCATGACACGCAGCTGGATCTTGAGAAAATAGCCATTTATGGAGTAACTATGTGCCTATGGCCTTAATCAAAGTTCGTCTAAAATTTCGTAACTAAGTTCCAGTGACGGGAATAGCTTTCCATGTTGTCTTAAATCATGATTTGCAAGGCAAAATAGCCGAGTACATATTGTATAATTTGACCTATTTGTGAATGAAGCTTTTCCTGGTTACTGCCAAACCATTAAACTGCTGAAATGATAAATCACACCTAAAAAAATCAGATACAGCATGAGGTTAAAGAGATTTAAACTACTTTGTGGTTCAAAATAATAGTGAATATGAAAAAAATACTTGATTAGATACTAAGTAGGAGACTAAAATGAAGACAAAGCTAATTTGGCATTTCATCGGTCCTACCACCTCTTCTGATACATCCCTTATTGAATTGTGATTCTTTTCTTCCACAAACCAGATTCTAACTATAATAAAACGCTGTTTTAAATTCATTGGCATGGCTTCCTATCTTTAACGTGATTTGCTGTCAGAAAGCCGATGAGATATGGTCCTATCATAAAGAGTAACAGATTTGGATGGGGGCTGTCACAATAGTTTAGATCCACACCTTCTCATTGGTTTCTTGATTTTCATTGGTTTTATCACCATCTTCTTGATCCAGTCTGAATGAGAAACAGCAACCAGGAAATCAGTAGGAAAAGCCTCTTTCAGAGGGTTGGTTAGATAATTGAATTGGAATCTCTAGATGCTTACTAAATTGTAAATTGTACAGAGTCCTGGAGTATTGTGTTCTGATGTATTACAGTAAACAAACTTCAGTATTTAAAATTTCCATGATGAAAGGAGTGAAAATGAGAAATAGAATAAAATTTAATAAATTCTGAACAGGCATATAAAAGGAACACATATTTATAGTTAATCAAGTGGGATAGGAGAAAAAGCAGTTTAAAAAAATGAGAAAGGGGATGCCAAGAGATTATATAGAGCTAATGATTAAGATTTAATTTGTCATGATTTTCCCACAGCCAGGAATGATAAATGTTCAATTTGTGGTCTTGTGGCTGTACCTGAAAGACAAATGAACATGTTTTGCCTCATCAGTACATCAGTGATCTAATGTCATCCATAAACCATTTTGCACATTTTATTGTATTTATTTTATTTGCTGAAGTATAAAACTTTCCCCTCTATCACAGAGCAAAAGTGATTATTAGCACAAGACCTCTCAAATAAATATGAGAAAAGTATGGAGGGTCCTGTTTTATTTCTTAGGTTGTGATATTAAAAATACTTTGCCGAGCTAATGATTGTTATATTTTAAGACACAATAAGGACAAAATGCAAAAAGGATATTCAAGTCTTATATTAAACAACATTTTGTTATTTTCTGAAGTTCTAATTCATATGAACCATGTATCTAACTGTAATTATAATTTTTGTATTATTTCTAGGTTACAGATTACTGTAATTAATATTAGTAATATTAACATTGTTATAATATAATATTAATATTGCTGAAATTAATATTAGGCTCTCAATGATTTTCATTAAAAAGCATCTATTACCTCTTTCCATTCATTCACACAGAAAATTCTGTAAGAATCATTTCCATATTTTCCAATTCCATGTAATTCAATTGGATATTTCCACTGCTTAACCAAATATTCATCTAAGGAACAAAAGAAATACTCATAATAAAAAGCTGGACTAAATTCTATTGGTTTTAAGTTTATGCAAAATAACTTACGACTTCAAGAATAATTGCTCATTTAACAAAATGCAAATTATAAGAAATCAAAACTTGATAAATTAAAGTTATGAACTTGTACTATCCAGTACCTAACAAAAATAGAATACTAATAACATAAATGGCATTTCACTTCTATGTTCAAATAATTTCACAGTAAGTCCAAAAATGACATATTACTAAAATATTCCAATGCCAATCTCTCCAAACTGTTTTAATGGCAAAAAAATCAATTTTAAAAGTATCAATACATAAATTAAACAAAAAACATGAAAAAGGTCATTAATAGAGATTATACAGATTGTGTATACGTCTTTTGTATCACAACAGGTACTAAATAGTAATGACTTCAAATATGGAATAAATTTCCACTTCATGTCTCAATCATGAATGTATTAAGAGGTCTTTGGCAAACTATCCTTCCTCAGTTTTGGCCTTCCAACCACAATAAATAAAAATACTGATATATTATAGAACTGTATCAAGGTTTTAAGAGATAATATACATGAAACATATGGAATATTGTAGCTATTACCTGAAAATTTGACAATGGTCTTTGCTCTGAGTTCATACAGGCCAAGAGGTTTAAGCAATTCTGACATTTCTTTCCAATTGGCAGTTCTTGCTACTTTTGGTGAAGGATATTTTTTAAAAAATTCCCACAGCACAGGAATAGCCATCTTTCCTAGGCAAAAATAAGAAACTGTGAATAACAACATTTGCACTGAATTTGCAAAGCTTGCTGCAATTTCCTAGACAGATTTTTCTGCACAAAAGTAACTTGGCACAAACCTATTGAGAGTTTTTAGGATACTGATATATTACAACTTATGTACAGGATTCACATTTCCTACATGTAAGTAATTTCAGTGACAGAAAATCAGTGTTGTGTGAAGCAGCCCTATAGTTTATATTGTCAGTATGGTCATAACTTCATCAGCTGATTTTTAAACTATATATATAGTTTAAAAATCAGCTGATGAAGTTATGACCATATATATATATATGAGCCAACCAAACTTGCAGGATATATTGAGCAAATGTTACTATTGAATCTCTACCATTTTAGTAGCATAATTCACTTTGCATAATTTAAGTTCAATATTGTCCTCTTTCTGGATCTCCTTACCAGATGGATGACAGCCTTTTTCTTAGGGAAAAAATCCACATTCACTAGCAATACATCAAATCATAATTTGGATAGAACCACTTACATGCAATGACAAATATGTAAACTAAACTAAACTAAATAGCATTTTATAGCCTGATTAGCACTCCCTGGGAAATCTATGTTTTAACTTGTCTGCAAAATGAATTGCACATGTTCCAACAATACTGGACTGAACCACAGGAAAGCAATTCCATACATGGGAATTCAAGGTGACCATGATTGGTCTCTTATTTACCTGAGGTTTTGTTCAGAAATATAGTTGCAATCAGAAGTTTCCATGAATCGTGAAACAGTGTTTCCTGAACCAGATTAAAAGGAGAACGAGGTGGAGTCCATTTCCTAAAAGCTTTCCTTCTTGGTGGACTTGGAGCTAAGCATACATAAAAAAAGTTACCATAATTTGCTTTTGTTGTCTACAATTACTCCAAAGACAGTCTGGGTTGCTTGGAACCCCGAGAGAAATCAGATGTATCAAAAATCTGTTTTCTTCTGACAGTGTTTAGATGCTTCTGTTAGACTGGCAATACATGAAGCAAAATATGCTGACAGTTATAAACTTCTGTTTTCTCTTGTAAAGACTGAAATTATTAAGAACTATAGTTAAGTTTGTTTTAATGAGAACAATTAGAGGCTATAGTCTAATCCTCAATCAAATTCAGTAGTTTAAATTTTACATAAATCAGAGTTCCCAATTTTTTATTAGTAGAGAATAATTGTTTGTTTAAAATCTAAATAAAACCTTCTGTTCATATAATTCATGAATAAAAGCCCATGTGCTCAAAAGGAAAAAATGGTTTTCCATTACATCTGAATCCAATCAATGTAACTGACCAAATCTTTTAGAAGGGATGATTCAATACACAGGAGATTACTCCCTTCACTCTATCTTTATTGGAAACCAAACAGCTATTGATATAGTATAATATATTTAAAATTATTCTATTGTTTATAAATCATCCAAATATTACCCATATTAATTTACTCATAAAAACAATTAAAAGTATTTATACTTATTTCAAGGCATCTCTACTTACATTTTACTATGCAGGTATAAAAACATTTTAATTTGCTTCCATATAAATATGACTAATATCAGACTGCAAACCCTATTAGAATTATTTTTAAAAAAATAAGTTTGCTAATTTTCCACAAACCTTTTTCATATAAAATATTTTTTACCTTCTTTGATTAATTTTCTGGAAAAATATGGACTGGTTTTCCGCCTTTCTACTTGGGTTCTTTGAGTACAGCTCTCTAATTGTAGAAAAGCGAAATGAAAAACAAAAGCAATAAATAATGTAAATTTTTTACTTGGCCTTTTGTGGACAGAAGACATACACAAAACAACAATCCCTTCTTTCTGCAATTACAGATAGTCCTTGACTTATGAAAATTGAGCCCAAACTTTCTGCTCTGAAGTGAGACATTTGTTAAGTGAGTTTTGCCCCATTTTACGATCTTTCTTGCCACAGTTGTTAAGTGAATCACTGCAATTCATAAGTTAGTAACTTGGTTATTAAGTGAATCTAGTTTCTCCATTGATTTTACTTGTCAGAAGGTTGCAAAAATGTGATCAGATGACCTTGGGACACAGCAATAATCATAAATATGAGCCAATTGCCAAACATCTGAAGCCTGACGACATGATCATGGGGATGCTGCAAAGGCTGTAAGTGTGAAAAATGGTCATAAGTCACTTTTTTTAGTGCCATTGTAACTTTGAACGGTCACTAAACAAACTGTTGTAAGTCGAGGACTACCTATAGTAGCATTGCCTCTCTGATTATCCAGATCTGGTTTTTAGGAAGAAGATAGGTTATGTAGAGAGGTGTGTGTGTGTGTGTGACAGAGAGAGAGAGAGAGAGAGAGAGACTGATGGAATGAATGAGATATGTTCTTTTTCTTCACTCCATGCAAATATATCCAACCTCTAAGGCAGTGATGGTGAACTTTTTTGGCACTGAGTGCCCAAAGTGAAACACTCAAAATGGAACATGCATGTGCCCTGCCCCTCGCACATGTGCGGCAGAGTGTCAGCTTTGGAAACCATATTCCACGCTGCCACATAGCCTGAGAAGTTGGGAGAGCGGTGAGTAGTTCTAAGTAGACAAAATAAAATTATTTTCTTAGTTCAAGATTATTAAGTGTGGCACAGCAGAGAAAAAGGATCTTACACTGAGACAGATCATGATTGGTCCATGTGATATGATGATGGGAGAATGGATTGTAGTTTGGGACATTGTGGAAGTCCAGGAAACTTTAGTTTCGAGACTTCACAGATGTGCCAGGTGCTATTCTAATAAAGGTACTTTTGAGATTATGCTTGTCTTGGAGTTACTGATTGGAATGGAGGTTTGCTGGAATGCTGACATTTCGAAACTAAAGTTGAAGACCAGCTAGGTGGGAGGTGCATGTGGATGCGCAGCTAAGCTGAGGCGAGATACGCGTGCCCACAGAGAGGGCTCTGCGTGTCACTTGTGGCATGCATGCCATAGGTTCACCACCACTGCTCTACGGAATACAGATAATCCTTAACTTACAATTGTAACTGTGGGCTTAATTATGGTTGAAAGTCCTGCTGGTCATCACATGACCAACTTGACTTTACAATATTTTTTTGTTGTGATGGTCATTAAGCAAATATCCAGAGTTATTAAATGAACACAGTTGTAAACTCAGTATCTGCAATGGGCAGTCTGCACAGTCTTTATGTTCTGAAAGGATGAGTGGTTGTTTAGGGTCCCATCCTCACAAGGGATCAAAGGGACACTGACCTAAATTTAATCCTTTTCTGAAGTATCCCTCCACCCTTTGGGACAACTTCTGCTTTTTCTCCAGAGATGAAGCAAGTATTACCTTTACTGGCTTTTTAAAAATGTGTAAATCAATCCTCTTAGAGGGTAAGTAATATAGACATTCTTGAAAATAAATAAATACAGTACATAAACACATACCTTTGGCTGATGTAAAAGCTTTCTCTTGGCACATCTGGGAAACAGTAACATCCACAGTGGAAGCCTTCTGTTCACTTTCACTCTCTGAAGCCATTAAGTTTTTTTGCATTTCTCCTCCTGAAAGGTTTTTATTAGCAGCTGCAGTGATTCTGCTGCAAGAACTCCCAGTACGTTTTAATATTTCCATGCTTGTTTGGTGTTCTAAAGGTTCAATCTGTTTATCATTCTGCTCTGTTTTTGGTTCAAACAACAATTCATCCTTAAAACATATTTTTCTTTTCCTTGAGCTTCTTCGGCATACTTTGTTTTCACTGGAATCACTATTAAGTACACACATTTTGTTCTTACATATGGCACGTTTACTGCTTTGTGCCTGTTTTTTACACGCTGATAGACTCTGTATTTTGTTTTGGCCACCAATGACATTCCTTATTTCAGAAGACTTTTTAGATTTTCTAATTTGAATCTTTCTTCGAATAGTGTCATTTTCATCACTTTTGAAGAAACAGTCCTTAGAAATATCTCCAGTACTGGGCCCATCCTGCAAACAGGTAGCAGGAATTTCTGGTTCTTTAGCATTGGATCGAAGTTCCAAGTTACTTTCTAGAGAAGATTTACAATCTCCTACACTGTTTCCTAATCTAGGGAGTGAAACTGGACTCCTAGAAATGCAACTCTCAATGTCCGTGCCTACATTTCTGGTAGAAGATCTTTTGGTTCTTAACCGTGTATTCCTCTGAACGGCCATAGTGAGATAAAAATCCTCTGCTGTAAGAATGCTGTCTTTATCCTTTTTAAAGTAATTCGAAAGATCACGTTTAGATCTGAACTTGAGAGAAAAACAGCGCAATCAATAAATTAAGTTCATAACTGGGGGGGAAATCATGTATGTAAACAAAAACAATCTAAGCATCATTGCATTTGCAATCTTTTCTCTTACATTGTATTTATTTTATTGCAATTTCTTTGATTGTTATGAGAGTTGGTGAGTCAGGAGGCATACAAGTTTAATAATCATAGTCATTATGGAAAAATAATATGATAAACTACCATTTTGGAAAGAAAAATCAAAACAGTAATACTAGAACAATTTATAAACACATTTGCCAAATAGTACAGATGCCAGGGAAGTAGCCTTGAGAATCAAAACTCAAAAGGTAAAATGTATAATTATACATTTTATAATTATAATTAGTTATAATACTACTACGTAGTATTATAAGGGTCTTGAGCAAGGGCTGGTCTAGAACAGGAGTGTCAAATTCGCAACAACACCTGTCATCATGTGACATATTGCAACTTTTTCCTTCGCTAAAATGGGGGTGTGCGTGGCCAGTGTGTGATGCATCCAAAGCGAGTTTGACACCCCTGGACTAGAAGATCTTCAAGGCCCCTTCCAATTCTACTTATGATGATATACAGAGGTTATAAAATAGTCTGAACTGCACCAGATGAACACAGTATTAAGCATATTTTGTAAACGATCACAGGAAATGATGTATTTGAGAATATATTTGTGAGTATATTACGAGCACAAAGTGGAACATCTTAATATTCCTGAAACACAAATACCTTAAGCAGCATTCGATTTTTTTATATATAAAGTATATAGTTTTTGGCAAAAAGTATCGTATCGAGTGTTTTCCCTATACTGCAACAGGCTGTATCAAAAGAAATGCAAAGACAGAGACAACAATATATTTTCCTGCAGTTCTACCAGTTTGTCTTTGTTTTATTGTATTCTCCCATTCTTCTGGAAGTGTTTGATGGTAGATTGGAAAGTCTAAAGATAGTGCCCCTTACTGCCCATTTCATGTCACTGGACTTTCAGTGTTGGCTTCAGGCACTTCTTTCCTGGGACCAAAGCTTTCTTCAAGAACAGTTATAAGTAATCCTCTTTGCTTCTTTGATCTTTGGTTATGTATCACTTACGGGTATATATCACTATCAATAAATATAACAGGACCAATTTTTGTAAGCCACTCTTTTGTACAGAATCTTTTTTAACCTTATTATAATTTAAAATGTTTTTTTTCTGCATTTCTTTCAACCGATCCTCCCTCTACCTTCCTTTTTTTCCCCTATTCCAAGTGAAAGCACTCACTGATGAACCTGCATTGTCACTTACACATAGTTTTAGTTCCAAACATTTGTCAATATTTTGATATGGGAGCCATAGAAAATTTATACAATAAGATATTCTGATCTAGTTTTATTATCTCAGTGTTTCCCATCCTGGATGCTTCCAAGATGGGTGGACTTCAGCTCCCAAAACTCCTCTACCAATGTGGCCTTTGTTGAAAGTTCTAGGAGTTGAAATTCAGATATGGAAGTTGACAGGATGAAGAAACATTGTTCTAAGAAATTCAAGGTCTTGTTATAAAGACTTTCCTATTATTTTAACAATCCTGCTAAGGTTGGACTGAGAGCAAATTAATAGCTTAAAGTTGCACCAGGAACTTCATGGCCAAGCAGACACTTTAATTTGTATTCTTTACTCCTGTACAACTAACTACCTTATTGACTTTCTACCTCGTGCGGACTGATTCCTAGGCGTTATGAGTTTTGGTCAGATCCATCTAATTATAGTAATGCAATTTTTACTTTCATAAGGCAAGCAACTATGCTTCTACCTTCTAGGAAGTTGCATCTTCAAATACAAATTTAGAAATACGGCTCAATTCTTTGCATGTGTGCTACCAGAAAAAAAATACTTTGTTGAATGGGTCTTTTACAAAAATAATTTCTAATTTTACACTTGCTGCCGTACCAGAGCACTTTTCCCATGCTGCAGCTTCAGTTTTCTTCTCACCCTTCGGGAAATCGAGAGAGATACTTTGCAGAACAGGCTGCCTTTTCTAGGCGCTATCTGTTATTAATGCAAGACTGAGCACCGCAGACCAACAACTAATCTATTAAATAAGAGTTTTTAATTCCAAAACGATGTGAGAAAACAGAGACCTACCATACGTGGTGCGCTGGGAAACTTAACACGCATCATTGTCAAACTCAATCGACAGAACACAAAGGGGTTTCACTTCTATTATGACATCACTGAGACCAAACCAATAGAATAAGCCGATTGGCACAGTTTAATGGCTATAATAATGTTTTCTATCTCTTCTCGGTTTCCTCTAGTGAAAAAATCCTTACCTGATCTCATAGAGATCCTTCTCTTCCCATTCTAACACCACGACTGACCTCCCGCAGAAGGCGCCAATTCGTATTATATACATAGATCTTCACTGAACGCATGCGCACTTTAAATTCTTACAACCTCGTCCCGGAAAATAGAAGTCTAGCGATCTTTTCCTAGGAAGGGGATAGGAGGAAAAAAAAACCACACCACAGCTTCAATTGACCACGCCTCCCCGATGACGCACGCGCACTTTCGATATCGTCTCCGCCTCTTCGCGGCACTAACTTTCCCCACTCTTCCGCGGGATATTGGAAACAGTAATACAGTAAAACTTGAAAAGGTTCGGCGAAGAACTGAAGACATGCGCGGACGACGCTACGGGGGGCTGATTGCGCTTGCGCACGGGGCATTTCTTGGACCTTCGCAGGCGTTTAAAGAGGAGTGCGCATGCGTGTTGCCTTGGGAGGCCGGCTGGCGTCCTGCGTCAATAAATACAAACAAACAAACAAAAAACCACCCAAAAAGAGTGAGAGAGTTGGGTGCCGGCGAGGGTGATGCACCTGAAGGGGACGACATGCGAGCTGCGTTGACTTGGAGGGATAAGGTCGAGCAGTGGTAAGAGACGGTCAGCTCTCCGAAACGGGGCTGGGGAGGATAACGGGGAAGAGAGCTGCATTTAGCAGGAGGAGGACTCTTGAGAAGGACCGCTACTACCATGTGCTCTTTTCACCTCTCTATTCTGCTATGGCTTATTTTAAATAACTCCAATATAAATGCATTTATTAAATTTACATAACATAAAAGTTAATGAAATAAGAGAATATAGGTAGGTAGGTAGGTAGGTAGATAGATATATAAAATTAAAAAAACTCAGGCTTGAACTGTGGAGTCCTTGGTGCTCTCTGAGCTTAGTTGTTTGCTTAGTTGATGTTTCGTGACCCAACTAGATAACTTCATCAGTGTGTGTGAGTGTGGGGCTTGCTCCCTGTTTGTATACAGTAGCTTAAATAATAAGGTATGCCTCTCCAGTTTTTGTCTTATGTAATCCCAAATACGTTACATAATAAATGGCTGGGAATCTCAAGATTTTTCTGAGGTAAAAATGGAACAAATACCTGGAAAAGTACAGGCAGTCCTTGAGGTACAATTCATTTAGCGACTGTTCAAAGTTACAACAGCACTGGAAAAAAAATGACATGACTGTTTTTCACAGTTACAACCTTTGAAGCATCCCCATGATCATGGGATCAAAACTGCTTGGCCACTGGTTCATACTTTTGTCTGTTGCTCTGTTTGACCATTGCTCTGTCCCAAGGTAGTGTGATCAACTTTTGCGACCTTCTGACAAGCAAAATCAGTGGGGAAGCCAGGTTCACTTAACAATGGGTTACTTATCAACTGCAATGATTCATTTAACAACTGTAGCAAGAAAGGTTGTAAAATGTGGCAAAACTCACTTAACAAATATTTCACTTAACCACAGAAATGTTGGGCTCAACTGTGGTCATAAGTCGAGCATTACCTGTATACTAATCCACAATTTTCTTAAAACAGAAGAATAATTGAGTTGTACAACACAAAAGTATGTATAATAATTTAGCCAGAACAATTTTTGGGTCCACACAGTATCCTAAACTAAAACCAACCGAGCCACATTGATACATTATACAACTGTTTTGTAGACTAATGGCCTATCTCATAAAAATAACTAATAAGTAGATAAAAGAACTTGCCTTTTAACGGCATGCTTTGTTTTCACAGTATCTATGACCTTGCCTTTAAGCCTGATGGAACACAACTAATAATTGCATCTGGAAACAGATTACTGGTATGAGGTTTTTAAAAATACAATATCTGGCCTAAAAAAGATTTCAATTAGAAAAATTATTTGAAATGGTGTTAATACTTAAACAGAATATTACCAAGAAATCCCGGGATTATAAACTTGCTTGGGAGGTGGGGATAGGGAGGTAGTTTACTTGAGAGTAGTGGAGAGACATTAGAAAATACCTTAGAAAAGGTGGATTATTTGAATGCTGAATTCAGACGTCAATAAAGGAGAATATTTGAGGCTTAGAGTTGACATGAGGGATCCTTGGTGCTTCCTTGTTTTCTTTCAGATGTTTCATTATCCAAACTAGGTAACATTTTTTATTTTATTATTTATTTATTTATTTATTCCATTTATATACCGCCCTTCTCCCGAGGGACTCAGGGCGGTGAACAGCTCATCTAAAAACCCCACAAAGAATACAAAAGTTAAAAAATATTAAATTTCGATCGGCTGCTTGATAAAACTAACAACCCCCCCCCCCCCCTTAAAACCCAATTTAGAATTAAAAACATCATCGGTGCTAGTCCACCAGCACGGAAGATGTTACCAATTTTGGGTTATGAAATGTCTTATCAGAAAACAAGCTGAGAGAGCACCAAAGTCTCCTCATGAATTCAGTCAGAATTCAGGCTTAGGCATGCAATGAAGATGGCATTGATTGTGCTAGTGGGTTACCTCTGAAGTGATTTGGTAAGGGAATTGTCCCTTTCTCAGTTCACTACACTTGGAGATTGGAGTCATTGTTCTATAGGAGTAGTTCTTTTTAGCAGATGGTTTCAGTTAGTAGTTGTAGGGGAGGCGAGATTAGCCCAGTAAACTTTTGGTGATGGAGTGCTACAGGGCTTCATTATCTTTCTGTTTGTTGAACATCTATATGTAGTCATTGAGACAAGTGATCAGTCAATTCAGGATGTAGTGTCCTCAACATACTGATGACTTTTCCATTGCTATCCTGGGATACCCCGGGCCATGATATGGAAGTCTTGTCCTGATGTCTAAAGGTTATTAGGATCTGAATGAGACAAAATGGACTGATGGAAAAGCCAGACAAGATACTATTGGTTTGTTCAGGTTTCTGATTGTTTCCAGTGTTGTATCTCAAGTGGGAGTTGCTATCCCTCAAGAAGTAAATATGTAAACTGGGATGCCTCCTGATATATGGCAACTGCTAGGTGGGCAAATGGATACCTTCAATGTGCTTCACATGGGGCTGTTTTTGAAGATTTCTGGAAGCTAGAAATGGTATTTTGATTCTGTTTGCTGGCAGGTCTTAACCACCAGAGTATATTACATTTGTGCTTTAATTTTTGTATTGGTGTCCAGTAGAGTTTAAATACAATTCAAAATGCTGGAAAATAAAACCGAGGAATATGGAATTATGAATTGTGCAATTTTAACGTATGATTATTCTGATTAATGACCAAATTATTGATTAATATGTTATTTATACTCTTACTATGAGTTTTATTGTTCCATAATGTGTGCCATTGTTTATAATTTTCATGGTAGATGTTTTGGTGTGTTATGTTGTTATGGTACCTTTGCTGTCATGTTGGATCATCTGGAATTTTGCAATATAGAATTGGAGATTTAAGAGCATTTTTCTGCAGATTATCTTTGTTTTAAAATAGTTTATCTTAAAGTATTATTTTTATGCATCTGTGCTATTATAGTTTCTGTGTTACTTTATCTGTACAGGTGTATGATACATCTGATGGAACATTAATCCAGCCCTTGAAAGCTCATAAGGATACAGTATATTGCGTAGCATATGCAAAAGATGGTAACATGAAATCCACTGTTTACATTTTGTACAATTACATTTGCCTTTTTTATGTCACTAATATAAGATCTATATAGCATCTCTTGTCAACTGAGGTAAAGAATTGATCAACTCCTGATCAAAATTTCTTAAAAAGTATAAATTCTTTGGGATGTTCGAAACATTGCTGATAATTTCACTTCCAAGTAGTACAGTATTGAATTATTTTTGTTAGCATATTTCACTAGTGTCTGCTTTTGACAGTTGGGAATTTGTGCACAAAGAACTCAGGACTTCTCAAATTTATTTTTTTAGCAAAAAAACCATAGCCAAGATTTTTCACAGTTTAGTTGCTTACTGCTAATACAAAAGAAACAAAGTATGCATTAATATAGTTATTGTATGCTTTTCATAATCATATCAATGTTACTTTCTCAACCAGTCTCAGAATGTTTGGTATGTCCAATAACAAAAATATATGATAGTTATCAACAACACATTTTAAAGTTATTTCAATGAACTGAGAAAAAGATTTAATAAATCTTTTTTGAAAAATCTTTATGTCTGGTAATGTGCTAAACAGATAGCAGGTGCTTGCTAACATTAGAAGGTGAATTTGAGATCATATTAATACATTTCTATAAATTGTACTCCAATGAAAAAAATCCTAATTAAAAATGCAATTGTCAATTGGTCTAATTAAAAAACATTTGGTGCTTTACAAAATTATGTAAATTAAACTTATATCATAACTATGTATATAAAATATGGTTATGTACTGGTAATCCCATTTGTTAGCAAGATTAAGAAAATTATAGATTATAATAATATTATTATATTTCTGTGTTTTAGATTAACAGTTCATTGTAAAGCTACTTCATAATTTATATTGGCTTCTACAAATTTTCCTAGGAAAACGCTTTGCATCAGGAGCTGCAGACAAAACTGTCATAATCTGGACTTCAAAGTTAGAAGGTATCCTGAAATACACGTAAGTTTGATGTATGTGTTTAAGAATTATTTTTACTTGACATGAAGAAAACAATTTTACAGGGACTGGATCTATTTGGAAAAGACACCTGGTGTAGTCTGAAACTGAGGATGATGGAGGCCATACCAGTAGCCAACATAGAACATGGATCAGCAATCCTGGCCCTCGTCCTGTAAAAGTTTGCGCCCCTCACTTGATTGAGTAAATATCTGAAGAAGTTTAAACATTGAATGTAGGATTTTTTATTCTGTGCTTCTTTGTAAAGCAATTTTTTCAGAAGGTGATTAACTCAATAGTGCTGTGATATAGGATTCAACTGTTTAAAGGATTTTTATGTTTCCATTTCATTACTAAAACAATAAGCTCCTGAGCTTGGTTATTGTGTACCGCACAAGCCTGAGCATAGGGTTATTTTCTTTTTTGCTTGCTAGCTGCCTCTCAGAGAAAAGGAATATTTGTTATCCCTTACTATTACCCTCCACTTAGCCTGAATATCAACATTCATAATTCTCAGTCAACAAAGCCATGTTTCAGCATATCTGAAAGACATCTGTGTTGTGAATGCCTGAAACAGGTTCTCAGCATAACTTCTATGAACAGAGCTGGCTAGAGCCATCTTACAAGTACAGTAAAACTTCAAATTTACAAACATCTATTTAATGACTACTGGTCCAACAGACCAAATTTAGGGCAAATATCCATTTCTTCAAGTAACAGACAAATCCAAACTAGTTGGATGAGGCAGTTAAATTTACATAAATTTTTATTATTTGCAGCAATTATACAACTTATGTACATTGCTGAGAAGTACATAGTTTGCAATTTAACATAAGCTTAATTGGTCTGTTAAATTGAGATTTCACTGTCTATTCACTGATGCAGTGTACAGCAAGGGTCTCCAACATTTTTGGTTCTGTGGAGCAGTGGCTGTGGCTTCAGTGGTTTCTGCAGTGGTGGTGGGGAGATGGTTTCATGCGTGCAACCAAATCCTGTGCAAGCTTTGCATGCTTGCCTGCCTCTTCAGCAGCCCACATATGGTATGTGGCCCAGTAGTGGGATGCGGTCCGGGAATGAGGGACCCCTAGTATAGAGGATCAAAATGTACAAAATATTTAAAACATTTGACAAATCCTTTATAAGCATGTGAGTAGTTTTCATGCTGGATTGGATCCCTGACCCATCTAGTCCAGTAGTCTCTTTTCCCAAAAGCCAACCAAATGTACAAGGAAGTCCACTGATCTCTAGAGGCAGTTACGTTGCCATCAAGGCTAATAGTCACTTAAAAGTTTAAATAGAAGCCAAGTGAATCCTTCCAGTAATATACCATTTTTTTCCAATGAATTAGATAAGGGATATTATTACCCTCTTTTTTCTGCAGCCTACAACATGAATCGAAATCTAGATCTATTGCAATAAAGAGAAATAGTACTGCTATTATCCAGAGGTTATCCAGACTACTAGAGCCCATATTTGATAGCCTTACTTATAAAAAGCTGATATAGCTTTTCCATATTGATTTAACTTGCCATTCTTCCAATGCCTCTCTTTCACTGTTGTTTATTAATTTGTTTTAGGCACAATGATTCTATACAATGTGTGTCTTATAATCCTGTTACACATCAACTTGCATCCTGCTCGTCAAGTGATTTTGGTATGGATTCCCCATTGCCGAATTTTTAAGTTCAAATTCTAATGCTTCATGTAGCAAAGGAAGAAACACAACAAGAATTGCAGCCATTACTGTAATATTGGTTTAGATACCCCAAAGTTGAAATGTAATATGTGAGTAAAGCTTCCCCCCACCTTCCTTTCTCTTTTTTGCCCTCTACACATTAGAATCTGCTTGGATATTTCCCAAACTCCATGGCAGATTTTGAATACAAAGCTGGAAGCTATCCTCCTCCTTGTTTTTGGACACAAATCATTCATTAGTGTGAAGGGCAGATTGTATAAAATTCCAAGATACTATAATATTTTATTAGAAATGTGGGAGCTTGGTTTCCAGCATGTCAAACTACCTGTCCATCTGGACCAGTTTTGTTATTTAGCATCAGCTTTTGGGTTCTCACTTAACTGGTAATGCCAGAGGTTGAACCTAAATTTAATGCACTTGAGGCATTACCACTGAGCTACAGTACAATCCTCCCAGATCATTGTAGTCCCTTCTTTATAGACAATGGATAATGACATTATGAAATTCTACTATGTAGCGTATAGAAATAAATCTTATTAGGATGAATAACACATATGATGACCATTAATGTCATTATTTTAGCAGTAATTGCGTAACTGCTTTTGAATGCTCTTATAATTATAACCGTTTTTTTTAAATTTCCGTATTTTGATTTTGTTGTTTTTAAGGACTGTGGTCTCCTGAACAGAAATCAGTCAACAAACATAAAGTTAGCAATAAGATCACTTGTTGTAGGTATGTAACTCTTTGGCTCAAAGATTCTAATTTGGGCTTTCAAATGATACAAAGTTATGTTTATGATTGCTGCTCCACACAAAACATGATGCAGCTAAAGTAGGAATGGGGCATTGCTTCTGGTCTTGCAGCCGAAAGCAGCCCTTCCTGACTTAAGTGGCCAGGTGGTATCAGTGGCAGGGTGGCCTTTCTCCCTCAGCAAACTCTCCATCCCCAAATATCCTCCATTTCATAATGTTGGTTCCCTCTAGCTCTAAGAAACATTTAGCCTACTGTATTGTTGTTTTTTTTTAGTTGGACGAATGATGGACAGTATCTCGCTTTGGGGTTGTACAATGGTATTGTCAGCATTAGGAATAAAAATGGTGAAGAGAAAGTCAAAATTGAACGACCAGGAGGATCTTTATCTCCAGTTTGGTCTATTTCTTGGAATCCATCAAGGTAACATGTTTGGGTCTTGAGTGAAAACATAAAGATTCATACATTCAGTGTGTTCTTGGTATCGTTAATAATTATTATGGCAAACTAGCCTGTAGATTTCAGGAGTCAGCATATTACTACAGATCTGTCATGAATTTTGGGAATAAATCCTGAAGTTTTTTTAATGTAAGAAACAAGATATTTCCATATTACATGTGGCCATAGGAAAGTTCTTATTTTCTTTTACTCGGTTTGCTTAACATACAAAGTTTCTGTTCCTAAGAGCTGAGCGGTTAAGTTGCTCGTGTTTGCTCCAGATTTCACTCTGACATTTTCTCATTTTGCTTAATAAAAATAGAGAAATGTAGAGGGCATCACAATAAATAATATTAATTATTAATTTCTACTTTTTCATCTTTTATGTGCTGTATGAATGTCCTCTAAAAATGTTTATAATTAACTACAAATTCCTTATCACTGTATAGTAAAATCATTAAAAACAAGCATAAAAAAATTGTGGGGTCCTTGATAAAAGAATTTGACTGTAGGGATGGGTATTACATAAACATGAGAAACTTTTGCAGAGAAAGCTATATCCTGTTTTTTCATTCCTCATACCCCAAGGAGGCTATGATAAATATTTAAGGAGCTAGATCTGTTTTGCATAGTATATGGTAGCAAATTCATCTAATTATATAGTGTTTCTATAGATACATCCTAACAATATCTAAAAACATTTAAATGAATATCTGATTGAGCTTCTTAAAAAGAATATTTTTAAGAACAAACCTTCACCTTCATCCTACACCCGAGCTACAGATATTTGGTACTATTGCAAAGAATATTTTTAGAGACAAGCTGCTTAAGACTCTTAAGAGGCTAGGAGATAGAATGTTTATTTGAACTTTCCCCCCATTCTTTTCACTGTGTCCTATGCCAATGTACTTATTTTGTTCATTGATTTAAGTGGCCTAATACATGGGACTCTGGGAAAACTTTGTGAGAAAGTATTGTAGTGATAATGTTGGCATTCTATATTAATTGATTAGTTTTACTATTGTGACTGAGAAGTATTGAGCACCCAATCATTTCAAATAATGTATGTCTATGGGTCCAGATCAGCTATTTCCATTACCTTTCTCCCTAAAGTCTCTGTTTTAAAGTGCTGTATTTTCTACAGCCTGATTAAAAATTTTTTATCTGGAACAATACATTCTGTATATTCTAGAACATTTAAGGGAGACTGCAAAGTCTTGTCTGGGAAAAATTATTTAATTCCAGGGCACTGACCTTTGAACTAACATATTTTGAAAGTTGAATTGTGTGTCAGTAGTTCATGTGAACAAACAATTGGTATTTGCAGTCGCTGGGAGAATCTCTGGAGTGCTAGAGACAGCGAAGAAGATGACGAGGCAGGTCACATCTGTTTAGAGGATATACCAGTTCTGAAGTCCATCACATGCAGTAGTCAGGGTAGTGAGGCAGAGGAAGAAGAACGTGAGGAAGATGAGAGTCCTAGGAATGCCAGCTCGTGAGTGAAATATCAAGGAAATAAAGCTATACCATTTTAGGATCAATATAGATATGTATGGAATTCTATTGATTCACATTTCATTACCACAAGTAATCTATATCATCATGTAAACGCGGTATAATAAGTTTCACAAAATTTTCCATACTGATTTTTTTTAAACAAAATTTTATTATTTTTTATACTGATTTTTGCCAATTTGTCTTCCTTCTCTAATTTGGCCTGGTATACTAAAAGTTGAGCTTAGCACAAACTCCTGTATGAGGCAGATGTTTTCCCATATTCAAGAAATTTGATACCACAAACTCTCAGCTGAAGGAAATTGGAAAAATATTCACAGTGTATCATGAATTCCTTCCAGGGAACTGCAATCTACCACCTTGTGTTGCTTTAAAAGCTCACTGAAGTACCCAAAATCAGTTCAGTGGGAAAAGTCATATAGTTGAAATCCAACTTTTAACTATTAATAGGAAAGAAGATGCTGCCTTCTCTTAAAATGCTAGAATAATATATATGCTAAAACATTATTATAGTTCAGTAGTAACACCCACGGTGTTTCATATAGGATAGGGAATACTTATTTGGAAATTCTGAAAATCTATTGCCATTACAAAGCCGAAGAGCCAGCACTGTCCGAAGATGTCTCTGTAGTCATGTGGCCGGCATGACTAAATGCTAAAGGCACATGGAATGCTGTTACCTTCCCACCAAAGTGGTCCCTATTTTTCTACTTGCAGTTTTACATGCTTTCGAACTGCTAGGTTGTCAGAAGCTGGGACAAGTAACAGGAGCTCATTCTGTTACACGGTGCTAGGGATTCGAACCACCAAACTGTCAACCTTTCTGATTGACAAGCTCAGTGTCTTAGGCACGGAGCCACCGCATCCCTACAGCTATTATAGACAATGCTAAATTAGATTTCACCAAATATTTGAGATAGCTACCAGCAGGTCAAGTTATCAGGACCAGCATCTAAGAAATAACAAAAACAAAATCTGTCCCAGAAAATGTTTGTTATTACTCTCTGAGGGAACACAATACATTACTTTAGCACATACAAATATTTGATGCAATTATGAAACGTAAAAAATTCAAAAAAGTTATTGTTCTATATATATAAAAAAGTTCTATTGGTTCACTTTTTTCACCTGACAAACTGTTCAGTTAATCTTACAGATATGTTCATTCATATACAGTACATTTAAATCAGTTTACTTAATATAAAAAGGGGGGGGAATGAAAGTTTACAGCCACACGTCCATATATTTAAATGCAGACCAAATTTCTAAACAGGCCTCCACTCCTGATATGAAAAGGGTAATGCATTCTTTAGGGTGTTGTGTAACTGACAGAATGAATGTCCTTCCATTTTTATAATATTAATCTCTTCCCAATCATAAGAGCATGTAATGCATGTTTTTTTGACATCTTGTTAGTTTCCACACCGTTGGGTTTACAGCTGAAAAAAGCATTATAACTTACAAAAACGTTGAGTCTTCCATGAAAAAAAATATAATTTCTGTATGTGACATAAAAATTAAACTGTAGAGCCAATACTATATATTGAATAATCTAGCTATTGGCTAAATTTCTCTCAACTTTTCCCCAAAGCATGCATCCAATATACATGAAATAATAATTTTGGTTCTGTTAGTTGACTCAAGAATTAGTTTTCCATTGGCAAGGTTATGTCAAGAGTATAGGGAAGATTAATAGTAGATATTTTTATAATATTAATCTTCCCTGTACTCTTATAAGGAAGTATAAGAATTGCTGGCCCGTATCTAGATTTCAGATCTTTTAACTAGTGATATTGCCATTGACAAACAATATCTGCTTGTTGCACTGTTGCTATATAATTGCTTTTCCTTTTATATCCAATAGAGATGAGCATAATGATATTTTAGCTGTGGCAGATTGGGGACAAAGGCTTTCTTTTTATCAACTAAGTGGCAAGCAAGTAAGTTACTTCTTAACTGGAAAGTGTGTGTGTGTGTGTGTGTCTGTGTCTGTGTCCGTGTGTGTGTCTGTGTGTGTATTCCCAAATACTGTTTCTTTTTCTGCATTTTTAAAGCTAGTAGTATATTCTACAAAATCAGAGGCCAATTTGTTTGCCTTTTTGTAGAAAAGTATGCATATGTTTGTCTATATATATATATGTACATATATATACATATGTAAATTAATTCTGTATGCTGCCCATTTCTCAATGGTTGGGTAGCTCACAATCATGACAGAAATTACAGTAAAATCAGTAAAATAAAAAAGAGAAAGAGAAAAGATGGCAAGCACAGCAGACCAGATGGAATTAACTGAGGGGTCTGTACCAGTATTACAGTCTAGTTGTGAGCCAAAAACTATTAAACAGAATTATTCTGGCTGAGTTTCCTCCTCATCCTTGAATAACAGAAATGGGCTAATATGCACATATCATATATTGTTGGACCTAATACTAACCATATTATTTCATTTTAAGGCAGTTTTTGAAAATGAAGAGATTGTATCAACCTCAGATAAAGATCTGTAACAAATCAACTACAAAAATATATGTAATTACATTCCTGTCTGCAGATGAGATTTCTTATTGCAAAATCAAATGTTAAACATATTTATCCATATTCTTATAGATTGGAAAAGACAGAGTCCTGAACTTTGATCCATGTTGTGTTAGCTATTTTTCAAAAGGAGAATACATCTTAATGGGAGGCTCCGATAAGCAAGTGTCCCTTTATACGAAGGATGGAGTGCGCCTTGGCACCATAGGTGAACAGAGCACTTGGGTGTGGACTTGTAAAGCTAAGCCCGATTCCAATTATGTGGTAAGGGTGAATTTCTAAAAGCCTTTCCAATATGTATACCAGGTGTTTTCAGACACTTTTTCTCTCACAAGTAACTATTTCTGGCTTCCATCATTCCCATATGGCAAATGTATCCAAATCTGCTGTTGTTTTGCTAGGAAATTACTTTTTTACAGACTTTATAATTGTGTCTCTGCCAGGTTACATTCTGTGCATCACAGAGGTAATTTTATGCCTATAGGTGGAACTTACGGTTATATTGTTAGGAATAATAATATTACTACTACTACTATTACCACTACTACTACTAATAATAATAGGCACTGACAAATTTGCCACCAGTCAATTGCAAAAGGCAACTTTATTTGGAACAGCTTCTATCCTGCGACGATATCTAACATTGTCAAACATCCAGATTTGCCTATCCCTGGTCCATGGTAAGGACTCGATAGATAGACAAAAATGCAAACCCAGTCTGTACATCTGGCTGACTGTGTGATGATTAATAGTAATAATAGTAATAACTAATAATAGTAATAATAATAAACAAGTCGATGAATGACCTTGAGTTGAATTATGGCTTAAATCTCATAAGTTTCATTATTTGTCAGTGAATCAAACAATATTTGTCAGCACATTAGTTCCCTGTTCTTCCTTCATTTGTTCCTATCTTTTTTTCTTTTTCCCTTTATTGTTATTGGTTCACATACCTTTTCTCATTTTGATTTCCCCATATTTCCTTGCGATATGCATATTGTAATATCTGTTATTGAGTCATGTAAAGCACCTTTGTATTGAGGTAATCAAAATTTACTTCATCAAATCATTACAAATTGTTTTACATGTGAATTATAATTTCACAGGGCTGATTGTGCATTGTTAATAACAAAGCGCATTTTTTCAAGTAAAGCTGGCAATCATAGTCTGTAGTATTTGCTAAGAAAAACCACTGACTTCTGGAAGGAGCCATTTTTTAATTAATATCGATTCAAAGCTTATTTCTCAAGTGCATAAGAATAAATAATATATAAACAATATCTTAAACTCTTAAACTCTTTCTGTTACTGTATATTTAAAAATATTCTTCTAGTTACTATTGTGACCTTTAAAAAAAATCCAAGTAATCTTATTATTGTCATATGTTAAAAACAATTGTAAACAATAAAATGATATCTAGAATAAGTGTAAATAACTATTTGCTACCATGACATTTGTGAATTTTGAATTATATGGTTTTGCTGTGGGAGAAGAGTCAGGTCAAAATCTTATGTATGTGAGGAAAAATCTCCCTCGATACACATTTTCTAAGTGTAGAAAATTCCAGCAAAACTTTTTAAATATTAAAATACCTTTTTAATCTACATTTCTAGTTCATGATCATTCAGATAGACACCTGAATTTGGTTAATTCTTTTCTCTTCAGGCAGTAGGAACCCAGGATGGAACCATTTCACTGTATCAGTTGATTTTCAGCACAGTTCATGGCCTTTATAAGGATCGCTATGCTTACAGAGACAGCATGACAGATGTTATTGTCCAACATCTTATCACTGAACAAAAAGGTAGTATTGAATTATGTTTTCAGATAACCCAGGGGCCATAGCTTCCCTGCTCCAGTAAATAATATTTGTCCGCAAATTGAACTTGCCAATACATCTTTACAGTGGAAAGATGGCTGTGCCTTTTTGCCAAAAAACACTCATTATGTCTTCAGAAGTGGTGTGTATAGAATTTTTGGTATTGGGGATGTTGTAATGACAATATGTTTGATGACCTTTTGTCAGCAGTCAAAAATATATTGATGTAGCTGATATTTTGATTTTTGTTGTTGTCCTTAGTGATTGTTCATTAATTGTTTTATTATGCTAATTGTATAAATACAAATGGTTATGTAAATTTCTATGAACAGCATGAGAAGTATAGCCATATGAATAGGATTTAGTTTTATGTTTTTTCATTTGACTTATATCCTGCCAGAAATTGCAGTATACATGGTACTTTTTCCTGCCATTTTATCCCCATATTTAGTGTAAGATAATTTGGGATGAGAGAGGGAGAGATTTTTGCTTAATGACTGCAGCATTTAATTAATGACTGCATACAATATCTGTAAAATTATTTCCAGTCATGTGGGTGCCTTGACTTACAACTGCAACAACTTATTACCATAATTCTGGGCTCAGTTATGGTCATACGGTGAAGATTACATGCAGTCCTCAGAATCTAATTGAGCTAATAGAGATGTTTACCCTTAATTAAATATTGGGATGATTGTGGAGCTCCTGTTATTTTACATGTTTGGAAGTGCTGTTTTGGTCCAGGCAATTAAATGATTTTTAATGTATTTTTAAACTATGTATTAGACTTCATGTATGTTATCCAAAGTCTTCTTGGAGTTCAGTAGCCTTAATAAATCGAATACATAAATGGATATTTGGAATAATATGGCCACCTATCTCATGTAATGACTCTAAGTGGTTTGCAATAATACAAAAGAAACATAGTTTAACTTAAACTTGTTTTTCCACAGTTAGAATAAAAAACCGAGAGCTTGTAAAAAAAATAGCAATCTACAAGAACAGATTAGCAATCCAATTACCAGAGAAAATCCAGATTTTTGAACTGTATTCCGATGATTCATCAGATATGCACTACCGAGTGAAGGAAAAGATAGCAAAAAAATTTGAATGTAACTTACTAGTTGTGTGTTCTGAACACATTATCTTATGCCAGGTAGGTAACTAATCATTACATTTAAAAATAAAATAATGTCTAAAAATGATATTACATTTTCTAATACTGCACTAAGAAAGATTAAGAAAAAGGTTCCCTGTTGAAAGTGTTTCATATAATAAGGGTGGGCCAACAGAGGTAACTACTACATCAGATGCATATTCATTTTTGACTTGTTTCCAGAATTCATATCAGGAATTAAAACTATTAGAGTAAGTATTAGAGCAGAATTTTCTCCAATTCTGCAGATAGCATGGTTCTGTTTGTTAATTCTGGGCACTGAACTGTATGTCACCTAGGTTGGGGAGAGCTATTTTAGAGGTTTGCGTTCCTCATTATCATTCCTGTCACAGTAATGTGAACATAATTCTCAACTCTACTGGCATTAGCTAAAGATTGAATTTAGAAATACCTAGAAGTAACACCATTTTCTCCATGGGGAATGGATTTCCCAAGTTCTTATAACATATAACATACTCACTTTCATTTGATAATTGGAATAAATTGCTTCTAATAAACCACCTATCCTTATTTTGGCATAGCATTACCTAATAATGTGGTTGGCATTTGAGAAAGAAGTGACTGAAACTCTGAAATGTTGAGTAAAATATTCTAAAAAGTATAATAAAAAGTAATTGATAGCATTTTTATTTAGATTTCTTAGTAGTTGACAACTTTTCTGAGCAACTACATTTCATTAATTCACCCTTGGCTATTAACCTGTAAAGAGTGGTTATAAACAATAGATACAAACTTTGGTAAGAAATTAGACTTGTTTGGTATTATAAAATACTTCCCCCTTGTTTATGTCTCTGCATGGAAACACAATAAAAAAGATTCTGGTAAATATACATCATTGTCAAGCTAAGATATATGAAAACTTTCTGGCAGAATATATATATATCCCCCCCGCCCTTTTTTTTTAGGAAAAGAGACTCCAGTGTCTTTCTTTCAGCGGTACAAAAGAACGGGAATGGGTGATGGAATCTCTCATTCGATATATAAAAGTAATTGGAGGACCTCCAGGCAGAGAAGGCCTTTTAGTGGGTTTAAAGAATGGTCAGGTGAGGTTTTCTGATAAAGCACAAGTTTTCTTTTTTGGGGAGTAGTGATTCATATGCTGTTAGATTATAGAAAATAACAGAATTTGAAAGAAAATTATAGATAATCAAAGACATTTTTTGTAGACATTTTCCTTCATGAAAAATAGGGTTGATAGTTGTTATTTTATACATATACACCTATCCATCACATTATTCTCTTTTGCAGTTAGCAACATTATGCACACCATAGAAAATTAATAAAAACATAGTAAGCCAAAGAAATTCAAGGCAGTAGGTAAGAAAAAAGAAATAGAGATAAATCACTTCCAAACCATTCTATTGTGTATATATACTGCTTTAGAGTTGCATGTACATTCATGTTCATTCATTCATTCATTTTTATATATCTTTTACTTCCATCATGTGCCATTCTTATAACATTCATCAACCAACCTTCATATTTGTGCAAAAGAATTCGAACTTCTATTCATTTTACCATATGCTTTTCTAAAGCCACAAATATTCAGTATTTTTTTTTTCATAGTCATATATTTCTCATTGACCTACTGAAGAGCAAAAATACAGTCTGTGCATCATACGCCTGGCATAAGGCCGCATTGCACTTCTGATTTTTTTCTAATTGTAACCTCTTGTACCCTTTTAGTGATAATTCTTGAAATTGTTCACCTTGGCACATGTAACAATTCAATCTCCTACAGTGTTTACAGTCATTATTGCTAGCTTTCTCTTTACATAATAGAACAAAAACAACATTCTTCCCATCGTCAGGCATGGCTGCAGTCTTTATATATACTTTAAACAAATTGTGCAGCTATTCCATAAACAAACAACAGCTACATTTTAATATTTCTCAAATGATACCCTCTACATTTGCAGAATTATTTTTTTCACCTTTTTCACCTTATAGAATTTATAGTTATTTCACTGTTATTTTTTTAGACACAAAAACTTGTACCATTTACATAGCATTATTATAATTCCCATATAGCTCCTTGAAATATTCATTCTGACATTCCTTTCCTTCACGCCAAATAATTACCTCACCATTATTTTTATTCATTCACTGTGCTGAATGTTTAGCCTGTACTACCCATTTTCAAAACATTTTTTTTTTATTTGCATCAAAAGCATTCTGCATCTTCTTTGCCTCTTTTAATGTTAACTATTCTTTGCTCTCTTAGAGTGCCATAAACCACCAGTCAGCCCTTGGTTGCATCACATTGTTAGACCCCCTTGCTAACTGGCAGAGCCAAGTCTTAATATTCTTCCAGAAAACTAGAAAAGTAGGAGCTGGCCTCAATTCTGTGGTTGTACATTATATATACCCACAAATACACATCATTTACTCATTCTATTCTTTAACATATTTTTCCTCATTCATAACCTTTTTCACCCCTTTGTTCTTCTAAGCTTAGTGTAATTCCACATATTACACTTCCATTCTGTATTATATTTTAAATTCTATTCCAAGGAGCTTCCACTTTCTCTATATATGTTTTTCCATTCAGTTTTGGAGGAGATTAATACTTTTTCATACAGAACTTCAGCATTCTGTTTTTGCAGCGCACAAGAAGTGCTGCAGAGGTCAAGAAGAATTTGTGACAGGTGATGTGCAGGTTGGGAAAGATGTGTGAGAAGCACTACAAGGATTGGAAAGGTGCAGCAAAGGTCAGAGAGGTTGTACAAAGGTGTGAGTGGACAGCATGGCACAAGCACAGAGGAGATGTGGAGGTTGTGTAAGTAGGGGAGACTTACCTGAGCAACTTGCAATATTCCCTCTCAGCTTATTCATTGCCTTGTGGGAAACTGTCAGGGAACATTGGAAATGACATCACATGACTACAGCTGACCATGGAAGTGCTAAATGGCTACAACTTTCCCAATTTTCATTTCCATGGGAATCATGGGTCCCAGATTTTGGACACATTCTCTAAGTTAGCCCATTTGAGATATGTTGATTCAAAAATTGTTGGCCTATGATGCACCACTTTGCCCAGTTGATGGTTATAAAAAGACACAAGAGTTTTTAGTAGTATATAGATTTTCTAGGAAGGGTAGATTAGGTTTCTATCTTTAGTCATGCCTGTGCCACATTCAGCATATTTTCCAATAGCAAAAGCAATGCTGATTGATTTTGGTACATTTTTATCACAACCAAAATCCAGACCTAAAGATGACAACACAAGGCAACATAACTTATGCTACATCCTCTTAACCTGTGATAGATATTGAATACACACTTGGTAGGTGTCATATAAACTGGAAAATTCATAGAGAAGTGGAAACAACTTGGAACCAGTGGGATTAGTGGGTCAGTTATCAGTAACTGAGTTTAAACCTGCTTGGGGTAAAAACACATGTCCATTTGACCAAAACAAAAAAATAAAATCAAAAATAAATTAAACATTATTAAAAATAATAAATACATTTAAAAAAAACTCAAAAGGACAGATCATTAGGTTTGATTCTGCCATCGGTTTTCTATGTTTCTGATGAACAAGGTGAAGCATCTAGGATTATTTATGAATTTAACAAAATTAATCAGAAGAACAGTATATTTTATGGGCTTTATAGGACTTCTGTTTTTAAATTTTGGTTTATTATATTTGAAAAAGACTATAGAGTTAAATGTTGCTTCTGTTTTTTTATAGAATAAGCTCTACAATTGTCCTCTCAGTCAACCATTATTTTTCCCTGTCTTTTATATATAATCATATATAAAAAGGCAGAAGCAGTCAATTAGTCTAATTTGTCTGAATGATTATTCCCAGGGGTCTGGACTCCATAAAATCATTTCATCCGACTAGTATATGAAAACTTCAGTTTTCCAATATGGGCTTTATTAACTCTCACAATGTAATTATATCCAGATTCTCAAGATCTTTGTGGACAATCCATTTGCAATTGTTTTGCTAAAACAATCTACAGCTGTGCGTTGCCTGGATATGAGTGCATCTCGAAACAAACTGGCAGTAGTTGATGAAAATGATACCTGTCTGGTCTATGATATTAACACCAAAGAATTACTGTTTCAGGTAAATGTTTTTATATATTCATAAGTCACCTTGAATTTCAAAGAATTCCCCCCTCCTAAAACAGTGACAAAGGAGCAATTTTGGCTCTTCATCCATTTTTGCTTGACAATATCTGATTTTGAATATCTTCCCCCACCCTGCCAAATGTGCTAGGAGTAGGGCTATTGATTACATAGTTTGACAGTTACCTCTGCTAATGTATGTATTCACACCAAAAGACATTGCACCAATTGATTATGTCCATAGGAGGCAAAAACCTTTCACACATGAGATTTTACACTAGCAGCAGGCAAAGAAGAGCTCAGGTATCTTTCAACTATCTAGTAGTTTTACTCTGAATGGGATTGGTATCTATTTATAAATCAAACTTTTCTGAAAAACAAGAATTTGACTATTTAAGGATATAAATCTGAACCAAATTCCAATATTGAGAAACCAAAAACTGGAAAATTAATATTTGTGGGGAGGGGGGGAAGTAAAGCAAAAAAGACACATTCTGGTGAGGGAGAAGTTTGCAGAGGATGGGCTACAGCATGAGCATGAAACTTCAAAAGGCTAAACTTCTGATCCCAGTAACTGACCAAGATTGGATCCTTCAAAAAAGTAAATGTTTAAAAGAAGCACTAACTGTAAGAGATGCAGCATAAGTTGAATAGAGGGAGAAAAATGGAAACTCATATATCCAGATCGTCTGTGTATATAGTTGATTATTATGACTAGGATTTTAAATGCTTTTTTTAACACATTTTCCAATTTGTTGTAGGGAATATACCATAGTGGTTTACCTTTGTTGTCAAGCAGATAAAGCTGAAATTATGGGTTGCTTTTGTAGAGCTGAGTACCACAGGTTCTTTGGCTATCAATCTGTGTCTTTTTCCAGGACAGAATTTGTCCTGTCTCATTTGCTTCTTTGAATATCAGTTACTTTATTGAAATAACTTTTCTTGCCTTGATATCTTGCTGTTAAGTCTCACTTTTTAAAATAGCCTTCTTTCTCTTCCCGATGAAAAATGTTGTTTCTGCTTTTTCTGGCTTTTTTTAAAAAATCACCTTCTCCTACTTCTTTCACTAGGCTTAGTAATGGTTTCAGAGAAGCAGCTTAATTAGCTGAAAGAAAGCTAACTTGGTTGCATAGTACAACAGAGTATCAGGGATAGCCACCCCCCAAATAAGATCTTACATAGCAGCAACTAAAAGTTCCAGCAGTAATGTGCCCATTACTATTGATCAGCATCAGATGTTTTGTCTATGCTGCAGTGGCAATTCTCTTAACCCAAATTAGCATCAATAAATGGGGACTTTTATGCCATTTGTTTGTACAGGCAGATGCTACTGCTAAGAATAACTTCAAATGTACAGCAGTTGTTAGGTAGACCTTCTGGGACTACTCAGGATGACCATTTGAATGGGAATGCAAAACAGCTGTTTAAATCTGGCAGTTTTTTCCATAGGCTTTTTTCTTTTGTATTAAATACCATTTGGAGGCCAGGAGATTCTTTGTGATGCAATATATGGACAGAAGGTGGTGCAATTTAGCAGGAAATAATGGACACAATTTAAGGTCTTCTAAAGAAAATTGTCTTTTCTCATTTTACTTATTACTGATCTTCCAAGGCTTCCTTCTAGGCTTCAGATGATTAAATAGGCAGCTTTCATTGAATTAGCCAATCCATTGTTAGAGCAGAACAAAGCAAACACTACCATAATAGACCGAAATTGCCTTTCATTAGACAAAGAAGTTAAAATAAGAGGTCATTGGTTCTTAGGGAAAATATAGGGCAATTCCTGTCAATTCTTTGGATGAATCTGTCACTTCAGCTAGCAGCATATGCAAAAGAAAGAAAGAAAAATCTCAACGAGATTACAATAGCTTTTTGAATTCAGGCTCTCAGACACTTTCCAAGAATACATGTCCTCAGAAAACCTCTCACATGGAGTTGTGATTCAAATAAAACTAAAAGCAGACATTGGGGAGACTCTTTTTCTTTGTTCATAACTAAGTGACAAACTTGCAAAGTCTCAATACCTGCAGGAAATAGGGTCATAAAACTGAGAGCCAGATTCCTACAATCCTACCCTCCAGATTCTGGGCAAAAGAAAACCTCAGCAAATAAGCCTTAGCCCATCTTTTAGAAATTAGTTGTAAAACCAGTTTCTTCCTAGAAAATATGCAGTCTGTTAATTTTGTTTCTATCAGGCTGAAGAAAGAAATTACATCTTAAAGGTGAACCATTGTTGAATGGAAACTTTCCTCTCAGAGGTCTATTGTATCTAGAGTGGGTCGTTAGAAGAGTTAACTGATATATGGTTACTAATGAATCTGATATAACACCATCCCAGATCTTCTTTATGGCTTCCTTTACTCTCTACAGGTCTAAGGAACATCAAAAGGTCCTTAGACATTCTCATTGTTGTTGCTGAAACTCTGGTTTTTGGCGATCCTGCATGCAGTGCAAGCATTTCTCTGTTGGATGGGTTAACTATCCAGACCCACAATGACTGTCTAGTTATCAGACATCTAAACGAAATCATTTATATCAGGGTCAAGTAAAGATAATGACATTATTCCTTTCTTCAAAAATAATCCATACCAAAGATGTACAAAACAGTTTGGAAGATTAGAATTGCTTTTTCAAGAGGCAACTGGACTTTCTGAAGAAGCTTTCTAAAGAAGTTTTTTGAAGTAGCTCAGAAAAAGAAGCTTCCTGGATGAGAAGCGAAACATCTTAAAGAAAAACCCAGAAGTCAGATTGCCTCTTGAAAAAGCACTTTTGGGACAACCATGAGCTGGATGACTGAGAAGCTCCATAGACATGAAGATTAGCACTGTTAATCTGGGTAATGAAACGTCTGCAAGAAAACAACAAAGCTCAGAGAGCCCCAAGGGCCCCTCAGTTTGGATGATGTTTATGCAAAATAGCTTCCAGAGAGTAAGTAGAATGAAACTCCTGCCTTTTCAAATAGGCCATAATAACCTTAGCCTTCAGTCTAATGCTTTGTATAGTGCACTGCCTTTCAAGAAATTTCTCAATGTTGTCTCATTATACGTTTACTCCTTTAAAGTCTTCAAGGCCTTCATAATTTAACTCAGGATGCTTTCCCTGAAAGTGGACTTGCTAGTGGCAAATACAACTGCTGAAGAAACTTCAAACTACCATATTTTTCACACTATGAAAAGACAAAAGAGGTGGGGTTCAGTACTGTAAAAGGACCCCGCCGCCATGGCCCGACTGCTATTCACAAAAGGACTAGCACTGATGCACAGACATTTCCACCCACTTTTTTTTTTTTTTGGGGGGGGGGGGGGGAGAAGGGTGTCTTATGGAGCGAAAAATATGGTAAATTGCAGTTTTTAAAGAATCATTTCTATATGTTTTCCAAAGATATTCTAGTACCGTATTCTCTTGCTGTTTTAAGATTCCTTATCAGTTTATTGACATATAGTAATACAAATATCTGTGTCTCATATTCCTTTTACTAAGTGATGAGAGAAATTAATCATGATTGGATTGTCTTCATGGCAGATGTTTAGGTTCCATTTTTAAATGATCACTTATGCAGTATATATGTGTTTTGGAAATGATATAATCAAGCATCATGCAGTTCTAATTTTGAAGCAGTGTATTTTTCTGACAAGTAAAATCAATGATACACAATCAAAACAGCTTCTATATCAATCCCCTTGAAATGGAAATAGTGCTTTTTAGCCCTACTCTTCATTTCTTCATACAGATATTTTTTTTGTCTTTTTAGAATCTAGTTGACCAAAACTATTTTGTTTTGCAATACAAAGCTAAAAAAATACTCTGAAATATTAAAAACCTTGAAATGTTTTAGGCTCTGTTACATATGCTAATCATATTTCTAAGCCTGATTCTCTAGATATATTAGTGTAGCAAATTGGGGGAAGTTACTTTAGATTAATGCAGTCTGTTTCTTTAAAAATGTGTTTATTGCTTAATTAATATTTTGTTTAATGGTCTCATTAGGAACCCAATGCTAACAGTGTGGCTTGGAACACACAGTGTGAGGACATGCTTTGTTTCTCTGGAGGGGGATATCTCAATATCAAAGCTAGTAATTTTCCTGTCCATCAGCAAAAACTTCAGGGATTTGTAGTGGGATATAATGGCTCCAAAATTTTTTGTCTTCATGTTTTTTCTATGACTGCTGTTGAAGTTCCCCAGGTAATGTTACCTCATTCATTTCATTTTTGCACTGTTAACATGAACATTGTTTTGTCTAATATTCCTAAAACATTTCTAAGATATTTTCCTGAATTAATGTTTTACTTATTTATCCCCCCACACACACACACACCCATATGATTCATGCCTATAGTAATATGCTTGGGGGAGAAAGTAGAATGTGATGTGTTCAATTTTCCTGCCATAGTTAAAAAAAACATATGAGACTAGGCAAAAACTTTTTATTATATTCCTTATTTGAAAATCCAGTGTTGTTCTTTCTATTTACCACTTTTTTCTCTATTTTGTGTTTTAAAAATTAAGCCCTGGAAAATTAAATTATTTTGCATATTTTGTGTCCATGGACAACCAACAAGAAGTAGCAGAAGATATTTCAAATGTAGCTGCTTTGAACATACAAGGATGTTATTCTTAGACCAAATAGAATTTGGATTTTACTTATTCTCTACTTGTGCTTTATTTAAAAGAAGAGATTGATTGAATCTGGCTTAAAATGATTTGGCTTAAAAATAGTCTAGTTAAGAACAAGATACTGCTTTGCAAAAATTACCAATGACTCAGAAGTAAAGGTTTTGAAACATTTTAAAGTGAACGAAGATACCTGCTGCAAGACTGCAAAACATTTTAATTCAAAGGCAGAGAGGTGCTATGGAACATACAGGCCATGTACCTAACATTAATTTGCAACTCTATAAAAGAAATGCATCTTTTCCTGGAATTGCATTGTAGTCCTAAAGAGCAGCACGATTCTGGAAAAAGACACAGCTGCTTTAAGGGGTCACAGACAAACACTATGTATTCCAAAAATCCTCTTTAAATTTCAAAAGCTGCACGCATCTCTTGGGTTATATTTATTACTGTCATTTCTTAACAGAATATTTTTTCTCTTTTCTGCATAACCCCATAAGCTGTTTGAAAAAGTTGGGAAAGCTTTCATAAGGGTTTTGAGAGGGAAGTGGAAATATGAGAGTATGATGCCTCCTGTTGTATAAAAATCACTGATTTTTGGATGTAACAATCTTGATAAATTTGATAAAATTCAGCAACCCTGAATAATTTGTAGACAAGGAGAAGCATGTACAGGGGTGCTTAAAAGTTTGTAACTCCTTTTGAATTTTCAATATTTCTGCATAAATATGATGTGAAAGATAATCTGTTTTCTACAGATCTTAAAACATAAAGAAAACCAATTTACAAAATGAGTCAAAATATTGTACAGTATTTGTTCATTTATTTATTGAAGAAAATGATCCAAAATACTAGATGCTTGTTAAGTTTTGCAAATCATAGATAAAAGCATCACACAGAGGATAGTAAAATTCAGTAAAGATGAAATAAGAGAAAGCAGGAGGCAAGAAAAAAAAATGTTGACTGAAATGGACTGCATTTATATCTTCCCATTCTACTAATTTTCTCTCTCTTTTTACCATCCTATACCATAAACACCAGGAACAGATTCTGGGCATGTGGAGGAGGAACAAAGATTTCATTCCATTAACAGATGCCATTTTATCACTGGAACATATACTTTGTCTTTATTAGATTAGATAATAGTCAGACTTTATAAAATTAATTCCCTGTTATTGCCTAAATAATGGACTTGATATAGTACAAGAATGATAGGGTGTTTGATAAGAGCAGTAAGGCAGTAAGTGCAAAAAATATGGATATAATTATGGGTTGGTACCATCATGACCGTAAGGGAAGAGAAGATTAAAATGGATAATTATGTGGGAATCATTTTTAAACATTAAAAGGCTGCCGTAAATGAGGATAGAGTAATTACATTCTGTTGCTTGTATGAAGAAGAAAACAAACTGCCATCTGTAAGAACAGTTTGGCAAAAGAACAAAATCGCCAAGGGATAACATTGTGGAATATATTCATTTTTTTTCTACAAAACTCAGTTTGTAAAAAAACGGCTGTCAGAAATATGTTTTTAGTGACAATTACTACCAGAAAAAAACATCTTGATCCAATGAGGCACATAAAACAATATGATTTACTTTCCACAAATCTTGGCAGAAATGGACATTCAAATATGCATCCAGGATTTCAGTGATGTACAAACTACATCAAATCTTGTAAGTTGCCTGGAGTCAACTGTTTCCAAGTTGGGCAGCTACATAAATTTGTTTAATAAAGAAATCTTTGCATTTTAATATGTTTCAAGTTTATATCTGCAGCCATTGGTCTAGCTAGTGCTACATAAACTGATTTCCTTAAGTTGATTGAGGACTTTATTTGAATTACATAATTTTACATGCAAAAGAAATGATTGTCACATTATTTATATTTATTTACTGCTTCATTTCTGATGGAAAGGGCAGAAAATCATTTCGCATTTATACTCATATAATCTAATATGAAATTCTTATCTTGCCTTTTAATATTTGAAAACAGAAGTAACATCTCAATATTTTATTTTGGTTTAAATGAAAATTTGCAGTCAGCACCTATGTATCAATACTTGGAAAGAAAAATGTTCAAAGAAGCCTATAAGATTGCTTGTTTAGGTGTAACTGATACAGATTGGAAAGAACTGGCTATGGAGGCTTTAGAAGGACTTGAATTTGAAACAGCCAAAAAGGTAAAATTTTGTGTGTGCATTTGGATCTTCATTAATTTCTGTTAATTGATAAGTACTACTGTGTCATGAATTATGCATTGTCAATTTTTGAATGACAAATTATTTTTTATAAATTTAATTTTAAATATTTAAATATTTCATGGTAAACATTTATACTTTGTTCTCTTTTGGTTCAAAATTCTGTTAATGTAGATTTACAGTAAAATAGATTTAGGTAATCTAGTTGTGTTTGCTTTCTGGTTTTCCTGTGAGGGCTGACATCAACCTTGCAAGTCTGAAAATACAAAACTTTATGCCACCATTTTTAACTATTTGATCCATTAGGGCAGGTCCTTCCTAAGTTTCTTTTTCTGAGTTTTAGCCACTCAGAGCTCCTGCCTCTCTTGTCTGACTGTTTCCTAGGCAACATCTCTTCCCTCCCTTTCCTCAAGGCCATTCCCACATTCCATTACATGTACAGGTAAAGAGGTACATGGATTCTAAACATGCCTGAAGAGAGAAAGAACACTTTCCAGCTGCTTCCTACCATTAGAATGTGATAGAATAATTTTAAGTTTTGGGCTGGTTTCTCTAATTAACATAGAAATAGCTGGGAAAAGGTATTTATTACATAACATTGAGTATTGTAATATTGCTAGGATTTTCCAATTGCACTGCTCAATATTAGGCTGCTCAGCTTTATCAAAGTTGCTATAACCTGCCCCTCGAACTATGTAAATTATTATTTATTGATCACTGGTCTTTATCCTGAAATAGCCTTTGGTAAGCTTAGAAAATGTATTTGGAATTATCGCTAGGTATTATTTAAAATACAAGAGTTTAAGTGAATTGAGATGCACATCCTTACTTCTCAAATGTCCATTTTAACAAGCTGAGACCAACAACATTTTAATTAATCTTTCTTTTTCTTTAAGAATAATCTTCCACTAGATGGATTGGTTCTTTAATGCCCAAAATGTTTGGATAGCTTGTCTTCTCTTCTCTTGTCTTCTCTTCCCTTCCCTTTCCCTCCCCCCTCCCCCTTCTCTCCCCTTCTCATATGAGACTTAAGAAAGCTGTTTTGGAATTCATAGAGACCATGTAGCCCAGAAGCACCCAGCTCTTAAGCTCATACATCCTTTAGGCATTGCTTCAGTTATTCTGTGTTACTGTTCTTCCCATGTTTCTTTCCTCTTCCTTTGAGCATCAGTGTTTACAGGAAGACAAAAGTAGTGTTTTCCAAAATATTTTTTTAGAATGAAAGTATGGTAAAGAAGAAAAGATTTTTTTCTATCTAATATTTTTTTTAAAGGCAGAGGGATTTAGGGCCCCTTCTTTTTCAGGAAATCATATTTATGTTTTGCTTCCTGCCACAACTTTCTAGTTTAGTTTCTCCATTCAGTTTCCCTCTGCAGCACTGTGTGAAAAATGCTGAGCATTCACAAATGCCTTTGCCACAACCTTGATGCAAAAGAACAGGACAATTCTTCCTTCCTGTTTACACTGCAGGGAACATTGCTATATGGAAACACAGCCCCTCCTTTCCCTTGGTCATTTTCCTGCTTTCCATCCTTCTCCTATATACTCTGGAATCTTGCCAGTCTTCTGCCCAGGTACTCTGATGAGAGAAGATGATCTGTTTGTGTGTTTGTGCGTGTGTTTATATATACATGTGTGTTTCTCACCCTTGTCACAGAAGCAGCAATTATGAAACCCTAAATTCCTTTCTCCTGTTTTGAAAAGATACATGGCCTTCTATATAAACTGGCTGATTGGGATGAAGAGGGGGTGGCCACACTTTCATTACATCGATTCTGATTGCAAGATGTCAGGTTTCCAACAATGTATGAGCAGTGCCAAGAGGTGGTGGTGCTGGTCCTGGAAGTAACAGAGGGGAAGGAAAGACCAGTGTCATTGTTCATTATAAGAGATTCAATATTTGAAGAGGAAATCAATTTATTTGAATAAGTTTAATAAACTTTTTTCCCTTGGTTCCAGTTCATGCCTTGTCCCAAGAGGCAACTGGACTTTCTGGTTTTTCTTTGAAAACATTTTGCTTCTCACCCAAGAAGCTTCTTCATCTCTGGCTGGCTGGTGGGGAATGGAAGGATTTATACTCCTTGCACACAGTTGATCATTTGCATTCTTTTACCTAGTCAAGGTCACCTGGAGTTTTATTTGTGTCATCAGGGTCACCTGGATGTGAAGTCTTCTTGGAACTGTTGAAAGGACTGTGTTTTAGACTGGAGATAGATGATGTCATATCCCTCCCTCTCTGTTGAGAAAGGGTTGTTCAATTTTGACATAGATGGTCTCTTTGACCCCTCTTGTTAAAAGAATGCAAATGACCAACTGTTTACAAGGAATATGAACCCTTCCATTCCCCACCATCCAGTCAGAGCTGAAGAAGCTTCTTGGTTGAGAAGCGAAACATCTTCAAAGAAAAACCAGAAAGTCCAGTTGTCTCTTGAAAAAAACACCTTTAGGACAACCATGACCTGGATGACTGAGAATTTCTGTAGACAGTCCATGTCTTGCTCTTGTTCTGTTCACTCTTTATTTATTTATTTATTTATTAAATTTTTATACCGCTCCCTCTCCCAAAAAGGGACTCGGGGCGGTGTACAGCCTACTAAAACACAAAATATATACAGTTTAAAAACGAATTAAATATACGAATCCGGCCGAATCCCATCAATTACAAAATACAAAAATTTAAAATTCCGGGATTAATTAAAATTAAGATTTAAAAATTTAAAACCAAATTAGATTAAAACCCATAAACCATTTACTGGGCCAGGCGGGCCTGCTGGAAAACTAAGGTCTTAACTGCGCGCCGGAAGGTCAGGATGTCAGTCATGGCCCGTATCTCCGAGGGGAGATCATTCCACAGGGAGGGGGCCCCCACAGAGAAGGCCCGCACCCTTGGGGCCGCCAGCCAACAACGATCAGGCGGCGGCACCCCAAGGAGGGCAACCTTGTGGGAGTGTACTGGGCGGCGGGAGGCTGTTGATGGCAGCAGGCGGTCCCGTAAGTACCCAGGTCCCGAGCCATGGAGCACTTTAAATACAGTCAGTACCACCTTGAATCGAATCCGGAAGGCCACAGGAAGCCAGTGCAGCCTGCGGAGAAGCGGTGTTACATGGGAGCTCCGAGGGGCACCCACGATCATCTGAACCAACTGCAGCCTCCGGAGACTCTTCAAGGGGAGCCCCATGTAGAGAGCATTGCAATAGTCCAAGCGGGAGATGATGAGGGCGGAAGTGACTGTGCGAAGTGCGCCCAGATCCAGAAAGGGCCGCAACTGGTAGATCAGACGAATCTGATAAAAGGCCCCTCTGGCGACGGCTGCAATACGATCTTCTAAAGACAGCTGTACATCCAGGAGGACACCCAGATTGCGCGCCCTTTCCACGGGGGTCAAAACCTCTCCCCCCACGGCCAGTGAAGGAACAAGCTGGCTGTATCTGGGCGCAGGAAACCACAGCCACTCGGTTTTGGTCGGGTTGAGACGAAGCCTGTTACAACCCATCCAACTCTGCACGGCCTCTAGGCACCGGGTCATCACTTCGACGGCTTCGTTGGGGTGGCCCGGGGTGGAGATGTACAGCTGAGTATCATCAGCGTACTGATGGAACTCCACCCCAAAGCCACAGATGATCTCACCCAGCGGCTTCACATAAATGTTGAACAGCAGGGGCGAGAGCACCGACCCCTGAGGCACCCCACACAGTAGGGGCCTCGGGCCCGACCTCTGCCCCCCTGTCAACACAAATTGCGAACGGTCGGAGAGGAAGGAGGCGAACCACCGCAACACGGTGCCTCCCACCCCCAACCCCTCCAACCGCCACAATAAGATACTGTGGTCGACAGTATCAAAAGCCGCTGAGAGATCTAACAGGACCAAGACAGAGGAGCAACCCCTGTCCCGGGCCCTCCAGAGATCATCCACCAACGCGACCAACGCCGTCTCCGTGCTGTGCCCGGGCCTGAAACCCGATTGGAGGGGGTCTAGATAACTTTAGAGTTCAGTCCTCACCCACCATGTTAAGTCTAATGCTTCCCTACTGTTTGAAAAAGATTCTATACAGAATCCACCTTGACACATGAAATTAAATAATATTAATAATGGACCACCACCATATACCCTCATACATAACCTGTAGTGCAATTGTCATCCTACATCACTTCTAACAACTCACCAACAATTTATTTTGGTGGCATAAGGCATTGGGCTGTTTTGCAAGTGTGGTGCAGCTGTAATGCAGCTGTAGTGCTACCTCTGTTCCAGTTCTACCTCTGTTCCCAATTGAACACAAGTACATTTCAGAGCTTTGGATAGTGCTGATGCTACTTTTTAACCTCTTCACCATAACCCAGATCTGCATAATTCATCTAACATGTAGTGGAGTCAGATAGATATTTGGTTAAAAACTCCATTTTGTCTTTTTTTTTTTTTAAAGACGAAGAGCATAGAACATACAGTAAATCTTAGCTATTGCCAACTGTCTCTAACATAATTTTTGTTTAGTATTCATAATAGTTGCAAGATGTAGGGAACTGATTGATTATTTACTATGCATGATATTTTATTATTGATATATTTTCTTCCTGTGTTTCAGTAGGCGTTTACCAGAATGCGAGATCTTCAGTATCTAGAACTGATAAGCAGCATTGAGGTAAAAAAAAATAATGACAATGTAAAGATGAGTACAGAATGCTGAGTATAGAATTGATCTAATAGAATGTTGAAAGGGGAATAGGTATGTTCAAGAGTAAAAAAAAAGGGTTAAGAAAGTTTTTAACTGTAGTAATGAGAGATGCATACAAATAAAACAGTAAAAAAGAAACTGACCAACTTTAATCTGTGTACCATTTTTCTCCTGGGAAAAGATTGCCTTTCAGTTCCCATGAATGATTACTTCTGCGTAGTTGGATTTTTTCTTCTTCTTGTAGGTAGAGGGTAAAAGAAGAAGGAGAGAGGAGCGGTTTGACAGTTTTCTGAATTAAGTACTGTAGTTTTTGCTACAGAAAACATGCATAAGAAAAAGAATATAGGAATTGTTATGCTGGGTGGATAATTGTAGTAAAAGAAGATCTTTGTTTCCATCTTCAAAATCAAGAAAAAATTCTGGGTGGAACAAATTCTGAATGTGGAGTTGATTGTTAATGAAAATATTAAGTATGCTTTAAATCACTTTAACTAAATCATTTATCTAATGTCTTTATGTATTGTCTTTATTGTATTTTGGCAACTTTGTGTAAGAGTTGTAAAATGCCCAAAGAATTGGGGATAAAGACTTACAAGTTGGATTCACTGTTTGTTTTTAATTAAATATTCTTAGTTCTCAGTGCCTTTCAGAGGACTGAAAGATACAAGCATGCTTAACAGTGAATAAAATAACCCAGGTGCTCTCCTGATCTACTTTCCTGATTCTTAATGGCAAAAAACAACAACAACCAGGCAACATTGTTGCGACTATTGCTTTTATAAGACTGATTTGTCCTTAACGTAGCAGTCCATGTCACTTGGTTCTGATAATGCTTATGCATACTAAGATGCCATATATGCATTAAAATTATAGATAATTTTATGTCATGGTAGAAACCTAATAGTGGATCATTCATTTCATGGCAAGTCACAACAGATCAAGATTTCCATTTCTTTCACTGTAGAGAATGCTGGTGTTTGAGAGGGGTTTTGTAAAGTTCCTTCAGTTTAGACGGAGGGTAAAATCCAACAGTTTGATTCATCTTTCTTTTAGCAATAGCACTTAGACTTATATACCACTTTGCAGTGTTTTACAACTCTCTCTAAGCAGTTTACAGTGTCAGCATGTTGGAGGAAACATGCTGCCACTGTAAACTGCTTAGAAAGAGTCTGTATCATCCTCAGAAGAATGGAAGGCTGAGTCAACCTTGAGCCTGGTGAGACTTGAAATGCCGGCAGCCCGCAGCCAGTAGAAGTAGCCTGCAGTACTGCATTCTAACCACTGTGCCACCACAGCTGTTTTACATTTCCAGTTGCCTCCAGAATCTGGACTGAAGCCCCTTCTAACTTCTAATTCAAAATTTCAATGTGGATGGGGAAATTCTAGGATGAAGAAAGAAAAAAAAAAACCAAAAGAGTTATAAGTGGAACTCTACCCATCCAGTGTTGCATTTTTCTTGTTTTGCCCTGTGTTTGAACAAGAAACTAATTTATAATGTTCTCAATTAAAAATGATAAAAATTTCTCTGGGGTTGATTGCCATAATCATAAGCAAATAAAAGAGTTTCAGAAAGTAACTGTTAAATTTAACACCCACTATTGTGTTTCTAATCTTGGTACAGAAAAAGCAAAACCTCTTTTGATTTTGAGCTTCATTCCTGATGCCTTTATGGATGTGTCAATTGAGTTTTCTTTGAAACAGTACAGAAGTGGTTTGTCTGTCGTGGTTGTTTCCTGGTCATTTGTTTCTCAACAGTTCTATTATTTTTCCATGTCTGCCAGAAAACTCATTATACTTTACATGGTTGAGGGATATTTTAAAAAGAATTCTTATTGATATCTGATGAATCAAATACATAAACCAACCCTCCCCCCAAAAGTCCCTGATTGTCTTAGATCTTAGAGGAAAATGGAAATTATTATTGCTAATTTAACTTTGGTGGCCACCCAACTCTAGTAGACTCTGAATGTGCACGGTGAAGGTAGAAGTTGTTTTAAGGATTGGGTTTTCTTTTCTTTTTTTGGACAAATAAAATTAGCTGACATAAGAGGGCAATAAGGACACAAGCCTGGTGGATCATTATTTTTATCTTAATGGTTATTTTGGCATTCGTCCAAGAACACTGTTTGACTGTGTCAAACTAAGCCATGGTCACTTTCAAGTACGAGTATTTATTTTCTGTTTGGAGTTCAAGTTATCAGCCACAGTTGATCTTAGGAAATAGTTGCTGAACTCCTGGAGTCTTGCAGTCCAGTTTTCCACTTGGCTATTGGGTGGCATGTGAGATTAAATGAGAAGGATTGGGATAAGGGATGTGTTCCACCAAATACATCATAAACTTCTGTTTATTGCTGTTCCAATCCCCATGAAGCACTTTCAAGGGATTGAAGCTGAATGTTCTTTTATATCTATCATTTAAATCATACAGACCATTTATGTTTCATAGTACATGGTGTTGATCTGCAAAGCATCAAATCTTCTTTTGTATTATACTCTTCATTGATGAATATGTCACTGATGAATATGTCTGATATATAGCTGCTTCTTCCCATGGCTGTTTTTTAAAAAGCTTTAAAATATGTGTGTTCTCTCTGATTTTTTTTTAAAGTTTTTAATTGTTTTTGTTCTCTTAGATATTTCCATTTTAATGGACTTATTTTAAAATAGTCTAAACATGATTTTGTGATTTGGCATTCAAATTTTAACACATTTGTATTATAACTCACCAGGGGAAGATCTTAGTCATGAAAATGATGGTAAATAAATAAAAACATCAAGTGTATTAACTAGAATGTCAAACTAGTTTTTGTGTCTTTAAAAAATATCTGATGGCTTAAACTCTTTAAATCCTACTTTGTGAAAAAGGCTTAGATGGGTGAAGTTATTCTCTTCTTAGTCAATAATTTTGAATATTTTTCAGTCTTTCATGCTCAGTCGATTAATACATGGCATCACATATCCTTGTGGATTGTATTTCTTTTCAGATTTCCCCTTGGACTGTGTTATAGATAGAATCAACATTTCACAAGGGCAAATTGGCTGGAAGAGTTATATTTGTGATTACTGCAAATATTGAGTTAATGTTATTTCTTAAGGTTTAGGTATAAGGGCCTGATCACCTATAGTTTTGCACATCATTTATATGAATACATTGTGTGTGCGCACACACACACATATGCTGGGCTACATTCATAAAGTCACAACAACTTGTGTGTGTAGGCATGTGGGCATGCACACACACAGGCACAATGTATTCATATAAATTATGTGCAAAGCTATAGGTGATCAGGCCCTTATACCTTAAACGCTAAGAATGAAACTGTAATGAAACTGTTGATTTAAAGGAACAGAATTTTAGACAATCTCCGAATCCTTTTCTCCAGTCAGTATCTTTTATTGCAATTAGTACCTGAAAAATTCATGTTTAGGGTAACAATTCTATTTTATATATTGCATGCTCGGTTTTACAAAGTTCAGATGAACCTATGGTTTTATTAATGGGAATTTTTTTTTATCCATAGTGTTGAGATATGATGCAAGTTAATATTTAATAGGATTGTGACTTCAAATCTGTGGATTTTAAGGAGATATATAGGGTTCCTAGTAATACTAAATGTCAACTCCCATCAATCAGCCTCAGTGGCATGGCTAGCAGAGAGAAAAGCTGGAAGTTATGGTTAGAAATTTCTGGATGGCAACAGATTTTCAGCAGCCCTGACTTAACTTAAAGAAGTTCACAAAAGGGCATTTTCCATTCACCATCTCCACTGCAGTCTTCCGAAAGCTTCCAAAAATTATTAGGTCTAATAGGTTATAGAAGACTTCTGGGAGAAGGGAATCACTAAATGTATAATGTTTATTCATTTTGTTATTAATTTTGTTAAAGAAATAACATTCGAATGAAAGTCTTTGAAATGCACACACACATACACACACACATCCATACATAAATATACACTGTGTACATGTTTGTGTTGAAACTATAGTTGCATAATTAGTAACATCTTAATTAAAGGTGATTTACGTTTTCTTATAAAACGGACAGATGTTTTAAATAAGCTTTTTCTTTTTTGCCATTTTCCTTATTTTTATAGTGGGGTGTTTTACGGGTTTTTCTGGAATGTTACGGGTAGGTGAAAAGAGCTGGAAGACTTAGTATGAAAAGCTTTCAAGCAGTGCTGTTCATGTCAAAAGGTCTAAGTTGGTTTATATGCAAGCAATCAGTTTAAAAGCTTTGTGAAACATAGCTTAATATTTTCAGATGCTCTAGCCTGTCATGTTTCCTGCCTGATTATGTTCACCAAACTATTTCTGTCCTTGTTTTATTTTTTAAGGAAAGGAAGAAGCATGGTGAGAACAACAATGATCTGTTTCTAGCAGAGATTTATGCCTACCAAGGAAAGTTCCATGAGGCAGCCAAGTTGTACAAAAGAAGTAGCCATGAAAACCTAGCGCTTGATATGTATACAGACTTGCGCATGTTTGACTATGCAAAGGTATGTGTACGTTTTTCCCTGGGTCTTTATTCTTCCTTGGACTTGGTGTCAATGAATCAAACTGTTTGGTCCTATTGCAGACATCCTCTTTGTTCAGAATCTCAAGGAATAACATTAACCTCTAAGGATCAGTTTGATGGTGTTATCGTTTCTAACGCATCATGTAACATTTGCCTTATGCTAGAACATGAGTGTAAGAACAATATTGCACTCTGTTGCCTAGGACCACACATGTCAGAGCAGCACTGTCATTTTAAACTGCGGTTTAATAAGGTTTTTCCTTAGGAATGACGAGGCTAGGACCCACACTCTTTTATTTTTGCTTCCAACACCTTTTAATTGTTGTGGCTGATCAGGATTTTTGGTGTATATGAAAGGGAATTGTAAAGAATTATGTAGCACACATTTCCACCAAAAGCATATGCCTTTTTCCTTCTAAAAAGTTCAGTCGTATATATGTCTTTTAATTATTATATACAAAAGCTAAATTTTATTATTTTAAGGGAGTATTTATTTTACTACCAGGAACTTAAGAAAAAAATGAGATCTGAAAGACTATTATTCTCCCACTTTTTTTTTCCCATTCAATCGTGTCCAATTCTCAGAGACTGTCAAATAAGTTGCTGCAGTTTTCTTGGCAAGGTCTTTCAGAAGTAGTTTACCATTGCTTCCTTCCTAGGGCTGAGAGAAAGTGAGCAGCCGAAGGTCACCTAACTGGGTTTGGGCCTAAAGCAGAATTAGAACTCATAAGTCATTAGTCTCCTGGTTTCTAGTTTGATGCCTTAATCACTACACTAAACTTATACTTTATACTCCACACATTGCTTTTTTCAAGACAATAGGTATATTTTGTCCATTTAGGATACTATAATCCAAGCCCATCCATTTTGAAGCCTTTCATATATATCGGCATAACCACAGCTCTCAAAATTCTCATAAAGTAGATTAAAAAAATCTCTGCATCTTTGCATTGCCTAAGATTTTTTTGTTCACTTTCATCTTATCTTGGTATGCATAAACAAAATTCATCACAAATGATGAATGATTCTTAAATCTGCTGGACTTTATAAACTAGTCCTTGAAAGTGCAACAATCTTATTCTGTGGTCCTCTGCATTGAAGTTCATGCTAAGCAGACATTTTTATTTCATATGAAGCATATTCTCTATAGTTAAATAAATAAAGTCCTAGATTTGCATACAACTCTATGTATGCAACAGTCTTAGATAAACTGACTTTGTTTTTCCTGAAGTATGCATAAACCAGAATGGAATGATCCTTCATTTGCTCCATTTCAGTAAACTGTTTGGAAAAATGAAAAGTATTGCATTTTAGGGGAAAAAGGGATCAAATATATACCTTTTTCAAAAAGTATATATAAAATATATGAGATAGATAGATAGATAGATAGATAGATAGATAGATAGATAGATAGATAGATAGATAGAAAGAAAACTTTATGTGAGGAAAGCAAAGTATTGATGAAAATATATTATTACACAAAAGTATAGTTAAACATATAAAGGTATACTTAAAATCCTAATATATCTCTTATAGTATTGCAATAACAATTTTGAATTAACAGTCTCTGCAATGATTTTTGATTCCTGTAAATAAGATCCGAAGTTGTTTTTATGTATGTCTGAAAACTGAATTCCCAGGGACAAATAAAATTGGATGGTATTTGAAAAATGTGACAGTTTTATGTGCGGATGAGGGGACTTTGGAAGTTTTCCATACTTCTCTTATCAGAATAAGTAAAAAAGCTGTCTACTGGATAGTATCACTCATTAAACTCATTAAAGATTAAGCTTATCCATTACTGAACAAAAGCATTTCCATGTACACACATAGATTATTTCATTTTGGTCTTAGGGGAAAAGAAAACTCTCATTTGAAATGCAAATTGCATTTATATATTGGAATAACATTTACTTCTTACAAGTTCCTCTTAAATATTTGGCTTAACATTGGCAGGTCTATATATGGTGATACATAAATTTAACTCATGAACTAGAAATCTGCCATTATGCTAATATATGAATGTTAGCATTTCTAATGTCCACTGAAATTTTTCACACATGGGAAAGCTTCCTTCAGGTCAGAGAACTTGTGGCAGGTATGTTTAGGATGTAAAATAAAATATTTTCGATGATATTGCAAATAAAGTTTCCATATAGGAACTATTGATGCATTTTATATATGCAAAACTGAGTAGGGAATTGGGGATATTATTTATTACGTATTAAGGAAAAAGACAGTTTGACCATTCTTAATATTTTTCATTCTGCAGATTTAATCAGAGCTGATTATTTATATACTGCATATGTATATGTACTTAATTTTAATTTTGGTGTCAATTTACAATTACTGCTGGATAATTATATCAGAGTTTACCTGTTCTTTCAAATGTTGTGTCTTTATTTGTTATTAGGCCAGTTAGTCTTAGGCTGCTGAAGTTGTAAAATCTATCTCTTGAGATATAGTAATTATAAATATATCTGATCAGTGGGATATTCTTTAATCTAGATATAGTTCGAGAGACTACATATGCATGTGACTTTAATTTATTTAACAATATTAATCACATATTTTCAACTCACAAATAATTGGAATCCATGAAAGTGACATTTCTCCTTATAATTCAGTTACCAAATCCAATTATACAAGTAAATATTGTGTCTCATTTCTTGATTAGCTTCCTGACAGTCAAAGAAAGGCAAATGCCCTTTTTAAGTGGACCACTCAGAACATCAGATTCTTCCAAGCCAGGGGTGCCAAACTCACTTTGTCATGGCATCATTCCATGACATATCGTGACTTTTTCACTTTCACTAAACCGGGCATTGGCATGGCCAGCATGTGACGCATCCAGCCCATGAGGTATTGTGCTTTGCCGGTAGCAGGCGCAGATAGCTGAGGTCTCGGAGAGCGAGGACTCAGATGAGGGGCCTGCGTGTGATGCAGGGATGGGGCCAGGACCATCAGGGAGTGGGATACTGCCTTCAGAGATTGTGGGGGGTGGCAGCAGTGATGAAGAGGTCCCCGAGGAGCCTATGCCCAGTGCGTGTGTGCACAGGGCTGCTCGAAGGAAAGAGCAGCTGCAACAGCATGGGCGACTCGGGAGTAAGGCTGCAAGATAATGGCCCCTCCCTTAAGAGATAAAAGCCAGCTGAGAAACCGGAGTTCTTTGCAGGAAGCAAAGAAGTTTTTGCACTCAAGCCTTGTGGACATTCGGAATATCTTGGTTGATGTTTGGAGACTCTTTGTGTTTGAAATATTTCTTAATAACTTTATCTAGTGTTTCTGGCAGCCTTGCACAACCTTGGCAAGGTTCGTTCTTATCAGAGATAATTAATTTGAAACAGCCTTTTAACCATGAAGGAACAGAATTCGTAAAGAATTATTAAAAGGTTTTGCTGTTACCTCTGTTTCGTGTTTGTTTCTTTGGAAAAAGGTTTGGGTCAGAACATGAGGCATGAGTTTAACACCCCGTTCTAAGCAAAAGTAATTTTTTTCCAAAAACTTTTCTAGAAATACTTGGATTAGAGGTGCTCCATAGGGTCATACATGGTTAAGTCACAGGATTCTCTTCAATGTTTTAGCAAGCAGTGCTTCCCATCTCATCCCTGGTTATTTGAGATTTTATCATGCCCTGCTTTGAGCTACTACTTTTTGAGAAAAAATATTCCTCCCCACAGTCCAGTACTCTTCAGAACCACTGTTAAAAGAGCTCCAGTAAAACGTTACATTACCCTGAAATTCATGGGTCAGATACAACTTCCAGCCTTCCTAGTTTGCTAATTCTTTCCATAAGTTGTATTGAATATGCTGTTAAATACGCAACATGTTTTTATTCAGACTCATGATAAATCCATGGGCATATTGTAAGAATGAGCATTTTAAAGAATAATATCACTAAATCTTAACTTTACTCAGAAAAGTCATCTTTGGCAAATTACCGAAAGCAATCAAAAACTGATGCTTCATTTGCATTCTCCCCTCTAGCATCAAAATGAAATTCTGCTTTTCTACAGATGACTTTTTTTTTCTGTCTTAACTTTGAAAGATTCCCCCCCTCCACCCCCTTTCTTTGTGATAAAAGTCAGGATTAAATCAACAGTAATCAAGTGATTTAGACATCTAGGCTTTTCTTGTTTGCCCTTTTTAGTATAGTATATTGTAAATTCCTGTTTAACCCCCACTCCTCTTGAAACTGAATTGCAACTGCTAAGTGAGCCAAATGCTTAATTAAGAATATCATTTTATTTACTTCCTCAGGAATTCCTTGGGTCTGGGGACCCCAAAGATACAAAGATGCTAATCACAAAGCAAGCAGACTGGGCCAAGAACATCAATGAACCAAAAGCAGCAGTAGAGATGTACATGACTGCGGGGGAGCATTTGAAGGCCATAGAAATCAGCGGAGATCAAGGCTGGGTTGATGTGTATGTCTTGCTGCCTTGCTGAGAAATATGCTTTAATGTTCTCAAGAGAAATGTTGATATTTGTTTCCACTGTTTACTATAGGTAGTCCTTGACTTATGACCACAATTGAGCCCAACATTTCTGTTGCTAAGTGAGAATTTGTTAAGTGAGTTTTGCCCCATTTTACGACCTTTCTGGGCACAGTTGGCAAATGAATCACTGCAATTGTTAAGTTAGTAACATGGTTGTTAAGTGAATCTGGCTTCCCCATTGACTTTGTTTGTCAGGAGGTGGGAAAAGGCAATCAGATGACCACAGGACACTGCAACCATTATAAATATGAGTCAATTGCCAGGCATCTGATTTTTGATCACGTGATCATGGAAATGCAGCAGCGGTCGTAAGTGTTTTTTTTAACTCTGAACGATCACCAAATGAATTATTGTAAGTCGAGGGCTACCTCTACTTTATATTAAGAGAAGGGAGAACTATGTGGTAGAGACTCGTGTTTTAGCCTTTGTGAAAAAGCTCAGAGTCTTTGAATTAGAACTCGGGCAGTTTTATTACATGCCATACAAATTAATAATATAAAACTATTGAAATAACTGCCCCATATCCTGATTTCAGGAAGAGACTTTTCAGACTAAAAAAATTATTAACAGGCATGAAATTTTGTGAGCTGTAACTTATTTCATCAGATGCAATGATGTGGCTCTAGATTGATACAGGAATTACATTTCAATGGCAAGAGGAAAGAAAGGAAGACAAGATGGTTATGCAGTTGCAAGCTACATGTGAAACAGATTACAAGTATCAATTAGCAAGTGTAAAGCCATTAATGCTTGTTGAGATCTTCTGAGACAGCTGAAACCTTTTGATGTACATGAGTTCAGCAATCTCTTGCTCAATTGTGCTATTGAAGCTTTCTTTTTTCTAAAATAGCTACCTTGAGATCTATAATGAAGTGCCCTAGGAGGCTTCAATATTACCTTATTCTTGTTTTGACTCCTGGTATTAATTATTTTGTGCAAAGATTGTTCTGTTTGTCCTAAGTAGAAACCAGAGGGGGTACTGCTGTCAGATAAAGGCACCTCTCATCTTCTGCATGGAGTTGTTGGGGGCCTGTGGCAGCTGTGAAAGCTGACCTGGGACAATGCTTTCTGAACATTTTCCCCTCCCTCCCCCAACCTTTTCTTTACTTGAGAGTCATTGATGACATTTTCATCAATTATTCATCAAATTCTGTCATGACTTCAACAACTTTTACCTCATCATTAACCTTAGCCTTGAGGTTACAGCAGGGGTGTCAAACTGGCAGGCCACAGGCCAGATGCATCACACGCAGTCCAGGCCCACCCCAGCTCCGTGAAATGGAAAAAAAATCGCAATATGCCATGTGACGACAACATGACACTGTGAGTTAGACACCCATGATCTACAGAATAGGTTCACCTCCTTGATACACTGTAAACCCACATAATAGAACACAAATGTTACAACACAATGTTATACAGAAAACTGCGTATCACAAGGCACATCTCCCTGCTTTCCGTTTCCATCCTGAATATATAATCAAGCTTGTCAGCCACAAAATCAAACTTGCTCTATACTTCAGTTGCTTTGTTCTGATGCAGTTGACAGTCAACTGAGGGAATTAAACCAGAAACTCAGGAAATTGAACTACTCACTCAACTAGATCAGTAGACAAATCAAAAGAGGAACTGGATTCCCAGGGAGGAAAGTCTATTAAAAGGCACAATAGTAACAGAATACTACTGGTTACCACTACTTTTCATATAACCTACATCTGCATAACCACCTTGTTTTCCTTCTCCTCTGCCACTCTGTCTATAAGTCCCTCCCTTGCATCTGATGAAATATTATAGCTCAGAAAAACCTATGCCTTTGAATAAAGTGTACTGTAGTCTGGAAAAACTGCTACTAGACTCATCCTGATTGTTGATTATTTTGTTTATATAAATAAAATAAATAAATTTATATAAATAAAATAAAATAATAATTTATATAAATAAAATAAAATACTAAAAAAATACTAAAAATAAATACTAAAATCCTGATGTTTGGCTACCACAGACCATCATAACTCTCCCTATAAAGGCCTTTATCTTGATGTGATTGAAATGCTTATGATGTCTCTTTCAGAACATTCTTTTGTTTGTTTAGTTTCATGCTTCTTTTCCAAAAGCGTAAGTTCAGAGTTGCTCTCAGCACTTACACAGCTGGTGCCTAGGACAAGTTAGTAGAACTTTTCAGAGACATCATACAACAGTTGCAATCTTAGAAATAAATTGTACTACTCAAGGTCAGGCATAGTTTTAGTGCATCAGTTATTCAACAGATAAAAATGCTGATTTGCTTAATGTTGATTTCAGAGGCTTCAGAACACATGTTTGAAAATGTGGCACATTTTAACTGTAAGATGTAGGTCTTCAGATTTTAATAAGATTCCATAGAGTTCTTTAAAAAGACTCGGGAGCTTCATTGAGCCTGCAAATTGTGGAATCTAAATAAAGAGTCTCTGCTACAGACATTAGAATGTGCATTTACTTAGTTAAGAGCTTTTGTCCTCCAGCAGTTCCAGGTTTGTGGCTTGGCAAAGAAATGCTGGAGTATAAATGTAAACAACCATTCAGCTGTTTGCTTGCATCTCTGGCAGCATCCTATGTGTTTGTGTATGTATGTGTGTTTGCGTATGCGTGCATCTTTATAGTAAGAATTAGGAAGACTTATAGACAATAACGGGGCTAGATTTCTTCTTCTTTTTTAAAAATTAAGGTTGATTGATATTGCTCGAAAGCTGGATAAAGCAGAACGAGAACCTTTGACGAAGTGTGCCTATTATTTTAAAAAGCTATTGAACCATGGATATGCTGCAGAAACCTATATCAAGATTGGTGATCTGAAGGCCCTGACACAGCTTTATGTGGAAACTCAGCAGTGGGATGAGGTAAATGCATCTCACTGTAAGGGAATCATTTATCATTTCTTGTATTTATGTCTGTATAGTGTTAAATCTTTATATTGTATGAACAAAATCCCCCGTTCTATTTAAATTGTGCATGAATTTTAATGTGTTTCAATTTGCAGACAGATCCTTCACTGCAGAACCTTTGTTTAGGATTCTGGCCAATCTGCATGCTCTCATACAAAATGCTCCATTATGCTCTCATTCTTCTGATTTTCTATTCTATTTCCTCAAGAGATACACAATATTTATTGGAGTTTTTAACATAAATATGTTGGGGATCATGCAACATTGGCTTTTATGTCAATTAAGCCAATAAGACAGCATTTAAATACTGAAATAGAATAGCCAACATCCCCTCCCTTTAAATATAAAATGAGGATGTTTCAAGACTCAAGATACTAAACATCCTGGGAGTGAAAGGGGAATCTACTTCCATACATCTCCCTTTAGGTAGAATTAACTAAATGTAGTAAACATCTCCAAGCAATTGTAAGCATCAGGCTAGATAATCTTTTAGAGGTGTGAAGAAGTCATACATTAACATAGTAACCTAATTGTAAATAAATATTTATTGAAGAAAAGATAAGAAAGAGGTCTTGTACTATACTTACAGGGCATGCCAAATAAAAATATTATTATATTGCTAGACAGTAGAGAAGTGGAAGCAAGGTAACCTGTCATAAAAGTCAATAAAATCCTGTACCAGAAATCTGGTCTACTAAATGTTTATATTGAAATAAGCTATTTTGATCCCAATAAGGGAGCCAGTTTGGTGTAGAAATTGGAAGCACCAGGCAAGGAACTGGGACCCCATAAGTTCTAGTTCTTCCTTATCTGCAAAGTCAGCTGGGTGGTCTTGGGCCAGTCACACACTCTCAGCCCTAGGAAGCAGGTAGTGTCAAATATCTCTTGCCAAGAAAACTGCAGAGACTTGTTCTATACCTAGTAAACAAAGACATGGCCATCTTTTTGCCAGAAAGATTTGTGTACAGGTAATTCTTGATTTGATGCTGCCACCATTGGCCTCCCGCCGGCCGGTGCGCTCCCACAGGGTTGGCCTCCTCGGGGTGCTGCCGGCTGGTTGATGTCGGTTGGCGGCCCCGAGGGTGCGGGCCTTCTCTATGGGAGCACACTCCCTTTGGAATGAACTACCGGCGGAGATGCGAGCCATTACTGACCTACGGGCCTTCCGACGAGCACTTAAGACCCACCTTTTCCAACAGGCCGGTCTGGTATAACGTTATGAGTGGGTTTTTAATTCGATTTTAATTTTTTACGGGTTTTACTGGTCTTAGCCATGTATTTAATTAATTTTTAAATTCTTTTTAACTTTTCTATTTGTATGTTTTTACTGTGGCTGTTCACCGCCCCGAGTCCCTTTTTGGGAGAGGGGGCGGTATACAAATAAATAAATAAATTTACAACAGTAATTGGGGCCAGAATTTCCATTGCTAAGCGATGTAGTCATAAAGCCCGAAGACGTGTGACTATATCACTTTGCAACAGCACTTCATGTTGCCATCATTATCTGAGTTCTGACAGTTGTTAGCCAAGAACCCACCTCAATCCAAGCCATTCTGGATTTGGTCCCTCATGGCCTTGAACCTCTGTAAAGGAAAAGACTGCCCCCTCTTCAACTTCCCTCCCACCAGTCTCCCTCATCTCTGCCTTTTTGACTTCCCTGCACCCGAGGTTGGGAACTTCTTGTTAGTTGCAAGAGCTGCAAGAAGCCCCTGAATCACAGTGCAGCGTGCAGTGCCCCAGTTGCCCCAGCATGCGGCCTGAAGCCACATTGCCCTGGAAAACCCCAGCTGCCTCAGCAGTAAGGCCAAAACTACAACCACCCCTGGAACTCTTAGCTGCCCCAGTTCAGTTCCAGCCACACTTGCCCTCATCACCTTGTAATGTCCCGACTGCCCTGCATTCCACTGCCCTTGTTGCCCTTTGCTTTCTTCTTGCTGCTGGTGCTGATGAAGTATACCTGCCCTGGCCCTTTGTAAGGCAGATCCTGGTCACATGAGGCCATCTTCCCCAGGTTTTGTCAGCAAATATCTATGCCCAATCTTGGGGAGAAAGTCCCAAAGGTGCTTTTTCAGGAGGCACTTGGACTTTCTTGTTTTTTCTTTTGAAGACATTTCACTTCTCATCCAAGAAGCGTCTTCAGCTCTGACAGGATAGTGGGGAATGGAAGGATTTATATTCCTTGAAGACAGAATTCTTCCTTGCAGGAAGAAAGCTTTCTGGAGCCAGCAGTTCATTGAAAAAGATCAGGGCAGGCAAGCCTCAGCAGTGGGAGCAAGAAGACAGTGAAGGTCAGCTAGGCAGCAGTGGCCATAGAGTGCAGGGGTCCAAAAGTGTAGAGATGGCAGGAGATAGGCAGGTGTGCGGAGTTGAGGTGCCCCTCCAGTCCTAAGTATGGGCAGGCTGCCAAGCGCCCCAATTTTGATTAAATGACTGTGACGCTGCTGTAATGGCCATCACTTCAGGGACCAGTTGTAAGTCCCTACATGTGGTGCCATCATAAATTAGAATAGTCACTGCACAGATGGTTGTAACTCAAGGACTACCTGTATTTGCAAAGAGAAGCTGGCAGGAATGCCCAAAGGAGATGGGAAATAGTCTACCTGTCAGAGGCAGCAAAAAAAATGCTAAGCAGAGCAAACTGGTCAGAGTCCTCCTTTTTTGTTTGGGCTCTCTTCCTTAGGCAGTGTTTTAGAGAGATTTTGTGTTGTGTTGTTAGTCTGTTGATAAGTCCTCTCTTTTACATGGAGACGATAGCCATTGGATTAGATAAGAATCAGCAATCAAAGAATCAATTCACTATCCGCATATGCAGTAGCACAATTAAGATCTATTTTGCAATAATGGTGTTTTAAGAACAAATCAACCAGTTGCAAGGGAAACTTGCCATCTGACAATTTCTTTAATTGTGAATGATATAGGTAATCTACTGAGCTGTGACATCAGCATGTTAGATGCCAAGGATGGCTGTTCAGGGTGTGATTAATAAGACATTATTACTGGCTGTCACTAAGTAGGACAGCATACTTATTTAAATATATTAATGTCTGCTACAAATAAATCCTGAAATCTGTTAATTTGAAAACAATAATATTCAGTTGCATTTTTAGACTGTAATTATTTTCCTAAGCATGGACTTATTCTGTACTTCAGGCTTTTGCTTTGTGTGAAAAGCACCTTGAATTTAAAGATGATGTCTATGTTCCATATGCTCAGTGGCTGGCCGAAAATGATAGATTTGAAGAAGCTCAAAAAGGTAAAACTATATTGCTACTGCTACTGTCAATGCTACTATTATTAAAGTACTTTCCTGAAATTAAAAACAAGCATAATGTTTATTTGGGAGACTTGTTAATATTTAATTTCAATAGAAGAGAATATCTGTAGCTCAGAGTTGAAGGGAGATTTAGGAGAGCTGGATGGTATAGAAATTTGATAAATAAAAATAAATAAATAAAATGTTTAGTTCTCTGAGCTTGATTGCAGAAGTTTCATTGCACACCTGAGTAATATAATCAGTGTGAGTAAGTGTGGGGTTTGCTACCAATTTATATAGAAATAGTTTTCCTGCTAGTTTTGGTGTGTGTGTGGTTTTCTATGTGGTGGTATCTTGCTTAGGGTATTGTTTTCTGCCTGATCCCTGCTTTTGTGTGTTGGATGCTGATGGGGATGTGTTCTTGTTGTTTTGTTTCTTTCCTAGATTTTTTAATTATCTTTTGAATAGTATGTAAATGTGGTTTATCTCTATGTGTCTTTTGATGACTAATTTAATATTTTAATTAAAAGACAGAAATCATCTAAAAGCTCTAATTGATATATTCATGGAGGTTTTTATTTTAAGTTATTTTAATAAATTAGTTAAGAACAATTTGTTTAAAATAATTTATTACAGTGCTACTTTTATGTCTAGAAAAGTGTTTCTATGCATTCAGATAGTTTGGTACCTCTTTTTAAATAAACTAAAGTCAGTGTTTGCTCATACTTTTTGTGATTAAAGGGTATCGTAAATATGAATATTCATATTCTAGCTTATCAAGAGACTAGTGTACTTGGGAATAGCTTTCATATTTTCTGAGGTGCATTTCAGAATCCTATTTCATGCACTTTATATAGAGCGGCAATTTCTGTGCAGTATACATTGGATGTATTCATTATAAACATGCCATATGAATGTGAAAGGACTTGAGAGATCTAAGGGTTTGAAAATTGCATAGTTTTCCTCTTTTTTAAAAGATATTTTTGTTTTGCTTTTCAGTTTAAGGTTCTCTGAGCTTACATCAAAATTTATTTCTTCAATTTTCTGATAATTTTGTGTGGAAATGTTGCTGTATAGCACTTCGCTGCTAATTCATAGCACTGTCATTCTAAGGGGCATGAAAGCAATCCTACAGCTCATAAAGCTATCTGCATTTGTATGGGATACTGTGACAGAGTTTAAATGGCAAAGGGACTCTTATTTTTGTAGCAGTTTGACTATGAATACAAGGCATAATGTTTAAGGGAAAATAAGTCACCTCCAGCGTGTAATGGTGTGCATCCTAAATTCCTGGCTTTATATTGGTGAAAGGATCAGACCTAATTTTTATTTATTTTTTGCTGGAAAGCTGGCCTGTGAAACATAGTCTGTGCCATTCTGTAATTGCTAGGGGCGCCTAATAGATCTAGTATTTTGCTTTTAGTTGTGAAGTCAATACAGGATAAACTTAAGCGTGTGCCCCTTTTCACATCAAGGTGACTTTAGATTTCACAGATTACCTATAATATTGCTTTGTGAGAAGACATTAATACTGATTTTATTAGCCACTTGGCTTAAAATAACCATTCGTTGTTGTCCTGGCTTTTACTATTATTGTAATAGAAAGAACAATTCATACTGATATTCACCCGTCATTTGTTTCAGTGATACTTATTGGGAGCCAGGAAGAGAATCTTGCAAATGACTAGAAATTTGCAGCTTCTTTGCTTGATAGATTATGCATTTAGGAAGTTTGGGGGTACCACAAAACTCACAAGACTTCTGTTTAGAAATGTATGTATTAAACTTCCCTGCAGAGTGTAGAAAAACAGAACATAATCCCTTTGGATGCTTTGTTGTTGATGTTTAGATTTAGTGCCTTTTCTTAATTTTAGTCAAGCTCATTAGCTTAATCACAGTTTTCTTTATTTTGACTCCCCTTTGTAGCATTCCATAAAGCTGGCAGACAGACTGAAGCTGTTAAAGTGTTGGAACAATTAACTCACAATGCTGTGGTAGAAAGCCGATTCAATGACGCAGGATATTATTACTGGATGTTGTCCATGCAGTGTTTAGATATAGCTCAAGGTAAGGAAATGCTAGCAAGTTTACTTTATTCACGCATGAAAATAGAATATCTAACATACTCTTGAGGTCTTCAATGAATGTTCTTTGTAAATTGCACGATATAGGACCTCTGGGGTGGGGGAGAAGAGGTTGGGAGAGGTTTTTGTCAGGGCCCAGTATTTAGATGATATGTAAATTTTTTTCCATATGATGTTGAGAATACCTGATCAGCATAAAATCCACTTTCTACTGAAGTTCCTGCTATGCTCCCAGATTATCTGTCCTTCCATAGATGACACAAGCTCGTATAAGACATTGTCTTTCCTTATTCATCTCACAGTTTTCTGAAAGAGGCAGTAATAATTTCTGTAGCTTTTATATCGCAAAACTGGGCCTGAGTGAGAAGAAAATAATTTGTCCCTTATCTTTTAACTAACCTGTGGCTGAAGTTTAGTGTAGAATTAGTTCCAAGTAAGTTTTTACCATTATAACATGGTAGATTGAAGCAGAGTGAATGTCTTTCATTATGTGACACTATGCAAACATTTCTTTATTTTGCAAGTACACATAAGATACAGATCAGTCGCCTCTAGTACACTGAGCTGAGATTACAGCTGTTCTTCTGTTCACTTAACTAGAAATATCTCCCTCTGAACTCAGCAGGATTAGCTTCTAAGTAAACATGTCTGCAAGTGTGCTAGAGGACAGCAGATAATTCCAAAGTGCTTTTCAAATCCAAATGTTGAGTTGGAAGATGCTGTTCTCTTTGCTTGTAACTTCTGCGGTTTGATTTTCAAGAGCTGGAAGGCAAATGTATTCCATTGTTAGCAATAGTAACCAGCTATGCTCCAATGATGTTTCAGTGCCATTTGCGCCTGGGTTTTCCTATTTTAAAGTAAAATATTTCATGCAAAGTTAAGTACAAAAGCTATGGTTGGAGGCACATTAGTTTAGGAGCGTTAATGCAAGGTTCTTTCAGCATAAGTCTTTCATTATTGGATTGGCAACTGTTCAGAGGTTTTATGCTGATATTGCCTTTCCCTCCCTCAGACAATGAGGAGCAGAAGACTGAAATGTTAAAGAAGTTTCACCACTTCCAGCACTTGGCAGAACTGTATCATGCCTATCACTTCATCCACAAATGCACTGTAAGATTTTTATATAATTTCAGTTCATTCTTTGACTTACAAACTTTCATGAGTTAGTTAACTGATGCCATATTTGCTTTTTGAAGCCTGCTGTCATGGGGAGACTGTTGTGGGATTGTTGGTACAGCTAATTTCTTTTGTGTACTTTATTTATTTATTATTTATCTGTTAAGGCTGTTACCTTGATATTGCGGCACCTCAGTGTCTCAAATAGAAATCTGGGAATAAACTTTTATTTTTCCACTGCAGGAAGAACCCTTCAACCACTACTTACCTGAAACACTCTTCAATGTGTCTAGGTTTTTACTTCATAGCCTTACCAAGGAAACTCCTTTGGGAATTTCTAAAGTGTATCCTTTGAAAGGGAAAGGCAAAGGCATATGTCAAATCCAAGACTTATTTGGTGAGCAAAATAGAAGGCTCAGTGGTGGATTGTATACTGCATCCTGCAAAAATAGAGGATTATTATATTGTGTGATTATTCTGCAGTTCATAGCCTACAAATCTTTTAATACTATGTTTTATGTTTGATATCATAAAACAGTTCCTGAATAATTTTGAAACACTTATATATCATGAAAACATGCAGCTTAGAAAATATGTCTTTTAGTTGGTCAGAACTTGACAAAATAGGCTTTAGCCCAGGAAAACCTATGCCCCCATAAATATCTTTGATCTGTCATGATATTCTCAATTGCTTTTGCTGTAGATTAGTATGGCTACTTCTCTGAGCTCCATTATTGGGAAAAAAGGGAGGACATGCTGCATCTTCCTTTTAAAATAGCATTACGCTATTTTTAAAAAAGAAAGAAAATTACTCATGTGAACAGAGTTAATAAAATAATATAATTTATCACTTCCCTCCTTAAAAAAAGGAAAGAAATCTCATGAGCAAAACAACCCCCAAATGCTTTGAACAGATTATTTGAAAGTCGCCGTCTTTGCCTTTTGTTAGATAAATCATGTGTTGACTGATCATATGTTGATGAAAATTGATTGCTGCAAATCAGGTATAGATTTGTCCTTCTAGTATTGTATAATAGTAATTTTTGGACATCCTTACTGCATGAAAAATCCATTTATTTTTATGTTGATTGATTCCAAATGCTGGAGATATAGCCAAGTGGAACATACACTCTCTTAACTAGCAAATCGATTTAAACTTGACTCTTTAATCAATTTAAAGTCATGTTAACCTTTCTGTGAATTTCAAGCCCAAATGTGACAATAATAGGGCAAGTGTGTGATTTAATCTTTCAATTTGTAAATTACATTTCCAGCAGTAAGGTGATTGCTTCCAGTCCTTATTAATCACTTTTTGATGTATCCAGTACATAAAATAGACTTATCTGCTATATTAACCACATTTTAAGTTAAATGAATCTCACATTCTTTAAAGCAGTCTTCCTCTAGTTCATCAACAGAGAGTGTTCATGTTCATTATACAGCAATTCTCTGGAATAAGAGGAAATTATAATTAGTTCCAGTAATCCCAGTCCCATAAACTATTTTAATAAAATAAATGCCAGTATCGTCCTAACGGAATATAATCCTGATTCTAAAGCATCACATCCCTCCCGCCCACCACTCCAGGAAGAACAAATAGAGAAAGTAGTAGGTACACAGACAGACCCACACAAGACAAAAATCCTATGCAATCTCCAGTTTCTCCATTATTTGACAAATCATGCTTACCAAGTCTGCTAAATCTAGTTCTAGAGATTTACCTTTCATACTGCCCAAAAAATGTGTGCATGGTATTGTTTGATTTTTATATATTTGCTAAATTTGTATAATCCCCCATCATGTGTACATGAAAATCAGCATATAAAGGTTCATATAAAGTTATTGCCTATTGCCACCTCCACGCCCCCCATTTTTGGCCTCCGCGCACCCCATTTTTAGCCCATTCCAGACGGCAGGAATCAGAACGGGCAGAAAATGGGGTGCGTGGAGGCCGAAAATGGGATACAGGGGCTGAAAATGGGGCACACGGAGGCGGCAATAGGCGATGGCGATCCCTGCAGCCTGAAACAGCTGATCGTTGGGAGGCTGATCCAACCTACAATCAGCTGCTTGTGCTAATCAGGCTGTGCTGAAGCTGACCAGGTTTTTTGCTGTTTGCTGCAAGGAGGCAAATTGCTGGAAGGAGAGGCTGAAGGGTGGTGGCTGGCAGGTGGGCGGGGCTTTGGCTACATTCGCTGTATAAGATGCACAGACATTTCCACCCACTTTTTTGGAGGGTGCGTCTTTTACTCAGAAAAATATAGTAGTTAGAATAAAAAAAGAAGCATAACGGAAAGAGGGTGAGAGTAAACATTAACTGTGTATACTATTATCAGTGTATATTACCTATACAACTGTATATACCTACATTTATCTCAAATGTATAGAGTTTCCTGCTTGAGTAGGGGGATGGACTAGAACAGGGGTCGCCAACCTTTTGGACCTCAGGGACCACCAAACTCATAATTTTAGATCCCAGGGGCCACTAACTGGTTCTGTGGGCATAGCCTAATTTGTGGGTGTGGCTTGGTGGTCATGTGACTGGCTGGGCATGGCTTGTATGTAAATATTATAATTTTTTATAAAAAAAGAGCAACTTTTACCTAAAATCAGGCAAAGCAGGCAGGCAGATTGAGTTGCTCACAGAATCACAGATTCATTCAGAAATCTATCTATCTGCCATTGGCTAGCTCAGTCTGTCACATAAAATTTGCTTGCAAGCAAACTCATAACATTTGCTAGTAAGCAAACTCACAAAATTAACTCACAACACACCATGCATATAAATATTGAATTTTTTATTTTAAAAAAGCAACTTTTATCCAAAATCAGGCAAAGCAGGCAGATTGACTTGCTCACAGAATCATTCAGTGATCTATCTATCTACCATCGGCTATCTCAGTCTCTCAAATTTGCTTGCCGTGAGTCTGCACTGAATTTGCTTGCACACAAACCTTCAGTCCTAAGGGAGGTTTGGCTGCGCTTAGCTAGAAAGCAAGAAATCCAACCATTTCCTGCTTCCTAGCTAATCTAAATCTCCCGGCGCAGCAGAACAGATGATGGTCGGAAAAAGGAAAAATAGCAACTTAGCAGACAAGTTTGCCGGGTAAGGAGTGAGTGGGCGGGGAGGGTTCCCGAGGGGCATGTGGGCTGAGCAGCCTTGTGTTTCTGCGCAGCCTGGATTAATTGCTTTGGGGGGGTGCTCTGGGAGTGAGATTTCTCTGCGGCCCACCAAAATTTTCTCAAGGCCCACCAGTTGGCGACCGCTGGACTAGAAGACCTCCAAGGCCCCTTTCAATTTTATTATTCTATATTGGGAAAGAAAGAGAATGATGGAAACACAACTGGGTATAATTGAGGCAAAAGGAACAGTATCTGGAAAGGGAAAAAAAGACAGAAAATTCTTTATGTATTTCATTCACCAGGCACAGTTTCTCTCTATGGGCATCTAATCTGGGACTAATTTTTGTAGACATTTGTACCTTGTGCTAATTACTTTTGTTTTAAAAGCTACTCTTGTTATGAGCAAATTATATGAAATGGCCCTGTAGCAATCTACAGGTAAGGGAAAACTCTTCTCTAGAATAATGGCATGGGAACCTGTCTTCAATGTTTCTAACAATTCTAGAGTGTCAAAACCAACCATGGCTGGAGGATTAAGACACATTAATCTTTAATCTTCAAAACACTGTATGACAGAAGTATTAACATTGAGTAAAATGTTAAGAACACTCTTCGATAATCCAAAGTTGGATTTTTCCCCCCAGCAAAAGTTTTGAAAATAGCTACTAAGTTGATCCAAATGATAGCATCCAGTTCACTGATAGCGTGAGTAGAGAGATCTAAAAGGAATTTCACATTTAATTCTTAACATAAAAATTGTACTTCAGTTAAGTACAGTTTCTTTCTTTGAGAAAAGAACAAGAAGAAATAAGAACTTTTCAGTGGGTAGAGGTCTAAGAAGCAAAAAATGAAGTAGAATAATAAGACTCTGCAGTGCTGACCTGCATAGTGTATGGCATGTTTGCCTTCCTATTTAGAAACAATTTGACATACATTTGAAGCAAATACAAGCTTGTGGAAAAAGTCTAGGAACTGGAGGAGAGAATAGTTGCTCTTCAGCAGCTGGTGACAAAAGCAAAGGTGTACAGTATCCCTTCAAATTAAAGGAGCTCTACAACCTACTAGTGAAAGCAGCCTACTTTAAGGATGATAGAATAATCAACTATGAAGGGTGAGAATAATAACCAAAAACAAGAGATACAGCAACACTCTGTACTGGAAGTTTGAAACAGCTTTTAGGCCCCCTATAGATGAAGCATATAGAGGAAAAAGTAGAGACACCAAAGAACAGGAGTTAATATGCTGGATCCCTCAAAGACAGAAGATGCAACTACTGTATGCCTTCTAAGGAAAAAAAAGGCATTTTGTGACGTAGTTTGTGAATCAATACTACAGAGAACTGAAATACCAAATGGACTTACAAAACCACTGTCAACTCAGGAAGTGTGCTGTCAGCCAGGGTCAAGGATCAAAGACTTGACAGACCAATTTTGGCATTTTATCAAAACCACCGACAGCTTCTTCCCAGTAATACATGTTGGGACAAATGATACTGTGAAGAACAGCTCCAGCATTTCACCAAGGAATGTGACAAGCTCAAAAGCCTGGGATATTTTTATTACACTTTCTGTCTGTGGAAACGAAAAGAAGACTACTGTAAATTAATAACTGGCTATGCAAATGAGATTTGGTTTTGCAGATCGTGGTCTACGTTATCTAGATAATGGATTGCTGGCAGAAGGAATAGTAAAAGTGTATTTAGCCAAAGCACAACAAGTTTGATTAAGGGTTTTTTAAATTAAATCCCATCTCTGAAAGCGTTTCACAGAAAGGCTAAAGTAAAGACTGCAGGTAAAGAGTTGTGCACTATTAAAAATGGAGTGTTGCTGAAATGGGGCCTCTTAAACCACTGAAGAGAAGTTGGGAAAAAAATTGCTCATAAGCTTCATGGCTTTCATTATCTATAGATTAATGCTGAGAATATGGGAAATGGATAAGATTAGATTAAAAGGGAAATGGGAAAGGGAAAATATGATTTAATGGGTGTAACAGAGACCTGGTATAATGCTTCAAGAGTGGAATATATTAACTGAAGGATGAAGTGACTGAAAGAATAGAAAGGCAAGAGAGGTTGCCCTTTATGCTAAATATATCCATTCTTGTTCAGAAAGCCAAATGAAAGTACTTGGCAATGATATATAGAGTGTATCTGAGCTAAAATTACTGAAGCAAAATAAAAAGAAAAGTAATACTGTTACTAATGTCTCCTATCACCATTCCAACCAAGCAGAAGATAATAGATGATGTCTTCCAAAACAAAGTGAATCTCTCAAAGAGGCATGAAATTATAGTTAAAAATTATAGTTTTTAATTGCCCTGACATTTTTGGAGAGACAAATCTAAGCTCCTTCAGGCATCATCCTTTCAGGAAATTTCTGACTTTCCTTGCTGATGGAAAAGAAAGGAGTATGGTGTATGTATTCTTTACTTCAGAGTAGATTCCAACACATTTTGAGCAAAAAACTTTTTTGTCAGGGGAAAAGTGCTGTAGAAAAGAATCTATAAATAGCAGTCATAAATAAAATCTCCTGCCAGGAGAACTTATTAGGAAAAGGAATAAAAATAAAAATGGGGTTCCTAAAGAAGCAGATATTATAAGCACAGTTCCAGACTGTTCTGATGAGGAAAAATGGACTAGAGCAAAAGTCAGTGTAGCTAACACGAAGAGAGAATCAAAAAGGACACATAGAGAGGAAAAGGTCATATGCAGTCAGGTTACAGAGAAAATGTACAGACAGGTATTCACGACTGAACTGAAAAAAGAATCACTCTATCTGCTGCCCAGTGAAGATGGTCCAAAGAACTATTCAATTTCTCTTTTGGTTCCATCTTCTCCATCTAATATAAATGTATGTTTTATCTGGAATTTATAAAGATGGGATGAGGAACCAGGAGTGAATCTTGAGATTGATACAAACATATCGTAGTCAGGAATATCTCTTTACTTGGAATTTAAAGGTCAGATGAACTGAAGTTGTTGTAAAAAGCACAAATATATGTTTGGGTGTATTAACAGAATTATGATTTCTAAATTACAGGAAATATGTTTACTTTATTCTGCTAGGATGAGACTGGATTTTAAGTGTTAATATACCTTTCTGAACAACTCTTTTAGAAGGATTCATAAGAAGTGGAATAGATTCAGAAAAGAGTAGTGAGGATAATTAGATGACCAAAAAGTATGTCTAATAGAAGAAGATCGAATGATCTGGATGTGTTTTATATTAAGAAAAGATGACTGACTGGAGATATGATAGCTCCCTGATAGGAAAATGCCACATAGAAGATTAAACCTCTTCCAGAATGCAAGATACAGAATTAATTATGAGATATTTAAATCGGTGCCAACTTTTAGTAACCATGTCCTCAACCTGATCCATCAGATCTTCCAATAGTTCATCTATCACCTCTGAGTCCATCCACTTTGCTGCTTATTGTCCCTTTTTTTTTCCTTTCCTTTCAGCTGTCCCAGCATTATAGATTTCTCCAGAGAGCTAGGTTTTCTCTTTATTTATTTATTTGAAAGAGTTATGTAACTGCCCATCTTATACACCATAACTCTTGGTGGCGTACAATGTGTCCAAAATACAACAATATGAAAATGGTTGTTTGAAAACTGTTGAGTTAATTCATTTGATGATTCATTTGTTTGCTTTCTTAGCTGTCCATGGTATTCTCAGAAATTGTCAGCCTTGTAAAGTAGACCAGACAGCAAGCATGATCAATTCTACTTTATTGTAAGGTTATAATTGAAGAAACTTGCAAGTTTCACAATATATTTCTCCCCGTCACTTTTACAGCTAAAGAAATTAGGGAGAATTCCATTTGAGATGGTTGCTAAACCCACATTCTTTTTGCAGTTTAAGCTGCCTCTTGTCTGACCGTTACCTTGGTTGTTGTGTGGCTTGGTGGTCATATGACTGGGTGGGCATGGCTTGTATGTAAATATTATAAATATTTATGTAAATATTTATTTTTTATAAAAAAAGAGCAACTTTTACCCAAAATCAGGGAAGCAGGCAGGCAGATTGAGTTGCTCACAGAATCACAGATTCACTCAGAGATCTACCTTTCTGCAATCTGCTGCCTGAATCTGTCACATAAAATTTGCTTACGAGCAAACTCATAAAATTTGCTAGCAAGCAAACTCATAAAATTAACTCACAATATACCATGTATGTAAATATTAAAAAAATTTATTAAAGAAAGAGCAACTTTTACAAAATCAGGCAAAGCAGGCAGGCAGATTGAGTTGCTCACAGAATCACAGATTCACTCAGAGATCTATCTTTCTGCAATCTGCTACCTGAGTCTGCACTGAAAAATAAAAGCTTTAGTCTTAAGGAAGGTTCAGCTCTGCTTTTAGATTAAGTAGAAAGCAAGAAATCTCAACAATTTCCTGCTTTCTAGCTAATCTAAATCTCTGGCACAACTGATAGTCTGAAGAGCTGATGGTCGGGGAAAAAAGGGAAAAATAGCAACTTACCAAAAGTTAGGAGAAGGCACAACACAGGCAAGTTGGATGGCATGCATGCCAGGTAAGGAGTGGGTGGGCGGGGAAGGGAGGGATCAGCCAGTGGCATGATTTGCTGGTTCTCTGAACTGCATAGAATCATAACAACCAGTTCTATAGAACCGGTCCGACCAGGTAGAATCCCACCCCTGTTGTGTGGTGCTTTCCCCTTTCCTCCCAAGGTCATTTGCATGTTTCATTCTCAACACCAAATTTCAAAAACTCTAAAGCAGAGGATAGAAGGTTGAATGTTAGAGAATTCATCTAATTACAGCTTAACAGTATTGTAGAAGCAAATATTCACTTTCCCTTTGAGGGACATTTTAAAGAAGAATTTAAATACACACCTCTGGGTTGTTTTAATTTGAATTTCTGGAGTAAACTGTAGATTTGGTAGATTTGGCATAAATGTCCTTTCAGTAACATGATCCTAAGTTATAAGAAGCCTATTCTCCCCACTCCCATATTCTGAATTAACCCCTATTTTTAAAATGGAGTTGATACATAATGTAAGCTTTCATGTTAAATGTTAATGATTAAAATTATATCTGTGACCCAATGCTTTTCATCTTGCAGGAGTAAAAATTGATCCAAGAACAAGGAGCTCAATACTTTCAGGTTTTTAGTGGTGTTGCATAATAGCATTCAATTTGAGCCTGAAGAGGGGTTCAATTCAGAGGTTTCTCATTCCAACCAATAACCAAAGCTAAAATAAATACCTCACAATAAATCTGAAAGAGTAGAAAATTAAATTTACTTTTCCCAGCAGGTTGCCTATAGAATGAAAATGGCCCAGCCAGACAATGTTATTTAATATCCTATAAATGTGTTCAAAACAAATGAAGAAATAAAGAAAGACCTATCAAAATTTTAATCAACATTTAAGTTAACTTCATCCAGATAACATTTATCTTATTCCCAACATATCAAAGTATATCAAGCCATCCATCTTTATCTTCTTTCCTATCAAAATTGGTGACATTCAAATTCATATGTTGAAAAAGATCCCTAGTTTTCCATGAGGGACTATACATATATTGTCAGTAAGTCATTCAGTATCTACTTACCAACCTACCTACCTATCTCTGGCATTTCCAGTATAGCTTAAAAAGATTCCAGTCTAAATATAAAACTCATAGAAAATGATTTGTCTGTTTGGACCAAGGATAATGAACATTATAGTTATTACATAAGACAGTCTAGATCAGGGGTGTCAAACTAGCTGCCTGCAGGCCGGATGTGTCATGCACAGGCCAGGCCCATCTCAGCTCCGCAAAGGGGAAAAACTTCACAAAACGTCACATGACGGCAATGTGACACCACGAGTTTGATACCCATGGTCTAGATGAATCAAGGATCTAAGGAAGTTACATCTCCTTAGATGTAATGTAACAATTCTTTTCAGAATGGCCTTCCAGATAATTTGATTTCAACATGTATAGGTTGATACATCTAAATGCCCTCTGGATAGCAATATAGATTGATTATATGCCATTAAGCAGTGTCAGCTCACTGTCTAGACAGGTAGACCTGTTGCTGGACAATCAGTTCCCAACCTGACTCTTCAAGTATAATCGACTCTGTCTCTTTGCTACTGGTTGTCCTTTTACTTCTTTCTTCCATCTTTTCAGCCTTACGGACCTCTCAAGAGAGTGGAATCTTTGTGTCCAGATGATGTCAATTTGATCATTTGTCCTTAAGTGTTCTGCTAGCATTTTCTTTGTTCATGGTATTCTCAAGAATGATGTTTGGAGAAGTTCAAAAGCATCACTCATTCAATTCCACTTCTTCAAAGTGTGTTTTTTGCTTCTATAGATTTTCCCAGGTAAAATAATTTCCTTGTAAGTATAAACACATTCTGGCAACTGAATATCATTTCCAAGGTTTATCATTTCTACTGTACCAGTTGCTAATCTGCAGATCATTGATTCCTTTATAGTTGATTTTCAGTCCTAAAAAAGCAGAAACTATCCATCACTATCCATAAATTTCTCCTTAATTTCAGGTTGCTTCTCTCCTTGATTAGTTTCCATCCATTGTTTCTTGCCTTGCCTTCTGGTGCTTTGGAAAATAAGTTGACCTTCCTTTCCTTTGTGGCAAAGTCAAAGACTACCTCTGCTTTAGGCAGCTGTTCTTTCAAAGCTGGCTTGGAACAGAACTGATTTTCTTTTTAATAGCTTGATTTGGCCTCCTGCACAGTAGTCTCTGGTCATCACTAAAATGAACACTTGCCTCCCGCATTTTCCTTTATCATAGCTGTCTGGTAAGTGCCTTTTTGCTTTAGCAGGGCAACTGGGATGACCTTCCCACTTCAGGTGACTTTTCTGGGGGATGCACTCTTGAAATACACTCTTGATTTTCTTGGATCATTCTTCCCCAAAACAACCCTTCTCCTCTAATCACAATGAGTCAGCCTAGCAGGACTTAGGTGTAAAAGCAGGTTATAAATAAATAATAATAATAAATAGGAAATTGAATCTAGGATAGTCTTTATCAGGCTTAAGCTAAAGTGTAAATGATCTACTGTATATCAATGTGTCTGGTGAAGAGGCCGGTGAAAATTGCAAATAATAACTTGGTGTTTTGGGACTGAGAGTAGGAGAAATGTAAGAGTGATACTTGATAATTTGCCCCTACTATTTTCCTTCCTAATATTGGGTGAAAGGTTTAAAATCCAATTAAGAAAGCTCAGTTTAAGCCTGTGAAGCTGAATTTATATGATCAGTTTTATCTCGACAGCACATTTATCCTCTTGATGATTGTCTGGTCACCTGTCAATTGAAGATAGTATGTTTGTATTACACTGCACATTGAAGCATGCATTTGAAAAGCAGGGCTGCCTGTTTGCTGCTTTTTGCAAGTAATGTTTTCAGCAACAGGACGGAGGCCTTTTTGTCCACAGAGACATACGGTGTTTAAAAAGAAAAAAAATAATTGTCTTTTCTGCAGATATTGCTAAGCCTGACTTTAAATAAGAGAGTTCATTTCTGAATTGTTCCATTTCCCTTGTTCATTCAAAAAGTATTCAAGCAGTTGTTTTGTATTTTGTTTGTGTAAACAACCTACAGATCCAGGCTTTGGTTATGCTTTAGTGCACAACTCCCCTGACTGAAAGCAATAATGTGGTTTTCTCCTGCTTGCCATATGTATGTTTTGTTCCTTAACTTGATTACAGCAATACGCTATTTGCTCTGGCAAAGCAGAGCAAAGCTCTGGGTGCCTATAAATTGGCTCGTCATGCCTACGACAAGTTGCAGGGACTACAGATCCCAGCCAGATTTCAAAAATCTGTTGAACTGGGAAGCCTGACGATCCGATCCAAGCCTTTCCATGACAGTGAAGTAAGTCCTCTTCTTATTGCAACTGTGCTTTAATATCTGATGTGACCCAAGGGACTGATTATGTTGGCACCTGGCATAAAATCTGAGAAAACTCCTTTGTGAAACCTCCTCACAAAAAGTCCAGAACTTTGCTACCTTCGTCATTTTTTAAAAAGCATGCCTTCCTTTTTGTTTGAGTAGTTGTCCTTGTCTTCTAAAATTCTGCCTAAAGGGGCTGGCAAGTCAAAATAAGTGGGATATTATAAATGCTTAACCTTAAATGAACAGGACAAAATTCATTCCATCTGGACACCTGAAATAATATCAACATGCTACCAAGGGCCTAGAGGACTTCAAAGTTGCCTGAGGTAATTGTGCAGTCTAAAACAAGTTTAAGTTAATGAATCAAAGGTCTGATTTCATTGGGTCTCTGAGCCAAACCCTCCCATGCTCTACTAACCTTTGTTCACTCTTTCTGACAAATGAATATATTACAATCGATACTACAGGGATTGGAAACAGAATATGCAATACCTCAGACAGTCCTGTTCTAAAAGATGATGGAAAGTTGACAGTCCTAATTTCCCATTTTTATGACTAGGTCTGTCCTGATGTAATTACACTGCTGTAAAAGAAAAGTAGGAAGAATGTAGTATTTATTTGTATTTGCTTTATACCCTGCCTTTCAGCTCTAGGGAGCACTCAATTTTTGTTTAACAAAAATTAAACAAAAACAGGATACAAAAAGTTAAAACAGAAAGATTAAAGTTAACAATAACATTTAACACTAAAGCCATTTTACAGCTGAGAAGGTGCACTTTTACAATTTTGTAAGTATAGAGAGAGTGAGGCCAAGTGCAATTCCTGAGGGGGGTATATCCCATTGACTCAGAACAAAGCTTTCTCCTTAAGTCCTAGAATGTTGAACCTTGGCCACAAAGGCATTTTCTTCTGCTGAATTTAACAATTAAACTGGTTTGTAATAAGACAATCAGTTATTTAAACATTTGGGCCCTAAACCGTTTAGTTCTTTAAAGCTCAGTACCTACCATTTAAATGGTGCCTTTGAAAGCAAGTTGGCTGCCAACCATAAGGAGGACTAGGTACTACAACTACTACAGGCCTATCCAGAGACATCTAAGAATCAATAGACTCCTCCAATCTATAAACCTCACTACTTTGTTGTAGTGTAACCTTATGTCCTATTTACCAACAACACCTCTGTCTTATCTGGATTTATTTTCAGCTTGTTATCTCTCATCTGTTCCTTAGTTGTGCTGGTTATCAGTACAGTTTTGAATCTAGTTCAAAGTGCTGCTTTTCGATTGTAAAGCTCTACACTAGTTGGCTCAAAATGCCTTAAAGATTAACTTTTCCAAATAAAATGTCTTTCAACTATTCATGCATGAAGGGAAGGGATGCTTTCTGTCTCATCCCTACAGTAATTCAAGGGCATAAGCATAGGTAGCATCTTTTATGGTGGAACAAGAGCTAAACCAATTGTGGCTCAAACAGCTTGAGGCTGATGTAGCAAGAGGATGAATTATTGGTCTGCTGTGTTTTTCATAATTCTGTTCGTTCAGAAAATCCTTGTATATAATGTGACAAATAAGAAAACGTGCACATTTCTAAGGTTGTATTTGTAATTGCTATCTGGATCTGGAAAACTCTTCTAGAGGTCCCCAGAATGTAAGACTTGTCATGCTTTATAGAATCCAAATAACACACTTGTAATTTTAAAAGTCGTTTTTAAAGCAACAGGTAAGCGTTGCTCTGGGTCCTTCTTCCATTTTGAAAGTTTTGATATGCTGGTTCACCCAAACAGATAGTGACTTAACTGTACATTTATTTTTATATGTCTTGACTGATTGCTTCCTACTTGCATCAGGTTTGTTGGATATCTTCCTTAGAGATCTTGCATTACCAGCCAGTATTGGAAAGCACTTTAGACTGGCATCAAAGAAATGGAATAAATGGCTGGAAGCTAAGGAATATTTGAAGAATAGCCATTCACCATTTCTTGGGTCTTAATTCAGATGTTTAAATTATTGTGGCTGGCTAGCAGTGACTTTGCCTCTCTGTTTCTTTGCAGGAGCTTGTGCCTTTATGTTACAGATGCTCCACTCACAACCCCTTACTGAACAACCTGGGGAATGTCTGCATTAATTGCAGGCAACCTTTTGTCTTTGCTGCTTCCTCTTATGGTGCGTTGGAATGTTACATTTTCTCTAGAACATTACATCTCTACATTTTTTTCAGAGAGACTTCTAGTTTAGTGCCTGGCAACCCTTACCTTCCCATTTAGTAATGCTTGTAATAATATTCACAGAAAGAAGTCTATTGCTGTATTGGTTAATCTGATTAATCTTAATGGTGCTCTTTAAAGACTTGTTATCTTCTCAGAGCCAAGCTGCCTTTTACTAAAATTTATCCAGAAACCGGAACTAGACTGGCCTTTGGTACCCTATACATGAGAGAAGTGTATGGATGATATTAAAATAATTGGATTTTGTTTCATTTTGTGTGTGTAAGTGTATGTGCAGAAGTGTTTATCTCTAGAACAGATGTCATGGGCTTTGCAACTGTTCTGAGAATTAACCGTCCCCCTCTTTTTCCTCCCGTGACCATTTCAGATGTCTTGCATCTGGTTGAATTCTACTTAGAAGATGGAATAACTGATGAAGAAGCTGTTGCTCTGATTGATCTAGAAGTACCCAGACTAAACAAAATAGGCAGTGAATGGCAAGAGCAGATGAGTAATGGTATTCTTCCTATCAGTTACTTAGGAAAAGCATGTTATTCTGGCAAATTATATATATATGGATCTTTGGTTCTTCGGGTTTTCTCTCGCGTAGAGTTGGAAATATCTAGGCGACGTTTCGATGAAGTCTCATTCATCATCTTCAGGCTTGTGTCTTCGGCCTTGTGCTTCTCAGAGTGATGTGAGCTTGCAGCTGCTTCTTCCTTTTAACTACTAGTGGGGGTGTGACTTGATTGGGTGGGGGCTTGGCTGTGTTCTGATTGGGTGGGGGTGTGTTCTCATTGGTTGGGGGTTTGGCTGTGTTCTGATTGGTTGGGGGGTTACATACAAATACCCGTGAAAATCTCCGAAAACATATATATATATATATATATATATATATTAGTAAACATATAAAAATGTTAAGGTTAGCAATTATTTGAGAACAGTTTGTTTTTAAAAGCTCCATTCTGCAGCCTAGGAACACTAGCTTGGATTTACTTTGAGACTCAGCATTGGTGGTAATTGTACAGTTCTGATTATTACAGGTTAAGTCCTGCATTCTCTGTTGATGTCTGCCTGCATTATAAAGGCATGGAGCCAAAGAGGTAGAGATCTGTTTTTAGATGACTGTTTGTGTAACTATAAAAAAAATGCTAGGGTGCAAAGAAAGAAAATATAGTAATGTTATATAGTAATATTATAGGAAATTTTGGATTTTTTTTTTCCATGAAGCATTGGGTTTTTTCCAGTGCTAGAACTGAGAGTGGAATTTTCCTCATTCACAAAATACAAAATGTTAGCTGCCAATCCTTCTAGCTACCTTCTCTCTTTCAGAAGCCCCTACTTATTTGCTAACCTTTGTCTTTCATCCACAGAAGTTCATATTTCTAAACAAATCACTGTATCAGGAATTATGAAAATAAAATGTACGTTTGTAGTTTTTTCTCATTGGAGATAAGGAAAAGTTGAAACTAGTGTTGAAAATTCCACTGCTTGCCTTTGTTCTTAGTACAATTGTGTAATGTCTTTTAGAATTTATTATCTCTCTAACACATGCTTCTAGGTGTGCAAACAATGAGACTTCTTTATAAAGTGGACGAGATTGAGGAAGATGACCCATTTACAGCAAAATTGAGCTTTGAGGTTGTAAGCAATTTCTTATTATTTTTCTCCCAGTTTCTTGTTTTCCTGAACTGTCTCTTCATTCAGTTATTTTCTTCAAACAGCTGATTAGTACAGAAAGGTAGACATAAGGGATTTTCTATAGCAAATATGCTTTTCATACCATCATTCCCTTTCATTAATAAATATTTTATACTTTTCTACCAGCTCTCTCCCTTAGAATATGAATATTGCTTTGATTTTTCTGACCTTTTTAAAATTCCCTTGATATGTCCGACAGGAATGGCTTATGTAGTTGCTGGTTTGGCTGAATCACAGTTCAGTCTTGAATAGGTCGTGCGCTGCACTGCAAAAGTGCCCAAAATTTGTTAATGAGGAGACGTCTGCCATGGTGATCATGTTTATCTGATGGCTTATTTATGATGTACTTAACCTATCTCTCCTTAAAATTAAATTAACTTTTAAGATGAATAAAGAACTAAAGAAGCAGCTGGATATCCTGCAGGCAAATATATATTATTGTTTGCAGAAACAGTAGGGTGGCCTAAGAAATCATTATACTAAGAATGCGTTTTTAACATTTGTAGAACATACAACTTGTATTTAACAAGTTTTAATTGTGGCTTTGGAAAAATTAAGGGCAATAAGTTCTATTGCAATTTATTTTGCTATTTTTTACACTGGCTAGATGACTCTGAGGCATAACTTGCCATAAATGGTCAGTTTTCATTGGGGGTATTTCATGGGGATCTGACCCCAACTTTACATTTGTTTGCTATCCCCTTCTGTTTACATAAAGATATAGTTGCAGTTGAACCTTAAGCGAAGGGATCTCTGAATAGCATTTAGAGAGGGTAATAACATTTTCAGGTTCTAAATGATGGGAAATAATGATTACAAGGCTTCTGTTTCTAATTAGAAAATGGATGTCAGTCACTTTCAAAATGAAGTGTGGTCCATCAAAGGCAATCCCAGAGTTGCATGAAAGCCTGGGAGGAAGGGAAGAACTTTTGGAGGAATAGAAAAACACTATCTAAAAACAGTGGCATCATAGAGCACTAGCGGAATAACACTAGCGCTTAGTGTAATAGCTTTCTGACTGCATGATGTGCATGTGCAATGCTTGGGGCTCTGGAATGTTTGTGGTGTTCCAGTCATCACCCATTTCCTAAAGGACACAAGAGTAATTGTGTTTTTCTTCTATTATACACCCATAATCTCCCTTAGAAGTTGTATCGTAATAAAGTTAGTGAACATATTCAAGTCATTTATCTGTACCATAGATGACAGAACAGATTTCTTCTGAGATAGAAGATGACTAAGTCGAAAGGGACTCCAACACGCCATCTTCAGCATCTTCCAGATTTCATTGCAGTAGGACATGTGCAGGCTTTTAAAACTAGGAATAATTCCAGGGCTAAATACAGAACTGAATAGGAACTGATAGCTCAGTGTAAATACAGCCTCAGTAGATGCAAATTAAAATGAAAAATAATAATCCGTACATAGTTTCTGAAATGATCCTTATCATTCCAGTGGCCTCAAACCAAACTCAGGCATTTATTTTCTTTCGGTAATTATTCTTTTCTTGCAGCAAGGGGGCTCTGAATTTGTCCCTGTCGTAGTGAACCGTGCAATTCTCAAATCCATGAGCAGGAGAGATGTGCTGATTAAACGCTGGCCCAAGCCATTACAATGGCAGTACTTCCGGTCTCTCCTTCCAGACAATCCCATTACCATGTGTTCTTTCTGCTTTCAGGTATGAGCAAGATTTGGAGGGTGGGGGTGGGGGTGGGGTGGAAGGATAAGGAAGAACAGGCACCTGTAAAAAAAATTTTTTTTTCAGGAATATAAATACTGAGGATTTGAAGGGGTAGATTTGCTGATTAAAACCAAATATGCCCCAGGAATGGGATTTTTTTTTAAATGTTTTTTAGATAAATGTTCTGCTGCACATAAGAAAAAAAATGACTAGCACATGATCACTGCAGAGCATTTTGCAAAATGAAGTAAAGCAGCTGCTGAAAGGCAGTTGATGAGTCTGTTATTTGAGCAAAAGAGGAGAAGAATAATTACACTTCTCTTTGGCGATTTCTTTTCTCTTTGTCTGACTATTTGGTGCATGTCTCTAACCAGTCAGTCAAGTTACACGTAATAAAAAGCAGACGGACACAGGATACTTAAATGGTTAAAAGGCAACTAGTAGTGTATTCAACAACCTTGTAAATATGTGGGTGTTTTTTTTTTATCATGCATGACCTGCAAAGATTTAATTTTTTAAAGGGAAATTTTGAGATATGGCTGAGAATTTGTGCTTAAGATGACTCAAGTACTGTCATTTTTTCATGGAGAATAGAAACTGTCCATTAATATTTTAAAAATCAACACTTCTGTACAAAGGCAAGTCATTCATGAAATTATAGTTGTATTGTTTCAAGAGGGATGATTGGTTAATCTGCTTGTAGGAGAAGCAGTGTAAAAATGCCATGCCTTAAGGAATAATAGATGTATTGCAATATACATTTTCTGGTCTAAAGCCCATTTCATTAGATGTACCAGCCGCTGTAACTTCAGCTGTATATATGTACTCATATACAGAGGGATTTTTTTTAATGGAAGGATCAAAGGCTCTGCCTCTGACATATAAAGAGGGGTGGAAGTTCTGTCACATTTTTTGGCAGAGATTTAATCTTTTCAGCATAAAAGTAGAATGACCCATTCAGAATCAATAGTTCAAGAAAGATTATTCCTTCCATAGTAGGAATCATATCTCAATTGTCATAAAATCCAAATGCAATAGAATTAAATTTGCAAGTAACTCTACATTTTATTCATTGTACATTCTAAATTCACTCCCTTTTTTTCTTTTTTGAAATCTTAATCATTTTAAAATTGGCAATGTAATATCCCAAGATATTGACATATTTTTTTCATGGGCTGCAGTATGTTGCTATTTTTATTTCATCTTCATTTATCCTCTGGCCTAGAAGATATTTATCCCGTGGAAAGAACAGAAGGGCTGTGCTGGCAAAGGAATAAGCCTGCAATCATCTGCGTGCAGAATGATATATGTAGGGGGATAATGCACTGGAAGAAAACACCAGAAATTGTCTTTAGATAATCCCATCATCTCACTTTCCACTACCCTGTTCCATCTATTGAGTCCATCTTGCAACTCTCATTTACAGATGTTCCATTCAGAAGATTATGAGCTCCTGGTGCTCCAGCATAATTGTTGCCCATATTGTCGGAGAAAAATAGATGAATCCAGCTAATAAAGGAAACAACAAGATTGTTTGGCAGAGAGTAGTTCTGCTGCTGAGACTCCAAAGCATTTCTAAGTTCATTAGAATTTCTTAGTAGTCTATTATTGTTGTTTTTAAGAATGGGTGGATGTGCAGAAAGAAAATTATACATGAAGATAAAAAATATATTTTCCTACTCATTGTGAAAGAGAATCTAAATATCAAGTTTTGTTTTGCTCCTCAAAGAAATGTATGTATATATATATATATAACACAAAGTATATATATGTTAGTATATACTTATAGTAAAATTTGTATGATGCTGTATACCTTGTTCATTTATAAAATAAGAAGGGCTACCTGGAAATATTTTTTGACAATCTCTTCCACATATTCTTGACATTTTGATGAAAGTCTGCCAATTTGTCACAAATGGAACAATGACTTCTGGGATGAAATTCTGCTTGAAGAAAAAGATGCTGAATTTTAGTGGATGGAGTTAGTTCTAAATCGGCTTCTAGTATTAGATTTTTATTACTATTCCCAATAAAATATGTCGGTTGTTTCTTAAAGTGTCCTTATTTTCTTTTGAACATTTTTTATCTATCTTAATTGCTGTTATGAAAATTGGCATCCATAATTTTGAGTAAATTGTTATAATCGAACCATTTTTACTTTTGCAAAGTCTTGTTTTTTTTAAAAAAACTGATTAAATTTCTTAAAAGCTTAGCATTATTAAAAAGGCTATTGTGATGAGGCACGTAAAATATAAGAATACGGGGCACCTATGGATAAGTTAGGCACTGTCTGCAAGATCAAAAGATTTGACATGCCATGTGTTTAACGCACATTAATTACTAGAATAATTTTAAAATACTTAACTGATTCAACTGTCAACTCCAAAAATATTTCTCTGGTCTCCGGAATCCTGACATCAACATTATGAACTTTGTTTGAAGGGTAATTTTAAAGTATTCAAAAAATTAGAAATATACCTTATGTGAAATTTCTCTTTCTGACAGAAAAAGATGTGAAGGGTCCTTGGTACTCTCTGAGCTTGCTTGTTTTCTTGCAGATGTTTCATTACCCAAACTAGGCCACATCATCCAATGCTAGTAAGGAGTGCTGTTTGCTGTCAGTTTCCATTCCAGTGCCTGAAAAATTGGAGGCCCTTAGATTGGATATGGCCCGTGCAGGCCACTCCCACTCCGGCTCTACAAAGGCAAAAACATTGCGATACATCACAAGACAGCCCACAATGCGAGCGGGTTTGACACTCCTGTCCTACTAGCTTGTCTGTCAGTGTTGGTGGGGGTGGTCGTAGCGATTCTTCAATTGGACTATTTGCTATTGACTTCTTTGGTGGTTTGTTGATTGGGGCATTGTTCACTTGATTGCTAGTTTGATGTTAACCTTGGAATTAATCTATGCTGATGTGGGTGCTGTCTGCTGGTGGATAAGTGCTTGGGTCTTTTTGTTCCTTTTTGGGCTGGGTAATAGTCTCTCTTGCATCATGAAAATGCTTTAATTTCACAACATATAGACAGATTTAACCATAGTTTCAAGCCAAGTCCAAAAAAGTCCCAAAACACCAGGGAATGTCTAGAAGCCTGGCACTCTGACAAATTAGCCATCACACAGACATTAACAACATAGACAAAACAAGCAAGCTCAGAGAGTTCCAAGGACTCCTCATATCATTCCTGAGCTACAAATATTTTTCTTTATTAGTATCAAAATATATTCCTTCTTAATTATTGTCTAGAAAGCTTGAAGTCTGATTAAATATAGAGTATGAAAGACACACTGATTACTATACATGCACTTCTCTATGAAAAAGTGAAGTTTAGTTCCATGGCAATTGCAGAGTTAAGTAGACTAAACTTGGAAAACTATCCAAGCATATACTAAAAAAAGGCAGATGAAATGTGCCAATTACTGAATGACTGCAGTACAGGTAATCCTCCACTTACAACTACGGTGGAGTCCAAAATTTCTGTTGCTGAGTGAAACATTTGTTAAATGAATTTTGCCCCATTTTATGACCTTTCTTGCCACGGTTGTTAAGTGAATCTGGCTTCCCCGTTGACTTGAAAAGTTGCAAAAACTGATCATATGACCCTTGGATATTGCAACTATCATAAATTTGAGTCAGCTGTCAAGTGTCTGATTTCTGATCACGTGACCATGGGGATGCTGCAACAGTCGTGTGAAAAACAGTAATAAGTCACTTTGTTCAGTGTCGTGGCAAATTTGAATGGTCACTAAATGAACTGTTGTAAGTTGTGGACTTACCTGTAATGCAATGTTTTTATTTAAAGAAAATTATAAAAAAGGAATCTATAGCCACACATGAATTAAAGTCCAAAACAGTTCAGAAATGACTGTGTGTGTGTGTGTGTGTGTGTGTGTGAAAGCAAATAGATAATGGAGGATGAAAAGAGCAAAATAATGCAGAAAAGCAGATTTATCTCTGCTTCATTGGTTATTGCAAGGCCTTTGACTATAGATCTTGCAGAATAGGGAACATTTTTTAAAGTAATGGGCATTCCAGAATCCCTGATTATTCTTCAAAAAAATCTTGACAATGAACAAAAAATAAGGAACAAATCTGGAGAAACAGAATTGTTCCGAATAGGGAAGGCAGTGAGACAAAGATGCATATTATCTCCGCATCTGTTTAGTTTGCACAGCGAATATATTATACAAATGGTAGGAGTAGAAGAGATGACAGCTGGAATCAAAATTGGAAGAGGAAACTCTAACCGTTTATCCATACAAACAATGCTACATCATTAACTGAAAGTAGAATTGGACAGGCTCATTGTAAGAGGTAAAATTGAAAAAGAAAAATCCAAATTAATGCAAACTATTAGAATAAAGTTTATTTTCTCTTGCATGTTTAGTGAAGGTAATATATTTGTTTTTGGGGACTCAAATACAAAGGTGGATAATGTTCTAGAGACAAAGAGAAGGAAGGCAATGACAAACTTAGGCAAGATCATGAAAAATAAGGACATTTCAATGAGAGCAAAGATAATAGTTAAGGCGATTAGCTGTCCAATGGTATACAGCTTTAAAAGCTGCATATTGACAGAGCAAGAGAAGAAAAAATATGCCTTCGAATTATTGATCCGGAGGCAAACAAAATCATGTATTGCAAGAGGAACCTGTCAATCTTGCTTCAGATAAATACTGCTCCCTCAAAGTGATGACCAGCACACTGAAACTAGATAATAGGGCATGTGATGTGAGTGGATGATGGGCTGGCATGATTATGCCTGGCAAGGTTGAGGAAAGTGGAAGAAGAGGAAGGCAACAGATAAAGTGGATTGATGGGATCAAAGAGATTAGTGGATTGTCTTTGGAAAAGCTGTAGGTTATTATTGGAGACAGGTCAAGGTAGTAAGCATTTGTTCATGCAGTCACAAAGAACTAAACCCAACACAGCAACACCTTAACTAACTAGACAACCAACCAATCAACTCCCTCAGTCTACCTGATCAACAGAGATTTATTTATTGAATTTATATGCCACCCATCTCATTTATATGTCACCCACCCATAGAGTCATAATGGTGTGGTGGTTAGAATGCAGTATTGCAAGCTAACGCTGCCGACTGCGAGCAATTTGATCCTGACTGTCTCAAGTTGACTCAGCTTTCAATCCACGAGATTTGTAAAATGAGGACTCAGATTGTTGGGGGCAATATGTTGTCTTTGTAAACCACTTAGAGAGGTCTGTAAAGCACTAGGAAGTGGCATATAAGTCTAAGTTCTATTGCTATTGCTATCTCACTATTGAACTGACTTTGTAGTAGGTTGTTTGCAACCAAAATTCTGTGAGGAAATGAGTATTAAGAAATAGAAGTTCCACTCTTGATCATTTTTCAGATTTTCATTTGTTTTCTCATTCCACAGTGTGCAGAGGATAACAGATTAATGCTATAAAAACATAGGGCACTCTTCTACCTTCACTCTCCCTTCCATGATATAATCCAGTTTCAGTCAGGATGTTGTTTGAGTTTGAGCATTCCTTTGAAGACAGAGCACGAGCCTCCCTTCACTTTCTATCAACCAAAAGAGGTCTGCGTTTTCTCCATTTTTTGGTCCTCAATCTTTAGAGAGCAGCTTTCAGGCAATCATTCCAAACAAATAATGTATCTACATGGTCACATCAATGTGGTAAAATATATGTATCTATACCAATGTCCCCTCAAGTCTTGATATTCTGCCTTCGTGTGTGTGTGTATGTGTTCCTGAAAAAAAAACACACACACACACAAATAAAAAGCCTCTGGCAGTATATGTCAAGAATATATACACGTACCTGAATCACTCAAGGCGCAAAGGCCACCTCAGCAAAAGCAAACAGGCACTCATATTAGTCAGCAACCATATTGAAAGATGCTGAAGGCAGATGATCACTTCAGTGACAATGGCAAAAGCATTAATTCATAAAGCACAGGAGAAGGTAATGGTAAATCACTCCTATATTTTATTTTTTAAAAACCCACACACACACAGACAGACAAGGTAAAATGATTGATGATATAGTGCCAGATGATGGGCCTCTGAACTCCGCTTTCGCATAACATGCTACTGAGAAAAAGCTGAGGACCTTACAGAGTATTAATAGTGCTTATGGCTTACACACATTAAATCCTTCTGGATGTCTAGCTGCTGTTATTATACAAAAAAGAATATTGGAAGCTAGAAATTGAGAATTACATCATGAACATGGAACATAAATGCATGAACTTGAGAATCCTCAGTGTGAAAAAGGAAATGAACTGACTAAACATTGGCATCTTAGACATCATCTAATTAAAATGGATAGGAATTGAACACTTTCAGTCAGAAGATCATACTATTTATTGCCCATCACATGAAAAACAAAAACACAGCATTTTTTTTTACAGAAGGACATAGCAAAGACAGTATTTTGGTCCAATGCAGCCAACTACAGAGTAATATCAGTCAGTCTTAACAGGTAAGTCTAACACAATGATTTTCCAAGTGTATGCTACAAATTCAGGTGCAGAAGAAAAAGAAACTGATGATGGAAGTTTATGGTCAAATTCCATCTGAAATTGACAGAACACTCAAGCAAGAGGTGATGTAGGAGATTACCAGGATGAGCCTGAGGGAGTCAGTCACAAGTCCCTTCACACCAACAAGGGACTAAAGTCCAGCCCACCTTGAATGCCTTTGACTCTTACCTACCACCAAATTGCTTTGACCATTAGTTCAGATTTTTGTAAAACATTTAATCTTGCAACAAATCTTTATATTCATTTCAAGTGCCTGGATCTTCTGATTTGCCCAGCACTTGACAGGTGCTGCCTGAACTGGAGAGTTGAATGGCAAAGTTGAAAATAATGAGAACCAGGAATTGCTCATGTGTATGTTCCAAGTCAAACTAAAGCAGAAGAACAACACAAATCAGTTTTCACAATACCGATCTTGAACATACACAATCTTTTTCAAGGAAAACATCAGCAATTGCTTTGAAGTCTTGAATCTCATTGATAGGAACCAGAGGGTCTATGGAATGAAATCAAAGTTGTCATTAAGGATGAATATGAACAGAGACTGCAAAGTTTAAAAATGGAAAAAAGCAAACCAGATGTCAATACAGATGTTGAAAATTGCCAAGAGAAGAAAAGTCAAAGCCAAGAAAGACTTCAGAAAGGATTAACAAATAATTTCAGAGAGTTGGCAGAAGAGACAAGAAGCAGCATTACAATGACACCTGCAAAGACATTGACAATGAAATCATTATAAAGTTTTTTAAAAGATTTCCAAATCCAGACTGAGGTTTCACCCTGAAATTGAAAGATTGAATGACACCAGTGGACAGATAATGACTGGTTCAAAAAAGATCAAATAAAATTGGAGGGAATAAAGTAGAACCTCTGGTCAGGAAGGCTTCTGACTACAACCAAATCAGGTTCTGACCAAAAAAATTCACAATTTTTTCCGCAGCCAATTTTCCCTTCTGTGCTATTTTTTTGGTAAGCGCCAAATTTCCAACATTAGGTTCGGGTCATGACCAAATTGGATTGTGACCAAAGTTATGGAATGAATTATGGTCATGACCAGAGGTTCTACTGTATAATGATATTCTATAGAGATGGCATGTCAGCACTCAAGATATTCTGGAATATATTCCCTATTTACAATAATCTCTAGTTGTAGAAAATGACACTAGATTCAGTGATCACCAACTCACAAATCTATAGGAATTGATAGAATATCTACAGAAGTATAGAAGCCATTGAAAAAGAATCAGTTAAGATTCTAACCAAACTATAATACCAAATAGGATGGATCAGAAATGGTTAGTCTACATATCAATATCAAATAAAAGAGACAAATTATTGCACAGTATTCTTAATTTCACATATTAGTGAACTATTGCTTGAGATGCTACAATGTAGATTGGAGCCTTACAGTAGATGGAGCCTGGTGTTTTAATTTAGATGGTTCTATAAAAGGCTAAGGAACATGTGACATTACCAGTAATATTCACTAAATAACCAAGAAAGCCAAAGAATACTAGAAAGAAGACAGTATATGCTTCATTGATTGTAGAAATACCTTTCATTGTGTCAACCATATCAAGCAGTGGATTGTCCTTCAGAAAATGGGAATCCCAAAACATGTAATTCATGAAAAACCCATATATAGGACAAGAAGCCTCAGTCTGGATAGAATGTGGCAAAATAGCCTGACTGGTCAGCAAAGGATTAAGTCAAGACTGGGTACTCTCTCCTTAGCTATTGAACCTCTTGCTAAATTGAAAGATGTAGGATTGGAAGATTACCATTATTTTTAAATTGTAATGCATTACCTGCATTACAAAATTCTGATTGTAGAAAATGCACTTGATCTGCAAGTTTTAGTACTGAAAGTCCAGGAGCACAATGAAAGAAAATGACTGATTAAAGACAAAGAAAACCAAGCTAATGATAACAGATTCAGCAACTTAGGAGACAGTTTGGTGTAGTGGTTAAGTGTCAGGCTAGAAACCAGAACACTGTGAGTTTTAGCCCTGCTTTAGGTACAAAACCAGCTGAGAGAGCTTGAACCAATCATTCTTTCTCAGCCATAGGAAGGAAGCAATGGCAAGTCATTTCTGAAAAACCTTGCCAGGAAAACTGCAGGAACTAGTCCAGGCAGTTGCCAAGAGTTAAAACTGACTTGAAGGAACCAAGAAAACCCCAACAACAGTAAAAGTATACCAATTAAGAAATATGCTGCAGACCAGTAGCAATTTGTACGGTAGCAGTGAAGACTTTGGAAAACCTATTCAGATGCAAGAATGTGTCTATATCTACGAAGATCAGAGCAGTGCCAAGTATAGTGTGTGATACTCTATGGATGTGAAAAATCAGATTTTTAAAAAGCAGCTTAGAAAAAATATTGATGCCTTTGAATGTTGGGTTGGAGAAGGCTACTGACAATACCATGGATAGCCAAGAAAATGAACAAGTGGATCATAGAGCAAATCAGTCCAGATGGCAAATAAATAGACTTAATTATGAGAGAGGGAGAGGGATAAATGGATGATTGATAGATAGATAGATAGATAGATAGATAGATAGATAGATAGATAGATAGATAGATAGATAGATAGATAGATAGATAGATGATAGATGGATGGCAGATAAGACAAAGGATTCAGTCCAGATGGCAAATGAGTAGACTCAGATTATCATGAGAGAGGGAGGGAAGGAGGGGGAGAGAAAGAGAGAGAGAGAGAGAGAGAAGACAATGAGAGCAATGATGATTGCATAGCCAGTTTTGTTCTATCTCATTCTTTGGGGTTATATGGTTGTGGCTGTTCTCTAGATTATTTTTTTTTGACATCTCTTGTGGATGCCAGTGTGCACAATTGGTGCAATAGTTAAAATTGCCCATATTTGGGCAGAATGATGGGATATGAACAAGAGAAATTCCTGATGCCCCAAAATATCCCACCTTCTTAATGTGTTCAGGAAAACATTCACATTCCTGTCTGCTGCAATTTTAGATTCTTCACCAATAAAAACTCATTTGACATGGCAAGGTCTTGCAGCAACTGGTGAGCGGACTTCACAGAACGGCTACATTAGCATTGCCTCATTTACAGTGTGATGTTTTTGTCAAGGTGAAGTTTAAATGATCTTTGTTTAGCCTATGGGCTACGTGCATGAGAATTGTAAAGGTAACCATTAAAAGCAAAACCAAACATGATTTTGTCACAATCAAGACAGCCCTCCTGATATCTGCAGTCACCTAGGCAGGCTCAATTCCTCTGTGAATGTCTACAGCAGCCATGCAGCTGTACCAGTGATTCATAGTTATGCTTTACAAGTTATTTGGAAGGGAATCTTAAATGCAATCACTGTTGTCCCAACAAAACAGCTACTTTAAAAAGTTGCTTTGCAGAGTGAGATGGATGACATCTAAAATTTTTATCTGTCTCTATCTATCTATCTATCTATCTATCTATCTATCTATCTATCTATCTATCTATCTATCTATCTATCTATCTATCTATCTATCTAATCTATCATCCATCCATCCATTTATCTATCTATCTATCATCTATCATATCTATCTCTCCCCTCTCCTTTCTATTATCAACAAATAATCGCAAAATTTTGACATGGGGAAGACTCCTGGGCTAAAGAGCTCATGTGCAAATGTGGTCAGTGTATGTCCTTGGATTTTTGCTAGTTACTTTTCCAAACACCTCTGTAGAACAGATCTTCGTGAGAGACATAACCATAAGTAGTCAAAGAATTGTCCATGAAGCACCTGACCATAATGCATAGCAATTCTGGGAGAAAAAGGCAACAAATTGGGGAAACCTGATACAGGGAACACTGACCTAGATAGGACAATGAGTGGGCTGCTAAGGCAGCATTTGGTGTAATGTGTAGGGATGAAAACAATGGAAGTGATGGCTAAGAATAGGCAGTGTTAACCAGATGCAGATATAGCAGGAACTTTGACAGTGGTCTCTGCAGCAGATTTTTCATGTCAGCAAACGTGTCGCTTTATGTCTCTTCAATATTGCTCAGACCTTCTAGAGGGTCGGATAAGTGCACATTTAATTCATAAATGGCAGCTTAAACAAATTAGTTAAGATGATAATCTTTGCCTTACTTTTACAGATTAAAACAATATCTAAACAGTATCTCACATTTCTTTTGCTGTTCTTTTGTTCCACCCAGTTGATGTAGGTGACATAGTTTTGCTGTTAAGCTGTGCCCACCTCAGCAATGGCTTATTGAATCAGTTCTTAATATGATCCATTTCGTTATCTGAAATATAAACCTTTAATCCAGCGAAGCCAAATCCATGCAGTGCTTAAGAAATTATTAGCTATTTAGGCCATGTCCACTAACAGTTTCCCATGCCCTTGGATGAGGTTGGATGGGTAGGAAGAGCTTCTAATGAAAAATCTGTATATTTCTTTCCAAGGCATCTCCTTCCAGGCTTGCTTTCCCACATTGGGTCGGCAATGTCTTTCCTTCCTTCCTTCCTTCCTTCCTTCCTTCCTTCCTTCCTTCCTTCCTTCCTTCCTTCCTTCCTTCCTTCCTTCCTTCCTTCCTTCCTTCCTTCCTTCCTTCCTTCCTTCCTCTTGAATGAATTGTGATAATTAGTTTGGTTACTCAAAACAGAAGGACATATAATGTTTGCCAAAAACATCTCCATTTCTTTGCTTTCGACTATTAATATATTTTATTTACAGGTTTGACTTGGATAGTAATATATATAAAATAATCACGAAGATGTACTCCTTGTATTCTGATATGCTAGATCATTTTGGTCTTCATGAAAGTATTCAGTGAATTTGTGGCTTGGGAAGTCTGCAGCAGAATTGATTATGCACAGCTTTAATTGGCTGGCATAGGATGACATCATGACTCTGATTCTATCTCTTTCTCTGCCTCTGGCCCTCATTCCTTGAGCAGGTGGAGGTTTTTTTTGTAATAAAAATAATAAAGTAAGAAATACAGTAAAAGATTAATTAAATATGCATGTATCATTAATAAAGATGAGTCAAATATACTAACTCTGGTTTTAAATCAATATGGCCTGGAATCAGTGTTATTTATGTTGTACCTCTACATCTTCCTTCATAAAGAAAAGATGACAACTACCGTCTTATGTAATTTTGTGCATAATTCAGGCAAATTTCACAATTAAATGATTTTGTCACAGTACATTTCTGTTCCTTTTTGCCCTTCTTCCACTCCTGCTGTACCTTTAACTTGCTTCTTAATATTTGATGAGGTTTTGCAGTTCCTCCCAATAGTCTGCAAAGGAGAAGGGAATATTTAAGCTTTGAAGGCAGGACCAGAAATTGTATGCAGGAAGTCCCATATTTTAAGTGGTGATATTTTCCATTTAAAGGTCCTTGGGTCAAAAAGGATGAATAAGAATTCTGCTTCTTTTTCTTTTTTTTAAATTGTGTTTGGAAGAAGAGTATACTCCCCACAAACAACAACAACAAAAACAACAACATAGAGGACAGCCCCAAAAGCTGCCAGGTTTATATTCCAGGCCACATTTCCTCCACGGTAATCCATTGAGATCTCACACAGTACTACAATTGTTTGTTACTGTTAGATTACTTAATTTGTTTTTTAGGACTCGACAGTAAGTGAGAGCAGCAGAGATTGGGAAGCTCATTTGCTGAGAATTTGGTCTCCTTCTCTGCCGTGTTGCAAATTGGGTATTGCCTCCCACCAGATTCACCCAATCAATTTGCCCAAGCATAATCTTTGTAATACATGCACACTTCAGTTGGGTGGTTTCAAAAATAAGGATAGCAATGCAGAAAATGCTCTTGATAAAAATAATGGTCTGGGGTGCAACATAGTGACTATTGTTTTCCATAACTTTTAAAAACCTTTAATCTTTGTAATATAGGTGCACACAGTTAATACCTCTATAAAATATGAAATATAAAAATTATGATCTATAAGAGTCAATTCTTTTTGTATAATAGAAGAAAAAAACAATAGATGGATCACCAATATATTCTATAGTCTTTCTTTCCTTCCTTCCTTCCTTCCTTCCTTCCTTCCTTCCTTCCTTCCTTCCTTCCTTCCTTCCTTCCTTCCTTCCTTCCTTCCTTCCATCCTTTTTCCTATATTCTTTATTATATTAAACTCTGAATTGAATCCAAATCCAGATTCAAGTTCTGCCATCACATTAAGTGAGTTTTGTTATTTATTTCATGTTTACTTCAATTTTAGAAACTTAAAATGTCAGCCATTTTGGATTGGAAGACATGCTAGGCCCCAAAATTTGCTTAAAGAGCTGTCAGAGATGCAAAGAGAAAATGATGGTGCATACATATTTGTTAATTGAACTGTTTATTTTATTTTATGGTGTAATCATAACCATTATGTGAAATCAATCAGAAGACCTATTTTAGTCTTGATTAACCTATTCAATTAATCTCAATGTAACCTTTGACTATAAATATCCTCTAGAATAGATTTTCTTCTTGTAATGTATGCTTTGCTCCCATTTTTATCAAGACAGTTACTTGACAGCAATTATCTCCGGAAATAATAGGGGATCATTTGTGCTTCTGGGAATTTCAAGAATGGCTTTGGTTTCGCTATCCGTTATTTTTGGCTACTGTCCAAAAGGAATTTCTGAACATATGACTTGGTTTGAAAAAAAAAGAAAAGGTTGTGCAGTTAACCTAAGTATATAACAACTCTGCATTGAATAATGATGGGATAATTTAAGAATTCAACAGATGCAGAGTGAGGGATTCAGTTCTGGAGTGTATGCCTTAATTTTTATAGCTATTACTTAAAAGTCATGAAAGAGAGAATGATAAATCTGCACAAGATTGGAATATTCTTTACTTACAAAAGCAGTCCTGTAGGGATATGATATAGTCACATTACAATTACATTAGCATTAATCAGAAAAAGAGGATTGGTTAATGATTTGGGAGATGTGGATAAATTTCTCCTTTCATTTCTCATGTAAGTAGAGCCAATGGGCTCTCCCATCAAAATTCTTCTGTTATGCCACGTGTCTCAACTGTGCTTTATCAATTGAAGAATACAGCTCTAGTTTACCCTTTTTATACAGATGTAGTCAGACTATTATTTATTGTTTTCTGTTTACTGTTACAATGGCTTAATGCTGTTTTGCATTACTTGGTTTTGTGCCTGGCTTTTAATTGTAGAGATGTTCAAGTTGGTAGACATGTTATAAATGATGGTTATGGTAGTTGGTTGAAATGCAAATTAGTTCTTTGATATGTATAAGATCAGTTTTATTCTTCACCTCATGAGGACTAACTGCAGGAATTTGGAATTGCAGTTCTGTGCAAACAGTGGGCAGTTGTATCAAATCAGACACACACACGTACACACACTCAACATTGACATATTTCCCAGAATTCTTTCAAGGAAGCCACTTTCAAAGTAATTTCAAATTGTATGTACTTATTGTTCTCATTTGACAATGGGAATGAGGAACTAGTGCCCTAAAAGTTGCTACACTTTCATTCTCTTTATTACTAGTGAGTGTGGGCTGCCTCCTTCTGATACAGGTGAGGTTTTCCAGAAGGAGGCTGTGATGTTTTTGTATTGGCAAGAGCAAATGGCACAAAGCAACTTCTTGGACCAGACAGAGGCTGACTACTATGTCTTTCAGCCTATTTCACATCTCCATGTAGCTACCCATGCTGGGTATCTGCATATGTTTACAGCTCTTTGGAGATGAGGCCCCAGTACCAGGTGAGTATCAATCCAGTGTGTAGAATTAAAGGGACCTATTTTATCTTGGATTATTATGATTGATGTTGACCTAAGTCTAAGTTGTGCTGACACCAGTAACATAGTCTTAGCCAGGGTCACCTTTTATAAAGGGAGCAGTGTTAGCTTGGAAGGAGCAGCTCAACAAATAGCTGTTTAAATACAAGAAGAGAGTTAGAAAGAAAGGCATTTTTGCTGGAAACGAGATATCCAAGAAGCTGCCACCATGAATGGAACGGAAGGCCCTAATTTCTATGTCCCTATGTCGAACAAGACTGGTGTGGTTCGGAGTCCATATGAGTATCCCCAATATTATTTGGCAGATCCATGGAAATATTCTGCCTTGGCTGCGTACATGTTTTTTCTGATTCTGCTTGGATTTCCCATCAATTTTCTAACCCTCTATGTCACCATCCAACACAAGAAACTCAGAACAGCCCTGAACTACATCCTGTTAAATTTGGCAATAGCCGATCTATTCATGGTCTTGGCTGGCTTCACCACCACAATGTACACTTCCATGAATGGATATTTCGTTTTTGGGACAGTAGGATGCAACATTGAAGGCTTCTTTGCTACACTGGGTGGTATGTATTTTGATTCCTCCTCCCAAGTGTCATTTTCCCCTTAATGAACCTGTAGGCTGTAGTTGTATAGATCAGATTTTTTCTGTAGAGTTCTTGGCATGTTCTTTATAACATCAAAGCAGAATTTCCAAAACAATTAACATTGTGGGAAATTCTAGTTATATCTTGAATTTAGTAACTTGGACTTAAATGCTAGCAGAATAAAAAAGAAGAAGCAAGATATTAATGTGCTATGAAATGGCAAAAATCACACTCAGGTTCAAAATATAATATAAAAACTTTGTTAATTTGTTCACCAACCTTCTTCTTTAGACAAAAATTTCTTATTGTGATCTTTATCTGGCTCTGGCAGAGGATAGGTGTCTCTGGCAAGTTTTCACAATTTAATGGACTGGCAAAACCTTACTAAATCAACATACCAGCCTGAAGTAAATTTAAAGCATTAAACATTATTTATATGTTCAAGTCAGTTTCAAACATCATCTTGCAATGATTTAAATTTAGTTTATTATTATATATTTTACTACTCAAATGTACTGGGCTCAGAGGAGCCCTAATTTTGAAATAAAACAACCTAGGAAAAACAAATTCTACCAAAGTCTTCCTCTCTTTAGAATGCTGTTACATATAACCAAAGAAAATGAATAAATCCTAGCTTATTTCTTTTTACCTTTCACGTTGGAATGTGTGAAGCTTAGAAAGGTGGCTTTTGTACACATTCCATTGATTTCACTGTTTACAAAAACAATGTAAATCTGTTTTACAAAAGAAACAAACTTCTAATGAAGTTCTTTGAGAAGGAAGCAAATTTTTAAGAAGTGTCTGCTCCAACATTATTGCTTGAATGCAGGCAGATACTGAAGAACACAACATTTAGATTTTTAAAAATGTTCCAAGAACTCACCCCTCTTAAGTGCTCCAAGGAGCAAATCCTACATTCAACTATTCTTCAAGACAGAAATAAGAGGAGTGTTGTGACTTTTAAGGCATAAATATTGGGATGCTGTTCAAAACTGGAGATGGAAAGAAATGAAAAATCTTGTTTTTTTACAATTTTGAGAAAAGTTCTGGTGTGTGAGCTAAAGGGGTATAGAACAGCAATGTCCCTAATTATAGTCTATTTCACTATTGTTTTTAATTTATTTTCTTTAGTATATGGCATTTACAGAGGTCATGCAATCATGGATAAACAAATTTAGTTTAAATGTTTAACACACTATTATTTGTGGTTTGATGCCAATATTTCCTTCCTTGGTCATAAATATACTTTCCTATGAAATAACTGTCTGAAGAGTAGCACAGATTAAATTATTTTATGAATAAAATATAAAAAGATGAACAAACCCATAAAGAAATTTTAGGATAGGCAGGAAAAGGGATTGGCTGATTTATTCTTTTTGTTATTAAATTTCCCCCTATTCTGTGCATTTAAGTGGGAAAGCTCTGGACAAAATTATAAAGATCTGCCACATTCAATGGGTTGAACTTCAAAAATGAAGTCACTTTCAAAGAGACTATTAGACATGGAATAAGATCCTGGGAATAACATGAGAGTACTTTGTTAAGATGCACCCTCGTACTTCCACTTTGCAATCAATTTTGGATCCATTCTAAGAACAGGGATATCCCCGAGGTTTTGGATAAACAGATAACAGATAATCAGAGTTGGAAGGGACCTTGTAAGTCATCTAGTCCAACCCCCCACCCATTTCTCTGATGCTTGGTATATATTGGAAGTGCCAAGGATTGACCCAAGAATATTCTATTTATAAAGTCCCTGTTATATCACTAATCTGAAAATTCCTCAGAAAAATATTGACTTTATTTATATTGATTAAGAATTTTTCCATACAATCGAAAGAAAGGAAAGAAAGGAAAGGAGAAAACATGCAAGGAAAAGAAAATAAAGAACTAAAGAAATATAATTATTTCTGATCTTTTCAACAGATAGTTATAATTTTATAACCCTTCCTTCTTCTTAGATATTAGATAAATTCTTTCAGGCCTTCATTTAGTCCATATCTATCTTAATCTTCAAACCCATAAATCGTCAATTAATTTCTTTCTTCTTTCGGCAAAAAGTCCGTATAAGGTTTCCAGTTTTTCAGATAAGTTTTTTATTGTTTTTAATCTGCCCAAACAGGTTCAGTTTTGCCCTCTCTGTGGGTTCTGACATTTTCACAATCCATTTCTCCACTGAAGGATTTCATTATTCTTCCATCCTTGTGCATCTTGCTGCAGTTGCAATACATAAGATCATTCTACCATATCAAAATGGCTGGCTTTTTGAGCCTTGTAGCAGCCCTGTTCCACTCATCTATCTGCTCTGTCCTGCATCTATTGGCAAATCCTTACTATGGGTTATTGTAATATGTTACATGTGGCAGAATATCTGGAGACAATTAGATAATTAAAGTAGTGAAGAACAGAGTAGAAAAACTGCTTATTGGATCTGGCCATTTTAAGTATTCCATTCTAATTTTATTCCTACACTAATCCCCAGTCAATTTTCCAGACCTGTTCAAAATGGTATAAATCAGGGATCTACACCGTTTTCCTTAGACCAAAGGCTGTGAATGTGGCTAATGCAAAGATTTTATTTCATTGACATGGCAGCTGCAGTTGCCAGAATCAGTGATTTTCAGGAATAGGGCCTCAGAGTGCCGAAGAACTTCTCTTTACCCACCCATCTGTACAGCTTGTTGCAAGAGCCCCACAGGTCTCTTCTCCCATTGCTTCTATTCCTGAAGTTCTCTCTGTTCTGCAGAATATTCTCTTCCTAAAGAAATCTAGCCGGCATATTCCATGTACATCAATCAACGTTTTGTCCTTCGGCAGGCATTTAAATATTAACACCTTTTTTGTAAGCTATGGCTCTTTAAATTTTTTTTAATGTAAATTAATTATACGATTATCTGAATTTTTACATTCTATTAGGTTGTTTTACTTTATTTTACTGTTGTTCCTTGTTTTATCCTTGCAAAATATCCCAAGGATATTTTCTGAGGGAAAAGCCCATAAATGCAATGCAATACAATGCGAAGCAACAACGTCATGTAGGATCACAACAATGGAAATCAGAAAATAGTATTTTCATTTTTGGTCATGGAAATATTTCCCCATCTTTCTGTTGTTGTTTTTTAAAAATATCTATCCGAGTGATTGCTTTATTCTCTTACAGGTGAAATAGCTCTTTGGTCTCTTGTAGTACTGGCTATAGAAAGATACGTAGTAGTTTGTAAACCCATGAGCAACTTCCGTTTCACCGAAAATCACGCCATCATGGGGGTGTCTTTCACTTGGATCATGGCCTTGGCTTGTGCTGCTCCTCCTCTGGTTGGATGGTCAAGGTGGGTATCTGTTGGATCCATAATATGAATTGAAGTATGGAGCTAAAGGATCTAATGGGGATCATAAAGGAATATGTAGGTCCAGATATGCCAATTATATCTTTTGCTATAAATATGAAGGGTAATAAATTTGTCAGTCTTTTCCAACCTGGCATTTTCTGGGTATGTTGAACTGCAGTTTCCTGGATTCCCCATACAGTTTGGTCATTGATTGGATCAATACATCAGACGCTAAGTTGGAAAAATTCAGATGCCATTGGATTTTTATTATTATTATTATTTTAATCTTATTGTGGAAAAATAACTTACACAAATAATTTTTGTTGGCACCAAACTGTGAGTATCCAAAATCTCAATGATATTACGCCTGTATTTATTTATCAAGAGTAAATCCCTGATGTGTCCTCTTTTAATGTGGATGTTCACATTCCTTATCCTTCTGCTTTTCTTATTTTTCTCTTATTTTCTGTATGTAACTTTATAAATAAGATGACTATTCAAATCAATATCAGGAAACTGAGTTGGCTAAAAAAGCTCAGCAGCTCCAAGCCTCTGGTACCAAATGCACAGATTCATATGTTAATGAAGAAGCAAATAAATAGTTATATAACACAGTAGCCAGAATAGTGAACTAGCTCTGCTTACCTGATTTTTCTCCCTTTTCACTCAATAGTGTTCAATTCTTGGAGACTGCCTGGACTTACAATTTTCTTGGCAAGGTTTTCAGTAGTAGTTTGCCATTGCCCCTTTTTTACAGCTAAGAGAGAATGATTGGCCCAAGCTCACCTAGGTGGCTTTGTGCCCACAGTGAGACTGGAGCTCACAGTCCCCCAGTTCTAGGCTGGTGCCTTAACCACTACACAAAACTGACTCTTGGTTACTTGATACTATCTTGGATATAAAAATAAACAAATCTTACCACTCTCAAATAAGTAAGAAATGCTTCCAAGATATCTGACAGGGTTCTGACGGATGCCCTAATTAATTCATGAGCCTTCTTTCAAAGACATAAAGCCTACATAACTTTTATTTATTTAGGGTTAAGTAGTGCACATGTTAACAACATTACAGGTTTAGTATGACTACTTAATTCTGCATACTGTAATATTCTACCTATATTTGATTTAAATACAGGTATATCCCAGAAGGTATGCAGACCTCATGTGGAATTGATTATTATACACCAACCCCAGAAGTCCATAATGAGTCCTTTGTCATCTATATGTTCCTTGTACACTTTCTAATTCCATTGGCAGTTATCTTCTTCTGCTATGGTCGTCTTGTCTGCACTGTTAAAGAGGTGGGTGATTCTACAGAAAGAGGAACCGTTTCTCCACCAGACCAGTTCAGATTGAAAACAGTTAACACACACAAGGAGAATAAGAACCAGAGTTATTAAGATATTGAAAGTTTTGATTGGTTGGTTCTCTTTGGAAATAATGTTATAGTCATAACCACTTCCATCATCTTCTGCAGTGCATCTGAATTTCCAAGGGTTTTTCAGCTGCATCAGTGCTAAGAGTTCATCAAGTTCTAATAGATTTTTAAGTGTTCCTTCTCCAGCATCCCAGAGATGTGCTTTACTATAAAAAAATCCAAGTGTATATTTAGAATAATTTATGGGAGCATTTGTGTTAGGATCTGAATGCAGGAACAGGACAAGAGAACAACAGAGGTGGGCAAAGCCCCAAACGATCAGGTCTGAAATAAAACGCACCTTCTTCTCAAACTTCCTCTACTTATTTTCATGTGGTTTCCTTTATCCAGACTCCCCTCCCCTTAAGTTTACTACATTTAATTTTAACTTAACCATGCACATACAAAAATGATGTGCTCTACAGGTGGGACTGCAGGCTGCACACGTTTCTTGAGAGCTGCACATAATGTAGAGTTTCTTCTTTCCGACACGTATTACAATGGTTACAGTGGTCCATCTGTCTGTTCTGAACAGCACAGTTGCAAAGTCTCAATCACCTCCCTTGTTGTGCTTTTTAGGCCGCTGCTCAACAACAAGAATCAGCCACCACCCAGAAGGCTGAGAAAGAAGTCACTCGTATGGTCATCCTTATGGTGATTGCCTTCCTTGTTTGCTGGGTCCCTTATGCCTCTGTGGCTTTCTATATCTTTATGAATCAAGGATCTGACTTTGGCCCTGTCTTTATGACCGTCCCGGCCTTCTTTGCCAAGAGCTCTTCAATCTACAACCCAGTGATTTATATCGTAATGAACAAACAGGTAACTTGGAAATGTTGCCATGGCTTTTCAAGAGTGTAATGATGATGGGCATTTACAGCATTTTCCCTAAGTGCTTAAAGTGCTTCCAATATATGTCATAATAATTCATGTTGCAAGCCCTGCCAGATAGACTAATTATTCTCCATATTATAAATACAGGATTGGGGGAAACCAGCAGAACTTTCAGTGGTTTCATTGCCAGATGGCAAATGAAACTAGCCCATGACATATTCACTCTCTTGACTGAATTTTGCTTCTTCATTGTGTGTTAAGCAGCAATGCATCTTGCTGGGGCTGATATGTCAGTCTGACAATCCCAAGCAACATTGCAAGGTGTGTGTGTGTGTGTGTGTGTGTGTGTGTGTTTGTGTGTGTGTGTGAGAGAGAGGGGGGGGGAGAGAGAGAGAGAGGTTAGGGGTCAAAGTTTGGGACCAGAGAAGATGTTCTTACACTTTTGAAATTGCCAAAAGCTTCTCCTTCTTTCATTGGATCAAACAAAGCTGCTAACAAATCTCAGTATTTGTGAGCCTTTCAAGACAAAAAGGCTGAACCCTGTTATTTTAAGCAGAATTAAATATAGGTTTATGAATTATTTCCTTGGTGTCTGGAGCATACTAAGGATTTTCACTTACCTTGAAACACAGGGACCAATTAAGATAAATATGAGCTCTTTCTCTAGAATTTCGGAAAGACAAATAAAGACTTAACCAACTATGCCTGCCAGTTACATTAGACTACAAATCCCATCATCTATGCAGAGTCTTAATCATCCAGGTCATGGTTGTCCCAAAAGGCAATTAAACTTTTTCAAAAGCAGCTAGGCTTCATTTTTTTCCTTGAAGATGTTTCGCTTCTCATCCAAAAGGCTTCTTCAGTTCTGACTGAAGAATTGAAGAACTTCAGTCAGAACTGAAGAAGCTTCTTGAATGAGAAACAAAATGTCTTCAAAGAAAAAACAAAGTCCAGTTGGCTTTTGAAAAAGCACCTTTGGGACAAACCCCATCCTTCCAAATGAATCAAAAGGCCAGGAGGCAGAGGGGAGCAGATGGTGGGAGGCTGCTCTTATGAATGAATACGAATAGCAGTGTCCAGATTTTCATTCGCTTTATTTATTATTAAATTTATATCTCAACTTGCAGGTCTCAAGGCAGTTTACAGTAATAAAAAAGTACGACTGTTGCAATTTAAAGCATGTTCAAATATTCATTTTATGATTAAAATTAATGATTTAAACTTGGCTGAAAATTGTAATGATCACAATTATAAAAGCTTGACCAAAGAATTGTGTCTTTGCCATCAACCTAAATTCTGGGGGAATGAGATTTTAAATATGTCTTCTTAGCTATGTATTTAGGGATTCCCTAGCTGGAACTATCCAGAAAAAGCCCTGGTTATCCAATAGCCAGGTTTATGGCACAGGATTCATCTTCAGAAGTGCCTTGCCTATCAAGACACAGGAGTGGAAATGTTGCAGATCATCTGATTGTAAGCCATGTAGGGCTTTAAAGGTCAATACTAACACCTCAGGTTGTGCCCAGTATAGGCATCATATGATCCCTAGATTATGCACAGATCAACAACCTGGTTATTGCATTTTGTGGTTACTTTGAAGACCCAACATAAAGCACACTGTGGTACTTCAGAAGAATTGGAATTAATATGTGGCTAACCTTCAGTGACTAACCTTCATTAAATCTGCAGCTGAGGAAGGGCTGCAGTTGGTGCATTAGGATCAGCATGTTCCATGTTCTAGTATTATCACTGATCTTTTGACATGGTTATTGCAGCTTATTCCTGATGGTGCAAGTTACATGTGCTAATGATTTTGTAATTTTTATTTGTAGTTCCGCAACTGTATGATCACCACACTTTGCTGTGGAAAGAATCCTTTGGCAGAGGATGACACTTCTGCTGGCACCAAGACAGAGACATCTACAGTCTCCACAAGTCAGGTTTCTCCTGCGTAGATCTTGTACAGAAGTCTTTGATTTCTGAATACTTCCTTTGAGTGACAGCATATTTTTCCCTCTCACCATTCCTTGTCAGCAGCATACCACTTTCAATTCACCTGGCAGCATAAACTCCATATTGCAAATTGTGATGACAAGAGAATGAAGCTGTTCAAGTTGCAATCCTATTTATTTTTACCCTGGAATATGGGATCCAATTTGTTTTATACTGCAAAACGGGACCTGATTTTTTGCTGGTAGGTCATATAGGATTGCAGTCTAAGTGGTGCAAATCAAATCAGCACCATGAAAGAACAAGAAGGTTAATGGCCCCAAACTTAGTTAGATATCCTGAAGCATTAGCTTGTACTGCTACAAATGCATTTAATTCTTATCAAGGTTGTTTGACGCTATTTGTCCCTAAGTACACATTGCTGCCTCCGTTGGGTTTCCATTCTTTTCCTAAGTTTTGTATTCAATGAACATTTGCACATCCATGGTAGCAATTAGACCTGGATTTTTGTTTTCTTATTTCTTGATACCTGGAGACTTGTCTGAGCTTAATTTGCAGAAATATTATCAAAATGCACCACTACAATCTGATGTTTGTGTACTAGAAGAGTGGATAAAGGTGACAGACAGTCTACTTAATACTGATTTGATATCCTCACACAGTTTGGTAGCATGAAGTGGAATGGTTCCAGTTCATCTAATCAGTACAGTTTTCAGCAAATAAAACTGCAATGTACTTCTCTCAAGATCAGAGAGATATCATTAGTGCAAATGATCCAGTTAAAAAAAATGTTGCATTAGACAGAAATTATGTATTACATTGATTGATTTCTAACAGTTGTATTCCAGATGTTCAGGGACAACCAGCAGTCTTGAAGTACCTTATGAAAAGCATAAAAACATGGGATCTTCAGAGAAATTTAGTTGAGTTTTCAGTTAAATTAAGGATAGTAAGAACACTTTCCACCCCTTTCCCCTCTACCCAGCCACCTATGCCCTTGGGAAAGGGCCATGGCTCTGCTGAATAATCAGAGGAGAAAAGGGGGAGGAACTGCTAAGGAAGGAAGGAAGGAATTGTCCTAAATCTGACTTGAATTTATGATAAGTTAAGGAAGATCATAGAGGAGCAACATCCTAAAAAAAAAAACACACCTCACCACCAGATGATCAGCTGCAAGCAAAAGAGAATTCTCAGTAGCATCAAAGGGCATAGAAAACAAGAAGGTGAAGATTCAGAAAGGTTTGAGCACCAGCAGTGAAAATCTTTCCTTCTTAGTCATACCTGCCTGACCCAAGAAGTTGGAGGTATCTGCTCCCAGAATGAAATGATAACTGTTGAATAAATGCATGCACGAGTTTGAGGGAAAGAAAAGCCAGGCTTCCCTTAAACAGAATGAAGTCACATGCCACATTCTTTTGCTATGAGAATATTACACAATGTGAGGGAAAGGCCTTAACATCAGACTAGATGTCAGCTGCATGTGGAAGAAAACTATTTGCTGAACCATGGCTTATTTAGCTTTCCTGCACTGTATGTAGTACAAAACTCCAAAAATTACAGAATCATGAATGAAATTCTGGGGTACTGAGCAAAACAGGAGGTAAAGCAATACTTCTGAGATTGTACCTGAATCCCTTTCCCTTTGCCAATTAAATACATTGATTGTTTTAGCATTATCTCATGAATGGAAAAAACTTTTTAAAAGTACCTAGAAAACCAGGGGCTGTTTCTAAGCTCCTCTTAGATAAAAATTGTCTGAACTATTAACGATATCACAGAACTTTCCCAAATATTCCAATTGCTGTGTACATGAAGAAAGAATGCTCATAAACTCTAGATTCTCATAAGAAGTTGAAAGATATGGTTTTTGTATTCTTAAATGTTTGAAATATGTTAATATTTTGATTAAGTGACAGCCAAGCCACAGTTGACTTTTTGATTGATTTAAAAATAAATAAACAGCTGGGAGAAAATAATTACCATATTTACTGGAAAGGAAAATGACCCTGTCTTCTTACTCCCCAGTAATAGCTTGTGAAGCGGAGGAAGGTTGGGAATGTAATAGCAGAGGAAGAGATGGTTGAAAATGATGGAAAATTCAAATAATGAGAGGGAGGCAGGATGGGAGAAGCCACTGGCATAGCTTCAAGGGGACTAAACCTATTCCCCCTTTCTCCTTGTATAGAGAGCAAGCATTTTACACAAAGAGTTTCTTCACTGATAAAATAATACAGGATTCTGCTTTTTTGAGTAACTAATAGATTGGGGCTAGCATGCTGACAGAACACAATGAGTCCTAAGCAGACTTCCCTTGGAGTAAGAGCAGGCAGTTTTCGTGTGCTTGTAGCCTACATTCTTTCTTTCTTGCAAGGAAAAGGGGAAAGAACTCAGCCCAAGAGACCCCCCAAATCTTGTTTTTTTTTTCCCTCTGATTTGCTTTCCAGCTTATATGGAGAATACTAAACTGAGCACATCTAGGTCCAGTACAGTAACAGCCTATACAGGTATATTATCTATAGCTTTATCCAAGCTTAGATTTCCACAATCCTCTGCACAGAATTTTTGTGTCTTTTCTCTGTCTAATGTCTCTCTGTGGGAATTTTCTGTGGGAAAATCAGTTTCTTCACTTTAGACCAAATATGGGACTTAAGGAAGGTTGCCAGCAAGACCATGGAGTAGAGGAAGGAGACACTAATGCCAAGAAGTGCTAAGGAATAGGAAAATCAAGATGTACAAAATCAAGAGTGTTCATAAATCAAGATGTACAAAATCAAAAGTGTTCATAAGAAACAAAGACAATGATAGTTAAACTAGAATGCAGGAAAAACATAGCAGGGAATGCGTACTGATCATGGCTTCTGGAATTTCAACACCTATCAACAGTGGCCATAGGAGGTCTTTGTCTTTCTTTCTATGCAATGAAGGGAGGTTTTGTATTGTTGGTATGTATTTTCTATTCTTCCTGAGCTGTATTTGTGTATATATGTGGGTATGGGCGGGTGGATTTGTGCATGTGCATGAGGAAGCATGGGGTGGATTACATACACTTCTTTTTGTGTTCTGTGTGCCAGTTTATGTTGAAAACAAAATGACTTCTATAACACTCTAAGCTGATACCCAAGTATTTTCCCATAAGGGCGTTTTAGGGCAGCGTTCATCAAAGTGTGGTCCAAAGGCCCCTGTGTGTCCCCCAAGATCCTCTCAGGGACCCACAAAATCAAAATTATTTGCCATTATGTTGAAAAATAATATGATATTAAAATCCCTTCAAACAATTGTAAGAAGCAGTAATGGTAATGGATTTTGATTTTTTAAAAAAAATTAAATGCAAAAGTTTTAATTTTTAATATGATAAATATAGAAAACCCATAAAAACAAAAGCTCTTTTGGGGTCAGTTTTAGAAGTGGGAAGGATCCTGAGGGGAAAATGTTTAAGAAACACTGCATTAAGGAATATTTCCTTAATATAGTTTTCTTCATCACCCCCAGCCAATTGTAACTTATTTGGTCCTATAATGTTCTGCATTTAGAGAGTTATCTTGTTGATAGACGGATAGAAGAACAAACAGTGCTTCAAGTCCATCTCCGTCATTTATTTCCAGAATTCTGCAGGATAGGGAACTAAAGCAAAGCATCATATATAGGGAATTAAGAGGCAATACAATACCAAGGAGAAGGAAGCAAAGGTAGACACTTCATTAGTCCACCTAACCCCTGCTGATGCCATGGACATAACCATGCAGAAGTGGATAAGAACTAAGGCAGGTACAAAAGATATCAAAGGTATGTTGGATTAGGATGGGCAGGGAACACAAAACATTTGAAAGAAAGTAATATGGTAAGAAAATGCTTGAATCTGATTTACAAATCATTCACATCTGTCACTTGAATTGCATGAAAGCTGAAAGAGGACTGTCCCTTTATTGTTTTTAGAAGGCCTCTGTTTTAGGATGTGAACCCAGAGGCACAGTGTATGCACAAGACAACTAGAAAACAACGCAGTTTGGGATGCATTATGGGCCAAATGTGGACTAGAAATAAAAATTAAAATAAGCAAGAAAATGGTAAGAGAACACCTATCTGATGTTGATGAATATAAATCACTGGGACTAGATTACATCCCAGAGTTCTAAAAGAGCTGGCAGATGTCATCTCAGAACCATTGTACCATATCTTTAAAAAACCCTGGAGCATTGAGGAAGTACCAGAGGACTGAAAAAGAGCTGATGTGGTTCCCATTTTCAAAAAAGGCAAAAAAAAACCAAGCCCAGGCAAGCTACAGACCAATCAGCCTAACTTCAATATCTGGGAAGATACTGAAAAAATAATGAAAAAACAGATCTTGAACATCTAAAAACAAATACAGTTATAATTAATAGCGAGTATGGATTTATTAAAAACAGATCATGCCAAACCAATTTTATTTCATTCTTTGTCAGAGTGACTAAATTAGTAGATCAGCAAAATGCTGTGGACATAGTGTACAAGGTATTCAACAAAGTAAACCATAGCCTACTCCTTGGTAAACTAGAAAAATGTGGGATAGACAGCATCAGCATCAGATGGATTTGTAGTTGACTGACAAACCATACTCAACAAGTAGTCCTTAATGGTACTACATCTACATGGAGGGAAGTAAGTAGTGGGGCACCATAAGGTTCTGTCTTAGGCTCAGTACTCTTCAATATCTTCATAAATGGCTTAAATGAAGGGAACTCATCAAATTTGCAGATCACACTAAGCTGGCAAGAATAGCTAACACACTAAAGACAAGCTCAGGATCCAAAAACATCTTGACAGACTTGAACAATGGGCCCTATCCAACAACATAAAATTTAATGTGGAGAAAAGCAAGATTTTACATCTAGGCAGGAAAAACCAAAGGTACAAATACAGATAGGCAAACACTAGCTCAAAAACAGTAACTGTGAGAGGGACCTTGGAGTCCTAGTGGACGATCACTTAAACATGAGCCAGCAGTCAAAAAAACAGCAGTCAAAAAAGCTAGTACAATTCTTGGTGGTATAAACAGACCCATAGAATCAAAATCATGTAAAATATTAGTACCGCTTTATAAATCCTTAGTAAAGCCTCACCTGAAATACTACATCCAGTTTTGGTCACCACATGTTGACACTTTGGAAAAAGTGCAAAGAAGAGCAACTAAGAATAGAATAGAATAGAATAGAATACTTTATTGGTCAAGTGTGATTGGACACACAAGGAATTTGTCTTGGTGTAAATACTCTCAGTATACATAAAAGAAAAGATACATTTGTTGAGAATCAAGAATCATAACGTTCAACACTTAATGATAGTCATAGGGTACAATCAACAATCAAATCATACTAGGAAACAGTCAACCCTAACCGTAAGGATACAAGGGACAAAGGGCCTGGAGACAAAAACATATGAAGAATGGTTGCAGGATTTGGATCTGGCCAATCTAGAGAAAAGAAGGACTAGGGGTGACATGATGGTAGTATTCCAGTATTTAAGGGATTGCCTCAAAGAAGAGGGGGTCAACTTATTTTCCAAAGCACCAGAAGACAAGACAAGAAACAATGGATGGAAACTAATCAGGGAAAGAAGCAGCCTGGGATTAAGGAAAAATCTTCCTAAACAGTGAGGACAATTAACCAGTGGAACAGTTGCCTTCAGAAGTTGTGGGTGCTTCATCACTAGAGGTTTTTAAAGAAAGATTGGACAGCCACCTACCTGAAATGGTAGGGTATCCTCCTTGAGCAGGAGATTAGATTAGAAGACTTCCAAGGTCCCTTTCAGCTTTATTCTGATTGAAATATGATCTCCTCTGGTACTTTGATGAATCAAAAACTAGGAAATTTGAAACAGGAATTTTCTTCCTTCCACCCACAAAATCATGTTTTTCTGCCTTACTTGTCCCACTGACTTATAATAATACATGATTGAAGTTTTGAGAGAGATGTATATTGTTCTCATGCAGGCAGTCATTGCAGGGAACTATAATTAAATTAAACTGTAGGGGTGAAGCAGTAGATTAGACTTGAAGGTTTGAAGAAGTGGTACCCCAATTTTCTCCCCGTAATCCAAGCATTGAGTATATCTGCTCTGTCCAAACAGAGTAAGCATATATTACAAGCCCGTTGCAAATGGCTTTTTGCCCGCTCATCCATCTTCCTTTTGTCCTCCTCCTCCTCCTCCTCTTCAAATGATGTATATAAAATGATGTAATCAAAGACCTGAGTTAGAAAAAAAGTCTTGATGCCACATGGCACGTTTCCATGGTAGCATACCCAACCTGTCATATGACTTCATTTATTTCAGCTCCTCTCCTAGTTTCTCATACAGACCACACAGCTTCTGACCTTGAATTTCTGGCGGGCACCTTTCTCACTTTCAGCTTGAATTCCATTTGGCAGATGCCCAAACCAAAGGTTCTTGGCCAACACCGTCTCTTCAGAAGATTTATGGGCAGCTAGCTTATCTTCACTCTAGCGTAAGCCAACCAGCAGAGCATATGGACCTGAGATGGCAACATATGTTTGAGGAACTGCAAGATGGCATAGTGTAATGGTACTGAAGTATTTGGATTTTTATTTTTAATGCTGTTATTTCATTTCTTTTAAACATACATTTCTCTGTGTTTATAATTACAGTTCTGGAGACTATTTCTGTATCACATGATGATCTTCTTCGGCTTTATAAAGAGTGCTAGGAAGGTAGCTGGAAACAAAACATTTGGGTTCTTTAAAAAAGAGCTATTTGCAAGCAATCTTTTTTATTTAACTGACATTTCGATAAGTTATGCTCTGTGCACTGAAGCAGACATCCTATTACCTATTCAGAAGAAAAATAATTTGGTTCGGAATAGTGGGGAAACAAAAATTAATATTTCACTTATCCTAGAAGTATCTACATATCTCTATCTTTCTCTGTGTCCATTCATTTATATGCATGAATGTACAATACAGATAATCCTCGGCCTACAGCAGTTTGTTTAGTGACTACTCAAAGTTACAATGGCACTGAAAAATGTGACTTATGACTGTTTTTCAGTTATGACCTTCACAGCTTCCCTATGAGCATGTGATCAAAATTCAGAGGCTTGGCAACTGGTTCATATTTATGACTGTTGCTGTGTCCCAAAATCATGTGATCACATTTTTGCAACCTCCTGACAAGCCAAGTCAATGGGGAAGCCAGATTCACTTATTAACAACCAGGTTACTAACTTATCAACTGCAGTGATTCACTTAACAACTGTGGCAAGAAAGGTCATAAAATGGTGCAAAACTCGCTTGACAAATGTGTCAGTTAACAACAGAAATTTCGGCTTGAATTATAAGTTGTGGATGACCTGTAGAGGAATTGGAGGGAGAAAACAGACGCTCATTTTTAATCTGGAATTTAATCTTATTCATGTATGCCTTTCATCACTACAGAATGTGCCAAACTTTGACAGACTTATGTGTGATGCAGCCTGTGATTGGAGGGATCCACACTATTAAAAAAAAACAAAGGATTGACTGTGCACTTCACTGAGGAATTCCCAAAAGTAAAACTACAGTAACACAAGTATTTGAAGGAAGGCATCCATTCAATCGATAAGGAATGCTTCCCTTAACCTGTTCCTTAAAAAGGCTTTTAAAATCCAAAACAGAGGAAAAGAGACCCAAAATCAATATAATTTCATTTGGTATAAACAGGCCACAGTTGCAGGAGCTGTCGTGGCACAGTAGTTAGAATGCAGTATTGCAGGCTGACTGCCGGCTGACAGAAGTTTGGCAGTTCGATTCTGACTTGCTCAAGGTTGACTCAGCCTTCCAGCCTTCTGAGGTGGGTAAAATGAGGACCCAGATTGTTGGGGGCAATATGCTGACTCTATAAACAGCTTAGAGAGGGCTGTAAAACACTGTAAAGTGGTATATAAGTCTAAGTGCTATTGCTAACTAAATATATACAATATCTGCATTTACCATTTCTGTTGCTCCTGTCCTTTGCTCATGCCAGCTTGACTTTGAGGTTACTCCACAAAATTTTGTCCAGACTGATGAACTTTGGCAGCAGTTTGCAAGGATTCAGTCCAGGCTGTATGCTATCATATTTTTCCATTGGACAATTTCCTTGCTGCTGTGTCCTGCCACCTTTTGGTATCAGGAAAGCAATGGCTAATTGCTTTCCTTCCCGTGAGCAGATCCTCCTGTAAATAAATAAAGGCAGGCACAATAGACAGCTTTTTGATGAAAAATTTTTTTTTTCCACTGGTTCTTTTTGATATCTTTTAGATCTAGTCTAACCAAGAGTGCTATAAGAACACAATGGCTATTACCTTTGATAAAAATGACTATAACCTTTGCCTTGTAAGTAGAAGTTTCCTGAACTTCCTACTTTTTCATGTGCTTTAAAACATGGGTCCCCAACCCCTGGGCCATGGACCGGCACCAATCCGTGACCCGTTGGGAAGTGGGCCATGCAAGTAGCAGGTGAGCACACAAAGCTTCATTTGCACATGCGTGGGATTATCTTGAATGCAGGAAACTATTCCTTCTCTCCTCAACGCCATTGTGTTCCACCGCCTGTCCATGCAGCCAAAAAGGTTGGGAACTACTGTTTTAAAACAAGCAAGCAAACAAAAAGGTCCAATGGTGTATTGCTTTACTATTTCCCACAAACAACAGCTCCCAGGTAGCCCAAATAGCTTATGATCTACAATATAAGTTGGAACTTATAGCTTGAAGTCCTTTAAATTCAAGCTATTGAGAGAAAAAAATAAATGGTGCAATGCAGGCTATTTTTGGTGCAAGAAAAGTAGGAAACTCAGGGAAGAAAAAATAGTAATTTCCTAACTGTCTTCTATTTGCACAACAAGAGTTATAGGTTTTGTGCATTATGACACTCATAGTAAAGATTGGTATTAAAAGGTATTGGAGATCACAGTAAGCATTGGCTTAGTTAAAGAGATGATGAGACTAGCCTACAAGAAGCCGAACGGAGATACCCAGAAAAGATAAGGGCTTAAAGGCAGCACCATATAAATAAGGGTATTTTTGGAGTGGAACCTAAAAACCATTCGGAAAATCACATCGATTGGGCAGCGGGATTAACAGAGGACAATAATTTTTGACCTTCTTAATTTTTTTTCCCTACTGAAATGGCAACCCAGTGGTGCCGATAGCTGAATCCCCTAGATCAGTGTTTCTAACAACACTTAGCAAAAACTGGGCCTCCTGGAAGTTTGGGAAGGCTGGAAATGGGCTCATTTCCAGCTTTCAGAGAGCCTCCAGAGCCCAGGGAGGCTTTCACCCTCCTGGAGGCTTGAGGAAAGGTTCGAGGACATGGCCACCATGGCCACGCCCACTCAACAACTGGGCAGAGAACCCTTTGTTAAATTTTTTGAAGCCCACTGCTGACTGGGATCTTTCTAGAAACAAGCAACAGAACTCCATGTGAACTGTGACTGGAAAATACAGGGGACTAGAATCATTCTCTATAGCCAATGATTTAAGTTTGGAATGACCAAGAAGTGGGGAGTCTAGAAAAACTGAAGCAGAGGAATAAATGCTTCAACTATTGCTATTTCAGTGGAAATAAGTGAAAGTCCAGTCAGGAACTTGGTATTAGATTCTTGATTTATTTGTCTGAGTAATTCTTTTGTTCTTTCTTTGTGCAAATCAGGAAAGTGAATATATTCCCTTACTCTATTCTCCATTATTATCCATCTATCAGACTATATGGGATGATACCACATTTCTTCTAGAATGTTCATATAATCAGTTTGAAACCCAAACCAGTCCCTTCTTTTAAATGGGACTTTGGGGAAAAGAACAAACAATTTATAGCAGGCCAGCACTGTCCTGAGGCCTGCCTGGAGCATTGCATTTTCTTTTATATATATATATATATATCTTCTAGATCATGAAATAGCATTTTAGAAATATATATATATATATATATATATATATATAAAATGCTATTTCATGATCTAGAAGACCCTGTAAATTATCTCTTTTGACACTGCCCTAAAGGATGCATTGGTGACATTATTTACTTTATGAACACTTTATAAATACCAGAAAGGCAGCTCAGGAGATCTCTCTCTCTCTCTCTCTCTCTCTCTCTCTCTCTCACACACACACACAGTCACAGACACACATACTCCAGAGATGGAGGAGAGATGCCAGGTGAGAGACCCTGTGTGTCACAGGTGATGCCAGTGGGAAAGAGAATTCCTGGGAGAAGAGGTTGAAAACCTCCATTCTTCTACCCAGCTGCCCCACTGTTTTATTTCAGAAACACTCATATGAACAGTCTGTGGAACTGTCTTTGTATAGCTCTCTTTTTAGCAATTATCTGATAAACCTACTTTATAAAAAAACCTCATGACACAAAAAAATTTGTCTTTAAAATATCCTAAAGGTGAAGCCAACTGCATCACCAAAATCAGAAAGGTCCAGCGTAGAACGGTTGGATTTTTGGAGTTGGGTTGTATGCTTGTGTTGGCACGTGTATGTGTGTTTTAGGCTTGATCCCTCATTTCTTCAAACAAGATACTTCTTACATTTGAATATTCTAGAAAAAGAGATGCTCTCACGCTGGAAAGTGATTGTTTTTAAAAGAAACAATATAGGGAAACCCACACGTTTGACCAGACAGACAGAGCCTAGATTCCCTCAATATTATTCCTTTCTAATCAGGGGTAGGATTCAAATTTTTGACAACCGGTTCTGTGGGCCTGGCCTAATTTGTGGACTTGATGGTCATGTGACTAGGTGGGTGTGGCTTGTATGTAAATATTGTAAATATTTATTTAAATATTGAATTTTTTATAAAAAAAGAGAGCAACTTTTACCCAAAATCAGGCAAAGCAGATTGAGTTGCTTGCAGAATCACAAATTCACTCAAAGATCTACCTTTCTGCAATCTGCTGCCTAAGTCTGCACTGAAAAATAGAAGCTTCAGTCCTAAGGAAGGTTCAGCTCTGCTCTCAGGTCACTTCTTTCTCACCCTCCAACCCCCTGAATACCACTCCTGATTGGGCCTCAGGGAAGCCTTTTGGGTGAAGGCAAAGCAGTACAACAGTGATTTAGATTAGCTACAAAGAAAGAAATCCGACAGGAGGGGAGGGGCCAGCCAGTGGCACGATTTGCCGGTTCTCTGAACTGCACAGAATCATAACAATCAGTTCTGTTTTAAGGTGGGGAAATGAGACACTCGCACTCCAGTTGATCGGGTTCTTTCTGTTTATTTTCCAGGACAGAGCACCAGTGGAACCGCGGCAGCCTTTTTTATAGCGGCTGCTCGTGGCTTGTCGGCCAATGACAGCTATCCAAATTTCCTGCCGTTGGATCAACCAATTGTGGGTGAGTATTTAAATATAGAACACCCCTCCCCACTTAGTCTAGTCCGACCAATCAGGAACCCCTTAGGTTACGTAGTCACATAAGTAGGCGGGGCTCCTATGGCTCCGACTAGACCTGCGCAGGTCATTCGTTAGTTCGCCAGCGACCAGTGCGGACGGACCTGTTGATCTCTCTGTCTCTTCTCGTGGAACCGCCTGGAAGGTAGAGTTGGCCATGCCGCTCCTGCCGGGTCTCGCTCAGTTAGTTGAGTCGGCTAGGCCATTCCCTCCAAGGTTTCTTTCCGGCAACAGCTCTTCTTCTGCCTGGTCCACGTCACTTGAGGTGTTTCTTTCTTCAGCTGCAGGTGCGTAGTTGCGAACTTCGACCGGGGCTAGTGTCAGGGGTGGTTGTGAAAGTGTTAGGATGTTTTCTTTTGCTTGGGGTTGGTGTGTGTTTGAAGGGTCTCCCCCTTCTTGTGTATTTGAAGGGTCTCCCCCTTCCCCCCTTGGTTTGTCAGTGTCCCCTCTGAGTGTCTGGGATCTTAATTGGTCTATGTGTCTCTTCCAGTCTCTGTTGTCTGAGGTGACTAGTCTGTAGGACCGAGGTCCTGTTACTTGTGTGATGGTTGCTGGTATCCACAATGGGTCCCCAAAAGGTTCTTTGCATATACTAAATCCCCTACCTTAAATGTTCGGTGTTTGCTGGAGGAATTTGTTGGTTTTTCTGTGCAGTAGATGGGGTGCAATCTGTCTAAATGTGATCGTAGTTTCCTACCCATTAAGAGTTCTGCTGGGGTTTTGTTAGTTGTTGTGTTAGGTGTCATGTATTGTATGGTTAATAGCTTATCTATTCTTTCTTGTATTGGTCCCAGGCCCAATTTGTTAAGTGTATCTTTTGTGAAACGAACCATGTGTTCTGCTTGCCCATTCACCGCTGGATGTGCCGGTGCGGTTAGAGCATGCCTTATCCCCAGGCTAGCCAGATACCCTTCGAATGTTGTTGATGTGAACTGTGGGCCGTTGTCCGAGACCAATACATCTGGCAAACCATGCGTTGCGAATAATGTTCGAAGTTTCTTAATTACTGCGTCTGTGGAGGTGGAATGCATAACGCTCACTTCTAACCAATTTGAGTAAGTGTCCACTATTATTAAGAACATATATCCCCTTGTTGGACCCACAAAATCGATATGAATTCTCGACCACGGTCCCCTGGGTATTTCCCATTCTGTAACTGGTGCCTGTGGGGGTGCGGGTCTGGATTCCTGGCAACTTTTACAACTTGCTACCCACTCCCCTATGTCTTTGTCTAACCCTGGCCACCAAACATAGCTTCTGGCCAATGCTTTCATCTTCACTATACCCAGGTGTCCTTCATGTAAAAGGTCCAAAAAAATTTCTAGCTTATTTGGTATAACAACCCGATCCCCCCAAAGTATGCATCCTTTTAGGAGCGACAGTTCAGTTTGTCTGTTTTTAAAAGGTTTCATGTTTTCTTCGGGGCTTGATTCTGGCCATCCCTTGTTTATCCATGCTGCAATTTTGCTAAGCGCAAAGTCTTTAGAAGTTTCTCTGGCAATGTCTCTAGCTGTTATAGGTAGATTTGGTAAGGTTTCAATTTGGAGAGTAGATGTGCTCGGTGTGGGGTCATTGTCTCTATCCGGTAACGGGCAACGGCTTAATGCATCAGCATGGGTTATGGTGCGTCCTGGCCTGTGAATTAAATTGTAGCTGTAGGCGGCCAGGAACTCTGACCATCTCGTCATTCGTGGTGACAAAATATTAGGAGTTGCCTTATTGGCTGCTAGGATCCCCAATAGTGGCTTGTGATCAGTGATTAATGAAAAGGTTCGCCCGTATAGATATTCATGAAACCTTTTTATTCCCGATATAGCGACCAATGCTTCTTTATCGAGTTGGCTGTAATTTCTTTCTGCTTTAGACAGGGTTTTAGAGTAAAACGCTATGGGAGCTTCCCTGCCATCCGGCAAAGTGTGGCTTAGAACTGCTCCCATGCCAAAAGGTGATGCGTCGCAGGTTAAGGTTATGGAAGGGTTTCATTATACTGGATCAGTACCTTGCTGGATGTAATGAGGTTTTTTATCTCTTGGAATGCTGTGTTTTCCCACCTTCCCCACTTCCAGGATGCCTCTTTGTCGAGCAATCTATCTAGGGGCTCCGCTACCATTGCTTTCTGCGGCAAGAACACATTATAAAAGTTAATGAGTCCTAAAAATGCTTGTAAGTCCCCTTTGTTGTTTGGAATGGGTACCTCCTTGATTGCTCGGATTTTTCCTTCGGTGGGGTGAATGCCATCTCCATCTATGAGGTACCCCAGGAATTCAATCCTGTCAGTTATAAGTTTGCATTTTTCCTTTTTTACCTTTAGTCCTGCCTCTTTAAATTTTATGAGTACTTGTCTTAAACGGCCTTTTAGCTGATCTTTGTTTTTGACCGCTATTAGTACATCGTCGAAATAAGGGATCACTCCTTTTATTCCCTGTAGAAGGCGTTCCATTAAGCATTGGAATATCCCGGGGGCTATGCTAACCCCAAATTGTAATCGATTGCATTTAAATGCTCCCCAATGTGTTACAGTAGTTTGTGCTTCGGCCGTTTGAGTATCTACCGGTAGTTGTTGATAGACTTGGGCCAAATCTAATTTAGCAAAACATTTTCTCCCTTTGATAGAATGTAATAAATGCTGGACTACCGGGACGGGGTATGTGCTTTGTTGTAATGCGTGATTCAGGGTAGCCTTATAATCCCCACAAATTCTGATTGATCCATCTGGTTTAATGGGGGCCACAATAGGGGTTTCCCACTTTGCATGATCTATTGGTTCTAATAACCCTTGTTTGATAAGTTTGTCTAATTGCTCATCGATTTTTGGCTTTAGAGCAAACGGAACGCGTCTCGCTTTGAGTCTTATTGGGGCTATGTTAGGATTTAAATTAAAAGAGATCGGGTTTCCCTGGTACATGCCTAGCTCACCGCTGAATATGCCCTGGAACTCCTTTACGAGGTCCTCCTCCCAGTCTGTGTCGGTGATTTAGTTTATGCCCATCATTCCAATTCCTAATGGCTCGAACCGTTCTAGTCCCAGTAAACTGGGTCTATTCCGGTCAACGATGATTAGTGGTAGGATTTCTGTGTGGCACTTGAAAATAATTTTAAAATGTCCTACTCCCACCACCGGAATTTTGTTTCCTTGATAATCTTTAAGAGTCAGATCTTGGGTTTCCAATTCTTCTCGTTGGATGTTAATTTTTTGATGGTTTCCCATGATACCATGGAGAGAAATGACCCTGAATCCACTTCCATCTCGCATTTCTGTTCTTCTATTTCCACTTGTATATGGACTTTCTTTGCATTTCTGGCTTCTGAGTGGCCAATGGTCACGGTTTGGTGGGTTTCTTCCTTCCTATATGATGTTTCCCTGTTTCTTTTGTTTCTCCCCTCTTGGCTCCAACAGCTCTCCGGTTTCCTATCTCTTTCTTTATTCCTCTGAGGTGGGCTCCATCTTCGCCGGGGGCTGTAATTATTTCTGGAACGGCATACCTTTGCTAGGTGTCCTCTTCTATCGCATTTCCTGCAGATAGCGTCACTGAATCGGCATTCCGAGCGTGGATGGTTTCCCCCGCATCGATTGCATTCAAATTCGGGTTTTCTCCCGCCCCGCTCTCTTCTGTCTTTTCCCGCTCTCAGATGGCATACGTCATCCTCCTCACTTCCGGTCTGTGACTCGACGTCCTCGTGGTGCGTGGTGGTTTTTTCTTTGTCTCCTTCTGATCTCGGTGGCTCCTTACTGTTATTTCCTGCTGTTTTATTGATTTTTTTCATCCTTGCGGCTGATTTGTGGGTGGCTTCTGCGGCAGTGGCTTCTTCTATTGCCTCCTTCACGGTGATTTTTGGTTGGGTTAACAAACGGCCTTGTAATGTGAGGTCTTTTAGTCCGAGGACCACGCGGTCTCTCAGTGCCTCATCGAAATTTAAAGTCACATTCTCCGCCAATGTCCCGCAGGGCTGCCACAAAATCGGCGATGCTCTCGTCCTCTTTTTGATTCTCAGATAGAATTCGTGCCTCTTTATTAGGCTTGATATGGTCGGTGCATAGTGAGCCTGGAGAATCTTCTCCAATTCCGGCCACATTATTGTTTTCACGTCTGTGGGTGCAGTCAGCGCCTTCGCCATCCGGAATACTGCGGGTCCGCAATGGGTCAGGAAAGCAGCTCTTTTTCTGTGTTCCGAGACTCCGTTTAAATCACTGCTCTCCAGGAACATTAGAAATCGGTCTACGTAGGATTGCCATTCTTCTTTGGCTGGATTGAATTGCGCGGGTGGCGAGTTGTTGCTGGACATTTTTGCCTTGTTCGAGCTTCTTTGCTGCGTGCTCAACTGGATTCTTTTGTCTCTATCCCACCTTCGTCGCCAGTGTTTTAAGGCGGGGAAATGAGACACTCGCACTTCAGTTGATCGGGTTCTTTCTGTTTATTTTCCAGGATAGAGCACCAGCGGAACCACGGCAGCCTTTTTTATAGTGACTGCTCGCAGCTCGTCGGCCAATGACAGCTATCCAAATTTCCCGCCGTTGGATCAACCAATTGCGGATGAGTATTTATATATAGAACAGGTTCTGTAGAATTAGTCCGAACTGGTAGAATCCCACCCCTGTTTCTAACAATTCATTGAGTTGGAAAGAATTTAAAATATACTTATGGGTACACAAAAAATCCTTTCTCTGCCAGGAACAGAATGGGAGAAAAGCGAAGTAATATTTAAAGAGATGCCACAGCATTCTGACTGGGGAATACTGGGAACTGAAGTCTTCATATGTTAAAGCTGCCAAGTTTAAAAACACTGGTCTAAAAGCATCCTATGCAATAACTTTACTTCTTCATTCATACTCTGCTCTTACTAATGGCTTATTTTAAAAACTTGCAAAACCACCCACACAAAAATTGGGAAAGGCAGTCACAGACATTTTCATAGACATAGAAAACTGTTATTGTTCATCCAGCTATCTGCCTCTTGTAAGATGTATATTGTCAAGGCTCATGTACAGACAGATCGAGTTCAATCAGAATGCTTCTAATTTTGCCTACTGCTTAATACATAATATGTCTGTTTTCATCTGAGTTGTTCCTGACAGAGCGTGTCGTCCTTTCTTGTTCTTAGAATCTTTCCTTCTTCATATTACCGAAAGTCCACATTCTGTGTCTTTGTTATTCCATTCAGCTGTTTGCATTTGTTGTGTGGTTTCCAAAAAAACTCTTTCAGATTCTTCTCTGTTTATGACTGGAGTTCCAAATTCTTCATTCCCAGTCCAGAAAGTGAAATATTTCCGATGCTTTGTATTGTTTCCAAAATCTGTGACAGCTTTACTTCTGCTGGTGTTCCCATTTCAGTTCAAGGGGATCATTATTTGGCTGCTTCTTAGCTGAATCTCCCTCCCCAAACATTTTGTAAATGCTTTAGCCTTACAAAAGAAACAAATGTAAACTAACAATACTTAGGCTGCTTTGACATTTAGGATGACAGTTTAGTCTGCCAAACTAAGGCATGGTCTGGTGCCCCTTTCATTTCTGAGACAACACTGTGCCAATATTTCTTCCAGAAGTACTTGCTACTTTGGGGCACATGTTTGTGAAAACAGAACGGCATTTGCCATGTTTAAAATTTCATCAGGCATCACCCAACAGTGCATGAAACTGAAATTAAGGAGAAATAAGTTGGAATGAAAAAGGTTTTGCATTCACAGCATAGATGACTTGCCTCTAACTATAATTTACTGCTACAACTAAGGGAATATGGAAACAATACCCACAATTGCTTTTTGAAAAGCAAAAAAAATAATAATAATCTGAAAATCCAAAGTGTGGATGCACACTTTGAAGTATTTTGACCAATATTATAAGATCACTGGGTTGAATCCACTTTCTGTGATGGTGAAATTTCAACCACCCCCAAAATATCTTCTTTCAAAATAAACTTTCCTTCTGGGGAGGGAAGAAACGGGATGTTGAGAGTGAAAAATCATTGTTTAAAAGTAAAGACTAAGTTGGCATCAGCGTGGAGGAACCAGCTGCATCAGGTAGCAGAATTTAAAATACAAGCAGGCGGGATTTAATGTCTGGGTGCATGATTTGAAAATGTTGGCCCTAGTATTGGAGGAAGCTCCATTTCATGCTCAGTTGCTGGCAGCAAAACATATTGGAATGTTACTGCCCCAAACTGTTATCTCCTCAGATCCTAAATGGTACTAACTGTTTGAGATACTGGCACAGTTTTATGAAATCTAAGGACTATGTGAGATACACACTCAAATCTGAAGAAAGAGAGAGAGCGTGAGAGCATGTGTGTTACAGTTCTATATTCAGCACATGCAGAGACATATGCAGTGCAAGCATTTCAGATATATAAATTTAGACCAATTGAAGGGTTGCAAAATTATAGCACATCTGTTGTCTTTGATCTACTTCTCCAAATCAAAATCCACCCCATTTGCTTATGGATTGTTCTGCCACTGTTAGAGAAGGAACCCACTCATATATTCCAAGAAGAGACTAAAACAAATTCACACTGAATTTGGAAGTGGTGAGTAGCATTCATTGAGGCCGTACAGCCAAATACAGTAGATGCTCTTCTCATATGGGTTCTCAGAGGTTTATACAACAGTACCGTTCAAACTCTATGTGGTTACTTTATGTTCAGTGTGATGCATAAATCCCAGAAAATTGGGTTTCTTTCAATTAGGTAAGATAGTCTCTTGACAAGTGATTTCATGAACACGTCCATGCAGTTTTTTGCTGAGCATATTATGCATCAATTATCCCTGGGTAAACATATTGTATGAACACAGCCATATAGTCTTAATCTTTAATCAGCTTTTAATACCAGACCAAACACACACATCTTGGAATATGTCAATATTGCATATACTTTCCAGCTGGTATGATGGGAATAATAATGTGTTGGCTTAAAAGTCTTTATATTAGAGATCTAGTATTCACAGAATGGAGGGAAAATCACACGATCTTCCATACGTGTTCTATTATTATGGATGAGAATGGAGGCCAACGAAGACCAAGCAGGAAGAAGCAAAAATGTGCTTGGCAGCAATTGTGCAGATGAGATTCTCTTGCTCTCACGGTGAGGAATCCAACTTGATTTATTCAATGGCATAGAATGGGAAGTGTTTGAGGCTCCACCGCATCTTTCCACCTCACACTTAACCAGGATATAAATGATACTCCTGATCATCAGCTTCCTGGAAGGAGACACTACTTGAGTGAGTGGACAGTTCATCTAATAGTGTCACCATACTAGGCTTTCTGATAGCAAATTGACTGGAGCTGTTTACCATTAGGAGGGAACCTGCAGGTGCATTGATAGGACAAAGGTTGAAAATCTACTTCATACTTTCTTTGTCTTAGTAAAAAAAAACATTATGTGACAATCTTGATTGACCAAAACAGAGATCAATTACACCAGGACAACCATAGTATATGGAATATTTTACAATGATGTACGAGAAGTAAATGATAACGAGCAAGAATTATTAAGTGGATGAAAGAAATATGTACGTGGGCTTATAAAACTAAGAGAAAAGAGAGTTGTATAATTCTGAGTTTAGCTGATCTGATTTTATGGAGTGGAACTGATGAATACATGCAGAGAATTGAAGGTGTAGATTTAATTATAAATGAAAAGGCTAAATATATGCTATGAAATATGCAATGATTCATCTAGGCTGCTATGTGTGCTTATGAAAGTAGGAATCCATTGTTGGGTGATAACTGCATGTTACACTCCAATATATATGATAATGGGAGAGATGAGTTTTGGGGAAATTCTGCAACATTCTGAAAATGATCCAAGAGAAACTATTATTCTCCTGTTAATCCAAGTGCACAAGTAGGAAAGAGTCAAGAGTTCATAAATACATTCATGCACTTTTTCGTTGAGAGAAAAAAGGTAAAGAAAAAAGATAGGTCCATTTGGAAACTCAAGAATGAATTTGAATGGAGACTGGTAAGAATCAGTTTAAGAAAAAAAAGTTTCTTCTAAACATATGACAAACCTATTCATGCGTATAGATTGCAAAGAAATAGATAAAAATTCATATTTATGATGAAACCCTGATAGAATTATTGAAGGATAAAATAAAATGATTTGATGTGGGACAGCCAGAAAAGTGTGTTGGAGTTACACTATTGGAAAGAATGAAAAGCAATGCTTTGTAGAACTAGAACATGTAAGAAAATATTACTGCAAAAAATGGGGCTGAGAAAGATATATATAATGATATATCAATCAATGATATATCAATAATGAGAATTATTGAAAGATCTTGGATCTTTCAATAATTCTATCAGGCCACACACACATATGCATATTCATATTTATTTATTTAAATTTATATACCGCCCCTATAAATATACATGTACATGCCTATAAATATACATGTACATAAACATATATACATATGTACATATGCACACCATACACATACACACATAAAAAAGACCAAGGAACAGTTAAGATTAAAAGAGGTAGTGAAAATGCAAAGTACTCTTTATAGAACTAGAGCAATTGATTTAAACAGAATGTATAATGAAATAATGCATCAAAGACCAAGAGTGTTGTATTGGACAGGTACTGTGTGGTTGGTTTCAAGGAATAAATATTCATTGAAAGACGAGAGAATGGTTATGTGTAAGAACATTCCTCAGCTCACTTTGTTAGATGCAAATGAGAGTTCTGTCAGGAGAAACCTACAAGTTAAGTCGAATGCAGTGGGGTTGGGATTCTTAAGAATTGTGCATGGTAAAACAACATGAGATGGTCAAGAACTAATATAGTAGCTGCTGTGCAAATGTGGACTGAATACAAAAATGAGAGACCAAGAGGAACACAGGAACACTGTGGTGGTTAGATCATATAGAGAGAAATGAGGACTGAATAAGAAATATGTGGAAGAGGAATGAATGGCTGAGATGAATGGAAATATTTTTTTTTAAAGTAACAAAGTGAACAGAACTAAGCATAATATATGACTTGATGAAAGCAAGCGTAGTTTGCACAAACAGAAAGATACGGTGAGTTATATTGAATGCTGTAAACTAGATTTAGCTATACTTCCTTTTCTCTCCCCCCTCCCACTTCATATGATGGCTTTCATTTCTTTTGCTTACATTTTCTTACTCCTTTTCTGCACATCATTGCATAGCTTTGCTTACTTTGAAAGGGAACAGCATGATGCAAGCATGAATATCTACCCAGGGCTAGCCTAATATGCTAGGCTGCCAACAAAATAAAGGACAGCTGATCCCGAAAGGGCACGCGAGCACTGTATGTGCATGTTTGTGTGTACAGTAAAATCAAGGCTGGATGTCTACAGAAACATAAAGCTCCTACACTCTTTATGACCCAGAAAGAAGGATCATTCAAAGCAAGGAACATCTGGCAACCTTGTTTCAACCAATGGCTGGCATCCAATGGGAACTCACAAGTGGAGGCATTTGGTCTGCTTTATTTGAGAAATTCCTGGTTACCCAGAAGTTTCTTCCTTTCCTGCTCTGTTCTGAAATCTCCTGCACATATCTGGCAGCCTGACAATCCACCCACAAAGCTCCCATGACCCCAACAATCTTGAGAATCGTTCACATACACAAAGCCCGCTGTGAACAGACATTTCAGCAAAACGGGAGTGTTGCTGGCTTGCATCTCTCTGAGCATCTGACCTAACATGTTCCACACCCCCTTCATATCCCTTATGTCCCAAAACTGTCCGACCACCAGCCGGCATAACTGGATCTTGTTCCCTCTCAACCTAATGAAGAGTATGCAGGCTGATCTTAGCATGTTTTATTTAGGAATACGGAAGTGCAGTTTTGATGGGGCTCACTACCAGGAAAACCTACTAAGGGCTGCAGCCCTAAATACTGGACTAAGACCAAAGATCTGGCCTGTAGAAATTTGCGAGGCTGCAAGGAGATACAGGAACGATATCTCTCAGCTATCATTTGGAATCATCTGGATTATTGCAGCCCAGATCTCCACATTGTATTATATATGTACATGCAATGCATGCACACACATGCACATACAGATGTACACATTCAGTAGTAGTTGAATTCCTGTCACCTTGTTCCAAACATTTCAGTGGGAAACAGCACCATTAAAACTAATTATGTTGCAAAACAGATGCCAATTAAGAGAGAAAATGCCATAAATTAAACTTCCCATGTGCCAGTTTACTGCTGATTGTTAACAATAGCTGGTATTGAGGAATATAGGAACTTTTTAGAAAATGGCAAGGACTAAGCATACAAGTACCTTTTTGGGCTCCCGCATGTTAATTATCCTAGTAAAAAGGCACCAGGATATCTGGCCTGTAATTGGCAACTTTCTTTAAAAGTGTGTTAAATTAAATGGCATTAACTCGTAATAACAAGTAAAAATACTAGACATTTGTATATCTTCCAGCTGTTCTGCAGTTGTTTGCTTCTGTAAAACCTCCCCATTCCAAGCAATGGCTATGCTCTGTGCGAAGTTCCATTGTCCTCTAACTTGGTTTTTGGGCTGCTATGTGGAACAGGAATATTGTGCAAGTTCAGAATTCGGAACATAGCACTCCTTCTGATGAAAGGGGCCAGCTGAATTGATATCTCCTGAAGAGTCACAAATGGTCTCTACTGAAATGCACTGCATTTTAGGTGATGTCATTATTATGATCTGATTTCTTAGTTGCACCAATGTCTCAAGCCAGTTTGGCTTCAGAAAACTCTGTGAGATGTTGGATTCGGAAATTCTGACTGGTCAGAAATTACTCAATGAATAGTATTGAATGGGGGCTGGACTTTGAGGTCCCAAAATCCAGGACCTTAAGTATCACGCCAAGCGGGTTACAGGTTTTCTGTTATGTTTCTTTATTAAGGCTCCCACACACATGTGGGTTACTCAATGCGGCGGTCATGACATGATGAATGTTAGGGTCATGCATATTTCAAAAATGATTAAGAAGAAGTGGTTTGGCTGTTACATGAGCACACACCACTCTGATATTCATTAAAGTAGCCCTCTTTTTTTTTAGACTTCTGCAGGAGCTTGAAAAAAGTTTTCGCTGGTTTAAGAGTAGCAGTCACTTTAATGTGCAGATTCTTTAATATTCATAAGTAGCCCTTCCCTTATGTCTCTTGCAGACATAACTGATGGTTGTTATCATAGGGGGAAAAAACTTCTAAATGCAGCCTTATGCAAAGTTAGATCATTGCTAGTAATGCCTGCACCGACAGGCAGGGGAGTTTCCAGGATTTAGCCCAGCTGTCCCCAGCTTGTGTTCTTCCAGATGAATTTTACAGGAATTGCATTTCCCATAACTTCCTGCCAGAATAGATATGATGGTTGAAATTATGGTCATTTAAGTGCAATACTTCAGGATTACAGGGTAGCCTGGTAGATATTGTCAAACTGTTCTAGTGTGCTTTCTCAATGTTGAAATGCAAAATCCAAAACTCCCTCCCTCCCTCCCCTATACCACTCCAATCAAATAGAACTCTAAGCAGAATCCTTTCTACAGTAAAAGGATCAAAACGTAATGAAAGTAAAATGAAATAAAACAGTAATTGAAAAATTAAAAATAAAAAATGAAAAAGAAAGAAGCAGCTGAAGCTGATGAGAACCACACATCCAACACAGGGTAGGGTGGGAGATTCCCACGGGCCTTCTTAAAAAGGCAATTTTCCACAATTCTCATAAACCATAATAGGGTGGAGTATAGTTTCATCTTGGGTGGTTGGCTATTCTAAAGAAGAAGCTCCCAGATTGCAAACCAGCTCTGGCTGGGGAAGGCAAGGATGTCCCCATATCTACAGATATTCCTTTTTTCTGGAATTGTGTCTGAACCTGACATTCCCCATCTGGATCCTAAAAGCCTCCGGGAGATCTACCACATCTCCTATTTGCTCAAGGCCAAGATGTATATGTGGGACTCATCAGCATACTGGTAATACCTGACTCCATGATGATTGATGACCTCCCACAGCAGCTTCATATAGATGTGAAGTAGCAGGGGTGATGATGGGGGAAGAGTATTGAATCCGGTAATATCTAATAACTTTGTGGTACCTCAGCCTTCGCTTCACTCCTGACCAGAACCACAGTCCCACAGAGCCACCTTCCTAACACTCAAAAGATAATCCGTAGAATACATGATTGATGAAATTAAAAGCTATGGAGGCGGGGGAGGGAAACCAGAGGATTCACCCTTCTCCTAAATAGGGAGATACTTAAGATACTCAGACAGCTATCACTGCTGTCACATACCTGAAACAGGTAGGCCATTCTGGCCCGCTCTGCAATGTTGCAGGAGTTAAGACTCTTCTTGTCTAACCTTAGGGCAAGGGGTCTCCAAACTTGACAACTTGAAGACTTGTGGACTCCAATTCCCAGAATTCCCCAATCAGTATGGCTGACTAAAGAATTCTGGGAGTTGAAGTCCACAAGTCTTAAAAGTTGCCAGGTTTGGAGACCTCTGCTTAGGCCCAGCCCTGACATAAGCTGAGGGAGAAACTATATTGCTGGGTACGAGGCAATAGCTAGGGAGGTCTCCGGGATGGGGAGATCACCGCGGTGTGGCCCCGGCGGCCCCCTGGGGGGAGCAATGGCCCTGGATTTTCTGGGGCGGCGCGGACCTGGGGGAGCCGCCTGGGGGGCCCTGGACTGGCCTCTGCGGCATTGTTGAGATCGCAGAGGCCCTGGAACAGCTACCGCGGAAACCCCGGAGTTCCGAGGGGTTATGAAGAGGTCTTGGTACCCCCAGCGAGGCATGACGGTGTGGCAGGCTCGGCGGCCTCGCTCGGGCCGCGGCGATTTCGGGGGACCCCGACCAGTGCGGGAGTGGCCCCGCTGTGGACATGGCGGGCCTGGACTGGTTTCGGGGCCGCCCCTATGGCTGCGGGGACAATACGGAGACTGGGGGTTGGATGGTGTTGTGACCGTTCCCCTCCCCTCCTTGGGGCCCCCACCTGTGGCAGGGGTGGTGGGCCCGGGGAGGGGGGGAGTGACCTTGCCTATGACCCCTTTTCCCCCGGGGGCCCCACCAGTGGCAGGGGTGGGGCGGCCGGGGGGAGGGGGTTACCCCAGTCTGCCGGGACTTCTCCAACACAAAGACTTCGGACGCTGCGGGACCGTCGGGGCGGGGTGGCCGGGGCCACGGAGGTACTCCATGGCGGAGCTTTGGGCCTTGAGGGATGTCCCCCTCTCCCTTAAGTGGCCCTCTAAACTCTCAAAGACCTTCCGCTATGAGGGATCCTGGGATCCGGAGCGATGGTGGGGCCGTGGAAGCCGGAGGAATGGGAGGAAGCGCGGGAAACCCGGGATTGGTAATTTTTTAATGGGATTTTTTAATGGGTTGAAAGGTTCCAGGGTGGGCAAGGGAGACAGCCCACATGGAGTTGGGGGCAGCCGGGCCGGCCCACGCGCCTGGGGGGCCTCGGGGGTTTCCGTGTCGGGGTGGCAGACTGGGGGTGGGCTGCCGGGGGCAAATTTTATTAGCACGGTGACTGGGAGAGGCAGGTATGCTGGGGGTAGAGGGCCATATCCAGTAAGGGGATCGCGCTCCCGATGTTTGCAAGCGGTAGCGCGCTCCGACCCTCTATACCCATCCTGCAGCCCTGGTTGTCTGGATTCTCAGGCCCTGAATACCCGGCTGCTGTTGTGCAATGCCAGGTCCGTGGTTAACAAGGCTCCCCTGATCCATGATTTGGCTCAGGAGGAGGCCGCGGACCTGGTAGGTGTTACCGAAACCTGGTTGGGCCCAGAGGGCGGTGTTCCTCTGGTTGAGATGTGCCCACCAGGTTTCCTTGCATTTCACCAGCCTAGGGCTCAGGGAAGGGGTGGAGGGGTGGCGGTGCTTATAAAGGAGGCCCTTTATCCTAGGGAGGCCACTGTCCCTCAGACGGCTGGCTGTGAATCTCTATTTGTGAAGTGGGGGCAAGGGGTTCAGATGGGTCTTTTGATGGCGTACCTGGCTCCCTGCCACGTCTCATCGGCCCTGCCCGGACTCCTCGAGGTGATAGCCGGGCTGGCGGTTGAGACCCCTAGGCTTTTGGTCATGGGGGATTTCAACCTGCCATCATCCGGTGAAACCTCGGGGTTGGTTCGGGAGTTCTTGGCTTCCATGACGGCCATGGACCTGACCCAGTTAGTTTCTGCCCCCACTCACATTGGAGGACACATGCTGGACCTGATTTTTGTCTCTGGGCAGTGGTTGAATGACTGTATTTTTGGGGATTTAGTCATCACACCCCTGTCATGGACAGATCATTCCCTCCTCAGGTTGGACTTCCGTTCCGCCACCCCCCACCGCAGGGAGGCGGAGCCACTTAGATTGTTCCGCCCCAGGCGCCTGATGGACCCGGAACGGTTCCAGAGGGAGCTTGGGCCATTTCCTGAGTCTCTGGCTCACAGCTCGCCTGGTGACCTGGTGGCCACCTGGGATGGGTTGGCCGCCGGGGCTCTAGATCGAGTTGTGCCCCTGCGACCTCTGACCCGGCACAGATCCTGCTTGGCTCCGTGGTATACGGAGGAGCTGCGGGAGATGAAGTGCCGGAAAAGACGTCTAGAGGGCATTTGGAGGGCGAGTCGTTCTGAGTCTGACCGAACACAGGTAAGATCTCATATTAAGACTTACCTTGTGGCGATAGGGGCGGCGAAATCTTCGTATTTCTCCGCCCTTATTGCATCAGCAGAAAATCGGCCTGCCGCCCTGTTTAGAGTGACCCGCTCTCTACTTGAACTGAGAGCGCGGGATGACCTCTTGCAGGGTAGAGCAGAGGAGTTTTCCCGATTTCTGCATGATAAAATCGCTCAGATTCGGGAGGGGCTCGACTCCAATTGGGTGGTCCCGGGGGAGGTGTCCGGGGCAGGTCTTGAGAATGTTATCTGGGGGGAGTTCGATCCTGTGACCGCTGAGGGTGTGGACAGGTTGCTGGGGGGTCTGAATGCCACCACCTGTTTATTGGACCCGTGTCCTTCCTGGTTGGTTTCGGCCGCCAGGGAGACGACACGAGGCTGGCTCCAGGGGATTGTCAACGCTTCCTTGAGAGAGGGGGTGCTCCCTACCGCCCTGAAGGCGGCGGTGGTGCGCCCCCTCCTCAAGAAGCCTTCCCTGGACCCAGCTATTTTAAACAACTATCGTCCAGTCTCCAACCTTCCCTTCGTGGCGAAGGTTGTTGAGAGTGTGGTGGCACGTCAGCTCCCCCGGTACCTGGAGGAAGCAACTTACCTCGATCCGTTCCAATCGGGCTTCAGGCCTGGACATAGCACTGAGACGGCATTGGTCGCGTTGGTTGATGATCTCTGGAGGGCTCGTGACAGAGGGTTCTCCTCTGTCCTGGTCCTATTAGATCTCTCGGCGGCTTTTGATACTATCGACCATAGTATCTTATTGCGACGGTTGGAGGGGTTGGGGATTGGTGGAACCGTCCTTCGATGGTTCTCCTCCTTCCTCTCTGACCGTTCGCAATTCGTGTTGGCGGGGGGGGAGAGGTCCACCTCTAGGCCCCTGGTTTGTGGGGTGCCTCAGGGGTCGGTCCTTTCTCCCCTCCTGTTCAACATTTACATGAAGCCGCTGGGCGAGATCATCCGTGGTCTTGGAGTGAGGTGTCATCTGTATGCAGATGACACCCAGCTGTACATCTCCACTCCGGACCACCCCAACGATGCTGTGGGGGCTATGTCTAGGTGCCTGGAGGCCGTGCGGGACTGGATGGGCGGGAACAGGCTTCGGCTCAACCCATCCAAGACCGAGTGGCTGTGGTTTCCGGCGCCCCGATATAGCCAGTTGATACCTTCGCTGGCTATTGGGGGGGAAGTTCTGCCCCCCACAGAGAGGGCTCGCAACCTGGGAGTCCTCCTGGATGTACGGCTGTCGCTTGAACATCACATCGCGGCCGTCTCCAGGGGGGCATTTCATCAGATCCGTCGGATCTACCGGTTGCGGCCCTTCCTGGATCGGGACGCCTTGCGCACGGTCACTCAGGCCCTTGTCACCTCTCGCCTGGACTATTGTAACGCCCTCTACATGGGGCTCCCTGCGGGGAGCATCCGGAGACTCCAGTTGGTGCAAAATGCAGCCGCGAGGGTGATTATGGGGGCGTCGCGTAGCGCCCATGTGACGCCTCTCCTGCGCGAGCTGCATTGGTTGCCGATGGCTCTCCGGGTTCGCTTTAAGGTTCTAGTTTTGACCTTTAGGGCGACCCATGGCATGGGACCAGGTTACCTTCAGGACCGCATTCTGCCAACGCTCTCCAACAGGCCGGTGCGTTCCCACAGGGAGGGTCTGCTCCGGGTGCCGTCGGCCGCTATGTGTCGTCTGGCGGCGCCAAGGAGTAGGGCCTTCTCTGTGGGTGCCCCCGCCCTCTGGAATACTCTGCCACCGGAACTCCGTACCGGCACGGACCTGAGGGCCTTCAGGCGCGCGTTAAAGACCTGGCTCTTTGAGCAGGCCGGCCTGGGCTGAGATAATGATTTTAAATTTGATCTCCATTTTTAAATTTAAATTTGGGTTTTTAAGGGTGGGGGGAGGGTTTCCTAATTTTAGTCAGCAGCTGATTTAAATATTTAATTACTTTTTAACTTTTGTATTTTTGTGGGGTTTTTAGATGAGCTGTTCACCGCCCTGAGTCCCTTGGGAGAAGGGCGGTATATAAATGTAATTAATAAATAAATAAATAAATAAATAAACTTTACTCAATAACAGCAGCTGCCATTTATTCTGGCTCTGAGGGGTGGCAATGGTGGGAGGGGGCACTAGAAATGGGCCATAAGATTATTTTATGGCAGAAACCTCTCATTAGCTGGCCCTCCCCCACCCGCCTGTGCACGAGAGCTTGCGAGCTAAATTCAGCCCTGCTGCCACCTGTTCCTAGTCATGCTGGCAAGATGACTTGCAGGAGAATAATTAGCAGCTGCCACCTCAGCCCTCTCAATTAAGATGCTAATCAGAAGCCTTCGAAGCAAAGCAAGTGAAGGAGACCTACAAAGAGCCCTTGATCCGGAGGCAAAGGTCTATCTGTGCATTTTGCAAACATGACCACAGGCATTGCCACCATGGGAGGACAGATCAGCAAGAAAGTAGAAATCGGAAAGAAATGTTAGCTGCCTGCTGCTGTTTGTCTCACCGAGATGTGGAGGCCTGGTGTGACAGGCAGGAAAAAGAAAGAAGGCGGCATGGCAATTTTAGCGTGGGGTGGGGTGCATTGATAGGAAAAGTTAGATTTAAAATATTTGACTGTCACTATGGGGTTAGTGGCATCAATAAGGAAGAAAGGTGCTGACTCTTCTCTTATTTTTGTTTCCTAGTGTGCTGATCTTACAAATAATTGTTCTGCAATGACTTGTAAATGATTGGATTAGGTTTCTAGATCTCATTGAGACTTGGACTGAAGCAATTTCTTGGCATTCTGAAGGAGTCAAAAGCCATCCAGCTGTGACCATTTTGAGTTTGCAGATTTCCAATGGGCCATCCATTGGTGGCAATGCTGGAAGTCATATGATGATCCATTTAATCTTATATAAATTTACATCTTGATTATTTCTCCAGTTTTAAATAATTCTGCTAGTGATAGAGGCAAAGAGAACTACAGGGGCTTTGCTGGAAGAGCAGAAGGGGTTGCTGATCTAGGTTTGTTGCCTTACAAAGAACATTTTTCCACAAGAAAGCCAAGTTCAGGTATTAACTTATGTCATGTTTATTCAGTACAATTATAGAATTTTTCTTGACAATTGATATCTCCTAAACCAGGGGTGCCAAACTCACATCGTCACGGTGGCATCATATAACTATTAGGACTCTTTTCCCCTTTACTAAACCAGGTGTGGGCACGGCCAGTGCATGACACATCCGGCCCGTGGGCGGGGAGTTTAACAGCCCTGTCCTAAACACTTGTCTTCCATCTTTACTGTTGGGTAACAGACAACAGCAAACTGCCTTGGGGGGGCTGCCACATTGTTATCTGTGTGGCAAAACTAGGAAGAATACTAGGATGATGATTTCCCAAATGTTTCAAATTCATTTACCTGACCGTTCAGAATGGGGAGGCAGGGTATGTAATGCATCCCCTTCTTAAGGAGATCCACCTGTTGGGCTAAGAAGAAGGGCCTTCTCTGTGGTAGCTCCCTCCTTGTGGAATATCATCTCCATGGAAATAAGATTGGCCCCCACCTTCATATTCTTTTGAAAGGCCCTGAAGTCCTGGTTTTGCCAGTGGACCTGGAGACATCACTAGCAGACTAAGCTTAAGGGGGCACTACTAAGTTGAGAATATGGCTTTGTTTGTGCAGTATGTACAAAGGAGAGGGGCACCAAGATTGGTCACTGCTTAGGGCACCAGTGAGTCTTAATCCGCCACTGTGGAGACTCCAGGATGATATAGAGCTCATCAAGTGGTTAATTTGGTGATTGTCAGTGGGTGGGTGGAGTTGTGGGTTTATTGGGTTTTGTATTTGGAGTTTTACTTCTGTAAGCTGCCCACAATCACATTAGTGAATTGGGCTACCATATACATTTTCTTAATAAATAAATGCAAGGCCCCTTTTTGGACGTAATTAGCATCACACATAAAAGCTTTGATATTACCACGATGGCTGCCATCTTGACCTCCTTTTTTTTTTTCAACCTTGCCCTTGCTCCAAAAGAAGCTGATAATATTTCTCTTTCTCTGATACTGGTTCAGAAAAGAATAAGAGAAACTGAAAACAGATTTGAAAAATGTATTTTTTAACTTCTGGCTCCATCTCCTCAGCAGTTCTTTGATACAAGCCCATCAATCATGCATTGTGTGATGAGGTGGTCAAGCTCCTATAATCACTATGTTGGCCCCTCAGCAGCTGCCCATGAGCTTGGTGGGATGACTGGGTAGCTTTGGGGTCAGGAAGTGCCCATAGCCACGTAGGGACACATAGAGTGCAGCTATGAGGACTGTAGGGAGAGAGCATTCATGGTTAGCTTAGAAGGGCTGTAACTAGGCAAGATGCAGGAGCATGGCAGCAACGCAAAGAATTGGGTGCACTGGTGTGAGCCACTTTTGAACTCCCAGATATTCTTCTCTTTGCTGGAGGGCAGTGCAAAAAGGTAATGGAGGCACCTAGTCTTTCTTGTAGCCTCGGATATGGTGGAGGGTTCCATCCTACAGCCACTGTCAAAGATACTTGCAAATGCCATTCCAGCTGGTTTTAGGATGCAAAAGGAAAAGGAAGCCATCAGATTTTTTTTTGTCTCCCTCTAGCAAGATGTAGGCAGCCCTCCACCAAATTCTCATAGCATAGAGAGCAGATGTTGAAGAATGTGTGGGCATCATAATGTGGGAGGCTCTGCCTTAATATTAGAAGAAGAATAGGCAGGATTTTCAGTTAGGCTGTTGGTGTAGCACTCAGTAACTTCGTTTTAAGCATTCAATTTATCTCTACCTTGGAGGACTTCCTTCCTTCCTTCCCTCTTTCCTGTTTCCCTCGATTACCTACTCAATTCCCTTCATCAATGTCTACTAAATCTGAACTCTCTAATCCCTTTTAACATAACCATAATACCATCATTCATTAAAAGTTAGTTACAATCTATCATAACCACTACAATAAAAAGTAGTTCATTCATTGGAGGGCTATCCAATACATGTTGGCTCTGTGTAGTCTGTCTCTATAATAATACACAGCATATCAATGTAATTGCCAACGTGGGAGAAAAATCCAATTCAAAAAGAAGACCTTATTGCATAAAAGTATAGTGGAGAAATAGAAGATAGGATTGGTGTCATGTATCTTATAAAAGCACATTGACATCATTTAAAATATCAATAACACGGTGAAGAGGATATAATCAGGAGACCAAAGCATATAACAAAAAAACCAAACAAAACAAAACAAACACCCAAACCCCACGACGTAAGTTGTAAAAAGTTGGTGAAATATACTTTAAGTGCTGAAACTATCTTGAAATAATATTTTTTATGCTAGCCCCCCAATAGAAAGTTGGAATATCTCCCTTTCCATTGTTTTAAACAGGATTGTGGATCAATTATACCTTTGGGAAAATATTCCAGGATAATCCTCATGGAATATATTTCAACAAACTAACAAGGATGGGTAAAGAGTCTTACATTTCAGGAAGGAACATCAATGATAAATCAAGTGCAGCTCATGAAGCAGATTCTTCTTACTGCCTCACATTCTTATAGGGCACCTTTAAACAATAAACTTTTCCATCTCCCAGGCTATATGAAAACTCCCAGGGCTGTACTATACTTTAGACTAGATTGGGAACTTGATCAAACATCCCTAAAGAAACCAGTAACAAATAATTCCTGAATCATTGCCGAGACAACTATACAGATGTGCCTCTAACATCACCAGGAGCTGAGCTTCACCCTCAAGGGTCTTTTAAGTCCTTGCCATGAGTGTTTGATCACCAGAAGATCATCTCATCAAAACTCAGGACTACAGCTTTCTTTAATCCTAGTTCAGCCATTCCTGAAGCAAAGAACCTGGTTTATGTTTTTATTGGGGAGGAAAAGGAGGTGTATTGGCCTTCATCAAGTTCCAGTACAGAATTCTTTAGAAATGGATACTTATTCGTATTCAAGTTTCTTAATTCCGATGGACTGTTCACCTCTGGGTTCTGCAAGAAAAATATATCCAGCTGCTGGAGGCAGGTCTTGCTCTCTGTTAGTGGATTATGGCCTGTGTGTGCGCGCAACAAATTAGGCCCTCTGGCTAAAGGAGGAGGGAGAGATTAAATAGCCCCATATGGGTCTGCTTCACTTGTAAACACAAGTAAATGACTCATCTATATTTCTCTCTCTTTTTCTTCCCCATCCCTGATTCCTTTCAACAGATGCTAAGGAGGAGGAACCAAAAGCTGTGAGCAAAAACCTTCAGCAAAATCCAGGGATGTTAAGTCTTGGATGCCAAATGATGGGTTCCCATCTGTTTGCCTTGCTCAAATGCTGTTAAGCCAGTTGATTGTGATTAGGAGCTGCTTTTCAACAGTGTCTAAACTTGACAGTGTGGGGAATGTTGGAAAGAACCCAGCTTCCTGATACAGAGGTCTGAAATATTCGATTTCTTTGTAAAGCTGCAAATTGAAGCAGGAAATATTAGAAATGTTATTTCTATAGTGACTATATTATGACAGCCTATCAGCTAAAATTCCTTGGATGGAAATGAAAGTCTTAGCACCCTCTTGCAGGCATAAGCTTGCACACAAGGACAGGCTGTTGGGGCAATGTTATCCAACCCCTTGCCTTAGACAAACTGATGCTCACTGAAGACTTGTAGTGGAAGTTAGCCAGCACGATCACAAAAATGTTCCTGACCTGTTTCCTTGGATGACAGAGAAGAAATAAAGGACAAAAGACAGAGATCAGCCTCACCTATCCAATATAACTAACTGCTATGGGCAAAAGGCCATTAAAGGGGAAGACATATTAAAACCTAGTTGAGTCCACAGAGAGGAAGTGAAGATAAATTCTCTCTTGTAAGATGGATGCCAGATTTGCAGAAAGTTACACTCACATGGATATGCAGAAGCAAATGCAGACAGGAATCTGGTTTCAGGTTTACAGACATCTTCCTGGAAAAGTTTGTGCATGACAGTGAAATGTCCTTCACACCAATGGTGGTACGCTACGGGTTCGGCTGAAGTAAAAATAACTACCGGTTCGGCCAAACCGGTAGTAAAAAACACTATCGGTTCACATCTAGCTTTTTGTTTCTTCGTCTCTCAACTGATTGGCGCATTAGGGGAGTGCACACCAGTGGTGGGATTCAAATTTTTTTACTAACAATTCTGTGGGCCTGGCTTGGTGGGCGTGACAGGGGAAGGATACTGTAAAATCTCCAGTCAGGGGTGGGATTTGCTGGTTCTCTGAACTACTCAAAATTCCCGCTACCGGTTCTCCAGAACTGGTCCGAACCTGCTGAATACCACCTCTGGTGCGCGTGCATGTTAGGGGCATATTGTTTGAGGGAATCTAATGTTATGCAAGGGTGGATTAGTCCCACTGTATAGGAAGATATGTTGGAATATTTTTAAATGAAAGTCAATGCTATGTTCAAGCAGAAGTCCCAAAGTCCTATCTAATTTATATAATTTATAATTTAATTTATATCTAATTGATGTGGAAGTGTTGTCACTTTATTCTAGGCCAGGCTATTCATCCATCTACTCAAGAAGTGGAAAGAAGTGGAACAAGAGCAACTCTCTATAATGTATCACACTACCTCCAGCCTTTTCTCTTATAGTTGAATATGCCAGGGATTAAATCTACAACTTTCTGCGTGCAAAACATGTGCTGTTTTTGAGCTAAGAGTGCTTCTAAACACATCTCTATTTTCAGAACAGCTATTTTAATCTCTGATCTGATGGAGTTACACTGGGCTAATAGAATGTAAACATTATTTTCCCAATAAAGCAACATTTTAATTATCAGGAGTAAAACCAGATTGCCTTCTTTGTTTCTAACCATGTAAATAACATTGGAACAGAACAGAGAGAGAATGAATCCTAAGTTTTATTATTCCTGTGAAATAGAATAGATTCAGAGCTAGAAGAGGAGATTCACACCAATGTTCAACACTTTGTTGAGTGCAGGAATCCAAATTAAAACATCTGGAACAGTGAGTTACCTAGTCTGAGTGGTGGGATTCAATTTTTTTTACTATTGGTTCTGTGGGCGTGGCTTGGTGGGTGTGGCAGGGGAAGGACACTGTAAAATCTCCAGTCAGAGGTGGTATTTGCTGGTTCTCCAAACTACTCAAAATTTCCACTACCGGTTCTCCAGAACTGGTCAGAACCTGCTGAATACCATGTCTGCCTAGTCTCTGATTGAACCCCTCTAGTGAATGCTCACAGAAAAGATTAAGTTGGAATCAGCCTTGCTGAAACTGAAACCTATTATTCCAGGCTCTATAGAATGATGGAGAAAAGGCTTGACTTTCTATATGAGAGGTGTCAAACTCAAGGCCTGCGGTGCTTAAATCTGGCCAATGGGGCCAGCCTGGAAGTAAGAAAGGACTGGCCCGCAGTGCGTCTGGCAATCAAAATGGGGTGTGGGGGCCCACATGTGGTTCCCCCACATCCTGTTTTTGGCCTGGACAGCTTCCTGCAGCACCCTGCTGGCCAAAATGGGGTGGGGGGAACCTACATGTACCCCCTCTGCACCCCGTTTTGGCCATCAGGGTGCTGCATGAGGTGTCCATTCTGTCTCCCCCCCCCCCCGGCCGGCCCATGGAGAAGTACAATGCTGATTTGGTCCTGGAAGAAATCCAGTTTGACACCCCTGTTCTATATAATGGCCTTTCAAGGTTTTGAAGACTGCTGTTCTCATGTGCAGGAGAAGGGATGACAGAAGGGACAGAGTGAAAAGGTGGATTAGCCTGGAATCCCTATATAGCCAGGAGAGAACTGAACTTAACCCACTTGAATGCCGTTGATGTTTATCTAACCTATACTTGAGGATTTGGTCTTTCATGCATGACAGCTTGCTCAATTCCTTCAACTTCCATCTTAATTTCTAGTTTTTGATTAGGCTCTTATCCTTCTCTGAACTTATTTCAAATTCTCAGAAATTGTGGTGCCTGGAGATGAATATAATACTCAAGTATATATATACATTCATATACAATACATATATGAAAGCCATAATCAAAACCAACCAAATGGGAAGATTTATGAAAGTATGTCTTAAATTCAGAATGGATTTATGCTAGCATATAACTCAAATTTTTGATCTCCCAAGAATTTCTATCACCTAGTTAGTCAGCCAATTGTCTAGAAATTTGAATAAAACTTCATCAACTGCGTTAGGTAATCTAAAATGAAAGATTCATGTGGGAAGTGATATCAGACCTGGGGCATTCTGTGGACCGCTGCCATACCAAATGAATTATTTTCTTTTTATCCTAGATTGTTTTTATTCTTGCAAAAAGCTTATTTGAAATTTGAACATGGCCCCAGCTGCGATGCATTCAATTTTCCCTTGCCCTTGTTAATTGAAACAATGATAAGTGCCAATTGGGTAAAATATAACTTAGCTGAAAGTATATGGCATACTTCCAGTACAAAGGAAAGAATAACATAGAATTAATTAACAAAATTCAATCAAGAGTTATTGTACAAGGGCAACCATGTTTGTAACTTTTAAGCAGCAATGGGTGAGCAGTGTTCACTTATCCCAGTAGGCTAAGCTGCATTTTAATTTCTAAGCAGCTAATTAAAAATCCATATGTATAGTTGAGTAATTTAAATCATTTGATCTATATAACTCACTAAGTTTAACTTTTACTTCTAACTCTCTAAGTTGTATTTCTAGTTGATAGAAAATATATACACATCATCACTGATGACCGCAGGCATTGCAGATCTAAGAACCAAAGTGATAAATGTAGCATCAGATCATCTATATAGCATTAGGAAAGATTTTCCTTTTACAAAATAGACACCCTTTTGGAAGAAGTACAAACTGGAATCAGATAATGGAGATACTTTATCTGTTGAAAATCATGAACATCAACACCTGTCACTATAACCGTCTTCTGTATAACTGTCATCTTTATAGGCCCTAGTGAGAGATGAGGGAAATCGTTTTCCTTGTCTGCAAGCTGGCTCAGTATTCTGACTGATGCAGATTTAATTGGATTGAGGATTGTCTTCTTCTTCAACAATCCCATTGTAATAATAGCAACTGGAAATAATCTATGTGACCTGTTCAGAATTTTAGCTGCCTGTTAGTATTCTCTAATTATAAAAATATTGGCTTGTTGTGAAGAAAAACAATACAAAATGTTTTTGGACCGAATCTCTGGTCTTTTACTTTACTTTCTCACAAAAAGTCCAAAGGGGGCTTCGTTAGCAACTCATCATTGTCTCTAAAATTATAATCATAATCTTCATTCCATATTTCACCTATTTTCTTATAACCTCATCTCTAAATCTTCCAATCTTCTTATTTATAAGCCAAGATCCACTTAGTCTATTTTCTCATCCCCCTCTTAACAATTAGACATTACAAAAAAGAAACTACACTGTGTGCACAATTATTAGGCAAGCTATATTTTGGAGGATTAATTTTATCATTGAATAACTGCAGTGCTCTCGGCCAATCCAAAATGTTAATAAACCTCAAACCTGAATATTTAAGAATGTAAAAGTGAGGTTATGGCTTTATTAGGAGAATATCTATGTGTGCACAATTATTGGGCAACTATTAAGTGTGCAGAATTATTATGCAACTAGATGAAAAATGAAAATTTTCCCAACTCACTCATTTATTTTCATCTGTTAAAGTGAGAATAATAAACAAACAACTCAAAATTTACAAATAAACATTTCTGACAGTTCAAAAAAAAAAAATCAGTGACCAATATAGCCACCCTTCTTTTCAATAACAGTCATAAGCCTTCCTTTCATGGAGTTTGTCAGTTTCTTGATCTGTTGATGACCAACTTTTTGTGCAGCAGCAACCACAGCCTCCCTGACACTGTTCAGAGAGGTGTCCTGTTTTCCTTCACCATAAATCACCCATTTAAGAAGGGCCCCCAAGTTCTCAATAGGGTTTAGGTCAGGTGAGGAAGGGGGCCATGTTATTATTCTTTCATCTTTAAGGCCTTTACTGGCTAGCCACACAGTGGAGTTCTGCAACACATGCGGTGGAGCATTTTCCTATATAAAAATCACGGTCTTCTTGAAAGATGCAGACTTTTTCCTGTACCAGTGCTTAAAGAAAGTGTCTTCTAAAAACTGGCAGTAGGTTTGGGAGTTGACTTTGAGTCCCAAAAAGGTCCAACTAACTCATCTTTCATAACACTGTCAAAGCGAAACAAATCAGCTTCATAAATTAGAGGAAGTGAACCGTGTTTTTCTGTTGCCAGCATACTTTTTATTACACATAACTAGGAAGAACAAAAGAAAAGCAGTACAATATCTAAGAGGTACAGAAAAAGAAATAAAATAAAATAAAACTCCTCCCCTGCAAACATGTGCAGTAAATCAGACATCACAAGACATTCATATCTTAGTTACCATAGTAACATGATAACAATTCTAGCTTAGCAGACAAACCAAAAAGAACGTAGTGACAAATACCAACCCATACCAGTACTCCATCTCCACCTTGCTGGTGTCTGGGTCAAAGTGGAACTCTGTGCCCATTACTGATCCAGCCACGGGCCCATCCATCCGGTCTCTCAAGAGTCACTCTCATCAGTCCATAAAAACTGTCTTCAGATATTTCTTGGCCTAGTCTTGCCGTTTCAAGTTATGCTCATTGGTGATCGGATTTCAGTCTTCTTTACCTTGGCCATATCTCTGAGCACTAAATACCTTGTACTTCTGGGCACTCCAGGTTTGTTGCAGTTCTGAAATATGACAGCACTGGAGGATAATGGGTTCCTGGTAACTTCATGTTTGATTCTTCTCAAATCTTTGGTAGTTAAGGTGCATCTTTTTTCTCAACACATTTCTTGCAATCCTGTTGACTATTTGCAACAAAACATTTGATGGCTCTGTGGTCACACCCCAATACCGTAGCAATTTCAAGAGTGCTCCATCCCTCTGACCTTTTGCAATTTTTGACTTTTCAGAGTCAGTTAGATTTCTTTTTTAGCCCATTTTGCCTGAGGAAAAGAAGCTGCCTAATAATTATGCACATCTTGATATAAGGTGTTGCTGATCTCCTTAGGCCACATCCTCCCTCATTACACAAACACACATCACCTGATCTGCTTATATTCACAAAGCATCTAATATACAGCTTGGAAGTGGAAAATATGCATACAAAGGATGTTATGGTCAAAATACTCAGTTGCCTAATAATTGTGCACACGATGTAAACAGTTAGACATAATCAAAAATAATTATCCCTTAAAAGCCCTCCCCAATTATTGGGGGCAAAACGATCACATGACTGCAGCTGACTCTGGCAGCCATGAGGCAGCAGTAAGGCGACGCCCTCACAAATTTCATTCCCATGGGACTAATGGGTCCTGGCATTCTGTAAATTAGTTCATTTAAAGTACTTTGATTCAAAAATTGTTTAAGATGCACCATTTCATACAATTTAGAGTTACAAACCAACAGATATGAGAATTTTAGTAGTAGTTAGGTAAAGCATGCTATAGAGACTTACTGTTATCCAAATGAGGGCATTTTTTAGAACTTCTAGATATTAGCCTTCAAAAATCATTCATATCTACTCCATTCTGGTAAAATGAACATTTCAACCAAGGCAAATTTAAACTGACAAATGTGGGATAATTTTAAGCACCTCAGTGTCTGACAATAATCTCAGCAGTACAGCCAGGATCAATCAGAATCAACTTTCTGATAGGGAATGTTGATGTTCTGAAGGACTGATTGAAACAGGCATTTATATAAGATTGGAAATGGGAATTCCATCATCAAGTAATTAATCAGCTCATTTTTTCATCTAGCTGTTAATATTTATTGCATGGAGAACCTATCGTGTTGAGGATACAGTGTGAAAAAGTCACAGGATATTGTGTAACTGCGTGTTAAACTAAAGATATTGTATGATACTTTCCACACTCTGTTCAATCTCTTTCTTGGAACTGGATTGTACATTCATTTCTTCCAACTGGTTAGCCACAATATCATTCTCCAAATTTGCTGTCCTACCTCAAGTTGGAATCTTGACTAATTCTTCTCTTGCTTGCCATATTTCAGTGAGTATTCCATCAGTTCCTGTAGCCTTTCAACTTACCAATGACCAGAGTGCAGATCTAATTTCATCTTCTAGTAATAGAGGTTTTTGTTAAGTAGGGAATATCTTCTAAGGTATCTTGGTTATTGACCTCTCTACTGTACAACTTGTCAGTATACTCCATATTGAAAAAACATGAATTGTATTTCATTCCTTTCATGAAGAAGCCATTGACCCCCTAAAATTGTCTGGGGTATTTATTTCTGTAGAGCTGAAATGTCATTGTGTGGGCATCTACTCACAGGTTTATTGGATATCAGAGAAAAATCTCCCCTGCAGATACTGTGCATATGATAGGCAGCTTGCTGGATGCTATTTATCTGAAGTTTAACTCACCCTAGGGATGGAATTATTTTTCAATTTTATCATAAATGAATGCATCAGCATATCTTGTAAGAGCCCCAGGATTTTTTAAAATCATGAATTCAAGTTTTCCAGGTGTTTGTTCCCAACCTCTCTGAAATGCCAAGTGAGCCTTTTTGTTAATTAGACTATTCAAGGCAGGGATGCACAGCCTGTTTGGTCTCTAGAGCCCTCTTTCACAATATAGTGCCAAAAAGCAGTGACACAGTTTCATATATTTTGTAGTGTACAAAATACCACCATATCATGATAAAATAAGGCCATCACAGTTAAAAAAACAACAAAGCTCTACACCACCTGCCAAAGAAACCAGAAAAAACTATGAAAATCATAATGCTATTAACCAAACTGCATGATGTAGTTGCGGCCATTGGGTGTTACCGTTTCTTCAAATTTTAAGTGCAGCTTCTAGTTTTTCTCTTGTTATATACAGGGTCTGAAAGGCAAACTATTTTTTTACTGTCCTAAAAAACTGTCCTAAACTTCTACTGTCCTAAAAACTGTCCTAATGTATGCTAGTTATTCCATTTGTTGGGCAGATGAAGCGCCTCTATTTTTCAGCAGATTATCCTAATGGAGGAATATGGAATACGGGGAACAATACTAAAGGATGAATAAAGTCAGGATTCCTACAAATATGAATTCTCATCAACAATGTCCTTTTTTAGTTTTATGGTTTTTGGCCTAATTCATCTTTGTGGATCTCAGAGTAATAGATCCCACAAGCCTAAACTTTGCCCAGATGGACTATTTCACTGGCTTTTACAGTTTGACAGACTTTGCGCTACTTATTTTAATTGTCTAAAAGTATGTTTGAGGGGAACCTTTACCTTTAAAAAGGATGAGAATTCACCTGAATAGACACACTACCACACACATTTGATCAACTTGTTTTATTACAAAGATATCCCCCAGCACCTGAAGGATTTTGCCACTTCCATTAAACACCAGGTAAAGGGGAAAAACACTCACAAATAACTTGACAAAGTTATAATATATATATATTACAATAAAGTTGAGCTCCCCTCAGTTTTCACCTTGCAGACAACTTATTTCTTTTCAATGACTGAAGCAAATAGTTGAACAAAGAATTAAATAACAAAGCATAGGCCATCACACTTGTGCACCAAACATACAGCTTGGAACACTCACAACTACCTCTAGTCATACCCAGGATAGGACCTTCCAGGAGAAAGGAAGATCAGTCATATTAGCGAAAAGCTTTCTGCTCATCCAATTCTATGTAGGAATTAGGCGGTTGATGTCAAAATTACAGCTTCCTGCAGAAACAAGCTAGCACATTTTTAAACCTGCTTCAATTTCAATCCATTTCCCTCCTCTGCAGACATATTAATCCAGAATAGGGTTCCCCACTCCCATTCCTGAGTTTTCCTTAATTATGTATATAACTGGGCAGCTCCTTATGATTAAACATAATAATTTTGAAGGAAACAAACAACTTTTGTCAAGTTAAATGTAGCCCAGCTACATTCTTAAATCTCTCCTCCACAACCAGTCTCTTGGCAAATACATGTACATTTCTTCAGTGAGTGTAACTTTTTGAAGTTCTGTTTTCAGGTCTTCTATATTCCTCTTTATTTTTGCCCTGGATAAAATCTGTATTTCAATATAGCAATATATAAAATCCATCGTGACATATCAGCTCCTCAAATAATATACTAACACTAGGCATTTTGGAAAGTTATATCTGAAGTTTTTTGATTAAAAAACTGAAATTCACCCCACAATCCACTCAGCCTCAAAACCGTGGCAACTCCTCCCTTGTTTTTGGTGAGGTAGTGTGGTATGCTTTGAGCATTATTTGGCAGTTCATGAGCTTGGCATTGTCAAGGGCGTGTGTTGGCGTCAGTGTTTATAATGAGTTTTCACCTTCTTATATAAAACATCTATTGCCTGAAGGCAACTACCTAAGGTACCAAAGGGGAATTTTGAGAATACTAGAGCTACTGATATTCTCTCCTTCACAACAGAGAGGACAATGTAAAGATAAAGGAAACATTTCAGGCATCAAAGTTAGCAACACGTGACATTTTGCAATGATGCTGGCAAATGCAGGACACTGCACAAAAAAGTTCCCTTCAGATAGAAATTGGAACAGAAATACATACAATTAGTTTTGTTGTAGTGAAAATTAACAGCGGCCTTACATTTAAACCAACTGTTATGAACTTTGGGTTTAAGCTGAGCTGAGAGTTCAGCCCTATAAATACCCTTTGAACTAACAGGGGAAGAATAAGGGAAGAAAGCACATTCCTTCCATCCTGCAGCATACGTATACTTTTCCTTCTATGGAAAATTATTCCTCAAGCAGTCCGAGGGCAGTCAGAGAATTTGCCAAGTGCAAATCAACCTACAGGAATATCTGGGAAGCTTGGAGAAGTGGGAAGAGCAGCACTGATTGGTTGTTTTCTGACTCTTGTTTGCTACACAACAATGATCCCTTCAGCAAGGTAACAGCCATTTTTGTGATGAGATAAAGTGCTTTCACATGCCGTGTCTATTTGGGAAGGAACTGCATTGTGGAGCCTATGAAATCTCCACCTCTTTCCAATGTTGGAGGATGGTGTGGATATGTTACACATATAGTACAAAAATAAAAGGCACAAAATACATATAATGCAGCAAACTGTGTACAGTAAATGGATTCCCTGATATTTAAAGTACACAGAAGAAAGAGGGACACCGTTTAGAGAGAATTCCTTTGTGGATCTGACAGCCTTTTGAAACCTTCATTCATTATTCCCTGAGTTGTTGCTGCTTTTCTCTCAACAATCTTAGCATTATCTCCATATCCTTTGGTGTGCAAAGATTTTCTCCGGGAAAATGAATGAAGTAAAAGATGGCCATTTTGAAGATGAGCAGGAGGGCAAATAAGTTATGGGAGCCATGCAGTGCAGATCCTATAGTAAATTTCAAGCTGTTTAATGGACACGTCTCCAGATAGTGTAAGATGGGGCAGATCTGCTATCAGGTTGGTTTCTTAATCATCATATATATACAGTGGGGTACTTATTGACAAACAATGACTTAGAAAGGATGTTTCTTAAAAGACAGTGCACCTCAGAGAAGGTCACTTCTAAACACAGGAAGAAAGTTCAGGCTGATACCTATGCTTCACTGCAGCACTCGTAAATATTGTCTTCCATAAGTGCAATCACTTGCTCAAATTTGTGCTGCAGCTGAGTGCGTCTTGTGGTAGAGTTGGAGTCCAACGCATTCACTATCTGAGGAAACAAGGAATTACACAAGCGTGAGATGTCTTATTTATTTATTCAGACAGTGCAGTCTTATCCATGTCTCTATTCATGACTTTTTTCTTCAGGAAAGTGCGTAAGACTACAGCTTGCTTTAGGTCTACTCAATGTACAGTATGTTATTCAAGTTCTTAAATCATCTACCTGTTTAAGCTGATTTCCACCCACCTTTTAGTAGCATTCTTCTACATTGCTGACTGTTGTATTTCTTTATTACTATAATGAGTTTTACTTGAATTTTTCAACTGTGGCAACTTCCACATATGTGGTTTTTAATTCTCAGGATTCTCCAGCAACCATAGCCATTAGAAATTTGGGAAGCAGTGGTCTATAGGAATGGATGTTGCACCTTATTAACACTCAGCTTTTGAGAAATAAATTTAATGCTTTTAGAAGATTCCAGATAACCATTTCCTTGAAATCCTCCTATGTTATTCCATTGCTTATTCCTCCTTTTTCACTGAAGAAAAACTATTTAAGGTTTTGAATCTTGCAACGTCTTCATCATTACAGATAAGAGGTTAAAAAAAAAAGAGGAATTATCCTTGGCAAAGATGGAATAAGAGTCCTCATTTTGCAATTTGACTTTTTGCATTTCAGGTTTACAAATTACAACCCTTCTCTCAATTGCTTTTGCTTTCTTTATTGTGATTTACTTTTTCTTACATTTTATTTTAATCTGTACTTTGCATTTTCAATTTCTACACACAGCAGTTTTAATTTGTTCCACCATTGTCCACCGTATTTTCAACCAACCCAGAATGAACCGCTTCATGAAATTTCTCTCTTCTGGAGTGAATAATTTCATCCTTCTGTTCCTGACAAGATACTAGCTACCTAATTAGGGGATGCCATTATGTTCCCCCCCTTTCTTTTAACATTCTAAACCAGCAAAATAAAAATATGGCAAGGAGGGAGCAAAAGAACAAAATGTGTTGGAGGGTCCTGAGGCTTTATGTTACTTACAGAGTCCAGGGCAGAAAAATCAAGATTGTGACATTTACTAGTTTGGATAGTCTGATGTGCTAATTGACTAGAAATCAGGTACTCTCACAGACTTATATGGCTCTTATAGCTCAAATGTTAACTATTTTTACTCAGAAACAAGTGCAACACTGTATGGCAAGATAAGTGTCAGCCCTTTGAGATATTCCAGATAGGAAACCAAATCTCTTGTCTTGTCTTATCTGTGGCTCTTTTGTTTCTCAAGGTTATTCTCATAGCCCATTACAATAAAACAGCAATGTCAGGAGAAGAAGGATTATGATAGAAAATCATTATTGATAGTGTAGCTGCTTGTCCCTTTAATTATAAAGAATAACTGCTTTAGCTGGTGAAGAATTACAAACTTTTTTGATTTATATTCTAGGGCAGAAAAGGCACTCAGAAAACTTGGCTGAGGAATGACAGAGATACGTTCTCTCCCAGAGAGCATATCCACCAGGGAACAAACCTTCAGTGGGGAAGCCATGTGGCTTGGCTTCACATTTTCACTCTTGAAAAAGGCATGGCTATCTTTTAGCATTAGCTTAGAATAGAGGTAATTTTTATACATCCTTACTTGGAAGCAAGGGCACTACCACAAAAGGCTCCGACATTACCACTGGATCAACCCCTACAACCTCTTGTTCCTTGGGCAGCAGCTAAGCCTTTTAGTGTCACTTTTGTGGCAATGCAGCTGAAGTAAGAAATGTTCACGTTTCCTATCTGAGATGGTGAAAAATCCACAGTGTATGGGGGGTGGCGGGGGAGGGGGGGGCAGGCTGTTTTTTCCAGTGGCTTCCTTGGGAGGAGGCTATATGAGCTTGGTATTCTGCAATCTAGGTCTTTCTATGTTTTTTCTTTTATTTATTTGCACTTCAGAGTTTTAATGATGGTTATACTATTTTTGATTGTCACTAAGGTTATATTTGACCCAGAGTCATGTCCTCAGGGATGCGGGACTTTATACATTTGCTAAATAAATCCATATAGTAAATAGATCTTTGGTTTTCTTTTGAACATAAATATCTTATGCTGAAAGCATGAAAGTGCTGTGGAAATCAGTTCATCTTCCTCTATCCACAATATCTATTTATTTTTTTGCAAAATTTATTAGCCACCCAGCTTACCATAGGATAACTCTGGACAGCTTACAGTCATAAAAACGTATCTAAACATATACATTAAAACATAAATAAATTTTAAACCAAACATTAAAATCTAATAAGGACATGTGGGGAAGGCAGGGATGAAGTGGGGGAATATGGGATATGTTATTATTTCATCAATCAATATGGAGGTTACCAAATGAACAAGAGCAATGATGGAGCCAGAGATTATTTTGGTACTGTTTTTTTTTTAATTGATCAGCAATGGGAAGCATTGTGGCTTTGAAGTAGGATGCAGAAAGCCTAACTGCAGATTGTAGTTAAACTGTTCCTGTAGCTGGGGAGTAATGTAGAGTAGTGTAGAGCAGCGGTCACCAACCGGTAGGCCACTGGTGGTTCACGAGAAAATGTTGGTGGTCCACAGAGAAATGTCACCCCTAGAGCATCCCCCAAAGCAATTAATCCAGGCTGCGCAGGAACACAAGGCTGCGCCGTCCACATGGCCCGTGGGAACCCCCCCCCACTCATTCCTTACCTGGCAAACTTGCCTGTTAAGTTGCTATTTTTCCTTTTTCCGACCATCAGCTGTTCTGCTCTGCCGGGAGATTTAGGTCAGCTAGAAAGCAGGACATTGTTGGATTTCTTGCTTTCTAGCTAATCTTTAGATCTTCGGCTCTGCTTTTAAGAGCCTTTTAAGCAGAGCCGAACCTCCCTTAGGACTGAAGGTTCTATTGTTCAGTTGCCAATGACAGAAACACAGATCTCTCTAAGTGAATCTGTGATTCTCTCAGCAATTCAATCTGCCTGCTTGCTTTGCCTGATTTTGGGCAAAAGTTGCTCTTTTTTAAATAAAAAATTCAATATTTACATATATAGTGTGTTGTGAGTTAATTTTGTGAGTTTTCCTGCTAGCAAATTTTATGGGTTTGCTTGCAAGCAAATTTTATGTGACAGGCTCAGGTAGCCGATCTTACAGATCTCTGAATGAATCTATGATTCTATGAGCAACTCAATCTGCCTGCCTGCTTTGCCTGATTTTGGGTAAAAGTTGCTCTTTTTTATAAAAAATTCAATATTTACATAAATATTTATAATATTTATATACAAGCCATGCCCAGCCAGTCACATGACCATCAAACCACACCCACAAATTAAACCACACCCACAGAACCGGTTGTGTTTGTGTATGTGTGTGTGTGTGTGTGTGAGAGAGAGACAGAGAGAGAGAGGTTAGATCAATCTCTCTCTCTCTCTCTCTCCCCCACCAATATCAGCAAGCCACCGTCAGTCAAAATTAATATTAGTGGTCCCCGGTATTTAAAACTATGAGTTTGGTGGTCCCTGAGGTCCAAAAGGTTGGCGACCCCTGGTGTAGAGGAACCATAGGTGTTTAAAGGAGAATATTTGTTGTTCAGGGTTGAAATGAGGGGTCCCTGGTGTTCTCCAAGCTTGGTTGTTTTCTTGTAGACATTACAAACTAGGTAATGTCATCAATTCTCTGATGATGTTACCTAGTTTGGATAATGAACCATCTTCGAGAAAATAACCAAGTTCAGAGAGCATCAAGGCCTACTTTGTATGTAAAAATATAGATAGGTGACCACAAGTGTGGGAAAAGGAAAGGGACAAGTCTGTTGATATGGCTATGTTGTTGTCCACTTTGTGAATAGAAAAAAGGGAGATGCACACTGGATTTTCTGAAGCTGGGTGGTCAATTACATGTTTGATTTGATTTTATTTATTTTATAAACAAAGATTTTAATTGTGTTTGTCTGATGATACTCTTTGGGTTTACTATGACATCGGATTATTAAATATGGGTTGATACCAGGGGTGGGATTCTATGGTTTGGACCGGTTTGTGTGAACCAGATGTTAAATTTGCATCTGGTTTGCCGAACCGGTATTTGAACCAACCGGCAGGGCCCCGCCCATCCCTGGAGCCGTCACGCGGCCCATTTTCAATGTAAGTAAGTACAAAATCTGCGTGGAGACTCTGAGAGGGGGAAAATGGGCCTTTCGGAAGTCCAGAAATGGGCTTGTTTCTGGCTTCCGGAGGGCCTCCAGAGTCCAGGAGAGGCTGTTTTCACCCTCCCAGAAGCCTGAGGGAAGCCTTGGGAAGGCAAAAAAACAGCCAAACTGGAAGTACCGTGGCTACATCCACCCAGCAACTGGGTAGCAAACTGGTTGCTGGGATTTTTGAATCCCATCTCTGGTTGATACTGATTGGAAACCTAATGTTGTTGTTAAACTGCAATGTGTGATTTCCTAATTTATTTCTAATAGAAACTGTAGCTTAATAAAACTTGGTACACTGCATTGAGCCAAAGAAAGAAGAGCTGCCTAACGAGGTACATTTGACTTCTTAAGCTATAGTTTGTACTGTACTTGCATGGGAATAAATCTTATTGAACTTAATATCTGAGGAGGGCTGTATAGGAAAGTACTATTAGTGTAGCAGAATGAATTTTTCATTCTTATGGCAAAGTGATAGACTGAAATTCAGAAACTACAAGTTGCCCAATTGATCCTGGTATAAAAATGTGTTTTTACACGGAATGCTAAGAACACCTGGGCTTAGATAACAGTGCTCTAAAATTACGTATAATATTTTTCAGATTTATCCATTAACAGGTGTTTTCAGGTAATAAAAATAACACCAAATCCATTCTGTGTTTTTCAGTTTGTGCATATTATTTTCATGGCATTTTTAAAAGATTTTCTGTAAAAAGTCTGAGATGTAGCAGTTGTGTGGAGAGGGAGAGGAAGGGAACATTGGGTGTGTTTATATGAAAAAAAACTAAGATGTGAAGGTTTTTTTTTTTTTTTACTAAAATGACACAATCATCCTTAAAACCAAAAATCCATGCAAGATCTGCATTTTGTGGCTTCTTTTACTCTAGAGCTAATATTTTATTATCTCAATAGATCTAATTATTAGAAGCATTAAATAATTTGAGTTATTAACAATTTTCAAATCTACCAATTATGCAAATAGATCATGGAAGAGAACAATTTGGGCTCGGTTAGTGTCATTGGTTTGCCAAAGGCCAAATTAAAATAAAAAGTATGCATTTGGGACTAATAGGGGCAATAAAAAAATAAACCAGGCCAAAGGGGAAAAGTCAGTAAGTAAATATCTGACAAATTAATTGCATGAAGAAATAAAATGAAATTGGACACTTCCTGTATCCACCATAGTGAGATGACATCTTGCCAGCTTCTGCTGGCTAGCAACACAGTTTTTCCAAAAGGAATGGCTGCTGGATTCTGGATTAGAGCTGGCATTACAGAATAACAGAGTTGAAAGGGACCTTGTAGGTCATCTAGTCCAACCCCCGGACCAAGCAGACCCTACACTATTTCTAACAGGTGGCAGTCCAGTCTCTTCTTGAAAGCTTCCAGTGATGAAGCTACCACAAATTCAGAAGGCAAGCTGTTCCATTGGTTGATTGATCTCACCGTTAGAAAATTTCTCATTATTTCCAGGATCAATCTCTCCTTGACCAGTTTCCATCCATTATTCCTTCTCTGGCCTTCAGGAGCTTTGGAAAATAGCTGACCGCTTCCTCTCTGTGGCAGCCCCTCAAATATTGGAATACTGCTACAATATCTCCCCTATCCTTCTCTTCATTAGACAAGCCATATCTAGTTCCTTCAAACTTTCATCGTATGTTTTAGCCACCAGTCCCCTAATCATCCTGATTGCTCTTCTCTGCACTCTTTCTAGAGTCTCAACATCTTTTGTATAGTGCGATGACCAAAACTGGATGCATAATCTCTTCAGAAAAAGGAGGCATCACTGAAATAATCCATGTGACTCTGGATAGTCAATCCTTGTGGAAACTGCCATTTTTACAATTGGCTTATGAGTGGAGTGGCTGAGATTACATCAAAAATATTTGTTACTGATAGAGTGGCTTGTTATTGAATTGCAATGGCAAATTGATTCTGAAAGCTGCAAAAAGTTTGAAAAGGACAAACAGATGAGGAACTGCACGTTGCTCCCTCGTGATCTGGATTCATATTTTGAATCCAGATCATGAGGGATATGGATTAATATTCCTTGTGATATTATACATTGATAATATTAATTCAGTGCAAGTTCAGATTTTGGTACTGTAGGCGAGTATCACTGCAAAGACATACTTCGAAATATTTCACTATGCAAACAGAGTTACACATTCAACCATTGTTGCTACAAGCTACAAAGCTGACAAATAAATCAACTTCTTCCTACCAGACCAAGGAAGTGACTCACCTGAGTGCGATATCTCTTGGCATATTTATAAATCTCTGTCATGGCAACATTGGTGTTAAATTCATTCCGATATTTCTTCATGAAGAATAAAACAAACAAAGAACGTTACTTCAATTTTCACTAAATCATATCCACTCTTTTTGATAGGAATCAATTGAGTTCAAATTGTACTCGCATTGGACGATGGTCTATGCTGCATCAGCATATTTGAACTCTGATTGTTTTCAAAGTCAGCTAATTAATATGTGACATACATAACATGAGTAATGCAGGAAAAAAATGAAAATGCATTGTGGCCAAGGAATATCTCTTTAGTGATTTATAGTCAAGCCAATTTTAGTTGGATTCCTGATAATACTTAATACAGCACTCTTGAACACTGTCTGACTAGAATATAAAAACTGCTTTTAATTAGATATGAAATCAATACAGAACATTTGTTAAGTGAAGTTTTGCCCCATTTTACGACTTTTCTTGCCACAGTTGTTAAATGAATCACTTCAGTTGTTATGTTAGTAACAGGTTTGTTAAGCGAATCTGAGTTTGCTTGTCAGAAGGTCCCAAAAAGTGATCACGTAACCCTGAGACACTGCAGCCATCATAAATATGAGTTATTTACAAAGTATCTGGATTTTGATCACGTGGCCATGGGGATGCTACAATGGTTGTAAGTGTGAAAAACAGTCACTAAATGAACTGTTGTAAGTCGAGGACTTCTTGTATTCTCATAATTTGTATGAGATTAAAAGTACTCGTGAAAAGATTTGGAGAAATTGTCATAAGAAACAGATCTGAAACTGATTCATTATAAAAGAGATTTCTTACCCTGGATTCCTCTGCTAGATGGGCATTCATTTCCTGTTCGCTAAGAGGTGGCATATCATGGATCTGTTTGTAATACCTCTGTACAATTTTTCTATATTCAGGAATCTCCTTAGCATATAATAATTTATTAGTAGGTGAATCCTAGAGGCAAAAATCCAGAGGGAGCCCATTATTTTTTCAACGATTAATTATTATTATTTTTTTTTAAAAAAAAGGAAGAAAAATCTTTTCTGATAAAATATAAATCTATGCACTGGTAAATTCAAAACACTGTTGTAATTGAAATGAGCAGTTACCTTTGCATGAGCTTCCCAATATATGATTCAATCATGTTATAGCACGTGATAAATATAATTAATTAAAATAGTCTATAGACCAGTATTCCCAAAGGAATATTTAAAGATAATCTAGCATTATTCCAGGACAGCGCTGAATTTCTTAGCAGAATACTATTTTTTAAAACATGTTTCACTGGGTATGTCATGCTATAACATTACACATAATATACGCTCAACTTTATTTATATTTATATTGATGACTAATTAAAGGACTAAATTATAGCACTCAACAAAATGCCTCAAGGAAGTATATTAAATATTCCAGATTCACTTCAATAACAATGCAAAACAGGTTTGGTTACAATTAAATCTCTGTAGCACTCAAAGGGCTATAAATCAGCATTAGGTTTCCTTGGGATCCATAAATTAGTTTAGGCTTCCTGGTGTCAGATTACCTTGAACGCCAATATGTAAGAAGGTTGTGATAGCCAAGTACAAAAATTCAAATGGGTTAGATACTTAATAAGAAAATAGGATTGGTCCTTCAGCAAACCAATCTCACATTCAGTTCATTGATAAAAACAACAACAAAACGAATGCTCACCCAGCAAAAAAAAGGCTATAGTTGCAGCAAGGAGAAATAATTATAAGTACCAGATTGTCCAGCTCCCAGGGAGTAGGTTGTACACTCCTTACTGCTATGGTTTTAGTAATGCCAGTTCATGCACTTGAGCCTGACAATTCTACATTAAAAAGCATCTGATCAAACATCTAAATTAGATGTCTTACAAAGCATTAGCAACTCTCTCAAGGGTCAGAAAACTTATACACTGAAGCTCATTGTAGATTGCCGCGAGGCAGAAAGAAAGTAATCTTCTTCGTACAGGCAGCCCAAAATTGCAAGTCCCATCTCCTAGAATTATGACTTGAACAATTTCATGATCACCTACTTTGTACTTTGCAGGTGATCATGAAATTGCTCAAGTCATAATTCTGGGAGATGGGACTTGCAATTTTGGGCTGTCTGTAACAATGTGACTCTATCATCATCGTCGTCGTCGTCGTCGTCATCAGTGTTGTTGTTGTTATACACAAAAAACGACAGTGTACACAGCAAATGAGATCATTATGCTGGGTTTGTATCACAAATCACTAGTCAAACACTTCCCAAGTATTTAGGGCTGTGTGATGTATCAGCAGATTATGTGCGCAGATCCCAGTAAGGTGGCCTTCTGCAGCTGACCAATAGTGATTTTGTCAGTGCCAATTGTTTTTAAATGCTTGCCTATGTCTTTAGGCACAGCACCCAGTGTGCTGAGCACCACTGGAACCACCTGCACTGGTTTATGTCAGAGTCTCTCCAAGTCCTGATATCTGGTGATTTTTTCAAGTTGTTTCTTGTCAATTCGCTGTCACCAGGTATGGCAATGTCGACGATCCACACTTTTTTCTTCTCCACAATTGTGATATCCGAGGTATTGTGTTCCAAAACTTTGTCAGTCTGTATTCGGAAGTCCCACAGTAGTTTTGCATGCTCATTTTCGACCACTTTTTCAGGCTTATGATCCCACTAGTTCTTTGCTACAGGCAGATAGTAGCTGTGACACAAGTTCCAGTGGACCATCTGAGTGAGTGTGTTGTGATGTTGTTTGTAGTCAGTCTGAGCTATTGTCTTGCAACAGCTCAGTATGTGATCAATGGTTTCATCCGCTTCTTTGCAGAGTCTGCATTTGGGGTCATCAGTAGATTTTTCTATTCTGGCTTTGATTACCTTCGTTCTGATGGCTTGCTCTTGGGCTGCAAGAATCAGGCCTTCTGTTTCTTTCTTCAGTGTTCCGTTGGTCAGCCATAATCAGGTCTTTTCCTTATCTACTTTTCCTTGGATCTTTTCAAGGAACTGTCCATGCAGTGCTTTGTTACACCAGCTGTCAGCCCGAGTTTGCATCGCTGTTTTTCTATATTGGTTCTTGGTTTGCTGCACTTTGAGCAGCTTCCTTTTGTTGACCTCCATCAATAATAATAATAATAATAACCATCATCATCATCAGTAGTAATATTAGTATTAGTATTATACCTTACAAAAAAGTTGGTGGTGCTGAATAGAAAGTAACATTAGATGGGGACTGCTTTCTCTTAGCCCAGGGGATAAAGTATTGTAGACACTACAATAAAACTTTCAGATGGTCAATAATTTGCCTGACTTGTCTAATATTTGATCATTATTCTTTATGACATAAATGGCACATCTAGAACAATCACATTACATCGTGATGAAACAGAATCAAATGTATATGTATCAGTTAAATTTTCAATTTTGGTTCTCATTTTCCTGACATAGACATTAACTTTTCTCCCTTCTCCTCTAACATTCTTTACCATACAGATGCTACTCACAGGACAACCTAAAATATTGTTGAGTGGAAGACCAGACAAAAGCATTATCCTTACTGGCTATTACGTACCTTGCCCAACTGCAGGTCAGAGATGGAACAGGCATCAATGAAGGCCTGAGCTATTACAGAAAGACAGGCATCTATGTGGTCAGTTTTGTCGATATCAAAGACAAATTGGGGGTTCTTCAGAATGTTGACCCAAAATCTCAGAGGTAGGCTACAGAACAAAATTCACAGTGATAGTTATCATGTTCAGTCTTACATCTTTCCATTACAGGGTAAAATAAATTAAATAATATGTTAAGTGTTAGTATCTAGATTTTGATTTTGCAAGACTTTGAATTGATGAAATTGGTTGAATGGGAATGATTTTCGACCATATTTATTGTCTAAACATCCTTCTTCCATTTTGGATTCCAACTTTTCTATTTTTGTTAAATATAGGGATTAATATATAACTTTTACAGTTGATTCTATCTTGCAAAAAGATCTCCTTAGAGCTCAATAAACCATATGGCTTCCGCACCATAAGAAAGATTCTGTACAAGAAGTCCTTGACTTACAACAGTTCATTTAGTGAATGTTCAAAGTTACAATGGCACCGAACAAAGTAACCTATGTCCGTTTTTTACACTTACAATTGTTATGGGATGGTCATGTAATCACAATTCTGACACTTGGTAAATGACTCAAGTTTATGACAGTTGCAGTGTCCCAGGGTCAAGTGTGATCACCTTTTCTGAACTTCTGACAAGCAAAGACAGTAGGGAAGCCAGATTCACTCAACAACGTTACTAACTTAACTACTGCAGTGATTCACTTAACAACTGTGCCAAGAAATGTCATAAAATGGGGCAAAACTCACTTAACAAATGCTCATTTAGCAACAGAAACTTTGGGTTCAATTGTGGCCATAAGTCAAGGACTACCTGTACAGACCTGTCCCTTTAAATTGCAGAAGTGTGCTGTCCATTGGCAGAATAACATGGATGGATTTGCCCTTGTTGAGCTTTAAGCTTAAGATCTTCTTGCTTTGGGAAGGTACTGTATGTAGTAGAAAACTAAAAATGTTATAGATTCCTGCCAATTCAATCAGGTAATCTATATGCCAAAGGGATCTTTTCTCACTTTTAATAAAAAGTCTATAGTTATTTTCTAAGTACTAAAATACATAAATTTATATGGACATTTCATAATATTTATCCATTTCTGAACTTTTAACAGAACAGAACAGAACAGAATAACAGAATTGGAAGGGACCTTGGAGGTCTTCTAGTCCAACCTCCTGCTCAGGCTTGTTGGAGCATTCACAACTTCTGGAGGAAAGTTGTTCCACTGGTTAATTGTTCTAAATGTCAGGAAATTTATCCTTAGTTCTAGGTTGCTTCTCTCCTTGATTAGTTTCCATCCATTGTTTCTTGTCCTGTCCTCAAATGCTTTGGAGAATAGCTTGACTCCCTCTTCTTTGTGGCAGCCCCTGAGATATTGGAACACGGCTATCATGTCACCCCTAGTCCTTTTCATTAAACTAGACATACCCAATTCCAGCAAACGTTCTTTATATATTTTAGCTTCAAGTCCCCTAATCATTTTTGTTGTCTTTCTCTGCACTTTTTTTTACATCGTGGCGACTAAAACTGGATGCAGTATTTCAGTAACTTGGAATTTGAAAAGCATTGACTGCAGTTCTGCAATTATTTCCTGCTTCCTTTACATTTTCCTCTCATTCATCTTCATTTCATTTCCTCTCACTCATATGCTTCCCCCTGAGAAACTACATGGGAACCAAAGGCCTGTATAGAAGTAGACCTGTATAAGACAGAAATGATGGAACTTCTTTTCCAAACCTGTTGGTTTTCCAAATGTGCAATGTGTCTGGGTCAGAGATTCCCCGTTTCTCTGCTTGCTCTTCCAAGAAATCAAAGAAATATTTAATTGCCAAAGGTGGCTTGTCATCTCGGATACTCAGAATGGCTCTGAATAAATCATCCAGAAATTTTTGCAGTGTGCCCTGAAGAATAAAAAAAAAACTTGGACTAAGAAAGGACTAACAGTGATGAATAAAATATTAACAAGTTTTAACTATTTTTCAGACTAAGTTGAAGAAATCTGAAATAACATGACTGAGTGAAGAGGGAGGAATCTTTCGTGAGAGTTGGGTTAATTTTGTGTATACTGAAGTAATTAGTTTTAGTTAGAATTTAATCCTTTTTGGCACTGAGATTCTCCTTCTCTGGTTCTGGAATCTAAGAGCACATCTGTGATTGTTCTGTGCGGTAAACAGTGGGAAAAACTATAAACCCCTGGCAATTCTGTGATCTCGCCTCCAATTATGAATCACAAAGCACTGGAATTACAGACTGGCTTCTAGCCAACATCTGTGTCCAAGTCCATTAAAAGCATTAGCACTGAAACTCAAAGTAGATTGGACTCTTCACCATTATTGCAGAAGATAACTAAGTTTTTCTATAGCATAAAACACAGAAGAGGAAGAAATGCTAACATACTTCCCATTCCAGTTATTTTAATGACAAAATAAGAAACTGAACTTATGGAATGGAATGAATTCTTTATTGGCCAAGTGTGATTAGACACACAAGGTGACTAATTGGTGCATATGCTCTCAGTATACATAAAAAGAAAAAATACTGTACATTCGTCAAGAATCATAAGGTACAATACTTAATATAGTCATAGGGTACAAATAGGCAATCAAATCATATATGCATTTGTAAAAATGTTTTGCTTTTTAAAAATATAAACGAACTGTTAGTTTTGATTTTCTTTTGTAGGGTTGTTTTACTGTAATACTATATTTAGGCTATGCTATTTATACTGAATTTTAAAGATTTATTTCTGTTTTTCTCGCAAATTGATCTTTACCTTATGCTATGTGTTGGAAAAATTAATGTTTACTATTAACTGCTTTGGGTATTGATTATTATAGAAATATGACACATAAATAGACCAGAGGTCTAACTTGGCTGAATAAATGTGGTGTAGAATAAACGTTTTAGTCAGCACATATTTGTTAATCTACATATTATATGTATTCTAGGATCAAAAGCTTAATCCTTCACTCAATCACTTTATCTGCTTAATACAAAAAGCTATAAGTTAAAGAAATTATAAACATTAACAAAAACACAATAAGTAAGGAAAAAATAAATTTGTTTCTTTTGAATTCAGTTCTGCATATAATTATGATTTACAATTTTATTAGTCCACAGTAATAAATGTGAAACTCTGTATAACCCTCAAAGCAGTCATGATATACAGTTTCACTATGGATTTTTATAAACAATAGTAATCTGAGTTGATTTAATCCAACATTATAATAATAAAAAATATTAATGAACTTCCAGTTAGTTCAATGAAATATACTCTTTACTCCCATTGCATTCATGTCAGAAGCACTGAAGTGCTTCCGGGTTGAAAGGATTGGCTGGTGGCATCATTGTTGCCCGGGAAGTGCCCAATTGGGGGCTCATTTCATGTCCCTAGCAGGAGCTGGAGCAAAGGACAGGAACTCTGTCCCACGACAGCACCTGGGTCTTGAACATGGGCTTGCTCTCGATATTCCAAAGTCCTAACCATGTGAACTACCATGTTCCTTACTAAATGCAATTTACTATGAGTATTTACTTTTTATTAAATGCAATTTAATTTCATGCATACTTGTTTAAAAACAAGTTCCATTAAATGTAATAAAACTTTATTTACAGAAAAAATATACAAAATTGCACTACAAAATTTCATTTTTAATCATAAGGATAGCTATTTTCTCAAATAATGTAAAACATTGGGTAATTCAGAGTTAATTTTAGTTGAACTTGATTTTGTTTGTCGGTTGGAACATTTGTAATATGCCAAAGCAGACGTCTGGGATCAATAATTTCATACCACGGATACATATCAATCTTTTCACTCAATGCATCTCTAATGTCCTACCTTTGTGGAAAGCAATCTGGTTAGGTAGATTTCAGGAAGAACTTTTTTTCTATGACTTTGTCGATATGATTTTTTATTTTCATTTAGTTCATCTGTGGGAAGGACCTGAACAATGGCCAAACAACAATAACAATAAAGAACAAATCCATTCACCAACAGATGATGTACACTTGCAAAGGTTTTTTTTAAATATAACAGCTGACTACAAAGCATTAATTTTTTTAAAAAGAAGAAAGACTATTTCTATAAACTGTAAACCAGAACAATGAGATTATGAACAATGGAACAATATTAAATATAATTTATGCTATTGCCAGCTGTATTAGTTGTTTCCTCCTCCTTTCCTTTCCCCTCTCTCTTTCAGTGAATGAAGAATTTTGCAAAAAATTCAGTTTACAATGAATTTGGCTGTTTAAAACATCACTAGATACAACAATTCTTTCCCGTCTGATAACTGGCAATCATCAGGAAGATAAAATATGTTAGAAATACATGCAAGATTATGACTGAAACTAAGTTAAAAAAAAACCTGAACGTGTTCCTTCTCTCTGCCAAATTTGTGTGTTCAATTATTATCCTATTACACAAACAACGCAAGAATCCCAAAGGTCTAAACTGTCCCCTCCCCAAAGAATCTGATCCTAAGCCAATAAACTGACTAGATGACAAATTTATCATTCTACATACATTGTGCATATGGAAAGCATTCTTATATTTGCCTTTACAATAAACCACGTGCAGCATTACTGTCCTTACATTATACATTACTAAACTGTAAACCGGGGGAAATTGGGGGGGGGGCTTGTTTCACTAGGAACAGACTTGGTTATAGCTACACTGGGGAGTAGGCCTGCCTCCCAACCATCGAATTATTTTTTGCAATTCTTTCCTCAGCTTTTGCATAAAGTTGTTGTGATTTGGATATGACTTCATTTATCTATGCCATGTCGCTCATACATTTTCCTGGTGTGTGGGATCCTTTTTCTGAATAGCTAAGATTCTAAGGAAAATCTGTCTGGCCCACCTAGAATGGCAGAGTAATGTCCTGAACTGTTCTTGGAACAGAGTACTCACCAAATGAAAGTATTTTTCAGTGTCCAAATCTTTTACTGGAAAAAAAAGGAGAAAAGCAAAGGAAGAATTTGTTAGTGTACTATTTTGCATGGTTTTTTTTCCTTCAAGAATAAAGAATATCTACTACTGAAGATGATCAAAGGAGGTATTCAGCAGGCTTTGACCAGTTCTGGAGAACCAGTAGCGGAAATTTTGAGTAGTTCGGAGAACTGGCAAATACCACTTCTGACTGGCCCCGCCCCCATCTATTCTCTGCCTCCCGAGTCCCAGCTGATTGGCTGGGTCATCTTTTGTTCCTCTGCACAGGAGAATGGAGCTGGAAAGCAGGTTAGTAGGGTGGAGAGGGAATGGGGATTTTGCAGTATCCTTCCCCTGCCATGCCCACCAAGCCACGCCCACAGAACTGGTAGTAAAAGTTTTGGAATCCCACCACTGATCAGCATGTCACCTTATTGCATTCAAAAATGAACCTGAGTGCCATTATTCCATGAAAGATTAACCAAACTGTCAGCTTTGGAATCCCTATTAAAAGCTTCAAAGAATTTTTACCTGGCTTTTAAAAGTTGTTTTTTTTAATAGTTTGAGAACTAGATGCATGGGCCTGAGATGGGAATGTATATTGGATTCCAGTTTTCCTTTTCAATTTCTAAACTATGTCTAGTCATGTTTGGCTATGGCTGCCTGTTCTCACTGAATATTTATCAGTTCCTTGAAAACCACTTAAATAGATTTTTTTTAGAAAGAATCAGATTACATCTGATAACTAAAGGGAGTCTAATCAATTCTTCCACCTGCATTTAGTTATATATCTGGAGTAGAAGTCTGATCAGAGGCAAACTAAATCAAGTCAAGTTTTTGTTATCAAGTTTATGAGTACACACATTTAATATAACTATTAAATGTAATATATAAATATTAAATGTTTATTGAATCTAATATTATTTATATTAGGCCTCGGCCATAGAAACACAGTAAGAAATGAACTCAGTACAGAAAAAAAATAATGTAAGAGTATACTTCCACACATACTTCAGCAACAGGATATTTATATCTACTCATTTACAGCAAAAGTAATCCAAAATACTTGAAACACATTTATACTGTGTGTGGTCACTGCAAGCTGTGAGTGAATTGCTTATATTAGCAAGAAAAATAAACAGAAGTTTGCTGCTCATTTCATTACCTTATGCCAGATACAAACAATGAAAGACACAATGAGTTCTGGAGCCAAAGAGGCCTTTTTTCATGAGGTAGAGAGGAAATCTCTGTAGGAGGAGGAAATCCAAAAATAAGGTTTTACCCTGAGCCTCTCTACTATTCTCTTCAGCTGATTCTTTCTGACACTATAAATCTCCAGGATCAGACAAGCTTTAAAGTGATATAGTAAAGATTGAAGAGGGAAATTGTTTTGCCCATGTGAAGGAAAAAATATTGGGTAAAAGTTATGGCCTACACTCATAAGAATACTTTCATGTCCAGCTGACAGACGGAGAGATAGACAGACAGACAAGCATATGTGCTCTCTCTCTCTCTCTCTCTCACACACACACACACATTCTTTTTGTTCACATGTTTTATTTTCTAGGGGAAAATAAAATAGGACTACATAGTTGCTATGTTTCTCTTCACTGATGACTTTTGAAATTTGCCATCAATAGGTTGGGGTGTTCCAATACCAGTTTGGTCAGCTCCAGTTCCATGGTGCTATGGAGACTGCTGAAAACTTGACTTGCTTACTAGTAAACCACTTATCCAGCTAAAAGCCATTCTGCCCAGGATCTGAACTTGACTGAGATTGACAGCTGATGTGTCACAATAGAAAAGGCAGCCATTGAAGAACAAGGGTCAAGAAGCATGCTGTTTATAAAAAAGGAAAGAAAATGACCTCATAACATCCAGTCTGATGACCAAAGTTATATTGTATTTATGGATGGCTCCAGGCCTGGGCCTCCTTATAGCTCTGCCAAAATACTGCTTGCTGCTCTTTGGACATTCATATACGTATTTTTTCTGTCCCTCAGATTGCTAGCTGCTATTCAAATAAAGTCATGCACTGCAGTGAACAGGGCGCTAAGTGTCTCTGTTCTGTCTTTCTTTTGTCTAGCCATCAATCCTCCTCAGTTTTGTGGATGTCACTGAAGGCGTTTAGATGAATGGTAGGATTCACCAACATAAATTACTGTAGCTTATTTTTTTCTCAACTGCCACAGTCACGCCAGCTTTGCAAAATCCAGTCACTCACCACAAAGCAATGTCATGATAGGTCAATTACTTCCAAGCTACAGAAATTTCTCTTAGTTTCATGAGGGCGTTCGTTTTGAACAGAAAAAGAACATCTTTGGGAATGAAGATTGCCTTTGAGCTTTATCTTGTAATGTAAAATTTAAATGTGGATTATAAACCCACCTGAAGTAACAATAACTTCCAAGTCTGCAGTGATAATGCCTTAAGAGGGTTATTATTTCTCAGAGTCTGGGGGATTTATTATGCCATGAGATTTCTTAGGAAGGATCTGTACCAGCCAAATGGATACTGGAAACCTCCAAGAAAATAAAAGGCACCTCCACTGTAAAATTTGGAGCTGCCAAACCTTTCACAGAGTAAGCCCATATGGTTTCATTTCCATACATAATAGGTATCTATGTCTCTTTCCTGGAGTTCAAACAGAAAAATTTGCCCTTTACCATTATTGCCATTTCCTCAGAGAAAACATACCTGACAGTATTTATTTATAAATCCATTTCTCTACCAGCTTTCTTTTCTAACAGAGCTCCCCTAGGCAGTACACAAAACAAAATACCAGAATCCAAACTGAAAAACAACAAAATTAAAATATAATATTAAAGCCAAGAGGAACAGAGCTATTATCCTCAATCTTAAAACAACAACCTTTAAAAGGCAGACAAAACGCCCCCCTCCCAAAAACAGCCTCTCTGGCAATACAGGTGCAAACACAAAGAGCTATAAACACTTGGTTTGCTTGATTATAATCACTGATAATATTCTCAGACCATCTGCTATATCCAGTCCAAACTCCCAAATTTTCCTTTCCTTTCTCCTTTCTTTTTCCCTTCTCTCCCTCCCTCCCATTCCATTCCATTCCCTTCCTTTCTTCCCTGCATTGCTTGAAGGGTTAAAACATATTTCAATTTTCCCATCCTTTTCTTTTCCTTTCGAAGAATGCTGAGGGCAAAGGTTTTCCCTTTGAGGTAGACAAAGTCAGAAACCAGGAACCACAAGGTGTCCTGGGATATACTTTAATGGAACTAAAGTCTTGTAGCAGAATTTTGAAAATCCAGTCAAAGCCTCTCTCCATTTCACAGTTTATCTAACCCAATCAAAGTGGGGTTCTTTGGAGTTTCTTTCTTATGGCACTTTCTCAGGACTCAGATATCTTTTCTGTAACAGCTGTATATTTTTTGGGTGTTCCATTGCTATTTTTTATTTCAACGGCCACTAGAGGAGCAGTAGTAGTGCAGAGTGTCCCTGTGTTGTGGCATGAGTAGGCCCAGGATTTTCTTTTTTCCTGTTGTTTTGTAGGAAGGAGGAATGACTACTTTCTTTATTTGATTATCTTAAACCTATCTTAGAGCTTACCCTTCTATTTTTGTGTGTTTCTATTAAAACGACGAGAAAGTAAGCCATTGGTTTTTGGCAGCAGAGAAAGAACTCAGAATAGAATAGCACAGAATAGCCTAGCCTAGAATAACAGAATTGGAAGGGACCTTGGAGGTCTTTTAGTCCTGTTCAGACAGGAAACCCTATCTCATTTCAGTCAAATGATTGTCCAATCTCTTCTTTAAAACTTCCAGTGAAGCCACAGTAAAAGAGCTTCAGCATCCTGTATCTGACCAGGGGACCTCAAGTTGCCCAACTGTAGAGAGTAAGGAGAGGGAAGATCCATTATCAAGGCAATGAGCAAGCTCAGATGAGGGGAGAGGAGTAAACAGACAGACAGGAAGCAGCAGGTGAAGCTAGGCAGAATCACATCCGATACCTGTACAATCAGCACAGGGGCCCCCCAAGGCTGTGTGCTATCTCCACTTCTCTTCTCCCTATATACCAATGACTGCATCTCAAATGATCCATCTGTTAAAATGCTGAAGTTTTCTGATGACACAATAGTGATTGGTCTCATTCGAGACAACGATGAATCTGCATACAGACAGGAGGTTATACAACTTGCCTCATGGTGTAACTGGAACAATCTGGAACTGAACTCACTCAAAACCGTATAAATGGTGGTAGACTTTAGAAGAAACCCTCCCATACTACCTCAACACACCTCTTACAATACTAGACAACACAGTATCAACAGTAGAGACCTTCAAATTTCTAGGTTCTACTATATCACATGACCTAAAATGGACACCTAACATCAAAAATGTCATCAAAAAAGCACAACAAAGAATGTTCTTTCTGCGCCAACTCAGAAAGCTCAAACTGTCCAAGGAGCTGCTGATACAGTTCTACAGAGGAATTATTGAGTCTATCATCTGCACCTCTATAACTGTCTGGTTTGGTTCTGCAACCCAACAGGACAGATCCAGACTTCAGAGGATAGTTAGGACTGCAGAAAAAATAATTACTACCCACCTGCGTTCAATCAAGGACCTGTATACTGCCCGAGTCAAAAAGAGGGCTGTGAAAATATTTACAGACCCCTCACATCCCGGACATAAACTGTTTCAACTCCTTCCCTCAAAACGACACTATAGAGCACCACACACCAGAACAACTAGATACAAGAACAGTTTTTTCCCGAAAGCCACCACTCTGCTAAACAAATACTGTTCAACTATTACAAAGTCTGTACTACTATTACTGCTAATCTTCTCATCACTCCTTATCACCCATCCCCTCCCACTTGTAATTGTAGGATTGTAACTTTGTCCCTTGTATTCTTACGATTTATATTGACTGTTTTCTAGTATGATTTGATTGTTGATTGTATTCTATGACTATCATTAAGTGTTGTATGTTATGATTCTTGATTCTTAAAGAATGTATCTTTTCTTTATGTATACTGAGAGTATTTACACCAAGACAAATTCCTTGTGTGTCCAATCACACTTGGCCAATAAAGTATTCTATTCTATTCTATTCTATTCTATTCTATTCTATTCTATTCTATTCTATTCTATAAAAGACAGACACACACACAATTCACATGAAGATAAAAAAGAGAACAAGAGGAAGAGCATATTCAAGCCAGCAGGAGTCTATTGCTGTAAGCTAATCTTAATAAAACTAATTTTAGGTACATAAAGCATGTTTCTTAGTCCTGTAGGGCTGACACCAATCCTGCTCTAAATGCACAAGGAAGAGAAGAGGAACATGACAATAAAGCTGGAGGCTTGCAGTTTTGTTTTGAAGGTCTTTTTCCACTAGAAGCCATTCTTCACTAGACAATCATGACTAGATAACCATAGACATTTTCCACTAGAAGGGACAAAAAGGCCGTGTAAATACTAAAGGAAATTCTGGTGCTATATGGGTCCATACATTCTATATAGGCTATATTAGTAATTATATTTCAGAAAGAAATAGTAAATTATGGACATAGTGAAGTACTAGAAGAATCTTTTATTCAAATATGCTTTGGGGTTTTAATTTTTAACATTTTGTTATGTTTCTCTCTCTCTCTCTCTCCCTCCTTCCTTCCCTCCCTCCCTCTCCCTCCCTCTCTCTCTCCCTATTTTGCATGTTTTCTCTAATTATCTGCCCAAAGATGTTAGGGCTGGAGAAAGATATAAACATTGATAACAGATAAATAAATAAAGCTTTTCATGTTGGAATAGATTGCAGTTGGAAACAGGACCGGGATTTATGTTCCCCTCAGATAAAAGTTTTTCTAAGCTCTATTCACAGAGCAAAACTCATGTTATTGCTTAAGAATGCTCCCTTGGGAGATTCAGGGAGAAATAAAGGTAAGAAAAATATTGATTACTGGTGCACCATGCACATATTTTGTACAACAAACAGAAAATAAAAATACCAGTATGCAGTGACATTAATAAATTCATCCTAAAACTGAATAAGAGATTTAATTTGGCAATGTCCAATGGGAAATAGAAGACTCAGGCCCAAAGTTATTGTATACTATTAGCTTACTAAGTGATCTAGAGTCAATTATTCTTTATCAGTTTATTTATTTATCTACTTCAATTTGTATAGCTGCCCATCACAGACCAGTGACTCTGGATGGCAAACTTACATAAAAACAATTAAAGCAGTTAGAATACAATAAAAATAAATACATAGAGCAGCCAAAGATATTGTAATTCATTGGTGTCAATATAACCAGGAAATAGAGACCTTCAATTATTATTATTATTATTTATTAAATTTCTATACCGCCCCCTCTCCCAAAAAGGGGACTCGGGGCGGTGCACAGCCAATCCCTTGAGACTGCAGGCCTGGGCATATAGCCAGATTTTCAAGGTCTGCTAAAAGATCAGCAAGGCTGGAGCCATCCTAACCTCTGGAGGGAGAATGTTCCAAAGGCAGGAATTATGGCAGAGAAGGCACCTCTCCTACTTCCCACCAGTTGACATTCTTTGGCTGAGAAGACTTGGAGCATGTCCATCCTGCCAGATCAGATTGGATGGACAGAAACAACTGAAAGAAGATAGTCTCTCAGGTAATATGATCTCAAGCTATGAAGGACTTTAAAACACTTCATGATTAAACTACCTCCTCTTCCTCTTTCCTCTTCCTCCTCTTCCTCCTCGATCCTCGGAAGGACTCAATAGGTGGATAAAAATTTCAAATCTCAGCAACCATAATACTAATTGCATGATAAATTTCTACAGAACATCGAAGGGAAATGCATAAGATAAAAGCTAACAATGGCTTATATTTAAAAAAGGAATCTGAAGGCTTGATTTTGGCTGCTCAAGAGCAAGCTATTCAACTAACACAATCAAGGCCAGAATCATCAAATGATGCAAAATGCAGATTGTACAAAGTAGAGGAAGCAATAGATCATATGCTCAGCTTGTGCAAGAAGATCATATAATCTGATAAACAATGAAATAATACAATGATCAAAATGGTTCACTGGAACATCTGTAAAAATGATCATGTTCCAGTAATGAAAAATTGGTGGGAAAGTATAGCTGAAAAACTAATAAAAAATGACCAGTTTAAAATATTTTGAGATTTCCAAATACAAACAGATAAAGTCTTGGCTTGTAATACACCAAATTTAATGTGGTTGAATAGGAGAAAGTATGGATAACTAATGTGCAATAGGAATAGTACGAAGGAAGGAAGGAAGGAAGGAAGGAAGGAAGGAAGGAAGGAAGGAAGGAAGGAAGGAAGGAAGGAAGGAAGTCCTAGCATCATAAAACACATTTATAAGCTAAGGAGAATAGGACAAGAAATGCTGATAATGTTACCTAGCCTGGTAATGAAAGTTCAGAATCTAAATTGAAACAAGCTTGGAGAGCAAACCACTGCAATAGCCATAAAACACTTCTCAGTACATAAACAGCCACAGAGCTGTCAATCTCATTGGAAGATAGTGATACCTTTAGGACAAAGTGACTCTACAAATGGACCCATTCTATGCAGGGCTTTAAAGGTAACAACCAGGAATAACCCTAACAAAAGGAATAGTATAATATGTAAGATAATATGATGTAATGATATTATATAATTGAACATAATGAAATGAATTGAATGCTCCCAGATTTGTTAAAACTTAGATTCGCTTGATAAGAACTATGTAAATTTATAGTTGAGTCTAATAATGATACAATAATAATATACAATATAATATAATATGTATAATTGACTTATGTAATATGAATGTATGTTTGGAAGGGGAAGACTGTTGATATTGTGACATTGCATGAATGAAATGTACCAACCAACACGCTGTATTTTGGAAGATGGTTTCATGTTGATGTTTTATGTTTGTGTTTGTTAGTTTTGTCTTTAAAAAATAAAAAACTTTTACAAAAAAATAGGTAACAACCAGCAATTTCAATTCCACCTGGAAAGAAACTAGAAGCTAATGTAGCTCACATAGCAGAGGTGCAATGCTAATAAATCAAAGGGCACATGAAACTGTGTTTGCGCTGCCACATTCTGGATCAGTTGTAAATTCTGGATGGTCTTCAAAGTCAGTCCATGTACAGCACATTGCAATGATCTAACTGGGAAGTGACAAATGTATGAGCGATTATGAACAAGGCCTCCCAATCTAGGAATGGGCACAGGTGGCACACAAACTGCAAATGTGCAAAGGTATCCTTAACCTAAATTAGTTATCAGTTCCTCTGTGAGCTCAGGAGATGCTTCAAAGTGTGTACCAGCTCCAGTCCAAGGCCCCTTCTATCAGGCTATTCCAAGTTGCAACCCAGGCCTTGGCCAAACCATGTGTCAGAGCTTCAGGAAAAACTTCAAGTTCCCTCTGAAATGGCTCTAAGTCTATTGGTTGCCTGGAGTGGACCAACTGAATAAGTCCTACTTCCCTGCAGTGGTGTAGCCTCAGAAAATTTTATGACCAGAAGGACATCACAAGGGGTTGCTATTAATATCCCACATGGTATGAACCCTGTATGACCTGTCAGAAGATAAAAACCTAATGTGAGACCTCCTTTGTGAGTTAGACCAGTGGTGGTATTCTACCAGTTTGGCCTGGTTCTGCCGAGCTGGTAGTGCTGATGAGCAGCGGAGACTGAACCGGTTATCTCTGCCGCTCTGCTGTTGGGCCCACCCGGGCTCCCATACTCACCTTTATTCCCTGCTTTTGAAGTGCAGCTGCTTTGCACGCACAGCAGAGTGCTGCGCGGCAGCTGCTGAAGTGACAGGGAGAGTGCAGGCTTGCAGGAGGTGAATTGAAATGCTTCTGCGCCTGTGCAAAGTGCACATTTGGCACACACTCGCATGACAAAGTGTATGCACAAGTGCAAAGCGCACCCATCAAGCTAGGCCCACCGAACCAGTGGTAAAAATCTTTGAATCCCACCACTGAATAAGTGACTAAGTTGGGAGCATATACATGGTTGCTATGCACATCTGAGCCACTTCTGACTCCAGTCCCAGAGAAGGCTGGCTGAAGTCTCACCGAACCATAAACCTGGGGAATGCCATTACCAACTCAGCAACAGTGTCAAGGAGCTTGGACAGGAACACTGCTAAACTACAGCGAGGAAAATAAGTAAGAGCAGGCTCAACTGATCCCTATGGGCCAAGTCTCATATTCAAGCTATGTCTGAAACTACCAGGTGAAAACTGCCTTCCCACTTGGCCTCTTAAATTTAGTCATATTGATTATATAGCTATAATCAATAAAATAAAATAAAGCTAAGATGATTTATGGAGATTTTTTTAAATTTCCAGTTTGCTTTCCTTTTCATGGATTAATCAGTGATAAATTACATGTAATCCTAGTCATCAATAGAAAGTTTTTTTTAAAAAAGGGAGGAAAATGTGTATCATGATGAGCATAGAAGAATTATCAGTGATTTTGGAGCCCAATTTTTTACTGGATCCAAAGTGTAATGGAATCTGAGGTTTAACTTTCCACCTCCTAACAGAACATGGGAAAATTCTTTAATTGGGATATCATGGCTAGAGAAGAGAGGTTGAATCTCTCTTTCCTTTGGGTTGCAACTCCTTATACCCCCCTGGATCCACTATTACTTAACCTCCCACCCATCTAATTCTGCTTCCAATTATAAAGTTAGCTCACATTTATTTCTGCCTCCAGAATGCTTTGTTCAGCAAATTTGAGCAAAAGCCTTGGTATTTTCAAAAGTCGCAACGCTATTTTTTTTTAAAATGAAGGCAACACTATTTTATTGAGTTAGACTATCCGTGATACTCAACTATACGTCTTTTGTTTGAGACTGCAAATTAAGTAGAAGATTGAGAAATTAGGGAAAGAGAAAGGGTTCATACTCTTTTTCTCTCATGCCATCTTTTGTTTTTTTCAAAAAACCAAATTGAGCTAACCCACAAATGTCTGTCACAGTAATTAAGTTTTAGTTAATGAAATAGAATGTTTAATAATGATAATATTTTAAAATCCTCCCTGAAAAATCCAAGGATATTTATGAAAGAAAATGAGTGTCAACTTACCTCTACTTAAAGTGTTGTCTTTTTTATCTGTTAAACTCATGGCTAGGGAGGCACCATCAGGGATCTGTGGGGCAGAGGGAGAAGCGGAGTCTTATTAGGAATGAGCAAATTGGGATATTTCTGCAAAATGATTGAGAGGCATTTACCCAATAAATTTAGCAAAGAGTTAGAAACTCCATCTTAGAGTGCGTGCATTTTTCTGCAACTTGCTGCTGACAGATGCTTACAGACTCTCTCCTTTGTCTCTTCTGCCCATTATCAGATCTTTAAAATCAGATCTTTAAGATAAAACAGCTGCAAATTCATTTTATTGATTCTGCAGTTATTAAAGCCTTGGCTAATTTTTAACTACATTACACTGCATCACATTTTTAATATGCATATAAGTATTAAAGAATTCCCATTTTACATATCTGCGGAGACAACAATGTGAATTAAATGTAACCCTTAAGGTTGCAAACCTGAACACGCTGTCATAAATAAGCAGACAGACAAAGGCTTATATTGTACAAATCGTTTCTCTGTTTTTCTTACGTGGCAAAATGCCTGTGAAAAACATTACATCAGGATAATAGAAACACTGTGAATTTTACACAAAAGATCCATGAACAAGAGATGACAGAAATGTAATATTCTGATAGCAGGTGGTCTCTGCAAATTACGTATGAATTGTTTGTTATATCATTTTCCTTGCGCATTCCATAAGGGGAGGATTTTTTTTGAATTACATATTAGACTACAGACTAGTTCACAAACATAGCCACCTGTAAGATTGGATAAACATAAAGTTTAAAAGTAGGAAGGGTTTAATTGAGATCACGTAGAGACGAAAAATCATAGAATCAAAGGGTTAGAAGGGACCTTGGAGGTCTTCTAGTCCAACCCCTGCTCAAGGCCGGAGATCTTATATCATCCCAGATAACTGGTTGCCCAATCTTTTCTTGAAAATCTCCAGCAATGGAGTGCCCACAACTCCGGGAGGTAAGCTGTTCGACTGATTAATCATTCTCATTGTCAGGAAATTCCTTCTTATTTCCAGGCTGAATCTCCCTCTAACAGTGCTTCCACCTATTGCTTCTTGTCAGGGACTACAGAGAATAAACAAACACCCTCTTCCCTGTGACAGCCCTTTAAGTTTTGGAAGACTGCTTTCATGTGTCCCCTGAGTCTTCTCTTCATTAGGCTAAACATGCCTAGTTCATTAGGTGGGAGGTTGAACTAGATGACTTACAAGGTCCCTTCCATCTCTGTTAACCTTTAATCTGTAATTGTATGATTTAGCCTCCAAATCCCTTATCATTTTGTCGCTCTTCTCTGCACTCCTTGGGCTCAGTCTCTCTTTTATACTGAGGTGATCAGAACTAGAGGCAGTATTCTAATGTGGCCCAATTAGTGGAATATAGACCAGTACAGTCATATCCTGCAATGTTGATGATATCCCTCTGTTGATGCAGTGTAAGGACTGTATTGACTTTTTGGGCAGCTGCAGCAGACTGCTGACTCATACTTAAGGGATGATTCACTAGTCCTACCTACAGTTTAGGCAGATGCTGCCTATTCTATATCAATGTCTTTGATTTTTCCTGCCTATGTGCAAGACCTTACTTTTGCCACCACTCAACTGCATCTTGTTGAATAGGGTCCAATGCCCAAATCTAATCAAGATCCTTCTGAATTTTGAGTCTTTCTTCCACAGTGTTGGCAATTCCCTCCAGCTTGGTGTCATCTTCAGGTTTGATGAGTTCCTCTTCTATCCCCTGATGTAAACCATATATGAAGATGACAAAGAACACCAGGCCCAAGACAGAACCCTGAGTTACCTCACTGCATGCATGCTTCCTTCCACATAGATGTAGCTCCACTGAAGACTTCAGGCTGACTGCAGTTGGTCAGCCAACTGCAAATCCATCTGGTGGTGGTACTGTCTATCCCACATTTTTTTTATTGTATCAAGAAATCGGCTGTGGTACCATAAAAATAGTGAGAGCCAGTTTGGTGTAGTGATTAAGGCATGAGGCTGAGATGGATGACCTTGAGCCAGTCACATTCTCTCAGTTCTGGGAAGCAGGCAATAGCAAACCACTTCTGGAAAACTTTCCCCAAAAAACTGCAGGAAATTGTCCAGGCAGTCTCTGAGAATTGGGTACAACAGAACGGAAGGGTGGGTGGGTGGGTGGGGGAAACACAGTAGTAGTACATGCTCAGTCGCATGGCTATTTGTATGAAATTAGTATACGCGTGTGAAAATGCTTTGAAGAAAGGCCTAAATTATATGACTGTCACTTCAAATGAAATTGAAATTATTTTTCACAAAGGAAGTAAAAAAAAAAAACAAGCTCTTTTTGTGGGCAACCCGTGCTCCCCTAAGAGATCAATGCGAACTCTGACACTTCTGTTAAGAAGAGGAATGGTATGATTTTAATTAGGACGGATGGATGGCAGCCACTGGGAAAACGAAGCTTTTTCTTCCACGGCAATATCTTGTTTTGCATGAAAAGTGTTTAATTAGTCTTGATGTGTTGCAATATTAACGAATTTCTCGCCAGGGCAGATGTCTATTCCCCAGAAGGTCTTGTGGAGTTATGGCAACCTTCCTGCTTTGCTTCTGTTAATCCTGCTTAGGAAGCAGATCGTGGGGCCTCTGAGGGAAGCCAGGTTTAAAGGGAGAGAACTTCTTGGAGCAATGACACTTCTTACCTTATAATGTCCTAAGGTGTTCAGTTTTTTCCTGCCATCTTCCATCACGGAAGTGTCATCAAGGTCCCGGAGGATGTAACTGTCAGTGCTTGTGGCAAACCATTCTAAAAAAAGAAAATGGAAAAAGTAAGAAAGTTGTCTGGAATACAGCAAGTGTTAGTTAGCAAGAATATAAATCACTTTTCTTATTTTGATGCCACATTTTGTGATTTGGGAAATGAGTACTCCTGTAGCGAGCTCTGGGGACTTAAAGAGCATTTTTATTCCATTAAACTCACATGTGAGTAACCATGGTAGGAAATCTTTTAAGAGCATTGTAAGTAGGTAATTTGTAATCCCTGTACTCTACTTGGATGTTATGACCCTCTTTGTCCCATCTATACCAATAAAAATATTGTCATACTTAGAGAATATGCAAAAAAAAGATGTCTGAAGGAAGATTTTCTAGCACTCTCATTGACAACTACCTGGATTTTAAAAAAAGTACAGCAATTGCTTTTGCTGTCTAACCCTGAATGCTTTTATATAGAAATTCAGCTAATTTCAAACATGAACAACTTACTAAAGAGAACGTAAATAAAGATAAAAAATCTATTAATTAATTGTAAAGCTAGCATTTTTTCCTCAGAACTTGTTTGTTTTAAATTTCAGAGGAGGGAAACTGCTGAGCTCCCTGTGAACATCACCATTTTCTCTACACTCCCCCAGCATTTAAATTTGGAAATAAAGCTTGCTACCTTTGCTTCTGACAAGATCTCTTTTTTAGTTTTTGGCAATTATTAGCAACAGTACTTTATGTTCCAGTTGCTGTTTTGCTGAACGTGACCAAGAGGCACATCTGGGGACATTGCTGAAAGTTAGCCCTCAGTGTTTTATTTGATGGTTTGGTCATTCAATATTTATTTATTTAGCAAATTTATATTGCCGCCTACTCGCACATGGTGACTCAAGGCGGCTTACAACGATATAAAAACACCGTACATAAGAAATAAAAATAATAAAAGGAAAAATAATAAAATAACAACACACACACATAGCGACAACACACATTCATACTAGATATTTAATGGGCTCCAACACACTTTGGGTTCCCCAGCAGAATCACATCTTCAGGGCCTTCCAAAATAGTGTTAGAGTGGGGGCCATTCTAATCTCTAGGGGGAATGACATTCCAGAGAGAGGGAGCCACCACAGAGAAGGCCCTTCTTCTGGGTCCTGCCAGATGTATCTCCTTAATGACATCTCTATTTATTAAATTTTTATATATACAAGAACACACACACACACACTTCACCTTAATTCAACCCATCTCTGTCATTTTTCATTCCTGGTGGCATTCTAGGTTTGTGGAATATTTTGCTTGTATGTAACATAAGCACTTTTAATGGCAAAGTGAATTTTTGAAAACAAACAAAATAAATACCAAATCTTTTAAAGCACTGCTTAATTCCCAAGCAACGGAACAAAGAAATACACTAATGGAATATATTCCATGTCTGAGCATTATCTTGTATATGATGAGCATTCATATCCAACAGATTAAAAAAAACTGGTGTTTCTGAACAAAAAAAAACTTACTTACCTAGGTCAACATCTTCCACTCTTGGCCATTGGGAGTATGGAATATTCTTGCAAAAGGCTTCAAGTATTTTCTCTTTAACTTGACTGAGAGTATCTGTATCCATTACTCGAACACTCAGAGAGTCCATTCCACAGCCTTGGAAAGACACATTAAGATTCTGTGGAGGAAGACGATTGCTAAGGTTGTAGATGATATGCACAAGTTATAAGACATAAAAAGCCTGTGGACCATAGACTCCAAGAATTCTTAGCAAATCTAGCTATCATATATTAAAAGAAAGGGGGGGAGATGAATTTTAAAACTAAAACACTGATTTATAGTTCAGTAAATTCAGTATCGACTGTTTTATTCAAGGCAGTATGAGAACATTGTAAGCTCCCTTTGAACTGTCTGTCTATGAACTTAAGGTCTGAAATACAGGAACCATACAATGCACTTGCCATTTTCTTCCATAAATTCACTTTTAGTACCAGTGAATATGGGTATAATGAATGGCAACTGATAACTTTGTCTAAGAATGATAATGAATTCTCTCTCTCTCTCTCTCCCAGAGGGAGGGAGAGAGGGAAAGAGAGTAACGTAGAAGTACTACATAATAAATGACCTTGGTTCTTCTCTGGGCTAAGTAGAAATTACATTTAGTAACCTGAGCTCCTGTGTCTCTTTGTTGCTACCACTGCTGCATTGACATAGTTCTCTTAAATATAAGCAGATAAAACCTAGACATGTGTCTTAACTTAACTACCTCAGACTGCAAATGAGAGTTGATATGATGAAATACTTCTCTACAAGACAAAAAACACCCCCACACATTAAAAAAACACATTAGGGAGAAAGCTTTGCTAAAATCACCCTGCCTTGTATCTTAGCTTATTAAATATAGTTGGATTTTTAAAAAATACTGAAGAGCAATCAAATACATCTTTAAATGAAGTTGGACATGACATAGTTTAAGAAAGCTTTAGTTTATTTTGCCCTTTGGAATAATCAGACCCATGCAGCATTTGTAGCAATAAGAAGGTATTTATGAGAATTTGCATATATAAACCATATTGTTACATTTTTGTGCTCCTTTTGAATTAAGTAGCTATAATATACTAGCTAGTTGGAGCAAAAGACATCAAGAGAGAAAACTTTTTTTTTTTTACCATTTGGGAATAGACATCAGCTGAAGATTACTCTTGAACATGTCAAGATTCCATTCCTGAATATTTTATTCAGGGTTTTATTCCATTAAAACAATATTCAGCTAGAAGTAGTGTGACTACATATAATCATGTACGGTATGTTCATAAAAAATGTGAAATAGAAGTGTTCCAAATGTATAGTTGGTGATATCTTACGAATATGATTCCCCAAGAGCATTTTATTTTATTTTATTGTTATTCTGCCTTTGGATGAAATCAAGCTGGGGTCAGTGGTGGGATTCAAATTTTTTTACTACCAGTTCTGTGGGCGTCACTTGGTGGGCGTGGCAGGGGAAGGATACTGCAAAATCCCATTCCCTCCCCACCCCACTAACCTCCTTTCCAGCTCCGTTCTCCTGTGCAGGGCAATAAAAGAAGACCCAGCTGGGAGGCAGATAATAGAAGGGGGCAGGGTGAATCAGAGGTGGTATTTGCCGGTTCTCCAAACTACTCAAAATTTCTGCTACTGGTTCTCCAGAAGTGGTCAGAACCTGCTGAATAGCACCTCTGAGTGGGGTACATTTCTAATGCTCCAACTTCCTATTTTGCATACTACAACAACCTATGACAAGAGTTGGGCTGAAAGAGAATGATTGGCCCAAAGACAACTAGTCTTTGACTTAGGACCACAACAGAGCACAAAATTTCTCCTGTTAAGTGAATCTTGCCCTATTTTACAACTTTTCTTGCAGTAGTTATTACATGAATTACTGTAGTTGTTATGTTAGTAACGCAGTTGTTAAGTGAATTTGGCTTCCCAATTGAGTTTGCTTGTCAGAAGGTAACAAAAGGGGATTACATGACCCTGGGATACTGCAACCATCATAAATATTAATCAGTTGCCAAGCAATTGAATTTTGATCACATGATCATGTGGATGCTGCAACACTCAGCCATAAGTGTGAAAAACAGTCATAAGTCATTATTATAACTTCAAATGGTCACTAAATGAACTCTTGCAAGTCAAAGACTACCTGTATGATGTCTTTTGTATTGCATACATTCAGTCCTACATATCTGAAAGTCTTATAAACCAGAGCTATTAAGAGATGAGAAGTGTAAAAGTTTAATGAATTATAATTATTGTTATGAGGGCAGGTTAGGTTTGTACCACTGTTCCCTGATATCAACTACTCAATATACTGTCATAGGTATTGCAAGTTGTAAACAGTTCTTCTTGTATCATGGGAACATATTTTTATTTATGCATTTTCAAAAAAAAAAATCCATTGTGAACTGTTTATGTGCTACTAACAATATCTCTGAATAGAATTGTGCATTCATTTTTTATTTCAGTCACTAGTAAACAAAGACTCAATTACATTCCCCCAATTTATTCCTATGGGGTTATTCATGAAAGATAAATCTGCCCTTCAATTCTGCATTGTAAATTATTGTTTAGTTAGGAACAGGGATATGGCAATAAAGCAAAGGGTTCAGTTCCCCCAAAACTGTTCTCATTTAAACCATCGTAGCTTTTGAGTGAGCCCACTGATTCTGGAACAACTCTTCTAGATTTCTACAATCGCAGTTGAATGCAGAGTTTATTTTTCATTTTGCAGATATTTGACTGCTGCATTTACTAACAGGCTGAATTTAACACATTCCTCCACCTAGCACGGCTTATAATCAGCATAATGTTTTAGTAGAATTACAAAATAGCATAATTTTTCTGTACAATTTCTGTAATGTTTGTATTAAAAACCTTGAATAACTAACAACTGTTTTCATCAGCTATGAAATGATGATTCGATATATACTTTGTCTTTCAGGTCTTAGCAACACTGATATTTTAAAGAATTGCATATTTCATATATGTTTGCACAATTGCTATCATCTGTAATACAGAATAGGTAGCAATATTTGGACAAGAGGTATCGAATTTACACAATTCCTAAGAAAACTGTACTTTGGATACATTCCGACTTGTCAACCTCAATGATTTTGGAGTTTGGCTAGTTATCTCACTAGACATGATCAATTTTCAAAATCTATCTTTTCTAATACACTGTCATGGCTGCCATTCTACTAGCCAAGCATCACAAGCTGACAGCCTGACATTAGCAACGGGGTGGAGGGGGGAAGAGGATTGGAATGTAGGGAGGAATAGGGGGGGAGGGGGGGCTGAGAAACACCAACTAGCTCAAAGTCACAAATCAGAATGGAATTTGTGAACTGAGGGTCCATTACCAAAAAATATACAAACATCCAATTGGACATTAATTGATAACAGGGAGATGGCTGGGGAAAAAGGAAATCCCATTGTTTTACCTTTTTGTATGCGAAAATGCCAGATCCAATTTTGCTATGGTAACCACTTATGCTTTAGTAAAGTATACTTGTGGTAAAACAATGGGTTAGGAGTCTTTCTTTGCTAGATGACTGAGTGGAACAATTGACATGCATAAACTTAAATTGGAAAACACTCCTCTCCCAAATCCTTCTGTATATAATATTGCCCCCAATTCAAGGAGAATTGATATGTCATTGGGGCTGCTGTTACTAAAAAAGCCAATGACATACCTTTTTGAAAAAAAAAACAAAAACAAACCCAGACTTGTAAGTGAAAAAACGAATTTAGTTTGGGAAGAAGTTTTCTAATCTCACGGGAGCTTGCTAACTGAACGAACACTTAGAAAAATCATGATTTGATCCCTGCTGTCCCTTTTGTCTCTGGTCACAGTTTCAACCACTTTGTCTATCAAGGGAATAAGTAACCTTAGTGGTGGTTGCTTAGGAACAGGGTGCATTTTTGAATTTCAGAACAGAGATGCATACTCAGAAAGAGGTATCCCTGTTGCATCAAACTTGCTTTCAAACCTTAAGGTGTCCTGGTTACAAAAGCCTCATAGGCAACTGTAAAAGTAACAAATACATTTTTATTAAAAACAAAAGAAAAAAGGAGATTCTTACCCTTGGCTTTGCTTCAATGTTTTCTCTCAATAACCATTCTTCATTAAGTGTGTATCTTGCTTTTCCAGTGATGGCATCAATAGATCCTTTATTGATCTGTTGTTTAATAGCACACAACAGCAGGAAAAAAGGCTCCCCAACTGTTTCCTATTAGATGAAATAACAAGCTATAATTTTCTGAGCATAAACTAACAGTGGACTTTTTAAAATAACTTTGTCCATATATACAAAGGGTAATTCACACCTCTAGTTGTAATACTAGTGTATTACAAAGTAGACCCAAAGAGCTACTTATCACCCTACAAAAGCAAATAAAATTATTCACTTATGAAAAGGTTTAAGAATCAACATGAATGCATTCAGGCTGAAAAATTATAGTACAGGAACAACTATACAATTTAGCTTTGTTCAATATCCTGTGCAACTACAATATTTATATGGGCCTCTACTGAGAAGATAGATATCTATGGTGATCCAATGGTTTAGGGTGAGCTTTCATCAATATGTTGATGATCCCCAGCTTTGTATCTCCTGCCTGAGTGATGCTATGGACATCTTATTGCAATGCCTGGAGGTTGAGGAGCCTGGATGGGCACTTTGGGTTTAGACTCAACCCAAGCAAGTTTGTGGCTTTGGATGCTTCCTGCATAAAGTGGCACTGCCTCAGATGAACTTGGTGTGTAATTTGGGTGTCCTTTTGGATTCACAACTTCTGCTGGAGCAGGTGGTAGTAATGAGGGCATTTGCACCCTTTGGGTGCACCAACTGCACTCATACCTGTATTAGGAAGCTTTGTTCATTGTCTCTCATTTATTAATTAATTTATTTTATTATTAATTCAATTTATATACCGCCCCCCTCTCCCCAAAGGGACTCGGGGCGGTGAACAGCCAATAAAAACACATATACAGAGCACAAATACAAGACACAACATAATAATATTAAAATTTAAAAAACTGAATATAATGTGGCTCTAATTAAAATATAAACAAGTATTAAAAGAGATTAAAACCAGGTTAAAATTTAAAAAACCCCTAGGCCAGTCCGGCCTGCCAAAATAAGTGCGTTTTGAGTAACCGACGGAAGGCCATGAGATCAGGGCGGCCCTTACCTCCGGGGGTAATTCATTCCAGAGAGGGGGTGCTCCCAATGAGAAGGCCCACGCCCTCGGGGTCGCCAGCCGTCCAGCCGGTGGCACCCCGAGGAGACCAACTCTATGGGAGCGTACCGGTCGGTGGGAAGCCAATGGTGGCAGGTGGCGGTCTCGCAAATATCCCGGTCCCGAGCCATGGAGCACTTTAAAGATAGTGACCAAGACTTTGAAGTGCACCCGGAGGGCCACCGGGAACCAATGCAGCACGCGCAGAAGTGGCGTAACATGGGAGCCCCTAGGAGCTCCCATTACCACCCTCGCGGCTGCATTCTGCACCAACTGGAGCCTCCGGATGCTCTTCAAAGGCAGCCCCATGTAGAGAGCATTGGCATAGTCTAGGCGGGAGGTCACCAGGGTGGAAGTGACCGTGCGAAGCGCATCCCGATCCAGAAAGGGCTGCAACTGGTAGATCCTACGGACCTGTCCAAAAGCCCCCCTGGCGACGGCCGCCACATGGTCTTCCAATGACAGCCGTACATTCAGGAGGACACCTAGATTGCAGGCCCTCTCTGTGGGGGCAAGAATTTCCTCCCCCACAGCCAGCGATGGAACCAGCTGGCTGTACCGGGGTGCTGGGAAGCACAGCCACTCAGTCTTAGATAGGTTGAGCTGAAGCCTGTTCCGCCCCATCCAACACCGCACAGCCTCCAGGCACCGGGTTATCACTTCGACGGCTTCATCGGGGTGGCCCGGGGTAGAAATGTACAGCTGAGTATCATTAGCGTACTGATGGAACTCTACCCCAAAGCCACGGATGATCTCACCTAGCGGCTTCATATAAATGTTGAACAGAAGGGGCGAGAGCACCGACCGCTGAGGCACCCCGCAAACCAGGGGCCTCGGGGCTGACCTCTGCCCCCCTGCCAACACAAATTGTGAGCGGTCAGAGAGGAAGGAGGAGAACTACCGCATAACGGTGCCTCCCACTCCCAACCCCCCCAGCCGCTGCAATAGGATACTGTGGTCGACAGTATCAAAAGCCCCCAAAAGATCTAAGAGGACCAGGACAGAGGAATAACCCCTGTCACGGGCCCTCCAGAGATCATCCACCAATGCGACCAACGCCATCTCTGTGCTGTGCCCAGGCCTGAAGCCCAATTGGCGTGGATCCAAATAGACAGCTTCATCCAAGTGCCGGGGAAACTGTTGTGCCACCACACTCTCAACAACCTTCGCCATAAAACGAAGGTTGGAGACAGGATGATAATTAGATAACAAAGTTGGGTCCAGGGACGGTTTCTTGAGGAGGGGTCTCACCACCGCCTCTTTCAAGGCGGCGGGTAGATATCCCTCACTCAAGGAAGCGTTAATAATACCCTGAAACCAACCTCGTGTCACCTCCCAGGTGGCCAACACCAGCCAGGAGGGACACGGGTCCAATAAACATGTGGTCGCATTCAGTCCACGCAGCAACCTGTCCACGCCTTCGGGGGTCACAGGATCAAACTCGTCCCAAATGACTGTTTCAAGTTCCGCCCCCGTTCCCCCACCCAGAGCTGCCCATTCAGAGTCCAACCCATCCCGGATCTGAGCGATTTTATCCACCAGGAACTTTGAAAAATCCTCAGCCTGTCCCTGCAAGGGGTCCTCCCGCGCTCCCCCTTCCAAGAGGGAGCGGGTCACTCTAAACAGGGCAGCCAGGCGGTTTCCTGCGGACGCAATAAGGGTGGAAAAGTAAAGACGCTTTGCCACCCTTATCGCCACTAAATAGGTCTTGATAAAAGACCGTAAAAGTGTTCGGTCGGGTCCGGAGCGAGTAGTCCTCCAAATACTCTCCAGGCGTCTTTTCCGGCGCTTCATCTCCCTCAGCTCCGCGGAAAACCAGGGGGCCGAGCAAGAGCGGTGCCAGGTCAGAGGCCGCAAGGGCACGACCCGGTCCAGGGCCCCAGCCACCACCCTTTCCCAGGTGGCGACTAGGTCCCCCACTGAGTCATGAGTTCGAATGTCGGGATATGGCCCAAGCTCCATCAGGAACCTATCTGGATCCATCAGGCGCCTGGGGCGGTACCAACGTATTTGGTCCGCCTCCCTGCGATGGGGAGGAGCGGCCTGGAAGTCCAGCCTAAGGAGCGAATGATCTGACCATGACAAGGATTCAACAGAAACATCCCCAACACCCAGATCATCCTGCCACTGTCCAGAGACAAAAACCAGATCCAGAATGTGATCCCCAGTATGCGTGGGTTCCTTAATTAATTGGGTCAGGCCCAAGGCTGTCATGGAAGCCAAGAACTCCTGGGCAATCCCCGAGGCCCCACCGGCCGAAGGCAGGTTGAGATCCCCCATGACCATCAGCCTGGGGGTCTCAACCGCCAGACCAGCTATGACCTCGAGGAGCTCAGGCAGGGCCAATGTCACATAGCAGGGAGCCAGGTATGTGATCAAAAGGCCCATCTGAACCCCGGAACCACATTTAACAAACAGGGACTCACATCCGGTCGTCTGAGGAACAGTGGATTCCCTAGGATCCAGATCATCCCGAATAATTACCGCAACCCCCCACCCCTCCCCTGGGCCCTTGGCCGTTGAAAAACCCGAAACCCGGCTGGGCACATTTCTACTAGAGGGACACCCCCCTCCTGTCCCAGCCAGGTCTCGGTAATGCCAGCCAGGTCCGCACCCCCCTCCGTGACAAGATCGTGAACAAGGGGGGCTTTATTCACTACGGACCTGGCATTGCAAAGCATCAGCTGAAGGCCCGGGGCCCGATCATTCAAACAACTCAGGGGGCGAGACATGACCTGGGGGCCGGAGCACACCACCGCTTGTAAATAGCGGGGGCGGGCTCCCATAACTTGATAAGACCCCCTGTCAGCACCATACCTGCCTCTCCCACCGATCGTAGGGATAGCCCTTTCATCCCCCTCCCCAGAAGAAGACCCCATCTTCGGATCGACCGTCCCCGATCCCAAGGCCTCCCGGTCGCAGGCATGCCCCGGTCCGGCCTTATCCCCAGACGGGTTGTCCCCCAAACCCAGTCTGGGCCCCCTCCCTAACCCAAATAATAAATTCCCTTTCCCTAACCCCATTAAAAATTTCGTCAAGAATTTAAATAATTTAAAAGACCCCTTAAAATCCCTATAATTAAAACCCCCAGCTGCGCCATGTCTCCTCTCTGGTACCCAAGAACCATCCTCGAGTTATGACAGGGAAAGGTCTGAGGGCCACACCTGAGAAAGGGGGGCATTCCTCAGGGCCCACAGTTCGGCTGCCGAATAAATAGACTTCAGTTTTTCATCACCTCTGGGCAGTAAGGCCTGATCACGAAGCAAGGGCCAGAATAAGATGTCCTGTAAAGGAAGAGATCCTCTACCCCTATGACCCTCTCACGGTCACTGGGGAGTCCTGGTGATAATAGGCCCACCATCCTCTCACGATGGTGAGGGACCAGATCACACGGACCACAAGGTGGAGGTTAAAGTTCAACCCTCTGTCCTCTCACAACAGTGGGGAGAGAGATGATATACAACGCCATCGTCCTCTCACCACGATGACAGTCTAAAAACCTCCTCCTCTGGCACCTTTCTCCTGGTCAGGGATAGTCAGATAAGGGCATTTGCTGGCTGGTGGGAGATGTTGTTCCACTAAGGGTGACAATGGCCTGGAATTGATGATAATCAGCAAACAAGTTTCCAGAGCTCACACAGGAAAAGCAACGATGTCAAACGCTGCCAGGCAAAACGCTACAAGTAAAAGAGGGCGACGAGGCAAGACAGCAAATGCCAGCAGCCTCGACCATCCACTAAAGTGAGAGTGAGAGGGGATCGCAGCAAAACAAACCTCAGCCGATTCTCTCACCTAGAATTCAAATATCCCGCCATCCAAGATGGCGGGCGCAGCTGTAGTCCCGCAAGCTCGGCGTCACAGACCCACCACTCGGCCGTCGCGGCTCCGACACACTCCAGGATGGACTCAAGGCGACGGCCGGGTCCACCCCTATCAGCTGGCAGAAGACCAGGGGGGAAAACCTCTTCCCCCGACGTCCTCCACCCAGATCGAATGAAGCCCTCCGGAACATCTCCATCGCAACAAGCAAACCTCGGCCGATCCTCTCGGCTGGAATTCAAATATCAGCAGCTGTAGTCCTGCAGGCTCTCATGCCTTGTAACCTCCCATTTGGACTAGTGCAACATAATCTACATAGGGCTGCCCTTGAGAAGCATACGTACAGGACCACCTGCTGCCACCAACGGCCTCCCGCCGCCCAGTGCGCTCCCACAGAGTCGGCCTCCTCGGGGTTCCGCTGGCTGGGCGATGCTGGTTGGTGGCCCCAAGGGTGCAGGCCTTCTCTGCGGGGGCTCCCTCCCTTTGGAACGACTTGCCCTCGGAGATAGGGGCCATCACCGACATTCAGACCTTCCGGTGCGCAGTAAAGACCCACTTTTTTCAACAGGCCGGCCTGGCCCAATAATTAATTGTGGGGTTTTAAATTTGGTATTTTAAATTTTTACCTGTTTTTATACATTTTGATAATTTTATAACTCGGCCATTAATTTAATCATTTTAAATTGCTTTTAACTGTACAATTTTTTATATCTTGTTTCTATTTTTATCTGGCTGTACACCGCCCTGAGTCCCTTTTTTGGGAGAGGGGGCAGTATAAAAATCTAATAAATAAATAAATAAATAAATAAATATAGAAGCTTCAGCAGGGGCAGGATGTAACTGCACAGGTTCTAAATGGTGTTGGCTACATGACACATTAACATCATTGGTTTGGAGCCATCATTGTTTGCAAGTGTGTTTTCAGATGCAAGTTAACTGATTGTCAACTTTAAAGTCTTTCATGGCTTGAGACCGGGTTATCTGAGGGACCCAGTTGTTTTACCCATCCAATCTGGCCCACCAAGACTTGTTGGCTGGTGGGGACCAAGCGATGTGTCTTATAACCCCTGCTCTATCAAACATTCTCCCTCCAGAGATTAGAATGAACCTTACCCTGTTGGTCTTTTGAAAGCCCTTGAAGACATGGCAATGTACCAGGATCCAGGGCCCTGAGTATGTGAAGGGTCCTATTTCCCAGTTATGTTGACACCAACAGAGTATAATATCTCTTGGCTGCTATTGGTATTTCATTTCTTTTATGTATCATGTTTTAATTACTTTAACTGTTTTTGATTGTTTGCTGCTCAGAGTTACTGTTTTGAGAGGGATGGCTATATTGACTAACTAACCAACCAACCAAACAACAACCAACTTTTAAAAATGAAATTTCCACAGACTTTTAATTCAGTACTTACTTTATATGGCAACATTCAAATTGGATAGCAGTAACTTTATTAACATTGTCTGTATTAGATTTTTAAATCATCCAAAGGGAATTTTTCTGATTAAATTCATATCAACTTCAGAAAGCCCTCTTAATTTCCTTAGTTAATAGTAATATTTGTTTCATTCATTAAATGGTGTATTTAATTTTGTGATACAACTTCATCTCTCCCTAATGAATATCTAACTGCTCTAGTACAACTATTATAAAAATGTTTTAGAACTCCATGTGATCAACATCTGTTCGTTCAAATTCCTTACTAATATTACACACCACTACTGGAACAAGGTAATTAGTAGTTTTCATTCAATTGGTCTTGGACAATATAAATACGGCTGCGCATGCATGTATTCCATCTGTTTTGTAGTGCCAAGATTTAATTTTTTCTCAGCATAATTTCTTCCAATAAAATGATAATAAAGTGGTATTATATGTCAGATGATGATATTAAATCATTCCCATTTCATGGGGAGGGTTCCCCCACACAACACTTACCTCCATTTACCTACAATTCTATTTCTTTCAGAAGGAAAAGAGAATAGTTGGATAATCTATTCTGAGGGGTAGCAGTAGGAACTCTCTGAGCAATCCAGGAGCTCCTCCTAGGTTAGTATATTTAGTACTATTCCTTTAGCTTCGCTTATAAAGTTGGAGAGTATAAAGTTTCAAGAATGCTTCTTGAGTAAGCTGATTTTGCTATGAAGCTACAGTGGCCTAGTGAGTAGTTATACACTAAATTTAGACCCAGCCTCTGAAAAATCAAGGTCAGATATGCATTCCGGATCAACAGTAGATTCAGATTTAAGTTCCTTCTCCAATACATCAACACCCTGTCCTCCAACAAACAAGGCTAAACCTCCACACAAAATCTATTAAAGTCTGAGAGACAAAATACGTGTCAATCATACAGCTGCTTCCAAAGCTAGTGAATGTGCTTTATGAGAAGGCCACGCTGACAGAACTGGTATTTATTGCCATGGCATCAAATATACTGCATCTGATTAAACAGAGTGCATGAGTTTTTTCTACTTTGTTGTGAAAGATATTGCTGTAAAGAAAACTAGGGCTTTTCAGCCACTGCTGCAGTTTTTTTCCCAACAGTTTAAAGGCAAGGGTTACTGCTGAAGAAAGAACTACAAAATGTAGCCATTATGTGATTTTTTTCTTTTTCTTGTTATTTGGGCTACGAATCACATTTAAAAATGGAAAAGGAAATACATAGAAAACAATTGCTGATGAAATAGCATTGCTTGGAATGTTTTACAAAATTATTGTGGGAAATAGGTTTGGAAATAACTTGGCTTTTTATTGTGTGAGAAAATGATTAATAGGTTTCCTTAAAAGGAAAAAATCCATTGTATTCGTTGTTGTTGTTTTAATTAGACATTTTGACTGGTGATTGTAATATGGTTCCTTCAAAGTAATTCTGAACATAAAAATAACTTGCATGAATAAAAATAGCAAATTGGCATCTTTCTTTCAAATGTTCCTTATATGATGTTTTCAAGCTGCTTCTCTATATGCCTCAACCTAAATGGCCACTTGAAAAACATAAAATGGAATATAAGGCAAATTAATACGCTATTCTTATACGAATACAACTATATGCTATACTATAAAGTAGCTGGTTCAAGCACAGCATGTTGTACAAACACAATGTATTGTGATAATTCTAGAAAGCAAAGTTTTCATGGTTTAGTATATGTATATCATCATCATAATGTTAGAAAAGTTTGTATACCATCTAAACTCAAGATTATGGAACCATGTTAAAATGAGCTATAAAATGCCTAGAATGCAAACAAACAAAATCTATTATGTTTTATTCTAAAAACTTCAAGCAGTTACAAAGTAAGGCAGTCTTTATGCAAGGACTACTTGTACACTGAACTTTGGTAAATCTAAGCCTCTTGGAGGAACATCACAATTTATTTTTTACTTAAATACAGAATAACTTCCTTACAACTTCATCATTTTATAAACATTATGGCAAATGAAATGAAATGAAAATGAAAATGGTTCAGAACCAGGTTTGTTAAAAATAACCGTATTTAAGATTCTTGTTAGTATATTTGCTTTTTTGCTTCTGTCATGTTTCTTGTTTTCAATGCTAAAAGAATTTCGAGGTGTTGAAATACAGCTGTAAGACATTGATTTATACTTAACCACAATTAGTATAGATCGTGCTTATACATACATTCAAATTCAAGTTATCTAATCTATTGCAAACTGTTATTTAACAATTATAGCATTTCAAAATGGCGGCCGGAGGACGTGTCTCGGAGGAGCTCCGTCACGGCGGCCGAATTTCGGGGTAGGTTTCCCTCCCCACAGGTCCCCACCGGTGGCAGGGGTGGCTAAAGGACCGGGGGGGTTTGGCGATCCCGGAGGGGCTGCCCGGGGACGTTGAGCCTGGCGCCGAAGGCTGGAGGCTGTAGCCGAAGCCGAAGCCGCCCGGACAATCTTCAAGCAGCGGAGGCCCTGCCGCGGCCGAGTTTTAGCTGCCGCGACTGATGTGGGGCAGTGCTGGCCTGGCAGAGGTGTCGGAGGTGACGATGGAGCCTGCGGTGGGGCCGTCAGTGGAGCCGCTGTTCGCGACTGCCCGGGCCGTTGCTGGGGTGGGCTTCGGGCGTCGGAGGCCCTGCCAGGGCCGGTTTTTGACCGCCGCGGTTGGAGTCGGGCGACGGCAGTCTTGCCGCGGTTGGGCTTGGGTGAGACTGCAGGCCACGGAGTGTGGAGAGACGGGGCCGCTGGATGGCGGCCTGGGCCACCCCGGTGGCTGCCCCGGTGATGTCTGGGCGGCGGCGGTGTGGACGGCCCTGCTACAGCTGGACTTCGCCATGGCGGCTGTTGCGGGTGGCGCCGTGGCGGCCGTGAGGGGCGTTGTGACGGCCGAAGATGGGGCGGCGGTGGCTGCGGAGGAGAGGACTGGGCAGCCACGACTGAGATCTTGCCCCGATTGGGTTCTGGCCATGGGACGGGCTTTGCCCGTCGTGACTGCCGTGGGTGGCACTGCGGCGATCGCACGGGGAGGAGCCTGCCCCTGGCCGCCGAGGCGGCCGTGGGTGGCGCCACGGCGGCCTTGGATGACATCTGGCCTCGGTCGTGGGAGAGGACTTGGAGCCCCCGGTGCCCTCGGCAGTTGGGACTTTCTGACTCGATGGCGGTGGCGGCGGTTCCAGTGGCAGCGGCTATGGCTTCGGTGGCTCCAACGACGACAGGGACCAGCTGGCTACGGGGACAACGTTGTTTGGTGCTGTCCCCTCGGTTTCAACAGCGGAGGCGAGGACGGTGGCCGGGTGGCACATGGACACTACCCGAACGTTTTCGGACTAGACCTCAGTCCCGACCAGTGGGGCCCCTGCGTTGCCAGTGTTGGTCAGGGGAGGCCCAGTTGAGGACGCCATTAAGATATTCCTCTGAAGACCTGTGGGCCTTGAGAAATGCCCCCCTTTCTCTTAAGTGGCCCTCTAAACTTTCAAAGACATTTCTCAAGGACGGATCCTGGGATCCGGAGAGATGATGTGGCCGCAAGAAGCGCTTGAGGGAGGGTTTTTCTTTACGTAAATTTTTATCTAGATTTTTATTGGGGTTAGGGATGGCCGGGCGGGGGTTGGGGGACAACCCGCCTGGGGCTGGGGCCAGGCCGCGGGTGAAGCGTTGCCGGGAGGTGCTGGGGTCGGGTGGGGCCGTATTGAGGATGGGAGTTGTTTCGGGGAGGGTGAAATACAATCTATTAGCACGGTGAGCGGGAGAGGCAGATTTGGCAGTTATAGGGGGCCATATCCTGTATTGGGAGCGCGCCCCCGCTGTTTGTGTGTGGTGGCACGCTCCGACCCCCTTGCCATGTCCCGTTCCCCGGGTGGTCTGAGTGATCGGGTCCTGGGCCTTCGGCTGATGTTGTGTAACGCCAGGTCCGTCATTAACAAGGCCCCTCTCATTTACGATTTGATCTGTGAGGGGGGAGCGGACCTGGCGGGTATTACCGAGACCTGGTTGGGCCAAGAGGGAGGAGTTCCTCTGGTGGAGATGTGCCCAACTGGGTTTCGGGTCTTTCATCGACCGAGGGCTCAGGGGAGGGGTGGGGGGTTTGGAGGTGGGGGCGTGGGAGGATCCCTTACAGCGACGGGCTGAGGATTTTTCTAGATTTCTGCAGGACAAAATCACTCAGATCCGGGATGAGTTGGACTCTGACTGGGCATCTCCAGGCGGGGGGGCGGGGAGGTCATTTGGGATGAGTTTGATCCTGTTACTCTGGAGGATGTGGACAGGATACTGGGGGGGCTTAATGCCACCACTTGTTTATTGGACCATGCCACTCCTGGTTGGTCTTGGCCACTCGGGAGGTGACACGAGGCTGGTTTCAAGGATTAACGCTTCCTTGAGAGAGGGGCTTTTACCCGCCGCCTTGAAAGAGGCGGTGGTTCGGCCCTTCCTCAAGAAACCGTCCCTGGATCCAGCATTATTGTCGAATTATCGTCCGGTCAGCAACCTCTGCTTTGTGGCGAAGATTGTTGAGAGTGTGGTGGCACATCAGCTCCCTCAGTACCTGGATGAAGCGGTATATCTAGATCCCCTCCAATCGGGTTTCAGGCCTGGACACAGCACGGAGACGGCATTGGTCGCGTTGGTGGATGTTCTCTGGAGGGCCCGGGACAGGGGTTGTTCCTCTGTCCTGGTCCTGTTAGATCTCTCAGCGGCTTTTGATACTGTCGACCACAGTATCCTATTGCAACGGTTGGGGGGGTTGGGAGTGGGAGGCACCGTTTTATGATGTTTCTCCTCCTTCCTCTCTGACCGTTCGCAATTTGTGTTGACAGGGGGGCAGAGGTCGACCCCGAGGCCCCTATTATGTGGGGTGCCTCAGGGGTCTGTGCTCTCGCCCCTGCTGTTCAACATTTATGTAAAGCCGCTGGGTGAGATCATCCGTGGTTTCGGGGTAGAGTTCCATCAGTACGTTGATGACACTCAGCTGTACATCTCTATTCCGGGCCACCCCAACGAAACCCTCGAAGTGATGACCCGGTGCCTGGAGGCCGTGCAGAGTTGGATGGGTCTTAACAGGCTTCGTCTCAACCCGCCCAAAACCGAGTGGCTGTGGTTTCCTGCGCCCAGATACAGCCAGCTTGTTCTGTTGCTGGCCGTGGGGGGAGAAATTTTGACCCCCATGGAAAGGGCTAGCAATCTAGGTGTCCTCCTGGACGTATGGCTGTCTTTAGAAGATCACATTACGGCTGTCGCCAGGGGGGCCTTTTGTCAGATTCGTCTGATTTACCAGTTGCGGCCCTTTCTGGATCTGGACGCACTTCGCACAGTCACTTCCGCCCTCATCATCTCCCGCTTGGACTATTGCAACTCTCTCTACATGGGGCTCCCCTTGAAGAGTGTCCGGAGGCTGCAGTTGGTCTAGAATGCGGCCGCGCGGGTGATCTTGGGAGCCCCTCGGAGCTCCCATGTAACACCGCTTCTCCGTGGGCTGCATTGGCTTCCTGTGGCCTTCTGGATCCGATTCAAGGTGGTATTGATCATTTTCAAAGCGCTCCATGGCTTGGGACCTGGGTACTTACGGGACTTCCTGCTGCCATCAACAGCCTCCCGCCGCCCAGTGCGCACCCACAGGGTTGGCCTCCTCGGGGTTCCGCCGCCTGATCGTTGCCTATTGGCGGCCCCGAGGGTGCGGGCCTTCTCTGTGGGGGTCCCCTCCCTGTGAAATGATTTGCCCCCAGAGATACGGGCCATTACCGACATTCAGACCTTCCGGTGCGCAGTAAAGACCCTGTTTTTTCAACAGGCTGGCCTGGCCCTGTAACGGTTTTCTGGGGTTTTAATTAAATAGGTTTTTAAATTTTAAAAAATTTCTAAATTTTAAATCTATTAGTTTTATATTTTAAATTGTATTTCGGCCTTGATTTAATTGTTTAATCTGTTTTTAATTGTATATATTGTCTGTTTTTAGTTGGCTGTGCACCGCCCCGAGTCCCTTTTTGGGAGAGGGGGCGGTATAGAAATTCAATAAATAAATAACCTTCCTTAATTTACCACAATTTAATATGTCAGAACTTAAGCATTGAATTACTATTGCATGCTTTCACATAATTTGTCAAATAATTTGTTTTAAAATAATGTCTATCTACCTACCTACCTACCTACCTATTTTCATTCCTTACGGTATTCAGCCAAAACCTGACTCAAACAATAACAGGAAAAGAAAGATTCTGAAGTGGTATTATAAATTTATCCTTAAATCTCCAAACTCGATGTGACAGTATTTATATTACTAGGTATTATTAGGTAAAAGCCATGGTGGTACAGTGGTTAGAATACAGTATTGCAAGCTAACTCTGCCCACAGTCTGGAGTTCAATGCTGACTGGCTCAAGGTTGAGTCAATCTTCCATCCTTCCAAGGTTGGTAAAATGAGGACCCAGATTATCGGGGGCAATATCTGACTCTGTAAACCACTTAGATGGGGCTTTAAAGCACTGTGAAGTGGAATATAAGTCTAAGTTACAGTAAATTACTTGTTACAGCAAATTACTGTCTCAACTTCTTTATTTGGCACAAGAATCCACATTCCCATTGATCATGAGCTTCCTAGAATATGAGAAACATCAAGATGGGAATTCCATGAAAGAGATTGATCTAGCTATGTATTCATGCTGTTCATACATATACACATTCAAATCAAATCTTGCAGATATACCAAATCAGTAGACAACGAAGGACTGAGGTTAGCCTAATCTAATTTAGTCTGCACTAAGAACAAAACAGATTTTCTTATTAAATGTTGGACAGCTTGATTGGGGCAACAAAGAAGGCAGGCAGAATCTTACGTAAAGATACTTTTTTGAAATATAGGTTTGTCATTGCGGTTGCCTTTTGCTTATACAATGGGTAACTACGATTGACTATTTTAGAAGTTTGCATTATTAGAAAGCTTGTGCTTCAATATTCTGTTCTGGAACACAAATGGATGGATTGTTTGGGAGGGCATTAATGTAAAACAAATGTGTACATCATATAATGCTAACTTATGAGGAAAAATGTAAGCAACAGGAATTTTTTTCACCACAAAATTGTTAAGGACCTTTTGCAGCAGCTGTTTCAAATTCATGTTAAGATTAATGGGGATAATTGAAAAACTAAAAACAGATCTAACATCATATATGTCTCATGGCCTAATGCTACAAGAGAATTAATATACGTACAAAAACAACTTGAATGAATAGATATATTTCACAGAAACAAATTAAGTACATTTTGAAGATATCTGACTAGCATATTTTATATATATAATGTATATATATATATGTATGTATGTATGTATGTATGTATATGTGTGTATATGTGTATATAGTATATATATGTGTGTGTGTATATATGAACAAATTAAGATGATGCTTATATTTTTTAAAAAATTCTATTTCTCTACTGGAAAGAGGAACAAGCCTTCAACAATTACAAAAAGTTATGATTTATTTTCTGTGATTCTAGAAATCTGCTGAATGGGTTTTTGGAAATTAAAAGTGTGGGTATAATTAGAAGTTATGGTATCATCAACAGATTGAATAAAAATCTCATTATGGTCACCACATATAAATGAGTCACTAAACATCGTACTAATGAAAACACTGTGGAGTTATAGTTCCATAAAACAAAATTGATTTTTGGAAAGTCTATTTTGAATTTTTATTCATTAACACTGCTCTCTTCATGAAAGAGTTTTGAAAACAGATGATGGAAAGCAAATAACTGATGAATCTCTTAGGCACATACCATTAATCAATATGCTGAATTGTCTAACTTAATCAAGAAAGGAACTTTTCTAGTTTGCTATGTCATACATTAAGAAGTGAAGACTGAAAACGGGTGAAGTACTTGAAGACAGACCAGGTTTTAGAGTTTTACAGCAAGATATTGGTTGAAAGGGAAATGGTGGCTCAGTGGCTAAGATGCTGAGCTTGTCGATCAGAAAGGTCGGCAGTTCGGTAGTTTGAATCCCTAGCACCACATAATGGAGTGAGCTCCCATTTCTTCTGCCAATCCAGCTTCTGTCCCAGCTTCTGCCAATCCAGCAGTTCGAAAGCATTGTAAAAATGCAAGTAGAAAAATAGGGACCATTTGATGGGGAAGGTAACAGTGTTTTGTGTGCCTCTGGCATTTAGTCATGCCGGCCACATGACCACAGAGACATCTTTGGACAGCACTGGCTCTTTGGCTTTGTAACAGAGATGAGCACCGCCCCCTAGAGCCAGGAACAATTAGCACATGTGTGCGAGGGGAACCTTTGCCTTTACTATAATGTGAAACCCTTCTTTCAGATATTGGATAAAAGGTCCTGTTAAAATATTAATAAATAATCGCGCCAAACTTGAATGCAAGAAATACGACTTCAGCAACAGAGTGGACAATGTCTGGAATACTCTATCTGACTCTGTGGCTTCTTCCCCAAACTCCAAAAACTTTAACCTGTCTATTGATCTCACCCCTTTCCTAAGAGGTCTGTAGGAGGCGTGCATAAGCGCACCAACGTGCCTACCGTCCCTGTCCTATTGTGTCTTTTATATTTTATTTTTCTTATGTATCCATGTATTCATAACTATGTTTTACTTATACCTATTATCTTGTAAGCAATTGACAAATAAATAAAAATAAATAAAATAAAAGCAATGTTTAAAAAAGCAAACCAACTTTAGACTCACTATAAAGTTTGAAAAGTCATTTTTTCCTAACAGCAGAATATTTTTAATAAGATACTACTCAACATTGGTACCAAAATGAATCCCTGCATAATTGCTCTTCTTCTTCTTCTTCTTCTTCTTCTTCTTCTTCTTCTTCTTCTTCTTCTTCTTCTTCTTCTTCTTCTTCTTCTTCTTCTTCTTCTTCTTCTTCTTCTTCTTCTTCTTCTTCTTCTTCTTCTTCTTCTTCTTCTTCTTCTTCTTCTTCTTCTTCTTCTTCTTCTTCTTCTTCTTCTTCTTCTTCTTCTTCTTCTTCTTCTTCTTCTTCTTCTTCTTCTTCTTCTTCTTCTTCTTCTTCTTCTTCTTCTTCCTCCTCCTCCTCTTCTTCTTCTATTACTACTACTACTACTACAAAAAAAGATAATGATTTTTGAAGAAAAATCTGCTGCTGCAATTAGATTAGAGTGAACACTGAAAAGGAAGGACTTATAAAGATCAATGAGAGTCATATCTATAAATACTGGCTGTTGAGAATCATAGAATATTGGAATTGGGTAGTTAAAGATATTGTGAGAAAGTGGTCAAAGACAGAACTTAAGAAGAGCTCTTGGATGAGAAGCGAAATGTCTCCAAAGAAAAACCAGAAAGTCCAGTTGCCTGTCGAAAAAGGCAAAAGTCGACTTTAATAAGGAAATTGGAAAAATATTTATAAATGTATTTATCTAAAATATTCTGATGTTCCTAATAGTTGGTGGTCACCACCTCCAACATTTTATCTCCAGTTTAGGAGAAACAACTTTTGGATATATCCAGAAGCCTCTCCTAAACTAAATGCAAGGCAGTATTCTTTGTTGGAGGTTTGCAATTTTGTTTTCAGTTGCGCTTGACTTCACTTACTAGCTCCAAAGCAATAAGAAATGTCATTGCTTTATAATGTTTCCTACATAGCAAATAGCCAATGATTTACAACTTATTCCAAAGTCAAGTCTGAAAAGGAAACAGATTTGTGATGCTTCAAACACCATCTTAAAATTATTCTTTCTGTGCATAGGATAATCCCTGGTATCTCATCTAGGATTAAAAAGATACTTATTTCAGTTCTCATAAGTAGGTCCAAATCTACAGATTGCATTCAATTAAAACAGAGGCTTATCAAGACCAACACCTTACTATGTTGCCCTCCAGTTTGTAAGGTAGCCAAAATATGGTGTTATAATTTGTTCCATTCAAATAGCCAATCTCGATTCTGCCTCAGAAATAAATCTCTTCAGCAGTGCCATCCCTACAGGTTTAATAGAGATAAGTGAAGCACAGCAATTCATTGCTGAATTTCCTTTCCCACTAGTATTCCTATTTTTACTTGCTAGATCAGAAAAAGTAAACACTCCCAGCAGGATCACCCAAGGAGTGAAGGTTGTGTCAGTTGCCTGGTTAAAGGAAGCAAGCATTTATATTTTGGTAGCAGGGATATAGATTGTTGCTTTTATGATATTGATAAAGGCAATATTTTTTCTATAAATATGATTTTATTTTATGCATTACTATTACTATTAATCCTCCCTTCCTTTCACCCATATCCTCCCACTTATGACTGTATGACCGTAACTTTGTTGCTTGTATCCTAACAAATTTTTGACTGTTTCCTAGTATGATTTGATTGCTTATTGTACCCCATGACTATTATTAAGTGTTGTACCTGATGATTCTTGACGAATGTATCTTTTCTTTTATGTACACTGAGAGCACATGCACGAAGACAAATTCCTTGCGTGTTCAATCACACTTGGCCAATAAAGAATTCTATTTCATAGTTCATAGGAGAAGGCAATGGTAAACTACTCCTGTATTGTACTAAGAAAGCCATATGAACATATGGCATAACATGACTGATAATGTGTTGCACGATAGGCCTCTCAGGTTAGACCACATTCACTAAGGAAGTGACTTTTTAAAGAAGACCTGAGGATCCTTTGGAGTACTAATAATATTTCTGACATAACCAGATTAAAACTGATGTTGCCATGCAGGAAAAGAAAATTCAAACTTGTAAGACTACAGTGAAAACATGGAACTTAAGAAGTATGAACATGGAAAAAGACAACACAGTGAAAGAAGAAATGAATTAGTTACGCACTGATATTTTACATGACTGCAGATTGAAGTGGACTGGAATTGTACACATTCTGTCAGAAGATCATACTCAGAACATGGGGAAAAAAGGAATGGCAATGTTTTCATTCAGCAAGAACAGTACTTGTCCTCAATATAGTCAGTGATCAAATAACATAAATCATTCTTCACGGACATCTCTTTAAGATGACAAGTTTATGTTTTAACTACTGATGAAGAAGAGGAAGTGATGGGTTTTATAGTCATATTCAATTTGAAATAGGCAGAACGTGCTACAAGATTACTTGCTTGAGGTTCATGATTGGCATGCCAAAATTAGAAACATTAAGGAGGAAAATATAGTTGGGCTGTATGGCCAAGGAAACCAAAATGAAGTAGGAGAATGATTTTTGCCAATCCAGTGATTTCTTCATTGCTAACCCAAACTTAAACAATTAAAATGATGTTTATATACATTAACAACATCAGATGAAGCATAGAAAAATCAAACAGAGTATACTATTAATGTAGAGATAAAGTTCTAGCAAAGATGTTGCCTGAGTCTTTCTATCAAATAGAGCACAAATTGCACATATGCAGTTTCCAAGTTAAACAAAAGTGGAAGAACAAAGCCAGCTATGTTTCTATGATATGATTTTGAACATATACCCACTATTTTCAAGGAAAACATCAGTAATCAGTTTGGTGCTTCACTGATAGTGAATCAAAGGAATGTGAAATGAAAACAAATAAGTTGTTAAGGATAAATGTGAAAAGAGACTGTCGAATATTTTTTTAAAAAACCCAGAAAAAAGTAACTGGATGACTGAACACATGGTGGAAATTGCCAGGAAGATAAACCAAAGCCAAGAAAGACAACAATCTCATGAAGGAATGAAATAAAGAATTCCAGAGGCTGTTAGAAGAAACAAGAAGCAGCATTATGACATCTATAAAGATAGTGAGAATGAAAACAGATACAGAAATATCAAGAATGTCTTCCAAAAGATTTCTGAACTCAGGTGGATTTTCCAATCTCAATTTAGTGTGCTACGTGATGTCAATGGACAGATAGTATCTGATTCACAAAAGATGGAATAGTATATGAAATTCTATGCAATACAAATGTCAACATCCAAGATATTTTAGAAAATATTCCATACTTACAAAAACTTCTAGTACTACAAGATGAAGTTAGATCAGAACTCTGGTCAAGTGTGACATATACTCTCCCCTCAATTATTCAACCTATATGCTAAGGGGTATGGGAAGTGTGCCATCAAATTATTTTTTCACGACTGTGGTAACTGCAAATGGTTGCTAATTGAGGTAGATATGTACACTGAGTTTTAGCAGAAAAAAAACACCAGGCAGAAAGTAGCACTGTCTTTGTCCTTATCAAAATCAACACTCTTTCAAACTGTCCTAATTTACTGGCAGGCTATTTTAGATTCAGCCAATCATATTGCTCTGCAAAATACCAAAAATTACTCTATTATCACACCTTACATGAAGAATCAATGTCTGTGTATAACATCTGTCTTTTTTCCCTTTCTTATAGCTAGGATAATCACAGATTTAAAAGAAGGGGGCAGGATGCACAAAATAGTTCATGTTTTAGATTAATGGTTAGGATTTTAAACTGTATTTCAGTTTCCTACTACAACCTTTTTATCTTTTATTGTTCCTATGTGCTTCAAATAGTTCCTTCAAACAAGTCTCCTGCCCTCATATGAACATAAAATAGGATCTATGGTATTAAAAATGCTAGTCAATGTACAATTCTTTCTTCACTTGTACTGGAATTAAGGAATTGAAAGAAAGAGAGCCCTGAAAGCTGCAGATATTAATTTCTTTTATAAGATATCCCACTCAAATCCCATAGGATCAAACTTGATTTCCTTCCAGAAAATTATATATTATTGCTTTATATCCCCTTTCAGGAGATATTAGACAGTCAGCGTTGGTGGTATCAGATTCCAACTGAGTTCTTTTTTCTCAAGAGAGGTTTCTGCTTTCTTACAGTGACTTTATGCAAGATCAATATATTTTAGCACCAGTATTTTTTAAATCCAACTTGTTTCTTACTTTTCCCCATTCCCAATTTATTGAATGGCTAGTATCAAGCATACAATGGCCTTTTGCAAAGCACTAAAAACATCGAGCCCGGGGTGCTGATAAGGTGGGAAGCCCATATCAGGACTTTAGTGATTGTAAGTCCTCTCTGGCTGCTACTTTGTATTATTTTTATTTATTTTTACTCTGGTTGTTTTTGTTTTTTGTTGCTTTCATTGTGAATTAAGATGTATATTAATATGGGGGGGGGGTCTATACATTTACCAAATCAATTAATAGAGGAATAACTTTATTTAAATTTTAGGCCCTCAATGTCTATAATCAAATACTATAAATGTTTTCTTTAATGAGGGAATTCTAGATAAATGTATTTTATAGTGTTACTGTTTTGTAATTAGAGCATTTAAAGATAATGATCTTTGTTAAAGATAATGTAAATGTTTAAACAAACAAACAAAAAAGGAACATGTCAACATTGTGTACATTAAAACTACAGTCCCAGGAACACTTATTCAAGGGAATTAAGCATTGGCACAGATGAATGCTTTATTTTTAACCATCTTTTTTTTTAGGTACAATACGTTCTATTTTGTTTCTGCACACAGACACGCAGGCACAAACACACATACTATCCTCTTTGGAAATAATGTAGAAAGTGATAAAAAGTGATAGACAAACTGAAATCAGGCAAAAAAATTAACAAGTGAAAAATTTGTACGTACATTTATGCAAATAAAAATTCTTTCCCATTTCTGGCAACAATTTTTACTCATCCTTAAACCAGTGTAAATAATTCTTAATATTCTCACACTGTTATGTATTTTTGACTTGGTTATTACTGCATAATAAAATTCAGAGAAATGTAAATATGAAAGGATAATTGTGTTCCAGTATACATATTATATTTATTTTTTTAAAAAAGGCTGGCTCTTATTAATGAATTTCTACCAGGAAATCAAAATATGTCTGACGTAATTTAGTGGGGTAAACTTGTAAACGCACATGTAGAATATTCACCAAATGAAGGATTCTCAAAATAATTTTATAGAAATTCAAGAAATAGTTGAGGAATCTTCAGTGTATGAAGACAGGGAACATTTAGAGTAAGCATGTTTTAAAACTTAAGTTACCTCTGAAAAAAAATCCAAACTTAATCCTTCAAAGAACACTAAAACTTGAGCATTTCTTGAAAGCTGGTATCTGCTGAGATTATACAGACAATATTTGTAAGTTGAGCTCATTACTGAGTTTTGCATAAATGGCTGCAGCTTACCGTTAGATTTATTAGGTTAGCCTGGCTATAGAAATACCAGTGAGTAGTTTTCCAAAAACAGACAAAGCGTCTTGAAAAGAAATGTGGCCAAAGTGAATAATCTCAATTAAATTATTATTACAAAAATTGGAGTGATTCTGAAACAAAATCTGAATAATATAAACTGAATATGGAAATTCTACAGCATCACTAATTAATTTTTTCTACACAATTTTTGTGTAAAAAAATGAATTTTTGCAGCTTAAAGATCTGCTAAATATTAGAATTAAGTTGCCATACACAAGACCTTTTCTTGGTATGCAAATTATTGTTTTAACTACATTATAATGATAAAAGTGATGTTCCCTGTATCACAACATATGAATTCCACTGCAGTATTGAAAGAGTTACTGCTTGCTGAAATCTTTACTGAAATGCTCAAATACATTGTACAGTATTTTTAAATTGCCATAGCTGCTTATGTGTTAGTTTTTCTTTGGATTTTTAACAATTTAATAGTTCCTCGGTTTTTTGGGTGGTCCAGGCAATTCCCAACCCCTAAGTCTTATATGCCAAAGATGTTGCTGGGAAGATTGAATAATAATGACATATCTAACTTATTTTTTTCTTATGGAGTAATGTAAAACTGCATGATTACAAAAACAACTGATTGGAGAATAACTAAAATTAGGCAAAACTTCCAAATGTTATTGGTAAATCCTTCAATAAAGTCAAGGTACAAGTTGACATATCTGACTAATTTAGTACAGTACGTTATCTCTTCTTGTGGACTGATGTATCATAATAAGACGATGGAATGCTACATGTCCTAAATTTAAATTCACCACTTCAGGGTTAAAATTTCTATGGACGTTTTTTAAAAAAGGAAGTCATATTTCTGTCTTGACAACATTGAGTATTAGATAATGATCTATCAGATAACCAGTATTAAAGTGCATAAAATGGAAAACTATATATTGCAGGTCTTAAATGTCCAGTCTTTTTTATACACAGCCATAAGGATGCCTGCCACAATTAGGGAAGTTTTCACTTCCCAGTTTCTTACTTTGAGGAAGCTGTACATGCAGATGGACATCCAGTTGGTCAGCATCTTCTCAACCACAGATTCTGTCCTTCTCAGCATAAGCTTGGGGTTTTTAGAAGCGGAAGCATCAATGAGATCCACCAAGAGGTCCTTCATGATGCTGGTGTAGTACTCCAGTTTCCCATGCAATGCAACAGTGAGCAAGGAGGCCAGATTGCACCTGAAGAAAGAGTTAATGAATAATAACTGAGACTGATAATACCACATGTGATTCATCAATCAACATGAACAGAAATTAAAACCATGGTAACCTTCCAAATTGCTTTCACAAAGCTCCTCAAAAGTGTTGATGTTTCAAGCCATATGTATCACAGCTGTGCATAATCACATTGTATTATGCCACCCTTTGACAGAAATGGATGCCAATCGTTACAAGAAAAAAGGGGATAATAATAGAGAAGGTTAACACCTGCAAGTTGAGCTACAGCACGGCAATGTTTTTAAAGCAAGACAAGAACAGCAGGAGCATTTGATTTCTAAAGAAAGATATATTTCTTTGCAGATACAGCCCTTGAGAGTCCAGGCTACTTGTTCAGATTTACATTAATAATAAAAATGGAAATGGTTCAGAGGATGGTCCTTCTACTTTGCTCCTTTCAAATTTTTTTCTATTTTTTTAGTATAAGGTAATACAACCTCACCATCCATCATTTAGCAATTTCTAAATTTGAGTATCTACAAGAAATTTTCTGTATTATCAATTTTCCACGTGGTTCAAAATCTGAGCATCTGTGATGCGATGGGTATTGAAAGATTCTTCTCACAAAAGTTGGCAAGCCATATATGCTCAACTTGTTGCCATTAAGGCTGCTCCCCAAGTGTGTGTTTAAAAGTTAGTGAGGTAAGGCAAACTAACACATTTTCCCCCATTTCACAGATTGCAGGGGTATTAGGGTAAAAAGATCAAAAGGTTGATGTGGGATATAGACTTCTCTGGAATAACAAGAGAACTAGGTGTAGCCCACAAATACTCTGGACTGCTGATTTTTGTGAGTAACTGGCAGAAATAGATATTTTTGCAGCCTCTTGTGATTACCTGGGAATTGTGGATTCCATCAAGTTCTAAGTCAGCCTTTTATGGCCTCAGGGTTTAATCAAACTTAATCTTTTTAATTACCTTTTGTTTCCTTAAGATTGAAATTCTTTGGAACCACAAATCTGCCAGCTACTGGTTGAGGTTGTCGTCAATCCGTTTAAAAAGAAAGAAAACTCCATGTTTTCTAGCTTTGTAAAACCTTTTTGTGTGTGTGTGTTGTTGTTTTTTTGCAATCTACAGCAAAAGGGTGATTTTAGAATTGCCTAAGGCTTTGTGATTAGATTTAAGGAAAGATTTGAAGTTAATTAGAAAGATGCTCCTCTGTAGGAAAAAAAAAATCTGTCTTGTTTACATTTCAAACTCAAAACAAGATTTTGAAGGTCAATTACTATGAAACAAGATGGCTACTTTAAATGAAACATTTGATCTGTGAAGTGCTTGAGCTTTTTAATACTTTAATTCAGTTCTTATTGAAGATGAACAAATTCCTCTGCTGATTACCAAAATGAACTTTAAGATAGACTTCAAAAATTACAACCCAATTTTACAAATGTTTTTACTGTGGTCATTAAGTGAATCACACAGTTGTATGTCTGATTCCATTCTGCCAAACAGGCCTTTTTGCCATAAATCAGCCAAAAAGAAAAAAAAGGCTGCAAATTGTGGCCACATGATTGTGGGACACTGCAACGAATTGAAATATAAATCTTTTGCCAAGCACCTGAAATGCAGACATGCAATGTTGTTTTGTGTGTGTGTGTGTGATTTTATGATGGCTAGAAGGTTTTACAGGCTGTAAAGGACCCTTTCTGAGGCTGTTGTAACTCAGGACAATCACTAAACAACTGGTTATACATTGAGGATTACCTGTATAGTTACAAAGATTTTTGTTATGTAATGTTCATAATTAGCACTATGTTCTAGTTTATTAAATAATTAAATAAACATTTTTCTGCAAGCACAAGTAATAGGTTTAAAAAACAGAGCAACAGTACAGAAAAATATAGAAAAAAACATTCTATTTTGTAGAAAGCATTTTCAATGAGAAAAATAATTAGGGTAGACTCATCTAATTTTTCAGAATAACAGCTGTAGCCAGCTTGAATTAAGTTTGTGCTATCACATGTTAGCTTAAAATTTCAAAGAGTCATACCTGTCTCGTACAGCAAAATCCTTTTGCTGCTCAAGAGCATGGACAAACACAATGAGAAAGTGCTTGTTGTTAAGTAAGGTGGAGAACAATGCAATTCCTTCTTCCATATTTGGTCTACAGTTTTCAGGAATCTAAGGAAAAATCAGCAGTCTGGATGAGAACTGAATGCTTCATATTTTTCTTTCATCACATAATGTACAAAATAAACCTGCCAATAACCACACTGAAACCAATATTAAGACATACCACCCTAGTATGCAAACAAAGGAAATTAATATTGAATTTCCTATTATGAGCCTAATTAATCAGATACATATATTACCTGATTTTTAAACTAGATGTTTGAGCTCTATTATGTCAAAGCTCCTCCAATTTAGTCAGAACTCTTTTAATGGTAAATCTAATAGAGATTTCATTATGATTTGTACAAAAAGTAGACTGTTCTCTGACTTTACCTTAAAGAAAAGAAAGCAGCAATAGAATTCCTTGCATTGCACTCACATACTTTTTAAAATTAAACTTGAATCACTAAGCATTATTTTTAGAGTAATGAAAGTAGTAACCGTATGGACTTATATCAGACTGAATTCTTTGGCTAAAACGAATTACTTTAGACATTATGGACAAGTACTACAGATGTAAAGAATGCAAATAAATCAGTGATATTAACTAATCTCTTCAGGAATAAGTCAAAGACTGAATATACAGTAGTTATAGCTACACTATACCAGGTATTTTCACAAACATTTAATATGTTTCAATTCTGTGTTAAGTCATAAAGAGATCTCACCAGTTTCTCGTATTTCCTTGAGAAGAAATTTTACTAGCTACTCTGTTTTTTCTTTTCCACAATCCCAAATATATCGTATTCTTAAGCACTCATAATAAAATGATGAGCTGATCAATACTATGGTGGGTATAATAATTAAGCTGGATTTACCAAAAAATCACATACTTTCCATTCCCCCAACAATAATGGGTGAGTTTCTTGGATTTGAGACCCCATCTGGGAATTGAGATGCTGGGAAGGCAGTATGTATCGCTCCTCATATAGAGAAGAACACTGAAAAAAATAAACAGAGGAAGCAAGAATTTTGAATTTAGCAAAAAAGAGGCATAGTTTAATTCTTCATGTCTTTGCTAAACTGCACGTTAACAGAGCAATACTGTTTGTTTAAAAAGATGTCATGACATGAGACCACTCATTAGAAAAAAAAATAGCAATAGGAATAGCACTTAGACTTATATGCTGCTTCATACTACTTTACAGCACATCTAAGGAATTTACACAGTCATCCTAACGCTCCCAACAATCTGGGTCCTCATTTTACCGACCTCTGAAAGATGGCTGAAGCAACCTTGAGCCAGTCAGGATTGAACTCCTTGCTGTATGCAGAGTTAGCCTGCAATATTGCATGTGCCACCACAACTCTTTATATAACTTTATAAATAAATTTATATGTCTTATGGAACCTTTAAACTCCTGATTGCAGATTTCTGAATGAATAAATAGAATAACTTTTGACAAGGCATGTTTTGGAAAAACAAAGCTCTCACAATATTGAGATCATGAACTCAATCATCCAACATTCAGGCTTCCCCAGCAAAGAGAGAATTATTCAGGATTAATCCACAAACAGTGGCTATGGGATACCTGCACTGTTGTACCTTAAAAAAGAGTAAAAGAATAGAACTGATTTATTCTCCTACACTTGTAGAATTGCCTAAAGTTTGAGTGACCTGGAGGGAAAAAAACTTTTGAGTTTTACATTCAGAATATTTTTTGATATAATGTAGTTCCTTATATTTTATTTGCTTTTTATTTATTCTGCTTCTAAAATTAATGTTGGCAAAAATGTGGGGGAAACAACTGGTCTTTAAAGGGGGAATAGAGAAATCCCACCAAAAGATATAAGCCTACAGTTTCGCACAGATTTCCATTTTTAAAGAAGTGTTCATCAGATACTTGCCATACATTTTAGTAATTTTCCAAAGCTAAAAGTGGTAAAAAGTCTGCTTTGTGAAAAATTAATATACTATTTTGTGTGCTATGTATCAGAACGATACATATTTATAGCATTCACACCTCTGATAACAGACAGCTTGACAAAAACTGAAACATATATGCATAAATACATAGAGTTTAAAATCACCAAAAATGACAATTTATAATGTATGGTTAAAAATTTAAAACCTGTTTATAATCTGAAAATAAGGATTTGCAAGTTGCACGCTACTCAGAGTGAGCTAAATAAAGTGGCATATAAGACCTATACATAAATAATAGTAGTATGCTACTTTGTCTTACTTTGGGAAAGAAAGTGCGAGTCACAAAGTATTTATATTCAAGAAATGGGATTCCTTGGCTGCGATTTAACTCCTTGGTAAGATCTGTCATATCTGTCTGAAGTTCAGCAAAACCTGATTGGAGGAAATCATAATGAGGAGAATAAGCCACTTTCATTCAATGTAAAACTTGTTCTGAATATACCACAGTATATTATTCTACCTAATCTGTAGCAAATTTTTCATGTTAATTATCTCCCAAACAAAATCCCTTTATACTAGGCAGAATAATGGGCTAAGACTTTTTTTATAGTTTTATGCAGCCAACAATATACAATGCTAGTTTAACTCTTTTTAACAGTGGAATCTACAAAACATAAATTTTGCACAATCAGTAACTAAAGTTTAAGTCATACACAAGATAGCCAGCATTGGCTTTAGTATCATTGTTCTGAAAAGCACCCACTAAAGATAATTTTTGTTTATTCAAAATAGCCACATTAAAGTTCATATAGCCAGCTGAATAGAAAATTTGAGGATGTACAATTTCAGTTTCTCTTCTCTCAGAATAATAGTTTCACACTTTCCAAGGAAAATTGCATTTTGCAGTTCTCTAAAAGTCTGATTTCAGTCACAAGACTCAATGTCATAGATGTGTGAGGTTTTTTTTATGTCAGCTAACTTTCTGCAGTTCAAATGATTTATTTCTTTGTTAAATTTGTTGTCTATCTCGCTATGGGGATACTCTAAAAGTAAAGGTTTCCCTTTTCCAGTTGTGTCCAACTTTAGGGGGCAGTGTTAGCCCAGGGAACCAGCATTATCTGAAGACATTTCCATGGTTATGTGACCATCATGACTATATGCCAAGGTACACGCAACACTGTTACCTTCCCACTTAAGTGGCACCTATTTATCTACTTATATTTGTATGCTTCTGAATTGTTAATTGGGCAGGAGGTGGGGCAAGTAATGGGAGCTCACCCCATTGCACAGCACTTGGGTCTCAAAGCCTGGGTTGTCAGTTTTTCAGAACACAATGAGAATACATCAAAGTGATAACCAAAAAGATAGGTGGAGGACAGAGAGCAAGAGGGGAGGAGAGGTATAGTTTGTCATCAATCCACCAGCCACCTCCAGTGTGGAACTCCCCCATTTAAACTCCAGTCAATGAGCAGACACAGGTCTTCAGGCTCTTTCAGAAGGTTAGGAAGGTGAGGGTAGATCTTAGTTAGAGGTAAGACTTTCCAAAAGGTGGGTGCTGCAGCAGAGAAGGCAGTTCTTCTGGATAATGATAGTTGGAGTTCGTTGACTGATGGGATCCAAAGTAGGCCTTCCCTGCTGGCCCGAGTAGAATGGGCTTGTCCTAGCAGGTTGACCTATACCATTAAGGGCTTTAAAGGTCTTAATACATGCCTAAATTATCATATACATAAGTTTTCTTTCAAACTTTCCAGAAGACAAAGTTCTTTGCTGTCAATGGATCCCTCTGTTCTGCCCAAGTACAGACACTTACCTTTACGGATTTCTTCCCGAATCTGGGACTCCATCTCTTCCATCTGCAGCAGAGTTTTTTGCCAGTAACGTTCTGCCCGTCGGCTTTTGGTGCAAAACACAAATAGTGCTGGAATTCAAAATGGGAAAAAATGATCCCAAAACCAAAATAACAACTAAATGTTTTATATTAAACTAGCACTAGCTTTATGATTATTTGTTTAAAAAGTACACATAATATAATCTACTATTCCAGAAGTTATAATAGCTGCTGCTATAATAGCTTTTCAATCAGTTGAAAAGATAAACAATTATCAGGGCTGGGTTTGAGATTTAGTTGTGTATCAAAAGATGTTTCCAGAGGATTAGGAAGTTCAATTGTTCTTCCTACAGAAAACACCAGTTGTGATATTTTAGAAAATATCAAACACCAGAGGAATATACCTATATTTAGATGTCAACATATATTAAATATTAACTGAAATAAAGCTAAACTGTTCCCTGGAAGTACCACTAATGAAACTAGACTTTAAACATTCTGGACATATACTTTAGTATGAAAGGAGGAATAATAAATAATAAATTATCCTCTTTAATTGGAGAAATTAAAGACAATTGAAAACAGGGGTGTCAGAAGAACAGGTGGCTAGATACTATCACTGTTGATACAAGCAACAGCTTATAATAAGCAATTGCTGATAAGCCATCCTGGAGAAACTATGTCTGATGGATCAAAAAGTTTCAGAAAAGACTGAATGGCAGAAATGTTAGGTATATTACCCATTTAATTTAACCCATTTAATTTACATAACTGAACTATGAAGTACATGGATAATCCATGCATCTACAAATATTAAATGTGTGATTTATTGATTATTATTTTGTTATTATTTAGATCTCCAAATGCCATAAAAGAAAATATTAGAATAAAATCAAAAGCTACAACTTTAATAAAATAAATGAAAGAAAGCTTTTGGAAAAAAAATCCCAACAATTAAAATGGAAGAAGAGAAGATGTTTGCTTAATACCAGATGACCTCTCATTGAATCCCAAGTGAGTATCTCTTGCAAGAACACTCCAGATTAGTCACTAGGACTGAAAAGTTCTCTCTCTGTTGTTCACTAATAAATCAGATAATAAGGAACTAAGAGAAGTTCTGGGAAGCCGTTCAAAATCTAAAGAGCTATAGATGAAAACAGGTGTCTTTCCCAATAACTTTTCCCAAGCTTGAAGGATTTTTAAAAAATTGTACTATGGATTTGAAATCGATCTAGAAACAATAGAAAATCTTGCATCAATTAGTAGGTATCTTATTGAGTGCAATCTAAATTGCTGTATTTTTAAATAGTGTTAGCATTTATTTTATTAAATATCTCCACAGTCCAAGGCAAAATGGTGTACTGTGATAAAAACATAATTTCAAATTATACCTTAGCACAAAAATAGGCAACCTATCTATTTTACCATCCTGAACCAAAATCTGCAACTGGTCTAGGAAGGACCTTTGTGAAGGATCCCATCAGTTGTATTTCAATGCCATTTGAAACCATACATGCTCCATAGCTTACCTACCAGCATAAATTTAAATGCTACTTCTTCCTTAGAATGAGAGTGGAAGCTTCTGCTACCATTTTCAACTAATTATGATTGGTCTTTCAGAACCAAGGTATATAGTTAGGTCTGGTATACTGAAACAAGCACTAGTTGCAAACAACAATTAAGGATAAGAAAATATGAAGTATATTAAAGAAAGTATAAGATAAATATATGCTTCCTTGAGTCAAGTTTGATTCCTGGTTACTACATGTTTACATACATGTTGTTTACATGCATCATTATAGAAACACTGCTTTCTTCTGAGATATTTTTCAATCTTGCTGGTACACTTGAAATTTCCTAGTAAAGACAATTTCTCATTCAAACATTTAAAAAAATCAGTGTATGACAGTGGAAGCTAATGTTTTCTGTCACCTCCTTGCAATCAGAACAGAAGGGAAACAAGCAGATTACATGCATCTACTGCTTATACTCTTTATGTTACATGTAAATTGATCTAATGACTGTGAACATCTAATCAGAACCTGTCTTTGTATTAATTCTGGCACAATATTAACTATTTTGGCACAGAAAGATATTAACATTATAATCAGGCTCATTAATACGTAGCCCGCAGCAAAATTTGGCAGAATTTAACAGCACATAGCAATATGCAAGACAAATTTATGCCCAGAATGAATGACTAAAAACAATGAAATGAGAAAGTTAAACATAATTTTAATTAGCAGATTATTATTTAGTAAAAATACAATAAAAATAATTTGTATTTATATTTGCTTAACAAATTTCTATAAGTTTTATGAATAACTTTGGCTTGTGGGGCAGAAAAGCAAGTTATAAATTGAATAAATGAAGATAATAGTATTAATTGTATATAATTAAATTAAAACAACTAGAAATCATAATTGTACAATAGCTATCACATTAAGTGTATGTGTGGATTTTAAAATATGTAAGGAATTATTTAAAACCAATCTGATCTGTTTAATAGATTTAAATTTGTGTAATGTAGTATATCTGATAGTAGCTTTGTACCGAGAAATAAAAACTTTCTCTTGCAACCTATATAGCATATACTTCCAAGTCAGCTGGATGTCGGAAACAGTATACAGGCAATTTTCAATCTATGACCATTTGGTCGTTCCAAGTTATAACAGTGCTAAACAAAGAGCTACAATCGGTCCTGGGAGTTCTGACTGTCCCAGCCCACTTGTGGTCATGTGATTGTGATCTGAGTGCTTGGCAACCTGTCTGTACTTATGACCGATTGCCAACTGCCCCAGGATCCATGATAGCCATTTGCAATTTTCTCTGCTGGTTTCCCTAAAAAGTCTGGGTAACTTTGAGTGCTAGTCACACTCTCTCAGGCTCAGAAAGAGGCAAGGGCAAACCACTTCAATTGCCAGGAAAGCTGCAGGGACTTGTCTGTACAGTCAGCAGTAATCAACATTGACTCAGAGTCACAAAATAAATAATTTTTAAAAAATGATAAAAAAGCATAAATTTACAAGTGATATGGAAGAAAAGTAGATGCCACTTTTAAAGTAAAAAAAGGGGGAAAATATAGCAGATCTGAATAAAGGAGATATGATCTCATGAAGTGGACTTAAATGAATAGATTGCAAGGTAATTTCAAATATGAATAAAAGGGGTAAAATTTATGTTAGAAAGTATAAATAGATGTGATTTAGGTTGTGCTTGCACATGAAAGTAGGAATCTCGGTTGATGATAGGTGTATGCTATGCTCCACTGAATGGCAGTGTTGGAAGAACCAAATATAATTTAGGGAAAACAGATATCATCTATCTATCTATCTATCTATCTATCTATCTATCTATCTATCTATCTATCTATCTATCTATCTATCTATCTATCTCTATCCACCCATCCATTTAACTTATATGCTATCAATCTCATTCTGAAGGTGACTCTAGACAGTTTACAATCATTAAAAACAATAAAAAATACTAAAGTAATAAATATTAACCTTAAATTATTTATGCTTTGAATGTGCTTAAATGATTCAGAGCATAAAAGATCTGTTTTCCATAACTTATAAATGGCAAAAAAATTAATGGGTATATATCTGAAAGCATGATTGATTTTGTTTGTTTATGATGAAACTCTGAGAAAATTAGAGAGTGCTAAGAAGATAATGAGATGTTCTGACTGAAGGAAAGGGAACTTTGGAAATGCTAAGGTGGATCTTAGGAAGATAAATATTAAGGAAAAAGAAAGTTAAATTCAAGAAGAAAATAATGGAAGGAAAATATATATCCTGTTTGAAAAAAGGATTATAAAATAGATTAATCTCCCAAAAGAATGAATAAAAAGTGGACCCAAGAAAAGACGATGTGAAAAGTTCTCTGTTACAGAATGCTACAGTAAAGTCTGGAGATGCATTAATAGAAAGTTTGGAAAATGATGCCTGGTCAAATGATAACATAAAGTAGTTGTAGAGAAAAATAAATACATATAAATAATGTATATATACAGGAACAATACTGCAAAAATGAGCATGGTAGAAAAACTTTATACAGTGGCCAGACTGAGAAAAGTATAATGCCAAAGAATGTTAAAAAGCATAAGGAAACAATAAGGTTATAGAGAAAGAGAAAATGCAATGATTCTGACATGGATAAAAATTGTTTTGCAAATGAGTGAAAAGGCTAAACAAGAAGCCTCCGGCAGAATGGATGGTATTAAGAATTAAAAGTGAGGATTAAACATTAGTGAGCCAAGGAACATTTTAGACATTTTATCTGAATGATAATGATATATTAATGAGTGGAATTAATTAAACATTAAAGTCCAAGAAAAATGGATGAAAATGAACTCATATATGCTGTGAGAATGTTTTTAAAAAATAATGCTGCAAGTATAAATTCAAAAGTTACAGGACAACTGATTATTAAGTGTGCCTAAGGAGGCATATAATAGAATCCTGATTAAGACATGCAGATAACCAAAATTTGGGAAGTGTGCTAACTAGATTTTTGCTCTTTAGCAGAAATGTATGAATGACAGTTTATTGTATGTTTGTTGATCTAGAGAAAGCATATGACAAAACAAAGAAACTTAATTGATAATGGCTTTTTCTGCAATTATAGAGTTAAAGCTTGGTTGTTGAATGCATAGATGTTAGATGATATAAATAATGCATGTGATAGATGATATAAATAATGCATATATCAAAATAAATGAATTTGTGTACCTAGGCATAATGTTTCCTAAAAATAGGAAAATAGTTGGAGAAATATTAAGATATACAAATTACAGCAGAAAAGTGATAGATAATATCTTTAAGAAATGAATATTTACTGGAAGAAATAAAAATGGTTGTGTACCAGATTGTGGCTCTATTCACTTTGTTATATGGAAATTAGAACTGGATATGTCATGAGAACATAAAAGTTGAATTTTAACCAGAATAAGATACTTATGCAACAGGTGTGGTGAAATGAGAAGAGTTAAGAATGAATGGGTGTTGAACGAATATGGAAAGAATAAACAGTGAGCAATGAATGTTAAGATAGTCTGGTGATAGAAAGAGAATGAAGATTGTATTGGGAAATAAAGTATATGAAAGAAGAGTGAATGGATAAAAAAGTAAAGTGGGAGACTGAGAAAGTGGTTAGATGGATTAGACAATACACTCAAAAAGAAAATACCAAGAAACTTTAAAAAACCCCAAAGGCCTGTGTGATATATGGGCATGGTAGAACTAAGGATGGTTTGCAAGGACCGAAATGTATGGAATGATATAACTCACTTTTCATGTTCCACTTCGGCAATAAATATAGAAATAGGTTATATTGAAATATCGATATTTAGTTTAAATTTGTACAGGAGTAGACAGCTGATATTCTACATGCCTACATATTCTATATGATTATTTTCTGCATGTTCCAGAGCCACCAAATAATTGTCAAACCTTAATAGTTTAATTTCTTGCCATTTTAAATGATGAAATGACAGTTATGGACAGTTAAGAGTCTGGACTTATTAGTCTAGAAAAAGGGGGAAAAGAAGAGACTTCCATATAAATTTACAAAGTTGAGTTCTGCTCACATGTACAATGTCAATGTCATCATATTCTTGCCTTGCTGCTTTGCCTTCTGACTAAGGTCAACATCTTTAAAAATCCTTAAATCCCCAAATAATTACTGAAAAAGTGGTTATCACATAAATGTTGCCCATCCAAACTCCTATTAAGGCAAGTACATTATTTTATAGATATTAACAATTTCAGTGTGTTGAAAATGCATGCTTAACACACTTGGAGTCAGTATGGTTTCTTACCTACGATAGAGAACAGGAGTAAGATGCTACAGATGACTATTGAAACTGTGATAGCTGTTTCACTTCCTCCAAGATGCAACATAGCAATTGTTTGATTGAATTTCCCAACTTGGATCTAAGAAAGAACAGAGAGAAGCTATCGCCCACTTATTTAATGAAAAGAAAGAAGAAATAAAGAAATCACATTACAAGGGAAAAATGCTTGACACGAATGCCTGAACTTAGCAAAGTATATAGTTACTAATTTTGCAATAATTGCAATAATGTAATTTAATAGCAAGACTTATTTTGATTAGCATTTCCAGATCTGACAACTGTTATCACAGGTCTGTGTATGTGTACAAAGAATAATGAGCTTGGGGATAACGATACTCAGACAGATTGGCAAAAAATGAAAACAGCTGCACAGATGTTACATGATAATACTACTACGATATCAAGTAAAAGATTAAAGTTAATATTTCTGCTCAGCAAAGAATCCTTGTAAAAAGTATGTCAACTTCTTTTAGGTTTTATTTTTTTTCTGTTATGTTTTTTTTAAAGTATAGATACCTTTTCAGGAACTATCTGCACCCCAAATATGAATATATCTATAAAGTAACTTACTTTCAGCAAATTTTATTTTGCTTTGAAGTTTATGCATTGCATTTCCAAGTTAAAATAATAACCATTATTACTACTAATGATTTTTAATTTATTGTTTATTTTGTCTGTTGTTAACACCCCCCCTGTAATAGACCTTGGGTGGTTTACAAAATCTAATACAAAGCTACAACAATAAAAAATGTGAGCAAAACAAGACATTCTCTACTACAACCGCTATTATAAAACATACATATCCCTATTAACCTCTGGCTTTGGATGAAGAAACGTTTAAGGGCTTTTTAGAACCCCATGAGAATTGGTGCCAGTGGTGGAATTCAATTTTTTTTACTACTGGTTCTGTGGGCATGGCTTATTTGGTGGGTGTGGCTTGGTGGTCATGTGACTGGGTGGGCGTGGCTTGGTGGTCATGTGGCTTGGTGGGCGTGGCTAACCCGCCATCACTCATGTCAAGGGGCGTTTCGCCCAGTTCCTTCCTTCCCAGCCACTCCTTGTTACCCTCAGCTTCAATGTATCTATTGTTCTGTTAAAAAAAATTCACTTTTTTCGACTTTATTATCTGCATCCACATATTATAAATGTACTTTTATGGACCACTGAAAGGAGGAAATGGCTCACATGCTTTGTCCAAGAGTGTGATAGGCAGGTCACAAAACAGGGTTTTGAGGGGTTGCCACAAAGAAGGGGGGGGCAATGAATTTTCCAAAGCAGCAAAAGGCAAAACAAGAAGCAATGGATTGAAACTGAACAAAAAAGAAGCAACTTAAAACTAAGGAGAAATTTCCTGACAGTGAGAACAATTAACCAATGGAACTACTTGTCTCCAGAAGTTGTGGACGCTCCAACACTGAAGGTTTTCAAGAAGAGACAGGACAACCATTTCTCTGAAATGGTATAGGGTAGGCAACCTTGGCAACTTTAAGACTTGTAGACTTCAACTCCCAAAATTCTGGGGGGAATTCTGGGAATTGAAGTCCAGAAGTCTTAAAGATGCTAAGGTTGGAGACCCCTGGTATAGGGTCCCTCCAAAGATTATTCTGACACCTTTGCCTGGCCCTCCACTCAGACTTGGCATCCTCAGTTTTCCTGTCTCAGCAGAAGGTTTGGACTAGAAGACCTTTCTCTCTCATTCCCTCTTTTTCTCTTTCCCTCTTTTTCCCTCTCTCTCTCAAAGCCACGGCTGGCCAAGTGCTCTTCCCTATCTTCCCCTTCTCTCCCCCACTCTGTGTGTGTGTGTGTGTGTTTGGGTGTGTGTCTCCCTCAAAGCCGTGGCTGGGCAAGCGCTCTTCCCTATCTTCCCCTTCTCTCCCCCACTCTGTGTGTGTGTGTGTGTGTTTGTGTGTGTGTCTCCCTCAAAGCCACGGCTGGCCAAGTGCTCTTCCCTATCTTCCCCTTCTCTCCCCCACTCTGTGTGTGTGTGTGTGTGTGTGTGTGTGTGTCTCCCTCAAAGCCGTGGCTGGGTAAGCACTCTTCCCTATCTTCCCCTTCTCTCCCCCACAAAGCCACGTGTCTCTCTCTCTCTCTCTCTCCCCACAAAGCCACGGCTTTCCTTTTTCTTTTTCCTTTTTGGAATCAAGACTGGCTGAACAAGGATCGCCAGCCACGCTGGAAGCATCCCTTCGGCTGACCCATCTCCTCCTCCTTCTCCTCCTCGGGTGTGCGTGCACGCCATCCTCCCGGCCCTGCCACAGCTGCCAGTTGCGAGAGGAGGGGGAGGGGGAGATCGGTCGACCGAAGAGATGCTTCCAGCGCAGCTGGCGATCCTTGTTCAGCCAGTCTGGATTCCAAAAAGAAGAAATGAAAATAGCAAGGAGCACCAAGGAAAGCCCAGCCGCGGCTTTGAGGGAGGGACACACACACACACACACACACACAGAGTAGGGGGGAGAAAGGGGAAGATAGGGACCCAGCCACTTCGCTATCCCCTACCGTCACCCTTACCTTCTCAGGCCAGGCGAGGGAGGGCAGGGTGAGGGGCAGGAGGACCAGTCACTGCAGGCATATCAGGACAAAGGAGAAGCCCCGGGACATCCGCCCGCCCACCTGCTGGCTGGCTGGGCTGGAAGAGGCATGTCAGCCAGTAGAAGGCAGAAAATGTGCTCCGGGAGGGCAGGCAGGCAGGAGGATGTCCCGGGGCTGTTGCACATGCGTACTGCATGTGTAGCAGTTGCACACGCAGTGCCCATGTGCAGCAGCCCTGGGACATCCGCCTGAGCTGTGCCATGGCACCACATGGTTGGGAAAGCCAGGAGAGTGAACAGGACAAGCGGGCGACCGGGCGACCCGGTTCGGGGGCGTGGCAGCCAGGGGTAGCTACCAGTTCTGCGACCCACAGCAAATTACTGCTACCGGTTCTCCCGAATAGGCGAGAACCGGTTGAATAGCACCTCTGATTGCTGCCCTTCATATCTTTGGGGGGATGCTGTTCCAGAGAGCAGCGGCAGAGACAGAGAATAGATGCTTCCTTGGCCTCCCGGATAACAATGTTTAATTGATGGGACCTCAAGCATACTCACTCTGCCCAAATGTCTGGGAAGACTGAAACAATGGGAGAGTGATGGTCCCTCAGATAGCCAGCTCTAAGCCATGATGAGTTTTAAAGGCAACAAATGATAACAAGCAGAACCTTGGAACTGTATTGGAAGCCAACTGTAGCCAATGCTGCCCCGAAAGCAATTCTGACACATGGGCATGACAAGGAATCTCCATTATTGCTCAAGTCATTTTGAACCATTTGACTGGATGGTCTTCAAGACCCATATAGAGTTCACTGAAACAGTCCAGATGTGAGGTGACTAGGGTGCGGATGACCATCTGAAGAGCCTATTGATCAAGGAAGAGGCACAGCTAGCGCACAAGATGTACCTATATAAAGACCGTCCTGTTCTTTGAGGAGTAGGAGGAGCAGGAGGACTTCCAAAATTGTGCATATCTCTTGACAGGGGAAGTTTAACCCCATTCAAGACTAATGATGGGAATGTCATGAACTGCAGGACCAAACAATTATAATCACACTGGTCAGGATTGAGTTAAAGTCTATTCTTTCTCATCCAGACCCAGAGCCATCAGATGATCACTTGTACTTGTTAAATTGGATATCATCAATATGCTGATGATACCAAGCCATGAATTGACAGAGGACTTCACCTAGTGGAATCTTGTAAATGTTAATCAGGAGAAGAGAGAGTGTTGAACCTTGAGTTACCCCATCAGTGAGTGACTCCCCATCAGTTCTGTGTCTCCCCTCAAAACTAACTAGAACCACCAGCTGAAGAAGGATGTGAGGAACTTTAACACAATGCCTCCCAACCCCCACCATTGGCACAGGTCCATACTATATTGAACAGTATTGTATCCCTATCATTCTTCATGCAGTTTTGATCAAAGGTATCTTTTGGTCATTGATATTATGTTGGTAAAATGGAATGGAAATTAAAGAGAAAAAAATGAAAAAATTTGCACCTACTGATGAATCTGGGAGTTAAACAGCAGTAGAGGTATGAAAAATAGGTGACTAGGAAATTACATCTAATAAGTCCCAGTATAGTCATTTCCAGCAAGCATCATGATTCAGCTCAAGGCAGAAATGGAACCATATAATAGTTTCATAAGAAGATCCAAGAACTCAGAATAAATAGAATGTGTTGAAAAAAGACTGAAAGTTGGTGCCAAAAGAATTCCAGCAAGCACAGTTAATAATTAGTTATAAACATGGGTGGGCTCCTGGGGGTTCGGGAGATCCTCTAGCTAAGATTCTGCACAGTTCAGAGAACCCCCAAATCCCCCTCCTGGCTCCCCCCACCCACCTGGCCCCTCCCAGGAGTCCCCATGTGGCCCGTTTTGGATACAGGTAAGTGCAGGCGCATGCAGAGGCTCGGGGAGGGCAAAAAATGGGCCTCCCAGAAGTTCAGGAAAGCCGGAAACAGGCCCATTTCTGGCTTCAAGAGAGCCTCCGGAGCCCAGGGAGGCCATTTTCGCCCTCCCAGAGGCTCAAGGAAAGCCTCCGGAGCCCGGGGAGGGTAAAAACTGTGGTGCAGGAGGCCGACTAGGCCATGCCCACGCCCTCCCAGTAACCCAGCAGAGAATCCGTTGCTAAAATTTTTGAAGTCCACCCCTGTTTATAAAGCCAAAATTCTAAAAATGCCAATGTTTAATTTTTTTCAGCTCATACTACTTAACGGACTATTTGACACTCTCTTTGTTTCCATTTGTCCTTATAATGGCCAGCTATGCTCTTATCTGGTTTCCCACTCATAGAGTGAGAAGTACAGTAATGCATTGTTGGCCACTTCAGCGTATCAAGAAGTCTAACTCATGTCTAGAGGAAGATTCAGGTGAAGAAACTGATTTATTCACATATCTTAAATGCTCGGCAAACATGGTTTTAGGCTTCAGATTTTGAAGACAAAAATCAATATGTATTATAGTGATTAAATAAAATGAACTTTCCATATCCTCCTTTAATTAGATAAGGAAAACATGTAGCTTTATTCATAGCTTTTAAAAACTGGCAGAACATTCCAGCCTATTACAATACAGGGAATATGGCAGCCAACAAAATCAGAATCTTGGCAGTTTTCACATGTTTTATTTGAAAAAACAACAACCTTCCACTGGTAGAGTTTTGATTGTAAGATGAATGGGGAGAATAAAAAAGAAGTAGAAGCAAGAAGGGGAAAAAACTGAAATAGTAAATGGAGAGCATTTATAAGCAATATTATAGCTGTGAACTCTAAAATTATGTGGACCTTGCATTGCATGCCCTTAAGCACAGTATTGCTATTCTTTAAAGCAGACCCTCTTTTCAGGACTCTACTTGAATTGCATTAATTTCAAAAAGACGACTCTTTAAAGCAGTTGCACACTTTTTCAGACTCATGCAGAAGGCTGAAAAAAAGAGGGTTATTTAAGTGAACAGCAGAGAGGTGTTGTACAGATAAAAGATCTAAACTATTGTCACAGTGATACAGCACTAGAATATACCGATTTTATATCTGTTCAAAATTTTAAAAACCCTGAGGATTGGACTACGTGCTATATAGCAATAGCACTTAGACTTCTATACCGCTTCACAGTGCTTTACAGCCCTCGCTAAGTGGTTTTACAGAGTCAGCATATTTCCCCTAACAATCTGGGTCCTCATGTTACTGACCTTGGGAGGATGGAAGGCTGGGTGAGATTAGAACTGTCAAATTGCAGTCAGCAGGCAGTCAGCAGTAGACTGCAATACTGCATTCTAACCACTGTGCCACCGTGGCTCTCTCTCTATATCATGTTTGCTTTTTAAAGTGATTGCACAGACATCCAATCGGATTCGCAATGGCAATATACATAGAAGGGATAACCCTTTCCTTCTGACCCACTATTCTATCATAAACCCTTTACAACTGTGATTTGTTTCCAAGGATATTACTGACAACAACAAAAAAACAAATCAGAGCTAAATAATAGCTGGGAGAAGGGGAAGATTTTGAATAGATAATATATTGTAGAGGAATGGGTTAACACTTCCAAGCAATGGGTAGGACTAATTTGGACTGAAACTTAAATGACTGCTTATTCTCATCAATAGTTGCAAGTACTAGGTATAACTTAAAAGTAGGCCTAATATCCAACATAAATGGAGAATCATGTAATCAAAATTTAGATGCTTGACAACTAGTTCATGTTTATGCCCTTTGCTGTGTCCCAGGGTCACCTTTTGCAACCTACTGACAAATAAAATCATTGGGGAAGCAGATTTGTCAAGAGTATATCCATGAACTGGAATAGAGCATGGTAACAAGGTCAGCCAATGAATAGGCATAGCAACTAAGTCAGCCAATGAGAACTGTTTTGGAAACTGAAACTAGAAGTAACCTAGGCTGGAAACTGAAACTAAAAGTAGCCTAGGCTGGTTCTATATTAAGCTCTGCAATTCTGCAGCTATGTTAAGCTCTGCAGCTCTGAAGTTATGTTGAGCTCTGAATCTGTCTATTGAAGATGAAACTAACTTACTTGCTTGCTAAAGACTGGAACTCTGCTCTGAACTTGCAACATGTTTCTATCTGAGTTTGCTCCATGTTGGAGAAATCTACATCTGGTTTATAAAGATGTTAAATGAAGCATCAGCCATCTGTGTTTATTTTTCTGGTGCTGAATTATCGCTGCAAAACTCTCAATAAGATTCACTTAAAAACCAGGTTACTAACCTGTCAACTGCATGATTCATTTAACAACTATGGCAAACAAAGTTGGGGCAAAACTCACTTAACAAATACTTCACTTACCAACAGAAATTTTGGGTTCAATTTTCATTGTAAGTCGAGGACCACCTGTACTGTACTGTAACTGCATCGCTCTCTCTCTCTACTTACCTAGCTACCTACCTACCAACCAACCAACCAGTTTAAGGTGAAAAACACATTTTCTAAAACTTGTCATCCTTCTTGTTAAACAAGCCTTATAATATAGATGCCAAATGTTTGAAAAATCACTCCATACACAACTGATGTGATATGACTAGTCTGGAGTTGGATAAGCTACTAACAAGGCGTAGACTACTTTTCAGTTGAATAAATTGTACATGGAATTACACACATGCTACTCATGTAGTCACAAACCTTAACTCTCTTGTTATGATTAACATCTGATTTTCTTATTTTATTAGCAAAATATCAGGAAATTCATAGTGCTAATATTTGTTGGTTTTGCTTTGACAATGGAATTCAATATATAGATCCCCAAAAGGAAAAACTTTTCTTAGATGCATTGGCTTAGTTTTTATCTTATGTTTATAAAATGTTGCACTTCATGGGATAATTTTGTCCTTACTCCTCCCTCTCTTTTTATCTCTTTCAATGAAAACATTTTTTCTGCCAATTTAATATGAATACATTTACTGAAAAAGGGAACAAATGGAATTTGGAGTGAGCAAACAGAAATAGCTATGCCGTATACTATTAGACTTTGGAGATAAATCTCCGTCTGTCACCCCTAAGAAGCCAATGTATGAACAGTATGAAAAGTAAACTATAGAGAACAATTAAATGACATAGCCCAGAAATACTTGTAAAATCACAAAGTCAATCATATATTGAAGAAATTCTTGTACACAAGAAGAAGAATTTTACAGCATGAGAGAGCAGTGCCTAGAATCCTGACTTTCTGTGAAGAATACAGGGGGCAAAACAGGCTCCATCATTTTTACTAGGATACAATTCAAACTTTCCCTCGCCCATCTTAATCCCAGTGAATATTAATTCCTTTTTCAAAGCCTTGTAACCATATTGGTAGAAGCTACTCTACCAATGGAAATAGAAGGGGTAAACCTCTCCTCCTGATAAGGAAGTGTTGCCATAAAAATTGGGGTGGAACATCTGTTATTAAGTTAAAAGTCTGACCAAGTTCCTAATGCCAAAATTAATGGCACAGCCAGACCTGACAATTCTTGAAAGTATTTCTTATTAAGAGCAACTGTTTTTTTTTCTAGTGTACTCAGTACGTATGGACTAGAAGACGTCCAAAATCCCTTCCAACTCTGTTATTCTGTTATTCGTAAGTGTTGCGTGTATGTTCAGAGAAGGAACAAAATGTGATACTACTGAGAGTTACCACATAGATTATGCAATTATTAATGGTACACAGGATTAACAATTCATCATTAAATTATTGCCACTTGGAACAAACCACATTCTATGATTTTTAATTATTCCATCCTATTATTTATTTTAGATAGAACCAGTCACTTTGATAAAATCTTTCTGGTTGGAAGCTTTTTGTTACAAATGGCATGCAAAGATACATCTTTTTTTCCTGTCTTCTTTTTCTGGTTGAATTACTTACTTTTCCCTCTCTTCTCAACCCTTGTAAATGTTTAGTAACACTTAAGCATTATATTTTAAAGAGACAAAGGGAAACTTAGGGAGTTTAAGTCTATATTGCATGGCTCTCCATTCTGGGTAATAAGAACAGAATGGATAGGGAGCAGATTTAATCTTCACCCCAGTGATATCCCTGAGTACGTCTCCTTTGGTTTCTTCCATATGTGGGAACTATTGTCATTTATGGACAAGGGAGATACTGTATAGAAATCAAATCTACATAAATATTCCCAACTGCAGCCCACCTGTGTTCCTTCTCATTATTTACTTATTACCATGGAAACTCTGGAACAAATCAAGAATTTTAGGTGCCAAAATATATCCCCAAAATTGGGTTTGGCTTATTCACAAATGAGCTTATTTATGGGTACGTACAACAGCTTTTCAAAAGTACACCAACATTTTAAGGTATATTTAAATCAATTTAAATTAAATTAATGTATATGTCCCTTTCTAATAAGATGTACAAATATGGGCTAAAGGTTACAAATATTGTTTGCTCCATGTTCTCCTCAGGAATCCAAATGAAAGCAACCCTGATAGATGGCTGTCAAAACTCTGTCTGAATAATCCACTGAAGCAGAGTACATAATCTCTCTAACAGCCATTTCCATTTATCAACAGGCACAGCAACATAATAATAAAAAATACATTAAAATAATAAAGAATAAAAGCATCAGAAAGGTTAAGACCAATACAATAAGCAAATTGCAGCCTGTTAAATGGACAAATGTTATCCTAGAAAACCTAGGAAACAAAAGCACAGGGTTTTACACAGTATGAGCAACTCAATTGGATTTTTACCTATCCTCTGACTTCTACAGGAAATAAATCCAAAACATTATATCCAGCCTCAGGTGGGATGACTGAAAAAAAGAGGCTGTGATGAATATTGTTCATTAGAGGGCCAGCATTAAAGCTTGAAGTACAATTAATCTCCACATTTACAGAGAATCCCTTCTCTTCCCTGATTAAGTGCCATCTGTGTCTGAAGCAGTGGTGGAATTCAATTTTTTTACTACCGGTTCTGTGGGCGTGGCTTGGTGAGCATGGCAGCAGAAGGGTACTGTAAAATCTCCAGTCAGAGGTGGTATTTGCCAGTTCTCCAAATTACTCAAAATTTCCACTACCGGTTCTCCAGAACTGGTCAGAACCTGCTGAATATCACCTTTGGTCTGAAGCAAGAATGACAAATCTTTATAGACTTTTGATGCTCAGAAGACAATATTCAACAATATATAACAATTTATAACCTCTGAATATTTTCATTAATATTTTGATATTATTTTCTTTCAACATAGATGCCAAAGGCAAAATATTATTTTTAAAATACTTGGACTTCGTAATAGAAGCCAAATTCCAAGGGGCATAAGAGAATAGATGGGCTGCAAAGGAAATTATATACATGTTGGCACATGCTTTCAGGCTCATATCACTTACCGTAACAGGGAGTTTTCTTTCTGAAGTGCTCAAAGATTCATTGACTGAACAGTGAATGATTTTGTCAGAAACAATTTGGATCTCACAGGAAATTAGGCCAATTTTAACTTCATATTCATTGCTTTCCAGACCAAGGTTGTCAGGTTCTTTCTAATAAGAGAAATAAAGAAGAGCAACATGATTCTACCAGGAACTAAAATTCAGCCCTCAACATTTTTGAACTTTATTGACTTCAAAGCTCTCAGATAGCACCTTTCATTTTTTTCAAGGCACGAATACAAAACTCTCTTCCCATCCTCTTTATTTTTCTATTTTAGCCAAGATATTAATGCATATAAAAACAGGAGTTGTTTACCAATCCCTTTCAAATTCCTAGAATAGAAAACTTGAGCTAAAAAGCCTTGAATGCAAATTGTGCTTTTGATCTTTACTTGATAGTTAATATTGAAATCTAATTGGAAACAGATGAAGAATAATCTGGGGGAAAACAGAATGAGGGAAGGTAGTGCTTATATTGCCCTCTTATGAATACATTGTTTAGTGCTTTTGAAGCTTAGATTTTCAGTAACCATAATGGCCTTCAAGTAGCATTATTTCTTGATCAAACCTATTACTTTATCAAAATTTTCTTCTTTATTTAAGAGAAGCTACTAGAATAAGCAGGTTGCTGGGTTTGTTTTTTTTTTAATAAGAATGCTTTTTCAATTACTATTCTGTCATACATTTGTTCCTTGTTATTGTTTTTATTTACTCATATTCTTAAGTTGTTAGAAAAAGAACAAACTTTTATTTGAATGCTCATGGCTACATTTTTACTGTTTAGTTGAGCCAAGTCTTCCTTCTCCAACTCGCAATGATTAAAGGTGGCAATCTGCCTATGTCACACTATGTTGCCTTCTCAAGATTCTTTGCCCTTGGAGGCTTAAATATTTCCACATTAAGATCCTCCTCTCTCTCAGTGTCCATATATTCCAAATTCTTACGTGTATAACAAGGGTGAAAGGCTCTCCAGGATGATGTTTAATCAATTTCTCTTTATTGGCTGTGAAGAACTGGGGATCTGTATAGTATTCCATATGGAATTTGCTATCATGTACGGCTTCCTCATAGTATTCAAAGGGGAAAAGGCTCTCGTCGGTATACAGGAGTCCATTGATGAAAAAGTCCACTAATGCTGGCTTGCTTCCAGTAAGATTGGAGGCAGCTGGAGAAGGGCAGGTAATCACGGTGTCCGAGTGAACTTTACAGTTCTAAAAACAGAAGAAAGCAAGCAAATCAAATAGACAAAAGAGATTCTACAAAGTTGGCAACAATTTTAAATATTTGCATTTGCCAAAATAAAAATAGATACTTCCATCAACAGCCGATATAGACCGAAAAACTATAGTGCCATTCAACTTTATTGATGGCAGTGTCTGTAAGGATTCTGTCTGAATGGATTCACCGTTCAGTCAAAACTGAAGAAGCTTCTTGGATGAGAAGCAAAGCATCTTCAAGAAAAAACAAAATCCAATTGCCTTTTGTAAAAGCACCTTTGGGGTTTACGGATGACAGAAGGGAAGAGATGCTAGGTAAACAGAAGCAAAGACTAAGTTCCTGAACACTGAAAAAATATTGAATGGAAAATCTGAGAGAGAATTCAATTCTGCAAAACTTTAATTGCATTTCTTTGTTCATAATATATAGAAATAAAAAAGGGAAGAAACACTGATCAGAATCATAAATATTATAGTGGCAGAAGCCATACAACTCAAACCACAAATTCTTGTCCATAGGATATAACTGAAAAGAAAGCATCCAATGCTAAAACTGGCTTTCTTTAGAATTTTCTCTAATGAAGAATCAGCATTCACTGCCCACCAAGTAGCTCATTCTCTTTTAGCCTGATTTACTATACATGATGATAACTAGAGTAGAGGAAATATTTATGGCATTTGATATCATATTTATTTCATACAGCTGACAGCAAAAAATCAGATCTCTGAACATGAGCACTAAATTATCCCTAGAAAAAAAGGAGTATGCATTAGTAATTTTAAGCAAGATCTCCCCTCCCCAATTCCCAATGGAATTAAGTTCTCATGAACTTAAAACTTTACAATCCAAACAAATTATAAATAGAAAAATAATGGTAATGGGTGTGAAATCAATGTCTCCAAAAACATACCTCATTAGCCTTTAAGATCAAGTCACACACATATTTGAATCTCATAACAACGAAACTGTGACACTGATGGCAAAGGAAAGTACCAGCTCAAATGTACCCTGGCACATTTGATTGCTTTCTGAAGACTTACTGAAATGTCATGATAAAAGATACATGTGGAATCATAAACAGCTTAATAACATGACAGTACAATTGTCTATAAAAACAAAAAGTAAAACTGAGGATTCTGTACTTACTGAGTAAATATTTTCAGGTGTGCTTAGACAAAGTTTATGTTTTGTCCTGCATTTCATTTCTACACATTTTGCTCCTTACTTTTTCACTGGTGAAGACTTACCATTTGTTCTTTTCCAACAACACGAACAACCATTGACACACTCTGAGCCATCAAAAATCCATTTCCTTCCACAGTGATGGTTCTGCCCCCGCTATTAATTCAGAATAAAGGGAAACAGAAAGATAAAGGATTAGATGAAAAGTTGAAGGGGGAGTGTTATATATAGGAGATACAAGCCTAATAAGTAAATTATATGAAATAAATTTGCACAGTCCTAATAACAATTCTTTATAGAATAAATACGTATTATTTTTTATGAAGTATGAAATATGTACCTTCACCACTACCTATAATATGAAAAACAAGACTTAGATTCAAGGATACAGAAAGCTACATTTGTCCTTAATCTTTGTCATATCATTCACTTGACAAAAAAAGTTTTCCCCATCCCTTTAAGGAAGACTTGACAACCTTCTGCTGTTTAAGCAGAATAAGGTTTTTGATTGATATCACTATGTAACGTTTTATTGACTTGGTGCAGAAACTTTATATAGGACACATGCATTGTTTTATCCATATACTTTGCAAGCATATATAGACTGTATGTAAGATTTACATGTAACGAAGACATGCTTTCCACATGTAAATGAAAATAAAATGAAAAGAATGTATGTCAGGGTTCAAGCCACATGGCTTACATATTTATATTTAGATGCAAATACAAAAGGCTGGGGATTGGGTCATAATGTTATAGCACACATTTCATCATTTCTTCATGTTTGTATCAGATATTTATGATTTCCTTATAGTATTATTATCATGTTCCTCATTCTCTGAAGGTCCTGAAAAACTCCTGGGCAAATCTTTACAATGACTACTCTTGACTTTACCCAACCAGTTCTCAAATACATATTAGGTTTCTCTGATCCTCCCCAGCCGAATCATAAGAGGAACATGATTTGCTTCTAGACATTTGCTAACAGCGGACAGAGGCCAAGACAATCAGTGATACTGTATAGCAGAGGTGTCAAACTCAAGGCCCGGGGGCTGGATCTGGCCCATGGAGTGCTTAGATCTGGCCCATGGGGCCACCCTGGAAACAGTGAGGGACCAGCCTGTGGTATCTCTGCCAGCAAAAATGGAGCTCGGGAGGGCCGTGTGTGGCTCTTCTGAGCTCCATTTTTGTTTGCAGAAGGTTGCAGGAGGCTGTCACAGCTGAAAATGGAGCTCAGAAACCTGTTTTTGCTGGTAGAGCATTTGGGCCACTATAGCCGTCCCTAGCCCTCGAGTTGGCCATGCCCACTCCAGCCTTCCGAGGTCAAACACAACCCTGATGCAGCTTTCAATGAAATTGAATTTGACACCCCTGCTGTTTAAAATCCAGGAATATTCAAAAGGCCACTGGAGCAGAAGATTATCAATTAACCAAGAAACATTTCACCACCGAACTTGAATGGAAACACAGTTTGAATAATTTTTTTTGTCTTGCTGCCAAACCAAAACCTCCAGCAGCAGTTCCTTACGAATAAACAATAAGTTTGAATACTTTCCCCCTTAAAAGCTGCCTTTAGACAAGGAACAAAAATAAGTATAAACATGAGTAAGAATACACAAAATAGGTATGAATAAATGGGGACAATAGGACAGGGACGGGAGGCACTATTGTGCACTTATGCACACCCCTTACTTATACACCCCTCTTAAGAATGGGGTGAGATTAATAGTGGATAGTTTAAGGTTAAAGGATGCATTCAAGACATTGACCACTCTATTGCTGAAGTTGTACTTTCTGCAATTAAGTTATAAATATAACAATACATCTATCTAGCCTCAAAAATACTCAAACCAGAATATCCCATATAGGACTTCACAAATCATTTAAGCTTCTCTAAGCCCTAATATGGTGTACTTTTATCTATTTTCAGAAACTTTTTGTAGCTCATACCATTTCTGCATAAACATTTGGGGGATACGGTTTATTTGAAGAAAAATTCTACTTCGTTCAATAATTGGGAAACAAAACTATAGCACTGTAGCAAGGAAAAACAGTGAAACAAATGGAAAGTGTAATATGGTGATCATTCCTAAGCATTTCATTGCTGTCTTTGATTGAGTTTTTGATTTGACTTCAGTAGCAGTGCCGTTGGTACAATATCATTTAGCATATTTATTTCAATCTTAAATGTACATTTTTGCCAAGCATAAGCTGCTACATTTTGTAGCTGCCGACATACATTTTTGAGCTACTTCTCTTGATCCTCAGAATAAAACAATTAAGATAATTTTACATCAAGCAGTGAGAACTGGAAGTGTCATCACTGCTCACTTTCAAAGATTTTTCATGCATGTTAAAATTTGGTCTCTATAATTAAAAGTCAAAATTCCCTTTAAAGTACTACTAAAGATCAGGAGTCTTGGCCTTATACACATACTCTGAGTGACATGGTCTTGAGGTACACTTGCTCGTTTCTTTATTCACATTACGTTGTTATACTTAGATAAGTATTAAGAAGGGAGTGAATTCATAGACATTCAGAAAGGAACAGGAGCCCCGAGGCCTTGAAGAAATGACATCAAAGGCAATGTATTTTAAGAGCAAATATGCTAGTTTCTTAATAAAAATATGCAACCTATATAAGATGTGAGGACCAATAAAATAATACTATTTTATATAGATTTGCCCAAAGTTTTTATATAATTTGAAGCATATAAAATTAATATTTGTCTTATTACTTGGAGTTGGTGCTCCTAGTTGAAACTGGGTTAAGAGTGAACAAATGCTTGACTCATCAACTGTACTTTTCACAGCAAATCTTTCCAGCTATGTTGCATGAATACAGCATATTGAGCAAAGGGGCATGGGGGTAAAAAGAATTCCTTCCATAAAAAAACATAACGTAACTTTTTTCAGAAGTTGAACCAATATTGTCTATTTTAGGTATAGGTTGGGTTCTAGATCTGAATTTCATTCACTGAGTGTGTTTTGAACTATTTCCCAGCCAGCTGGGTGGATTAAAAAATTATTGAAGACTGTCACATGAGCAAGATATTTCTGAGAAACCAGGCCCTGTTCTCGCTGAACTGCACCAGGCCTTACTTGGCTCCTCATTGAGCCACTATACCAGGATTGTAGCTCATCTTCATTTGCCTCACCACATCATGAATCTGGCCTTGTGCCCTAGTCAGCTGCATCAATGACTGGATTCCAACAATCCTTATTATACGAAGTGTATTGCATTACCCAAATTTCAGTGAAGAATGGGTATGTGGGGACAATCCTTTTACCAGGAAACAAAAGAGAAGGTGAAATGGAGTCAGTCTCTGCTTTGATATACTTAGGATGAATCAATAGAAAGCCTGAGGACTTCCTGTGCTATCATTTCAAGAGGCTGGAAATCGCCCCATGGGAGATTTCCTACCAGTGCACTAACAGTGGTTGCTTTCTAACTAGCATGCCATGTCCTTGTCTCTATACCAAATAAAATTATTTGCCCTTGGATAAAATAGGCAAGGAAGTTGCCTCTTCCTTATAATCTATAAGCTTCAGAATAAGATACACAACTTCCATGAATGCATTAGACTTAACCAAGACCACTTCTGCAACATCTCACAGACGGGTGGGATTCAAATTTTTTAACAACCGGTTCTGTGGGCGTGACTTAGTTGGTGGGAATGGTTTGGTGGTCATGTGACTGGCTGGGAGTGGTCAACTCAACATCACTTGCATCGAGGCACGCATCTCCTCGCCTGATCTCTTATGACTGTGGGGATGCTGCAAATAAGTGTGAAAAATAGTCATAAGTCACTTTTTTCAGTGCCATTGTAACTTTAAATGGTCACTCCACACAAGCAAAGTACCAGCAAAGGAGGGGAAAAAAACTCCAGAGAAGATCCTGAGACAGGAAGTCTAGTCCTGTCAAGAATATAATAAGGGTTAACGGAGAGGCAGTTTCTGTAAGCAACACCAGAATGTTTCCTTCCTGCCTTCCTTACAGGATTAGGCCAGTAATTTCTTCTAACAACCGGTTCTCCGAACTGCTTAGAATGTTAACAATTGGTTCTAGTGAATAGGTGCGAACCTGTAGAATCCCACCCCTGCTCACAGAGAAAGATATCTTACCTGACTGGACTCTTTTTGGGGTTGATATCTGTTATACTTGGATTTTTCTCATACTGAAAGTTATTAGAACCAATGCAAGACTTGTCTTCAAATTGGACACAGACAACCACACGGGTAATAGTTTCCACACTTGGCATGGTACAAATGATGGTGGTATCAGTGCGACTATAAAGAAAAAATAAACATTTCTGAATTTAACTCATGGACATGCCCAATTCTATAGTGAGAACCTATGACGCATGGCATTCATTTGAAAGATTATAAGTAACAAAGGCTTATGAAACTGTGACAAAAAAAGGAAGAATACTGAAGAATATATCCAACTCAGGACTGGATTGTCAGATGCTTGGTATTCATTGAAGGCTGCCCAGAGTTGCTTGATTGTGAGGTGGGCAACGTATAAATTTAATAAATAAATAAATTCATATACAAAAAGAAATCCAAGTTAAGAAAACCCCAAGAAACATTGCTTTCCCATTTCTGTTTTTGATTCTGTATCAAAATGCGGTATTCCAAATAATCCTGTTTTTGAAAGTTTTAGCATTTGCAGATCTGGAAATATTGTAATTATACAATATTCAGAAATAAATTGAAATTACTGTCAGATAGACATCGTCTATAAATTATTTGATCTAAGCAGAACTTGTTTATCATTACAAAACAGTTATATAACAAAATTATATAACATTAATACCAAGTCTATGCTATCCATTAAAAGTATATCCTTTAAACACTGGAAAAATAATATAAGCCCCATACTTATCAGCTCAACTGCAAGCCCAATTTATACTTTGGAAAACGTATTTCTTAGAAAACTTTCTTATTCAATTAGTTTTCTGTTATGAAAAGTATAATTTCTAATCTTTACAGCTGCATCATGTTTCATTCTGAGCAGTATTTACCTGATGTCTCTGCATTCTTTTGTAGTATTAAGCAAAACTCGAAGCTTGGATCCTATACTGAGATCATTTCCTGTGATAGTTACTTTGGTACCTCCAGCTTTTGGTCCAACAGATGGAGACATAGATTTCACTAGTGGAAGCTAAAAAGACAAAAAAAGCGGAATGTCAAGAAGATATACTGGTTTCCTATAGTTTGTAGTGACATCTCAATTCAGAAATGTAAATACTGCAAATATTTTTTAAAAATGCTTGTGACAAGTCCTATTATCATTCTCCAACAACAAACCAAGGATGTTAAAAATATCATATGGAAAAATAATTCTAAGTTAATTACTTGGAAATCAATCACACTGATTTAGTACTGCATGGTATAAAAACTATTAAATGATATCATTGTTACATTACTTACAAGATTAATGTAAAACATTTGGAAAGAGTTGTCCTTAATAGCCTATCTCTTCATTTTTGTTCCACCTGAATCAGACACAGTGAACTGGATGGGAGTTACCTTCGTTAAGGTAACCATTAGTGACAGTATGTTTACAAAAAGATGGGATCTAATTGTGAGTTTTTCCTTCATATGATATCTATGCTAATATCATTTCAGTGGCACTGAATCTTTATTGACTGTTTCCTAGTATGATTTGATTGCTTATTGTATTCTATGACTATTATTAAGTGTTGTACCTTATGATTCTTGACTCTTGACGAATACTCTTTTTATGTACACTGAGAGCATATGCACCAAGACAAATTCCTTATGTGTCCAATCACACTTGGCCAATAAAGAATTCTATTCTGTTCTGTTCAAATTATCCTAATTTGTCAACTACTTCCACCTGATTTAAATTGCTTTTCCAAAAGCTACTTTCTGGCCTGATGGAAAAAACAACAACAAAACTCACAGATCTATCAAAAAGACATACTTTACATAGAATAGGAGAGGCTGTTTATTTTGAGAATCATTTTAATATAATGTGCATGCTTAGGGTATCACTGTAAAAGTAGGTAGATCTGGCTATCTTGGTGACACAGATAGCCTCTTTAATTCTCAAGGACTCAGTGGATAAGGCATATTTAAATGTTAATATATCTTTATTAATTAATAATATATTTCACATTTGTTTGTGCATATCACTGGAAATCACATTTTTCTTTATGAAAATTCATGATTAAGAACTCAGCAGAAATTACGTACTATATAAGAAAATCGTTCCTTGGATTTCCCTTCTTTGCTCACATTAACTGTCACCACATCAGAAAATTCTTCTGTCGCTTCTCCAGTCCAGCAAACAATTCTGTGTAAAAAAGAGATTTTGACTGAAAAATAAGAAATGTGACCTGACTACAAAATATGTCAAGAACAGACAAAATATTAACATGGCTCTTTGAGTATTGCTTTTGTTTTATTTTTAAAGAGCATTTACATTTTTTAAAAGCTGGCATACTGTATTATTTTTATTTCCAAGAATGCCTCTTTCTCTCATGTGGGCCTCATGAGCAAAAGAAAAAAACAGTAAGTAACATAATATTATTCCACTACAAATTCTTTATTATCTTTGACAATTCTGAAGCAATGCAACAACCTGAAATTATACATAGCAATCTATGTAAAATGAGATATTTAGGAATGGATAATTCTGTCCAAATCAGATTAAAGTCAGAATCTATGTGCCCATTTCAGCTGTTTGTCATTCATACGTACTGATATTTCTGAAATTCTGTTACCAATTCTTACGATTACAGACTTGTGAAAATCTGACCATTATAGTTCGTTCTGGAAATGTGCAGTTGACCAAAAAAATAAAATATTTTTTTAAATAGTAATGTGTGTCCTGGTGGTCCCATTATTGCCCTGTGATGGTTTACTAACTCTATATTTCTTAATATTCATAGATCACATAGATGTGAACATGATCAGAGGAATGTTCTTTGAATTATATACAAACAAATCTGAATTCATCTGATTTTTCCAGATTGTCTGGAAAGACCCAAGTGACTCCATATTTAATATCTTGATTCAGCTGATACATACTTGCTTTCAATTCATGAACTATTGATATAACGGAATGATTGATTATTCTGTTTGGTCAAAGTTTGGTGATATCTTTCAAACATGTCCTGAAAAGTTTTCAGTTTATATATAATATAATCTTATTGTTTATTTTAGTTGCTTGTTTTTGTGGGTTTTTTTTTCTTTTTTAATCTTTTAGGTTTTTCTTGTTTTTTCTCTAATTTGCAAATTTAAAAAATACTTTTAAAAAGCAATTTCATGATTTAAACGTGCTGCTAGCTTCTCCTTGGAATAGGATTTGAAATGTAAAGAATGTCTGCATCAAAAACCACTGCACTACTTTAATTAATTGAACCATAACTTTTTCATTATCTTTTGACCAATGTGCTATTTTTGCATTTTTCATCTACATGAAGAATTTTTCCAGGAACTACATTGTGTTTCTTGGATAACGTCAATAACCTCAATATTACTATTACCAATACAACAAGGATTTTTGTTGTCTACTAAGTGGTTGCTATTGTAAAATAATAATATTGTTGTGGTGAATGCATGCATACTTAGCCAGGGGTGTTAGGGGAGGGGAGGGGTGATTTAAAACCGAACTGTATCCATTGGGATATTCACCACATCCTCATCCACCATCGATGCTCTGTATTCAATTTTATTCTGTCATACAAGTTGCAAAACAGAGATATAGGAATAATTTCTGTAAGATAAACAGTGCCCTGCATATAAATGTTTGAAACGTTCCTTTTTCCTGCACAAAGAATGTCACTTCTGATCAATATTATTGCTATTAAAAGATTTTATACTGAAGTAAAAGCTGCAACAGTGACTATGATGGAGAATATATAATACTGTACTTGGCCAGAAAATTGAAGGGCCATTATAGGAAGTTATAAGTGTAATGATGCTTTAATTCATAAATACTCAGAAGTAGAAAATAATCAGGGACAATACTAAGTTGTAATAAACCTGTTTAGGCCTTAAATCACATAAATTTATTTTAATTATGATGCATTTTTGGCATGGCTATTTTATTAATTCAAGCATACTTATCCCTACCTATATCCATCAACTCTCCATAATGTGTGTATCTTTCAAAGTTAAATGTAGTTGTAGTGCTTTTAGTAACAGAACAATAAAGAATCAGTAATTCTAGATTGCTCATTTGCTAAACTTTTTAACCTTGGTTCTTGAGTGGGTATTCCATTTACAGAATAAATAGAATTTTTCCTACATGGATAATTTCATTCCAAAGCAGGATGTAGACAAGTCACTTTAGCTGGTCTGTGAAGCCTGTCTAGTTTCAATAATGAAGACAACTGCAAAAAGTATGCGGATGTGAAGGTAGGGGAAAAATTGATAGAACTGCAGAAATTGTTTCTAAACTATGATAGCATGGGGATCAGCTGTGGAAGTTTTATTACACTTGTCACCCTAAGTTCCTCCCTGTCTATAAGAGATGAGGAAGCTCTGGACTTCGTGGATTACAGTCTTTTGTTATATAAAGACAGCTAATTAAAGAACAACTTATACTTGTCAGTGAGGTATTACTTTATATAAAAGTAATTTCCTTACTTACATTATCTGTGCATTTAAAAAAAACCCATGAAATGTATGTATTTTTTTCAATCAGAACAATAATATATAGCATAAAGAAAGAGCTTGTATTCTAGGATGTGAATGCTTCAAGTTTTTTTAGTTTTGTTACTTATCATTTTGAAAGAACTTCCTCATTACAAATGAAAAGATTTATATATGTGTGGGTGGGTGGGGGGGAGGAAGGGAAAGGGAAAGGGAAAAAGAGAGACAGAAATTTCTTCTGGAAATGGTGTGGCCCAGATAGTTGGTAGTAGCTGTTAGTAGTAACAGTAACAGAAGTTAAGGGCTGAATATCCTGTTATCAATTTATATATTAAGAGATTCATGCAATCCTCTAGGCTAGTGGTAGCTAACCTTTTTGGGCTCCTGTGCCAAAAATTGTGCGTGTACTTGTGCTTGCATGCTCACATGCCAGCACCCAGAAGGCAACATGTGCACTCCCCCGTTCCCTGAGCATGCAATCCCCCCGCTGCCCTCTTATCTGCACTGTGCCTCCCAGCTTATTTTTGCCCGTTTGAGACCTTTGTTTGCTTCCCAAGGCTTTAGGAAAACTTCTGCAGCCTTTGCAGGCTGAAAAATGGGCCCTTTCCATCACTTCTGGTATTTTCGGAAATACAGGAAGTGACAAAACGGGCCTATTTTTTGGCCTGCAAAGGCTTTCCTCAAGCCTTTGGGAGGCCGAAAAAGGCCTCAAACAGGTCAAAAATCAGCTATGAGGCGTGCACATGCGCAGTGAGATAAATTTGCCTGCGGCTCGCATGCCAGCACAAATTGCTGTGCATGCCATCTGTGGCATGCGTGCCATAGGTTTGCTATCATGGCTCTAGGCAATCATATACCAAAGCCATCACATATCTGAATCCTGAAGCAAGAATGGATTGATCAGCTGAAAAGGACAAACTAAACCATTCCCGTGTGCTTGATTTCAAAATAATTTAGCTTGAATTACTCACTCCTCAGAGACTATATATCTGTCCTGAAGTGGTGAGCATTTCACATTTCCTATCTTGACACCATTAACAACATCACTGAATCTACGGCCAAGATTTCTCCCTCGAATCGTGACCTGAGTTCCTCCTTCCAAGGGTCCATCCAGAGGCTCAATCTGCAAGTTCAAAGAAAACTGAATGAAAACAGCTGAAAACAAAGGGGGAAAATTTTAATTTGCTCTAACAAATAAGCCATATCATTAACATTCATATATGATTTAAACTTTTATGGCTTACTTTTATACTACCTTCTAGAGGTGGGTGGCTCAGTGGCTTAAATGATGTCAGAGAAGCTCTATACTATGCTGGTTTGAGTCCTACCATCACATGACGGAGTAAGCTGTTCATCATCTGCCTCAGCTACTGCCAAGCTAGCAGTTTGAAAGCATGTAAATGCAAGTAGATAAATAGATATCACTTTGGTGGGAAGGTAACAGTGTTCTGTGCTTTGCTATATGCTTTGTACTGCATTATGATGTTATGCTGGCTACATGACCACAGAAACATGTTTGGACAGTGGCTCAGTGGATTAATAGATGTCAGGGAAGATCTATACTCTGTCAGTTCAGGTCCCATCACATGATGGAGTAAGCTCCTGTCAGTGGCCTCAGCTACTGCCAAGGTAGCAGTTTAAAAGCATGTAAATGAGAGTAAATAAATAGATACCACTTTGGTGGGAAGGTTAGTGTTCCATGTTTTTCTGTATGTTTTGAACTGATGTTATACTGGCCACATGACCGCAGAAACATCTTTGAACAGTGCTGGCTCAATGGCTTAATGAGACAGATGAGCACTGCTCCCTAAAATTGGCATATAACTAACAGAGTAAAATCCCCAGAGACTCCTTTATTTTACTTCATCCCGCTAAAATATCATTTCATAATAGTGTGAAAGGAATGTGAAAACCAACAAGATTAGCCAATAATAAACTGTAACATTTCTGGATGGAAACAAAACCTGTAGAACTGAGCATCTAAAATTCTATCATGATCAATAAAATGATTTGCGAGAAGATTATTCACAATTGATTCAGTACCATCATTCCCTAACATCTACGTTATCTGCAATGGAATTATCCATTTTGTAAGTGTGATGGTTAAAAGCTGCAACTGTTATTTAACAACAATACCAAATCTCAGAGGAGATTTCATTTGTCACCACTTGTTTTTTTTCCATGAGCCAAAGTCACTGATTTCACAGGATGTCTGAGTTACCTTAATAACCTACAATTAGAAAATTGTAGGTTATTTGTCCTTTTGTGACAAATAACCTTTTGTGACAAATCTATAAAATCAACTATAAAGGAACAGCAGCCTTCCTTCCTGGAAGTTCAGTTACAAAGCCTGCAGCTTGCCTTTCCCTGTAGCTGCTGCCAACATAATATGACGTCAGCCAGGGCAGAAGGTCATCAGCGGAGAGGGTTTCTTCCGCCAAGCTGCTTAAACTTGATAATGTCCCTGACTTCACTCCTCCAATAGGGTTACAGTTTCCTTGTCTTCTTTCTCTCAAGACAATTCTAGAGACACTAAAAAAACCCACTTGTTTATTTTTGAAATGGAATATACAGCATCTGCTAAGGAAATGGCATCCTAGTCTAATAATGCTAATGCTGATGATTTGTTTTCACTAGTTGCTTTTGGCAGACAGCAAGGGGCTCAGTTTCCTACACTGTACAGTGGAATTGAGTGGGCCTCATTAGCATTTCCTCTGCATTGTTAGACCAGAGAAACGGAAACATATTTTACATATTAGTAATAAATTAGCTACTTGATTTTGAACAGATGAGGTACTTACCAACTCTAAGCTCCTTGGGTTGATTAGCCTTTGCTGAGTTAACTACTTTGTCTGTTAGAATTCTTTAATTTAATGTACAGCTAGTTTCCTATATGGAGATTGCTAAATAAACTATATACAGGTAGTCCTCAACTTAAAACAGTTTACTTAGTGACCATTCGAAGTTACAACAGCACTGGAAAAAGGGATTTCTGACCGTATTTCACATTTATGATTGCTGCAGCATTCTCATGGTCACATGATCAAAATTCAGATGCTTGGCAACAGACTTGTACTTATGACAGTTGCAATGTCCTGGGCTCACGTAATCACCTTTTGTGACTTTCTGATAAGCAAAGTCAACGGGGAAGCCAGGCTCACTTAACAACTGTGTGACTGATTTAACAGTTGCAGCGAGTCACTTAGCAAATGTGGCAGGAAAAGTCATAAAATGGGGCAAAGCTGACTTAACAAATGTCTCGCTTAGCAACCAACCTTTTGAGCTCAATTGTGACCGTAAGTTGGGGACTACCTGTATTGCCTTTGCAGATTTTGATTAGAGACAAGAGCATTCAGATATATGTCACCAGTTCTACATTCGTCAAAAAGCTGAGCTACCGACACAGATGAAGATATTGATCGTGCCATACATTCATCACACCATAGGTAACAAGGAACGTGACACGTGAATTCAACAAGAGGAAAAGAAAGAGGCTATTTGAGGGGCTGCCATAGAGAGGAGGGGTTCAAGCTATTTTCTAAAGCGCCTGCAGGCCAGACAAGGAATAATGGATGGAAACTGAACAAGGAGAGATTTAACCTGGAAATAAGGAGAAACTTTCTGACAATGAGAACAATCAACCAATGGAACACCTTGCCCTCAGAAGTTGTGGTAGCGCCATCACTTGAGGCCTTCAAGAAGAGATTGGACTGCCATTTGTCAGAAATGGTGTAGGGTCCCCGCTTGGGCGGGAGGGGGTTGGACTAGATGACCTAGAAGGTTCCTTCCAACTCTGATTATCTGTTATCAGTTATCTATTTGATCTGAAGGATTACAAGTTGAACTATGAGGGTTGGAAAGCTCATGTCCTGAATAATTGTTGACTGCAAGGTGTGTGTTCTGTGACTTCCTAATGACTCATTGTAGGTGACAAGAGAGACTGATTTTAAAATAACTAAATACAAAAAAAGGAGAAAAACTATAAAAATATAAAAGAAGAAAAGCCAAGAACAGAAACAACCTATAGACCATATATTCGCATACAAACATGCATAAAGTTGTACAGTAACCATTTTGATGAATGGAAGCTATAATTTGTTGCAGTCATCATGGCTAATCTATACTGACAAATTCTGCAAAGCACCAAACAGTTGGAGCCACACGTTTCTCTTTCCAATGTGTTTTAAAAAAATAGAACGAGGAGTGAGTACTTCTGGAAGAATAATCAGAGACAGTATTAAGAGGAATATAAGGCAGCCAGATTCCAGGGAATTAGCCCAAAGAACGAACTGACAGGGACAAGTGATTAGAACTCCAGCATGGAAAAGTATAATCAAATTTTCCTTTAAAGTTAAAACATTTACTTGGCAATGTGAAAACATGGAAATTAAATGAAATCTTTTCAAGTTTTGCTGCGCTAAGAAGCAACAGCGTAGATGAATGATTAGAATGCTGCAACATGATCTGCAAAGGCTGCAGCCTGTTTTTCTTGAAGACAACCAGGCATGTATTTGCAGAGAATGCAAGTTTAGGAAGGAATCCCTTCTTTCCAGTATATATAAATGACACTTCAGAGAAGCATCTATTACCATACAGATAGTCCTCGACTTACAACAGTTCATTTAGTGACTGTTTGAAGTTTACAACAGCATAAAAAAAGTGACTTATGGCCATTTTTCATGCTTATGACCATGGTCATATGTTCAATGTTCAGTTGCTTAGCCACTGGTTTATACTTATGATGGTCGCAGTGTTCCAAGGTCCTTCTTAACAAGCAAAGTCAATGGGGAAGCCAGGTTCACTTTACAACCATATTACTAACTTAACAACTGCAGTGATTCACTAAACAAATGTGGCAAGAGAGGTCTTAAAATGGGGCAAAACTCACTTAACAAACGTCTCACAGTAGAAATTTTGGGCTCAATTGTGATCGTAAGTTGAGGACTACTTGTATTACCTGAGATTTTTTGAAAACTTTCAGAAAAAGCACAATAATCTGGGCACTCAAGTAGCGTTTTTACCCATTCTTCCAGTTCATGGGATAAATATAATGAAAGGAAAGAGGAACACTACAAGTCAATAACTATGCAAATAGTATTAACAGAAGAGTTTGGGTAAGATGGTTACGCATGCTGTTCATGTTCCTGTGGATACTTCATGGTGCATCTTGCCGCACAAGTGAGTGTTGTTGCTTTTTTCTTTTATTTTTGCCTTCTCTTGGACTTCAAGTATAAAACAAGGAATTGCTCTGATGAGCATGGGCATGTAGCTTTACCCACGAAAAAAATGTGCAAAAAAATGTGTAAAGGTAATGCATCATAAAATAAGTTTGATTTATTTTCTGAATCATGACTTCAGGTTCTCTCAGTCTTGGAGGCTAGCTTCTTATTTTGGTCTGCAATATAACCTAATTGGGTAGCAGAGAGCTTCATTTTTAAGTGAAAGCAGTTATTGGTGAATTATGGGTTTCAGGTGAGACTCAAGAGACGATAATCACCTCTACTGTTTTCAATAGATGCAGAAGAATAGGCTGATAGAAAAGCTGAAGAAGATACTACTGAAAAAAATTACAAAGCTATTTTTACTCCTGAATCATTAAAGATACCAGAGACAGAGAAAGTGACTAATTTGGAATTGCTTATTTTAAATGCTCTTTTTCATGATTGAAACCAATTAAAAACTTCAATGGAAGCAATACATTTGTTGCCCGAATCTCCTGATAAGAGCATGGTGGAGTTAAAAGAAATAGCTACTGTGTCTCACAAAGCAAGACTAAATTAACTCAAAAGTGCTGATAAACAAGGTACTAAAGATGTTGAAAGAATGTTGAAAAAGAATGGCGATTACCTGGCTGATAAAAATAGTTGGGGGGGAAATATCTTAGTAATAAACTGGAAACAAAACATGAGGCAACAGCATGATATGGCTGCGAAGAAACCAAATGAGAGTTAGATGGGTGGTTATCTATATGTAATCTAAACAAATAAACAAATGAAGTTAGTTAGTTTTCAGCTAATCTCAGCATTATTTCCAAATTATCTTTGAGATCATTGTTGCATTTGGCCACTCTTTATCTTGAATAGAGCAACTAGTTTTTCATAGAGCAGCGGTCCCCAACCATTCCGGCTTGGCCGCCCATTGGGGGAGCGGGGGGAAAAGGGATAGCGGTAGGCATATTTGTACCTACTGTGCACAAGCACGCCTGCTGATTTCAAAAATGGAGCTTTGCACGCGAGTGCAAGGACCCATTGCTTGTTCAAGTAGAGGTGGGTGCGTAGTCACCCACCTCTCAATGGCCCAGTTCCAAGTGGGCTGCGGCAAACTAGTGGGCCAAGGGTTGAGGATCCTCGGCATAAAGTACCATAATTTTAAAATGATTCAATGGTATTGGAACAGCATATTGCAGAGAAGTGCAACAAGAATGATCAGGAAATCAAAATCTGTTAAGAGAAATTGAAGGAGCCAACTGTTTTTAGACTTAAGATGACTGGGTTGGATATGACGGAATTCTTCAAATACTTGAAAAGGTATCAAGGTTCTGTCCTTTCCCATTCCAGAGTGTAGGACTACAATAATAGACCTAAGATCCAGGAAGGTAGATGCTGACTGGGTATTTAAAAAAAAAAGTCCTAAAAGTAAGAACAGTGCCCAGAAAGCAAAAGACTCTTCTTTCTTGGAAGTGGAGTACAACACACATCTGAATTAAATTATTTAATCTGAATTCTGGCATTAAGCAGAAGGTTAGACTCAGTGGCCTCTTTCAACATTATGGTCCATTAACTCCTAGACAAAAGATAATTACATGTTGACAATCAATCTTGTGTGAACACTTCCCCCCCCCCTCAAGAAACCTGGCTCTTTAATTATTTATTTATTTTAAAAAAGTTTTAATTCTTTCACTCATTAAAAAAAAAAAGAAATTTATGTTTGCTTGATCTTTTGCTGGATGAAAGCTAGTGTTTGGAAGATTGTAATGCCATACAACTTTAATGAATCTGGATCATTTAAAGTGAAGGGAATGACATATATCCCTTGAAATTAATAAGCACAATTCCCATAAAGTTCCACAGGAACATGCTTTTTAACCGGGTTATAAAAATATTTACATTCCCATCTTATAGGCTTCAAGAGATATATCATTTGAAAACTGTATTCCATGATTTTATTTTCTTATAAAAGATATTATGTTTACATGATCATTCATTGATTCTATCATTTACAGCTAGCTTAATATATCTGTTACAAAGATCAAAATTCAGATTCCTGCTTCATCCTTAATTCAGGACACTAGACTTCTCAATTCTGCTCATAGACAGACTCTCCATTCACTGCCTTTTACTTTAAAGTCTCAGTGTTGAAATACAGTGAATACTGCAGTGAATCCAAATTTTACCTTTCTAATTTCAGGAGCAGGACACATGTCTGGGATCTGGAAGGCTTCAGTATTTAGTTTGCAGTTAGAAGTGATTTCGCTCCAAATGCACTGATGACCAAGATCTTCTCTCCCAAGACACTGAGAACAATCAGCACTTCCAATTGCACAATTATAAATCTCCACTGAAAAAAACAGATAACATATGCTAAAATTGAAACATACATGATCCTTCCCCCTTTCCAGCAACATAACATTTAAAATCCAACAGAATAATAAGAGTTTGCACAAGAGTTTTCTGCTATAATCCTAAAGCTTTCCCAGTAATTCTTGGCACTTCTCCCTTCTACAACATAATTTAGTACTTAAGCATTCCCTTTGTCATACTGTGCTGTTTTTAAAATTCTAGACCACTGAACGAGAATCAACTTTGCACTACAGTTTCCAGTTAAGAAAAAATGTATTTTTTCAATAGCAAACATAATTTAAAATGCTCAGTGTGGTATGAACATTTCATTAACTTGCCATCAAAAGGAAGGGAAAGGGAATCAGGAAAACTTGCCATATAATGGTGACACGAGAACAGGTGTTAGTCCTTATTACAAAACTGAATATCAACAAGTCACCAGGCCCAGATGATAACTACCCAAGGGTTATTAAGGGCCTTAAAGCTGGGACTGTGGACCTCCTAACTGAAATATGTAACCTGTTTCCACTCTTGGCCTCTGTAGTTGAGAATGGGAAGTTGGCTAATGTAACTCCAATTTTTAAGAATGGCTCCTAGGGAAATCCAGGAAATTCTAAGCCTATCAGTTTAACATCTGCCCTGGGGAGGACAGTGGAAACAGCTATTAAAAATTATACTACCAAAAACCTGGAGACACAACCCCATGCTCAAGGATACCCAACATGATTTCAATAAGCATTGTCCTGTGTAACTAATTTACTAGAGTTTATAAAAGCTGTTAATAAACATGTGGATAAGGGATAGTCAGTAACATCAATTACAAAGATTTTGAAAAAGCCTTTAATAAAGTCCCTCATCAAAGATTTTTCAGTAAGTCTTCTGGGTGAAAATTCAAGGTTCTATTCATCACCTATAAAGACATGAGGTCAGGCTACTTGCTGAACAGACTTTCTCCTATTATTTATTTTTTGTTATGTTTGATCTAATAAATAGGGTAAGCTCCAGGTCTCTTCCTTCAAAAATGTACTTTTGCTGGAATCATCTCAGTAGCAGCATCTACTCTGTGGAAGAGCATTCCTTCGTATTTTGGACGGGCCGAAGGCTGTTAGCTTTTTACAGGCATTGAACACCTGGCTGTTTCCTCATTCTCCAAATGGATTTCTGTACATTAGGAAGGTACAGAAGATCCAAATGGTAGATACTATTCAATGTTAGCAAATGTAAAGAGATTCACATTGGTGGCAAAAATCCTAACTACTCATACAAAGTAATGGTACCAGAGCTAGCACTGACTGTTGAGGAAAAAAGTTCTGAAGATATAATAGTAAACAGTTCATTGAAAGTGGGCAAGGTTATTTCTTATGTTCCAAGACTGTCAAGTTTGGTTCTTTTTGTTTGTTCTGCCCTCAAATTGTTGTATGATCTTCACAATTCTTTATATTAAAGAAATACCTTGGTTTTTCTCCATATTGGGTAACTTTGTTTGGCTATGGATTCTATTTACTTTTTAAATTGGTTGTTAGTTACCCAGAGTTATATTTAAGTGGGCAGTCATATACATTTTCTAAATAAATAAATTGTATAAATAATAAAATAGCTCAAAATATCTTTAGGTGATTTACAAACCATCTTAATCCAATAAAAACCATTAACTTTCAACATTGGTGTAAACATATTAAAGGATACATTTTTAAAAAATCTGTATGCATCATTCAAAAACAATTTGTCCCTAAAATAAGAGACTCTCATTAATCAACAGTGAAACATGGCACAGTATTGGACTTCAACAAATCTATAGACTAGAAAAATAATTTTGAAACAAAGCAAAGTTTCATTCTCACCACTCAATAACAAATAGGTGAATTGTAGGCTGTTTATAGACATTCCCAATATCTCCAGAATTTTGTTATTAAAACCTGAATATACATTTTTATTTGCATATTATGGTTAATAGCTATTTAAAGATCTATAATCCAAAAATACAATTGTTATCCAAGTTCTGCAACTATTTTGAGAGAACATTTGTTGTGGATATTACAAAGCTCAGCTAGATAAACGGTACCTTCATACATTACCAAGGTGGTATCGAAGTTTCAATCAATTTGAAATAAAAAATAAAAACATCCCCAAAGTAAAATGTAAATCAGCGTTAAACTATTGGATACCACATATCTTGTACTATAATAATAAATTCAATTCCATTCCAAAATACATTTGTCCCATATGTCTTATTGACATAAACTTAACAATTTGAAGATATCCTAAAGCTGACTGAGAAAATACATTCTAAATACAATGGCAAGTATTATTTTTATCAATATGCATATTTTGCTAGCAACTGTATGAAACCCACTTAAGACTTGTCAACAAGAACCAAGATAATCTGCATACAGACATGAATTCTGTATATTGAAATACTGCATTTTTGGCTTTTCAAACTCTAACCTACTTCAGTGACTATAAAATGAAAAGACCAATTAGTGAAAAACATGTAAGCCTTTTATAGATGAAATACTCAAATTAGAAGGTGATGAAAGACAAATCAATTTTATGTCAAACCTGTCATCATCTGTGGACTGTCAATAAATTTTTCAGGTTTTCCTTTCAACTGAAGGTTTACCAGAAATAAGTGTCTTTTCTCAAAGGTATGAAGCTGCATAAAAAAGGAAGAGAGAGTTGTCTCATTTACTGAACCAGCAGATCAAAACATGTAAATTAAGTTTTTACTGTGAAAGCATTTCTGTATTACAAGATACACATATTCAACATAAGAAACCAGGAGAATGGGCTAAACAAATACCATACAGATAATTCTTGACTTACATCCATTTGCTTAACAACTATTTGAAATTATGAGAGACTCAGGAAAAATTATAACTTGTCCTTGAAGTTATGTCCTCTGCACTATCCCCATGGCCACATGATTGCATTTCAGGTATCTGGTAACCTATTTGCACTTACAATTGGTTGACAACTGTCCCATAATCATATTATCATCATTTGCAACCTTCTCTGCCAGCTTCCCCAGAAATTTAATGTGGAAGCCACATGGAAAGTTATAAAATGCTGCTGTGGCAAAAGAATTTCTCTTCGTCTGCAGGGGACACTTACAGAGGAGCTAGAGAAATGAAAAATTTGATCTCTTTGAGTGGTCAGTTCCACTTGATGGCTGGAGAAGAGATCAAACTAGTAGAAGGCACTCTACTTCTTGCTACCATTCAGCTTTGTCGTTTTTCTTTTACTGTTTAACATCTATGTAGAGTCACTGGGAGAATATAATACATTTATAAGTAATACTCAGTTATGAACTAGACAGGAGATGCAATTGAAATGTATCTAGAGGACCCTGTGTCTAGAGGGTGCTACCTCACCATTTTCTCTTGTTTCGTAGACTACTACGACATACTCTACATGCGGAGTGCCTATGAAGATCATTCAAAACCTTCAGCAGCAGCCCAATTAGCATACTGAAATTCACTTATATAACACCACTATTGTGGGAATTGCTATAATTGCCAATTAATTTCTGAGTGCAACCTAGGATGTGGACATCGCTTTGGAAAGCCTATATTGCACTGGGCCTGGACACCTCTGAGATAACTTTCTCTGAGCTGAAGCTGTGTGTCTGGTGGATCCATAAAGAGAAGGCTTGATGTAGGTTCTACCACGAAAGGAATGAAGAGATCCCACAGTTGAGTTGGAAAAAACTACCCATGGACCTTGTTCTATTGTGGTTCTGGACCATGGTAAAAACATTCAGGGGTGAAGAAATACAATGCCACCAGTGGAATGAAGTGCGTCAGATTTGATCTAATTTTTATTACAAGTTGTTCTTTCTGTTAAGTTGAATCAGCATGTTGTAAACCTCTTTGGAAATGTATGGTGTATAAACTGAAGTAATATGTAAATAAGATCTTTACATACATCAAGACAAATTGAAGTTCCTAATAGAAAAAGCAACGTTGTAACTGAAAATATCGAGTTCATGCAGCTAGACTAGACTGAAATTTTAGATGGAAAGTATGACTTGATAAAATGATATGTACATAGTCTGTGACATGCTACTGCAGTATTTATAAGCAGAAAACTCTAAAAATATTAAAATAATCAGTCATGAACTCACCAACACATTAGTACACTGAACAGCAGTTGCATTTAGCCACTGAGCCTCAAATATCCTATCACTTTCAGTTTCAAAGTGACACTCCAAAGGCATTTCCTAAACAATAAAAATGTAAGGAGAAAACTGTAGAGTAATAATATTTTACATACTTCTTAACAGAAAAGGGATGGTGTTTAGGTATTTATTTTCTTATACATTGATAAATCAATGAGCCAAGTTCTGAACTCAATTATTGAATATATAACAGTAATACTAGTAATGATTATGTACCTTAATTCCAATAAATTTGTTGAAATAACTAAATATTTTACATATTTTAAATTAAAATATATTAAATTTCCTATAGCTCAGAGATGGGCCACCCAAATTAAAAAAATACATCTTTGAATAAGTAAGATAATATCCTAGTCAAATGTTCTCATAATTACAAAATAGTCCTGCCTATGGAGTTAAAAGGTGATGCCAGTAAAATGAGACAAAAATAGACACACAAAGCAGCAATCCAATTTACTGTATATCTGTAAATAATTTCCTAGGAAGGCAAGACATAACATGTATTTCAATTATTGAAAATTTCACTATCATGTCTTAAATTTTCAGCTTTAAATCCAGTAGTTAGATATTTGTAAATTCCTTCTGTTTGTACTGAATCTAACATATACAGTATATCACACCTCTTTTCTTACATACTGATAACCAAATGATCTTTTCAAAAGTGATTAATAACACTGTATTTTTTACTCCTACTTAGCAACCATTGCAAAGAATAGGAGCAATACATGACTATTTGCAGAAATAATGAGGAAAAAGGAGAATATACAGTCAGATTATTAGAAACTTCACTTTGATGTGATCTCAACCAAAAAATTGCCCCAATGTAGCATGAGACAATATTTAGATAGGCAAAAAGGAGAAATCTTCTTATTCATTAATTAAAAGACAGGATGATAACTTTAAATTTTTGGATCTTGGTTCAATTTCTAGGATAGATTTTACTACTTTCTGCTTTTAACGACTGCATTTCTCTTTTTTTCTGTCATGGGGATATCCAAAAATCAATATGGCAAACTTTTCTTGTGAGAATTGCATGCCTGCAAAATTCACTGAGTAGTATATCAGAAAAAAAAGACTCTTCAAGTTTAGAAGTACATTTTCCCCTCAAATGAACCTTTTGCAATATTATGAATGCATATATGACTATCACGGAATTACATATAAGGAATTATAAGTAAATGCTTTTTATGGAGCATATTCTTTCTTTCCTACTTATTTACTTGTCACTTCTCCTTCTTCCATTAAGGTCCTTAGAATGACTATGTCATTATTGCTAAGAGAAAAAACATGTCATATATTAACTTAATAAACTCAATATCTGACCTTAGGTGCAAACATAGGATCTACCTTCTCTTTCTTTTTACAAAGTCTATTTTATTACCTTTATAAAAGCAGCATTTCTCAAAGTGATTGTAATGTCCTGAAATGTCCCTGTGGATGCTGGTGCAAGAGAAACAGGCACAATCTGTGGACAATCAGTACTGTTCTGTATTTCAGGAAACAAGTGAAAGAATTGAAGGTCAGAGTGGAAAAAATTCAACCTTATTAACATTGAGATAGCAGAACCAAGCTACAAAAATGGGTGTTGTCACAATACCATAAAGTTATTCTTATTAGCTTACAGCACTCCCACATTGATAATTCTTTATATAATAGAAAGTTTAATTTTAGTATAAAATAAGTTCCATTATAATCTATGATGTTATTCCTAGAAAGTATACTAAATCATTGCCTGCATTATATTAAAGTTACCCAAATTTTCAACTTTAAAAGTACACTGGGAAATAGTGTAAATTGTGAACTTAATAGACAGATGCCAAATGAATGTTTGGTAAGAAATGACACCTTTGCTTGTACAGTCTCAGCACATATTAGTGTGAAAGCAAAAGAAACTTCACCAACATTCTCTCTAAGGTGTGAAACTTGATTGGCTTGTGTTATTTCTTTTTTTTCTTCATTATATATCCATAGATGAACACTCAGCTTTCTAACTTCAGACAACTCTGTTATCAATCTGGGATTTTTCACAGTGAAATTAATTTGTTCACAAATTAAATGGAAAACCATATGCTCTCCTCAGCTGTCAATATGAAGTAGCTACTATACCCACTGTTTCATCAGAAGAAAATAATCGAATGATGCTAACAAAGATACAGTGTGTTATGTATAGAATCAGAAAGTTCCTGCAAGAGTCTTCACAGGTTTTTCCAGGTTCATACTGAAATCCTCTTTGAATTGGAATGCAGCTCAGGTGAAGGTGTTTTTGGAGGCCCATCATCATACTCCACAGAAACAAGACATTATAAGCCAACTATAACATTATCAGAATACAGTGTGATTGCTTGTATCCAGAGTAGGTTGTTGCAGGAAACTCTATACTAGTCTTCTTCTTCAGGAATGCTTCAGACATTTGGAGAAGAACAACTCAGATTAGATATTGCAAGGTATGGTATGTTAAGGGGACAAGATACCAGTGTCTGCATCCAATGCACTAGCTATGCATTTGCTGCTATGTTTGATTCAAATGACTGGCTTTGTTTTCTAAAATCTGGTTTAGGATGGCCTCTGACCACAATTTTTCAAATGTATTGCAAGGTTTCCTACTATATTGAGGTATATGTTATTATGCATATAGCAAAGCCCTAAAACAGAATCAATCTATATCAGCTATATTCAAATATCCATAAGGAAGAATGTAGGCTTTGGTGTTATTTTATATAGAAACCTTTAGAGGAGACCCCAAAATTATGGAATTTCCTGTTTTGGGAAGTATTTTTTTTTCATCTTCAATGATAAAAAGAGTTACATATTCTGCACTGATGTTCTTTATAATTTTCATATTATAAAAAGATAACTAAAATATTATTGTACTCTTAACTTGTTACTGTGGTTTTGTTTTATTTGGTAGCTAAATTTTTAAAAATAGAAGTTGATATGGATTTAATTGCTTTAGTATTTTTAGTATGTCTTGAGAAAAGAAATGCAAGTTAAAATTTATATATTAAATAAATACACCAATGAGACAAATAAAGAGGACGATATAAACCACTTATTCTAGTCATTATATCAGGAGTGTCAAACTCAAGGCCCAGGGACCAAATCCACCAATGGGATGCTTAGATCTGTCCTGCGGGACCACTTTAGAAACAGTGAAAGACTGGACCGCAGTGCCTCTGCCAACGAAAATGGACTCGAGAGGGTGGGTCCTCTCGAGTTCCATTTTCACTGGCAAAGGGTTGCAGGAGCCTGTTTTCTCTGGCAAAGTACCTGGGTCACCACAGGCGCACCCGACACGAGTGACATCGAGCTAGCCATGTCCACCCTGGCCATGCTTACTCTGGCTCCCCAAGGTCACACAACCCTGATGTGGCCCTTAATGAAATTCAGTTTGACACCCCTGCATTATATTATTTCTCTTATGCAGACAATTGCATTGCCATCAAAAATCTTGGTGAATTCACCCTGTGCTGGACTACTTGGCACACGTGAGCACCATACAAAATGAGTGGCAAATAAAATCATTCAATAAATAAATAAAATACGGGATACCAAATGATATTTCAAGGATCAAAAAATTAAATACAAATTAAAAATACTAAAATTGCGGATATATTGAGACCTGCTGAGTTTTGAGTGTGTATGCACCCAGACATACATGAATACAGAGCACTTGCAGCACCCCCTCAATTCACTACTAAATTCAAAACTGTTAGATAATTACTTATTTTCTATATAATTTCAGTTAGAAAACAATGCTAAACTTAGAAGCATTCCAAAAACATTTTATAATGGGCCAACACATTTCAAATTTAACAATAAATAATTCAGTAAAACCTCTCTTAAAAACTTGATGTGAAAATGGGTAAGCAGATAATACAGGAGATTGTAGGAGATTGTAAAAAAATGGGAGAAAAGGCACAAGACCATCAATTTCTTTAAAATCTGGAGCAAACCAATTTATCTTAAACCAATGACAAAACCTCAAAGAAGAGGTGGTGCTTGTATCAAGAATATCTTCTTATGTGGTTGAATAGCAAATTATTGTGGCACCTCTAGGTGACAGAGAGTAAAAGCACATTCTCTGACAGATATCCCACTACTAAAACTTAATATGGGCTTTTCATGCCTTTATAGGTACCTTCAGAACAGGTATTATATGCTCTAATTGCCCTTTTAAATGACATAACACAACACAACATTCTGTCGTAACCCACCATGAAGTACACTGCAATAATCTAATGCAGATATTCCAAATATAAAGTTCACATAGCAAATTAAGCCTATCTAGGAACAGCATAGCTAATGAACCAGCTAAAGCTGAAAAAAAGCCACTCCTTGCTCAGATATGGGTCTCTATGTTCTAATAAATTTTCCACTTGTGGTGGGGGGGCGGGGGGGGGGGCGGGGGGGGGAACATGACACAGATTTGAATAATCTTCATTCCAAATCTCATTTCTTCTTCTGCTCCCTAAGAAGTATATCATTCCTAAGTCAGTGGAGTGTTATAAGTACCATTTTCATTTTTTTAATTTATTAAATATATAATATATATAAATATATGGTAGGGGGCATGGATAAGCGCACCAACATGCCTACCGTCCCTGTCCTATTGTTTCTTTTTATTTTTCTTATATGTATCCATTTCATCTATTCATAACTATGTTTATACTTACACCTGTTATCTTATAATCGCTTGACAAATTAATTAAATAAATAAATATGCAACCCATCTCCCCAATAAGGGGACATTCACTGTGATATTTCTCATGTTTCTGTGTAACATCATTCAAATATTCAAACTTTCAGGCAGAAAATGAAAGGTAATTCCACAATATAAAAATCGTTCTCACCATTTTTCACCAAATAGCAATAGCAATAGCACTTAGACTTATATACTGCTTTACAGTACTTTATAGCCCTCTCTAAGTGGTTTACAGAGTCAGCATATTGCCTCCAACAATTTGGGTCCTCATTTTACCCTCATGGAAGGCTGAGTCGACCTTGAGCCTGGTGATATTTGAACTGCCAATTTGCAGTCAGCCAGCAGTTAGCAGAAGTAGCCTGCAGTACTGCACTCTAACCACTGTGCCATCACACAGTATAATTTAAATAAGTGTAAGTAAGTAGATCAGACATAGGATTTATGATAAACAGGCTTGGGCTATCTAAAAGAAGAGGGAGGGAGAAACAACCTGAATTTGCTATATTTTTCTCTAAGGTATCCTATTAAAACAACCACAATTCAATATGTATGGATTATATTAATTGAGAAAACTTAAAAGGGCAAGCAATGTTCTCCATCTTAAATGCTACAAAGAAACATTTGCAAGAAGAAAATGCCTCTTGTTTGATTCTTCTTGTCTTCTCAATAATCTTAAAATGCTTCCTTCATGAGAAAAAAAAATATTTTAGTACTTTCAGAGAACTGCAAGTAAAGAAGTAAATTAACTGAGAGACATGGTAGCATTCTGACCCATAAGCCTCCTCCATTTGAACAAAAGCAAATCCAGAAGGGAAGGGAAGGTCTGTATACTTGATGTAAAAGCAACCACTTCAGTTGCTAGAAAAAGAAACACTACAGAACCATTTAGCTATCTACAATTCCATCTCCTGCCTTGTGAAAATTTAGTGTGTCTTTCATTTGGGGGTGACACAGGAAAAAAACCTGAATGTTAAAAAAAAATCCCTTTTTTGTAAATGTTCAGTCTGGCTAATTCCATTATCATCATTCTTCCATTTCCCAGTGACACTATAGATCTTTGCTTACAAGAGGAAATGTCAAGTGCTTTAGCTGAAAAATAGATAAGACATCAAACCACAAAAAACCATTACCCAAAATATCATGGAAAAATAAAAAAAGAAGCCCTGCTTTTTAAAACTTTTCTGAATTGCTTAGTTCCCGATTCATTTAAAATGCTATTAGTCTTTTCTCAAATTAATGGTTGTTCTCCTACATCAAGAAGTAGCAAAATTAAATATCATTGAAAATGATAGGATTCTACAGCTGTCAGAACAAATAATATAGGACACTGGCTGCTTAACTTAAAAACACTTGCACTTCCAGTTATTATAATGCTTTAAAAATCTTCACTTAGACTTCACTTCATTTGCTGCAATCTAAATTCAACATGTCCGATATGTACATAACGCTTTAGTTGCAAGTAAGGGCTTTCTCTTCAGTAGGATGAAAGCAGTTTTGCTATGCTCATGACAAGGGGACAAGAAAGAATAACGGAACTGAAGATCAGAATGATTTTTTTCTACCATACAAGCTAAAGAACGGTGCTAATTGTTCTCTCTTCTAAACTAATCCTCCCCCACATGTCAAAAAACCTGTAACTATTTGAATCAATCTTATTGCTACTTAAATATATGCTTACGGGCCAAGGTTTGACATTTTAAATCTATTAAAAGGACAGGTTACTATAAAATAGTGCTGTACTGAATTTTCATTAGGTCCTATTTCAGTTTTAAAAATTGTAATACTGAGGTCTGGCCAAAAGTAAATTAAAAACTCTTTGTGGTGCTTAGTTGTTTTCTTATAGATGTTTCATTACCCAACTAGATAACATCTTCAGTCCTTTTACCACACCAAGCAATAAAAAATAGACTCTGCCTTTTAATTTTAAAATGGTACTCTTTTTGTAAAACACTTGCTAAAGTGAGGAAGAATTACCATGCTCTAATTTACATTTAAATGGTGTATAACAAATGAAGAACATTTTATTGTTAAAAATGTCTGTTAAGCAGAAATAGTTATTGAAGATCACAACTAACAGGCCCAGTGTTCACTTCCAACGTATATTAAGGGTTAACCTACTAAATCCTAACTCAGCTGCTCCCTTTCTATGCTTCAGTCTTTTGTTTCCAGTCCAAGAAAATCAACAGAATGCTGCAAACCATGCATACTTATGTTTAATCACTCTAGTAAATACATTCTAGATGGATGAACCTGTTATATTCGGCTCCACAGCGGGTACAGTCTGAGTGTACCTGAATTGGAAAATGTTGTTGTACATTTGGTGTTCAATCCTTTAGAAATCTATTACTAAGTTTCTGCATTTAAACAGTGCTTATGATCTGAGACTGTGAAGCTGCTTTCCAAAAAGGCTCTAATTATTGCAACTAGACAAGTTTTAAAAAATGCACTCGGGACAATGACAACTGCTACCCTTCAAAAAGTCCTTGACTGTGTATCAGAATGGTCAAACAAATGGCAACTTCAAATCTCAACAAATAAATTCTCTGTCCTACATATTGGCAAAAAAATAAATAAATCAGAAAATAAAATACAAGCTGAATAGTCAAGACCTTGTTGATGATCCAAACCTTGTCAAGAACCTTGGAATACTCATCTCTAATGATCTAAGTGGTAGAGCCTACTGTAACTACATAGCCAAAAAGACATTAAGAGTTTTTAACCTAATCCTACATAGCTTTTTCTCTGGTAATATCACACTACTAACTAGAGCATACAAAATATTTGCTAGACCAATGCTCGAATACATCTCATCAGTCTGGAACCTCATATTATATATCTGATATTAATACAGTTGAGAAACTCCAGAAATATTTCACAAGAAGAGTTCTCCACTCCTCTACTCATTGCAGAATACCTTATGCCACCAGACTCGAAATTCTAGACCTAAAATACCTAGAACTATGCCACCTTCGATCCGATCTAAGTATAGTATATAAAATCATACATTACAATGTCCTACCTGTAAATGAATACTTCTTCAACCATAACAACACAAGAGCAAACAATAGATAAAAACTCAAGGTTAATCGCACCAAACTTGATTGCAAGAAATACAACTTCAGCAGCAGAGTGGTCAATGTCTGGTATACTCTACCTGACTCTGTGGTTTCTTCTCCAAACCCCAAAAACTTTAACCTTAGACTGTCTACTATTGATCTCACCCCTTTCCTAAGAGGTCTGTAGGGGGCATGCATAAGCGCACCAACGTGCCTACCGTTCCTGTCCTATTGCTTCTTTTATATTTTATTTTTCTTATATGTATCCATGTATTCATAACTATGTTTTACTTATACCTATTATCTTGTAAGCAATTGACAAATAAATAATAATAATAATAATAAAAAAAAAATGAGGAGAAACAACATGATGGTTACAATGCAATAAGCAGGAGAGGCTTGTATCATAGAAAAGCAACTGATAAAAACAAGCTTTGTATTTACTGTATGATTCTCCAATACTGCAGAATACCAAGAAACAAGGGATGAATGCCTACCTAATTGAATCTACTACAATTGTATAAATTATATTTAGTTTTCAGGTGAATCTGAGATTTCACCATTTCTTTTAACTGACATAAAAATTTAAAACTGATAAATTAGTTAGTACACATATCTTTGATTTAATTTGGTATAATTTCTACTTTGATGAGATGTGCATTTCCTAAAAGCACCCTGTAAGTAGCTTTTAATGCTTCTTTTTTACAATAAAAACCCTACAGTATTTTTTCTTAATCAGAGTAGTAATGGTGTTTATGACATAATTAGATTAAAGGCTTTGGGAAGTCTAATTGCTGATGTTGCCATTGATTTATTATGTACTATCAAGTTGGTGTTAACAACCATAGATAGAGGATGGTAGGATATTTTGACCCCAAGTTGTGACAACAGATTTACAATGAGAACAAAGAATGTAAAAAATATGAACAGGAGAAAGCTCAACAGTTAAAGATGAAATGAACAGAATGAAATGAAACAACCATTTAGACATTAGTGAATTGAAATGAACTGAAATTAGACACTTTCAATCAGAAGATCACATTATTTATTACTGAGGATGCCAAAAGCAAATAAGGAATATTACTTTTTAAATAATGAAGGATTTAGCAAAGACAGTACCCAGGTACAATGCAGTCAGTGACTGAATAATATCAGTTCTTTATAATAAGAATTATTCAGGTTTATGCTCAAATAACTGACATGAAGAAGAGATTGGCACCTTTTATTATTAAGGTCAATCTCAAATTGATAGAACATGCAAGCAAGATATGGTGTTTGTGGTTGAAGATTGAATGCCAAAGTTATAAACAATAAGGAAGAAAATGTAGCTGAAGTGTTTGGCCTCAGGAACAGAAATGAATGCAGGAGAAAGACTTTCAGCTTCTTCAAGCAGCTATTTCTTCAGTGCTAACACACTCTTCAAACAGCAAACGACAACATCAAATGAAATACACAGAAGTCAAAGTTGATTATATTATTGGTACAAGGATGTGAAAAGATCAATTATAATGTCAAAGTTGTGCTCAGTGATGTCCTTCTGTGGAACACATTACAATCCGCTCATGTGTAAGTTTCAAGTCAAGTCAAGCTAAAGTGGAAGAACAAAGCCAACCAGTTTTTCTCTGATGTGATCTTGAGCACCCATTTCAAAAACACTGGGATTTGCTTTAAAGGCTGGAACTTTCAGACATCACATTATTGAGGATCAATTGAAAAGAGATTGTCAAACATCAAGAAACAGAAAAAAGAAAATTGGATGTTAGAAGAGAGAGGGGAACCAGCCAATAAGAGAAGAGTAGCCAAAGCCAAGAAAGATAGAGAGCTTAGGAAGGAACTTGTGGTACTCTAGAGATGTAGGAGGTCCCAATGGGACAGCACATTAGATTTTCTCCAGTTAATGACATATTTGGAATAAAAAAGGTAAAGGTTTCCCCATGTCCACTCATGTTTCATTCTTTGGGGCAATGCTCAACTCCATTTCTCAGCCAAGGGAATCAGAACTGTCTGAAGATGCTTCCGTAGTCATGTAGCCAGCATGACTGTTTGTCAAGCTGCACTGAGCACTTTTACTTTTCCACTGAAGTGCTATCTATTTATCTACTTGCATTTACATGCTTTCGAACTGCTAGGTTGGCAGGAGCTGGGGCAAAAATAGGAGCTCATTCTGTCACATGGTACTTGGGTCTTGAACTGTCAACCTTTTGACTGACAAGCCCATTGACTTTACTGCTGGGCCACAGTGCCCCCTACATTAATGTATTAATGGCATGACATAATTATCAAAAATATAACTTGATACCGGTAGCTTTGATAGATCTTTAACTTGATGGATATTAGATGAAGAAGTCAGCAGGAAAGGTCACAAGTCACTCTGGAATGTACAACTTTTTCCTGGGATAAATCTGGCCTCACCACTCACAGCACACATCTCCACATCTGTGCCTGTCACTTGTGCATCTTATCTTTCCGCTGGCCTGCTTGGAAGCTGCAAGGGACCTGCAACTTCCTGCTGGCTTTCCCATTGACTATGATTGTGGGAAAACAGTGGGAAAGATCCTTAACAACCCATGATCCTCTCTAAATGACAGCAATGGGGAGTCCTGGGATCACCATTGCTAAGTGATGCAGCCATATGACCTCACACTTTGCTATCACATTGCTTAATGATGGAAATTTCAGTCCCAATTGCTGTCATATTCTGAGGACTAGATATGTTAAGCAGCTTGTTTTGTTGACAGTGTAAGCATCATAAGATGAAGTCAAAGTCAAAAAGCTATTGGAAATTATACAATTTCTATAAAAAGTTAATCTGAGATTCTAAAGCAGAAAGGATCATATGCTCAGTGAACAATGTTTTCAAGGAGAAGACAGCTTATCCATAAAAAAAGCTTCTTTAAAAATAGAGTCCTAAAAGCAACAATTGCTTTATTCAGCATAAGCAAATTTATGGTCAGAGGCTGCAGATTGTATCAAAAACATACATAAATACCAATTTTGAATTCACAGTAGAATTCAGTTAACCATATCTGGATTTTTATTTAAAAATATAATCTTTGGGAGAAAAGATGTCTGGCTGATGGAAAACCTTATCTTTGGTAAGAAGGTATAGATGATAAAGAACTAATCTATTCAATATACGAAAATCACAAACATTTACTTTTCAGCAATAGAAGCTCTAAATGTCAAGCTGCCAGCAACTTGAAGGACTGCAGAAGAGCAGCAGTAAAGTCACCAATTCTCTATCATAAGAAGAGGAAGGAACAAGTTATACGCATTAAACATAAATCTCTTGACAAAAAAAATCATTAGAAGTTTCTGAAGTGAAAGAATTATTACGGGCTTCCCAGAATTCATAATTCATAATCCAATTCCCAATCTCATTTCAATAGTATGTAAATTTGGCATTCTATGTGGTTATTTTATAATTTGGAATAAATCAATACTAGATGCCACTGGATACCCAGTAATAATGTAATAAGCGATCGGATTTGTTCTGACTCCTTTATAGTTATCTTGGTATTCCTATTAAAGCTTCTCAGCTGGACCTTACCCAGATTTGCATGCAAATGAAAGACGATATAAACAGATGGTCTTGTATTTCTCTGATTAGAGTAAAGGGGAAAAGAAGACACCGTCTCACAAATCTAGTCAAACGTTTTTGGATTTTTTAATCAGATATACAGAAGTAGTGATGACTGCTGGAGTGTTCCAACAACTTTTTTCAGCCTATCACAGGAATAAATCAGAAGACAGAGTAGCTTCGATGGTTCATCTGTGAGTCTGAGGACTTTCAGCTGTTAGCAGTAGCTGCTTTACATACAGCTGTAAATCCAGAGAAGGGAGAATACTTTCAAAAGAGATATGCTTATAGGTTTAAAAGAAAGTCTGAAGTATTGTTCTAAGATTCTTTGGAGCACTATGCTAATCAAGCAGTGTTAGAGTCCACAAACAAGTCCTGCAATAAATGAGGCAACACAGTAGGTATAAGAGATAAGCCCAATGGAAGCAAGCTTAAAGTGAAAAACAAGGAACATCTGAGAGAAATCAGAGATTCTTCTGGGACTTAGGAACCAGAGCTAAGCACTACCACCAAGAGTAAACAGTTGGGTGGAGCAAATATTGCCAGGCCTATGTTACAAGTTATATCTTTAGATTTGGTCAATATCAAAGCTGCAGTAAATGGTACTGGTTGAGAAACAATATATGTAACTTGAGACAGAGAATAAGATGAGGTTGGTGAATTTCCAAAGGAAATGGAATGGGCAAGAGTCATAGGGAAATAACTAAATCTATTGAGACAGGAAGAGTAGGCAAAAATTAAAATTGGTAAGGCAAAATTTCTTTGAGCAGGCAAACAAGCCAGGAAGATGGCTGACATATAAATTAAACAATGGCTGCTGCCTACAATAAAACCTTTATAAAATGTTTTATTGTTGGCATCTAGCACCAGCAAGATAGGTTAAAATATACTCAAACATGAACCCAGAATATTGGAAATGCAAAAACAAACAAGGTACCTTCTTTCACATGTGATGGTCCTGCCCTAAAGCAAAAAAAATATTGGAATAAAATAAGGAAGTGGTTGCAAGAAATTACCGGTCTCCAAATAGAACTTAAGCCTGAAATGTTTCTTTTAGAAATAATTAGAGGAGTATTTAAGAAAGAAATTAAATGGATCATAATATATATACTAACAGCAGCAAGAATAACTTACACACAGAGTTGGAAACTAGATAGCATCCCCATGGATAGTATGATAATAAAGAAAGTAATGGATTGTTCAGAAATGGTCAAACTCACATTAGAATTGCAAGATACAGAAGATATGGAATACTATACAGTCTGGGAAAAATAGTACAATTGATTAGTCCATAGGAATAAAAAATAATGTGAATATATATATATGTATATTGATTCAAATGGAAAAGTTGATGTCACAACACTGCTAAGATTGTATATGAGTTGTTTTTAAATGTGAAAAAGTTTAATATTTTTTTTTAAAAAAAGAGTGAACCCAATCAAGTATGAATAAAAGCCCATACTAGGAATCACATTGTAGTGATAAAGTTATCAAAATATAATTATTTCTCTGCGCTTATCAGTCCATAGATAGCTGTATTCTTTCCCTGCTCTGGAGAGATGGCCCTTTAGATAGCTGCTATAAGAAATATTCTAAGTGATTGATTCTTCTCTTTTTTTCTGTATTTGGGTCCAGCAGAGATCTGGGCAGAGATGTGAGATGTTCTTCACAGTCTCACCTCTCCCACTCCCCAGGAGATTATATAGGCTACACCCTGACATGTCTTTAACACAATTCTTCCACATAGACTAGTGTCTAAACTTATGGACCTTAGGCTTTCTTATTCAATCTGCCTTTGGATTATGGATTTTCTGTCTGGTCGCTCTTAGAGGGTCAGATTAGGTAATCATACCTCCTCAGTCTTATTCTTAACACTGGTACACCACAGGGCTGCGTGTTGGATCCCTTACTCTATACTCTTTATGTACATGACTGCATTCCCATTTACATCACTAATACTATTATTAAATTTGCAGATAATACAACAGTGGTGGGACTCATCTCCGATAGGGATGAGTCTTTCTATTGAGATGAGGTAGACCGGTTGCTTTCATGGTGTGGAGGCAATAATTTGGTCCTTAACACCAACAAGACCAAGGAGCTTATAGTGGACTACAGACGAAACAGATCAGACATCCAGCCCTTGGCTATCAATGTACACCAAGTGGAGCAAGTGGCCAGTTTTAAGTTTTGGGGTGTTATCATAAAAGAGGATCTGACCTGAGGCGCTCACATTGCTGCACTGGTCAAAAGGGACTAGCAGAGTTTATACTACTTGAGACTTTTCAGGAAACAACAACTGAATGAAAAATTGCTGGTGACTTTCTATCGCTGCACCATAGAGAGTATCTTAACTTACTGCACCTCTGTATGGTTTGCCAGCTGCATAGTGGCAGATAGGAAAGCACTCCAGAGGCTTAACATCATTGCCCAGAGGATCATTGGTTGCTCTCTCCCCTCCTTGAAAGAGCTTTATAGTTCCCGCTGCCTTAAGAAAGTTCAAAACATTCTTAAAGGTCCATCTCATCCTGGGCACCCTTTTTGAACTATTACCATCTGGCAGACAGTGCAGGTCAATAAAAACAAGGACAGGTTGGAAACAGCTTCTATCCCAGAGCAATAACTATATTGAATTCTACTGTATAATGTAATACTAATGCAGTATCAAGGGTTTTCAATTCAATTGTATAGAATGTGAAGGATGTGTCTTTTTGTTTTATTTTTATAGTTTTCTTATGTATGATGTACACTGAAGATGGCATTTAATTTCATTGTATGAGGTGCAATGACAATAAAGTAACTAAACTAAACTAAAACTTGGCTAGAGTAGCAGATGACCCTTTTGTGAGTTATTTGATTTGTGAAACATTGGTTGTTTTTCTCCAGATATTCTTTTTGTGTAGATTGCTTTATTTTAAAGTTTGTATATTTTATTCTGCACACAGTTGTAATGGAACTGGGCACTCTATAAATAGAATAATATGTAGAGCACTGGAAATCTCAGTGATTTGAAAGCATGCTATGAAAGGCATCCAGATCCACTCCTGCAACACTTCCCCTCACCCCCTCGGTGATATGCAACATTTTCTGAACATAAGCGTTTCTATAATATTTCTTAAAAAGCCTTTGTAGGCAGCAATTATTTCCTCTCAACACAAGAGAAATAAAACAAGAATTTAAAAAAATAAACTATACTATAATGTGCCTTACAGTAATCTGTACTGAATTCTCACATTCAGTCACATTGGATACACAGGAGCTTCTTCTAGGACACCAATAACATTTCCATTTAGCTGAGAGGCAACTGATACATCTGAAACATATAAAAGAAACTACATTTACTAAGTATAGCAGTCTCTTCTTTGAAGCTTTGTTTTCTTTATGAATCTGCAAATTCTGTTATGCCTTATGGTAAAACTATTGAAAATCTAAAATATTTTAAATAGTCTATGTGTATGTATGGTGGAGCAGCCACCATATCCTTCACAATCATGTCTGATAAGCAAACAAATTTTATTATATCTATGAGATCCTTGGTGCTCTCTGAGCTTGGTTATTTTCTTGAAAACATTTTATTACTAGGTAACACAGAAATATCAGTAGCATTTAGCCTTATATATAGCTCCATAGTGCTTTACAGCACTATCTGACTTACAAATGTCAGCATATTGCCCCCAACAATTTGGGTTCTCATTTTACTGACTTTGGAATGATGGAAAGCTGAGTCAACCTTGAACCGGTCAGGATCGAACTCCTGGCTATGGGCAGAGTTAGCCTGCAATACTGCATCTAACCACTGTGCCACCACAATGCTAGAACATAGTGGAGCTTGCTGTCTGCTTATATTCAGGTTGCTTGCCCTATCAGTGTTGGTGGGAGTGTTCTTGGTGGTTGCTTGATTAGGGTGTTGTTTACTGCTTGATATTAAGCTTTATTTATCTTGATTGCTCATCAAGGGATGTTGTAGTTTTTTTAGCTTTTTGATTATCTCTTTTGAATGGTATGTAGATGTTGCCTATCTCAATGTGCCTGTTGATGGCTAATTTGTTTGAGTTCTAAGCTTCCAGGAATTCTCTAGTATTTTTGGACACTCATATCTCCCAGCCAAAATTATGGTGAAATCTATCTTTATGTTAGGCAATTAAAGAGTTTTCATCATGTCTTTGGACTGCTCGTTGGTGTTCATGATGCCATCAAGGACCCTACTGTTCAATCCTGAGATAAAAATATGCCCTTCTATTGTAATCACGTCTATATTGTTGTTGTTGGTTGTGGTGGAGGTTTTATTTAAGCAGGAGGAGAAATAATAAATTATGTAATCCAAAATAGTATATTTTCAATACCAAATTATTGTAGAGAATGATTCCTGAACTGTGAATTGCAGTTTTCAGATACTTATGAGTAACTTAAATGCATTAAACAAAATCACATGTAAAAATAGCATGTTTCCAGTCATTCCCATCTACTTTTTAATTCTGAAAAATATTATTTCAGTAGTTTCAATATTAGCACATGCAAGTAAATTATACTTTCAGAATAGATCTAATCTATTAATTATGCAATGCTGTTTATGCTCTGTTATTTGCTTTCCATTTTTTCCACATTTTTGCTTACTATGTTTGCTAGTATTCTTATAGAATAATTACATCCCCTTTCTCATTTCTACTATAAACAGCCAGTTTGGCTTAGGGATGAAGATTTTTTTCATTAATTCAATAAATTATAGTTAAACTTGGTTTAGCGCAATATATTAATATAATTGGCATAATTCTTTGGGATTGACAAACCATTTTGTGAAAAAAATCTGCTTGTTCTTGACTCAGAATGTTTAAAATTATATTGAAGAGATTGTCTTTCAATGCATCTTAGATTGTATTTGCTACTATCTATAACTCCTAACAACCCAAAATGAATTGCTTTAAAAGATAGCAATAAAAATCATGTGAAAGATAGCTTCTGCACACTATTAATAACTAATGGAATTAAAATTAAGCCAACATGATACTCAACTATATTCACATATAAATTGAACTCTCAGAAATATAGTTGTTTGCTCCTTATATCAGCTTTCTGAGGGTTAACTTTAAAGCTTTCAGTCAAGAATATTATCATGGGAAAATGGGAAAGAAAAAATTGCCCCAAACCATCAACACATCCAGATGGCCTGAAATGCTCTAAAACCCAATCTCTGCAATTCTTGGCAGGTTATATCATCTTTCCTGCCAATCCTGCCCGGCAACCAAAATACCTTGTAGATAACGAAGTGATTCTAGTTTAGTAAATCTACAACAAGGTTTCCCAACTGTTTGGTACTGTGACCACTTAAAAAATAAATGTGTTTCTGCTTCTGCCACCTTTTCCCTAAAAAGAAAAAAAGATTTTAATAATAATTTTATCTATTTATCAAATGCAACATTTTGAAAACATCACAAACTTTATAACTTTAAAAAAACCTGTTCCAACAAACAGAAATTGTCGCATTCAAAATCATATTTTTTAAAATTAGAAAGATGAACTTGATTATTTTTCCATGATTCCTAGTTTTTATTTCTGAGACAGCTACTCATATTTTTCATTTCACATTTATTTTTCATCAATATTTATATACTGTCTCATAAAGACTTTAATACAGGATGGATAAAAATCAATGATTTTTTTTAAAAAATAAAAAAAATCAGATTTTTTTTATTTAAATTGGATTTTTTTTATTTAAATCGGATTTTTTTGATTTAAATCAGATTTTTTTAAATAAAATGCTTTTTGAGGAAAATATATTACCATCCAAAGGTTATTCCATCATGAAATAAAGATTAGTTTTTTAATTATGTAGAATAAGGCTGTATATGTTTAATTTTTTTGGTAAATGAATTCCATTAATCCATTCACAATGTCATGCTTTTCCAGAGGTTTTTGTAAGATTATTGGGCAGTTTCTCTGCCTACAAGATATTATCACAGATGCTTGGTTTACTTTTAAATTGTTATTATTAAGGTAATGATTACTTTTCTCCTTCCTAAGTACAACATAAAAGTTGTCCAAATATGAATGATTAACCTATTAAACTGGGGATAAAAAAACTAATATGAAAAGTTGTTACTCTAAAAATCTTCATCTACTTGCATATTAAAGTTATTACCAGCAAGAATTAGTCTTTATGTAGAAAACTATGATTTAAATCAAGCCTTACTGACTAGTGATTTAAATCGTGAATTAAATCAGTTTGATTTAAATCAAATCCACCCTGCTTTAATATATTTGCAGACTTCTCATATTTGTTTGTTTGTTTATTTGTATCCTGCCTTTATAATTTTTTCATATAACTCAAGGCAGCAAACATATCTAATACACTTTCCTCCTATTTTCTCCACAATAACAACCTTGTGAGGTGGGTTGGGCTGACAGAAAATGACTGCACCCAGCTGGCTTTCCTAGCTGAGGCAGGATTAAAACTCACAATCTCCTATTTTCTGGACTGGTGTCTTAACCATTAGACCAACTAGATCTCTTAAATTCCGTATTAATTTTATACCAAGCTCCAAAATTTGGGGAGAGATTTTTGTCAGGAAATTTATATTCAAAGAGGTGTCAACAGAGATGTGTCAGAAGAATTGCTTCTCCTCTTTAGTAGCAAGCATACTAGTAATTGCTTTAACATTTGTAAAAATTACAGGAAAAAACTTGAGCTACACAAGCATATTCAGACACTTCAGAGACTACAAATACAGTGTTACATGCCTTGCTGGCATGGATGCTGCAGACATATGAATATTTATGACAGAAGACAAATGCAATTATTTGTGTTCCGTGTCAATGAACTGCCAATATCCAATAACAATTTGCCATGATTGATAGTTTTCAGTTGTAATAGCCCACAGAAATGAGGGAGTGATCCACAATACTAACTGCAAAAAAAACTCAATCCATGACACTTAATCAAGACAAGCTAAAATGTTTCCTGAAATTCTGGATGTAGCAGATTTATGAGTATTTTGCTATAACAAACAATATTGTAATATAGTATAAAATATAGCAAATATAGTAACTGCTATAACTAACAATATTGCAATTCTCAAGGAGTTGCAACTCACAGTTCAAAAGCCTCTATCTAAAAAAGTTAAAATGCTGAATATGTAGTGTTTTGCATTATCTATTTTACAATATTTCCTCCTGCTTAAATTGAAACCACCAACAAAGATAAAGGGATTCCTGATCAGTGAATTCTGATGCAAACCAAAGCTAAGCAACCTGCCTTTCTCTATAATTTTCAGGCCATGAGATCACTTACGCTGTCTTTGAATAAATATTTCCAGTTCTCTTGCAATCATAGATGGTGAAATTGGCCCACACAATGTTTTTTCCGTTGACCTGTACTGCAGTTTGAATAATTACATGATCTGAAACAAACAAACCCCAAAAAAGCAAGTCACAAGGGAACTCTTTTCATAGTTTACTTTCAAAACAAAATGAATGTCTGAAAAAAGAAAAAAAATTCAAAACTCTTGTTTACTCAAGAGATGAAGTTTCTCAAGAGTTCAACTACTCAAAATACTCCCAAGATTATTTTGTTACATTATAAATACAAATTAATATATGAAACAGGAAAAGCTGGCAATATATATTTTGTGAATGATTATGTATTATGTATGTAAATAATCTCTGTGAGGATTGATTTTTGTTAGTAATTTTTTTATATATTTGTTTTTTAATATTGAGAAACTGATATGTGAATCAGAATATACAGAAAAATATATTTACATTTTTAAATTTTGGAATGGAGCTTGTACCTAAAATGCATTATAAACACCCTTTTTTTGTATAAAATTGGATGGGATAAAATTGAGATTCGAAGAATTTTGAAAATGAACCGAATGGAGTTGACATAATCATTCATCCTTTATTTTTAAGCATTTTTTTCATGCACCATTATTTAACATAAATACAGTAGTTTGAAGAGTCGGGATTTTCATATAAAGTATTTGTTTTGGCAAGACTCCTGAACTGTAACCAAGATAAACGGATCCAAACTTTATAAATAGATTTATTCGGTATTGCATGATCATGACAAATTACTTTCACTAAGCAAAGTGAAACAAATAATCAAACTGTGATTTGAAACTGGTTATTTAACTTTCAGGCTGAAAACCTGCATATGCCAGTAACATTAATGAATGAGATAGCCATATGACAAGTGTTCAATACTGTTTTTTTTTAACATGACTCAACATGTTCCACCTAGAAAATATCTGTTTCACATCAAATTAAGATACTCTATACTGAATCAGGAAAGTGGCCTTGGAAAAGGTCTATGGCGACAGTTAGCGAAACATGATTTAAAGAAGAGACCATTAGAAAGAAATTTCAGCTAGCTATGTCTTAACTCTCTTTGGTACAGGTAGTCCTCAACTTACAATCATTGGTTTAGTGACTGCTCGAAGTTACAAAGACATTGAAAAAAGAGACTTATGACTTTTTTCATACCTATGACTGTTGCAGCATCTCCATGGTCACATGATCAAAATGTAGATGCTTGGCAACTTGCATGTATTTATGACAGTTGCAGTATCCTGGGGATATGTGATCACTTTTTGCAATACTCTGACAAGCAAAGCCAATGGGAAAGCCAGATTCACTTAACAATCATTTTATTAACTTAAGAACTGCAATGATTCACTCAAAAACTGTAACAAAAAAGGTCATAAAATGGGGAAAAACTCACTTAACAACTGGCTTGCTTAGCAACATAAATTTTGGGCTCAATTGTAGTAATTAGTTGAGGACCACTACATGGAGAAGAAGGAGGGAACAAAATACTGTCAGCGTTTCAAGATTCTGTTACTATATCCTGCATCAATTAAAAAGAGTTCCAGTAAATTTTGTGGAGACTGTTTCCTGATCTGGTCTAGTTTGAAGGGATGATACCACCCCAAATATCCTGCAGATATATGTCATGTCTTATATAAACTGACACTTACGTTGTACTCCATGTTTGAGGCATTTTGCAGTTGATGCTATCACATCTGAAAGCACCTGAGCTGTGGAAGACTTGTGTAATTTCTGATCAGATGTTGTGAAAAGAAAATTGGACTTGCCATAATAATAGCTTGTTCAGAAGATACTACTAGCTTTTTTAAGACTGATGACATCATTCCCTCACTCAAAGAAGCCTGAACTTTTTTTTAATAAATTCACTTAAAGCAGGAGAGTGTGAGTTCAAATCTCTCCTTAGCCATGAAAGCCAACTGGGTGACTTGGGTCAGCCATTCCCTCTTGGCCTTCCTCATAGGATTACTATTGTGCTGAAAATAGGAGGAGGAAAACATATTGAATATGTTTGCTGCCTTGGGTTCTTTGAAATAATATTAGAGGTGGGATACAAATAAATAAAATAAGAATAAATGATCTACTATCTATATCCATTCTCTCATTCATTTTCTGATAACGTCTCAGTCTCACCAAGTAGACCAGATCAGTAATCAACTCCACAGAATGGCTAAAACTACTTTTGTTGATTGTGCCTACAAAAATATAATTTTACAAGTTCAATTGTGATATTCCCTTCGCTCCATGGTTATGTGAATTATTGAGGTACCTGCCTGAGAGGAGGGTGGAACAATTTTTAATGTGACTTTCTCTTACAGTCAATTTATATCATTTTGGATGAGACAAATGTAAAGGCAAAGGCATAAAAAATTGTGCTTACATGTTTAAAAATTGTGCCTACATTATTAAAAGGAAATAATTAACATTTTTCTAAATTTGTCTTTGGTTCTAGTTCACAGTACTTCTTGTGCATTTATATGGAATTTTGTCTACTGTGAAATTTAATTAGTATAGATATCTAGGGTATTTTTCCCCACTCAATTTTTTAGGGCAGAACTGGCCTAAAAATTCAACAGGCTACTTTATAATGTAGAATATGTATAGAAACCAGCATATACATTTCAACAAAGCAAGCTTTCAGAAATCCATCACTGATCTAATGAAACGTGTCTCAACTATGGGAACATTACCTGAATAAATGCGAATACTAAATACAAATTAAAATTAAGAAAATTTAATTTAATTAAGAAAGTAATATTTAATGTCATTATCACATCATCATTATTTAAAGCACCATTTTTCATACATACCTTGATTTAATGGAAAGGCTGGATAGCTCTCTCTGGGAAGAAAACTGCAGTAAATTACTTGGTTGTGAGATTGGGGATGAATTCTAGCAGTTGTTTGGATATTATTTCCGTAATTGCAAGCTATTTCCATTCCGTTCATATTTGGAATGTTCCCATTTATTTGGATTATCATACCCTAAAAGTGAACAACAAAATGTTGTCATTTCTAATAGATTAACGAAAAATTAAATTACATTGACAAACAAACAGGTTTTGAAAATACTGTTATTTTTTAGATTAAACTTTCCTTTGGAACAAAATTGCTGCTCTGTAGAGTAAAAGTAACAAGTGCAGCCAAATATTCAGAGATTGTGTCAGTAAAATTACAAGATGCTGTCTATGTGTCAACACTTGCCCGGTGGAACAATATCCTCTGCAGAGATCTAGATGGCTCTGACCCTGACAACCTTTCACAAGGCTGTTTCACTATGCTGCTGATGTGACTTTTTATGATTGGGATTTATTGTTTACCTTGGGTGACATGGTTCATTGTTTATAGCTCTTGTTGTAAACTTTGCACACTGCCAAGAGTTACTGTTACAGCATGAGATGGGGGGGGGAGAGGTAGATACATTATTTAAATATTGTTCATAATGCTTTACAATCAGTCTGCCTTGCTTAAGAGAATCTGTTCACATACATTGCAGTTCCTACCTCATTTTCGGTCTCAATATTTATTTCTGAAGGCATTGTAGTCATTGAAGGGCATTGTTGTACTCCCTCATTGGCACTGATCCAGAAATAGGATTCTTCTGAATGGGCGCATTCATGCTGTAGTGAACATCTAAAACAAATAGAAAATTTATGACACCAGACCTTTTAGAAGAAAACCAATTATTAATTTTCCTGAAAAACTATTTTCATGTTTGTCATTTCACTAAGTATGATAGCCATTATCTTAAAATGTTAACCTCATAATAAAAACACAGGAGATATGATTAGGAATGATTCATATATTTTCCCATTGTTTGCCTTCTATTTATCTTGATTTTTTTTTTTTTACTTCTAAGGTTGTCAGGCATGAACAACCAGACACACACATGCAGAGTTCAAGCTATCTACCTTATTCTTTTCTGCCTATAATACAAGAATCACTCCAGACTGGCAGCCTTCCCTTTGGAATAAATAGATCAGGAGTCTCAAACTCAAGGCCCGCAGAATGCTTAGATCTGGCCCATGGGCCTGCTCTGGGAACAGCGAAGAACCGGCCCATGGCGGCTCCATTTTTACTGGCAGAAAGCAAGCAAAACAAACTTAAAGCAAAACAAAAAAAGGAGAAATGTTTGCCCTTTTGCATTTGAGCATCCAAGAAGGGACAGGAAAGAAAGGGAAAGACGAAAGACAAAGAAAAAGAAGGAAAGAGGGGAAGGAAGAAGAAGGAAAGGAAAGGAGGGGAGGGAAGGAAGGAAGGAAGGCTTCTCTGGAGGACAAGGGTTTGGTGCTCTCCTTGGTCTTATCTTCCTCTGCTGAAGACAATGGATCCCCCCAGCCCCACCCGGGCCACCACAGCTGCCCCCAAAATGAGTGATGTCAAGCTGGCCACACCCACCCAGCCCCGAGGTTAAATACAACCCTGATGCAGCCTCCAATGAAATTGAGTTTGACACCCCTGAAATAAAGCTCCAAGGAACTTAGAAGGGTCATTCTTTTGTGATTGTGCACTGACTCCAGGCTAACTCCACCCTTGAGCCTTCCTCCCTGTCTGGCTGGGTGTTTCCCAACAAAGATACAGGAAAAAAATGGCTGTTAAATCCATGGAAATAAGGTGGTCTGCTTTGGAATTTTGCTGACTTAATAAAACATCAGGTAATTATTCAATATTTTCCTACAATTTCATTTGTGTTATTTCTGTTTATCCTAGACTCTTTTAAAATATTCTTCAAATAAATTGATTGTTGTGGCTCTGTCTTATTTTTTATGAGGACTTTTGGCTAGTCCAAAACATGCACGCTGTCTATGACTTTTCTTATGCTAAGAACACCTTAGTGTCATATAGAATTTTTAAAAGAATATTTGACTTATCATATTTGATGTAAGAAAAGAAATGACATAATATATATGACAGAAAAATTATATTAAGATATAATTAGGGATTGAGTTTTTAAAATTATTTTCAAATTTAATGCTGTCTTAGACTATCTCACGCACAGGATAATACATAAGCCTACTTATTGATTTTCCCTCACAAAATAATTGAGCTTTTGTGTGAATGCTCATAAAAAGGTGAAAATTGTTCAAATGCTATTTATTTAACAATGTCTTGATTGTATTTATATTCACATACAGCTGTGAAGTCTGCATTGACTATTTGTTATTGTACAAGCCAATGAATCTGGTGAAAGTTTATATTAATATTAAGTAATCATTATCTGTTCAGAATGGCTTATTATCAGAGGATTGCAAAGTACAAAAATATTCTACCTGGTCTCCAAGGTACACCATCCACAGTAAGCATCAGCTGCAGCCAAGCAGTCTGCACATTTAGTGTATTGGTCACAAGCAGCTACTTTCACACGAGCAATCTGTGTAACAGAGAAAATCAAGGTAACGATTTTAAATAATCAAACTATTATTAGCAGACTCTTGTTTAATTAACTTCAGCAATAGAGCACCTTAGACTTATCCAGGCTGACCAAAAGATTAGAAACAACTATCATCAGAATATGGATGCATCCAGCATTACCTGTCCTTTTTGATCCAATAAAGATGAGATTCTAGTTTATCTCAAACCTTAGATTTAGAAAATCGAAATGTTGGCTAGTAGGAGACTCATCTGCCAGATTTAGTGATCATTAAATTCTTATAAATAGAGTTGCTTCCCTCCAAAAAGAGCAGCTATAGAGCTTATAATAGAACTCTGTCATTTTTTTGTTTTACATAATATTCTTTGAATATACAGTAGACATACATATAAATGAGCCCCAGCAGAGATAATTTAGCTAGTCATCCATCCGTGGATAATGGGTTGAATGTTTTATTTATTTATTTTTATTTGATAAATAGTCATAGAAAGTGTGTTTTTTGCTCCTTGGAATCTTAAAAGGTTTAGGACAGGTCCATCCCCCCCCCCCAGTTTTTTGTGGTTTTTTTGCCTAGTTTTGAAATCATGTATGCTCTTTTTAAATTCATATCTAGCTTATTTATAGAGGAAACTGAGATTTGCCGCTATATAGTTCATGCTGCCTAAAAAAATGGAGGAAGGAAAGGGTTAGCAAAGAATTGTAATACAAATTCATTGACTGAAGCATGGCAAGAGCCATGACAATTTAACATGATTTTTATTTTTGTTATTTTAATTATATTACGCTAACAAAAATAAATTACTTTATGATCCATATTTTCTGAATATCCCAGATAGGAAGAAAGGAAAAAAATGTATATTTTTAAAGAATGCTAACATCCTATTTAAAAAATAAACAAACAAAAGGACTTGATAAAGAAATTCTGTACTTCTTTTAATGTGTTCTTTAAAATTGCTGCCTTTTGCTTTTTTTCTTTCCATGACAGTTTGGTTTTTTAAATATTTTTTTTTAAAATAACTGTCCTAGAAATTGTTTTTCATACCCTACACACACACAAACACACACAGACACAGACACACACAGACACACACACACATACGTAAGGGTTAGAAACACTGACATGCATGCATACACATTTTAATGATATAGCTTCATTATTCAGGTGGAACTATGTTCTCCTGCACGAATCACAGTAAAAAAGATGTTAAAAAAAGATGATTTGATTAACAAAAGGTGTGTGTATAAACAACTATAATTTGTCTAAAAATGCAAAATACTATAAAATGTTTAGGAAGAGAAAACAATTAACACCAATACCTGCAATTTGCTTCTAGGTGTTTGTGAAAAACAAATGCATTCTCTTATGGGTAATATATTTGGCGCATATTTCTATCAATGAGAACAGCATTTTTAGTTTTACAACAATCCATTGCAGATATAGGTGAAAGTGGAAGATGGAAACTGGCTCGAAAACATCCATGGATGTTTTTGCTAATCATAAATTTGGATTTTTACCGACCTCAAACACTGTTTACTCTCTAAAGATGCCTTTATTTTATAAATGTTAGATATCAGAAGAATTTAATACAACACTTCCATAGTCTGCCATTTAGATCAATCACTTCTGTTATTTGTCTAAACCATATACAAATGTAAGCTAAGCCTATTGTATTTGCAGTTACATTGACCCCATTCAGAATTATACTGCTCCCTGTTGGCCTTAGTTCCACATACATTTATATGGAGGCACTCAGAAGTATTTCTGCCAATAAACAAAACCAGATTGACAAATCATTCTGACACAGGTTGGCAATATCTCTGGGCAGTTAAAATTCTTCACCCAGGGAATACAATTCCTCTCACAAATAAATGTTTGTTTGATATTTACCAAGGACTTGACGTGTTTTAACAGCTGGTTTTCTCTATATTTATTAAATTTTCATATATATATATTCATTTTAAAGATGTTCATTCCTAACAATAAAAGGCATTCTGTGTGGGTGCAGACACAAATGTTGCATGGCTTCCACCAAATTATTACATCTTGTAATTTTAAATTTTAATCTTGCCTTATGTAGTTTACATAGAACATATTGTGATTATATTGCAAGCAGAATACTCATTCCTCTTCCCTTGACAGTTCCCATGTTAAGTATTATTGCTAATAATAGATTAATATGGCTTACACTATATCTCAGCAGATGGCAACACCTGCTTAAGCTTTTATAGGGTTGGAAAGCAAGATTGGATTTGATTAGTACTTGGATCAGAAACCAAATTCAGGGCTATTGGTTAGTTGAAAAAAAAAACCCAGAAAAAGGTAACTGCAACCAATTTCATATTCCTCCCAAGAAAACTAAACAGTATGTCTATATAATTATCAGGAACTCAATTCAAGATAATCTTTATTTTGTTTTTAAGTACAGATAGTCCTCACTTAATGACTGCCTGTTAGCAATTGCTTAAAGTTGTATGCTGAAAAAATAACTTTATAAATAGTGTAACACTTAGAACTGTTGCGGGATTCAAATAACCACATGATCAAGACTGATCATGTAATTGCATACTTTATAGCCAGCTTCTGATAAGCAAAGTCAATTGAAAAGCTAGTAATTAATTATCATGATGGAAGATCATACACCAGAGTAATATACATGTTGCACAGAATATTACATACGTATGGAAACGTATGACTAGTTCCCCCCCAACTACTTGTATAAGGATTATTCTTTATATTATTCATGTTGTCTTGTATTCTTGTATGGACTGTACTAGTAGAGGCTAAACCAATTTCCTTGTATAGATGATGTACAATGACAATAAAGGCTTTGAACTTTGAACTTTGAAGTGACATTGTAAATCCATTGGGGTCATGTGATGTCTTATGTAACATCTGCATCACTTAACTATGGATTTTCTGGTCCCAATTACAGTTGTTAAGCTACCAGTAAACTGTTTTGATCAAAAATGATTATGGGATAAATGATTTATGAACAAGATATGAGTTTTGTATACTGGAGATATTCATTAATTAGGGAATTATAGCACAGAGGTAAGTTAGAACACTAAAACTTGCAAGGAATACCAAATACATTTTCTTTTCAACTAGACATTAAAGATAACAATTGATTAATTCATAGATAACACTGGAAAGTAAAGATTTTGCTTCCTGGACACTTTTGAGTGTATTCTAATGATCAGAGATGTCAAACATGATTTCATTGAGGTCCACATCAGGGATGTGTTGGATCTTGGGGGTGTATGGGCAGGGGGCATGGTCAGTTCGACATCATTCATGTTAGGGGCACCTGTGGTGGCCTAAGCACTCTGCCAGCGAAAATGGGCTTCCGAGCTCTGTTTTGGACTGTGACAGCGTCCAGTAACCCTTTTCCAGTGAAAATGGAGCTTGCAGCCCTCCTGAGTTTGATTTTTGCTGGCAGAGGGAACATGGGCTGCTCCTTTGCTATTTTCAGGGTAACCCCCGGGCCAGATCTAAGGAGCTCACGGGCCTTGAGTTTGACACCCCTGCTATAGATTTTAGGCAGCTAATCATGAGAATAACCTATAATTTAACCTATCACATACCATTTTGTAGAAAGCTTTTGTTTTTAAACAATGGCAATGTTTAATGGCCATCATCAGTACCTATTGCCTATGCTGCATATATGAAAGAAACATATAAAAACATGGAATTGTTGCAGAAGCACATCCAGTACACCAAGTACAACTGGAATATTTGTGCAGATCTAAAAGTAGTGGCTCTGCTTCTCAATATACGAAGTATTGCTGTTACATATGCAAATAGGACAGCTGTTCAAGAGAGTCGCATTACATTAAAAAGAAATACCATTCCAAAAGAAGTTGGTTCTAGGACAGAAAAACATGGCATAATAATTGGCACAATGAACCACCTGTTGACCTGACAAATATATTTTTGCCTCTGCTCGATATAAAACTCTGATGAAACATTTTGTGAAAGTGCTGAACAAGGAAGATTGAGTTTTTTGTTTTGAGACTGATGCTTTCAAGAATAGCAGATGCCAAGATTAAGGAAGGCATTTTTGTTGGTCCACAGAACAGATATATCATCAATGACAAACTGGTCTGAAGATCTGATAGTGGCATGCAAGAAAATTGCCTGGAAAGCATTCAAGGATATTATTGAGAATTTTCTTGGCAACTACAGAGCACCAACTTAAACATAAACATAACTGAAACCAACTTAAACATAGTAATAGGAGAAACAAGCATAAAACAAACATCAAAGTTCAAATATCTAGGAACAACATTCACCAAAGATGATAACATGGATAAAGAGATTAATATATGATGCAGTAAAGCAAACCAAGTATCAGGACAACTGTCCATCAATGCTGCCTGACTATTGCAACAAGATGAATACTAATGAAGATCAACAGCAAAACAATTTAGTCCTGTTGAACTAATGCACAATGTCGGAAACGTGATTAAATATATTATAATAACTAAGAGTTAATTCCTATTTCTCAATGATCCTACAGGATAAATCATTCTGAAATATTTGTATTTAGTTTGAAGGGGTCTACCATAAGCTTCCTTCAGGAAAGAAAAACTTTTGTAAAATTTTTGTTGTCCAATATAATGTACCATCCAATTTGTACTGACTGTTAATGACCACATAAGCTTTCTCTGGGTGAATCTGTCCCCAACTTGCCCTATGAATCTCCCAACAGTGCACCTATTACCACTGTAATTGAACACAAACAGTAGGAAAGTATAATTTTACAACAGAAACATATCAGCCAACTTTCAGCCTTTTCCCACTTGCAACAACCATAGTACAAATATTCTAAAATCTGGTCTCTGCAGTGTTTTGAATACATTGTTTTTATCTCATGGTGAATAATCAATCTTAACTGTATTGATGATAATGTTTTATTTTCCACCTTGTTCCATCTAATATACCATCAAGAGCAGATTAAATCTACTTATAAGAAACATTCAATAATTTGATTCACACAGACTCCTAAATAATGATTTCTTTCTTTTTAGACTTGCTATGAAACATGAATCCTCTAATTATGGTTTGTTTGAGAAAAATCCTGTCTCACCATGCCAATAAGATCTCAAAAGCTATGCTGACAAACTTACAAAATATGCCCAGTAATTATCTCTGCATTTCCATGATCTACCCAAGCAAGAAAAATGTGACATCCCACAGCCCTTACCATCTCTACAAAATACAATCGGTGATGAGGAATGATGAAGTAATAATTTGGTAACAATGACAATACATTAGAAAAATATGCAGTAATATAAATTTCAAGACAAGTCAATAAAACCAATAATTTTGAAAGTATTTATAATATGTTACAAGAAATACTGCCCCACTATATCATCTATGCAGCAATGAAAAGTTTGATGCAGAAAGGGTTTGGAGAAACTCCCTAACTGATTAAATTTAAATTTCATAGAAAGATGGATTTAGGAAAAAATCTTACCTGATGAGAAGTCATTAAATACAGGTAACTGGAATCAGATGGATCAAACTGCATAATAGGATGGACAGGTTCACTGTAAGCCACCATAATTGACTCCCTGCTTATAACCTCCATGGAACTGTTCAGATTAATCTGTAAAAAAGAGAGCATTTTATATAACCTCCAATATCATAAATTTCGAGGAAAAAGACAAGAAAGAAAATGAACCTACAAAAGATATTAAGAAAACAGTAGCATTTTGCAAGAACTATGAAATCTTGAAAAGTATTACATGAAAAATTCCTTTCATCTTTAAAAGAACATGAAGTAAGAAAATGGTGGTTATTGTAAACTAAACCATTCATTAGAAGCATATAACATTCTTGAATTGCTATCAGGACTGAAATATGTGCTGGGTTATTCTAAACTGAAAATATTTTTAATATGCAATTAAAGAGCATTGCTAAATCGTAATTACTTGCAAGAACCCTGGATTAAAGAGTTGAAATATCTCATGTTAGCAAATCAATGGTTAAGCATCTTGAAGTATATTGTTTTCTCATGAGTTTAAGATCATCTTAATTCTGTTCATGCTTGCTGGACACCTCAGAATGTTTAATAACAGTTGCATATTATGCTGCTGTAAAATGATCAAGGGAACAACTATCCACATGATATAGCTTTGACTCAATATTTATTATTCTTTTTGATTTAATGTCTATTAGTTTGTTAATTTAGTTTTAAGAAGAGAATACAATTTTAAACTGTAAATCGAATTGGGAATTATATAACAACTATCTGAAACTTATGTATATATGTAGAACTATATTAATAGATTTATTAAAGCATGAGGCATAGAGAAAGACACTAATGTAATTGTGACCTGATGACATATGTTCCTTCTCTGCTTGTCTTTCTGGATATCATGGAAAGACTGATCAATATTAGTTGGCATGATCAAGCCTCAATATCTTAATTAAATACACATACACAAATATATTCTTTATTATTTTCTTTCTTCATCCTTTTTAAATTTTCTTTTATCTTCTATACAGTATATTAAAGCATTTTTTAAAAAAATGCCGAAAAAATTTCCAGTGTTGTTTTTAGACTGGAATTAGTCAGTCATGCATTATTTAAGCTAATCAAGATTTAACAAAACTATATTTCAGAAATATGCCTTGGCAAAATGGTTTGTCTTATGGTTTTAATTTGCAATATATTTTATGTAACACTGGAAGTGTTTCTCCTTTACATTTACTTTTGTTCTGTTAATGACTCTCTTGAATGTGCCACTGATAATGGCCCTTGTGATATGCCTTCGTCTGGTGTACTTCATCATTTACTGGACCATATTAATTGCCTATGTGATAGGAAATTATAATTGCTGCTTAGGAACTGGCTGAACATCGCCTAGCCTCCTTTTACTGTCTTGTCTTGGATGGGAAACCTGAATTATCAGTCAAATATTCTGTATTCCGTGCCAAATAAGAAGGAGCCCCCAAGGTAAAAAGGCTTCTGGTTGTGCAGCTGTGGAGTACAATTAGATTATAGCTATCTCAACAAATTATCCTAGGAATAAAAGAGCTAGGAATCTTTTTCTAATGGAGGTTCAGCAGATAAGGCTGCCATTTTTGATATGATAATGGAAACAGAGCTGTTATTGCTGTGAATATAAGCTGGGTGAGGAATGTAATTCACATTCATTGCCTGTGCAGCTGACTTTGAGGCCAGTTACCTAGCTCTTCAGTTGTGTAAACTGGGCCTCTGGGCAAATATCAAATCAGAGAGAGAACCTCAGCTATCTTTTCCACCTGCTTGGAACATTTTCAAAGCAAGAAAGAAATCAGATTCCCTTTTTTTCTCTTCCTACTCTGATCTAATATTCTACATTATGTGTTATTATCTTCACATTGATATAAACCAGTTTCTAGTTATGTTTTTCCATTAGAGGGTGCCATCTATTTAGCAGGCATAGGTGTAAGCAGCAATTGGCTAACATAGAGCTCTTTTCTCAGCAAATAGCATACAGTGAAGTTATGGCAGCTGCAGCTGCTGGCTGTTGCTGGGGTAGAGACCATAATGGTGCCTTAAATTTTGGTCTCCAATGTATTGTTTCAACATGGATAAAACAGATATATTACACACTCTTCAGTTCAGCAATTACTATAACCAATGAGGCATTGACCACTGCAAGTGTGGGGGAGCCTGTCTTTTTCACAAGTACCAATCAAGAGAGGAAAAATTATAAATAGGCATTGTTAATAACTAAAAGCTGTGCAATAACGTCTTAAGTACAAGCATTTATTCCTACAATATATTAAATAACATCTTGATTACACTCTAGCCTCAACTGCTGATTAAAAGTTAAGAATTAGAAGATATTGTATATCCATATGCAACTTAATGGAACAACTAATTCCTTCTTTATTGAAGAATGAAAGCCTGTGTGATGATCACTTTGATGAGTGATTAATTTTTCTGTTTTGAGTTAAGAGAATCTTGGATTAATATGCTAGACCAGTTTTCCATTTCCCAGATATGAATTCTTTAATCTTATCAACAGGATTGTAATCAAATAAGCTGCATCAGCATAACTTTGCCCTGGAAACTAAGGAGAAATTGCCTGAAGTGAGAACATTCAACAATTAGTGGAATGGCTTGCCTCCAGAAGTTGTGGGTGCTCCATCACTGGAGGTTGGACAGCGATTTGTCCAGAATGGTTTCCTGCTTGAGCAGGGAGTTAGATTAGAAGACCTTCAAGGCCCCTTTCAACTCTGTTATTCTGTACCTCATAAACATGTTTGAACACTGGAGAACTATTATCTACAGTAACACTTATTATATCCCAGGGATGTATGATGGACCAGATTTCCAATTAAGGAAAGATAGATGAATACAATCAACTTAATTATCTAGAGCATGGGTGTCAAACTTGCGGCGTCACGTTGCTGTCACGTGGCGTTTTGTGACGTTTTTCCCATTCATGGAGCTGGGGTGGGTATGGCCTGTGAATGACGCATCTGGCCTATGGGCCACCAGTTTTACACCCCTGATAGAGGTTAGGAAACATCGTGTAACCAAACTACAGTGGGCAATAAGTTCTCTTCCATTAACTATCATGTGGGTATGATTATGAAATGCAAGCTGCAGGCTCACCACTAGTCTTGACTGCCTGGAACACAATGTTAAGCTAAGAAATAGATAATAAGATTTTGTTAGAATTAAAAATAGAATAAAGGCTCCTTGCAATGTAGACAGAATCTTCATTTGCTAAGTACAAAAAGATGTCTTAGGCAGTCTACTTTCTTGTTTGGACAGACACAGCTACACTTATTATGGGAACTAAAATTTCTACAAGGTTCATTTCCTTTTGTTGTTAAAAGAAATTCTACTTTTTAAAATTTATTTAGAGTAAAATATGCTGTTTAGAGGATTTTCAAAATTGTAGTTTCATAAGTATACACTTGCTGTTCAGAAAATGTATCAATACTACATAAGGCTTGCAATTTTTTTCCACATAAATATTAAGAACATGCAAATATGACTGAACAGAGTTCATAAAATCCTTAAGAGATGGGAGATAAGAAAGAATGATTAGTATGGAAAATAAATACCTCATTAGAAACCTGATTAATGAAGAAAATTAGTCATTTTGACCATAAATCAAATAATAATTTGTTGAATAAATCACCATTGGCTTGGTTCATTCATACTATGGTATGGTTTACAAACTACAATTACTTAATATGAGCTAAACCCATCAACATGGCATTGGGAGGTTCACAATCAAAAAGATTGCAAAAACACCCATAGCCTTTTGGTATCCAGTTCATTTTACCTTAAGCAGTCTTCCATTTGCTGTTCCTAAAAATACAACTGTGTAATTATTGATACTGGAGACGGCCACCGATGTAAGGCCTGGTGAAGTAAACACTGGTTTAGCCTTGATTGGATGCAAAATTGATAATGGATGTTGGAGATGTGCTGCACCACAGTCCAGTTGTTCTGGTTGCAACTGAAAAGAAAAGGATATATTAGTGGATATAATTTTATTTATTTATATTATTCATTGTGCTGCTCAATTCATGAAGATTCTAAATAGTTTACATCAATTAATGCATCAAGGCTATCAGGACTAATGAAATAGACCTCAACTAAATATACCACGTAATGATCACAGTCCCAAATACCCTCCTGAAAAGCTAAGTCTTCATGGCTTAGTCCTAAGTAGAACAAGCTGTCATAGTCCAGACTTCAGATGACAAGCAGGGGTGGGATACGACAGGGTTAACTACCGGTTCGGGATTTAGGAGGTTCGGTGATTTATGATGTAGTTTCCTGCACGCTGCGAGCGGTTGCCTGTAAATCGTCATCAGCATGCTGTGTACAGAGAAGCAGCCTTTGAAACAGCCCTCTTTTATTTATTTATTTATTTATTATTTCGATTTGTATACCGCCCCCTCTCCCAAAAAGGGACTCGGAGCGGTGAACAGCCACAATAAAAACATACAATCAGAAAAGTTAAAAAAGAGTTTAAAAATTAATTAAATAGATGGCTAAGACCAATAAAACCCATAAAAAAATTAAAATCAAATTAAAAACCCTACTCATAACATTATGCCAGACCGGCCTGTTGGAAAAGGTGGGTCTTAAGTGCTCATTGGAAGGCCCGTAGGTCAGTAATGGCTCGCATCTCCGCCAGTAGCTCATTCCGAAGGGAGGGTGCTCCCACAGAGAAGGCCCGCACCCTCGGGGCCGCCAACTGACATCGGCCAGCCTGCGGCACCCTGAGGAGGCCAACCCTGTGGGAGTGCACCGGCCGGCGGGAGGCTGATGGTGGCAGCAGGCGGTCCCGCAAGTACCCGGGTCGCAAGCCATGGAGCGCTTTAAAGATGCTCACCAGCACCTTGAATCGCACGAAAGCTACCGGAAGCCAGTGCAGCTCGCTCAGGAGCGGTGTAATATGGGAGCTCCGAGAAGCCCCCAAGATCACCCGCGCAGCCGCACTCTGCACCAGTTGAAGCCTCCGGATGCTCTTCAAGGGGAGTCCCATGTAGAGAGCATTGCAATAATCTAGGCGGGAGGTAATGAGAGCAGAGGTGACTGTGCACAATGCACCCTGATCCAGAAAGGGCCACAACTGGTAGATCCTACGGACCTGATAAAAAGCCCTCCTGGTGACGGCTGATATATGATCGTCCAGTGACAGCCGCCCATCCAGGAGGACTCCCAGATTGCACGCCCTCTCCGTGGGAGCCAAGATTTCACCTCCCACGGTCAACGATGGAATGAGCTGACTGTATCTGGGCGCAGGGAACCACAGCCACTCAGTTTTGGTTGGGTTGAGCCGAAGCTTGTTGACCCCCATCCAACTCCACACAGCTTCCAGGCACCGGGTCATCACTTCAACGGCTTCGTCGGGGTGGCCCGGGGGTGGAAATGTATAGCTGAGTGTTATCCTGCTTTTTTAACTGCAGCTGTGCCTTGTTCGGCAGCTGAAGCTGAAAAATCAGAAAATAAAGATCAGGTAAGAGCCCGTGTGGGCGAGTGGGCAAAAACATCAGCAGACATAGAAATGGTTCTATGTCTGTTGCTCTTCAGAGCTACTAGTTCTACAGAAGTGGACAGAACCGGTAGAAACCCACCCCGATGACAAGGGTGTGTGAGTGACCATATATAACACATCCTGATCCAAAAATGGTTGCAAAACTGGCACATAAGCAAAGATTCTCCTAGCCATAAGCACTACCTATTGTTCCAGCAGATGCTGCGAGTCTAGGAGGATGTTCAAGTTGTGAGCTTGGAATGCTATTTTCATCTAGTTAGATATGAGGGAGAAGCCCTGAAGGCCTCCTCTCCAAAATAATCCTTCTGCAAGTATCCCATGACAGGGCCTTCCTGCTAATGCTGCTATTTTTATGGAACAGCTTGGCCTCATATACAATGACTACTTTTTCCCCTAATGCATTTCTATAAAGAAGTAAAGCAGGGCCCTGGAAGTGAGCGTCCAATATTGTTAGGTGCTGCATCTAGCCATATTAATTAATGCCACTAAAATGCATATTTTTGAGTACTGTTATTTTTAATGTTCTGGTTTTGTGTCATTTTTTTATGCCATTCTCATCTATGCTATTTATTTTTATCCCACCTTTATTATTTTTATAAACAACTCAAGGCAGCAATCATACCTAACACTTCTTCCTCTCCTATTATCCGCACAACAATAACCCTGTGAGGTGAGTTGGGCTGAGGAGTGCTTTGCCCAAAGTTACCCAGCCTAATGCAGGACTAGAACTCACAGTCTCACGGTTTGTAGCCTAGTGCCTTAATCTCAGGATCCAACTAGTTCTGGTTTGGAATATAATGGCATGGAAATGCTAGTATAAAATAAAATACAACTTTAACATAAATTCCATGAGCACTACCGTTATTCTACATATAAATAAATAGCAAAGGTTCATAACCCCTTCCTAACTGAAAAGACAATTAGGAGTAAGGTAGGCTCTTGTTTTATGATACATAATTATCTAAAACAGAGTTACATATATTTTTTATGTTCACTTGTTTTATTTAATATACACATTTTAAGGACATTCAAGGAGGATATGGATACAGCAAAGAAACTAAATTAATTATTTGCATCTGCAATTCCTGCAAAAGATGTAGGACACATGCATGCATCGACTATCTCTGGGAGGGTAGTGAAATTACTAAAACAAATTGACTAACCAGATATATGCCAGGACCTGAGAGACTACACAGTAACAAAGTTTACAGATGATACCAACCTATTCAAATCAACAAAAAAGCTATAATAAAGACATACACCTCAAAAACATATCTTTGCACTGGGTAAAATGATCAAATGACAAATGCAGCTCAGTTGTAATAAGAATAAAGCTATGAACATCTGTGGCAAGTAATGCTAATTTACACATATTCTGATGGGGTCTGAAATGTCAGTGATTAAGGGAAAAGGGATCTTATTAGATAGCTCAATGAAGATGTTGACTTAGTGGAAAGGGCAAATTCCATGCTAGACATAACTAGGAAATGGGTAGAAAATAAAACTTAAAGCTGCTTTAATTCCTATGGAGGCAGACAAATAATTAAAATATACATTTTAATATGTGCATTTTCTGAAAGGTAAATCACATTTTAAATTGGGTATATTCATGTTGATTTACTCTGCAACATTAAGTAACTATATATTATGAAAGTCTCTGGTAACATTTACAAGCTAACTAGATACGTTTAAACTCTGTCCATGTTCTTTAATGCTACAGCAGTATTATTCTATCCTGCTGTATAATTTTACTTCATAAAAGTATCCACTGACACACAGTTCCAATTTCCCCAAAAAGACTTTATTTTATTTAACTCTCGTGTTCAATTGATTGCATTGGGGAAAATTAGCATACAAATCTTGTACAGAATCAATTAGGTAATAAATCACAAGTAATGCAATGCAGGCCAAGCATATAAGGCAAGCAATTAAGTATCAGATATGTGAATTATATGTAATAGAAGGGGTGCCTAGAAGAAGGAGCAGCTGCATCAGAGGTGTCCTTGAAAGCAGCCAAAAGGTTGCCTGTTTGCATTTCGACGGAGGAGGGGGAACCATAAAGTGGACTGCACTGGTTTAACAACCAGTTTGCCAAAAATATGAGTATGTGTGCGCATGGCCTCTTTGCACGTGTGCACTATGCACAGGTGCCATCCGCGCTTGGGCACTGCTGCCAAAACAAGGAAATTTTGTACATGCGGCAGCCAGGGTGAGTAGATCGGGCAAGGCGCGGAAAGCAGCTGGGCTGCGAGGGCGGGGCACACAAGCAAAAAGGTAAGATATATAACGAGGAATAGCGCCTGGGTGGGTGGGCCCAACCGGTGGTCGCAACCAGGGGTGGGATTCAAATTTTTTAACAAACGGTTCTGTGGGCGTGGCTTAGTTGGTAGGCATGGCTTGGTGGTCATGTGACTGGCTGGGCATGGTCAACTCAACATCACTCACATCGAGGCACGCATCTCCTCGCCTGGTTTCTCATGACTGTGGGGATGCTGCAACAGTCGTAAGTGTGAAAAATGGTCATAAGTCACTTTTTTCAGTGCCATTGTAACTTTGAATGGTCACTCCATACAAGCAAAGTACCAGTAAAGGAGGAAAAAAAAACTCCAGAGAAGTTCCAGAAGTCTAGTCCTGCCGGGAATGTAATAAGGGTTAACAGAGAGGCAGTTTCTGTAAGCAACACCAGAATGTTTCCTTCCTGCCTTCCTTACAGGATTAGGCCAGTAATTTCTTCTAACAACCGGTTCTCCGAACTGCTTAGAATGTTAACAACCGGTTCTAGAGAACAGATGCGAACCTGTAGAATCCCATCCCTGGTCGTAACTACTGGTATGGGCAAGCCAGTCCGAACCAGCAGCAGCCCACTACTGCCCACAACACTATTAAGTTCTCATTTGGGAGAACTGCAAAGATTCCACTTTCATTTCCCCAATGAAGAAGGATCTTACTTAGGGTTACCTACTTATGTTGTGGTAGATATTTTTATAACCTTCCAATTTTGGGAATGATAGAGAATGCTTATCTAGTTTCATATTCTAGGACTATAAATTCCTGCAGATAGGGAATATATTTGGCGATATCTTGAATGTTGACATTTCTACAATGCAATATTTCAATGAGCTCCTCCCATCTTTATTTGATTTGCCATGAAAGTTACTATCTATTTATTTATTTTTATTTATTTATTTATTGTACTTATATACCGCCCTATTTCTTTGACAGGACTCAGGGCGGTGCACAGTCAAATTAAAATATAGAGAACAATATAAAATTAAGAACAGTTAAAAGACCAAATATAAAAGACTGAAATTTATAAGAAGTTTAAAAGCCAAACTAGATAAAAACCAAATTAAAATCCTAAAAACCCCTAAAAACCCCTAGACCAGACCGGCTTGATGAAATAAATAAGTTTTCAATGTGTGCCGGAAGGTCAGGAGATAGGGGATGATCCTCATCTCCAGGAGTAATTCGTTCCAGAGGGAGGGTGCCCCCAACGAGAAGGCCCGCACCCTCGGGGTCGCCAGCCGTCCAGCCGGCGGCACCCCGAGGCCGACTCTATGGGAGTGTACTGGCCGATGGGAGGCCGATAATGGCAGGAGGCGGTCCTGCAAATATCCTGGTCCAAGCCATGGAGCGCTTTAAAGATGGTAGCCAAGACCTTTGAAGTGCACCCGGAGGACCACCGGGAGCCAATGCAGCTCACGCAAGAGTGGTGTAACATGGGAGCCCCGAGGAGCCCCCAACACCACCCGCGCAGCCGCATCCTGCACCAGCTGGAGCCTCAGGGTGCACTTCAAGGGAAGCCCCATGTAGAGAGCGTTGGCATAGTCTAGGCGGGAGATCACGAGGGCGGAAGTGACCGTGCGAAGCGCATACTGATCCAGAAAGGGCCGCAACTGATAGATCCTATGGACCTGACCAAAAGCCCCCCTGGCAATGGCCGCCACATGGTCCTCCAATGACAGCCGTACATCCAGGAGGACACCCAGATTGCGAGTCCCTCTCTGTGGGGGCAAGAATTCCTCCCCCCCACAACCAGCGATGGAACAGCTGGCTGTATTGGGGTGCCAGGAAGCACAGCCACTCAGCCTTAGATGGGTTGAGCTGAAGCCTATTCCGCCCCATCCAACACCGCACGGCCTCCAGGCACCGGGTCATCACTTTGACGGCTTCATCGGGGTGGCCCGGGGTAGAGATGTACAGCTGAGAATCATCAGCGTACTGATGGAACTCTACCCCAAATCCACGGATGATCTCACCCAGCAGCTTCATATAGATGTTGAACAGAAGGGGCGAGAGCACTGACCCCTGAGGCACCCCGCAAACCAGGGACCTTGGGGCCGGTCTCTGCCCCCCTGCCAACACAAATTGTGAACGGCCAGAGAGGAAGGAGGAGAACCACTGCAAAACAGTGCCCCCCACTCCCAACCCCTCCAGCCGCTGCAATAAGATACTGTGGTCGACAGTATCGAAAGCCGCCGAGAGGTCTAATAGGACCAGGACAGAGGAATGACCTCTGTCACGGGCCCTCCAGAGATCATCTACCAATGCGACCAATGCCGTCTCCGTGCTGTGCCCGGGCCTGAAGCCCGATTGGCATGGATCCAAATAGACAGCTTCATCCAGGTGCTGAGGGAGCTGCCGTGCCACCACACTCTCAACAACTTTCGCCACAAACGTTGGTATCATTCAATATACCAATTTGAGGTAGGAACATGCTTCTGAATTCAGAGGTCTATCCTTGTTTTTCTTTATCTGATTTCATTTTCAATGTCTTGATGTCATAATACCATTTTTGTCTCTTCTAACTGTTCTTCAAAATTCTATGAGATCATTGCCTTCCTTGGTCTTGGCTTCTCTTCTGGGCAATTTATATCTTTTGTTTTAAAATCTGATTTGCTTTCTTCTGTTATTTTATATTTGACATTTTCTTTCCTCATTCATCCTTAACAACTTTTTTGATTTCATTTCATCATTCCTAAATGAGGTTCAAGACTTCAAAGTAATCCTGATGGAAATCTGTTGGCTTTTCTTCAATATTAGCTTGACTTGGAAACTGCATGTGAGCCATTTGTGAGCTGAGCCATTGTCAGCTACATCTTTGCTATTATAACTGCAGTCTTCCATTTTCTTGAACTAATAAGATAGTCAATTTGATTTCTGTGTGCTGCATCTGGTAATATGCATATGTAGCCAGTCATTTTTGTTAGTTGAAGATTGTATTAGCAATGAAGAAATCATTGGACTGACAGCAATTGTTGTTTTCCTACTTAATTTCTGTTTCCAATGCCATATTGATCCAACTACACTTTTCTCCTTATTATTTCTAATTTTGCTATTCCAGTCTCTAGACACAAGCAGTACATTTTGCCTGCATGTTTTGTTCACTTGAGGTTGACCACAGAACTCATCAAATTTCTCTTTTTCTGCATCAATGATTAGAGCATAAAGTAGGACAATAATCATATTAAAATATGTAGAAAATGCCTATTGCAGACAATGGATTCGGGTAATGTCTGTATTGTTTGCTAACAACCCTAGTGATTTGCTTAACAACCACCACAAAACAAGGCAATATAATCAGGCGTGGTGATGAGGTGACCCACTTAACATCCAGCATGACTGACAACTGTAATTCCAGGCTCAATTACAGTTGTAAGTCAAGGACTACCTATATATGCTCTTGGTGACCATTCCCAGTATTCTTCATTCTTCCCTGCCAGGAATCTGAATGGGACAGTGGGCTGGAAGGAATTTTTGCTTCCCTTAAGCCGTGTTGGTTTTGGAAACTAGACTGGAAGGGCCAGGTTTGCAGCGAGTTGTTTCCATCATGAATTGGTCAGGGTGAGGTGTCCCATGGCAAGTTGGTGACAGGAGTTGTCCTAGACCCCTCAGGAATACCTCCTCCACGATGAGGAAGCATAGCAGGACTTGGAATATTATAATAATAGTAGCAATATTGAATTAGAGATCACTCTAATGTATATATTTACTAAGTATATATATTTCCATAAAGTAAATATATATATTCCTTAAAGTAAATATATATATATATATTTACTTAAATTAAAAAGTGTATATACACACACACACACTTTTATTCATTGTAAATGCCATAAGAACTAAACAGGACTTCCAAGATACGGCACAGAATTTAATGCAGCAAAGAAGAGATAATGTGCTGTCATGAGGATCTCTGCAAAAAAAATATTTTTCATTTCTGCATTAATTATATTACTTTTTAAAAACTGCTTTCATCTTTAAATCCATATTTACATGTCTTCATTTAAGTAGACAAATTTCCTTTTATTATTGTATAGCACTATTCCTTTCACTGTTTCATTTAACAGATGTTCCGTAATATAGAAAATACTTACTAATAGAGTAATCATATTTAGTGGCGCTGTGAAAGACTATTGTATTTTGAGGAGTTTAGTGATGTATTTTGATTTCTCCTTCATATTTAGAAAACAGTATAAATTTAGGGTTCATTCTGAGCTATGTTTAATCCGCTTGGTGTTTTTTTTACTCTTGCTGGCAAGGTGAAGGAAATCTTCACACAGCTGCAAAGCACCAGCTTATCTAGATAATTCTTAGTCTTTCATTCCCATCCCAGTTGTGCACTATTCAGTCAAGGTCTAGTCTTGCAATCTCCTGACCACGGAAGCAGTGCCATGAAATCGTGGTGCCAAGTTTTAATAAAAACCCTGAAATTGTGCTTTGAGCTTTGTCACAGGCTTAAACACTCAGTGCTGTGGGGAAAAAAAACAACTTGGCCATTGGAGTCTCTCTGTTGTTATCACTGGGGCTCCCAACAACTGAAGCGAGAACATCATGCTTGGTATATTACATTATGCTTTTAAGTTTTTGTTTACATCTGGCTACATTAATAAAGTTTAGAATTTCCTTTCCTACTTGTGTGTTTATTGTCCTTGGATCTTCAAAGAACCCGTAGTCTGGTACCTGGCCACTGGTTGATATTTGGCACAGCATCACGGTTTCATCCCTCTTTCATAATGATATCTGCAGTAACTTTTTAAACTATAAAATCTTAACAAGCCGATCCACTGATAGTAAGTTGTAATGGAATCCGGTTCATATGATGTGTAGGCAATCAATTGCACTCATGAATATAACACCTTAGCCCCAAAATCACCTTATCTTTCATACAAGAGAAACAAATAAACCAAGATAAAGCTTCTACTTTCATCTAAATTGAGGTTTCTGTTTATTGAACACAAGCAAGTCAGAATGATTAAAAAAATAATAATTTCTAGGCCTTCTGAACCATGACTTGACTGATCAAACTAAGTATTATATATTTATAGATGAAGTACAATACTCTCTTCCAGGGTTGTTGATTTTTGGAAAGTCATTTATTGTCATATACTGTACATATTACTTTCTCATAGGAAAAAAACAAGGAAAATACTAAAAGTATACCAAAGGATGATGCTCCTACTGTGATTACTATGCTGGTTCTTGTTTACATAATGATTTGCAGGGAATACAAGCCAAACCAAGGAAGACAACACTGATGCTAACAAGCCTTATATTATTAAACTTTCAGACTAAGAATACATTTAATATGTGAATTTTGAAATACAAAAACGTATTTAAGGAAGGCAATCAGGCAGTTTTATTCTGCAAAAATAGAATTTGTGTTGAATCACAAAGGGGATGAAATCCTAGTCAACAAAGCTCTTCGTATTTTTCCAAGGTCTCATCCGTTACTTTGAGGCCAGAAAGTGGAAAATACAAGGCCAAGAATACTCTCCCATTGCTTCCAGTAGACAACGAATATCTGCCTCTGGGCAACCATTGTGGCCTGAAGACATTTTCCTGCCTGCCAGATCTCCCATGTGGATTTCAGCAATTGCGCTGCTGCAGAGCTGGAGAGCTTGGAGTGCTGCCCGCCCTATGCCCCTTGCAAAGCAAAGCAAGGAGCACAGGGTGGTGAATGCACCAAGCTCTCCAGCTTCACGGTGGCTCAATTGCTGAAATCCAGGGGAGAGATCTTGTGGGCAGGAAGGTGCCTATGGCCACAACAGTTAAAAAGGAATGGTGCTCGTTCATTTAATGAGTTCCAATTAACGAATCCTCGGGTAACAAATGTAATTGGCAGAATCCATTTCATTCGTAACTCAAGGAGTACCTGTAATTATTAACATTATGGCTCATAGCATAGTCAGACAGATATTTGGAGTGGCTTGAAATTTTTATCCACCTATTAAGTCCTCTCCAAAGACCAGGGATAGATAGATATTATTATTTGATGGTGATAAAGGTATTGTTGCAGAATGTAAGCTGTTCCAAAGAAAGCTGCCTTTTGTAATAAACTGGTGGTGATTTTGTCAATGCCGATGTTTTGTAATTGCATCCAAGATGACTATTTCTTTTGCTACTGTCTTTTCTTTCATTTGATATAGCCATTCTACTTATTATCTTTACATTATTTGTGTAAGTTTAATGGTTTTAAGTACTGTTCCAAACAGAAAAGCTATAAAACAATGTAATTAATGAATTATATATATTTACCAGTAATCTTTCTGCCCTGAGGAAAATCAAGGTTACTAAATATTCTTTTAAATGTGAGAAAAGCAATTAAAATACTAATTAATCAAACTGGAAAAACCCAACAAAAGAGGAAGATCTTAATCATTTTCTTAAAATGAAAAGGGGGGAGGCTAAGGACAGCTTTTAAAGAGTACATTCCATAACTCAGGAGCAAAAAATAAAAGAGAAGTCCCTCTTATATATGTGTTTGGGAAACAGCCCTCAGAAAATAAAGAGTTTTTTTAAGCAGGTCTTGCCTTCTAATTTAGTGACTAAGCAGATACCTCAAATTGTCAAGCTCTAAACCGTTTAGGGCTTTAGAAGTCAAATCCTTCATCTTAAATTGGGCCTGAAAAACAATCAGCAACCAATGCAACTCTTTCAACTTAGGCATTAATATGCCTTTGTTAGCAGATTGGCTACTGCATTTTGTATCAAGTAAAATTTCCAGACCACTATTAAAGAATTAGAGACCCTTGAGATTTAACTGTTGCCAGGTTGACTGACTCAGGAATGGTTGTAGCTGGTACATGAAACCTAATTGTGCAAATACACTCCTTGGAGGATGCAACATGTGCACAAAAGCAATATCAGCCTATTTTATGCAGGTGCAAAGGAATCAGAAACCTTCATTACAGTGCTCCAAATGGGCTTTGTCAGGGTTCCGAATAACACCCCAACCAAGTAAGGCTCCAAGGCCAGCATTTCCTCAAAGTTCCATTTTATTAGAGATGTCACATTGGCATATCTGGGGAAACCCAAATCTGAAAGCCCTCGGGTTTTCTCCACCCAAAGAAAAGTCAAAGACCTTCCCCTGCACCCAGATGTCCATCACATGGTTCAATCAATCCACTGTCCCAACTAGAGATGTTCCCCAATCACGCCTCTCCAGGTGCAGGCTGATTGTCCTTGACTCCCAGAGGAAAGAAAATTGTTATGGCTATATATCTTCACCAACTCAATGCAACCCGCCTCCCATTTTCCCATAGCACTATGCCTATCATTAAGGAAAATAATACCTAAGCACTAAACATCAGCCCTGAAGATTCAAAGATCAAGATGGCTTCCAGGGCTTACAGGTTTTAGTTTAGGATTTATTCAATTCAATATAAGATTTCCCTGTTGTATGTCCAAACTATCATTCTTTCTATGTCATTGCTGTCAGTTGCCCCATTAAAAATGGGACTGGTTTCATTCAGCAGATGTCAGCAGTTAAGAGATAAAGAACTTATTGAGATCTAGGTAGTTCTATTCATAGGCAAAAATTCTCTGCAGCAAAGTCTGAGCAAAGGTAGGATCAGCCCTCAGCCACAATAGGAATTGCCCAACAAATATCTGATATTAATACAGTTGAGCCAAACTCAACCAAGCTTAGCTCAGACAAACTCCTAGGATTTGTACATGGCCCCATGGGAATCTGACAACAGCCAATAGAATACATGTTCTTGCACAGGAACAGGAAGTTCAAGCCCAAGAGAAGGTCAACTCCATGTGGTCAGTTACCCAGAACCCATGTGGTTCTGGGTAACCAGAATCATTAAACCATATTTCCAATTAGCCTCCATGTTTCCAGTGTCTTTCTCCTGGCTTGAAACCAGATGGATATTTTTTCCAACATTAAAATGTATGTAACTTCTGTTACATACAGTGAATTTTCACTTCATAAATCTTTGTGCAGTATATCATTATAGCAATTCAGCTTTCCTAGATATTATCTTCTTGAAACCAAGGCTTAATAGTTTGTTCCCAAGGTATGTTATCAGCCTTTCCTAACAAGAGATTCTTACCCCGCATGATCATCTAAGAGTTGAAGCTCAGATCTGGGAAGGCTATAATATATATTAATTTAAGTCCAAGCCTCCTTCACCTGCTGACAGCATACACAGAATTCTATTCCTGCTGAATGATATAAAACTCTTGAATCTTTTTTTTATGAATACTGGGAGTAGAAGTAAAGCAAAGAGGCTTTTGGTACCTTAAATATTAGGTATAAAAGGTAATACATTAAAATGACTCCCTTTTACCAATCCCTCCCCCTCCTCCATTTTCACCATCCATTGCTTTTCCAAATAGAAAAAGAAAACAAAGTGTGAAGTTTGTGGCTTAAATTGTGATGATGGTAAGACAACAGAAGAGATTCCTAGTGAGAAATAGCACAACTGAATTAAAGTTGTCTTAAGTCAGGAGTGTCAAACTCGCGGCACGCGGGCCAGATGCATTACACGCTGGCCACACCCACTCCCATTTTAGCAAAGGGGAAAAGTCGCAATAGTTAATGTGATGTGACAACATCAGTTTGACATCCCTGTCCTAAGTGAAGTTACTTCACTGACCTGCCTTATAGTTTTAAGTTCCTTAATGGGATATGAATAGGAAAAGAATTGGAAGATAATGCCCCCTATACAAGGCTGCTGTTATATCCCTGACAGCAGGGCAAAAATATCTCAAGCATCTGAATTTTTCAGAATGTGATACTTAAAAAAAAATTTTGGGGAAAAAAAACTACTCTGATTTGACCTTATAAAGACTGGAGCATAAAGCTGCCTTCACATATTTTGTACAACTGTAGCTAAGCGCATCACATCAAGTGGTATCACAAATTTGATCTTGGTTGATCTGAAAAAAGCTAAGCAGATTTCACCTTATCAGAACTTGGATGGGGCTGCTATAAAATCCAAGTATTGTAATCTAGATCAAGATCTGAAAAATAAAAAGGCCCAGAACAAGCCAACAGAAAATAGTTTTCTTTTGTTGCCACAGTAACAACACAGACACATTTAGGTATGTAGTCACCAGCCGAGCTTGGTTCAAAACAGAGTTTTCTTTACCTTAAATATATTCAACATGTATAACTTGTAGACAGATAATAGGTTGAGGATTACACAGTTATTATAGTATTAAGAAAAAAAGTTATAATAGAAAACAAGAGAATAATAGTCTTAGAGATAAAGAAAAATATATCCCATTTAAATTACTTTATATTCATCCCCCTCTCCCTTAAATCTTGAACTAGACTTCAGATAATTAACTATAGCTTTTACTGTAGGGAAGAATAATTCAACTGGAGAGATTAGCTTTCAGGAAATCTGTTTCTGAAAAATACAGAAAGGAAGAAGAGTTAAAATGACACTCAGGAAAAAGGGACTTTTGTTTTGTTTTGTGGATTGTGAGCTTGAAACAGATTCCACCACCCCAACTGTTAGGATAGGGATGGGCCAGGAAAGAACGTACAAATCTGAATTAATATTTTGTTTGGGATGGAACATAGGGAGCCAATAGAAACTCAATGTAGTGTAATGTAGTGGTTAAAAGGCTAGACTAGAAAGGGCATTGGTACTTACCTGATACGCCCGTTCTCGGTGAGCTGCGACGAGCATCCAGAGATTGGGAAGTGCTTAGTCTCTGGCTTTGATAGGCTGAGCTTAATTGGTAGGACGCCGTGGCTCCTCCTCCATCTCCTTCCTTGCGTCCCCCAGTTTTGGCAAAGACGAGAGCAAAAAATTCTCCGCCCTTGCCAATGTCAAGTAGGTTGATGACATAAACATTAATGAAAATATCATTGATTGGAGCAGAGTCAAACAGATGGAAAACGGGTGGGGCTGGATGCTCATTGCAGCTCACTGAGAACGGGCATATCAGGTAAGTACCAACACCCTTTCTCCATTGAGCTGCTCCGAGCATCCAGAGATTGGGACATACCAAAGCTTGGCTTGTCCTACGGGAGAGTCCCCATCTGATCTGAAACTCCTTCTTTGTCCGAGTGGACCTGTTTTAATACCCTCCTGCCAAACGAAGCCTCAGCAGAGGTAAATACTTCAATTTTGTAGTGCCTAATGAAAGGCGATGGGGAGACCCATGTAGCTGCCCTACAGATCTCGGTAATAGGCGCCTGGGTGGTTCAGGCCGCCAAAGTTGCTGCGCTCCTTGTAGAATGTGCCGTAATACCACTAGGACCGACAGTGAGTGAGCTTCATAAGCCATAGCAATTGTGGCCTTCAACCATCTGCCTATAGTTGAGGGGGAAACTTTCTACCCCTGCGTAGCTGGCTGAAAAGAGACAAAAAGGGCCTCAAACCTCCTAAAGGGAGCCGTTCGATGGAGATAGATACGGATTGCCCTGCGAACATCCAATCGATGCCAGAGGACTTCTAGACCCTGGGAAGGCCTGGGACAAAAGTTAGGAAGTATTAGTTCCTGTGCCCTGTGAAAAATTGAATTGACCTTTGGTGTGAATGTGGGATCCGGACAAAGGACCACTCTATTCGCATGAAAAATACACAGATCTTTGCATGCCGACAAGGCCGCTATTTCTGAAATGAGTCTTGCAGACGTAATGGCCACTAGAAAAACTACCTTGTATGTAAGGAAATGAAGACATGTGGATCTCAGGGGTTCAAAGGGACACTTGGTGAGAGCAGTGAGAACCTTGTTAAGATCCCAGGTGGGATAACAATGTATTGTTGGAGGACATAAATTCACAGCGCCCTTAATAAAACTCCGTATGCGTGGATGATGGGAAATCGAAGCAAACCCGTCCCAGCGCACTACCGAAGCGATCGCTGCCACCTGCCATTTTAGAGTGTTGGGAGAGAGACCTCTGTCCAAACCCCCCCTGAAGAAACTCCAACACCTGAGCTACTGATGGTGAGCACGGATCTATTCTGGATTTGGTACACCATTTATGAAAGGTAGACCATGTAGCATTGTATATGCGGTTCGTAGAAGGACGTTGAGCCGCCTGAATGGTATGTATTACCCTATCTGAGAACTGTTCTTGACTTAGATGTCTCCGCTCAACCTCCAGGCAGTTAGCTGTAACCATTGAGGTTCTGGGTGCTGGATTGGCCCTTGGGAAAGCCGAACCTTGTGTGGTGGAATCTTCCAAGGGTTGTCCATGGACAGCCTCTTGAGGTCCGCGAACCACGGCCTTCTGGGCCAATGTGGGGCTAGAAGAATCAGTTCCGCCCTTTCTTCCAACATCTTCCTGATCACCTGGGGGATCAGAGGCAGAGGTGGAAACGCATAGAGGAGATTCTGAGGCCACTGACAACGGAGGGCGTTGAAGTCCTCTGACCCCTGCGATGGAAATCTCGAGATGAATCTGGGGAGCTATGCGTTTTGGGGAGAGGCGAACAGAACTACCACGGTAAGACCAAACCTCCGAACCATCTCCTGGAAGAGATCCGGATGCAGGCGCCATTCCGAATGATCGATCGTGGCCCTGTTTAACCAGTCTGCCTTCGTGTTGGTGGCCCCCGAAATATGCTCCGCTGTGATGGAGCCCAGATTCTTTTCCGCCCAGTGAAACAGTTTCTCTGCCTCCTCCATAAGCTGTTTCGAATGAGTGCCCCCTTGTCTGCTGATGTGTGTCTTCGTTGTGATGTTGTCCGTGAATATCAGTATGTGATGCCTGCGAATATGGGGAAATAAACTGCAAGTGCCATGAAAACGGCTCTGAGCTCCAACCAATTGATGTTGTTCAAACGCTCTGTTGCCAACCACAGACCTTGGGTTGAGATGTTCTGGAAATGCGCCCCCCATCCAGACAGGCTGGCGTCTGTGGTAATGGTAAGTCTGTGTGGCTCCTTGAGAAGGGATCCGCTATTGATTTTCGGCACGGTCCACCAGTGAAGTGATAGACGGATTCTTGCTGGAACCAAAACTCAGTGTCTTGAATTGCTTTGCCCTGATCTTTGGTAAGGAAGTAAAAACCATTGAAGGGACCTGGCATGGAAACGAGCCCAAAGAACAATAGAGATAGAAGAAATCATTTTTCCAAGAAGTTTTGAAAGATCGGCTAGGGAAACCTGTTTCAATGTCCTGACTTGTAAGGCTAAAGTCCTAATACTTTCCAAACGCTCCGGGGATAAAAATACCCGTCCCTGAATTGTGTCTATTATTACTCCTAAATGAGCCAAACGGGTAGAAGGAACTAAATGGCTCTTAGCCCAATTAACTGAAAAACCATGTCGTTGGAGGACTTGCAATGTAGTTTGCACATCCGATTCCGCCTGTTCATAGGAATCAGATAAGATCAAAATGTCATCCAGATAACAGTGTAGCCTTATGCCGGAACTCCGTAAATGAGCAGCTAGTGCCGCCAGGACCTTTGTAAAGGTCCTCGGGGCCAACACCAACCCAAAAGGCAAGGCAACATACTCAAAATGTCTGTTACCATAACAAAATCTGAGAAATTTGCAGTGAGAAGGTCGAATTGGAATGTGCAAATAAGCCTCCGTTAAATCTATGGAAGATAAAAAATTCCCCTCTCGTATCCCAAGGAGAATAGTTAGCAAGGTACTCATCTTAAACCTACGATAAACCAGAGAGCGGTTAAGCCGTTTTAAGTCTAATATCGCTCTCCACCCCCACCCATCCCGAACTCTTGGGTATTACAAATACCGTGTTTCTCCAACAATACAGCCTCCCCCAATAGGAAGTCCCAGCATGTTTTATAGGCTTAAAATGAAATTAATCCCCTCTAAATGGGGGAAGGGCAGGGAAGCTTGCCATTAGGAGCACCCGTTGGTGGCGTCGGCATGGATTCAGCCTCGGTACTGGTAGGGCACTTCGTATCAGAAGACCTTCTGCCACCGTTGCTTTCCGGTTTGGAGAATCACTGCGGCTTTTGGAGCTTTGCCGTGGCGTTTGACATAGCCACGTGGGGCTGGTAGAAACCCTGACCCCATTGATCCCTAGCCATCGGCTGGATGGCCTGAATGTCTAACAAATGATTGATTGCTGCCTCCATCAGGGCCCTCTTACTAGGATCCCTGGATAGGGGAAATGTCATAAAGGAATTTGGAGGAGTAGATGAAAACTCCAACGCCAGGCCAAATCGAATGGTATCCCGAACCCAGGAATCCGATGTGGAGGAATCCCAATCATCAGTGAAAATTTTTAAACAACCCCCAATGAGAACAGGATCCCCTGTATCATCTTGGGCGACGAACCCCTTGTTTCCGGAACCCCGAAAGGATCTCCTCCCTTGGCCTCCCCTACTAGGTCTGTCACCAAATTCTTGTCCTTCTGACTGTTGGACACCCTTAAATTCTGGAACTCTTTGGAATCTGGAGGAGAACATCCCTCGATAGTAGGGACGAAATGAACTCTTCCGAAAGGACTGATAAGATCTGATATCTGGCCAACGTGAAAGTGAGGGTAGAATTTTCTTCTTATTCCTGGTTTCGATTAATAGCGGGTCCAAAGCTGTGCCAAACAATTTTTCATTTGAAATTGCGGAGGAAGCGAGCTTCCATTTATGTTTAGAGTCAGCCTGACAATTTTTTAGCCAAAGCAATCTACGAGCTGTAACCTGGGAAGCCATGGCTCTAGCCGAAAATTTAACTGAATTATATGTGGCATCCGCCGAAAACTCTGCAGCAGCAATCAGTTTGGCAATGTCCTGATGCGCCCTAATGTTGGAGTTTGGAATCGAGTCCCTGAGATGACGGAGCCATCTGAGGGAAGTTCTGGTAAAGAATGACGCGGCAGTAGCCGCCCTGATTGCCCACGCATCAGGTTGGTGACTCTTTCTAAGAGCTATCTCAATTTTCTTGTCCTCTGTTTTAAGCGCATCCTCAGATTCTGTAGGAACTGTTGAAGGGGATGCCAATGCCACAATAGGATCATCCTCATAGGAGTATTCAGATGATTTGAAAAATCTGGTGTCAAATTGAAGAATTTCTTATCAAAATTTGTGGGCGGGGGGTACAGTGCAGCGGATGACCACTGTTTTTGGAGAAGGTCCGTGAACATTTGTGGAACCGGAATGACTTCAACTTCACTAACAGGCTGGGAGAAAACCTGAGTTTGTTGTGGAACAGATGGGGTCTTATCCAAACGAGCAGTGCTTTTAGCCTTATACAAAAGAGATTTAAAGAGATGTGGTTGGAAAAGGCCAGTAAAGGTGGATTGGTCGGGCCTGATGTCCTCATCATCATCAGACATGCCCCTTTCCGGGGACTCGTCATCCAGAGGAAATTCGCTATCATGAAGGGAAACGGCATCTAACTGATCCATGTGCCCCACACCTTCTCCCTCCTCCTGACTGTGTCGAGAAAGGGCCTGCGAAAACAAAGAGAGCTTGCTTTGGGGGGTACCTGAGGGTGATGAAAATCCCTTCTGGTCAAGGATCCTACAGAATGAGCGTCACATTCTGAGGCTGATGTCTATCTGGTCCTGATGGACTGCTGAAGACCAGCTGCGATACCTCTGCTGATCGCTACCTCCATCCATGACCTCAAGGATTCTGGAACCTCCTCTGGAAGAATCTCTTCCTGACATAGCCCGGCCGCTGTGGGAGTGAAGGTTGCTTCTGGAGCTCTTCTCGGAACCTGTGAATGGCTGGGAGCCGTGACACCGGGTGAACGAGATGGCAAGGATATATCTAAGAGTCTAGATATACTTTGAGCCTGAGTTTGAGTAGATAAGTCTGCAGGGGGAGAAGGTCTCTCCTTATCTCTTGTGTGCCTCTCAATCTGCCTCTCTAAAGCCTTTTGACGCCTGAAGGTGTCCTTCTCAACAGCCTTTAAGGAACCCTTGGTCCTTTTGGACTTATCTTGGGTTCGTGACATAGATTCCCCTCTGCTTGCCATTGTGGAACACCAAAAAATAGCTCTCTCTTACCCAGACAATTAATATGTAAATATATGGGTTTTATGGACTGTTGGCAGGTCCGGACTCCTGAACCCCACCTGGTACAGTGAGTCCAATCAATATACTTCTTCCCTCTTTTTATTATTTTATTTTATGATTTTTTTTAAATATTATTTTTTAAACCAACTATCAAATCTATATGTCTGTAAATAATAAAAACTATCTATAATCGAATTAAACCAAAAAAGACCACATGGAGAACTGAGATATATATACAAGGAGAGCTTATATGTCAGATTGCCCTGAAACAGAAGTACCAGAAGCGTCAGGCCCGAGTAAACTGTTTTGGACTGTGAGGGTAGCCAACAAGGTTAAAGAAACACAAACTCCCAAACCGGAGTTAAAAGGGAGTAAAGTCTTTTCTGTAGCCTCTTCCCTGTTCGGGAATTAAAGGAATTAAAACCCTCTCACAGTGAACTGGCCCAAAAACCAAAAAAGGGCCTGCACAGACCACCAGATAAGGTCTGGCTATGGGAACACGCACGCAAAAATGGCGGACAGTCCCAGTCAATGGTGCAGACACAGGCTTTGGCGCCAATTCGCATCCAGCAAATACGCCGCTACACAGTAATGTTGGATTGGCGGCAGAAAAAGAGAAATGGGATGTGGGATAAGCTCCAGCGCCTATCCCCCTTCGTTCTCCTGGGGAGGAATGTATTTGGGAGAGCCACGGGCAATGGCAAGAGAGGGGAACGCCTGATTAACAGAAAAGGATCAAATAACCCTGGGAAACTCAAGCGGCAGAAGGGGACCCTAGCCAGATGATCGCAACCGTGATCAGAGCGCTGATCGCGCTCCGCGATCACTCTGGCCAAATTTAAATACTTTTAGACGAATTAGATGTGAAAGAAAACTTTTAGAAGAAGGCCAATTCAAGAAGAAACGATCACAATAGCACAATTATCATCTCAAGAGTCTGCTCCGATCAAAGAAAGCTGTCTATCTCTCCAAGGCTGAGCAAAAAACTGGGGGACACAAGGAAGGAGATGGAGGAGGAGCCACGGCGTCCTACCAATTAAGCTCAGCCTATCAAAGACAGAGACTAAGCACTTCCCAATCTCTGGATGCTTGGAGCAGCTCAATGGAGAACCTAGGAATCCCTTATCAGCCATGGGCCAATCATTTGCAGCCATGATAAACAGATTTAATTTTTTTTTTTAAAATCAATTGATAAATTTAAATTAATTTTTTCTTTGTTTGCTTCAGAATTCCATTAGTTCCACAATGCAAAGAGAGTTTCTAGCCTCTTTCACATATCTACCAGAGCAGAGGTGATATTCAACAGGTTCTGACCAGTTCTGGAGAACCGGTAGTGGAAATTTTGAGTAGTTCAGAGAACCAGCAAATGTCACCTTTGACTGGAGATTTTACATTATCCTTCCCCTGCCACGCCCACCAAGCCACACCCACAGAACCGGTAGTAAAAAATTTTGAATCCCACCACTGTACCAGAGAACTAAATTATGGCCTACTATAACATTTCATCCTTAGAAAAGAGCACAGCTGATGTCAGGTTATCTTTTTCTGAACATTTAAACTTACAAAACAAAACAGGCTTCACATATTTAACATTTGCCATGTATTTTACATAAATGTTCTAACATTGGCTAAAAAATAATATTTTAATGTTTTACATGATTATGATACAACTATAAAAACATTTAAGAGCGGTGGAAGTGTCTGACCTCAAAAATAACATTTCAGATCAATGTCTTTTTATGACTTAAAGCCATATAAACAGGAAAATTTCCATCAACATATAGAATCTGACAATAGTGATGAATTGCAGAACAATAATGATTATTACACTGCTTTATTCTAATAAATAGAATATGCAAATACAGATGTCTCCTCACAATCAGTGTAAAAATGTTTTTAGTCTGTTGAGCAACAATAGAATGGGAGTAATTGTCAAGCACAGACAACCAGATCCACACATTAAGGGTTCAAGCTACTACTTTATTGTATTCTGCCTTAATATCAGAATCTCCCCAGACTGATTGCCCTTTCTCAGGAATAAATAGATAAGATCTCATGGAACTTGGAGGAGGGCCAGGCTTAGGCTTTTTTCAATTGCACAAGGACTCAAGGCTAGTTCCCCACTTGGCTCCTCCTCCTTGCCTGGCTGATAGTTTCCCAATAGCAATTTAATCTATCCAACTAAAGATATCCAAATAAAATACAAATTTCCTGTGAGGTATTATTTTCCTTAATGATAGGCATACTATATTGCTACAGTTATCATTCTGGATAGGAAAATACATGAGTTATCTTTTCTATCTTTTTAAGGGTGAAAAAGGACTCTTGGACTAACCCTCTTGGAGTTAACTTCAGTTTTCAGGATCCTAAACAATTTAATATTTTCATAAAATATTGAGGTCAAGTATCTTTACATATATGATCATATATATATATGTATGTATGTATGTATGTATGTATGTATTGCTGATCTGGATGAGAACCTGTGGCCTAATGGCAATTACAACTGCCTCACATGTAATACTTCCCTGGTTCGAATCCCAGTAAGGGTATGGCTAGCTGACGAGAGCTAAGTAGTTCGAAATAGATCTATACTAATTTCGCTTGTTTAATTATTTATCAGCTCAAAAACCTAACACACACACACACACATATATATCAAAAGCAGAAAATAACCATTACCTAAATAAAACACAGAATTCCCTCAGTATCATTATATGAAAATAAGCAAATGACCAACATATTTAAGATACAAAAAAAAATCTAACAACAAGATGTGCAAATATAAACTTATTACAGGTAGTCCTTGATCTATATTCATAACTGAATGTGGAATCATGGTTGTAAGTTGTTGCAGTTGTTAAGTGGGTCATCTTGTGACCAGACCCAAACAGTTTTTAGTGGTTGTTAAGCAAATGCCACAGTTGATAAGCAAATCCATTTTACCCAATGAGTATTTTTTTGCCAGAAATCAGAAATAAGCATCGGAAACTGATAAAAAATGTTGGAAATTACATTCATGTAGCCATGGGATGCTGGAAATGGCTGCTAGCCAGGTGCCAAGTGTCCAAAGTGTGGTTATGTGACTATGGGGTGTAGGTGTGCAACCACTTAAACTTTGAAATTGGGTGGTAAGTAATTTCGAGGGAGGTGTTTCTATCATAACTTTGAACTGCCATTAAGTGACTGGACATAAGTTAAGGACAGCCTGTAATTGATTGCCTCTATCAACCTATAATGAGTCATTACTGTGGTTATAAATAAGCATTCACTACACAAAAGCTAGTGAAATCAACCTCCATTCTTTGCAAAAAATAAATAACTGTTTCAGCTCACAATCTTCAGATATATTATAATAGTTAAAATAATTTGTTCAACTGAGCAGACTTCAAAGAGTTTTCTTTCATTCTATATGCAGTTTATTTTTCTCTCTATTTCCATTCAATTTGCAATAAATTGAAGTCAAAGTGCAGAGATTTCTCTAAAGAGGCTCCGCAGAATTTCTTTAGAATGAAATAGTAACTATCTAAAGAGAATACTATTTGTGATCTATGACAAAAAGGAGAAAGCAAGATATAAAGTTAAATTGCAACATTACAGATTCCACAAAAAATAATACACTTTAGAATAAATACAAAATGGCTCTCACATCTTAAACAACAAATTAAACTTGTTCAGATGAAATAATATTGAGATTATTTTTATATAGCTTTCCATAATATCACTTGAAAGAATATACTATCTTACATCTAGCATTTTGAATCAGATGTACTAGTTTCATGATAGAGTAATTCGTTTCCTTAGGCCTTGATTATAAAAACAATGCGTACAAATGGAAGCAAGATTTTAATTATTGATGATTGTATTAGATTTTCATCCAAATTCTATAACAATAGAATTTTAATTATATAGGGAAATATAAAATCAATATTGATAAAACTGAGTTATAATCAACATTCAGAGTTTTTTCTTCTCAGAATACAATTATAAATATTATTTATTTATATTATTATATATTTATATTATTTAATTTTTTTACCTGTAATAAGATTACATTTACATATTTAGCTGTTAGATTTGAAATCATACATTTCAAATGTGTTGGTCATTTGCTTATTTTTATATAATGAGTCAAATTGGAGAGCCAGTTTGACCTAGTGGCTAAGGCACCAAGTTAGATAGCGAGAGTTTGTAAATTCTAGTCCCACCTTAGCCATGAAAGCCAGCTGGGTGACTTTAAGCCAGTCACTCTCTTTCAGCCCAACTTATCTCACAAAGTTGTTGTTGTGGGGAAAATAGGTGGAGGGTATGTTGGCTACGTTCACCACCTTGAGTTAATTATAAAAATAATAAAGGACATATACATAAATAAATCAATATTTAACCCTGTATGCTATCTCACCCTATAGATTTGAGGCAGCTTACATTTCAGTATGATCCACAAAATGTTATTATAAAAACAAAACAATTATGAAAGTCTGACATTAATAATTTCCATAATTGCTGGCTAATTCAACCACAGTGTAGCAGAACATTATTTTTGGAGGCTTTGAGAAGACCTGAATTTTAACCCTCTTTCTGGATATTAATTGGGAGGGAACCATCCTGAGAGTCAAGCTATTCCAGAGTGACAAGAGTGATAGCAGGGAAAGGCTGTTTCTAGGGCCACACACCATCTATTTTTCTTAGAACCTACAGCATGCTTGCTTTTCTACTTGTCTATATCAGGTGGATAAATTCTAATCAGAGTAGACAGTAAAAGTAATCACCAGCACCTTAAATTGCACTAAGAAGGAAATCGGTAATTGGTACAGCTCCTGCAACAGAGATATTATATGATTGTCCTGGCTAAATGTAAGTAGGAAGGCTTCTATATTTTGCACTAGTTGAATTTTTTGAGTAATATTTGGGGCAGCTCCACGTATAATAACTTGCAATAGTTCAAGTTTGAAGTAATAAGGGTATAAGGGACAGCAATCAGAACATATCATTTCAGAATTGTTGTACATATATACCAGTTTATATGATCAGTTGGAGCTGATTAAAAGCCCTCCTGTCCACAGCTTCCCTTTGCTCCCAATTTTTTTTTAAATGTTCCTCAAGGGGAGTGCAACCAAAACTTTTAGATTTCCTGGAATTTGATTCTCAATGAACAGCTATCCTATCTTAAGCCTAAGCCTATTTCTTCCGACCCAGTCCTCTACAGCCTAAAGACACTAAATCAAGATGTGTTCTGAGTGTGGCCTGGTGGGGAGATGATATGTAGCTAGATATCAACAGCTATTGATGATATATTATTATTTATACCAATAGATAGCCTCTCTCACCAGTCTCATACACGTATTAAACTAAGTGGGGAGAGTGCCAGGTCCCAGGAAACTCTCCAGTGACCACAAGTGCGTGGAACTACACAATAACTACAAAACGTCAGGAAACAGAATCACTGAAGAGTAGTGCCTCCAATCTTCAATCTCTGTAGACAATTCAGAAGGATACTATGGTTTATGCTACTGAAGACAGCAGATAAAACATCTCACACATCCTGTCCAAATCCCACCACAGATAATTCACAAGAATGAACAATGCTCTATCTTATGCTAGCCTTGAGCAATTATGACTTAACCCTAATTATGACTTTTAGATATTAGCATACCAAATAATTCAGATTTATACATAAACAAAGTTATCCCACCAGATAGTTGTCATGAGGAAACTAGGAGGAGGAAAGAGTATTATCTATGATCGCCTCCTTGAGTTAATTATAAAATAATAAAGGCAGGAGTAAAATAAAATACATAAAATATATTTCAGGAGGTTAGAGCAAGAAAGGAGACTCCTGCTTTTGTCACATTTTATCTAGGTCACAGAAGACAAAACTTTTCTTTGTGGTCGTTTTCTTGGCTTCTATAATATAAAATAAAAGGAAGTTAACCCTCAATATTGGCACAACTCTTTGTTATTACATGGACATATGAATAGTCTTAATAAAAATATATGATGCATTTACAGAATTTACAGACAGCTCTATCCTTCTTAGCCAATTATTCTACTATTCATGCAATTTCCATCATTCACATTAATATCATTCCTGGTTTCCAGTGGCTATCAAGCAAATGCTTTAGTAAAGGCTGAAAGATTTTATATTTTTAGAGTAAAAACAGATACCATAATTATTGAATAAAAGCAGGAGAAATGCAGAATTAACAATGGCATGTTCTTTATAAATTCATATCAAAAATAATTATTTTGAACATGTGTAAATGAAAAAATATTGGAATGTGAACAACATTTTAGGAAGATATGTTTTTGTCATTTTTTTACAGCAGAATACATTACTTAATATCAATTAGGCTACCAAGCATTATTTCATGCTATATACATTGCTGGATTAAACAAAATGTTTTAAAAGAAATAGTAAAACTCTAATTGTATTTAGCACTTTGTTATTCTTACTAAAAAAAAAAAAGAACTGAAGTTTAATTGGGAAACAGTAATTTAAGACTGATAAAATATAAAGTCATTAACACTTTTAAGTGCATTAGAAATAATATATTAACAATTAAAGTATACCTGACAATTTCAAAAATCAAAATAAATATATCAAAATCAGCATTATTAAGCTTTAATATCTCAGCTGCAGAAAAGAAAGCAATTACCTATCCATTAAAATCCCAGGAAATGAATCTTACTTAACTAGTAATGATAATGTTGGATTCAAATTTATAAGGCCTATTTTCACTTAATCATATATCAGTGAAGATATCTTCGGAAAAGGCAAGAAATTCCTGTACAAAAAAACTTCTGAAATCTTTTTTTACAAGCAAAACACAAAAATAAGTAAACGTTTTCCAACAAGATGAAGAAAAAGAGAGAAAGCCTCAAATATACAATATAACTTATCGATCAGCTTTATTTTGTTAACCACAATTACAATTAATCAGTTAAAATTAATCTACAGTTGTCCTAAAAAAATAAAAGTTTCTGTTCTACTTCTTGACGTTTTGCTCAACAAATTATGATGTTGACATATATGTATTGGGGGAAAAAGATCTATTATTCTATTCACAATGTAGAATTATGTTTAGAAGTAAACTATTTTTCAAAATGTCTGAAATTTGGAAGAAAATAATACAATAATATATTTAACATTTTAATGACATTTTTAAAATCTAAATGCTTTGGAAGCTTAACGCATTATGAGACTCTCTCTCTCTCTCTCTGTATGTGTGTCTGTGTAAAACTATACATGTCTGTAAAAATAATTATAAATTTCAATTGGTTGAAAACTGATGAATATATTCATTGAATGAATATATTAGTTTTATAATAATAATAACTTTTCTTGCAAACATTATCACCACAAAAATTAATACAGAAAACATAATCTAGTTTATTCTAACAGCAATGTTACTCTAGCAAATAATAATTTGAAACATTTTGTGATATATAGTATGACTGTATAAATTGTTGTCCAGAATTATTTTATCAGTTAAATAGTCCCATAAATTATTAAAGAATTACAATCAAAGAGCTAGAGTTAAATACAATTACACTTTAATTCAAATAAGTATGAGAAAGTTACACCATATTAGTTATTTCTAAATAATTTAATATGGGTTTTATAGGAACGGTTTAGATAGTTTTCTCAATTCAATATTTCCATAATTAATGAACTCCATTACAAGCAAAGCATATACTTGTAAAATTTGTTTAAGCTCTAAGATCCTGCAAAACTTTTAATTCTATCCTTATGAAAATATAATGGTGAGAGATATTTTAAAAAATGGTTTCCATTGAAATGGAATGTCCATGGTTTAAAATTTTTACTTTCCCCCAAAGCAACAGAATGACTGTATATAATGATATGTAATTATATACATAATTGTATTATATAAGTTTGAGGTTCAAAGAATATACCACAATATTTGCACCATTAACATTTTAATTAGTACGATAGTAATCTCTTGTTAGGGTTTTTTCAGGAATCTTCTCTATTTCTTTTCTACAAACATACATTCAGAAACTAATCTTCAGTCTACAACATAGTCCTTTCAACAGTTTCAAGAAGGCTCTACACCCATTTGCACTACTAGGTGACTCTGATGAAACAGATAAACCTCCAGGAGGCCTCAAGGACTTGCTAAAATAATGTGAGTGACCAGCTGTCTGCAAGGAGTATAAATCCTTCCATTCCCCACTATCCAGCCAGAACTGAAGACTCTTCTTGGATGAGAAGTGAAACATCTTCAAAGAAAAAAAACAGAATGTCCAGTTGCCGTTTGGTAAGCACCTTTGGGACAACCATGATCTGGATGACTGAGAGTCTCCACTGACATTCACAAACTAAACCATTTCTATGAATTGAATTTAAAAGGCATATCAGATTGATAACTCTATGGAAACTGCTGAACAGGATTGATATGTCCTGTTTGTTGATTGTTGATTGTTAATAGAGCATCTATTTTAAAATTATATTTTGCACCATTTGAGAATTTTCTGCATTTTCATCACAGCTAAATCAATGAATGTTATCAGGGCAGGCGCTTGCTGTTCTCAAAGAGATTAGGAACACACACACACACACACACACACACACACACACACACACACACAGAGTATTATCTTTGTGTAACTGCAACACAAATTATCCAAGCCATTAGAGCTATTTGGGAAACATCTAGCTTTTCTGAAAAATGTACATCTTTTATATTGCCATAAAACTGGTCAAGTTGATTTTTCCTCATCTTGTACTAATATAATTCTTCAAGCTTATACAATGAAAACCTTGAACTAAGAGAGTGATGGATTAAAGAACAATAGCTCCTGAAAAAGCTATTACAGTCAAAGTATTATATGTTTAAAAAACAAAATCCTTTGTGTTTCTCTAAAATCACTCTACTCAGAAAATGCGATTTTTCTGCTTATGCTCCTCAGGGACAGAAATCTTAAGTCAAATCTCCTCTTTGCAAGGGCATTCCACCAATTGAGAAAGCTCAGCTAAAATGTCACTACTGAAATTGTTTGGAATAAGTAATCTGATTTATTCAGACTCTACCCTATTATTCTGGTCATATTTTCTTAGCTGCTCTTTTCTCAAGAGAACCCCTTTTTTAACCATTCAAGCTGTGTTTCTCATTTATGTTCAGCTCCAGCTTTAGTAATAGACTTCGAGCCTAACTTTCCCAGAGGACAAAATTTTGGATTGACAACAAACTTTATTTCTTATACTCTTAATACTGCTTCTAATAAACTACTTTGGAAGCAGTATGCATAGTTCCCTTCCAAAAAAATAGCAATGTATAAATGAAATCTTTGTAGTCATTTGATCAGGTTTACTTATATTTAATCATGTGTTACATTATTTAATAAAATGTCATTTTCTCTTATTTTTTATTATTTATTAATCAAACTTACATAGCTGCAACTCTGTCTGGCATACAACGATCAGATTTTAAAAAGCTAATAAAAACAAACAGAATTATAAACCCTAGGAAAGGGAGAATAAAAATATCCACTTCAACAATGGAGCTATCTGAGTAAGTCTCTGGTTGCATGAGAACCACAGGCCTAACAACATATTCATGTCTTAAGGGCTTTTCGGAATAGCAAAATGATCTAATTTTGAGGTGAAGATAGGGTAGACCTCATAGTAGAGAAGGGAGCTCTCCTAGAACCCACCATATGAAGTTCCCTAACTGAAGGTAGGACACGAAGCAATGGATGGAAACTAATCAAGGAGAGAAGTGACCTAGAATTACGGAGAAATTTTGTGATAGAACAATTAATCAGCAGAACGATTTGCCTCCAGAAGTTGTGGATGCTCCAACACTGGAAGTTTTCAAGAAGACATTGGACAATCATAGCTATCATGTGGTAAAGGCAGCAGAAGAAACAATTCAAGCAGTTATTGTCAGCCAATACCCATGTGTCTCACGAAGTTCTGGATAAGGAGGAATAATTCAGCTTTAACCAAAACAATACAAGAGCACAAAATAGATATAAACTAAAGATAAACCACACCAAACTTGATGGTAGGAAATACGACTTCAGCAACAGAGTAGTCAATGTCTGGAATACACTACCTGACTCTGGTTTCTTCCCCAAACCCCAAAATCTTCAACATTAAACTGTCTACTATTACCCTTTCCTAAGAGGTCTGTAGGGGGCGTGCATAAGCGCACCAAAATGTGCCTACCATCCCTGTCCTATTGTTGTTGTTTTTTCTTATTCGTATCCATTTCATGTATTTATAATCATGTTTATACTTATACCTGTTATCTAATAATTGTTTGACAAAATAAATAAAATAAAAAAAATAATTCCAAAATGCAGTAAAACCTGGTGAGACACATGGGTGTTGGCTGACAATAACTGGTTGAATTGTTCCTTCCGCTACCTTTACCACATGATAGCTATTTTCTTTTGTAATTCAACTAGTATTGCTAACAAATTTAATATTTTGAACAAATGGACTAGTCATAGTGTAAAGATAAATGATAAAGATCAAATATATTTGGACATGAGATGACAATGTTTTTGTGAGGCATCTTTTTCAGTTGTCAATCTCAAGCAGCTCTCCAGTTTCGTGAGGAGTGGAGGGAAATTAAATGAATGGAAAGATGCCAAGGGTGTCATTGCAAAAGTCAAAATTGTCATGACAAAGTACTACTAAGAGCTGATATTTTGTGTGCCATCCATGGTCAGACAGCAGTTGGATGACTATAATAAATTTAAATAAATTTGTAACCTACAGTGGTAACAGAGTGGCAATTTATATAAATTTATATTTGTAGAATTATTTTCTAATAAATCTCACTTCCTAACCTTTAACATAAAAATAGACAAGATGAATGGCAAGGTAAGAAGTCATTTTTAATTTGGGGAGGGAGATGTAGAGCACAGTTGCCAGATTGATAATGTTTAGTGAATAGGACCATATCCTACATATAAATGAACTAGACATGTCTTATTTTTTCCTTTTGTAGAGTTTGTAATGAGTACAGTGAGTGCATGTTTTCTGTCTTAAGCTGGCTGGGCTAACAAAAATTGAATAGGGGATCAAAAATGAGGAATTATATTTAGCCATTTTTAAATAAATCAATTGGCATTCCTCAAAACTCTTCACAAAATCATAAACATTAAACTCAATGTATGTTTTGAACCATAATTTTATAGCCTGAAAAAAAATACATAAGGGACAAATGTTACATTTATAACTCTTTTCCAAAAGTTTAGAACATTCAAATCAGTCAAAAGCAATACAGAAATATTTTACCATACTGCTGTATTTAAATTAAAATATCTTATTATTAAAATGTCTATTAAGTATTTCAAATTAAGGTCCTCTGTTTCAATATATATATTATGAGGACTTATTGTTGGGATCAATAGGCTGACTCTGTAAAACGCTTAGAGAGGGCTGTAAAGCACAGTGAAGCGGTATATAAATGCTATTGCTTTTTTTTTTTAATCTCAGGGCCAACACAGTTTTTTAAAATAAGAAATAATTCAAAGATTCCTGATCAGGATTTTCATTATCACATTTTTCCAGGCCTGATTTCTGTGGCTTTTGTTCCTCATAAAGAAGCAAATAAGAGAGCAATATGTTCATACGATGTTCAGTATTGCTTCATCAGGAGCAATTTATGCTGTTTATTTTAAAAATCAAGTGACCCTTTTTCTTTTCTAGCCGCAGTTGAGCAAGGATAAACAATTTCTAAGTGAGAATAATATTGAGCATCTTTGCATTCACACTTGTCAATGTAAAATAGCACTTAATGCACCTGACAGATTGTAGTAAATAAAAGGTACAGATTCTAGTAAATGAAGGCTATGATATTATGGTACAATAAATGTGGTACTTTAGGTACTCTAGAATTTTTGAGAGACCTTCTTTTGTAATGTAGAAGGTTCTTAAAAAGTAAATTGCAGATGGCTAAGAAGCCAATTGAAGTGTCAAATCAGGGCCCAGAATAGATATAACCAGGGGTGGGATTCTACCAGTTCGCACCTATTCGCTAGAACTGGTTGTTAACATTCTAAGCAGTTCAGAGAACCGGTTGTTAGAAGAAATTACTGACCTAATCCTGTAAGGAAGGCAGGAAGGAAACATTCTGGTGTTGCTTACAGAAACTGCCTCTCCATTAACTTCTGTTACATTCTTGGCAGGACTAGACTTCCTGTCTCAGGAATTTCTCTGGAGTTTTTTTTCCCTTCTTTGCTGGTACTTTGCTTGTGTGGAGTGACCATTGAAAAAAGTGACTTATGACCATTTTTCACACGACTATTGCAGCATCCTCACAGTCATGAGGCCAAGCGAGGGGATGCATGCCTTGATGTGAGTGATGTTGAATTGGCCACACCCAGCCAGTCACATGACCACCAACTAAGCCACGCCCACAGAACCGGTTGTTAAAAAATTTGAATCCCACCCCTGGATATAACCATGGAACCTATGATCTGAACCTTGATCTAGACTCCTTGGCATAACCTCTAAATATATAAGAATTACGGCTTGTGAGGAGGTAAGGAAAGGAATGAGAGGCAAGGAAATGCACCCTAGGAATAATGAAGGTAGTACATTCTAAATCATTATTTTATAAGTCTGTATTTCTTAAACAGAAAACATTAAACATGGTTACTCAAAAGGAAACACCACATATTTTGATGGGTGTTACTTCCTAGTAAATATGTTGGGATTTATTATAGTAATTTTTAATTTAAATTAAGATTAAAAACAGATGTGAACGTAAATTTTGATTTTCTAGATTAATATAAACAAATTATTCAAAATAACATATTCATTTAAAACTTGATGCAAATGAAAGGACTGGTTATATTTTCATAGTAAATTCCTTGTCATGTTCCCATATGGATTCAATTTTTACTTTCTTAACTATTTCTTGGTTTAACACTCAACTCAAATTTATTCATAATATAGTGACATTTACAGCCATTTGTAGCATTCCATGGTCATGTAACTTTTTTGTGATGGTTTTGCTGGTGGTTTAATGACTGCAGAGTTTGTATTATGATAGCCATGTTCACTTAGTCACCACAACAAAAAAGATCATAAAATCAAGTCAATCATGTGATTGACCCAATTCTCAACCATCTTGGCATACAACTATAATGGGCAACTCCATTACAGTCATATGTTGAGGACTGCCTATATACCAAAATTGTCCAATCTTTTGGTTTGCCTGGGCTGCATTGATTGCAGAGGAAGAGCATATAAAATATATAATATAGTTTAGTGGTTCCCAAAGTGGGCGGTACCACCCTCTGGGGGAGGGTGGGATGCCTTAGGGGATAGGTGCTAAGAGGCAAAGGGGCTGGCAGGGGGGGTGCTAAGAGGCAGCAGAGGGGTGTTAGAGGCACCGGCCCTGTAGGTTCACTCACTGACTGTAGCACTGCTGTGGAGCTGGCGCCTCCAATGCAGAAGCGGTGGCATGTTATGCGCCGCTGCATTCGATGCACCGCACCCCTGCCATCTCTTAGCGCCCCTCTGCTGGCCCCCTTGGGGATGCTAAGAGGCGGCAGGGGGGCCTTCGAGGTGCCGGCTCCGGAGTGGTGCTACAGTCAATGAGTGAACCTGTGGGACTGGCTGATGCCTCGAATGCCTCCCTGCCACCTCTTAACATCCACAAGGGGTCCAGCAGAGGAGTGCTAAGAGACGGCAGGGGGGGCGGCACATCGAACACAGCCGCAGCAGCACATAATGTGCCACTGCTTCTGCATTGGAGGCGCTGGCTCCGGAGCGGTGCTAGTCAATGGGTGAGCCTGCAGGACCGGCCGGCGCCTCAAATGCCCCCCTGCCACCTTTTAGCACCCCTCTGCCTGCCCCCTTGGGGATGCTAAGAGTGGCAGGGGGGTGTTCGAACTGCCGGCCCTGCAGGTTCACCCATTGACTGTAGTAATGCTCTGGAACCGGTGCCTCGAATGCGGCAGCACATTGGGAAAAGCTGCTGCCACCGCTTTCCCAAAGTGCCACCGCTGTCGCATTCTGTCTGTCTGTCTGTCCATCCATCCAAAAGCTCCCTCTGTCTATTTGCCTGCCTGCCTGTCCTGTTTCTTTATCCATCCATCCATCCATGTTCGAGGTGACTGCCCTGCAGGCACATCGGGAAAGTAGAGCAAAGCAAGTCTCAGAGGGTGGGAGTGAGGGAAGGAGGGAGTGAGTGAGTGAGTGAGTGAGGGAGGGAGAGAGAGAGAGAGAGAGAGAGACCTGATGCATCAGATTGAATGAGGCCTAGTTTAGACTAAGGCCCTTTTCCACATTGAAGCATCTTTGCCAGCACATTGAAACCTCTTTGGCTTCTATTAAAGGTTTTGTCATGGTCAAGATTATCAGGAAGCTCCGTTTTGTTGAGGCTTTAAACAGGATCCATTGGACCAGATCTCCACCCTAAAAATTACTTTTCCCCAATGTATTAATTACAGTGCCAATTCTGAAGAAGGCAAAACCAAAATGTACTGGTAAATTACAAGGAGAACACACACACACACTCCCTTCTAACTCTGCTGCAGCAGGTGATTGGACTAGAATAGATATCTCATTATCTTTCTCCTCCCTCTCTCTCTCCCTCCTTCATTATTTCTTTTTTATTGCTGTCCCTTCCTTCCATCCCTACTTCTTTGTCTGTCCCCCTTTCTTTCTTTCTTTCTTTCTTTCTTTCTTTCTTTCTTTCTTTCTTTCTTTCTTTCTTTCTTTCTTTCTTTCTTTCTTTCTTTCTTTCTTTCTTTCTTTCTTTCTTTCCCTTTTCTCTTTCTTTTCTCTCTCTCTCTCTCTCTCTTTCTTTCTTTTCTCTCTCTTTCCCTCTCTCAGGCTCACCCCTTAGATCAGGGGTCACCAAACTTTTGGACCTCAGGGACCACCAAACTCATAATTTTAAATCCCAGAGATCACTAATATGAATTTTGACTGATGTGGCTTTCTGGCGTTGGTGGGAGAGAGAGAGAGAGAGATCTGATCCAACCTCTCTCTCTCCCTCTCTCTCTCACACACAGGCAGGGATGGGATTTAGACCCCTGATCTAAAGGTGTCAAAATTCCAAAAACAGGTCAGGTAGCTCTGGGGAGGCCAGGCATAAATTAGAACACTTGCTAAACAACTGGCCATTAAGTGAGGACCACTTGTATTTGTCACCTGGCCACACCCACCCAGCCACGTGACCAGCAAGCCATGCCCAACCAGTCACATGACCAGCAAGCCACACCTTCAAATTAGGCCATGCCCACAGAAATTTGAATCCCAGCCCTGGGTGGGGGGCACCGAGGATGAGTTTGTAGCACCAAGGGGGCAGTGGACCGAAAAAGTTTGGGAACCACTGATATAGTTAATGTTTATAATCACATAATAATGTTAAAAGTTTACCAACTAACATTACTAGCTGTCCAGGGCTGAGGGCCACAAGTTGCTGATGCCTGCTATATACAAAACCATATTATGAGTTACTTTAGCAGCTCAGTCAGGCTTCTGATTTTTATTAATTTGAAATTACTCCCTTTCATGAGTCATTGATATTTATCTTTGAACTGACATGCCTAAAATTGGACTATTAGTTGGGTCTAATCATTCCTTTATTGTCAAATGCAAAGTACCAATGTGTAAATTACCTATGTATTCTTTCTACTTTGCTAAAATAACTCCCTTATGCATAATTCAGTATCTAAAGAATACTAGAACTAATTAGTTAATTATTTGATTTTGTCAAAATTCTTATCTGACAACTCAACTGAACCTAATAACACATATACATAGAATACATTGATTTAAGGTTCAGTGAGTTTCAAGACTGGATTGTGGCCAGAGTTAGAATGTGTATATTCAGTATGTTAAATGTTGCAATATAGCTTCATGCAGAAACAATTAGTCCATTGAACTAATTTTAAACAAAGTTTCAAGCAGTTACATTCTGTAAAGATAAAGAAAGCTGCAAACAAATGAAAAATGGTACTTCAATTGTAAAGCAGATTTTTAATTTTAATACCACAAGTGCTATTACATTTCTTTTCTTGACATAATTTTGTAGTATTCAAAGTCAAAACCAGCATACTTCATGCAAAAAAGCACATGCTGCAAAAAATTTTTTTTAAAAAAAGTCCAAAACAAAAACAACTTTTCAATTTATTGGGCTCTACTAGAAGACCTAAGTTAAACATGAATAAATTAAATCAGCAGTTCTGAAACATTCTGATCTCATGACTCCTTCACATTCTTAAAAATGATTGAGGATTCCAAAAAACTTGATTTATGTGGGTTTATTTATCAATATATACTGAATTAGAAATTAAAACTGAGAAATTTTAAAATATATTTATTTGGCTTTGCAGACTTCCCTGAAAGAGTCTTGGGGACTGCCAGGAATCGAGAGACTTCCAGTTTGAGAAGCACTGCATTAAATTAGAGCAAACAGAATGAGTAGCATTTTTTATTGTGGCATTGTAAGTTCTTCAACACAAAATTTTCAAAGAACTTCACACATCGAATTATTTAATCAGAACATGAAAAAGCAGCATTTTTAAAGCCCCAAGTATAAATTTCAAATCTCTTCTCAAAAAATACCCCACCCACTAGAATCTATATTATGATCTGATATTATTTTCATGGATTACTGATTTTGTACTTTGCTCAAAGTCAGCACAACTATCAAAACCCAGCATTACAGTTTTAAGATTAATTCTTATACTTAGTAGACCTTTTTGTTTCCAATAAGAAAAGAGTGGAAAACAAAGAAAATCCCTACACAACAGTTGGTTGCTTGCCTCCTGCACAATTATTTTTATTTTATTATTATTTATTAATTTTTATGCCCCCATCTTCCATACAAGGTGACTCTGGTCAGCATATCCAAAGAATTATTTGAAACAAAATAAAACAATATCTTTCATAAATTCCTTAGGGACAAATCACACTAATTATAAAGAAATTTATGTTCAGCTTGGTGAATTTTATAAAAATTATATTTTACACAAGTGTCAGAGAATTTTTTTAAAAAAATGTATAATATGTAAATCTTTCAGAATTTCCCAATGTGTCAAGAACATGACGCAAATTACTTCATCCATGCTTGATATATATTAGGGTCTGCACCAAGGCCAAGATTGTGCAGTTCTTAAAATAGGAAATTTTGACAGAAATGTGGCCAAGTTCTGCTCCATGGTAATTGCCATTAGAAGTCAATGGGCTTATATTAAAAAAAAAGTCAATGGGCTTAATTATGCCCAAAACCTGGATTGGCTAGCTACTTTCACAGTGCTAAAATGACAATTTCTGATTACTTTGAATTATATTATTTGGATGCATACATTGGCTATACCTTGTTTGTTTCCATGTGTTTTAAATCATTTTATTGCTATGTATACATTTTAAAAAATATTGATCTTTGACTGCAAATAAATAAATGGATTTCTCCAGAACTTTCTGATGTATAGTCAGAAGTAATGGTTGCATCTGTAATATCTCAAGGAATCTGTATTACTGATATGATAAAATCTGGAAAGGTTTCTAAACCAGATAAATTAATTATGCAATGGTAAAAAAAAACTAAGGAGAAAATAGTTGTTATACTTCTTTAAATAATTCATAAGACATTTGTAAAATAAAGACCTGCTAGTTTCATACTTTGAAACTTTTATCATTGCAACTTTGAAGATGCAAAGATGCTCTTCAGTTAATAGGTTAGTGCCCAATATCCCTGTTAAATTTTGATGCTATGATTTTAAAAGTAAAAAAAGAAAAGGTTTCAAGGTTTCTGGTTAATATAATAGCCTTTTATGCTGATACACATGAATTTGTAATGTTAGGTTCAATGGATATAGAAAAAGCTTTTGATTTGATTTAAATCATGTCTGGTTCAAGGGTTGCAGAAATTAAGCTTTCTTATATAATTTATTTCATGTATTATAATTTAGTATCTTAATCCTTTTCTTCATGTAAGGAAATTATTAATAGGGTTATCTCATTAGTAATTAAAATGAAACACAGAATTCATCAAGGATGTTCTTTTTAATGTAATATTGGAAGTATGTCTAAGCATGTCTAAGACAAAATAATAAAATTAAAGGAATTTGTTTATCAGAATTTGAATATATGTCATTATATATTTCAAGGGTATTTTTAATGATTATCAATAAACTTCATTTCAGTTTGTATAAACAGTATAGCTGCATGGTAAATATTCTGATAAATTAATAAGTTGGTGGGTGTTAAATATCTCAATGAATTTTGCATCAAGATTCATATATATTTTGAGAAGAATGCATATGTTGCTTCTACTTAAATAATTTAAAAGACTGATATGATAATGGTTAATTTTTTTTGAAGGAGCAAATACTCAGTTGTTTTCTGTTAAAATTATGCATTTCTCATGTTGGCGGTTTTAACTTGTTTTCCAATGTTGGCTGATATTGGTTTGATGATTATGATGTTATCCATTTGGTTGTATCTGACTCTTGGTGATTCTATAGGCCAGATCTCTCCACATCTTCTAATCTTGCACTATTTCTTTGAGTTTTTCTATTCTTTGGCTGGTGTCAGCTTTGATGGTGTCCAGCCACTGTGTTCTTTGATGGTCTGGTTACTGCTAACTCTTCCAAACATAATTGCTTTCTCCAGTGAATTCCTCCATGTGACATAGCCAAAATAAGTCAGATGCAGTTTTGTGCTTTTGTCTTCTAGTGACATGTCTGGTGTTATGTGCTCCAGTAGTAGCTTGTAAGTCTCTTTTGCTGTCCAAGGAATATGCAGGAGCCTTTTCCAGTTCAAGCAAATTCATCTTCTTCCTGTCTTGCTTTTTTTAAGGTCCAACTTTCACAACCATAGGCAGGGAACACAATATAGTAAACTAACCTGTATTCTGTTGCCAGGCTGATGTCCTTACTTTTTCATATTCGGCTCATGTTCATCATTACCGTGTGGCACAGTGCAATCCGATGTTTTATTTCTAGTGCTGAATTCACTGCTTTGAGCTATCTGCAATCCTAGGAAAGTGAATTTTTCCACACATTCTATCTCTTCATCGGTTTCTATTTTGATGTTTCCCTCCTTTGCAGTGACTATGAGCTTGATCTTTCTGATGTTCAAAAAGAGACAAAAATTCTCACTTTCTTCTTTGATTTTCTTGATCATATGTTCAGGCTTTCTTTGGTTTCTGAGAGGAGGTTTATATCATCAATATTTTGAAAATTGTCAACGTTACTTCCGCCAATCTTTACCCCAATTTTTAATTCTTCAAGATCTAGATTCCTCATGATCTTTTTGGCATACAGGTTGAATAAGAAAGGGGAGACAATGCAATCATGATGCATTCTTTTCTCAGTTTTAAACCAATCAGTGTCTCCATATGGTGTTCACACAGTAGCTTCCTGATTTGTGTACAGTGCTTATACCAACTTGACCAGATGTGCTGTACCCCCAGGTCTTGTAGGGCTCCCCATAGCTTCTCATGCTCAACATAATTGAATACTTACTTGTAGCCAATGAAGCACAGGTAAATGGTCTTTTGATATTCACGAGGTTTTTCTATGCTCAAGTACAGATTTGCAAGATGGTCACGAGTGCTATGATACTTTCGGAAGCCGGCTTGGACATCTAGTAATTCCTTTTTGATAGTTGGTGCTAGACATTGTATAATTTTAAGCAGAACTTTACTGATGTGTAGGATGAGAGCAATTGTGAAATAGTTGGAGCAATCTTTGAAGTCATTCTTTTTTAAGCAATTTTTTTGGCAATTTTTAGCAGATATTAGTTTAACTTTACTGAGAAACAAAATAGTTACATGTGATTTTTCTTCTTATCACAAAAAAACTCTTTGGAGCAATCGTTATTTTAAAATGGTTGGTAATATTTATTATGGCTCATAATTAATCAACTGTTAAGGGAACCATTTTAAAACTTCTTAGATTTAAAAAAAAATACACATAGAAAGTTTGAATAGCAATACAGAAATTTATAACACTTGTTATTCATAGTCTTTGCTATCAATGCCCTTATGGCCTCTGAAATGCTAGGACTTTTTAATATATTGGGGAAGTTCTTTACTAAAACTATATTGACAATTTATTATTACCAAAAATGAAATAATCAAAAATAATGTTGAGTAATACACAAGATCTCTCTGTTCATCTTTCTAGCTATGTGACTACTAGGAGTCAAAAACAGCACATATTCAGTATTAAAAAAAAAACTGTAATAGAGAATTGTTTGTGTATATGTGTCTTTGAGTCAGTATTGGCTTCTAGTGGCTGCCTGGGCAAGTCTTTGCAGTTTTCTTGGCAAGGATTTTCCGAAGTGATTTGTCATTCCCTCCTTCCTAGGACTGAGAGAGAATGACTGGCCCAAGGTCACACAACTGGCTTTGTGCCTAAGGCAGGAATCAGCACTTACAATCTTCCAGTTTTAACTGTTGTCTTAACCACAACATCAAACTGGTTCTAATACAGAATTGGAGTGCAATATGCTATATTGCTCAGCCAATGGAATCAGACTTCAAAGAATGTTCAATAGGCTTGTATGACCTAAAATGTTTAGTAGAGCTAAAACCAAACCTCTTTAGATCTATCAGAACCTGAAATGATTTTTTTTTAATGGCTCTCATCATTCTGAGATGTAATAGATTTGAAGGAACTTTGAGATGTAGAGTATGTTATGCTGTTGTTACTGCTTAAATATCATTGCAGTGGTGAACCGTTTTCTTGGAAGGCAAAGAAGAGCTAAATGTTTGAATGTTTTGTTAAACTCTATCACAGAAATCTGGAATTTTTAAACTCTAGATATAGAAACCTTGTAAAAGACATGATAAAAATAATTACTAATCAAAAGGTACCAATCTCGTTTTGTTTTTTACCTGTTGCAGCAGAAGCCTATTATGCTAACCTTATAGAATAGCTATCAATATAATTCTGGTAGGCGCAAAATACAATATGAGATGTTCTATTGGTAAAACAATATTAACTGATATGACAACTAGCCGAGATACATCATTCTGTTTTTACATTTGATTTTATGAGTGTTGTTCTCAAAGACATCGAAGTAACTTCTATTGCCTACCAACACACATGGAAATATAACCCATTAATATCCATGCAATATACTTTTAAGTTAGTCACTTCAGAAAGTAGTTTTAAGGCTACAAATTTTACTAGAAGACATGGTCTATATATTTAATAACATCACAGAAAGCCTACAACACTTACATAAATATAGCAATTTTGGGGCTTGTGTTTTCATAGGGTTTTTTCTATATATAAACTACAAATTTTTCCCCTATTAAAAAAATCAATTGTAGAAAACTGCTAGTTTCATTAATGAAATAACACAGAAGACTTTATCCTTTTCCTCCTTCAGCTAAAAAAATGATCCTTCAAAGCTGTGCTTCCAGACTCCAGGGAAGGGATAGAAAGACCGGCATTGTTTTTCTTACAAATGGAGAAAAGTAGTTTGAGAGAGATTAGTAAGAACTGACTCCAAAAACTAAGAGACTCTTCGGCCAGTAAAAAATACATCCCCCAATAAACCATTTTTGATTCTTTAAAAAAAAAAATCAAGGGGAACATTGCATGTTATAATGTCACATAAGCAAAGCAAGTGTAGTATGATGACTCACTGAATTTCAGATCAAGAAGTCTGAATCAAGTATTTGCCATTAACTCAGTAAATTAACTTAAACAAGCTGTTCTCTATAGATTTCTACCACTAGTCTCCAATTTGATGGAATTGCAGATTCTACTTTACATCATATGTACCAACCTGTGGCTTCTGGAAAAATTTCTGTTTGAACAAACCACACATAACCTTATCTGACTTTTGTATTGTTTTGACCAATATATTGATTAACAGTCTTACTGCTTTTAATGTAGCCTAATCTTTCTGGCTGATATAAGGATAAAAGAGAGGCAAAATATAAACTATTGTGCATGACTTCAAAGATAAGCAGGGTACAAATACTACAGAAAATGAAACTCCAAGAAACAATCTTTCACAAAATCTATAACTTTGGATATCCTAATTCAAGGTTTTTGATCAGGTAATTTTCTCATAAGCATATTGTATGTACATTCAGTAATACAGAATAATGTATCTTGATTTTAGCAATAATTTGATAAAGTACTCAATGATATTCTGAGCAATTAATTAAATCTGAGCTAGATGTCATGATAGTAAGTGTTTGGTTTGGCCTCATATTCAAAGTCGGGTTATCAATGGTTCTTCATTAAATTAGAGTTATCTGCCAAATAGGGTGCCATAAGATTCAGTTCTGGACTGCATAGATTGGCCATGAAAACACTATTTGTGGAAATGACAGGTGAATACAAATTGAATATGAACAAGCATTATAATATGGTTGGAAAAAAGACAAAATTTAAGGCCATATTAACAGATGTAACTATTCTATCCTATTCTGTACTGGGCAGTCTGTACCAAGTATTATGTCCAATTCTAATACCATATTTTAAGAAGAATTCAGAAAAATGAGAATATTTCAAACAGGACTTTGAGGATGATCAGGGGATTAGAACTAAGCTGTGTGAAGAGAGGTTGAAGAAGTAGAATATATTTAGCTTTCGGGAGAAAAGCCCAAAGGGGATATGATAGCATTCTTCAAGTAGCTAAAAGGAGGTCACTCAGAAGAAGGTTTAAACCTATTTTGTCACACCAGAGTACAAGAATAATTTTTTAAAGTTACAGGAAGAGAGACTCAAACTGAAAGGAAGGTTCTCAACCCCCAAACAGTAAGAACTGTTAAGTATTACTCAGAGGCAGTAGGATCCTCTTCACTTGATGTATTTGAGTAGAAGTTGGATAGCTAACTGGAGCTAGCTGGAGATACTTTAAATTAATCCCATTGTTGAGCAAAAGTGTGAAAAAGAACCCTGGTGGGGCAGTCACAGTGGTTAGAGTATAGTACTCCAGGCTACTTCTGCTGACTACCAGCTGCCTGCAATTTGGCAGTTTAAATCTCACCAGGCTCAAGGTTGACTCAGCCTTTCATCCTTCCGAGGTTGGTAAAGTGAGGACACAAATTGTTGGGGGCAATATGCTGATTCTGTAAAACCACTTAGAGAGGGCTATAAAGCATTGTGAAGTGGTACATAAGTCTAAGTGCTATTGTTATTACTAATTAAACACTGTCTTCTAGCTATACCAGTTCCCAGTGTTTACAGGTTAAGTTTATGATTTGCTCTAGAATTTTTCCAGATACCTCACTTCATATTGATTGATATGTGCATATATCTATATAGGACATTTGGGGGTGGGGGGAAGCCACACAAGCAGATTATAAACATATGATCTTCTCGATTCCAAAAACTCTTTGCTTTGATCTTTGCCTTCAATTCTAAATGAGCATGTCCTAATGAAATATATTTAAAATGAAAGCACTGCTTACATATTAATATATCTATTACAGAAGTGGCAACTATAGATTCATAATTAGAAATCAGACAACAAAAATGTAAACTTTCATTAAATCTTTGTTTTCACTTTCAGCTCATTTCGAAAGTTAAACTCTACAAACAATTGGATGTTTGGTTCTAGCAGTAAACAGTTCAACCACTTTAAAAACCAAATATCCACTTAAAAATTGTTACAGTAGGTCATATAATTGCAAAGAAGAGCAATATTTAATTTGTTCGGTCTTAAGGAACTAACAGATGCAACATTCTGTTATCAAAATATTTTGATTCTGGCTGCTTAAAATCATGGATCTTATTAAAGTTGATCTATGAATTATTGCAACAAGGCCATAACATCGAAGCCACCATGCCAAATGTATTTTGGTAACGCAGAAAACCTTTTTGATACTCTTAGCAAGCACCAAGCATTCTTGGTCTATCTTGGCTGTGAAATCAAGCAGATGTTTTAAGATCCCTGATAAATATGTGCTCTGCATCTTTCCCAGAAGGAAGAAAAATGCTCTGCATCTTTCCCAGAAGAGAAGAAAATAAAATAACCTTATTATGACTTGACTTTTAACTTTTTAAAATGGGAATAGATACATGCAGTTGTCATTACCATTTATGTAAGATGGGTAACAAATTATAGTACTAGTAAACTTTCACCCCGAAAGCGATAAAACAAGGCAGCCTATGTCCCTCCTTTCTGAATTTTACACATCCACTGCTGTCCATTGCAGGAATGTGCAGGCTGAGGATGTGAAAAGGAAATATCTGTAAGGGAACACATGTTCCCAGAGCTGTCTTTCTTTAGTGTCAATGAAATAAGGACTAACCAAAAATGAGGAAGTGGGAGACATAACTCTGAGTCACAACTAGTTCCCTTGGGACAAAGAACATGGAAAAAAAGAGAGTCCTAATAAAAGGCAAGGAACAATTTTTTTGCATGTATGTGCAAAAAATAAACCCCAGTGCTGTATATTTTGCTCCATAATAAGTTGAAAATAAGTTTATCTGAATTTCACACTATATCCAGGGTCATTGAATGTTGTATGAATATCAGTTGGTAAGGAAAAGTTATGCATGCTGCTATGGTTGTCCCATTTTTCTAAAAAATATACTCTGTTTATTGCATTGGGCAAAGTTACTAAATATTTACCATGTGCCCAAATATGAAGCAGATGTACGTTTTAGTCTCTGCTAACAAGAAAAGTACCGAAGAACGCTGTAGCTGTCCACATCATATTTACAGCATATGATACACATAGAAAGGGATCACAGGCTACTGCAGTATGTTACAGGTAATCTTTGATTTACAACCACAATGGAGCCAACAATTTCTGTTGCTAAATGGGACAGCTGTTAAGTGAATTTTGCCCCATTTTACGACCTTTTGTGCGTGCCACAGTTGTTAAGTGAATCACTGCTATTGTTAAATTAGTAACATGAATTCATAGTAAGTGAATTTGGCTTCCCCATTGACTTTGCTTGTCAGAAGGTCACAAAAGATGATCATGTGACCCTGGGAGACTGCAACCCCCATGAACATGAGTCAGCTGCCAAGCATCTGAATTTTGACCACGGGAATGCTGCAATGGTCATAAGTGGGAAAAATTGTCATAAGTCACTTTTTCAATGCCACTGTAAGTTCAAAAAATGGTCATTAAATAAACTGTGGTATGTTAAGGACTACCTGTACAGGTCAATTCACCTCCAAGTAAAATGATAGAAAACATTAAGGTATTACAGAATCATAAACCAAGGACAGGATTACCAAATCTAGACTGCAAAAATCTTGGTGACCGTTAGACCCACCTGAGGGCAGGTCAAGAAGCAATGGGTGGAAACTAATCAAGGAGAGAAGCAACTTAGAAGTAAGGAGAAATTTCCTAACAGTTAGAACAATTAACCAGTTGAACAACTTGCCTCCAGAAGTTGTGAATGATCTAACACTGGAAGTTTTTAAGAAGAGATTGGATAACCTGAAATGGTATAGGGTTTCCTGCATGAGCAGGAGGTTGGACTAGAAGACCTCCAAGGTCCCTTCCAACTTTGTAATTCTGTTCTGTTCTACTATTCTATTCTATTATTCTATTCTATCGTACTTAATTGTCAGCTAGACTTTTCTATCTCTCTTTCATACCAACTAGTGGTTCTCAACCCAGATCTAGTAGCTTTCTACTGAGACCAACTTTGCTGAATAGGAGCTAACGTGCAAATTCTATGTCATTAACCTTGTACACATTTTAAAATTTGTCAACAAGTATACCAGCAGCATTATTCTGGCAGATACTATATGCTCGAACTTTCCTGCCAAACCAAGTGCTGCTATAAGTATGGATAATTTACAGCTTAGATTGTGATCTTCTCCAGAAATTCTATCTTTTATAGCAGATGAAGGATAGGCCCATGAAAAGTGTTCATGGCCCCAGAATTAAGGGTGTCAGTTTCAAACTGTTTATTAGACCCTTTCCTCATTCCGCATCATTTTACAGCAAGACATGTAAATAAATTCAGGATACACACTGCAGACATCTAATTTGATTTGTGTATGGATAATATTATTACTCAGCTGTATGCTGTGATGAAAAGCAAGCAAAATAGATCCCTTCCTTATTTGTCAAAAGGGCATTGACATAACTAAGACTGCAGCAGAGAATTGTGTTGCTGTCTTGATAGCTTACTATAACCTTTGGCTGTGTCTTTGTGATGAGGAGCAATGTCCTAGAGAATGTTTATCTACTATCTTTTCTGATCTTTTTGGTGTTTTATGTAAAATCCTAAAGGGGAACAGGGCTCCGATACCCCAAAATTTAGGTTCCTAATTGCCTCCCATAATATGTTCCCTAAACTGCCACAATCTTTGCTCAGACAGCTGCTGAAAAACATTCCAACTTTTTGGTCTGTATCATTGAACAAATACAGTAGCCTAAACCTTTTGGAGAAGTATGGCGATCCTTTTGGCATTGCTCTTGAAAAGTGAGACCATCTCAGATCATTTATATATAGGTATAGTTTTTAAATTCATCAGCTTAGCATAGATTTTAATTTATTTATGATCTTTGTTTAAACCAGTACTATTACCATTTGGCTGTTTGAAGCCCTGAAAGATCAAGTTAGGGATACATTATCATGGAAGAAAATTGATGTGGTCGCTAAGAGTTGACAACAATTTGATGGCACATAATCAAATCAGTCAATCACAACTTTGAAAAAGCCTTTAATAAACCCCACCATCAAAAGCTGCTGACAAAACTCTACATTAAGAGAACAGGTGTAGTCATCAATTGGTAACTTGCTAAGAACAATACAGTTAAATGGACAATTTCACTTTGAAGAGATATACAAATTTTAAAAATATAAATGATAATTTAGGTAAATATAATAAGATAGTTGTCTATGGAGATTCTCAGTCATCCAGGTCATGGTTGTCCCAAAAAGCACCACAAGAAGGACAATTATACATTCAGGATATAAAATGAAAAATGAGTTCCACAATAGTCTCTCCTGGTTGAAGGAGTCTTAAAATTACAAATATAATTCAATGTGCAAAGTGATTGTGTTGGTGCAGTAAACTTAACATTAATGGGGCCTGGTGTGCAGTGACTGGCAGCCACAATCATGGAATAATGGATAATAATGAATAAAATCTCAATGCAAATTTCAATCCAAAGTAACTTCTGCAAAAGAAAGAAAGTGAACTCCACAGAGAGAATTATGATTCTGCATATCTGTGATGCCATTCTATAAATCTATGGCTGTAAAAATATATTGTGGAACTAAAACATGTCCCTGTAAGGAAGAAATATTTGGAGATTTTTAACTGAGAGCAAAGGTGATTTGGGGGAAGATGTCAGATGAATATTAAATTATTCAATGCATAATTAGACTTTCCCTTTCTCTCTTTTATAATGTTAGTATTAAATGCCATTACAACTAAATGTAGACCTATTTAGGACTGAAAAATGGAAACACAACATTAAACAATGCAAAATTGTATTACAATATTTGCTAGCATTATATAAGGTAAGGGGTCACCAACTCAGTTGGCTTTAAAACAAAACTAGATAAAGTACATGGAAGACAGTTTTGTAACCTTTATAGTTAAAGCTTCAATAGCTGAATATTATGTCTGAGTTACAGGCAGCAGCAAGCCTTAAAAATCAGCAGTTGAGAAAAAACAATGAGAATTAATAATATAACAAGTCTAACTATAAGCTTCCCAATCATAGTCTAATACTTTTACCAATACATGACCCTGGCTTTCATGAGCTAAATAAAACTTCCAAAATATTTGTAGTAAATATTTACATAATCTAATATGCATTTTGTAAATACTTAACATGGCCTTAAGACAAAGATAAGAAAACCGTGGCTCTCCAAATGTTGCTAAATACAACTGCAGCATCTCCTCACCACTGACTGGGGGGCAGCTGTCATCAGTCATCAATATCAGTTGAGCCAAAACTTTCCAATATTTACATCACAGAATACTACCATATAATCAGACAGATACATTCTGGTAATTTACAAACAGGTTCTGAAAGCACCAGTCATCCTTCAAGCTTTGAAACTCGATATTTCTTTATTTATTTACTTATTTATTTACTTAATTTATATACCACCCATCTCACTATCCAAAGTGACTATGGCTAGCTTACTTTGAACATGGAGTTATCTCTTAGATTCATTCTCTGAAAAATGTCCATAATAATGTCTTTAAAACATCACAGATAGTATTGTGCCAAGAACTCACTGAACCACTTAAAAAATACCTACTACTTAACAACCCTCCTTTTTTTAGTCCGGTATTGCTTTCCATGACCAAAAATGAAAAGAAGGGAAAACATTTTTCCGCACTAAGTACAATTCTATTGCGGTCCCAATCTTTTCTCTAAACTGCTTGCTCCAGATGGAAGGTGTTTCAATACTTTGATTGCTTTGGTTGCCCTCTTCTGTATGTTTTTCAGTTCAGGTCTTATGATCAGGTAAGTCTCGAATATAACTTTAGGAGCTAACCACAGAAGTTTTCTGAAATAACAAAGCATCTTGTGGCACCTCAAGGTCAAAGAAATTTATTAGTAAATAAACTTTTGAAGACTATGATTCAAAAAGTTCATGCAATAATAAACTTAACAGTTATTGTTTTTTTTAATCAAAGGCCACACAATTTTTCCTTTGGAAATTTTTTCCCATAACTCATCCAAAGGCTAGCTTCCTAAAACTTGGGAGATCTAATTCTCTGATTCTAAAACAGCAGTACCAGGCCAGAAACTTGCCTTGGAGGTTTAGTCTATCTTTTCCCAACTTAGGGTCTTCCATAATTGTTCAGAATCTTCCAGTCTCCAAGAGTTCATCACTATTGGAGGATTTTCCAAAATTTGGGAAACATTTCTTAGCCCTACTTTCAGGTTCATCACCAATGGTTGTCCTTAGTACTACTTTCCAGAAAGTGCCTTGATTCTCATTAAGCCATGGTTTGTCTAATCTATTTATTTACTGACTAAACCACTGGGTTGGGACATACAAACCACAGACCACAATTTATAAACCAGAACAACTTGTTCATTTACGCAAAACCAATCAATTCACACTATTTAGCCTGATGCACACACCCAGACAATTTATCATAAATGTCAGTTAGCAGCCACGCTGGTCAATTTGTCCCACACTACTTTAGTGAGAAGCAACCCCAGATCGCTGGCAGGATTTCCTGTCCTTACCTGGATTTTCCTCTTCTCGCAGGCAGGCCCGGTCCCTTGCACGACGCTGTCCAGCACAGTGACCAGGTCGGCGTCCGGCGCCACGAAACACGAGTTTCTGGCCACCCTGATAGCGTCCTCGATCTCCGCGAAGCGGAAGACGCAGAGCGCCGAGGGCTGCGGAGCCTGTCGACCGCCAAGCCCGGCACCCGGGGAGGCAGCTTTCTCAAACACCCCGAAGAGCAGCTCCTCCGGTTGGGGCGAGGGAGGACTCCCGGGATCCACCTGCAGGGCGGCGCGAGCGGGAAAGACGGAGACCAGCCTGTTGAAGAGATCCCCGGTGGAGACTCCCGGCGTGACCCCGCCGGCTCCGGGGTGACTACATTGCAGCGCCATTTGAATGTAAGACTCGGTCAACTTTTTGGTCTCGCCGTTGCCGCCGCCGCTGCTATTGAGAGGGGTGGCCTCGGCCGGGTCCCCCAAGCAGATGCGAGCCAAGAGGCTGTGCGAGTGGCTCTCCTTTTCGCGCGCATTCGCCTCGCTGTTGAGAGCCAAGTAAGCATAGGAGGCCGACGGACGGCCAAGCGGGGTGCCTTGGGGCAAAGGCGGGAAAGCGGCCGGTGCGCGGCCGGCTTTGGCAGGCTGGGATCCCCGGGACGAATAGGGGGCCCTCGGTCCCGCCTGAGAACTCCGGCCTCCGGAGGCGCCCCCTTCCGGGCGAGAGGGCGTCGCGCCTTGGCTTCCCCGGTGGAGGAAGGCGCGGACGAAGCTGAGCTTGTGCCGGTCTTTAGCGCCCTGCTTGATCTTGAAGATGTTGTCGTCGGACGGGTTGATGTCGAAAGTGAAGAGCCGGGCTAGATCCCCGCGGGCGTTGAGAGCCCGAATGGCGATCTCGGGTGTGTTCTCGAAACGGTGATCTTCCAGGCTGGCGTTGCGCGGGAAAAACGGGCTGCCTAAGCCGGTGTAAGTGGCGGCCACCAAGAGCCTCGTGTCTTGCCCGGATTGCTTGAGCACCAAGCCGACGGTGGAGGCGTTGGCGTGGTTGGCCGCCACGTTCAGCATGCTGGGGAAGACCGTGACCTGGTCGCCCCCTTCTCCTCCACCTGTTCGAGGTGGGAACGGGACGGCCACCACCGAGATGTTGTCCATGCTCCGAAGCTGGCAGAAGCCTTGGTAGACCGAGCCGCAGACCACCAGGATGCCTTGCTCTGGGTCCGGCTGCAACAGCTTATTGTAGTTGTCGGTCGGCTTCTTGGCATGCTCGCAGGACGCCTGGGGCAGCTGGGGTGCGTGGCACAAGGGGTTGTCCTCCTTGGGGCCCACCTGCTCTTCCACCTCTAGAGTCAGGTTGGGAGCCGAGAGTTGGTAAAGCCGGTTGACCGCCGCCAGGTAGATCCTGCCGCCCGACCCATCCAGGGCGAAGTTGTTAGTAGCGGTGGGCGAGACGAACTTGTGCTGCACCTTCAGCCCACGCCCGAGCACCGGGAGCACCAGGGAAACCACCAAGAGGTGGAAAACACGGCCGCGATCCGGTGACAGTACCTGGTTAGCGCCTCGCCGATCCCGCAGAACCATCCTGCCTCCTGGGCTGTCGCTCTGCACAGAGCATGAGGTTCCTTGGCTGTGCAATTGGGGAGGGGAGATGGTGTGTGTGTGGGGGGGGGTGGCAGCCGCAAAAGAGGAAAACCTGTTTCCTGCGGAGGATTTAATGCGCCTCGAACCCTGAGAGACGCCAGGAGGGAAGTCCCGAGCCTTTTGTTGCAAGCTATCCACAGCCTTTTGCCTCCTTACCGGACCGGCGTCTCCAATGGGGTTAAAACTCAAACGTCTGAGAAAAGCTGCGCCCTCCCCTAAGTCTGACAGCTTCTCTCTCTCTCTCTCCTTCCCTCCCTCTCCCCCTCCCTGTAACTGTGGACAAGCTGCTCGCTCCGACTTCTGAGAGGTTCTTCTTCCCTCTCTCTCTCTCTTTTTTTTTTTTTGCAGTATTCGTTTTTCCTTTATTTATGGTTTGTCATGTGAATATGATTAAGTTTAAGCCGCTCTCCCCACCCCCACCCCCAAACTGGAAGGCAATCACTGCATCAGTCCCCAAAACAAAGAAGCGGCTCTTGATAGCAGCTTCTTTGCTAACAAATAACTCTTGTGTTTTCCTTTTTTGATGTTGGGAAACAAGAATGTACGATCCATGGGCGGGCGGGAAGAAGGGAGGGGGAAAAGACAAGGAAATTAAAAACTTTTCTCATCCAGCCATAAAGCAACATTACAATCAGTTGTTAAGAACTGAGTTAGCCAACAAGGTTAATTTCACAGACAAATAATCTTCAACCCACTTTCTGATTCAGCTGCTTGGTCTCCCCTCTCCCACCCAAAGAAAATAAGTTAACTCTCAATCCTCTTGAAGTACTTCCCTCCTCATAAAAAGGGATTTTACAAGAAAGGATAACAAAGAAGAGAAGGTCAGACTGTCTGGGGTTTGGGGGGGTGGGTCAGGAATAAATTAAGCAGACAACTATGCGAAGCATGTAAGATGAAGGAGAGGTGAATTAATTCAGTCTTGCTGGGCTTCAGTCATCAACACCATAGAGCAATGAAGGTGTCTGAAAAATATTTCGGAATATGCTGATCTGTACTGCTCTATTTCTGCTTTGTGAGAAACAACTCCAGGTATGGGGTTGTACAACCTAGGTTTGCTTCATATTCATCTGTCAATAATCCCTGCATATCACTTGCAATGTGCTGGTGATTATTTGGAAAGTGTATTTAGCCTGTTTAAGAAACCACTTAAACCTGCATGTTTATATCACTAGCTGAAAACTGGCTGGTGTTTATGGGATTTTTAATTCAACATGTTTAGTAAAAACCAGATACTGTTCTACAATAAAAAGCTGCTACTGTTAGTTAAACCATTTATCAACAGTCTACAAATAGATCACATTCATCTTGGAAAGAACCGTTGCCAAAAGTAGTTTCTCCAGTATAGGGAATGTTGATAAATGAAAGAGGTAGGTAAGACTTGTATAGAATTTCAAAATTATTATGGCTATGCCCCCCACTTGCACTGAACCACAACACAATCAGTCCTTGACAATAGCACTATTCCATTTTTCATCAAGATGTTACCATCTTTCCATTCCCAGTCTATGAATGCGGCTTAGAGCTTCCTTAGCTACACTGGTGTTAAATTAGTATTTTCTCCCTTGTTCTGAATTCTATCCAGTGATAACCTCAGGGTGTATAAAATCTGTTAGATTTTGACATTGGAGATAAAGTCAAGTAACCAATCGTGGAAGCATCTATTGGTGTTTCAGACTGATGCTGATTAACTTCTACCACCATTTTACTAGTCACTCCATAGAACATAATGTTGCTAGCATCTGAAATAAGATAACAGATTGAAGCTGTGTAACACTGAAAGGCTGGGGCCCTTCAGGATAAGACAGATGATAGGTGACCACATAGAAAAATCCTAAATAAAAGTGTTCTCTCCCTTGTAAAACACATACCAGCAACTTAGTTCAGTATTCCTTTTTTGCCTTCCCCCCTTTTTAAGTAGCATTATGATAGAATGGGGGCTAGAAAAAGGAGAAATAAGAGTCTAGAAATGCCCAATGGAGTCCTAATGTCAAACCTTCACTATTCCTGCCCCAGTATCATGATTGGCTAATGGTGTTCCAATTGATAGGTAAAATGCTAGAGGGGGGGAGCAGTAAATCTGAAGGAGTCAAATAGTTGCTTAGCCTATTATGCTGTAATCAGGAAAACTTAATTTAATAGCATTTCAGAAGAGATTCTGAATAGAAACAGAATCAGCAGGACTGACAATATGAGCAGGAAATTTCATGCTGGAATTTCCATGGTTTTCTATTAACTAAAAGAGAGGTGGACAATGCTGTTTTAATTCAGCATTATGACCGTGGGACCTAGAAACGTAATACTGCTTGTTCACAAATAAGTAAGTGTTGCTGTCTACAATATTGGGAGACCTCTAAATAGGGATTATTGAATTCATTTATGAACTGGGATGGGCTTAGCCTGATGCAGCAGGACTATTCATAGGTTTGAGAATAAAATAGGGAAAGCTCATTTCCATCAAGTTTCTCAAACAAGAATTATTAAACTAAAAAATAAATGTTTCATAGATCGAATCTCTGCAATATTATCTATGGGCATCAGTGTACCTGCAGATACTTCCTTGCTACCTCCAGATTCTGTATCTGTACTTGGATACAGATATGTTCTTTAAAAAAAACACTTCTTTTTTATTTTTAATCAAATACAAAAATATAGATATGCTACAAATCCAAGCCCCGACCTTCAATGTCATACTTCTAAGAAGAAATATAGTGTTTCCACATAAGAGCTACAGGCATTCTTGGAAATTAAAAGTGGCAAGTCGGTGCTTTGTTTTCAAATATACAACTTACCCAGGAGGTAAAAATAAACTGGGGCTCAATCCAAGTTGCATAGGAATCTAGAAAATAAGACAGGGAACAACATTATGCATTTGGCTTTTGATAAATTAAAGTTTTGTGATTGTCCACACCGTGTATGGCAGCTCTTCGAGAATGGGAAGCCCTCCAAGCCTGTGACATGTTCTCAAAATCTCAAATGTGCCTACTGTTCTGGAAGAACCAGAATTCTTGCCCCTAGATTGTTGGTGGGATATCATTAAGATGATTTAAACCTGTTGTTCACTCATTATGTCTAACCTGTTCTTGCTTATTTGTTTTCAAGGTTGTCACTGAGCTGCCATGTCTTGGCTGGAAAAATATGGATAACCACAAGATGGCAAAGCAATACAGAAAAATGTCACCCATATTTTTACACCTCAACATTTCAAATTGTTAGTGTTCTCATTCCCCATCACTTCATTCTCATTGATTCAAATTAACTTTTTAAGACTTGTGTACATTGGTTTTCTTGACAGCCAGTTTCCTTCCTAATCCTTCCTCCCTAAGATCAAAGCTTGTTCATTCAAGCAAATAGATATCATGTCACATATTTATCTGAAGAGATTATTTAAGATTATCAGATATAATATCCATAACGGCAAGGACTGTGTCAAACCACAGACTCAATTTGCATACACTAAACTTAACCATTAGTCTTAACTGCTAAATCTGAGGTTATAAACTGTGCAGTTGTAGCTCCACATACAATACCTGAATCCCATTGTTCTGAGCTCTGAGCTTTTAATGACCAGGCTGTTGAAATTTGAAAGCATAATTGCTGAATGTAAGCAACAGGGTTTCCTGTCATTCTGTGCTTGGAAATGCATAACAACTAGTGTAAGTCCTGAAATAGCCTGAGCATAGTTTACAAACAAAATTCCTAAACTTCTTTATAAAAGGAAAAATTTCAGCCTGGCTTGATGGGCACAATACATTTTGTTTTGCTGCTACATCCATGTTAGCCTTTAGACTAAATAGTGTTGTCCTGCAGCCACCAAAATGTTGCCTACTCCTGCCATAAACCAAGTTTACAAGTCTCTGTGACTGCATTCACAACTTGTGCTAAGTTGAAACCAGACCAGTAACATAATAGTTTAGGATATGTTCATGACGCATTAACCTATTGTAAAAGATAAACGTTTTGCATTGTTTCCCTGCCATCTGCATCTGGTTAACCCAACTAAAAGACTTATTTGAGTTTGCCTACTGACTTCTCCATCCTCAGTCTTCTCACTATCTTTTCCCCTCCCCCCTGCCTCTCAACAGCTATTGAAGATGACGACAAACACGTTCAGAATATAATATCTCCTTAATTCCACCCCCTTTATCCCATGAATTCAATCTGCGACCACCACTCACATGAGACACTGTAAAACGCTGGATCTGCAGCAGTTCTGGAGAAGATACAGAAGTTTAGAACGTAGTAGCCCATATCGGTTCCCAATAAGTTTGTGGATCCAATTCAAAATGCTGGTGATTACCTACAAAGGCCTTTACAGAATAGTATCAGATTGCATCTTTCCCAAGGTTGAATCTGCCCATCCTGTAAGAACATTTCAGGAAAGCCTACTGAGCATCCCACGTGGCATACGTCGGGAAGGTGGGGGACAGACATGGACCAGGCAACATATCTTTTCTGTTATGACTCCTATGCCCTGAAAATCCATATTCAATGAAACAGATACGTCCCTTCCCTCTTAGTGTTTTGTAAAAAATAAACCCCCTTTGTTCTACTGGGCTTTTAATCTTAGTTTATTGCTTTGTGACATTAATTTTGGCAGCAGGGTTGGCTTCTTTGTTCCACTTCGACTTCATATTTTTACTTGTACCCTGCCCACATCTTTAAATTGGTACAAAAATGGTAAAATAAATAAGCCAACAAACAAAAGAACAAACATGCACATGAATAAAAAATGTGTATAGTGTTTGTGACTTGATCCCTTCTATGTGCAGCATGCAAGGAAGAGTATGTTCTACACAGGAGTAAAATTTTAATTTGTGGAATTACTATTGTATGACTTACAAAAAAATGAAAAAAGCAGGAGGTTACATATTTTGAAAAATGTTTGGAGTTGCTTACACTTTCCTTTAAAAAAACAACTTGTATTTTTCAACTAAGGAACAAGTTATCAATATGTTGTGTAATACAGGTGGAATAGCCTCTAGAAGGACCCTTCAAAGAAGCAATTTTATTAATACTTTTTCTGAAAATGTAGATTCCTGGATTTGTTTTTCATTTTGAAAAAATATGTAACTACTACAACTGTTCTACTTGCCTGATCTGAAACCACTCAATTTAGTTGAATGCCCCTTTTATAGCTCAATCCATGATTTTCTGGGAGTTAATTTTCTATGTAAGATTAAGTATCTAGAGAAGCATCTCTGGCATGGAGCCAGAATGTTGCCCTTTAGGAAATGGGAGGTGAATAATAGCATATTAAGTTTTTTGGGTTAATTGATTCAGAAGGAAAAGAAAGAACCTTTTTTTTACATTCTTTTTGTCTTGCAAAGCTTGTGGAATTGTAAATATTTTATTAGGTCACATAATGGTGGAGTTCTTTATCCTTAATATCATAACTAAGTACTAAATCATACAAATATGAATTCTAAAAAAATGATATACTTAATGTAATTTTTTTAGTTCGGCAAATGCCTGTGTAGAAAAAAATTAATAATGGGATTGTACTGTCCCCTAAAGGCCTGGAACTAGAAAAGAAAAGAAAAATCATTTTATTTTTCTCTTATTATTAATCATTATCATGTTCATGTTGTTAGGATAGACATAAACCACCAATGAAAGTATTTTTAGAAATTTGACATCGGTAGTTTGTTCCATCGTCTATCTTGATGTTTGTCCTTTGGAAGTATTAAGTAAGATCTAAAATGTTTGTCTATGAAAGATTGTGATATCAGCATCAACAGACAGTTTCTTTTTGTGAAACTAGACTTGCAACTCCGTTGACAGAAAAAGTCTCCCGCTAAGAGAAGAAACATCTTGGTGTTGAAAAGCTCCAAATCTTATTTTCTGAGCATTCCTTTGTCTGATTCTGATGGTTAATTTCACAAGGGCAAAACTAAAATTAGAGACTGGAAGGAATTCAGGACGTTTTCTCCATATTAGGGGGGGAAAAGTCTTCTGATGTTGTCTAATCTTATTCCAACATCTGCCAATTTGCTTACCCTCTTCTTATCCTTTTTTCATTCTTTAGATCACTAATTAATATCTAACAGCAGTGACTAGCTTGTTTTTAAAGAAAATGCGTGCTAAATTAAATACAAATATTTTTTCTTTGTCTCTCTCTTTCTCATTGTTCATGCTGGTCATAGTTCTGATAGATATAGTTATTAACTCTTTTTAAAAGAAAATGTGAATCTCCTAATTGCTTGAATTTGTATTTTCAATTTTTAAGTCCAACTGTGACAGGAAATAAACATTAGTGTTTTGAAGATAATAGCACCTTATGTTTAACACCTTTTATCTGAATGTGTCAGAGTAATTTGTAAGCATAAGTTAATTAAACTTTATGATACCCAGCTGAGTTAGAGAAGACTCATTAGCCCAATTTCATAAAAAAGATAAAAAATACGGGCTCCTGACATTCCAAATACTATCACTGAATTATATTTAATTACATTTAAATATAAATTATTTTTTTCTTTTAACCTACTCCCCATTTATTTGCACTGTAGTCCCAGCCAAGCATACCATACAAAAGTAAAAGTTGTACATCCAGAAAAAGTTGTTCATCCATGACTTAATCTGATACATGTACTATATCATTTAATAAGAGACTCAAACTAGGACTATCAGATCTGGGCTATAAAATTTCAGTCACCCAAGGTTTTGCAGCCCAGATCTGGTAGCCCTACCAAATCACTGATCAGATTCACAGAATGTGTTAAGCCATGGTTTGCTTAGCTGTAGTTTGTTTAACCAATCACAGTTGTCTGGGTTCCATAAACCATTGACATATAATTCATTATTTACAAACCTTAATGGCAGGACAAACCAAACTAAACCAAACCAAATGATGATTTAGCAATTTAAGTTATTTTAACTACTGGTACTTTAATAAATATTTAGAGAGGCCTATCAGGAATTGCTCACCAGAGGGGATGGCAAGAAAAGGATGCATAACAACAACAACAACAACAACAACAACAAACCTTTCCCCCATATATTCTCTATCATATTTATAACTTCGTTACCCACCTATTCCTTTAAAATGATCTCATTTATTGATTTCTGATAATACAGTACAGTCTCATGGATTCTGATGTATTAAATTAATCTTGCATATTATGGAGCTGGAAAATTGAATGCAGACATTTTAGTTTGTAGCTTGCACAATAGGAAACTCCAAAACAGAAACAAAATGAAGCAAATACTGGTATAAAATATTACATAACACTCCAAGAATGCTATCACATTCAATTATGAAAAAAGCTAGTTTCAAATCTCGGGTCAAAATTAAAGAGTGAAAAGGATACATACAAAATATACCAACAATTCTAGTATCTTTAGCCTGTGAAGAGAAAGACTAAGGAAATGGATGTTTTATAATAATGAAACATCAATGTGTGTACCACAATTTTCATGGAAATATTATTCTCTATACACTGATTAATCTCCCTCCAAGTTGGCCAAAGTGAGAATGAAAAAGAGATATTTTGCCAGCCAGTGGTGCGATTCAAATTTTTTTACTACAGATTCTGTGGGTGTGGCTTGATGGGTGTGGTATGGCTTGGTGGGCATGGCTTAGTGGGCATAGCAGGGGAAGGATACTACAAAATCCCTATTCCCTCCCCACCCCACTAACCTGCTTTCCAGCTCCATTCTCCTGTACAGGGCAACATAAGAAGACCCAGTTAATCAGCTGGGTCTTGGGAGGCAGAGACTAGATGGGGGCGGGCCCAGTCAGAGGTGGTATTTGCCAGTCCTCCAAACTGTTCAAAATTTCCATTACCGGTTCTTCAGAACTGGTCGGAACCTGTTGAATACCACCTCTGCTGCCAGGGCACCCCCTCCCATTACAGGGGACAACTGAAGCACCAAGAAGCAGTTTTGCCAGTGGGAAGCAGCCTATCTTTCCACTTCAGGGTTCCGGAGTTTCCTCCTGTGATGCATCTGAGCTCAGACACAAAAGAGCAGATAAACTGCTCTAGCATTACAAGAATAAGAGGGGGAGTGTATGTGATGCTGAACTGGATTAACCTATGGAAGGACCTTAAAATAAATCTAGAGAGGCAGATTTTTTTTCCAGGTGCATTTAATTGACATTTCACCAAGACTGACTGTCCAAAACTAGAGTGAGGTTAATGCTTTCAAATATTATTTCTTGCTATATTGACATTTGAGGAGTTGGAGGAGCAACCTCCATAATTGGGGTAATTATAATCTGATGAATCAGGCAGCATATCAAAATGGGATGTAACATTCCACATCATAAACCAAAGTAGAATTCAACAGTTCCAAAAGATTATCTTCAGAATGAAGATTACAGCAGAATGGGGGGGGGGGGGGGGGGAGAATGAAAGTGATATACTGTATTACAAGCAATATATTAATATACAACTCCTAGCTTTTTATTTTCTCCCTGTCTTTTTCTTCTCCAATTTATTCCACTGTAGCAAGTCTTCTTAAATCAGTGAGCAATCTTGTACTTGTTATTATACACTTGTTGATTATTAATACATAATAGAGAATATTATGATTCCAGTCCAGGATCCATAGAACTGCTCACGAAAAAAATATCATCATAGAAATTTCATAGAGAATATTTATGACAAATGTAACCCAGTTTTCTGCAGCAGTACAAACTTGTAGATGCAAGTTATTAAATAATTATTGGAGGAGGAGAAAGGATTCATAATAAAATGGCAAGTATAATGTTTCCATCTTTTATGGGAAAAGACAAAACAGAAACATATTTAAGTTATGGTGTTTATAACTTTATAGTTATAAAGTTATAGTTTATAATTTTTATAGAGTTTATAACTCTATAAAAATTATTTTACATTTATAAATATATTATATTGAATATTGTTTATATTTAATTTAAAATTATGTTAGATTTGGTAAATGTAAAAAAAGAGGAAAATGTGCCAGAAAATATGAAACTTGAACCATTGTACTGAAACTCTTAGATAACATTTTTAAGAGCAAGGTGAAGGAAATGTAAACTAATGTGAACTATTTTTAGAGCTGCAATTCTACGTTTAGCTTTTATTGCAGAGGTCCCCAAACTTGGCAACTATGAGACTTGTGGACTTCAACTCCCGGAATTCCCCAGCCAGCATGGCTGGCTGAGGAATTCCGAAAGTTGAAGTCCACAAGTCTGGCTGAGGAATTTCTAGGAGTTGAAGTCCACGAGTCTTAAAGTTGCCAAGTTTGGAGAACCCTGTTTTATTGTAACTCTTCAGGGGTAATCAGACAAAGATGCAAACCTCCTGGTGATCAAATAATATTGTGACCAGGAGGTTTCAGATTTCAGTAGATCCCTCATTTTTACCCTCATTTCCATTTCAAGTTAGCTGCTGTCCCTGAAATCGACAAGTTTTGCAAAAGAATTAACAAACTAGTCTTGTATTTTGAACAGTAGCCTGTCCTCTGCAAAAGAGAAAGTTGAGTTTTTAACCAGTTGAGAACTATGTTTGCCATTAAAACAGCAAAAAGACAAGCCATAAAAAGCAAAAGCAAAACAAAGAAACAAACAAAAATAAGCAGCCTGGAGTTCATCTCTCTAGCCAGCATCAAAGAAAATGGATAACCTAGGTGGCCTTTGGCTAAGTAATTTTGGCAATTTCATCTGTATTTGCCTTCCTGGATAAGAAGAATTTCAAGGTCAGAAATATAAAAAATAGATCCATGATCAAAACCGTGCTGGGAATCTTGGATGTATTTTATGCTGGAATCAGAGGGATGAGAAAAACAAAAAGTCTACTTGTTCTGATGTGTCCTTAGATAGATTTTTTTTTAAAAAAAATAGTCACTTCCCACTACCGGTATCTGGTTTTAAGATTTAACCTCCACAACTACAAACTTTTAATGGTTGCTTTATATATATTGTATAATACTTTAAGAAAGCAAGTTTGAGAAACATCCCATTATTTAAAATGGTAATGTCACACAAATTAATGGGTAGGTAATCTTGTGCTTTAATAAATAGTTTTAATGGCATGTATTTTACTTGTCAAAGTGCATGTAGTGTTAGAGCAATTCCAATAAAAGCATTTATCAAGTTAGCCATGATTTTAAAGGGTTAGTTCTAAGTATGACTAAATCCATACGCATTCCATCACTAAAGCATTATAAAAACTGGATATGGTATAATAACATATGACTAAGATATATTATGCCATAGTTTACTATATTTGTACTGATACCTATGAAATGACTTTAAATTACGATTTACCAATAGTTTACTATTGATTTACTCAATAGTTTATTATCGGTTTACTCAACTTTGCTTGATTCTTTTGGAACTTCCGGTTCTTCAGAAATCTTCAATCGGTTTCATGCATTTTACTAAACCAAAGAGGTAGCCACACTATGTAGTTTATTTTTGCAGCCCCCAAAGCCTTGAAGATACTGTCACAAAATTTGGCAGCAGTGAGAATTTCATTGATACATTGAATATTTGGTTTAAAATTGAACATCAATTTATTGTGGAACAGCTTCATCACATTTTCTTTACATGTATTACCTTTCAGATGCTATTACTGTATATAGAAGTTTGCTGTGTGCTTTGCATTAATCAGTTGGACCATAAACGTATTATCCAAAGAAGTTTTCCAATTTTTCAAAATGTTTGGTTACCTTTTCTAAAGAACCTATGAGTAGACATTTGGTGGAGTAAATATCTGTACATATGCACATGTTATTCTCATCTACAACACTACATAAATTCATTGATTGGTTAAGGCCCTTGCCTGGATCATCATTCTACTACCCCTTTGATATCCAATGGAATAAGTGTATCCAAGCAGCTATTGAGATCTGCAAAGCAAAGGTCTAGCTGATTTATGGCCTGTAGGTTGGTAAATACTGCATTGAAATTCCTATTGAAATATTTCCATGAAAATTCCTAAGGACTTTGCTGGGTGTGCCTACTACTGTATATGTCCTATTCATATCTAAGGCAGGAAGCAGGCTTGATCTTTGTTGAGACGTAATATGCAGTCCTGCAACCACAGCTGATCCATTTGAGATAACTTCTGGCTTTCCTGACTCTCCAAGATAACTTCTATTTTAAGAAATTTGGGCTTAAAATCCAGTGGCCTTTCCAGGTCAACATCTGGACTCACTGTTTTAGCAATATGTTAGTCATGGCATATTGTCACATGATTGTATTGCAGAAGAAGGGGATATGGTTTCAATTGCAGGACACAAGAGTAGAGTGAGTTTAATTTATTCTCAATATGTGGATGCCCTATTATCTGCCACTGAAGAAGAATAGCTATCAGAAAATAGCCCAATATATAGAATTCACCGGTCTTCTGTTGTTTTTCCATTTATTCAATTTGGTAGGAAAGTAAAGTTGGATTCTCTTCAGAATTTTGCCATGCAACATATAACACAACACAAACATGCTCTTTTTATTATGGAGGCCTGGAAATATGGCAGGTTCTTCTTCCTGAATAAAAAACCTTAGTAGTATACACTTGAATAGAAGTTGCAACAGGTGTTGGATTTAGTAGTTAAAGCACCAGGCTAGAGAATGGGAGACATGAGTTCTAGTCCCACCTTAGCCATGAAAGTTGGCTGGGTGACTGTCTCTCAGCCCAACTCACCTGTGGGGAAAACAGGAGGAAGAAGATATGTTTGATATGTTCACCACCTTAAGCTATTCGTAAAAATTATAAAAGTGAGATATAAATAGATGCATTAAAAAAATTAAAAAACATGCAGAATTCTTTAGTGGCTGTTAGGGGAAATGGAAGGGAGGAAGACAAGGCACATGGTTATAAGGCAATACTATATATAAGGCTATTTTCCTCATCAGTTAGCCTGACTGAAAGGGCTTGCTGTGCAATGCTCTGTAACCATGTCACATCAAGTTGAGTCAGTTGTTTTGTGGGTGACATCTTCTGTAATAACTTACATTCCTGCCATTTTGATAACCTGCTACTCTTAATTAGTAGGACAGTGCAATTGCCTGCAAGTGCTGTATGACTTTGAGGGATAAGGTGTGTTGAATTGGTGCATTAGAGCTCTTGGAGGAGGAAAAGAAAGAAATCTCTGTGGGGGAAGGCCATTTATTCTCCTGACCACTAACGGCTTCAGCTCTCCCCAGCAGTGCCTAATTTGGTTCCACTTTGTCCTATTAGATGCTGAAGAAAAGAAAACCAGCACGAGACACATTAAATCAAGAAGAACCGAACGGTTCCAGCCCAGGCAAGCAACTCTGAAAGGCATGTTTGGAACAGGGAAAGCAACAGGTTGTTGTTGTTTTTACTTTTTCCATTTCTCTTATTCACCTAAGTGATTTCCATACAAAAAGAGAGTATTCGAAAGCCACTTGAAATGTCACACGCAAAACCAAATGTTTATTAATGTCAAATACATTTCTGGCCTATTAATAAACACAAGGTGGTCTATAGTGTATTAAAAGATAAACTACAAATGGCACAGAAAAATAAAATAATGATACCACAGAAACCTCTTGCTTATCAACTACCAAGAAAGCCAGATGTAGACAATACTCAGGTGAATCTCCTACAGAAGAAAAGAAATTCGAAATACACTAACCAAAAATGTTTCTTCAGATACACTGCCTTGTGAATACCGAAGTTTCAAGTTCTCCACTGAAATGTGAATATCTTCAAGAGCCGCCATTCTAATACTAGTCTAAAGTAATGGTTGAAAAAGGCCATTTGATTTGGGAAAAGTAGACAAATATCATACACTCTATGGGTATTCATTATGAAATATACCAGAGGAAGGCATTTCACTTTTTGGATTTTGAGACACTATGAGAAGACATCACCCTGCCAACAAAAGTGCATATAGTTAAGGCTATGATTTTCCCAGTTGCAATGTATGGCTGTGAAAGTTGGACCATAAGGAAGGCTGAGCGCCAAAGAATTGAGGCCTTTGAACTATGGTGCTGGAGAAGACTCCTGCGAGTCTCTTAGACTGCAAGGTGATCAGTCCTAGAGGAGATCAACCCTGACTGCTCTTTAGAAGGCCAGATCCTGAAGATGAAACTCAAATACTTTGGCCACCTAATGAGAAGGAAGGACTCAATGGAGAAGAGCTTAATGCTGGGAACAATGAGGGCAAAAGAAGAAGGGGACGGCAGAGAATGAGATGGCTGGATGGAGTCACTGAAGCAATTGGTGTGAGCTTAAATGGACTCCGGGGGATGGTAGAGGATAAGAAGGCCTGGAGGAACGTTGTCTATAGGGTCGCAATGGGTCGGACACGACTTCGTGACTAACAACAACAAAATAACAAAATGAGAAGACCAGCTTTTTTTATTGCCAAAGACTTCTAATTTCGTTACTAAAACTAAACAGGCCATCCTGAATATTTTCTCAGGAAGATATGGGAAAGAGTTCAATATTCTTCTCTTGTTACTCTACAGCACTGGAAAAGAGCCAATTGCCAGCTATAATTTGCTTTTCCTGGCCAGTAGGTGAATCCTGGGGTCCCTCAGCCAATCAGTGCTCGCCTGCCTGCTAGAAATGCATTGTTCTGCCCCACAGTTCTCTGTCACACACCAAATAAAATGCATATTGCCCACCTGTAAACAGATCGTAAAATGTTTTACACTGCTGGTATTCCTAGTAATCAAGATGGAAGACAGCATGCACCTGTTTTTAGGTTTTTTGCTTCCTTTATGTGAGATCTGACTCAGCCACCATGCAGTGATATAATGAGAGCCATACAGAATGCTCTCTGCAAAAAAACCTCCCTCAAATATACTGTATCTGTAGCCACATTCATAGTGTCCAGTAGAAAATGCCACATGCCTGAAACTTTGGGGCACCATATGTGGCTACAGGGCTTCAAATTGTGCTGTCCTGCTCCAGTGGTTCCTGTTTTGTTGAATTCGTACAGGCTCAAAGGATTGTTAACATCAGAATGACATACAGTATTATTATCAACTATATTTGAAACCTAGTTACCAAAATAATTATTTCCTTCTGAGTGCAGGTGAATGAGAAGGCTTTTGGAGAGAAATGTTTTAAGAAAAAAATTACTTTGGGGGAAAAAACCCATTTTGCTGAGAAGGAATAGGATTAATCAGTTCCTATGATGTTAAATGATGCAGATCAACCAACTCTTTTCATTTCATTGCTGAATAATAAGGATGGAAAGTTTAGGACATTTTTTATGGAGTAACTCTCATATACAAAGAAGGGTTTTCTTTCAAATACACATGTGAATTATCTATCATGAAGTGTTTATGGAGATTCTCAGTCATCCAGGTCATGGTTGTCCCAAAGGTGCTTTTCCAAAAGGCAACTGGACTTTGTTTTTCCTTGAAGGCATTTTGCTTCTCATCCAAGAAGCTTCTTCAGTACTGACTCAATTCTGACAGTCAAAATTAAGGAAGCTTCTTGAAAGAGAAGCAAAAAGTCTTCAGGAAAAAACAAAGTCCAGTTACCTTTTGAAAGTATCTTTGGGACTTATCATGGAGGTTGTTTTTCTGGTTTGGGATTTTGCATTGGAATGCCAAGTTCAAAAGTACTATATCAGAGAGAGGTGACCATGACTGATAAGGGAAATAATATCTATACCCCAACACATAAAAGCACAGCCATGAAATCATTATATTGCTGGCATGCCAAAAGCCTTGATTTGATATTGCATTTAGAATAGAGTATGTTTTACAGGCAGCCCTTGACTTACAACCACAATTGGGACTAGAATTATTAAGAATTAAAGTGATTGTTAAGTGAATCACTACTGAATCATGCAGTCATTAACCAAATTTGGCTCCCTCCATTAACTTTGCCCCTAGGAAACAGGCTAGGAAGGTCACCAATGTGATCATGTGACTGTGGGATATTGCCACTCTCTTAAATACATGTCGATTGCCAGCCGCCCAAAGTTTGATTATGTGACAGTGGGGGTGCTGTGATGATCATAAGTATGAGACCTGGTCATGAGTCACTTTTTTCAGTGCCATTGTAACTTTGAACTCTCATTATATGGAGCTGTATATCAAGGATTGCTTGTACTTTGGTTTATTTTACATAAAGCTTTAGAAGGAAAAAATATTAAGAAAATGCCATGGGTTAATACTAGATTGTGCATATAAGAACTGTCTCCCCAGTGCTGTCCTGGAAGGGAAATATAGAAAAACCCAATGAAACCTAGGGGTGGGATGCTACCGGTTCTGCCCGGCTCTATAGAACCGGTAGCTCTGAAGAACAGCAGATACCGAACCAGTTCTGTGTTTGCCGTTGTTTGGCCCACCCGCCTGCCCGGGCTCTTACCTGTCCTTTATTTCCTGCTTTTTCAGCCTCAGCTGCTTTGCGCAGCACAGCTAAGGTTGAAAAAGCAGGAAAAAAGAGGCTTTTCAAATGCTACGCACCCGCACGCAGCGCTTTTCAGCTGTCCGGGTGATACAGCTGATGTTTTTTTTACAGGCCTGCGCAGCGTAGTCACCAAACCTGTAGTAACACCAGTTGAATCCCACCTCTGATGAAACCCAATACTGCCCCTGTGTTATGGGTGCCATAGAAACCACAGCTCATGTTCTTCTGATTTGCCAGTTCTACAGGGACATTTGCCACCAGTTGATTACCCTTTTTATTTAAATTTCCATGGCAATCTGATAGCTTTTATCGACACTTTCTGTTAAATAATCAAGATAAATTTATTTTGCCACCTTGTTTGCAGGCTTCGCCCACAAATGGTTGCTATTAGTTCTTGTTGTTAGGGAATAGCTTTGTGTTGTTCATTTTGCTGATTGTATTTGTATTGGTCAATGACCAAAATAAAGTGTGTCTATACGAGCTACCAACCCTGTCTCCCCCTCCATTTCATGCCCACGATCATTCATTTTAAATCCCATCCTTAGTCCTTTTTGTATACATGACATAATTCCGTTTTTTATAAACATGTGGCATAAAATGTGACATAGATATGGTTGGATCTGAGAGAAGAAAATACAGCCTCGCTGGTCTCTCTTATCCTCCCCCACCCCCCAGATTCACCTACGCTATTATTATATTTCTGCTTTCATACTTATTTCTGCTCCATTCCTTGTAAGTGTGCTTTCATCTTTTACAAGAGCCGTGCTAAAATACAACAGTCTCTTTGAACATCATCTTGCAGACAAGATATTCTGCACAATTCTGTGAAAATGGTTGGGGGGGAAATGTTCTGTCTATTTTTCTTTCTTTAAAAAAATATATCCCCCAGAAGGCTTGACAATCAGAAATAAAAATGCTAAGTAATAGTCTGATTGATATGCAACACCTCAGCTAAAGACAAATCAGAGATTCAAGGGTGTTTTTGATCTTAATTTTCATAGGGGTGGTACCTTAAAGCAAAATCAGGCTGTTTTTATGAGCTGTCAACACTAATAATGCCTAAAGTTCCAGCCAAATACAAATCCTTAATGGTAAGCATCAAGGCTTTTCTTCCCCAAAGCCTTTTCAATCTCAACAGGCTCTGAAGATTGGTCCTGGGCTTTGTTATCAACAAATCCCACGAAGTTCACTGCAAAGGCAGAGGAATCGTGTCCAATCAGTGTGGTCCTGAGGGCGCAAAGCTGCAGCCTGCAAGTCCTTCACTGAACAAGATGGTGATTTATTGGAGCCCTAAGGAGATTTCTGATTGGAATCACGTTTTTGCTTTCAAAAGTCCTTGTATTCTAAAAGAAGAACTTTTATTATGCTACATGGAGCCTACCAGGTTGTTTAGTGCCAAGAATCACTCACAGCACACAAATATATTTTAAGGGAAACATTTAACCATAAGTAACGTTTCAGTGATATTGAAAAAATATTGTTCCAGGGCCTGTAATGTTGGAAACTGAGTAAATTACTGATAGAATCATTTTACTTGTGATTAAAAAAAATGATTCTTATGCTAAACTTGGAAAGATTGCACTAAGTATTGCACTAATTTTAATTGTTAAATGTTCTGCTTTTAATACCAAAATGAATAAAAATTGCTAATCTGCCATGAGCTTCTTATATGATCCAACCCTGAAAAAAATGAAGATAGAAAATCTATTAGGCTATGGGCTTCTGATCAATGAAACCATAGGGGTTTCCATTCTTAAAATGTTTTGCTTGGATCTGTGTGACATTTTTGATCATTAAAATAGCTTTTTACATAATTATGCCTAGGATTTAAATGTTTACATTTTAATATAGTATATATAATAACAAAATTGTCAGAAAAAGAGAGAAAGTCAAATTCAAACAAGACCCATTAGCGTCTAGTACTTTTATTTAGTTCATTATCATTTCTTGCACATTACTTTTGCTTTTTGAAGAATAATACAATAACTGTCTGCCTTGACATTTCCCAATCGTTAGGTGTTTATTCCAGAAACCATTTGCTGCTTTCTAAATAAATGTTGCCAATTGTGGATTTAACTGATTTTTTTTAAAAAAAAGTTATTCTGATTCAATTTTTGCGATATTTCCCAGAATTAGGAAAAGAAACTGATAACAAATTTCTGATAACCAAATGACAATGGACCTAGTTTCCCCTCCATTTTTTCTCTATGGCACTTCCATAATGATGAGGAAGCAGTAATAATTAAAAGCATGAGAAATCGCAGAGTAGATTCCTTAGCTAGAACAATATGATCTACATTTTATTTACATGTCATAATGAACACCTACAAATCTTATTGGCTGAGTTGCTATCAAAGTTCATCTCTATCTTGCTTGATATAGAAGAAAAAGTTGATAATAGAATGTTATGTAAGAAAAATGAAAAGTAACAGGGTGAGTTTGAAGTTTTATATATATTTGAAAGATGCAGAAAGGCTGAATGGGAAGGTATCTCAGAAAGATCAGCTACTGCAAAAACTGAGGACAAATTGAGGATAAAATAGATGGGTGGGTCAAAGACTTGCAAAGCAAATTGAGCAGAGAAGATGATGCAGGAGGAAATCACTCAATGAGAAAGAAGTAACAGCAGAAAGAACATTTGAATGAGAAGTGCTTTTTCAGGCAGGAAAATGTGTACAACATTTCATTAATAAATCACAAACCACTGCCAGTAATTTAATTTAATTTTCTTATAACTTCTGCTATAATTTTACATCCCGCATATAATGAAAAACTTCATATGATTCTGTCCAAAATCTTATAGTTCTAGTATCTATTTACTTGATATCTACTTGAACTAAAAAGATATTGTACATATAAGTATAATATGTGGTAGAAATGGAAAAAAAACCGTACATAAAATGGCAGTAAAATTTAGAAAATGAAAATTAAAAAACAGGAACTTGGAGAACTTAAGTTACGTTACTAAGACAATGGAGAGAGTATTTGTGTTCTGGTGGGTGAATCTGAGCCAGTCACCAGCTCTTTCTGTCTAACTCAGTGTTTCTCAACCTTGACATCTTTTAAGATGTGTGGACTTCAATTCCCAGAATTCTCCAGCCAGCATACCAGCAAGAGAATTCTGGGTATTGAAATCCGCACATTTTAAAATTGCTAAGGTTGAGAAATTCTGATCTAATTACCTGTGAACTCATTAGGGAAGGAACTGCATTGTCTGCATTTGCTGCAAAGACAAAATGTACGCAATGTGACCCTATATATGTTTCTACTTGGAAAACTTTTTCTCAAGATAAATGAGCGTTGGATTGCAGCCTATATAAGCAATGTCAACCAAATATATTAAGGTCAGTGAACATTTGAAGGTGTTTTTTTTTTTAACAAGGCACTAGAAGGTTATAAATGTTGATGCCACATTTCTGCATAAGTCTAGAAGACTAATCAAAATATTGCTTTAAATAACAGATCAGAGTAATCTATCTTCTTATACCTGTGTTTTAATCCCAGAGATATGTTTTCATAAGTTGACAGTGTCTCATCATATTGTCAGAGGTGGGACCTTCTCATGGCTGGAATCTGATTCTAAGTATTTTCAACCATTTATCACTTAACTGATGTGCATCCTCATCTTTTCCAGTTGGTCATTGGAAATCTAGAGATCAAGCCTTATTGTCTTTTGATTGAAACTGCTTCAGGTTTTTGGTTTTTTTGAGAACAATTAATAAAGAAGAGAGGGGACAACAGTTTTAATAAGCAGATTCCTTATTTGCCCTTGAGAAACTGATTAGACAAAGTAGTAAAAGTCAAAGCTAATTACCTATCAAAGATTGCATTTCTAAAATATGTCCATAACAATTTCTAAATCCTGTCCTAGCTCATTGTTTCTTATAAACTACTTTTCTAATTGCCTGTGACTGGAAGTAGCCATATTAAGGAACACGCAAATCAGACACACATTTATTCTGTATCTAAATGATGCGGCTTATATAGCTTCAGTTGATATCATCTTTTTTTATTTATATACAATCTCTCTCTCTCTCTCACACACACACACACACACACACACACATGTTCAGATTTCCTTTTCTATATTCCTTTTCTATTCTTATATTCTACTCAGTATAGCAATTCGATGGGAATTGATATGAAAGAACTAGGCATAATTATTTAATTTACAATATCACTTATGATACATTTTAATTTTTGATTTGAATTTCTAAAGGGACACTTTATCTACAAGATATTAAACATTTTAATCATGAAAGACTGAGGTTTATTTCATTTTCATAATAAGCTTATATTATATGACTACTTATTTATATACCACATTTGATTTGCAAATCCTAAAGATGGTTTGTGATTCTTCGTTACAACTGCATCATTATAAATTACTATTATATTCATATTTCCATTAAATTCCCATTCCTATTCCCTCCATTGATCCACATTTATATATCTATAACATACACTTAAGTTTGGGTGCTTGGGGGGAAAAAAATCCCAGTGTTTTTTATGAAGAAGAACAGGAGAAATAAGCTGCAAAGTGCCATAAGTACAGGTGGTCCTTGACTGACGACAATTGAGCCCCAGATTTTTGTTGCTAAGTTGTCTTGCTTGGGTGAGCTTTGCCCCATTTTATGACCTTTCCTGCAACACAGTTATTAAGTGAATCACTGCAGTCATTAAGTTAGTAACATGGTTATTAAGTGAATCTGGCTTACCCATTGACTTTGCTTGTCAGAAGGTTGAAAAGGGGTATCACATGACTTTGGGACCAGTGGTGGGATTCAAACTTTTCTTACTAACGGTTCTGTGGGTGTGGCTTATTGGGCGTGGCAGGGGAAGGATACTGTAACATCTCCAGTCAGAAGTGGTATTTGCCAGTTTTCCGAACTACTCAAAATTTCTGCTACTGGTTCTCCAGAACTGGTCAGAACCTGCTGAATACCACCTCTGAATGGGACACAGCAACAGTCATAAATACATGCCAGTTGCCAAGTGTTCAAATTTTTATCACCTGATGCTGCAAAGGTCGTAAATGTGAAAATTGGTCCTAAGTCACTTTTTTCAGTGCTGTTGTAACTTCAAATGATCACTAAATGAATGCTTGTAAGTTGAGGACTATCTATGTCTCGAAACACAAGCTAGCTTTGTAGTAGCTGATAGATTGCAGCGGAACTGTGAGTAAATCAGCTCATCTACAATTCGGAGTAAAACAGCCAGTATACAAACCAGCGTGCATGGAAATATTGGATACCCACCCAATGTCTTTTGTAACAGACTTAAATTATATATATTGCAGTTTTGATGCCCTGAATGACCCTTTTCAAAATACATAACATCGAAAACCAGCTCTACTCTTTTGATGTATGAGGCAGAAAATGACTCAGCTTTACACCTCTCTGCCTCTCCTAATAAAAAATGCAACAGTGGAACAAGTTAACATAAAAATTTGCTCACAGTTCAAGAGGCCCAAACTCTGCTTCTCAAAGTATTAAAGTATTTCATTTGCTTTGCCTATTAATAGGGCTGCCCTAACTTATACCCAATTATCTCAAATCTGTCCAAGTTTGCAGTTCATTAAACTAATAAGTGCCATATTTTGGGGCGTCATGCAAGAACTATCGGGCTGATTTATGGTAGAAAACAGGAATACACAAAGCTGGCTGAGGTGGATTTTTTGTGTGATCCAACAAAATATCTTTTATTGGTTCACTTCTTATAGCAGCTCTTTCTAAAGACAAACTGGCAATCTAATAAAAAGCACATGATGAGTATCTTTCGAATCTACCCTGTTTGCTTTGGTCAGAAATATGGGCACTGGTTATTTTTACTTTACAAAAGTTAAATGTTTTCATTCCTAAACTTAGCAGATGCCACTGACACTACTTTGAGATAAATCTTTGACCTTTTCAAGTCTGGACAACATATGTTTTGCATTCACACTAATAGAGGTTTCCATAGTGTAATGTCATTTGTAGAGTGTCATCTAATGTCATCTAATGTTGCTTTTCTTTCTGACAGATCTGAACAGCTTGATCTTTCTCCTGACACTCCTCTGCAATTAAGTCCATGATTAGAGCCATACTGGGAACACTAGCTTTAAGCATTTATTCACATTTGCTGGATAATATAAAATGGGTGAAGTGTATTAAAGCCGTATTGCAAGGTGGAATTCAAATTCAAATATAGGAGTTCTTTCTTAGAATTTAATGTAGTGCACAATTCAACATTTTACATACACTTCTGACCTTTAAATGACTAAGAACAAATGCTTAAGTGCCACAGATATAACATAAGTGACGTATATGTATGTGTGTGCATGTGTACATGTATATAAAATCACGTCATATCTGTGGCACATAAGCATTTGTTTTAAGTCATTAAATATGATATATGATATGGTGGCTCAGTGGTTAGGATGCTGGGCTTGTCAGCTAGAAGCTAATGACAGGGTGAGCTCCCATCCTCTCCCCTGCTCTTGCCAACCTAGCAGTTTGAAAGCATACAAATCTTCTTTTAACGACCCATAATCCCTTGCAGGGTGGAGTCTGGGCAACTGAATGGAGCTAGCCAGAGTGTTTTAATGGCCAGATGCCTTTCCTGTTGTAGGAGTTTTGTTTAGCAGATATATTCTCAGTATACCCAGAGAGAGAAATACCTGCCTCTAGGCCACCACATCACTCTTTGAAGACACACAAATGCAAGTAGATAAATAGGTACCACTTTGGCCACCTGACCACGGAAATACCTTAGAACACCACTGGCTCAATGGCCTTGAAATAGAGATAAGTAGGGACTCTGCAGGGGTTCTTTGACCATACATACATACATACATACATACATACATACATAATTTGCTCCTGTATATGAAAGCAAATACTGCCACCCCATCCCTCAATTTCACTCCAGAGTTGAAATTGGCTAAGGGCCCTGTGGCAGATGCCGATGGACTGCAAAACTCCTGGCCTTTGGCCACAAGCCATATATGTTGATTTAATTAGGCTGCCTAGCTTGGCTGCAAAAATCTGGGCAACCAGCAGTTGCTGTTTTCTCTTCTTTGCTCTCATCTTGTGGCTATCTGGATTTTTATAGGCCAGCTCTGGTAGCAGCAATCTGATGTTTAAGTGTGGGCTTAAATTATTTGAGAACTCATTCCATGTTAGTAGAAAACTATGAAATATAATTAAGAAGGGGAATCCCTGTGAAATAATTAACACCTAATTATAATTGCCTGGATTTTCTAGGAACTCATAGAGTGATGCTTGCATAAAACTGGGATGACCATTCAGGTTATTGAGACACTGGGTTGAAGGCATACCAAGCAGGAAACTTGCAGCAAGTCAGCCGTGTCTCTAAGCTGCCAGTTTGAAGATTGCCAGATGAGTCTTCAGGGTTCATAGGAGGCTTTCGCTTATTGTTCTCACAATACACAATTTGGAAAATGGCAACTTAGTGTGCAAGAGATCAAAGGCTAGGTTAATCACATCCTTCATGTACTTTCCACAAGCAAGGAACTGTGATTGTTTGCTTGAATGCCCCAGCCCTAAATCAATTTTCCACAGGTCCAGATTCATTTTCCCAAAGACTTAAGTGCCCGTGAATGTCAATGGAATTTTTTGTCTTTTTAATTTAATTGTAGGCAGGTTATTCTCAAAGCGAATTTCTGGAGGGTAAGAGTTAACTTTCCTTCCCCTTGTGCTGTAACTCTCTTTATTAGCCAGTTATTGTTGTTAGTCACAAAGTCGTGTCCGACCATTGCGATCCCATAGACAACATTCCTCCAGGCCTTCCTGTCCTCTACCATCCTCCGGAGTCCATTTAAGCTTACATTGACTGCTTTAGTGACTCCATCCAGCCACCTCATTCTCTGACATCCCCCTTCTTCTTTTGCCCTCAGTCATTCCCAGCATTAGGCTTTTCTCCAGTGAGTCCTTCCTTCTCATTAGCCAAAGTATTTGACTTTCCTCTTCAGGATCTGGCCTTCTAAAGAGCAGTCAGGGTTGATCTCCTCCAGGATTGACCAGTTTGATCGCCTTGCAGTCCAAGGGTCTCGCAGGAGTTTTCTCCCGCACCATAGTTCAAAGGCCTCAATTTTTTGGTGCTCAGCCTTTCTTATGGTCCAACTTTCACAGCCATACATTGCAACTGGGAAAATCATAGCCTTGATTATACACACGTTTGTTGTTTATTATCCAGTACTCCATGGCAATTAAACATAGGTGAGAAAAAAGAAACACCTTTTCTAGAAACACCTCAGAGAATTATGGCCAAACTGAGAATTAATTTTGTTAGCAGAGAAAAAGCTTCCCTTGATTCTTCTGTAAGCTTTTTTTTTTGTATCTGCAAGGGGTACGCTTGGACAGGAGGAAATGAACTGAAATTTAGAGGTAATACAGAAAGATGAACTAGTCAAAAGGAGAGAAACCCTCCCTATTGTCTCTAATTTCATATAAAAAGGTCAAATACTGCAATCTTTACATTCTATTATTTGTAGATTTGTCATCAATGGAGAAAAGGTCAATGAGCCCTACCCTAAAAAGGGAGATGCATTAAATCATTTTTTTAAAAAAAAACTGTCAGCTCTTTAAATGTATATATTTTAGTTCAACTTCATGCCATTACTTGTCAGATTCAATGGTCTGCATTGGGATGTTTCTGCTGAAGATAGATGACCTTTCCTGGGGCTACTTGATGTTTATCTAGTCTCCTCCCTGCCTTCTTCTCTAAACAAAAGCTGCAGGTCAGAACAAGCAGCACCTATGTAAGAATTTCTGCATGCACAACTGGACATTACTGAGATGCAGTGGGCTGCCGGCATCAAATTGCAAGTCTTTGTGGTGGGGAACTCTCACAAAGGTAATTGAACTAGAATCTTTTGTGGGAAAATCTCAGAAAAACCTGATGTCAGCAGAGATCTAGTAGGCATGGATTTGGAAACTGCAGCTGCCCCATACAGTTTAAGGGAAGGGAAACATAATTTCTACATCCACTCTAGGAGATAACAGAATCTGCTTTGTTACTGAACCCATCTCCTTCACTTAGGGGTCATTATAGGCCTACCCTGACCCTTTATTTCTCTGCCACCTGGCTGAGGCAACTGACATTCCAAAGCCATGTTCGTTTTTATCTCCTTGGTGTCTGAATTCTGAAATTGCCTTTAAAACGCCAAGAATGAAAAATAATCCATTTTAGATAGCCTTCAGGGTTACTCTGAGTCTCTGAGGATATTGTATCCTGGAAAGACAGTCAGCTTTTTGGCTGCCATGGTGCTAAGCAACCAACCCACAGCCCAGCAGTTTTGTGGTCAGTGGTTCATGTAACTCTGGCTAAAAGCAGTTAATGTCCTCTTTCTTTTGTTCTGGGAGATGTGAACTGGGAAACTTCTTATCTGAATTTAAAACAGCCCTGCAATTAGTTTTTATCTGCACTGAAGGGCACTTAATCCTCATAAAATATGACAAATCAACTTGAACTTCTCTAATCAGGGAGCAAAGAAAACAGATTCATGGCTGCCGTGTGTTCTTGATGCTGAAAAACTGAGAGTCACTCATAATTGTATCCCATGCTTCTTTTATTTCAGTGGAAGAAGGGATCTTGGGGTATGAGTCAGCCCAGTTGCAACAATCCTACGAAATAACTTAGAGTCTGGACAAAACCAAAGACACCACATTAGGGCATAGCAAAATGGGAGAACCCAATGAGGGGAGAATCATTCCAGGAATATCTGCTGAGCTTCAAGGGGGAACAGAAATTGGAACTCTTTAAGGTGTGGTTGTCAATAGATTTGAGTTGAGGAAATTCAGCATGCTGTTCCAAAGGTGCTTTTTCAAGGGGCAACTGGACTTTCTTGCATTTCTTTGAAGATGTTTCGCTTCTCAATGAGAAGCGAAGCATCTTCAAAGAAAAACCAGAAGGTCCAGCTGCTTTTTGAAAAAGCACCTTTGGGACAATCATGATCTGGATGACTCCATGCTGTTGCACTATAATTATCCAGTCTGCTCTGGCCAGTGTAGCCAGTAGTGATATTGGGAGCTATAGATGAGCAATGCCTGGAATACCATAGATTTTCTACCCAGATGTTAACCACTTTGACTTATGACCACAATTGGGATCAGAATTTCTATTGCTGAGAAAGACTGCAGTGGTGCCAGTTATCATTTATGAAGCCCTATATGTCACAGGGCCAGGCTATTTGCAGGATTGCCTATTTCTCTTATTTCTGCTCACCCACCAGAACTAACAAGGAGATTATGCTCCTCGTGTCTGATTTTATGACCTTTTTTGCCATGGTTGTTAAGTGAATCACTGTTGTTAAGTAGTCATTAAGCACATCTGACTTCCTCCATTGATTATTGTTTATTGGAAGCTGGCTGGGAAGATTGTAAATGGTGATCATGCAATCCCAAGACATCGTAACCATTGTAAATACAGGTCAATTACCAAGCACTGGAATCCTTGCAGCAATAGTTGAAAGTGGGAGAACCAGTTGTAAGTCACTTTTTAATTGCTGTTGTAACTTTGAACGTTGTCGTTCAAGGACTACCAACCTTTATACCAACCTTTCTCTTGAAAGTGATTAATCGGTTTCAGTTTCCATTTTATGAGGGTTTTTTTTCTTTGCCTTCCAAATCATATTTGATGTACGGTACAGGGGGAACCTTTGAAAAGCATTTAACTGGACCAGAATGCAGTGCTGCAGGCAATTCTTGGCATTCCATGTTACGCTCCTGTAACGTTGCTGCTTTGTGAGCTTCATGTGGGCCTCTGAGTGCAATGCAAGATGCCAGTTATCATTTATAAAGCCCTACATGGCACAGAGCCAAGCTATTTGCAGGATTGCCTGTTTCTTGTTATTTCTGCTCACCTACCAGAACTAACAAGGAGATTATGCTCTGGGTTCCTTCCACCAGTGATTGCTGGACCTAGGAATCATGCCTTCTGTCTTACAGAGCCTGCCCTGTGGCATCTCTCTTGAGATCTGAGTGGTCTTGACCCTGTTAGCCTTCTGTAAGGCTTTGAAGACCTGGCTGTTCCCTCAAGAGGTTGAGTGAGCTCTGTTGGTTAATTGGTTTTTGTTGTTATTTTTGGTCAATGGAATGATTTCTGCACCAACATTTGCTATTTGAATGGCTGTTCCTGTTTTTGTTGGGTTTAATCCTTATACTGGTTTCAGAGTCATTGCGATGGGATGGGTAGCTCTATAAATGATATAAAATAAATAAATACTTCTATTTCTCCTGTTTGACTTCTTGCTTTGTAAAATACCATCTTCCCTGATGGGCTTATTTATTTGAGTGAGGTTGTGTACATTTGAATTGATCTTTTAGGGAATGACAGGAAGGAAGTGGTGATATTAGTCTAAGATTAGCAAACCATCTCCAATTGTATGTCCTATGATTATAGCTCTTTTATTATCACTTGCATAGAAATGGATTAGTTTGACTGACATAAATAGAAGGGCATTGTTGGCAATGAACAGGGTTCCTCACATGAAAAGATGTGCCGAAACAAGCTCTTGCTCATTTGATGACAGAAGATAGCGAGCCTTGGCTATCTATGGAGAATTATGATGCTATCTTTTGTTCCCACATAAAGCAAGGTACAGCTCACAAATGTTTGTGCTATAACCTATTGGTTAGCCTTTACTAGGACAAAAGACACTGTGGCTTATATAGCTACCTCCCATTGTTACTTCCATAGATGGAGTGGAGAAAGAAGAGACTTTCTCAACCACTTGAAATTATTAATGATCTGATGTTTTAAAATTAAATTGAGGATGGTATAGGATCATTACCAGCTCTGGAGAAATCCCCTATTATTTAACAAGAGCAGCAAAGACTATTGTGGAGGAAGGGCAGGCTTACTATTGGGATAAATGTGGTTTTTACCACATTTGGCAAATCTTAAAGTATCAAGGCATTCTCAAAGATAATATTCATGGTAAGTCATGAATTTCCATAAACATTTTTAAGTCTTTCCTTCTAAATATTTTTGCATACTTTTTCCTCTCACAATGATAATAGTCTTGCCTCATGTTAATGGTCTTTACATAAATCACATCACATATTTAATTGTAGCCACTCATTGGATTCCCAGCTATGGAATTTGCAAGATTTTCAATAAATTCTGCATTTAAAGGTGGGTTTAATATCTTAGAATTGTAAGCTAATGGCATGTACTCTCTGTTTTTCTTCTGTATTTCAGGGCAAGAACTGTATATTTTAGCATAATTTCATCAAGAGGGTTTTGGAGATCTCCAGAACTTTGTTTTGTGCAGTATTTGCCTTATGTAAAAATGTAGAAGCAAACCCTAAGTACTTCAGATCCACAGGCATGAAATATTCTCTAGGAATTCAATAAATTGTAAAAGCATTTGCTTTACCAAGTGTGCTATCAGGGGAAAAGAAATAGAGAAATTGACTTTCTGCATCCATATTTCTGGAGGCAAAGGCCAGGATGCCTAAAGCAGAAGGGCTGTCAGACAGGGGGATGCAATTGCTGTCCCATTCTGATACAGAGGCTTCCCTTTTTCTACCCATCTGACAACTGCTTAATAGCTTAATAGTCTGGCACTAACTGCAGACATCCACCAATGCACATGTTAGGCTTTTACTTTAAAGGAAGACAGAGCTATAAAGCTGGCTTTTCAATTGAGTGGGGGAGCTAAACTGTGCTTGTTGACATTTTGTCAGGTCTTTTATTTCTGTCACCTGAACTGTGAAATGTACATAGTTGCTGCCTGATCTTAAGAATCCCCAAAAAGTGTTTTATAACAACTGGTTTGTCCCTGTTTAGTTCAGACAGGAAAAAAACTATACAGATCTCTCTCTCTCTCTCCCCCTTTCCTTCTCTCTTAAAAACAAAAAAATAAAATAAAATATGATTGATATATATTAATGAAGTCACAATAATTTTGGCCCATTTTTGGTAGACCGATGTGTAAGCTGCAGATTTCCCCCCCCAAAAAATGATGATGATTTGTTCTTTAGATTATGTATAAGTTATACATAAGTTTAACTGGGTTAAAAATAATGATGGTAGGTTTAGAATTAAATTATAGTATCCACATTGAAAGTAAACTAAACAGGCTTAAAATGTCTAGGAAATTAAGCTATAGTTAATCATCAGCTCTCCTCTTTCCCCCATTCACCTAAGAACCATCTATGTTCAGTAAAGAGGTAAAGGGAAGTTTATAAATAGCTGTGTTCACTGCAGTTTTGCACAGAACTCCTCAACCATTGTACACTGTATTGGTAGAAGGGTAAAGGATAAGAAAATTTTTATACAATTGTTGAAATTGCCCACTGGAATTGGTGTCTCTGATACCTTGATTGAGCTTTCTGCTAATTTGGAAGTACAAAACAATCACATTGTTGATTTAATTTCAATGATGAATATGTTTAATTATGATGATTAAAATAATTAATGCAAGTGGTTATGTGGGTTCTGGGACATACATGGAATTTGTGAAGCTAATCCTACAAATGAAGATACCTGTAAGGAAACATATGTTTTATGCCTTATCTCTCTTTCAGATCTGAAAAATCATTAGCACAGCCTACCCTGTAAAGGCAGCATCTGAATAACTCTATCAATGGGGCTACTCATCAAGCTGAGGTGGAATAGCTGTATTTAGTGGTCAAGAGCTTTTCTCTAACTGTGCTAAAGAACATGTTAGCTGAGTGGTGGGATATTTTAAGAGGTAATGATATGACTCTTATTTTTTTATATATTGTAGAATGATTTTAGGGGGACGAGGAGGAGGAGGAGGAAGAAGAGGAAGAAGAGGAAGAGGAGGAAGAGGAAGAGGAAGAAGAAGAAGAAGAAGAAGAAGAAGAAGAAGAAGAAGAAGAAGAAGAAGAAGAAGAAGAAGAAGAAGAAGAAGAAGAAGAAGAAAATGAGAATTGCAACAGTCAGTACAAAAAGCCATGATTAGGTAGTGTATGGGACGGCTGCTCCATTTCTATATTGACCTGCAGTTTGGAATAATATTTAATCTTGCAAAATCCAAGTGAACAGGGGCTAGCTATATTGTGACATGCAAGCCACTAACTGATTAGATAGCATATACTACAGTTATTTGAAAACCTATTAATTAATTTATGGGGAGGTAAGTAAGAGTCAATGGCTTCAAATCCTAGGAGACCCCAAATACCCAGGAAAAAATCCTACAAAACACAGTACTGAAGACACAATTGCAAATAGCTCCCACAGGAAGGAAAAACGGTGGAAGTCTAAAGAGGCCACCATGAATTCATGTAGAATTCTCTAAAATGTTGAAGAGAAAAAAGAACATGTGTATAAAAAAAATTATGGCAGGTGGTCTTCAGAAAGTGTAGAAACTCTGTCAGAACAATCAAAACTCAGAATGAGCTGGAGCTAGTGAGGGATACCAAAAATGAAATATGTTCTTTTCATATGTTAGGACTAAAAGAAAAGCCCAAGAGTATATAAATCCAATGAGAGGAGAAAATGGTGAATTGACGATGTATGAGAAAGGGAATTTTAACTTCTATTTTGCATTTGTTTTCTCTAAAAAAAAAAAAGAAGTGGAGCTCTACCTGGTCGTTGTTATGTTCCTGGGATGAGCAAAGAGACTTCAACTAATCTTATCAAATTCAAGTCTTCAGGCCAAATAGATTCCATCCTGGGGAACTTGAGTAACCAATAGAGCTCATAGCAAAAGAAAACAAAGGGATCAAGCAGTAGAAGCAGGTTAGTGGCAGATGAAGGAAAAAGGCAGGGCAGATCAGGGTCATTCTAGAGGAAGGCCAGCTTCTAAGGCTAGGACATTCTTAGCATTTGGACCAGAATGTGGCACAGAACTTGGGCAGGCATGGAGGTTCCAACAGGACTTGAGTTGGGGGTTCTATGTGGGGGGTTGCCCAGGAGAGTTTAGACAAGGGAAGGGAGGAACTATTTAGACTTGTACAATCTAAAGTAGAGCATAGACCCAGAAAAGAAGAGTATATGATGCTGACCATCAAGATGATGCTGGCCATCAACCTGCTGACCAGGTTGTGTTCTAACCAGAAGAGATTCAAACTGCCAATAAAGGAGAATATTTGATTCCAACTACATCTGCAACAAGTTCAAACTTGTTGCAATTGGGTGGGATTCAGTTTTTTTAACAACTGGTTCTGTGGGCGTGGCTTAGTTGGTGGGCGTGGCTTGGTGGTCATGTGACTGGGTGGGCATGGCCAACTCGACATCACTCATGTCAAGGGGTGCTTCTCCTCTCCTGGCCTCTCATGACAGTGGGGATGCTGCAACAGTCTAAGTATGAAAAATGGTCTTAAGTCACTTTTTTCAGTGCCATTGTAACTTTGAATGGTCCCTAATGAACTGTTGTAAGTCAAGGATTATCTATACAAAAATACGAAAAGCTTCTTTGCTTGCAAAAAGCTTCCCTAAATACCAATCATTAGATTAAAAATACCTGCGAGCCAGAGTTACAAATCAGGCAAGGTGCCAGAGCACCTTGAGGAATGAAAATAGTTAAAATGCAGTGATAACTATCAAGCAGCCAACTCTTGCTCATAAAGTGAAACCCTTTAGCAAAGAGGTCATTTAAGCTCTCCAGAAAAAGCACACTCAGGAAAAGCAATTCTTAGATCCATTTGCACCACTTAAAGCTGGTCTCATTCACCTAACAAGATATCCTAAGGAAATCATCCAGATTTAAGGAAAGGTCACATGCCCCCCCCCTCGAAAGGCAATAAAAAAATCAGTGCCAAGCTTGCATCCTGCCTCTTGGAAGCATACCCCAAAAGGACAGTGCCAGATAGTACTAAAGCAGTGAGGAAGACCCCCTCCCCATATAGAAAAAGAAACCATGAGGCAGGAAAAAATTAATACAAAGAATAATAAAGAATTACAAGAACAATACAAAGAATTAAATCACAACAGTAGCTGTTGCTTGTTGAAGCTGAATAGTGAAAATTATCCCATCAATAAACACAGGATTAAACTTCACCAAGCACAGAATTAACCTTCACCAAAAATCAGTTTTAGACCAAAACTCAGAAAGAGAATGTAAACTCACATTTGAATGTCAATCTTTCTAGCTAGCCAAGAAGCCTTGCTGAATGTCACTCATCTTGTTTCCCTGTCACTAAAAACTTTGCTTCATTATTCAATTATTTCTTCAAAGTGCTGATTGTCCAGGGAAGTATTCCCTCCCAACAGCAGTGTAAAAATCTTAAAACAACCCTTCCCCTTTAAGAAAGCCTCAGAAGCTCCTGAGACAGGAAGTCTAGGCTGTCTGCCAAAAATGTAATAAGGGTGGAAAAAAACAAAAGGAGATTGCTTCTAACTATTCGTTCTCCGAACTGCTTAGAAAGTTAACAAGGGGCTTTATAGAACCAGATAGAACTGGTAGAATCCCACCCCTGGTTGCAATGCTGGAAGAGAAAATGGGCCCAGAGGTTGAGTGAGCTCACGACATTCCCAGACAGATATGTCTGAGCACATTGAGAGAAGTAAATTTCTGGATATGGCAGAAGAATGTCTCCAGAAAGAACAGGTGAAGGAGTACTACACATAAAGCAAATATCTTTGAGGAGGAGAGCTGGCATCATCTAACTCAGAATGAACAGAACCAGGAGGCAAGCCTTGCTCTGGAACTGCACAACCAATTTCAAGTCGCCCCATAGAGAGCGTCTTATAGACTTTTGGAGAACAATTTAATCCCCAATTCTATGGATAGGAGGAGGAGATTTTTAGATTTCTGTAAAAATGTGGAAGACATTTCTTTTGTGATTGTGACATGTGATTGTGAAGGGAGAATAGTTAGCAGTTTGAAGACAAGACAAGATATCAAGACAAGTATATTATCTCTCAGAAGCCAACTTGTGATGGAGAAGCTGATCCAAATAATGAAACCCACTGACCACTATCCCTTTGTTCTGTTTTCTGTTGGGATGAGAGACATGCCACAAATTCCCTAGTAAGGACTGAAAGATTTTGAGTTGCTTGGCAGAAAGACATAAGGGTTTAGAACACAGTGTTTTGATCATACTGTCAGCGTTCTGAGTAATGCACCCATTGAAATCAGAACTCCAAGGCAGGTAGGTTCCTCAAAAGTACCTGTTTATTGGATGCATCATATTGGCACAGCCAGTGAAAACCCAACTCTGAAAGTTCCCACAGTTTTCACCTAATTAAAAGAATAAAACTTTCCCCCTCCCCAGTGTCATCAGTCACATTGTCCAATTAATATAGCTGGCAGGCTCCTCTCTTCCTTCACCAGCCACCTGTTCTAATAACCTTGGTTTCCACAGGAAACCTTTTTATTTTGACTGTAAGCTGGGCTATCTACTTCCCCCCTCCCCTTTTTTCTCAGGCTTCGTGGCAACTGTGAGGCAGGACAAGATGGCTTCAGCCAGGTTCACTTCAGAGTTGACACATACCTTCAAATGAGATTCATGGCCCTGGAAGGGGATTCTGGTGGCAAATTGTTGGCTCAGGGAATTGTGTCATTGAAAAAACTTTTGATTCCTAGCTCATAGTCTACATTACCTATAGGAAGAATTTTTGATCCTGATAGGTACAGATTAAGCATTAGCCAGCAATGTGCGGAGGTGCCGAAAGAGCTTGTTGAGCTGTATCAACAAATGTATAGTGTCAAAATAATGGGAAATGATAGTTTGCTGTATTCTACATTGATCAGACTGCACTTGGAATATTCTATCCAATTTTGATTGCTATAGTAGAAGAAGAAGCTGAGGAAGGTAAATAATGCATAGAGGTATAAGGAAGATAGCAGGGGAGGGGGCTAAATCCTAGTTAAATGATCAAAAGAATTGGGTATGTTTAACCTAAGGAAGAAAAGCTAAGAAGAGACACGGTAGCAGGTTTCAATACTTGAAGGACTGTTATAAAGAAGATTATGGAAGTTTATTTCCCATGGCTTCTGAGTTTACAAATAACAGATGGGTTCTTTATGGAGGTAGACTCAAATTCAAAATCAGGCTGAGAAGCTGTGGTGGTGCGGTGGTTAGAATGCAGTATGGCAGGTAACTCTGTCTGCAGGCTGGAGTTCGATCCTGATCAGGTTCAAGGTTGATTCTGCTTTCCATCCTTCCGAAGTAAGTAAGATAAGGACTCAGATTGTTGGTGGCAATACACTGACTCTATAAACCATTTAGACAGTGCTATAAAGTACCATGAAGCAGTATATAAGTCTAAGTGCTAGTGTTAGTGATCATAGGAGCAATTAAGCAATAGAACCACCTGCTTCCTGGAATCAGATGCTCCATCACTGAGAGTTTTCAACCAAAGGTTAGACAGCCATTTGTTTGGGATAGTGTTTAGATTCCTGTACTAGACAGACAATTGAATTAGAATACTTACCAGGTCCTTACCATAATGATTCTATGATCACCCAGCATTATATGACACACTCTAGATGTAGGTGCAACTTACACACCCATGTCAGTTCCAATATGAATATATATTAATATATATAAACAATTTGGTTTCAGAAAAAAAACTATCCTGTAATTTGCAACCCTTACACTGCAAAAACATATGGACTACACAACTCGATCAGGGCAAAACAATAGATGCAATCTACATAGACTTCTGTAAAGCCTTTGATTCAGTGGTACACAACAAACTACTCCTAAAACTAAAATCTTATGGTATCTCTGGACACCTGCATAACTGGATAGAAGCATTCCTGTCAAACAGACAACAAATGGTCAAAATTGGGAGTGTCCTATCAAATTCTGTACCTGTCAATAGTGGTGTCCCCCAAGGGAGTGGTTCTAGGACCAACTCTCTCTATACTCTACATAAATGACCTCTGTGATCATATTAAGAGCAACTGTGTCGCTGATGGTGTAAAACTGTTCAATACCACAGACAATACTGCTACCTTTCAAAAAGATCTTGACTATGTATTAGAATGGTCAAATAAATGGCAACTTCAAATCTCAAAAAATAAATGCTCTGTGTTACATATTGGCAAAAAAATCCCCAGAAAATAAAATACAAGCTGAATAGTCAAGACCTTGTTGATGATCCAAGCTCTGTAAAGGACCTTGGAATACTCATCTTTAATGATCTAAGTGCTAGAGCCCACTGTAACTACATGGCCAAAAAGGCATTAAGAGTTGTTAACCTAATCCTACGTAGCTTTTTCTCTGGTAATATCACACTATTAACTAGAGCATACAAAACATTTGCTAGACCAATACTCGAATACAGCTCATCAGTCTGGAACCCACATTATGTTTCTGATATTAGCACAGTTGAGAAAGTCCAGAAATATTTCACAAGAAGAGTTCTCCACTCCTCTACTTATTGTAGAATATCTTATGCCACCAGACTTGAAATTCTAGACTAGAAAACCTTGAATTATGCCGTCTTCAGTCTGATTTAAGTATGGTATATAAAATCATACATTGCAATGACTTACCTGTCAATGAATACTTCAGCTTCAACCATAACAACACAAGAGCATACAACAGATACAAACTCAAGGTTAACAGCACCAAACTTGATTGCAAGAAATACGACTTCAGCCACAGAATGGTCAATGTCTGGAATGCTCTACCTGACTCTGTGGTTTCTTCCCCAAACCCCCAAAATTTTAACCTTAGATTGTCTACTATTGACCTCACCCCTTTCCTAAGAGGTCTGTAGGGGGCGTGCATAAGCACACCAACATCCCTATCATCCATATCCTATTGTTTCTTTTATTTTTCTTATATGTACCCAGTTCATGTATTCATAACTATGTATATACTTATACCTATTACCTTGTAAGCAATTGACAAATCAAATAAATAAATAAAATACATTTTTTTTACTTTGCCAAGCTGTTTTTGAGCCTCTTTTATTTACTGTTTGCTTGTTCCTTTTTGTTCTCATTTGGGAAAGATTACCAATAGTGGCACATCACTCAATGGTAGTGTTCCTTGTCAAATCAATAACTTTTCACCCTTGGGCAGAATTATGAATGTTAAATCTAGTGTTGCATCTTATTTTATGGGCTTCTTCACTACCTGTTCCAGAGCTATTACAGGACATAATAATGTGTTAGGACTATTGTTCTAAAAGTCAAGGTTGTGCTGCCTGAAAATGTAAAAATTATCTTCCCAACACATCTACAAGACATAATTTGATAGAACTTGGATTCCGATGCCAAGATTCATTTATTGATTGATTGATTTGTTTTATTGTTATCTCACAAGTTGTACCAGACATTGTCAAAAAAGTGGGGACCAAGATACACAATTGTAGTTTTCAGAAGAAACCACACATTTACTATCTGACTTCATTTGGCTCTGAGGAAATGAATAAGAGACAGAATATTATAATATAATGTAAAGCCCAAGAGATCTCTGCCAAAACAAGTTTATCATTTCCATGGTTTTATGAAATGGCTGAGAGATCTTTCAGCAGACAGAGCAATAAACTTCCACGGGTTTTTGAAATAGCTTGGTGCCAAGATCAAGTGCAGCTTTGACTCCATTATTCACTGCTGCTGCAAGTGACAGGAAGAAAACAAATGACATTGCTTCTGAATGTGACCAGTCTTCTCATACATTTGGATTCAACAGAAATTTAAACAGTATGAAAACAGTGTGGTGAACTCTTGTCACTGAGCCTACCAAATCCTTAACAGCACTGAAGGGTCATTTGTAATGATAAACAATGTCAATAGGCTATAGATCACTGTCATGGCTTTTTCAATTATCGGGACAAGCAAATCTAAAGAAAAAAAAAGTAATAATATGCTGAATAGGAAATAACCCAATCATTTCTTGGTACCTCAGAGGTGAGGTGTCCCAAAGATTTAATTTCAGAACCTCAGGATGAATGACAATAAAACATTTGACAGATGTTCCTGGAGGTTGAGGACTGGAATATTCCAGAAAACAGCCTATGTGTTTCTAACCCAATTGTCCATGTTGAAGACTCCAGACTGAAGTAGGCCATCTGAGGCAAGATGAAACATAACAGGCATGAAGGATAAAAACCAATTCAGCCTTAAATGGCAAGAATTTAGTTACGCATGGCTTCAGATGCCAGGGATCATGTTTTCCTGGCACACTATGGCTGTATTTGTAATTAGCCACTTTTCTGGAAATCAAAATGAATAACAGTATTGCTGCTGCCTGAGCTGTAACTTCTCTAAGAAATGAAATGTAATGCATTTTGTATTTAACATGCATGTTCTTCAACAAGTATAGCACGGAGGATCAGAGAAACTAACCAGCAAATTTACGCTTATCCTCCTTGTACCAGCCCTCTGTTTTAATGTCCTTTTTGATCCTAATTTACAAATCAGAGAAACAACAGGACATCCCATGACATTTCATCAGAATAGAGCTGGAAGGGGCCTTGAAGATCTTCTAGTCCAACCCCCTGCTCAAGTAGGAGACCCTATATCATTTCAGGCGGATGGCTGTCCAGTGTCTTCTTAAAAACCTCCAGTAATGAAGCTCCCCAATTTCTGAAGGCAAACTGTCCCACTGGTTAATTGTCCTCACTGTTAGGAAGTTTCTCTTTAATTCCAGGTTGCTTCTGTCCTTGATTAGTTTCCATCCATTGTTTCTTGTCCTGCCTACAGTGGCTTTTGTAAATAAGTTGATTTCTTGTCCAGTTTTGAAATACAATGTTGTCTGTGTAATAAAAAAAATTGATGCTTTTTCTGAATCTTATTTTCATGATCTATATTCTATAGATACATAGAAAGTCTGATTTGGGTTGTCTATTTATGAACTAAGCAACAAACTCCACTAAGTCCTGCATTTTTGAGAGGAAGCAAGGATAAAGTTGACTGCATGCCTTATTTATTTATTTGCCAACTATCAAAACATTTTAGCTAGACATTTCTCTCCACAATGGAGCCAGGCTAATAATGTCCATTAAAAAAACAATAGATTGCTCTCAAAACAGCTATTTAAAAAATCTGAGAAATAGGCAAATGAGCACAGCAGCACTAATAGAAACAAAATAATTAAAAATTTAAAACATCAGAAAGCCCAGAAATGACCAATCATAACTGTTGGGAAATAAACCTAGAAAAAATAATGCAAAGTTGTAATTAAAGCATGAAAGACAACACACTGGGCAAATTCCCTTCAGCAAATGTTTTCACAATATGCATAGAACTCAGGGTCCAGATTGAATGGTTTACACAAATACTTTAGGTCCATCTCCAACAGGTCACTTAGGGCAGAAAATCATTCAGCGGAGAATTTTGTTTGTTGTGTCTTTGTTCTACCTTCTCCACACCTAGGCTTGTATACACAAAAAGCTCAGAATAAAAAAAGAGCACATGGATTTTCCTGATGGTTCGGGAGCTATTTGAAAGCAAAACAAAACAAGAGTTCCATTCATCACCTTCACTACAAGGTGCTACAAACAACCTCTTTCTCATTTTATATAACTTGTCCTACACCTTAACCCAAAACAGTCAGGAAATTGTAGTTTCCATTGCATTTATGGAAAAACTCCAGTTGCCTTTTCAATGTGGTCCTAAAATGACTTGGGAAGTTGTTGAGTTACATCTTCTGTTTCTGGATATTTTGTCATGCTGTCATACAAGGAGAAAAATGTGTTTCAGAAATTGTCCTGTAATAACATTTAGTGGCTGACACTGTGGCTACCCAACAAGAAGTTGAGTTCCTTTCCCATACACTGAAAATCCTTCCCTCACTGGAACAGCCATTCCTAACACAACATCCCAAGCACAACTGAGTTGCTAATGGTGAAAAATTAGCCAGCAGTCTGAGGTCAGGTCCCCCTGGATGGATATCAACATTACGCAGATCTTTTCAGCTGGCATAAATTAGAATTGTTTCAGATGGAAGGAACCACAAGCTGGCTGTAATGTCAATGTTTTTAAAGACTCAAATCTGACCCAGTGTAACCTCAAGATTTTATCTTTCCTGCTGTTCTTCACATTCTGTCACCAAGAACAAGCTTATTTGACTATGCATTAGGGCTAACTTCATTCCATCAAGATCTTATCACTTGTTACCTCCTTGATGACCCTGGATAGCCTTACTTAAAATATTGATACCTCACTTTTATTATTTTTTATTATTATTTTTATATTGATACCCCACTTTTATTATTTTTATTAACAACTCAAGGCCTGGACATATCTTCTCCTTCTCCTCCCCTCACAACAATAACCTTGTGAGGTGAGTTGGGCTACAAGAAAGTAGTTGGCCTCAATGGTTTTCATGGCTAAAACGGGATTAGAATTTGCAGTCTCTGTCTCTAGCCTTGTGTTTTAACTACTAGACCAAGCTGGCATTTAAAGTAGCATTCCTCCAAATTCAGACATGATGGGGCTGCAACTTCTGAATTTTTTGGCACCTTGAAAACAGCCATTTGTGGAATCTCGCTGGAATGAAGTTGGCCCTAAAGCAGATTTGAACCAACATGTTTTGGGTGAAAAATGTGAAACACAGCAGTCTAGGGGCTGGAGGCTATCAGATTAAAGAAAGCTAATTTGAATTATGTTCTCTTTCTATTGACTTTAATTAATTGGGCACCTCTACCCCCCATTCATTGTTTATTGCATTATTGAACCAAGATAACTCATATGGTTACCTTCCAGGTAACTTCTGACTTCAATGCCCCGAAACCCTAGGTTGTATGGAACAAGGGAAGATGGGAGAGCCCTATTCTTCTTTCTTGCCCCAATTGGCTGGCAGCAAGGCCTAATAGGCAACAGGAACAGAGGCTGAAATTTGAAATATCTTAACAGTGAAGAAGGATGAGGGAATGACTCACATGCCTGCTGGTGAGACAGGGCTGGTTGGGAGCCACCAACAGTCAATTGATGAACTCTCTTCCTAAAGCAGGGGTGGGGTGGGGTGGGGGTTGGGGAATGGCGGGATGGGGAGTGCGGAGTGCAATTTTCCTCAGAGTCCATGGCTCTTTTTGTTCCCCCTCCCCTTAGCAAAGTGACAGACAATTCCATGAGTCAGCCAAGGAGGAGGAAGAATGAGTTGTCATCTTCCTACAAGTAAAGTCAATGGGGAAACCAGCAGGAAACCAGCAGAAGTTGCTCCCTCTCCCACTGCTTTTTTCCTCACCCATGGTTGTTTTACTTCTCAGCTTAATTAAGGAAATAGTGACTTATGAAAGGGTGATCAAACAGGGCACGGGTTGTCTAGTTAGTTAAAAGATCTCATTTCAAAAGTATGGTTGTGGATCACAGTACCTTTTAATGTGCACATTCCTATTTCATGTCTACTCAGCCTACAGTCTACAAACACTTCATTACAAATACTCATAGTTTCTACAACATGCCCCCCCCCCCCCACTTTCCCAATCCCAAGTATTCTTGGGGGCTGTTCACATTATTTATATATGCAAAATCTGTCCCATTATTTGCTTAAGTACAGCAATGTAAGTGTTTAGACTGGCAAATTACCCACCAATTGAAATATCCCACAGAAGCCCATCTTTCCTCCCTCTGAAGTAATGTAAATGAGGCCTGATTGTAAACATCTCATGCCTAAATTATACCTTAGAGAATCAACCTAATGCAATTTTCCTTGTCTGAATGATTTCAGTAAAAGCCAGATAGACAAATGAGTGTAATTGACCTGACTTCTTTCTGTCTCTAGCAATTTGGAAGTTTGGGTCAGGGATTGAATGCAAATATGCATCCTTGCCTCATCGCAGCTTTACAAGAAACACAGAGAACTAATATGTAGGCAGACCTGTCAATCCGAATTTCCTGTCTTCTTTTCAATGTCATCTTTATATTAACTCACTCAGCATCAAGGCTTTGTTATTTCAAAAGGTTTTCTGCTGTACAAGAATTCTGAGCACCAGAAATGAGACCCAGTGGCAGAAAAGCACCTAATTCATCACTTATGTTCAGTTTAGGCTGAAGATACATAACTTTTTCAGACACATTCAACTCACCTGCATACCTAGCGGTTTCAAGGAGGAGGAACATTTTATTTTCATGTACTTCAATGTTATTATCAAGCCTTTCAAGGCCAAGGTCTCCTCAGAGAGGTCCACATTTAAAAGCATTAAAAAACATTCAGAATTTTGAAAATATGACTATGGCCAAGTGTGGCTGACTGGTTTGGGGCTTACTGTGGCATGTGTGTGAACCAGCTACTAATGGCTTGTAAACTACGCACTATAGCTTAGAGAGTTTTGCAACTCTAGCCATGATGTATTCAATAAACCATGGGTAGAGGAGCCATAGCTTGGCATAATATTAATACACTTAATTTAGAAATATAAGTTTCTTGATTTAAAATACGTACACTTTTCAGTTAAAGCAAGGTAGGCTAGCCAATTCCTTGCTGTAGCCAGAAAAGAGTATGGTGGGAATTGGCTCTTTTTCTTGTCCCCCTTCAAGTTTCCTGGGAACTTTTTTTCCCTTCTCTAGCCCTGCAGTCTTATCGAAAAGATGCCAACACCATGATTTTGCATTTTTCCTGGCTAAGTATGTCATTCATTTAACATTGCTCATTCAGAAACTCTCTTTGTTCTTTGTTGGCTTCTAACCACTAGAATGTTAAACTGCTGTTTAATTTTCCCCTTGTAGCCACTTACAGTAAAGGAAAAGTATATTATGTTTAGAAAGAGCCTTCTGGTTTAATGTCAGCCCTCAGAACTCCTAGGCAGTTGGTGTGAGACCCCTCTAAAACCACCAGGGCCAGGAAGTTCCCAATGTTTAATTTTACATGTTTATTTAGATACTTATTTAGGACATTTTCACATGGCTGTTCCATTTTTCAATATTCAAAACAGCTTATGTCAATTCAACTAAGCTAAAGAGCACAAGGACCCCTCATTTCAACCCTGAACTACAAATATTCTCCTTTATGTTATGTTAATTCCTACAAATAAGCAAGTCAATAAAATCCATTAACTAAGCAACAACAAACACTAGTCATCAAATTTCCCAGATGAAGGTATTTTTTAAAAAAATTATATTTATTAAACATTTCCATATAATAACAAACCAAAGATACCAAAGGGGGAGGGGGGGAGAAAGGGGATAAACCCAGAATGGTGCAAGAAAGTAAAAATGAAATCAAAATTAAGAAATATCTAAATGATTTTCAGCCTTCTTTTCAGCTGAGAATTACATTATTATTGTCTCTTTCCTCTTAAGAATTTAATTCACCCCTTCATTTAGTCCTCATTATTCTTAATCTTTAAATCCAAAAATCATCACTTCATTTTTTTTCTTTTTTTTTCAACAAAAAGGGCTTTTAATCTTACAAAGTAGTTTCTGTTGTTTGTTCTCTGTTCAAACAAATCAGTTTCACCATTTTTGCAAATTCTGACATTTTCACAATCCAGATGAAAGTATTCCAAAGATAGGGTGCTACAGTTAGAGTGGCTTAAAAATGCATCAACCAAAAAAATATTTGGATTTGTCATATGTATTTCTTAAAATATGCATTGTATATATCAAACTGCAAATTTTGGAAATAATAATGATTATTTAAATAGTTCTCCATGCTATTTGCTATGTATATAAATAATTTGCAAAGTTGCTCATCTCCCATGACTCTGTGCAGAGTATAAAGGTTAAAACATAAAAACAATAACAAAAGGATGGACCCCATCAGTTAAGGAATTTTATCTGAGGGGACCCAGGAGAAGAGCCTTTTTCTCTGCAGAAAGAGAGATGCTGAGGGATCTCCTGCTAAATGTTGGGTACCCTTCCTCAGGAAGGATCCTTATAGGTTGGGTTCACAATTCTCTTGATGATCTCTGTCATAAGGTAAAGGTAAAGGTAAAAATTCCTCTCACACATATGTGCTAGTCATTTCTGTCTCTAGGGGGCGCTGCTTTGCATTACAAAGCCGAAGAGCCAGCGCTGTCCAAAGATGTCTCCATGGACATGTGGTTGGCATTAATAAACACCAAAGGCTCATGGAACGCTGTTACCTTCCCACCAAAGTGGTGCCTATTTTTCTACTTGCATTTTTACATGCTTTCGAACTGCTAGGTTGGCAGAAGCTGGGACAAGTAATGGGAGTTCACTCAGTTATGTGGTGCTAGGGATTCGAATCACTGAACTGCTGACGGTTCTGATCGACAAGTTCAGTGTCTTAGCCACTGAGCCACCGCATCCCTTTCATAAGGACTCAATCTTAAATCAGATTTCGAATGACAACACTCTAAACAATTCATCTGAACCCTAGTAAGACTGATTGGCTTTGATTTCTTAGAGTTTCAAGGTCCAGGATTTAATTACCTTTAGTTCCAGATGTGGTTACACTGTCCCAGACAGACCTGGTGTGCAACTTGTGAATTCTCCTAGATTCGCAATTCCCGCTCAAAGATCAGGTAGCAGTCATGGCTAGGAGAGTCTTTGCGTAACTTCATGTTGTGTGCTAGTTGCGCTCTTTTCTGGATTAGGAGTCTGCTACCGCTGGTGCAGAATGCAGTCACATGGACTGTTCTTGAAACACCAAAGATGCCCCATGTTACACTGTTGCTTTGTGAGTTGCACTCATTGCCTGTTTGCTCCAGGGTCTTCTCTTCCATCACATTCCATCTTATGCTAAACAATAATTGATTGTAAGCTGCCTGCAGTTGCTTCTAGGCAAGATAAGTGGCATATAAGTTTAACAGATAGATAGATAGATAGATAGATAGATAGATAGATAGATAGATAGATAGATAGATAGATAGATAGACAGACAGACAGACAGACAGACAGACAGACAGACAGACAGACAGACAGACAGACAGACAGACACATCGATCATCCTCTATAACAGAGGTATTCAAACTTGACAGCTTTAAGACTTGTGGACTTCAACTCCCAGAATTCCTCCTCCAGTCATGTTAGCTCAGGAATTCTGGGAGTTGAAGTCCACAAGTCTTAAACTTACCAAGTTTGAAGACCCTTGCCCTACAAAATAGGGTATATAAACACCTTAGTTACAACTGAAAAGCTTGCTCTCAGTCATTATTCACATAATTTGCCCAGGAACAAACTTTGGGTGGAAAAACAATACTTTACAGTCTACCCCATCCACGACCTGAGTTCAGATGATCTGCAAGGTCTTGATATATAGTGGTTTGGTGTGCTATGTGGCCGCAGCAAGTGAATGAGCAGATAGTTCCTCCAATACTCACTGTAGTTGCGAGAAATTAGGGTCAATGGATCTGCTGGTACCACTTTGTCTAACCTGCTGGCTCTAATGGAAACTTGGAATTAATTTTCTTTTATGGGTCTTGGATAATTGCAATGGTAGCGTACTTTATCAAACAGCCAAATTGGTTAGATTGTTTTGTTCAAAAGTTATCATTCTATTCCATTCTTCTCTTTGTGTCACTTCATTTTTCTAAAGATATTTACCTCTTTCTGCATATATGTTATCAAATTTATCTTCTCTTCTTTTATTAGCCTGCACGCTGAATCAAAAAATGCATTAGAAGAAAAAAAAATGCAATAATGAACTGGGTGTTGACCTCCAAGGTCCCTTCCAACTGTAATTCTGATTTCTATTCTGAAACAGGAAGATTTTGCCATTATTTCCTCAGTTTTTATTCTTTATCCCAATGTTTAAACTTTCTGCAACAGAACAATTCTTAAGCAACACTATTAAAGTCATCCTTCCCATTTCTTTCTTTTTGCTTTTGTTTCTCACTCCCATCTGGATACCCAGACTTATTCTTCTCCACTCCTTGCCTTTTGGATATAAAAACTGCTGAGTTCTCCAGAATGCAAAGTTGTTTTTTTTTTCAAAAAAAGATCAAAAATTAAGCTACACTAAATATACAAAGTCACTTCCGACTTTAAGCCGAAGAGGAAGCCTTGAAAATATGTGAAAGTCAAAGGCTTCCCAACTGAAAGGAAAGTGGGTGGATGGGCCCAAAAGAACGGAAGGGTTAGCCGCCATCTGCATCCTTCGTCTACTGAGTCTTGAACACCGATCACCTTCTTCTGTCCATTTAACCTCCCTCAAGTCTCTACTGCAAACAAGAATTGTGAACTTTTAACTTCCATGTCTATCTTTCATACGTGCACATTCTTTTTTGGAATAAGCAATATTCTGAAAATGGAGAAAGAAAGAAAATTAAAGGCATAAAATAAGAAAAGGGAAGTAAAGATAAGTATTCATTATACTTTTACTAATTCATTATACTGTACTTTTTAAAACTCACAGATCATTTTTGCCATCTGCACTACTTAACTCTTGTCCTTTTATTCTCTTTTGAGGACCTCAGCAATGCTATTCAAAGAATGACTTTCTTGGTTTTCCCCTTCTTTAATATTTATTTATTTGTATCCTGCCTTTATTATTTTTACAAATAACTCAAACCAACAAGCATTCTCAACATACTTTCCTCCTCCTATTTCTCTCACAACATCAACTCCATGAGATGGGTTCAACTGAGAAAAAAGTGACTGGCCCAGTCCTTATTCTTCTCTCTTTATGACCAAACCACCACAATATACTTGTTTCAAATTGGTCACCCACTTTCTTGTGGAATCCATATTTATTTTTTACCCATTTATTCTTGACCCTATTTCATTTTATGTCACCACACACCTTAATTATTCCATTTCCACTGGATTCATTGTAGATTTCTCCTGATACATTCAACTAATCATATAATACAATGAGCAGAAACGTATTCTTACTGTAGGTACAACAATTTTTATTATTTCAACTGACATTCATTTATTCCTCCTCATAGACTGTTCATTACTTTTTTTAATCAGCATTTGCACATCTCAACATTTATTTTTTTCCAATCTTTAATATTCTACCAAGCTACACAAAATCATCTATTTCCTATAGATTATTGTTATATACATAGGACTTATTAAATGTATATGACTCTGGTGGGTTTACAAATTGCTAAAACATTTAAAAACAAGTTAAAATACAAGAAAGATGGCAAAGAAAACACACCCATTTGTGAAAAGGAGAAAAGAGTGTCCTTATCAAGGCCTGGGCAAAGAGCCACATTTTAGGGTCCTTTGAAATGCAATTATGGTGGGACCCATTCAAATCTCAGGGGGAACCTCATTCCTAAGGCAGATGCTGCTACAGAGAAGGCACACCAGGGAGCAGGAACCAGACAGTTGGCATTGTTTAATGGATGGAACTCAGAGTGTGCCAATCCCAACAGATTGGATTGGCAGAAATTGTGGGAGACTGGTGGTCCCTCGTGTAACCAAGCCATATGCCATGTAGGGTTTTATAGATAGCAATGAGCATCCTGAATCTCACCCAAAAGCAAATTGGCTACCAGTGCAGCTCATGAGGCAGAGGTGTTACGTGAGCATATTGAGGGATAACCATAATTGCCCATTCTGCTTCTAGACCTGCTAAAGCTTCTGTGTATCCTTCAAGGTCAGTCCCATGATGATCACATAGCAGTAGTCCCACATCAAATGACCAGGGCATGAGTGATTATCTAGACTCCTCCCTCACACAATCTAGGAAATGGTAAGTGGTGCACTATCCTCACTCATACCATTGCAGCCACCATCTTGACATTTTTATTACAATCTGTGGACATCACTGATTTAAATGGGGACATCCTTATAGACATCCCTGATCCTGGACAACTTCTTTGTAAGATAAAGTCTCCAATCCAGAAATTATCATGCAAACCTACATACATTCTACTCCTAGGAGGTATGCAATGCATACATAAAACTTTCAGTGTCTCAAAAAGTGCGAATCAGGTATTAATCCATTTTGAAATGACATTTATAAAACAGTAGCATGGTAATATTTGTGTATGGCAGTAATCAAGGATTAAACACCAGTAGAAAACTGGCCATTTGAGCGGCCTGTCTCCATGTGTTAGAATAAAAATAGGGAAGGCAGACATTCAGAAAAAACTCAAGACAAGAACTGAAACATCTACTTCACAGCATACCTGCAGTTGATGGGAACTGTAGTCCAATATCTTCAAAGGCACCATTTTACAGAAGGACTGGAGTATGTGGGATTGTATTACCTAAGTGTAATTGGATTATGTCTATCTTTTCTTATATCCATAATACATTCCACTGAACTTAACTCTATTAATTTTGAAGGATAAGTTTATTTTGTACTGTGTTTGGTTTAGAAAGCATAGAATATTTTGGTCAGATCAAAATCAGTTTCTGACAAGATGGATAAGCTCAGGAAACAGGAAGCCCAGTATAATTTCACATCCTGTTTCTCTTCCCTCCTCGCCAGTTTCAGATAAGGGAGCAGTTGGTCATAGCCCAGACATGAGAACATAAAATGAGTTGCTTTTCCTATCCCATTTCTGCTTTATTCTTTGGGGAGAGCAAGTCCGTTTTGCAAAGATGGAAATAGTCTGACTGTAGCCACTTCCCTAAAGAACCTTTGTTCTTTTTACGGACACATATATAGATATAATTCATAGGACTCTTATGAACAATACTGTACAATACTGAAAAGAGCAAAGGAAGGATTGAAAGAAGTGAGCCCCAAAGATACTGGGAAAACAAGAGCTAAGGATAGCAATGAACAAATAGCTTTACAGTTCCTTAGCCCCCAGAAGATATTCCTTGGATAAAATGAAAGGTGGTGGCTCCTAAGACTGAAGTTTTTTCTCTGCTGAGAAGAATGCCTTGGGAGTCTAGCCTTACATGGGTAATTTTTCTGCCAGGGTGTATCATCAATTGCTGTCAGTTCAATAATGGGATGGGATGGGACGCAAAAGAAGGATGTACAATAGTACAACTTGTAATCTCTACTCTTGAATCCCTATGCTAGCTGTAAATGCTGTAGATATACCATAATAGAAAAGATGTAATCTACTTCACTAAATCATAAACTACAGATGGGTAAGTTAAGCTCAGATATAAAATGAATTAATTTTTATGTGCTTGGAGACAAATATACAGAAAAAGGTATTTTAGACTTATAATTATCCTTGCCTCATAGAATGTAGAGGGGAGAGCCTGAATTTAATAGCAAAACAGAGGAAGAGTGCTGAACTATCCCACCAATGATACTGGAACTCAGTTGAGGAGAAGAACATCAGGGAATGAGGGGAGGGAGCTTATTATCATTAAAATTGGACCTCTGTCCTTTCTTCACACTTGTACTGTACATGGCATTATTATAAGGCAATAAGAGCTGCCGTAGTTTTAGTTTGACTAACAATGACATTTCCTTGCAAATCCTGCTTGCAAATCGTTGGTGGGGCTGGTGCATCATTTTTAATTTTCCTAGTTATCCATCTTTGGTTGAATTAATACTGGGTCATTAAAGTTGCAGTCAGTTCAATTAAAAATATTTGTATTAGGTCTATCAATTGATTCAAAAGTGAACGCCTATTTGAGCCTCCATCCATGACGTGAACAATGAGCGTACTTTAAAAGTAATCAACCAGCCTCTTTCTCACTTCAGGAGTCTTTATCACTTCTTTGAGAGATGATCTTTGAAGATTTCCAATGAAGGAGACCTCTCTATTTCATGTGCCAATCTGTTCCACTGGTTGCCAGCTCAGTACTTCTGTTTCCTAGCCTGAAGTATCAACTTGGAGACCAGATCCCTTTTGCTTATACTGCTGCCAAGACAAATCTTCCCTACCTTATATGTATGCCTTACGTTTTAATTTCCAATTGCAAAACATTTATCTGATTTAATTTGATCCAATTTATTTCATCCTTGTGATCAAGCGTGCCTAGTACTTTTTAAATTTCTCTTCCTTCCCAAGTATAGGCCACTTTTCCCAGTTTTGCCTCACTTGCAAACTTTGTAAGTATATCTTAAACACCCTCATACAAAACATTGATGAAAACATTGAACACCTCAAGATTCAAGGCACTTCACTCAATACTTTCCTCTAAGAATCCCCATTCATTCAATGCTCCTCTTTAAGCTGAAGTAGAGTGATTAATGAATACACTTGGGATGCAGCCATATAGTTAACTGTGAACCTATCTAGCAGTGAAACTTTTACTTCATACCACTTTTAAGGAGAATATCACAAGGCACTCTGCTGAAAGTTGTCTTGTGGTCCAGTTGCTCCATGTCTATATCATTCCACTTTTCTAGTAAGCTAGTAACTCTATCGAAGGTTAGACTAGCCCAGCACAATCTTGTTTGTGACAAAATTTTGCTTGCTCATATTGAATGTAGAATGCTAATCCAGGTCTTCACAAACATGATTCTTGATAGTCTGTTTGAAGACCTTGTCCAGTAGTCCCAAAGGTGCTTTTTCAAGAGATAACTGGACTTTCTGAAAACCTCCTGTGAAAAACCTGTCAAGCTAATCAATTATGATTTATTAGCAAACCTTGCTTAAGGAAACTATCTTTTAATAAAATTTTAGGCCCTGCTTGGGATGCAGTCTCCTGCCTGTATATAGATGTGTGGAAAGTTCTAATGGCCAGCCTGGTCAGAATGTATGAATAGAGGAAAGGGGGCAAGGAATCTTCTACAATGGCACCTTTATATTGAATTTTCCTCCCAAGAAATCTGGCCTGCCAGGCAGAGCCCAAATGCTGTCAACTGTCCCATTGCAGCAAAAGAAACTCCTGGGACATTATTTTACCAATAGTATAACTTATAGGTACAGAATAAGTGAAGCTAGCTCTGAGGTTTTCATGTGAAAAACAGCACAGTAAATTTCCCCTTTTCCCCATTTGGGCCACCAATCGTCCATTGTCCACCAATCCAATACACACTTTTTATTTTGGAAAAACAGTCTGTGCCTTCAGAAGGTTCCCATTGCATGGCTTTGAAATATCAGGATCTTCTCAGGCTGCAAATGTTCACATAGATTCCTTACCTCCCTCCCAGCTCCCAATACATTCCAAAAAGCATTCTCCTTCCCCCTCCCTTCATTTCTGTTGTCAGGTTGTGAGTAGAGGTGCGTTACAAGTCAGCCTTAACTAATGATTTCAAAAAGCTCCGTTTCCATGGGGTCCTTGGTGCTTTCTGAGCTTGGTTGCTTTCTTGAAGATGTTTCATAACTCATCAGTGCTTGATGATGTTACTTAGTTAGGTAACAAAACATCTGCAAACAAAAAACCAATCTCAGAGAGCACCAAAGACTCCCCAGTTCAACCCTGAGCTACATATATTAGCTCTATTAGCTCTATTTTTACAAGTCATTTAAGAGGCGACAGCTAGGTGTAGAATTTATTTATTTATTTGATTTCTACAGCTGCCCATCTCAACAAGTGAGGGATTCGTTGAATCTTTGTTGATCAATGAGCCAGCGAGTTGCCTGGAATTTGTTCCTTTGATTTTGTTTTGCTTCCTAGCCTTGTCAATGCCAACCCATGCTGCAGTTTAAATGAGATGCTTTTTAGTGTTAGTTATTCTTGCCTGTTATGCTGTCAGCTGCCTAGAGGGTTCAAGGGAGCCATGTTTGGCAGAAGGTAAATGTCTTAAAATATAGGAATAAATAAACATTTCACGTGGAAATTTATATTTGGGTAGTGATTAAAACCATGCATTAGAAAGCCATTAAAGTTTCTGTGGACAGGTTTTAAAATGCCAAATAATTTTTACTTGGTTGTATTTCAGAGTGAGGCTGGACAAGGCCAAGTAAGCTTTGAGTGCTAATTATTGGTGGGTCAGGAAATGAACCAGCTGCCATAAGCATGTCTATCAACTGGAACATTCTTCCACCTTTGAAGCTTGTGGTGAGATAGGGCTTTGCCTGCGTGTTTTTAAGAAAGATTTTTCTCTAGTGAATCTAAATCTTTGCCAAAGTGCCTCTGAAACCTGGGATGGTATGCATCTTTTCTGGAACCAGATTAAGCTTGGAAGGAGGAGACAATAGTATTGCAGCAATCCTCTAAATTTCATGGGCATAGAAAAGACTTATATTTTGGCAGGAATGTTACTTCCTAAGGTGATGATTTTCACTGAGCCAACCTTTTCTTTTAAATTTTTTAAACTATTTGACTTGGACATTGCCCAACTCCAATTGACTCTGGGTAGCTTGCAGAATAAACACAAGCAATGTACAATTCCCCCTATCCCCACAAAAGAATAAAATGATGAATCCAGTCAACAGTAATTTATATGCATGCTGGAAGTGACCCCAATCAGCCTAACCTTAAGCCTAGAGGTGCCACAACACAGAGAGTATGCTTCTGGATAGATGGCACTACTTGATCTGTGCCATTTCAGATCAAACTGGCTAAGTTGATACCATGGGAGATAGGCAGTCCTTCAAGTCACCAAGGATGGTATCAGGGGTGGGATTCAACCGGTGTTACTACCAGTTCAGTGAGAGTGCATTTTGCCACGCAAAGCAGCTGAGGTTGAAAAAGCAGGAAACAAAAGACAGCTAAGAGCCCGGATGGGTGGGTGGGCCAAACAGATGACCAAAAGGTCGTTGCAGCAAACCGGTTCAGTGTCTGCTGCTCTTCAGAATTACCAATTCTATAGAACTGGGCCGAACTGGTAGCTTCCCACCCCTGGACGGTAGGCATGTTGGTGCACTTTTACATGCCCTTTACAGACTTCTTAGGAATGGGGTAGGGTCAACAGTAGACATACTAAGTGGAGGGTAATGGATTGGTTAATAATTGATTCCATGACTTTGCAGGTGACACAGCATAAGGAGATTGGTCTGCAATTTTCAACAAGGCTGGGGTCTCCCTTTTTGAAGATGGGGATGAATGTGGCTATTGACCACAGGTTGGGGCAAGGAGTTGGTCCTGAAAGATTTTTTAAAGATTATGTTGAGAGGTTGTGCTATGGCAGTTGGTAGTCTTTTTAGGAAATAGGTACATAGTCCATCAGGTCCAATAGATAGAGATGGTTTTAAATTGTGTAGTGCTTACAATTATATTGATAATTAGTGCAGCTCTTAAAGCAGGGGTGTTATGTATCACATGGTTGATTCCAACTTTCCAGTTTAGCTGACAGTCCTAGAATTCTCAAGCAGTCCACCACCTTAATACTGAATAGAACAGGCCCTGCTTAGTTTCCAACGGTCAGCCAGGTATGTCATTTTCTTAGGGTCTAACCATCTTAGGATCTAACCAATACGAGGATATCAAATCTACAAGAAAGACCCAGTTAAGAAACAGTCACTTTCCTGAGATTGTAAGGCATACAATTGAGAAAATTTTTCTTGGATGGGTTCCAGGCCACAGAATAGTCTATTCTGGAAGCTCCATTCAGCTCCATTTTGTTGTGTTTCTATGGAAGGAGTAAAGAAGAAATTACCATTCATTTTTTATTAGCTGATGGCTGTTTCTCTGACCAGATTTTAACTGTTTAAAATTGTACAAAGTTGCTTATTCTGTGTTATGTGAATTGCCCTATAGACAGAAAGATTAGATGACATTATGATGACAGTGATAATGATGATGCTTGCTTGAACAGACAGCCAGATATTTAGCCTGGATTTGACATTTTTATCCACCTACTGAGTCCTTCCCAAAGGATCCAGAATAGGCAGGTGTTGATGTTTGATGATGTGAAAGATACTGCTGCAGGATATAAACGGTTCCAAACAAAAATGCCTTTTGCAATTGACTGGTGGTGACTTCGCCAAAGCTGATAGTGTTATCTTGTCAATGACAATGGTGCAAATAACAGATCATTATATCTTTGTTTTCAGTCTTTGCATAGTTGCCTGGGTAAATATTTTTTCTTCCAATATTGTTATCCTACATTATAGAGCTTATATTAGTAATGTTATAACTAAAGAGGAAAGTGAAGAGGAGAAGGATTTGGGTTATTGCTACGGTAGCATCAGTTATTTGGTTCTGCAAACTTTTTCTGGTCTTTGATCCAACAGTGACGTTTCAAAACTTTGACAGAAATCTGAATCTTCCCAAGGGTATCATTACAGGAGTTCCAGGGTGCCTGCAGAATCAAGAATAATCAGGGTTTTTTTTCCCCAGAAAGGTTGAAGGGGTACTACTGACCACACCAGACATCTCATTTTCTCAGGCAATCAGGCCTGCTAATCAGAGTCAAGAAGAGTGTCTGATTTTCTTTCTTGATTTAAAGACTCAGAAATGAATAATCCTATCTCATACTGTGCTTATTTTTTTTTAACCCTAGCCATATTGGTAGCTTCTTCTGATGCATTCCCCCACCCCTCTTTCTGAATACGCCTGCTTTCAGTGTGACCCGTTTTCAAGCAGGATTTCAGCCTTAAAGAGACAGGGACCCAGTTTTTGTTAGAGTTCAACCATCAGTCAGATTACTTGGCAATGTGTCAGGGTCTGGGGCTGATAACATCCAGTTCTTCTAGAATTAGGATATGACTCAGAGCCATGGGATTTCCTATGAGAATAAGAACTACGGAACAACTGAATTTCATTTGCTTAAGGCAAACTGTTACAGATGCTTTTGATGTTAAAAGTATCAGAATTCAGTTTGGTTAACAATAAAGTCAGAGTAGCTACTTTAAGGCATTAGATCAAGTCTTTTTGAATGTAGCTTGCCTCCTAGTGATGTCACAGGGACATCAGTGAGTTTTCTTGGCAACAATATGAAAAATGTTGGCCATTTTCTTTCTCTGTTTTTAATTTCACAGTTTAGTCTACCACACTGAAATTCCCTAGAAGAATCCCATCCAAGGACTATTCAGGACCAATCTGGTTCTACTTCCCAGCCCAGATCACACCAGCCTTGTGATATACAACAGCCAGTTAGGTCTAGTGCACAGGTGTCAAACTTGCAGTGTCACGTTGCCATCACATGATGTTTCATTATGTTTTTTCCCACACGGAGCTGGAATAGCCCGCAGGCCACCAGTTTGACACCTCTGGTTTAGTGGTTAAAGCATCAGGCTAGAAATCAGATGTTTATGAGTTCTAGTCCTGCTGAGGCATGAAAACCAGCTGAGTGACTTTGGGTCAGTTACTCTTTCTCAGCCTAATTCATCCCACAGGGGGGTTATTGTATGGAAAATAGGAAACAGAAGGAGTAACATATATGCGTACCACCTTGAATTATTTACAAAGTAATAAAAGCAAGATTAAAATCTAGTACATATATAAAAAGTACAGGTTCCCCTCGCACATACATGCTAGTCATTTCCGACTCTAGGGGATGGTTTTCATCTCTGTTACAAAGCCGAAGAGCCAGCACTGTCCAAAGACATCTCTGTCAGAGATGGCATTCAGTAGGTTCTGACCAGTTCTGGAGAACCAGTAGCAGAAATTTTGAGTAGTTTGGAGAACTGGCAAATGCCACCTCTGACTGGAGATTTTACAGTATCCTTCCCCTGCTATGCGCACCAAGCCATGCCCACAGAACAGGTAGTAAAAAAATTTGAATGCTGCCACTGATCTCTGTGGTCATGTGACCGGCATGACTAAATGGTGAAGGCGCACAGAACCTGTTATCTTCCCACCAAAATGGTCCCTATTTTTCTACTTCCATTTTTATATGCTTTCAAGCTGCTAGGTTGGCAGAAGCTGGGACAAGTAAAGGGAGCTCACTCCGTTATGTGGTGTTAGGGATTCGAACTGCTGAATTGCCGATTTTTCTGATCGAAAAGCTCAGCGTCTTAGCCACTGAGCCACTGCGTCCCTATACATATATACATGTATACCAATAAGGCAATATCAGTGACAATTAGCTTTTAATAGCAATTAATAGCAGCAGCAACCTCCCCCACAAAAAAACAAATAAATAATTAAATAAAGGGTACAGTACCTTTTTTTAAGAATTGCAAGCAGGTGCTATGTATGCTTTGGATCTGAAGCACTTTTGTACTTCCCAATTCAAAATACCACATAATGCTAATACTAAGGAGTTAGTTGTATTCATGTTTATTACAGTAGGTTGGTCTGTAGTTCATCATCAGGTTATCAAGGAGACAATCCTTAGATGGTTAAATGGTTTGATTAATAAAGTAAAAAATTAAATAACAAGGGTCAGTTTTAAATGGAAACGAAAGCAAGGAGATAAATTTATTTTTTGACATGGCCTTGGTTCTCAAAGCAAGGAATGAGACAGAAAAAGATTAATGATGGATTCTAAAGATGGAGGTTGTTATTACAAGTTACCTTTTGTTTATTTTTTCAAGAAAGTGGATGATTTATCTGATAAGAATGTGTTTTTCAAGGTGTGGGCATAAGGGAGACATGGAAGAAAGCATTTGCTGGAACGATCATCCTGAGAATAAAATAGGCATGCGAGTCATGGTTCCTGAATTACAAACACACATCCTGGGTGCAAAAACGTAATGTATGATTTATCTACAAAAATAGACTAGGATGAATGGTAAAAAAAACAACAACAGAGAAAAATGGGATTGCAAAACCATTTCCAAATATAAAATTGATGCTCATGTGATATGCAGGAAGCAGTTTAACCAGAAAAGAGAAGCTTCCAGCAGAACTGATCTATTAGTTATTTAAATATTTCTAGGCTGACTTTAAAGAGGAAGAGTTTCCTAAATTACATATAATTAATGAAATGCAATATTAATAGCAGTATTAAAAGTTTAAAAGTAACACAAAAGTTGAAAACCTTTCCAATAAATTTTAAAAAAATGGTTTCAGAGCAGAGCAATCAGACTTGTTCAAGGGATGGCTTGGTAAATGTATGGATCTGAAGGCTTTCTTAAAAGCTGGCTGGCAGTGAGAGGGGTTTGATGAACCCCAGATGGCAAGAAATTCCATATATGTGAGGCCAGTACAGAAAAAGCAATCTCTCTTCATATGACCAGCCTGATAACTCTCAAAGAATGAAAGAGAAAAGGCTTTCTGTTTCTGATTGCAAAATATGCTAGAATCAGGGGTCTTTTAAGTGATTTGGGCACTACTGCAATCTATTTACAGTAGGATTCAGCAATATGGTGCTCATGGATACTATGGCATTGTACAATATTAGATGGCAGTCAAGAATTACAAAGTTTCCAATGCAGTGACAAGCTCTTGTGAAAGTTCAACAACATCATATGAAATCTCATGGAACAGATTATTTGGCAGATACACACATCATTCTCTAAAACTGCAGAAATGGTGTTGACCATCTTAAAAAGGCCCTTATCACCTGGCTTAAGACTTAAAGATAAGAATAAGGTCAAGTCTCCTCTGAGTTGTGTTCAGTTCTTACTGATTATACAGGCACATCATTACAGGGTTTTTTTTGGCAATTATACAAATATGGTGTGTTTTTTTTGGAGATGCCTTTTTTTAAGGTATCCGTATCATCTATGGCTACAGCTGTAGATAACTCAAGGGTAGCGTACAGTCCCAGGGCTTTCTGCTAGTCTTCAATCCAATTGCTAATCATGGCTGATCCTATTTAGTATTCTAAACTCAGCCAATGAAGGGACATCTGTATACTTGGATTTGGGTTGGAAAATGTGCTGGTAGAGGCCATCTGTTTTAACCTCCAACTCTCGAATGACCATATTGGTCACCAGCTGGTGAAAGCTTCTAGATTATCTTCAAAGGCACATAATTACAATAGATTATCTAGATCTCAATGCATAAATAACCAAGGCAAGACAAACAGATTGACAAACTATTTGGTCACTGCAGATGTCAGAGTTGTACTTTTTCTAGGAAAATTCCCAGATGTGAACTTCTCTTTCAGTTGTCACACCAGTTGTAAACCCTCATCTAGAATGCATGATTAATTTATCTGCAATATCTCATTCTGGATTAAATCTAATTTCTAAAGCTTTTTCACCCCAAATTTGCCTTCAGCTTTCAATTTCCAGAACTTGCTTGGAATGAATAGATGGAATGTGACGTAGAACTAAGTATTATCCATGTACTGACTTTGATGCTTCAGCCTGAACTTCAGTCAATTTTCCTTGCCGGATGTATGTGGAACTTCAAAACCACAAGAACAGTATACAGGTGGTCCTTGACTTATGGCCACAATTGAGCCCAAAATTTCTGTTGTTAAGTGAGTTTTACCCATTTTTGCGACATTTCTTGCCACAATTGTTAGGTAAATCACTGCAATTGATAAGTTAGTAACCTGGTTGTTAAATGAATCTGGCTTTCCCATTAACTTTGTTTGTCAGAAGGTTGCAAAAAGTGATCACATGACCTTGGGACACAGCAAAGATCATAAATATGAACCAGTTGCCCACCATCTGAATTTTGATCGCATGATCATGGGAATGCTGTAAAAGTCGTAACTGTGAAAAAAGGTCATAAGTCACATTTTTCAGTGGCATTGTAACTTTGAACGGTCACTAAATAAACTGTTATAAGGGGGCTTGTCCAGGATGGAAACTAAGCAGGGTTGGAGCTGGGATGGAGTCCCCAGGAGAGGATTTCCAAGGCTGGAGAGAGAAGTTTAAAAGAGAGGAACAGGAGAAGACAAAAGCTTCTTTAGCGACCCTCCTGCAATCCAAATGGTTGCAGTGGGAAATCGGGGGGGGGAGGAATAGGGCTATCTGAGGGGACGAAGAAGAGCGGCTGGTTCAGGAAGCAGAAATGCAGCGGGAATCGTGGGGTCGCCTGATATTTATTCTGACAACAGCATATTGTATGTGATTGAGTTTGCAGTTGGGAACCTGATGCATAGTCACGCCTCCCCCCCCCCAAGCGGCTGGAGACTCTTCCTTCGGGGAGCTTTGATCAGCCGATAGAAGCAGCTTCGAGGCAAGGGGAGTGTGCGTGTGTGTGTGCATGTGCGCTCGCCTTGAGGCCGCTTCTACCTGCCGATCGAAGTGGCTGGTGACTGCTCCTGGAATTTCTGTTGCCTCAAATAAAGTTCCTCTTGGTGAGGGGATGCGAGCAGCCATGCCTTGCCCCAAAGTGGCTGGAATTCTTCCTTTGGGGATTTTCGATCGGCCGATGGAAGCAGCTTCGAGGCGAGGGGAGTGTGCGTGGGCGTGGGCGCTCGCCATGAGGTCGCTTCTACCGGCCGATTGAAGGGGCTGGTGACTGCCCCTGGGGAGCTTCTATCACCTGATGTTAGATTGGGGTATTCTAGGCTACCTGCAGGGAACTCCTAAGGCAAGTTTTCTCTCCCCCCCCACCACCATTTCCCCCATTTCTCTTCACCTTGTGTACAGTAGATCTAACGAACGATGTGAGAAATTGTGGCGAAACATATGGTTTAAATAGGTCTAAATTTGGGGGGCGGGGCTTAATTTCATCTCGTGTGTAGAAATTAAGCAGGGGCTTCCTATTGGTGGAGGCCGTATTGTTGGTGAAACATGGTGCAAGCTTACAGCATCCCATGGTCATGTGATCATGAATTGTGACTTTCTCTGCTGGCTTCCTACAAGCAGAGTCTATGGGGATGACAGCAGGAAATTGAAAGTCATGATCATATAAGATCTTTGTTTAGTGACTCTAACAACGGCAACCAGCCTTGCTGGAACTGCCATTGCTAAGTAGCATTTTTACATATTGTCACAATTTACAGCTACATCGCTTAGTAATTGAAAATTCTGGTTCCAGTTACCATAGTTGACTACTTGTACTTTTATTATTTTAAATCAAGGGTCTTCAAACTTGGCAAGTTTACAACTTATGGATTTCCAACTCCCAGAATTCCTGAGCTAACATGACCACAAGTCTTAAAGCTGTCATGTTTGAAGATCCCTGTTTTAAATATTTTAAAGTTATAGTGAAGGGATGTTGTTTCTTTCTGTGAAGCTGAACTATCAGATCTTACTTGCTATAAGGTTTCTGTGGAGGAACAAAGGAATGTAGGAATGAAACAGCAGTTTATTTCTTGTTGTGTTGATCATTGCAGACCATTGACCATAAAGTAAAAAGGATAAAAATGTTGAAACAACAATCCCTAAAAGGAAAAGGTTGATAGACTGATTGACAAAGCAGCAGTTAGGAAGGGCCAGACTCGGGGGAATGACCAATCCAGTGTTATGCTGGCATTTCTGGGACTGAGCACCCCATTGCCAGCTCTCTGAAATACAGACTAGAACAGGGGTCCCCAAACTTGGCAACTTTAAAACTTAACAGATGACAGATAATCAGAGTTGGAAGGGACCTTGTAGGTCATTTAGTCCAACCCCCCACCCAAGTGGGAGTCCCTACACCATATCTGACAAATGGCAGTCCAATCTCTTCTTGAAAGTCTCAAGCGATGGCGCTCCCACAACTTCCGAGGGCAAGATGTTCCATCGGTTGATTGTTCTCACTGTCAGAAAGTTTCTCCTTATTTCCAGGTTAAATCTCTCCTTGTTCAGTTTCCATCCATTATTCCTTGTCTGGCCTACAGGTGCCTTTAGAAAATAGCTTGACCCCTTCCTCTCTGTGGCAGCCCCTCAAATATTGGAAGACTGCTATCATGTCTCCCCTGGTCTTTCTCTTCACTAGACTAGCCATGTCCAGTTCCTGTGACCATTCTTCATATATTTTAGACTCCAGTCCCCTAATCATTCTGGTTGCTCTTCTCTGTACTTTTTCTAGAGTCTCAACATTTTTTTTATAATGTGGTGAACAAAGTACTCTAGGTGTGATCTTACTAAGGCTTTATAGAGTGGTATTAGTACTTCCCTTGATCTTGATTGTATCCCTCTGTTAATACAACTCTGTTAATACAATACAGCTGGCTGGAGAATCCTGGGAATTGAAGTCCACAAGTCTTAAAGTTGCCAAGTTTGGGGACCTCTGCACTTTCTAAAGTTGGCTTAAAAAATAGGTGGGAGTATTCCAGGAGTTAATTTTGTTTAATTTTAGCTTAGATTCACTGAAATCTAAAAGATTTAAATAAATACAGTACAACAGATATCAGCTTTATTAAATTAGGTATGCATACATTTGTTTTTGACTACTTTGGAATTAATGTTTAACCTGATTAATCTCATGATATTTCCAATTTAGAAAGCGTAATTCTGCTCTAATTTATCTGACACCAAAGCAAAACTGAAACTTTCTTTGGCATGGAAACCTTATGGGTGAGCTGTTTTCCCACTTGATGGAAACTCTTGTCTCACCCTGCTTCACAGTTTAGTTCAGCCATTTCTTGGTCTCCACTTCATAGAGTTCAGGTCCCTCAGAATTGCTGACAGGCTGTAATTTCATCTTCATAATTCATAACAGCCTTTAAGTGCAGTGGACAAAGGGTGACAAGGCAGCTGGAAAGACTTGGGGTGAATTAAATGCTTTTGTTTAATTGTTTGAATAATAAATCTTTGCGTTCACTGCCCCTCCTCATAGCAATCCCTCAGCCTTGCATTGGTATATTTGCATATCACATACAAGTACAGTAAATTCAGAGAAAAATTTGGACAGTACTAGCAATTAATTTTATGTTTTGCTGAGAGTGTAGGGAAGGGATTGTTGTAATAGCAGAAGTGATTGCAGCTGTGGAATGTTTGAATGATGTTTTTTTTAATCTCTTATTGGTCTAGGAGTGCTGATTGACTCATCATGTTCAATTGTGAATCAATTTCGAGGAACCATGGGGTGGAAATATTGATAGCATGGAGATACACTTAAATCCAGCATATAATTTATTTTGATATCTTTCTATCCAAGTTCTTTTCTAAGCAGGCAAAGAAAGAACCATAATACGCTATTATGTCTGTGGGTATGGAATAGCACATTATTCTCCCCTAAGTATAATAAGTAGATGGTTCTTCTTGGTTCATGATTCCTGCAAGAATAGTAGGAAGAAGGCATAACTAGGAGATCCTTTGACCAGCTGATTGCCATTTGTGATCTTCCCATTCTTGCCATTGCCCACTTATACAACTGCAACCTGCTCTATGAAGGGCTGCCCTTGTAGATGATCTAGAAGCTATAGCTAATGCAGAATATGGCTGTCATTTGCTGACCAACACCAGACAGTTTTGGAGAATACCAGCCACTGTTGGAGAGCTGCACTGGCTTCTTTTGGACCCAACTGAAGGTGCTGGTTATTAACTGCAAAGCCATGCTTTGCCAACTTTGGAACCATCTTCTCCAAGAAGAATCAGCCTACTCTCCATGGTGTATTTCGAAGGGTTGTTCCATATACCCATAGGCAGAAAGACTGAATGATAATATTAAAGAAATAAATAATATTTTTATCCTCTGGGTAAGGTTCAGAGGTGGTATTCAGCCAGTTTGGATTGGTTCTGGCATACCAGTAGTGGAAATTTTGACTAGTTCAGAGAACCGGCAAATACCATCTCTGACTGGTACCCATCTACCTGCCCCTGCCATTACCTCTCCTATATTCCCTTGTTTTTTAGCTCAGCTGATTCACATGGCAGAGCGGATTGCCGCGCCTCAACTGAGCTAAAAAACAGCCCAGCTCACTCACCAGGGTTTTGACAAAAGTCAGTCTTTGAGCCCTGCATGTGCGCACGAAGTGCTCATAGAACCAGTAGGAAAAAATTTGGAAACCCACCACTAGTAAGGAGGAAAGGTAAGAAATATAATGAAAACTGTAGGACTGACTTACCTGTTTACATAGTATTGAAGTGTTCACTTGTGATACAATAAACCTTCCTAAAAATAAGCATTGTTCAACTTTGTTGACGTTTATTACTTAGGACTGAGTTTATATATAGGACTGAACTGTGCAATTGTCATGTTTTTCTGGTGCATGAATGAAATGAATTAACTTTTTCTTGAAACCCCAATCTGTTTTGATCTTTAAATCTTTGTAAATCTTACTCCATTATTGTATTCACGTTTCACACTGGCAAGGAAAGCAGAAGATAATGTAATTATGAATTTCCAGCATTAATTTCCTCCTTGCCTTGTGCTAATTTAATCAGACATAGTTAGTATTCAGTATTATTTCTGCTTAAAAAAAACCCAAAGATGAAATAAAGCTGTATTTATGACGTACTACACTTTTCCTGGCATTTAAAGTATAAACAAAAACAAACCCATGGTGCATTTTGATTTAGGATACTTATAAATCTAGAGGAAGGAAAAATATTGATATAATAGACAATGACTCAAAGCCAAGGGAAAGATTGGCTTACATCAGATAGAAACTAACTGGAGTAAGTATTTCTCTGATATCTAATTCCAGCTGGAAAAGGCAGAAGGACAAGAGGAAGGACATAAAGCTGCATTCAGGAGAGCAAGAAGCATTTTTGAGATAAGCACCATTATCTAGAGAGGCTGGTTTGATACAATTGCCTGATAAAGAACATTATTGCCAATAGGCAGTCTTAATGGAGCCAGGAGAAAAGGGAATGTTCTAACAGATTGTAAATCAAGGTAAAGAAGATAAACCATTCACCTTTTATTTTGGAAACATAATCTTATAACCCTCAAATGAGGCCAACCATGTTCATTGGAACCTGGAAACAAGACTTATTTAATTTTTGTAGAACTCATTTCTGAGTAGACATTCAAAACACCAACCCAGAAATGCCCTATGAACTAAATGTAATTTATTGTCAAGTAAAATAGAGGAACACTATTGGTGCGTAAAAGCTCTTTGGCTCAGCACGTATGATTTCATTTTCCTGTCTCTCCTTTTCCTATAATAGAGCATAACATGTCACTTGTTTTGACTGCATTCCATTATTACCTTAAGAGGTCAAAGATCTTATTTGGAGCTGTATCCTCCATCCCATCTGGGTGAAGTAATGTGAAACATATTGTGTCTAACTTCAGTTGTTTAAACTGCTAAATATCTGGAGTGCTTTTCCTCTCTTGCATTGAATTGTACTGATTCGAGGCTTTTTAAAAAAAATGTATTAAAGAATTGCCTATAGAGGACAAGAAACCACAAAACAGGACAAAATAGACTGGCTCACCAAAGGAATGAGACAAGGTTGTAGATGCTCCCTTTATTTATTTTACCTGCATGCTAAATATATAGGTAAGCTGGATTGGAAGAAGGTAAGTGTGGTTTTGAATCTAGAAGAAGAAACATCAATAATCTGCACCAGGCTGATAGTTGAAAATGCAAATGAACTGTCTGCTAGTAATGAAAGTAAAGAAGCACAACGAAAGAAATATGACTATGATCAAGTAGAAAAAAGGCCAAAGTAATGACAAAACCGTAGGCACAGCTTTAGAACTGACAATGAAGATATTGAAGTGATGGATAACTTCTGCCTTTTAGTGATCAACCATCACTAGTAAAGGACAAGCAATCAAGAAATATCTGACAGGAAAAGATACGCCATCTGAAGACACCTTTGTAACCTACAAAGATTAGGATCGTGCAAACCATGGTATTCATGGAGTGAAAATTGAGGCTTTGGAAGTTTGGCTTTGGAAAAGATTCCTGAGAATATAATGGACTGCCAAGGAACAAATCAGTTCAGGGTTCTCATTCAAGGAATACATGTCAAGTCTCAAATTGTAGGAAACCTTGTGCAAATTTTGGAAACCTTGTGCAAATATTGTAAATCTACAATGCTTTAATGCATCTATAGTTAGATACCCAAAGGAGCTTTCCTGGAATGTTAACTTATGCCATCTGTATTAGAATCATATCACTTTTGACTGGCCTTGGCTACCTGATGACATCTAGATAACTTTAAGTGGCAGTAAATCTCTTTCAGAGAAGAGCTGGCTCCATTTGCCTTGAAAGAGGCAGGTTTTTACCCTTTCCTCAAGAGGCCATCAATGGACTTGGTTTTATTGGACAACTCTTGTTGAGAAGATGGTAGGCTTGCAGTTCCAAACTTCATCCCTAGAGGAAGCAGATTATCTAGTGGTAGTCCTATTGCTGTTGTTCCTCAGGTCTGGGTATAGCACCGAGGTCGCTTTTATCATGCTTGTGGATGGCCTCTGGTAATCAGGATGGGATGGAATGGGACAACTTTTGCCACAGCCAACTTGCTGTGGCCAAGTTACCATGGCCACCTTGCTGCAAGGCAGTTTAACACAACCAACTCACTGTGGGACAATTTAACAACTCTAATTATTTAAAATAAATTTAAAAATATTTTAATTTTTGTCATTCACATTTCATTCTATCCCTCTTTTTGCATCCTTTCTTTGATTCTATTCCACTATTTCTCTGATATTAGTGTAACTCTTGTCCCACAGTGGCTATGGCGAGTTGTCCTGCACTGAGTTGTCCATGGAAAGTTGGCTGTGGTGAATTGTCATAGACCTGGATGGGAGTATTGAATCCATCCTACCCCTCCTTGATCTCTTGGTGATTTTTGATACCATCAATTATGGTATGGTATGGTCTTGACTGGGTAGCACTGAGAGACTCTAATCTTCAGCGGCTCTACTCTTTCTTCCAAGGCTGGTTCCATTTGATTTTAAAAGGAGAAAGAGCTCAAGTCCTGGGTTCCTGCTTTATTAAGTGTTCCAAGGCTTGAAGTTCTTCCTGCTGCCATTTAACATGTACATGAAACCACTGAAGTCATTCATTGACACATATTTAAGTATTATCAGTATTCAGTTGTGTATCTTGCTCAGTCTGGCCAAATGTTGCTGAGGTGTTTTCCCAGTGCTTGGAGACTGGATGGAGACAAACCAGCTCAGTTTATTCATGTCAAGACAGAGTGACTATGAGTTTTACACATACAAACACCCAAAACCAGTGACTATGCATTGTTAATCCTGAATGCGATTGCAGTCCTGCACTCAGAATTGGTTTACAATCTGGGCATTTTCTTGAATTTCTATTTGAGGAGATGGTGGAGACTAAGGCCAGAACAGCTTTTGCAGAAGTACATCTTGTGCATCAGTTGCCTCCATCCCTGGATTGGGCAGCACTGTTCATGGGCATTCATGCCTTGGTCACTTCTTAACTGGACTATTACAATGCACAGTACATGAAGCTACCTTGGAAGAACATTTAGAAGCTTCAACTAATGTAGAATTCAGCAGAACATGCAGTTTTGGGTGCATCACAATTTGTCTGTGTGACACGATTCTTATCTGAGCTGCCTGGGTTCCTATAGGCTTCTGGGCATAGTTCAAGGTCCTGGCTGTCACGTTTAAATCTCTACAACACCAGGTATCCTACAAGATTACTTCCCTATAGTGATTTCTGCCCATCCATCAGATCTGGAAGAGTGGTTTGCATCTACTCCCTCCCCTTTGGTTAGGCTGTTAAAACCTGGTTCCTTTCCCAGGCATCAGTTGGGAGCAGAGGTGGTATTCAGCAGGTTCTGACCAGTTCTTGACAACCGGTACTGGAAATTTTGAGTAGTTCAGAGAACCGGTAAATACAATGTCTGACTAGAGAGTTTACAGTATCCTTCCGTTGCCATGCCCACCAAGCCATGCCCCCAGAACCGGTAGTAAAATTTTTTGGATACCACCACTGGTTGGGAGGTCCACCACTGGTTGGGAGGTCCAAATCTCTAAAGATTTATGTTTTTATTGAACCATGTTGTAGTTCTAGTTGGCTTTTGTCTTAATGTTATTCTTTATTTTGTTCATTTGCTGTCTTAAACATAAATTGGATGGATGGATGGATGGATGGATGGATGGATAGAAAGGTAATCCACCAAGGTGGCCATACATATCCACAAGGGGTCTATGGAGTCATTGAGATCATGGTTGTCCCAAAGGTGCTTTTTCAAGAGGCAACTGAACTTTTTGGTTTTTCTTTGAAGACATTTTGCTTCTGATCCAATAGCTGAAGAAGCTTCTTGGATGAGAAGAGAAATGTCTTGAAAGAAAAACCAGAAAGTCCAGTTGCCTCTTGAAAAGGCACCTTTGGGATATCCACAAGGGGGTTTAAGTGATCAAGATGATAGAGTTTGTGTTACTATGCTTGCCTCATTACTTGCATCATGTCCATTCTGATTCTCCCTCTCACACAAAACCTGGGGATGCCATATCTTCAGTCAAAACTTTAGTTGCAATGAGTCCAGAAAATATCTTTATGCAAGAATACTTAAAGATATTGAGATCATATTTTGATTTAAAGGAGAGCTGGGTAAACTTTCTTAAATTCTGGATTGTCTTTGTGATATGCCTAAAAGGGAGATGGAGTTTGTATACTAGGGAATCGTTAGGGTTACTTTTTTCAATCCCTTTTTCTCTCTGGGAGAGTTAAGGAAAAGCATTTAGAAAAATGGATTTTTGGATTTTTTTTCAGTTTTTTTTTTAAACAGGCACAATTCTTAAATAACCCTAGGCCCCAAAAGAAAAAGGCCCCCAATATTGGCCTTTAGGACCAAATCAACCTTCCCTAACCTGGGTATTGTCCAGTTATGTTGTGTTGCTATTCCTATAATCCTCAATGGCCTTATGTTAAAGCATTTGGAGAATGCCAGCCTGGGAAAGACTGGTGTATGTTGAACCAGATGCTTCCGTTAGTATCTAAGTTAGCTTCAGAAGTTTTTTCTGGGTCTATTATGTGCTTCTAGCCCTCTACTTTTTAGCTGATATTATAATATTGCTTTTTAGAAAGCATGGCTTGGTTGATTGATTATGTGCCATTATGTTGATTTTAATTCCTTACAAGCACATAAACAGATAAAAAAAGAATGTTCTATTTTTATTTTTAGTCAATAAATACACATTGCTCTCATGTTTTCAATCCAAATTATACAAAATATGCTCACCCACATACATTTTCTTTAGAAAAAGGATGTTGGGTCTGAATTTTCCAGGATTTCCAGATGTTTTGGCCTTTAAAAAAAAACTAAACTGGGAGCAGCACCCACAACAAGCTAAAACAATGCCAACAATCAGCGGAAACCAACAGGAACCCTCAGGGGGCCTCTTGGTTTTGAATTGCAGGAGGTCCAGGTGGGGAAAACATTTTCGATATCCTGGTCCCATCTTTCAAGCCCTGTCTGGGTAGTTCCTCTGCTGATCACTTCTTGCAAAAGAAGCAAACAATGTTGGCCAGTAGATAATCTGCCAAACTCTTGGACAGGAGATCTGTGCTGGAGCTATTTTAACACACACCAAAGAATGAAAAGCAATGAGGAAGGAAGTGAGTCAGTGCCAAAAAAAAAAATCAAGATGAGAAAACATCCCAAGAAAAAACAGTTTGATCAGATGCTTCTGCCTGGCTGGGGAGGTGGAGGGGGGCGGGCAGGCAGAGGAAGAAGAAGAGTGGCAGGATCTGTGCAAGGTTAATGGGAGACATCCCTGCCACCCAGCTTCTCTACCACTTCCCAGAGTGCCTATCTATAGGCACAGATTATAAAGGACATAAACTCGTGATGATACAAAGAGAAAGAGATGGAAATGACATGGATAAAATGCTCTTTTTATTATAAGAGGTGAAAAGAATAAATGATATTTCATAAGCAGGATGAATTAATAAAGTAGCTAGCAGGATGTAGAATAGACTGTACTGATTTTTTCATAGTGATACCTGCTCCAGGAATCACAAGCTCAACGGGAGGTTCTGAATTATCTTCCTATTATCAGTTTCCCCCTCTTTAGACTACTTTTCTGCTTTGGGAGGACAAGGCAAACTATTTGGGGAGGGCACAGTACAAATGAAAGGGAGCATTGTCTGTATTCTCCATCCTTTATTGCCTCAATCCTACTCCTTGGCAGAAATATCGGAAAGGTGGAGCTGCAAATTATAATATGGGGGAAGTTATATTTTGCTGCCAGTTTGATAATAATCAAAACTATTCCAGAAGGGAATGACAAAGATGATTATGACAATGAAGATACTTCTGAGTATAAACAACCATGGCTACTGTGCTTCATTACCCATAATCAGACATTCAATTAGAAAAATGTTAGCAGAAAGTTTTTTTTTTAAGTCTACCACATCTAATCCTATTGATAGGCTGTTGGTGGACCTGGCTATTGTCTGGCATATTATTGCTGGTTTCTGTTATATTATCTGTCAGGATATGAGTTGACATTATTACCATTTCAATAACTTGTAATTCTTTGAAAAAGTAATATTTCATTTATTTTTTATGTTAAGTCTAATTTTATTTTATTAAAAAAAGTTAAAACACCCCTCCCCCAATATTTTTTAAAGAAACCAATGAACAAACAAAAACCAAAACAAACAAGACAATAAAAAGGGGGAAAAGTGTTTAAAAAGGATATTTAAAAAGTGTGTATTTATGTATGCATACAAATATGTGTATATGTATTAATTGCTTTTATAGAATTTATATAGCGACCCAAACATGTGACTATGGGTTGTGTACAATAGAGATAAAAGAATACTTAAAACAATTATTATTAAAACAAATAAATATAATGAACACAAATACAAAACACAAATACAAACTGAACAACCAGACTGTAATTGGTTCCATGCTCTCTCTCCTTCTCTCTGTTTTAAATATATCATGCAAAGTTTCTGGGTCCCAGATGAAGGTAAGCTACCATGCCCATCATTCCTGATTGCTAGTTTGGATTAATAAGAACTGGCATCCTGAGGTAAATCTGCTTGTAAATCACATGTTTTAAATTTGATTTAGAATTAAAACCATTACCTCTCAGGGATTAGACTATCAAAGGTTCTGTGGATGGTAAGAAGGAAGTAGGCCATTCTGCGAAAGAATGCTGAATTAACGAGTTTCCAACTTTGCCTATAACTCAACCTGAAAAGATGAATAATCCGTCTAATTTGCACTTATTTGTAAGGCACCTGTTATTCGCAAATTGAAGCTCTGCTCAGGAGATCAACCATTCATCACTGATACCTCGCTGTGAGATTAATTAATGTGAAGGAAGCAAGACAGCAAAGGACATTTTCAATAAAGGCAGAAGCAACCTTGCCAGGTGTTGCCTTTCACAGAAAGGCAATACTCACTATGGTGACAGACTTGAGAATGATTCCTCAGAGAGGAATGCCCTTCCTTCTGGACAATTCTCCCCAAGCTGATTTTGGCTAGCTCTGTGGAAGGACCAAGGCTGGGGGTAGTTACTCTAAGGACCATAGTGCTATTTTAACATCCCAATGCTGACAGAATGAGAGCTTAATTGAGGTAGGCCCAATCTGAAAGGCTTTCAGATTTTCACTATTTAAGAGAAACAGCTACAAGGAGGAACTGACTTTATAAGGAACAAAGTGTTGCCCTGCTGAAAATGTCAGATTGCCTCCATGCCTATTTTCTCTGGTCTCCGGCATCACTTATAATTGGTATCGTATATCCTTGATATCACCACCAGCACCATTCAAATACAAATAGTCTGTGATGACCTGGGCATGGCACAAAAATAACAAAGTCACAAAAATAGATAAATTCCCTTCAATACTTTCAGCTTGGTCCCCAATGTCCAGTGATCCTCAGTTGGAGATCAAACTCTTCCAAAAACAGTCTACAAAGGGAAGAAATGCAGTCCGAACCCAAAGTACAGATAATTTTTTTAGAAATAAAAAACAACAACACAAACCATGCTGACAGGCCAGGATAATAAATGGCAGACTTCCAAAAGATAATGAAGCACACACAGTTGGGAGGACACCAAAACCCAGATAAGCCTCGACAAAGATAATGCACGCTTTGCTTCGAGCAAGGTGCTGTATGCAAACGCCCTTCTTATGTCCTGTTCTCCCATCTGCAACTAATGAAAGCGATCAGGGCCTTTTTCTCTCCTGTAAGCCACGTTGCTCCCTTCTTCGTTCCTCCCTGCGTGCCCTAGAATGAAGAGGGGTTGGCCCTGGGTCTTCCTCTGAATGCCCAGCTCGACTGTGCCCTTCCCCCATTTCTTCCACAGTCACTGGAGCCACACTCCCATTCCCTGTCAGATGCTCAATCTCCCCCTCAGAATCAGACTCCAACAAGGGCATGACATAGTCCTCAACTTACAACAGTTCACCTAGTGGCTGTTCAAAGTTACATCACTGGAAAAAGTGACTTATGACCATTTTTCACACTTACGACCGTTGCAGCACCCCAGAGTCACCTGATCAAAATTCAGACAGTTGGCAACTGACTCACATTTATGACGATTGCAGTGTCCCGGGGTCATGCAATCACCTTTTGCAACTTTCTGACAAGCAGAGTCAATGGGGAAACCAGATTCATTTATCAACTTTGTTAGTAATAGCTGCAACGATTCACTTCACAACTGTGTCAAGAAAGGTCATAAAATGAGGCCAAACTCATATAACAAATGTCTCACTTAGCAACATAAAGTTTGGGCTCAACTGTGGTCACAAGTCAAGGACTACCTTTATAATGATACTGGATCTCAAATTAGGCATTCCAAGGAGGAGACATGGAACAGAAGTAACAATTCTATTCTTTGGATTATGTATGCATACAGGATCTCCTGCCCCTCTTTTTTCTAAAATGCTTATTTATTCTTCTAATTATAGGTAGTCCTTCTTCTGACAGTGAGAACAATCAACCAATGGAACAGCTTGCCCTCAAAGGTTGTGGGAGCGTCATCACTTGAGACTTTCAAGAAGAGATTGGACTGCCATTTGTCAGAAATGGTGTAAGGTCTCCTGCTTGGGTGGGGGGTTGGACTAGATGACCTATAAGGTCCCTTCCAATTCTGATTATCTGTATATCTGTATCTAGTCCTGTATCTCTGTTTATGATCATAATCGAGCCCAGAATTATGGTGTGCCCATTGTTAAACAGATCATCACATGACCAAGCAGATTTTATAACATTTTATAGCAGTTATTAAGTGAATGTGGCAGTTGTAAAGTGAGCACCATGTCATTAAGCAAATCCTTTGTCTGCAATGGAAGTTTTTATAGGAAATAAATGCTGGTTTCCAGCAAAAAAAATTTGTAAATTGTAGAACATCACAGCGGGACACTACTAAATAAATAGTGGCTACGGAAGCAAGGACTACCTATAATATGTCATGTCCATGTCTTGCAAAGAATCCACTACAGTAACAGCAACAAATTAAAAAGTAGAATAATCAGAACACAAAAATCAAATCATGCTTAAAATGCAAAAAATACAGTGACTATAATTGTAACGCACACCAAATCACACACTAGCATTCTCATGCAAACCTAGAAAATTGGGTTAATTGAGTGAACTTTGATTCTGCTAACCAAGGGCAAAGTACTCTAGTCCAAAACTCTGAAAAGGTGACTTACAATTTAAAACACTCAGATGGTTCAACAGCTCATCTGTGTATAGATGCAAATTTAGAAAATTACTATAATATAAATAGAAATCAAGTGCAACCTTTTATCCCGTAGGAAAAACAGATCAGAGAACTTGTTGTACCTCTCCAATCTTATGTCTGGGAGGTAATGTTTGATAGGCAATTTCAAACTCTTTAACCCAAATGTGGAATATGTTAGGCTAAGCAATTCTACATGCCCAAGGCAAGGTTAATTGTAGCGGCTAGTATCTTGTTAATGTGAATAAATTAGATAGACCTCTGATGAATGTGAGGTTCTGGAAGACTCATTTTAACCTTGTCCTGTTCATTGCCACTATTATTGTTCCTTTTTTCTCTCCCATAGTATGCTTATTATTATTTGATCTATTTATAAAATTTATATAGCTGCCCATCTCACAAGAAGTGACCCCTCTGAACAGCATACACCAGGGCTATCAAACTCCCAATCTGAGGGCCGGTTGCATCATGCGCTGGCCACGCCCATGTCCAGTTTAGCAAAGGCAGGAAAAGTTCCGACATGTCACATGACGCACCGTGACAATATGAGTTTGACATCCCTGGCATATACCAATCAAATAAAAACAACAGCGAAAGTGAAAAGTTCATGTTCTTGATGGCCAGCATACAGTTATAAAATTTGCAGGATGGGGTCATGTGGGCCTCATCCAACTTCCAATAAACAAAGTCAAAATGTGGGAAGCCAAATTGTCTTAACTGTGTGACTCACTTAAGTACCTTGCTTAGTGATGGAAATTTTGATCCCAATTGTGATTGTTAAATCAAGAACCTCCTATATTTTAGTGGGAGCTCAAAATTCCAAAGTGGCTTCTCTTGGTGCACTGATCCCAGCCGTCTCTTCTTGGATTCCATGGGATCCCAGCATACTGGGCAATGTTTTATGTTCTATCACAGAAACACGCAGCCTGCTTGGAGATCTGAGGCCAAAGACCTGGAATCATGATAGGAGACATTAATCTGGTTTTATAAATAGAACTCTTGTCCTGCATACTTTTCCCCTCCATAATTTTGATATAGTGTCACCTGAGCCAAATCCAGAAAACCGAGAGAGGTTTCTTTTACATATAGATTGCACCAGAAATGGTCTTTAAAAAAGATGTCTGAGTCCCACCCCCCAAAAAGGAATCAGCATTAGAATGAATTTCATTTTAAAATGGATGCAGACTTTAGGCTTTCTTTGGGACAGTGGAAGAAATACATTTTGGTAATGGCTATGTTCGCGTGACAGTTTACATTGGTGATTAAAGTTAATGCGGTTGAAGAATGTGTGCAGCCCCTTTTAATCCCCACAGCATGGAATCTCCCGCTGTTTCCCTGCGGCAGCACTTATGAGGAATAAAATAATAATTTGAGTTAAAGGAGGACCTAATTAGCCACACATTTCAAGTGCAGCTTTTGTGTTTCCTCTTGGGCAGTAGTCGTCAACACCGCCACCAATTTGGGGGGGGCGGGGAATCTGTTATCGGTGTGGGTGTAGGGTGCAGGTGGGAGAAGCTCAGAGCTGCTGTTTTCCAGAATGAGTTGAGGGAAGAAAAAGAATTAGAGCAGGGTTATTCAACCTTGGCAACTTTAAAGACTTGGACTTCAACTCCCCGAATTCCCCAGCCAGCACCTGGGAGTTTGAAGTCCATGGGGTCTTAAAGGTGGCAACCCTGAACTAAAGGGTAGTGGTGAAATCTCTCTTCCAACTTTTCAATCAGAGCTGGGTGCAAAAGACAAATATCTGTAATTTTGAGGCCCATCCCACTAATCTAAATAATACGCCTTCTTTTTTTCCCCAAAAAATGAGGTGGGAAGTCTTATCTTTCTCCTCCAAAGCAGAAAGTTGATTTTTTGGGGTGGATGGGGTGGGACTGCTGGGGAAATTATGGAAACATTCACGTGTGAACTACAAGGGGATTAGAAGATCGAGGTAATGCCTCATCCAAATTGCTGAATCCACAGCAGTGTGGAAGGATGTGCTGTCTTTCCTGTTTTTAAATTCATCCCTCTTCATTAGTTTCACTAAGGAATTAATCAGTAGCAACTGAGAGGGCTGTTGGATGTGGTGCTGCTGGTTGGAAGACCAAGGAGGAGGGTGATTCTGCAGGCCCATCATCAGACATGGTATTCAGCCAGCTCGGATCGGTTCTGGAGTAGCAGTAGTGGAAATTTTGAGTAGTTTGGAGAACCGGCAAATATCCCCTCTGGCTGCCCCCCTCTGCCCCCGCTGTTACCTCTCCTATATTCCTTTGTTTTTTAGCTCAGCTGGTTCACACTGAGCAGATTGCCGCACCTCAGCTGAGCTAAAAAACAGCACAGTTCATCAGCCTTGATACAGAGGGCGGTCTTTGAGTCCTGCGGGCGCACATGAAGCGCTCTCTCGGAACCGGTAGGAAAAAGTTTAGAAACCCATCACTGCCTGTAATCCCTCTCTTACTTTATCTCAAAACATTGGATGCCTCCTCACCGTCTCCTCCATGGCCACGTCCAAGTTCCAAAGCCTGTAGAATCATAGAGTCAAAGGGCTATAAGGGACCTTGAAGGTCTTCTACTTCAACCCCCTGCCCAAGGCAGATGTCTTTAAACCATCCTGGCAACTGGCTGTCCAATCTTTTCTGAAAATCTCCAGTGACTGAATACTCACAACTTCAAGAGGCAAGCTGTTCCACTGATTAATCATTCTTACAGGAAATGTCTCCTTATTTCCAGACTGAATCTCTCTCTGAGCTTCCATGCATTGCTTCTTGTCTTGCCCTGAAGTGCTAATGGAGAATGAATCAATGCCTTCTTTCCTGTGACAACCCTTCTCTGCTATCATGGTTTCCTTGAGCCTTCTCTTCATTTGGCTTAAAATGCCTAGTTCCCTTAGTTGTTCATTATATCATTTAACCTCCAGACCCCTTATCAACTTTGTTGCTCCTCTTTGTATTCTTTCTAGGGCCTCAGCATCTTTGTATTATGAAGTTTCTTCCTTTGTTGGGGGAATGGATTGGAGTAAGATTTTATTCTACTTGTCTAAAGGAGACAAAAGCTGAGAGATCCTGCATATTCTCTGGCTCCTGTCTAGATAAAAGCCCCTAGAAATTTGCTGAGCCGGAAAACTAAAAGTTTTGGAAAGAATATTTTAGATACATGAGATGTGCCTGCACCTTCCCATGAGTAATGAGGCTGCTTATAGCAACATTCCCCTGAAAGCTGCATAGTACAGGAAGACAATTTCTATCCTCCAAGTTGCTTCTGAATGTTCCATGGCTCTTGTCCCAATGAATGATATACTAGTGACTGCTTATGCTTGCTTTGGCACAGAGATCTCTTTAGCTTGATCAGGTCACTGGACAGATGGAAAGGGTTGCTCTGATGACATAAGTGCAGGGCACTGCAGTTTGAATCAACATCCTATCCTATCCTATTTGAATAATACTGCTATATCTAATCCTGGAAATAATAAATCATTGAATAAAGACAGCACATAATTTTGTCTGCATGGCGAGGAGGTATAAATTCAGACTCCAGATGTGTTGTCTGTTGGACCTTGGCTGTTGAATTCAGATTCCACACAGGTGTTTATAACTGTGATTTATTTACCAGGTTATACATAGCTACCATCCCCTCAGCTGCTAACTAAGATCTGCATCCACTTTTTCCATTGTGTGATGGATTGGAAGCGAGATTGGATGTTGGTTCTGCTGAAGGGAACAGTACATAAAGAATTTACTGGGCCAGCATGCGCTAGCAATTACAAAGAGAAAAAAAGAGTTTGGGAGTATGAACTCTAGATTACTGATCCCACATTTCGTGGTTAAAATGCATATTGCATATGCACAATGCATATTGTGCAGTCAACAAGTGAGGGAATCAGGAGAAGTCAGAATTTCAAATCAATGCTGAAATTGTTTCATCTTTGACTTTCCAAATGAGGCTTCTTCCAAAAAGATACTTAGACTTTGGGAGATCAGGAAGCAACCTGCCTCTCATGGAGTGCAATTGGGAAATTGCCCAGGACTTGTAAAACCTGGATCAACTTAGGCAGAGATACGGCTTCTATTAACGAGCGGTACGTTTTATGAATAGGTATGTATATTAAAGAGATAACAATATGAAAATACCTTTCCACCAATACCTGAAAGTGTTGGATGGGGCAAAACATGTACTACATTCAAAAGCCCACCTCAAAAGAGTGTCTTTAGCTCTTGGCAGGTTGATAATTGAAGAGAATTAGAATGAAATGCTAAGCCGAAAAGGAAATTAAGAGACGGGAAGGATGCCTGAAACCTGGGTGCCAAAACAAAGAGTCAAACGAATGAATGGCACATCTGCGCATTAAAAACGGTTTTTCTTCCAACACAGGCCTTTGCTGTAAAGAATCCTTCTGGGAATACCAGGATCTATCTGTAAATAGAGGGAAAAAATCTTATGGAGGCTTGGTCCCACAGGTCACGTGTCTTGCTTAATTATTTATTTATGTATTTACACTATCCAACCACAATGCTCTTGAAAGTTTGGTTTTGAGGTGTTGCAGGAACCTAGCCGCTGCAGTTTTCAAATTGTCATCAATAACTAAGGTCAGATCTGTTCAACAACTCATGACAATGTCTCTCTTTCCCAATAGTCTGTGGAATTCATTTAAGTATTTATTGGGGGGTGGGGAAGGGGGCAGAACAAACAGTAAAATATTGCTCAGCTACCAGAAATAAAAGGAAACCAAGATATGGCTTGTCTTTTAAGCTGGATTCATTTTAGAAGCTGCATTTAAAATACTGGATTCATTGAATCAATATTGCCCCACATGTATACTACTGTAGTTGCTTTTTTCTTTGTACAGAGGGGCCTCAGATGCAAGATGCTTGGCATACTATCCAAAGTCAGGAGCCAGTTGGGAGAAAAAAATTGAGAGTCACAGCAAAGTCGGTGGGGGGGATGTAGTCCCTTGTTTTAATGTGTCAAATAACTTTGAAATGGATCCGTGCTGTGGTAGCCATCTTTTCATTTCTCAGCTTGCCACACACAATGGGAGGAGGGGGAGGTTTGGAATGTCAGGTCAGATGGGATTCAAATTTTTTAAATACCGGTTCTGTGGGCGTGGCTTGGTGGGTATGGTGTGGCTTGGTGGGCTTGGCTTGGTGGACGTGGCAAGGGAAGGATACTGTAAAATCTCCATTCCCTCCCCATTCCTGGGGGAAGGTTACTTCAAAATTCCATTCCCTCCCCACCCCACTAACCTGCTTTCCAGCTTTGTTCTCCTGTGCAGGGCAACAAAAGAAGATCCAGAGGATCAGCTGGGACTCAGGAGGCAGAGAATATTTGGAGGCAAGGCCAGTCAGAGGTGGTATTTGCCAGTTCTCCAAACTACTCAAACTTTCTGCTACCGGTTCTCAGAACTGGTCAGAACCTGCTGAAAACCACATCTGGGTCAGACAATAAAAACTCATCGTCCCGTCCTGTGGGAACCAAGGTCCTCTCAACAGGCGCTGGTTAGAGACTTGAAGAAGTTACCCCAGAACACCTAATTGGACAATGTGGCTTATAACAAGGAGGAAGGGGAATATCTATTCTTTAATTATATGAAACCATGGGAAATAGTTGAATTGGTTAGGGTTACTCTCATGCATGCCAAAATGATATACTCAATAAAACAGTTCTTTGAGAAATCTGATCATCTTAGAGTGCTGGCTTAACAGATAACAGATAATCAGAGTTGGAAGGGACCTTGTAAGTCATCTAGTCCACCCATCCCCCGCCCAAGCGGGAGACCCGACATCATTTCTGACAAATGGCAGTCCAATTTCTTCTTGAAAGTCTCCCAAGTGATGGCACTCCCACAACTTCCGAGGGCAAGCTGTTCCATTGGTTGATTGTTCTCACTGACAGAAAGTTTCTCCTTATTTCCGGGTTAAATCCCTCCTTGTTCAGTTTCCATCCATTATTCCTTGTCTGGCCTTGGTTGGGTGTATCTGTCAGAACCTTGACTGTACCCTTCACAAAAGGGTGTCTAACCTCTTCTAACATTCCTTCTGGGGAATTCTGGGAGTTGAAGTCCTCAGGTCTTAAAGTTGCCAAGGTTAAACACCCCTGCTTACAATGTGATTTCCACCCCTGGTTGCAGACGCTGGAGACTAATGGCTGTGCTGTATCTCACACTTACCTATCGTAGGAATAACTGATGATAGGCATGCAGGCAAGAGCTGTGCCCTGCATTGTTGAAGGATAGACAACTCCAGCAGTGCCAGCAGTTGCACAAGGAGAAGAGAGAAAAAGGGATGTAGCTGTTAGGAAAGAACAAATGGCGCACATTCAACATTTTATAAACAAGCTGATTTTCTGGCCCTGGAGGATTTCTATTTTTATCCACATATTCTAACAGGATGTGCTGAAAGTAAAGTTGCAAGACACAAAGTCACTGGCATGCTCAAAATCAGTCTGGCCCAACATGGAGTCCAGAAAATGTGTTGGAATATAGTTGCCACCATGGCAATTGAACCCATGATGATTAGTAAGGCAGGGGGAACCTAAACATTGACAGCTGATAGGAAAGGTGAAGATTAAACAATCTGAAAGTGTTTTATTCCAAAGTTGAAATAAGGCTTATTCCAAGGCTGGAATATAAATTGCACTAAGTCATGGTGTGAAATACACAATGAAAAAACTGTTGTGATTTATGTCTTAATGTGTAGTTTAGTCAAGAAAACATGTTTAAAACAAACCACAGTTTCACAAATGAAGGCAAATATATATGTTCCAGGATAATGTTGCAGAATCTAATCTAAGTTGGTCACCAGGATCAGAGATTTTGTCTTCTGAGCTTTCGGATTCATGCTGGAGCCCATCTTCAGGGAACTTCTCTCACCATAGTTTAATGAAAAAAGATATATGCTAGAGAGGAAACTGCACGGGTCAGTATCATAGGTTGGGTTCAGTATTATTTTCGGAGTAACATTTCGGTTGTGCCACAAAACAGGCTTTATATGCAATCCATCCAATCACGTAACTTCACAGAAAGAGCTATTTATGAGGGAGCAGGACATAATCTGTTTGTCCTCCTTCCTCACAATTTGCTCACAAAAGTGGGGGAAAAAAATCCCAGGAGCCCTGGAAATGGCTGACGCTTCCTTTTCTCCCACACGTTGTGGGTATCGCCTGCTTGGCCAATCAACAGGATGGGGCCTGGGCGACAAGATGTTTGGATAACTTGGTGGGTCAAGGCTAGAATGTAATCTCTGCTCTTACAGTTCCTGCATCAAGAGGAAGTGCGAACTGTAAACAAGGAGAAACAATCCTGCTGGGTGATTGGGCTTTGGGTGTGCCCAGACAGAAACGGAGGAAATGCTTGCAGATTTCCCCTTCCTTAATACACCTAAGAGATAAACATTTATTTACTCTTTGACAGATTTTTTTAAAAAAATCCTAGCCCCTGAAACACCCCAGAATCTCCAAGCTGGCTAAGGAGTCATAATTACAGTAGGGCAATATTATTTTAAAAAGAAACGGGGGGAGGGGGGGCGGGAAACAGCACTTAATATAATTCTTGAAAGTTCAGGCATGGAAAAGTAGAATGTGACAACACAGTGGAATGATTATATCTTATTATATATGAAGGAACGCAGGTGTCCTTCAACTTCTTGGCACTTATCTGGGAGTACAAAATGTGAAGTTGGGATGACAGCCTTTAAGATAGTTCTGCCTTCAAAACGAAGCAGTGCAAGTGTTAAGAGAAATATGATGACAAAATGGGCTCCCAAAAGAGTGGGCATGCTGTCTGTCAAGAGAGAAAGAGAGAAAGGGGGGGGGGGGAGAGAGGTGAGAGAGAGAGAGATGGAAGGGGGGGGGAGAGAAAGAGACAGGGAGTGGGAGAGAAAGAAAGACAAGACTTGGAACTTATGACCTTCCATAACACATACAGCATATGTATCTATATATAAAAGTGGAACATGATCTCATGGTGAGAGAGAAGGTTAGAACCAAGATTCTCTAGACAAATAATATGTCTAGAGAATAAATAAAGTGTCTAGCAGCAGCTATGAGTGAAAAGAGTTAAAATGAAACCATTCAGAAGCAGTACTGCAGCCTAAGGCTCTTTCCCAGGGGTACTTATAGTCCAATCATGGCTTGTCACCCTCTTTGTTCTGATGGGCCCCCTTGGCATTTCTTTGCCTCATCCCCAGCAGGTGAATGCAAGAAATAAGTCCACTTTCCTGTGTAATAAAGTACAATAGCATTCCCCACCTCACACCCCCTCCGGATTCTGACACTGTCCTTAAAGTGTCAGAATGGTTGGGCTTTGTCCTCTTCTCTCTTGGAGAGCAGTCAAGTGATCAGCAGTAGCTGGGAAGACAGCCAGAATCGGGATCAGCAAAGAGGAACCATGCGTTTGACGAGAGATGGTTTTCTGCTGACTCCAGAAGCGGTAGAAAGCCTTGAGGGGAAACTGATAGGTCTCTGTAGAAATAAATACTTGGCCCTCACAAGAAACAGTGATTCTCTCCAGAGAGTGAAGATGGCTTGTCGCCAGTTCAGAGCTGGAAAAAGCAACTCCTATCACCTGAGATAGATTCTTCTTGACTTCTGCACACTTTCTGGTACCTGCTTGCCTTGTGGTTTTCCAACAGACTTCTGACTAACCCATAGCTTGTTTCTTGGCAGTGAATCTTGAGATTAGAAGTTTGTTTGCCTTGCGTTGCCATTTCTGCAATAACAGGATCCTGGGAAAAAGATTTTAAGCTTATCTTCCCCAGAAAAACAACGACCTGGCTTATAATAATACTGTGTCTAATGGTCATTTCCCCTTGCTGGGGTCACTGGGGGCAGAGGATGAAATCCTAGCCTTAGCTGTCCTTATCAGAACAGGCCAGCAGGAGGAAAGATGCTTTAGAGTAATTTCCAGTGGTGGTATTCAAAAATTTTTACTACCGGTTTTGTGGGCATGGTGTTCTGAGGTGTGGTTTGGTGGGTGTGGCTTGGTGGGTATGGCTTAACTTGGTGGGCATGGCTTGGTGGGCATGGCAGGAGAAGGATACTATAAAATTCCCATTCCCTCCCCACCCCACTAACCTACTTTCCAGCTCCGTTCTTCTGTGCAGGGCAACAAAAGAAGACCCAGCTGATCAGCTGGGATTCGGAAGGCAGCGAATAGAGAGGGGCGGGTCAACCAGAGGTGGTATTTGCCAGTTCTCTGAACTATTCAAAATTTCCACTATCGGTTCTCCAGAACTGGTCAGAATTGGATGAATATCACCTCTGCTGATTTCCCCAGGAAATTTTGGTTCAGGTGTAAAAGAAGTGACTTAATGTAAGAGTCTAAGTGTCCATGAAAGAGAGGCAGACCAGGGGGTCTTGCCGCAGTGTTGAGTTAATGACTCTCCATCCCTATCTTTGAGATGGCAGAATATGGGACCAGCATGGACGTTGTTGATCTCCTGGTCAGCCCCTACCCAGCTTCTATTGAATCTGTTCTTCCTTATTAGTCAATGATGGTCTCTTGAAGCATCAAACCTGCAGAACGATGGGAGAATTCTTCCTGGGCAATGCACCAATTATGTTTTTGCTTACTGCACTGCAAGTTAGTCCACCTCCACTTCTTTTCTGCAAGCAGCTGTAAGGTCATTTAAAACTATAGTCCCACACAGACATTTTCAGCAATAATTGCCATCCAAATCCTGGAAATGTTTGCAGTGCAAAAGAGGACGGGTTTCTCTCCGGTGCCAAGGAGTAACCTGATCATTTATTTTTTTATTTATTTTTGCATGAGTTGTTCGGGATCTGAATGGGGGAGGAGGGGACAGCCCTACACTCTTGCAAGCTGGTTTTGTATTGAGGGGAAAGGAAGGAGACTTTCTGGAGCGTGAGCTTCCCACCTTCACTACCAGGGCTGGTTTACTTGAAAAGTTGCTCTTGGCCTTTTCTTTTCTAGGTGGGACTTCAGTAAGCCAGTTCTGTGTGAACTGGCATACTGAAAGTACATTTCCCCAGAGGTGGGCTGCACTTACGTTAACAACCAGTTCACTGAAACGTAGCTTCAAACATGCAGCTAATCTACTCAGGCAGCTCCGGTGAGTACAGCTGGTGTGGCGCAGAACACAGCTGGACAGCATGGGTGGGGGGAATGAGCCAGAAAGGATAGTGCAGGGGTGGGTGAGCAGGCCCAGTCAGTGATCATAACTACCAGTTCACCTGAACTGGTCTGAACAGGCAGCAGCCCACCACTACATTTCCCTCAAAAGAGCCATGGTGGTGCAGTGGTTAGAGTGCAGTACTGCAGGTTACTTTTGCTGACTGCTGGCTGGCTGCAATTTGGCAGTTCAAATCTCACCAGGCTCAAGGTCGACTCAGCCTTCCATCCTTCCGAGGTGATTAAAACAAGGACCCAGATTGTTGGGGGCAATATGCTGACTCTGTAAACTGCTTAGAGAAGGCTGTAAAGCACTGTGAAGTGATATCTAAGTCTAAGTGCTGTTGCTATTGCTAAAAGTCTCTGGTGTGCTTTTTGCTCCCTTCACCTTCTTGCTCCTGCTGCATGTAGGAGGTCAGATAAAGCAGGCCATGGAACACCAAGCTGCTTCAGATACAAAGAGACCCACTGCAGGTTGACCTTGATTTAGGTCATAATGGAGCCTGCCACTATGGTCATCAATCATAATGGACCTAAAGTGGCTCATCATGTGATTGACCTGATTCTATAACCTTATTTTGCAACAGTCATTAAGAAAACACCATAGCAGTTGAGGAAACCAATTGTTCAGTGTGGTCCAGTTTTGCTGAAAATAGAATAGCATTCTTTATTGTCCAAGTGTGATTGGACGCACAAGGAATTTGTTTTGGTGCAAATGCTCTCAGTGTACATAAAAGAAAAGATACATTCAGCAAGAATCAAGAATCAGAAGCAAATGCTGGCTTTTGGCAAAATTGCGGTCAAACATGATCATGTGTCCCAGGCACTACAAACAATTATGAATGCAGACAGTTTGCCAAGTGCCTGAAATGTGGTGATACAATCATGAGGCAGGCTGCTATCAGAACTTCAGAACTGGGTCATTAGTACCCCTTAGGAGGTCGATCATAATGTCAAATGATTGCTAAGTGATTGGTAATCAGTTGAGGACTATCTAAAAAAATCCACCCAGTAGTGGGATTCAGCCAGTTCACATCACTTTGGTAGTTAACTTTCTGAGCAGTTTAGTGAACTGTTTGTTAGAATAAATCATTAGGGCAGAGAACCAGTTGTTAAATTATTTGAATTCCACCACTGAATCCACCTGCTTTAAAACAATGCTGTTTTTTTTAAGGCTCCAATGCTCCTCTTTTCTGGGTCCAGTTGCAGGTATCCCCTCTCCTACTGCCCCCCATTTGTGTGCCCCAAGTCCCTTAGTGCAAGGGTTGCCTAGGACTGAGTCACCAATGAGTGTTCCTTTTTTATCCAAAAGTTTTATAGAGCTGCCTTTATCTTATATTGAATTATATTGGGTAAGTGGGACAGTCAACTCCCTGCTGGGCTCCCAAGATGCTGGGCCCCCAACTGAGGTCCTAGCCTGCCATACTGACCTGTAAGCCATGCTTGGATTAGTAGCATTTCCTGTGTAGTCAGGAGATTGTTGCTTTCCAGCACAATCTAAAGCAGCCCTTTGCCTATTTCACCCACCCCAGAACAGCCTTATCATCTTCACCATTGTTATCAGCCATTATGCTGCCCAGGCAGGGGCTGCCTGATTCCTTACTTCTCAAGAGATCTCACCCAGTTGTTTCCTTTCAGATAGTAGTTGGAAATGTCACAAGAACATGATGGAAATTATTTTTGTGAGGCTGGGCTTCCTCTAAAGTCTGTGTCTGAGTGGCCGGGAGGTGGAGAAATGTCTGGATGACTGCATTTTACACAGCTCAGAACAGTTTTGACCTGTGAAAAATGCACAGGTCAAAAGACATGATGGGATGTGCTCTCTTTCTGAGCTCAAACTTGCCCTCTCTCTTTCTCTGTGTGCATGAAAAGCGAATGTTTCATCCACATATGTGCATCATATGGCTAATGATCGATGCCTCTGTTTTTATTTTATTGCAGATCGGCTTTAATGCTTTTGCGGTAATGATTTATTGTGGGTTTTGAATAAAGATGTATTTGGCACTTGGCCCATTGCTCTGAGCCATTGGATTAGAGATATAAAAGGCCCAATAAACAAATGAAAATATTATATATCTGCAAATTCAATTTGCAGATAGATTGCAACAAGACCGAATTTCTTATGACAGTTTTTCCCAATCTGGGAAACCTTGGATAAGTGGACATTGGAGTTTTAAATCTCTCAGTAAAGACCTGGATTTAAAGTCTGCACATCTGCACAGCACATGGCTCAGGAAATATCTACTGTGTTAGACTTTTTCAGGGCAAGGATGAGGTTCCACAGAAATCAAGAAAGGAAACATGCCCTTGGTATATATCTAAGGAGATTTATCTAGTTTTTTCTCCATCTTTGGAGTTTTATTTGATCATCAGGCATGGACAAATCAGTGTTCTCTAGAATCTATTAGATATTTAAACTGCAGCCCCATTGGAAGGGTTAATGAGAATAGTAGTTCAGAAATATCTGGACACTATCAGGTTGCCTGTTTCTGCAGCACACTCGATTCTGTTGCATAAAAAAGAAAACAGGTTGGTTCATTCTGAAAATGCAGAATACACGACATTTAATAATCAGACCACCTGTATCTTACCATGCTGGGATACGTATACCCATGTGATACTTTGAAAGTACACAGGAGAAACAAAAAAAAATGATAATAACAAGTAGATGGTGCATGAATAGCAAATATGGGTGGTCTAATGCTTGGAGAAATGTTTATTCACACCGTATTATTCTTTCTTTCTTTCTTTCTTTCTTTCTTTCTTTCTTTCTTTCTTTCTTTCTTTCTTTCTTTCTTTCTTTCTTTCTTTCTTTCTTTCTTTCTTTCTTTCTTTCTTTCTTTCTTTCTTTGTCAATTGCTTACAAGATAATAGGTATAAGTAAAACATAGTTATGAATACATGGATACATATAAGAAAAATAAAATATAAGAGAAACAATAGGACAGGGATGGTAGGCATGTTGGTGCACTTATGCACGCCCCCTACAGACCTCTTAGGAAAGGGGTGAGGTCAATAGTAGACAGTCTAAGGTTAAAGTTTTTGGGGTTTGGAGAAGAAACCACAGAGTCAGGTAGAGTATTCCAGACATTGATCACTCAGTTGCTGAAGTTGTATTTCCTGCAATCAGGTTTGGTGCGATTAACCTTGAGTTTGTATCTATTGTTTGCTCTTGTGTTGTTATGGTTGAAGCTGAAGTATTCATTGACAGGTAGGACATTGCAATGTATGATTTTATATACTATGCTTAGATCTTCAACTTCTTCAAGGTTCAGAATAAGTATTTTTACATTGGTACATTAACGTATACATACTTCAGAATGTATGTACAAATGTGCTTTTCCTATTGCAGTTCTCCTTCAAAAAATATTAATACTGCCAGTCAATTACAACCCCGGTTTCTCATTCCCAAGAAGAGAATACTTCCACTGCAAACTGCAAAGAACCTGCATCTCTTTTAATATGACTTTTGATTTCCGTTTTTTAATGCTCAAATAGACAAACCAGCAATTGGAGTCCTGTCTAGCTAGCTTTCTTGATGTGAAATGGGAGCTGCATATGGCCCTAAGAATACTCAATATGCATTGAGTACATTGCTCTCCATTTCTCTCTTCTCCATCCATCCATCCAATCTGTACCTCATTGCAATCATAGGACTTTCACTGGTAAAAACATAAGGCATACAACATTTAAAACCTAGACACAGCACATAACCAACCCTCACCCCCAGTTCCCCAATCTTAGTCTTCAGGGATGACCCATGAATAGGATGCCATTCCAGAGGAATGATCTATCACCAGTGATCAATGTTTCCAGCTTCTGAGGAAAATAGGTAACAGATAACAGATAATCAGAGTTGGAAGGACCTTATAGGTCATCTAGACCCCACCCACCCAAGCGGGAGACCCTACACCATTTCTGACAAATGGCAGTCCAATTTCTTCTTGAAGTTCTCAAGTGATGGCGTTCCAAGGGCAAGCTGTTCCATTGATAGATCGTTCTCACTGTCAGAAAATTTCTCTTTATTTCCAGGTTAAATCTCTCCTTGTTCAGTTTCCATCCTTGTCTGGCCTTCAGGTACTTTAGAAAATAGATTGACCCCTTCCTCTCTGTGGCAGCCCCTCAAATATCGGAAGACTGCTATCATGTCTTCCCTGGTCCTTTTGTTCACTAGTCTAGCCAAGTCCAGTTCTTGTAACCGTTCTTCATATGCCTTAGTCTCCATTCCCCTAATCATCCTGGTTGCTGTTCTCTGCACTTTTTCTAGAGTCTCAACATCTTTTTTATAATATGGTGACCAAAACTGGATGCAGTATTCTAGGTGTGGTCTTACTAAGGCTTTATAGAATGGTATTAGTACCTCACTTGATCTCGATTGTATCCCTCTGTTAATACAACTTAGGATTGCATTAGCTTTTTGGGTTCTGCTGATGCACACTGCTAGTTCATATTTAGCTGGTTGTCCACTAAGACTCCAAGATCTCTCTTACATTTACTGCTGTTGAACCTGGTTTCACCCAGTCTATAAGTGTAGGACTTTACTTTTCTCTACATTGAATTTCATTTTGTTAGATATGGCGCAGTGTTCTAGTCTGTCAAGATCTATCTGGATCTTGAGCCTATCTTCTTGGGTGTTAGCTATTCCTGCCAGCTGAGTATCATCTGCAAATTTGGTAAGTTCCGCTTCTATTCCCTCATCTAAGTCATTAATGAAGATATTGAAGAGTATTGGGCCTAAAACGGAACCTTGTGGCACCCCACTGCTTACTTCTCTCCATGTAGACTTAGATCCATTAAAGACTATTCGTTGACTATGGTTTGTCAGCCAGTTGCGAGTCTATCTAGTGGTGGATGCTATCTATTTCACTTTTTTCTAGCTTACTAAGAAGTAGGTTGTGGTCTTCTTTGTCGAATGCCTTTCTGAAATCTAAATATATTATGTCCACAGTATTTTGCTGGTCTACTAATTTAGTCACTATGTTGAAGAATGAAATAAGATTGATTTGGCATAATCTGTTCTTAACAAACCCATGCTGACTGCTAGCTATTACTTTACTTGTTTCTAGGTGTTGGCAGATCTGTTTTTTAATTATCTTTTTTAGTATCTTCCCTGGTATTGATATTAGGCTGATTGGTCTATAGTTTCCTAGGTCTGGTTTTTTTTCCCCTTTTTTGAAGATGGGAACCACATCAGCTCTTTTCCAGTCCTCTGGTAGTTCCCTGGTGCTCCAGGATTTTTGAAAGATATGGTGCAGTGGTTCTGAGATGATCTCTGCCAGCTCCTTTAAAACTCTGGGATGTAATCCATCCGTCCCCGGTGATTTGTTTTCATCAAGATCAGACAGGTGTTCTCTTACTAATTTTTTGCTTATTTTAACTTTTATTTCTGGTCTGTCTTTTATAGTTATGTTTTGGTGGGTTGAGCTATAGTTTCTTTTTGAAGAAGTTTAGCCAATTCTACTGCAGAGATGTGGTCTTGTATGAAACCTGGTGCCAAGCTACAAAGATGAAAACTAGCAGAATTTTGGTATATGAACATATTCAGGGGATCCTCAATACATGCATGTACAATAAAGCTTGGGCTTTGATTCTGAACTGAGTCCACCATCTTGTAGGCATTGACTATCACAGAAGATGGTAGATGCATTCTATTTCCTATACATTCTATTTCTTGCCATGCCATTCTATTCTATTCTATAAATCAAAACAAATGTTCAAAGCTACACTATGTCTTATGTTGACTTATGTTTTAATAAGACAACAGTTAAGGTAAAATCTCCTAAACTGTAGTCAATGGATATTTAAGAAGGAAAAGGGCAAACAGGTCATTCTCTATTCAAGAATATAAATAAATATTAATCTGGCTCAGAAATAGGATAACCTTTAATTCACCAGGACTTGCTCTTGCTGACCTCAGATGGTCATATCAACACAAAGGGATTATAAAGAGGCACTTGATCCAGGAGCAACACAGCCAGAATAGATATTTGTGAGAAAATTCATATTGGGGGATTGAATTAAAGTGTGACTGCCTTTCCCTTTCCAGAAAATATGTCCTCTTGAAGTATTAGAATAGCACATCAAAATCAGAAGGAGTCCCCTTATCTTGGGCATTTGGGGCTCTGAGTAGTCAATAGCAGATTTACTATTTTTGATTTCTAAGACCTTTATACCCTTATCTTTACATAATTCTTCCCTTTATTCCCAACAGGGGACAGCACTTCATGAAACTAGGAGAGAAAAAGAAAGAGAAGAGAAAGAGAGAAAGAGAGAGAGGTTTTAATTAAATGAAGTACATGCCAAACTAAATGGCCAAACCTTTGCATAAAGGGTATCAATTGCCATGCTTGAATGTGAACATAATAGCAAGATGCGGGATTTCTTCAGACAATCTTGTGGAATTTGCTTTCCAGAGTATCCACAAGCTTTGCGTGACATGATTCTTTTGATCTGAAATTCAGACTTGCATCATCAGCTGATAGAGCCTGAAACAACAGGAAATTAGGACAACTTTATTTTTCTGGGTTTCCTACATTACTGCATTCTACACCCAGGTGGAACTTCTATTAGCCCCTCTGCACAGGATGCAAGGACTCTGGTCTTCCCCCCCTCAAACTACCACATAAATTGCATCAGCTGTACTGCGCCAGCCAGCTTTCTCTTGGGCCAGAAGAGGAAGTCCCTCACACTATACAAACACCTTAAAGATGAGATGAGAATGGGATTCTTAGGACAAGAATAACTCTGACTCAGTGGAAAGGAAGTGGTGGAAGCTGACTTGACTGAACCCACAGAAACGAAACAATGGAAGGAGGATCTGCCCATTGTCTTTAGAGATTATATCTAAATGCTGAAAATATATGCGTTATGTATTTTTGTGTGCGTGTGTGTCATTCTTTCATTCTGACTATCTTTTGAACTGCCAGAGATACTATTCAGTTAAATTGTTTTTTTGTTTATCTTTTGGACCACAGGTTCATCCACTACAACTTCTTAGTAGCTTTGGGTTGTTTAGTAAATGTAATGGATCAGGCCTTCTTTGATCAAAAGGCCCACTTTGATCAAGAACAGCATGATCTTTCTGTAGGAGAGAAGGGAGGAATAACTTGTTTGTAGCTCCTTCTCTGTTAGCCACATTATGTTCTGTGTGGGAGACAGGAAATTCAAAGTTACAGTTGCCCTTTGTCCTCTGGCCAGCTTGTTCTCCTTCAGCTTTTCATTCCCAACATAACTACTGTACATCCAGTGAGGACCCACCTAGTTCTTGCATTCTTGATGAGCTGCTTTGCACATCTCATGATGGTTATGGGAGTGTCAGAAGATCAAAGATATTGAAATATCAACTTAGATATGCCAAACCTTCCTATAAACCTTCCTTATGCAGTAATATTTGATACAACGGTGTTTAATAAATGTATGAATTCCAGATGATTTTAGCTTTTTGTAGCACCAAACTGTTTTATAAGCTATGTTTGACCAGAATCACTTGTTTATATTTTTCCAGCTTTTCATTTCAAATGCTTGGTTTTTGTTAACAACAAAAATAACAGTTGTTCAACTTCTAGCAATGTTCAACTACTTTTCTTCTTCTCTTTTTTCTTTCAGTTCATCTTCTCTTCTTTCTCTCCTCCCTTCAGATTATGCAGATTAACAGAGTTGGAAGGGATCTTGTAGGTCATCTAGTCCAACTTCCTGGCCAAGCAGGAGACCCTGCACCATTTCTACACTCCAGTCTCTTCTTGAAAGCTTCCAGTGATGAAGCTTCCACAACCTCTGATGGCAAGCTGTTCCATTGGTTGATTGTTCTCACTGTCAGAAAATTTCTCCTTATTTCCAGGTTGAATCTCTCCTTGTTCAGTTTCCATCCATTATTCCTTGTCTGATCTTCAGGTGCTTTAGAAAATAGCTTGAACTTAACCCTCCCTTCCTCTCCCCTCCCCTCCTCTCGCCAGCCAACTCCAATGCATTCGGGGAAGTGCATAAAATTCTTTTGGTTAAGACTTAAGGGGAACTAATTCTCAAGCCTTAATTTTAACTTTATTTTAATTCTAAATGTGTACCTTAAAGACTGATGCATTTATTATTGCATACGTTCTTGTTGGTTAAAGTTGACTTCTTTGAAACCATAGAAATTTCAGTAATAATAATTACAATTTCAAGACTTGTTGCATTGTTTCTGGCCAAGAAACAAAGTGTGGATTCGGAAATACTCCAGTTCTATGATGAACTTAGCCTGTCTTCTTTCCAAAACATTGAATAGAATCTTTGGCAAAATCTAGGCCATTTCCATGTTTGCACTTTAGGCTAACTCCCAAGCCATTGTGGGCATGGTGTAGAGCTTGTCTTCGTTAATAGTCTCTATGAACAGAACAAAGGGGATGGCATCATAAATCTCCAATGTGGAAATAGATCCTGAGCATCACTGCTTAACCATCACAAATACTGATTTCTTTTAATTATTGACATTTTTCTCCCCATTTTCTCCAAAAAGCCAAGATGGGGCATGAGATTCTCATTCCCCGTGTTGTCCACATAGCGCCTTGCAGAGAAAAACAAGACTAAGGACTTTGAATCTTTTACATCCTGCTAGGCTGCCCTGGTTCCTCCATGAGATTCATTATCAAAAAGTTAAAGGAGGAACAAAAACAAATTCCTATATTTTTGTATGAAATAATTCCTGTATTTCATAAATATAATTTTAGTAGCTGAAATGACTGTTCTGACTTGTGTTAGTTAGGATAATATTTTTTAAAATCTAAAATGGCAATTAATATACTTTTTCTAGCTAGCTAAAATGTGACAAAATCAAGTCAATTTCTTGCACTTTAATGTTTCAGAGGACTAATAGTTAAGAAATGATAAACTGGCAAGAAACCCAGAGACCCTAAAAAATGAGAATATACTATATTTCAATAAAGAATGTATAAACACTTAATTGTACTTCCCAGCAAGCTTTCTGATGCTTTAACAGTATTACTTTTATTACTACTCAGTATCTCATAAACTTACACATCTGAACTCCCACCTGACATTATAACAAGATACAGACATGGCATCATGGATAACCCACGTATGTTGCCTTCTCCTTTTCCGAAGTGATGAAGACTCTTGAAACTCAAAAACTTGCATCAGTTTTCTAACTTTGAGTTGGCTTAACAAAAGTAGGGTCTTAATGGATTTGGGGATATACCCCTCTTCAATATAACTATTGCTGTGTCAAGTTGTTAGCTTGCTATAAATGTATCCATTCTTAATACAACTTATGTATTCAGACAAACATCTGTTTTGTTTTTAATGACAATGAGATATGAAGAACAGCTGAAGAAGCTTCTTGGTTGAGAAGTGAAATGTCTTCAAAGGAAAAACCAGAAACTCCAGTTGCTTCTTGAAAAAGCACCTTTGGGACAATAAGATATGATATGTACTGTGTTGCAAAGTTTTTGCACTCCATCCTCTACTATGAGAAATGAAGGCAATACAATGCTTGGGGCAGGAGCAAAATGTTTCAGAACATCTCACAGATTTTTGCTTTGAATTAGTGGACAATATTCATTGTTTCACAAAGAAATTTCATGACCACTAGATGTCAGCCAAAACCCATATTGAACCAGAGAATGAACAATGTAAAGACTTTGAAAACAAAATCACGAAAGAGAAATCTCATCAAATAGTTTTATTTTAAAAAGCCCACCTTAGAAGATAAGACTTCCAGGAGTCACATAGGTGTGAGTTGGGTAGCAATATAAATTTATGAAAGATAAGCATATTTCATATAAACAACAAATAAAACTTGGATAATAGTTTGAAATTGTATTTATCTTTGTTTTCATCTTATTTGTTGGAACAAAAAGTTTTAGTATCTGAGGTTTGAGGAATGAAATTATTTAACTAGTGATCCTTCAGTCTATCATAGAACAAAAGCTCAGAATGACAATTGCAGTGAGGCTATTATATGCTCAAAAGTAGAAAGGCTCAACCCTGAGGAATGGTTGGTCAGTATGATGTGGAGATGGCTAAATTAACTGCTTTAAATAGAGAAAAATATGGTACCTACAGTTATAGACTTTTGTATGCATGAAATAGAAAAAATGTACTTTTATACAGTTTTATGGTTTTGATGATTAGAAAAAAAGGATCATAGAAAAAAGTGAAGGGTTTTTTTTTGGTAATCATAGAGTAAGAAAGATAATTTTGCAATTGTACTTCTATTTGCTGCAAAGGATATTGAAAACTTCTATTACTTCCTCTTGATTCTTTCTTTTTTCTTTCTTTTGCTTGCTCTTAGTTTGTGTTAGTTTTTATGTGTTTTGTAAAACTTTAATAAAAAAAAAAAACCCAAGGTGAAAGCTCAGAAGAAAATGCCATTTTCAGTGAAAGCTCAGAAGAAAATGCTACCCACTTGCCCCGGCAACCCAGCCATTGTGGCAAAACCCTTCTTTGGTAACAATTTTTATATGATAGTTTCCATGACGTTGCCAATTTGTCCTCCCCAGCCCTCCACAGAAGTAGTTTAGCATCAACTTTAAATGTTCATTTTTTATAGTAGTATTTCTCTCTTTTCCTAACACAATGGATTTTGCCATTGACATAATCCAGCATGCTTCATCAACAATGTGGTTTGATGATACAGAACAAAAGGCATGTCAGGTCTTATGCAAGCTCTTCTATATGAAATCTTAAGGTTTTTTTTTTAAAGAGCTCTGGACCTATAATTAAAAATAGGACACTCTTAAAGAGCACCAGTCCTGCCTTGCATCGAAAATCAGTTCAGAAAGCTGGACTCTGTCATCAAAGTGTTGCTGATCTGTTTTCAATCAATGTTATATATACTTCTGCTGCTTTTGCTGCAAGAGGTCTTATGTGGTGTTACTCTTTATTGCTTTTACTACTGGGCTGGGGGGTAGAGGTGGGAGAGGTGGGAGGCATTTTGGCTGCTCCACACAAGTTACTTCTCATTGCTGTTGATACCATCTGCTTTTGCAACACTCCATTAAAAAAGGACCCAGGGATGGGATGCTGCTGGTTCTGCTCGGCTCTATAGAACTGGTAGCTTTGAAGAGCAGCAGACACCGAACCGGTTCTGTGTTTGCTGCGGTTTGGCCCACCCGCCTGCCTGGGCTCTTATCTGTCCTTTATTTCCTGCTTTTTCAACCTCAGCTGCTTTATGCTGCACAGCTGAGGTTGAAAAAGCAGGAAAAAAGATGCTTTTCGAATACTGCGCACCTGTGCACAGCGTTTTTCAGCTGTCTGGGTGGCACAGCCTAAGGTTAGTTTACACGCACACACAACAAAACGTAATCACCAAACTGGTAGTAACACCGGTTGAATCCCACCCCTGGATGGATCTGAATCATTGGTTAATGGTGGGGCAGGAATATGGGCGAAAATAGGAGGGAGTACTTGTGGTGTTCCTCCCAACAAGTTTGCAGATTTGTGCTCTTTAAAACACAGCACATTTGTCTCCTAGCTATCCCTCTTTCCTCACGAGATCAGCCTGGCCCAATCTCTTCCTCCAGATGCATGGAGTAGTCTGGTCAGCCTATTTTCAAACATGGCTGCAACCTTTTATCTGGCAATTTGTCAGCACCCAACTGAGCCAAACCACACTTTAAGGAAAGTATTTGACCTTATGACATCAACAAGGGAGACACCCAGTCGGAAAGGAAATGTAGTGAGGAGAATCCACCAGTCACTGTCTCCAACTTCTGAAGAACTTTATGAAAACTTGTAAGGCCAACAATATTGTTTGCCTCACTACTAACGCAGGGCAGGGTTCAGATATCAGGGCAGGACAGTTTATGATGGCATGTTTTTCTACTGGTTCAAGAACTGGTTGATTGTAATTAAATATGGCTATTTGGCTGTGCCCTGTATGAGAAACACAGGACTATTCTAATAGTTATTTCTAGATTGCATTTTTTTTTGAGACCTACTACGGCCCTTATATTCAAAAACAGAAGATTGGGAGAAAGTGTTATTTATTTATTTATTTATTTGTAATATTTATATACCGCCCTTCTCCCGAAGGACTCAGGGCGGTGCACAGCCAATCACAAACCCCAGTACACTATACAAAAGTTAAAAACAAATTAAATAATTTAGGCTGTCTAAAAATTATGCCCTTCCCCCATAAGTTAATTAAAACCCAAATATTAAAAACCTAATTAAAACATAATACTAAATTAAAAATCCTATATCAGCCTAGGCCGGCCTGCTCAAAGAGCCAAGTTTTTAATGCACATCTGAAACCTCTCAGATCCGTGTTAGTGCGTATCTCTGGAGGCAGACCATTCCAGAGGGCGGGGGCCCCCACAGAGAAGGCCCTACTCCTGGGAGCCGCCAGACGACACATAGAAGCCGACAGCACCTGGAGAAGGCCCTCCCTATGGGAACGCACAGGTCTGTTGGAGATTACTGGCAGAACGCAGTCCTGCATATAACCTGGTCCAATGCCATGGATTGCTTTAAAGGTCAGAACCAGAACCTTAAAGCGAACCCGGAAAACCACCGGCAACCAAGGCAGCTTGCGCAGGAGAGGCGTCACATGGGAGCTTCGTGACCCCCCCATAACCACCCGCGCGGCCGCATTTTGTACCAGTTGGAGTCTCCAGGTGCTTCCCGCAGGGAGCCCCATGTAGAGAGCGTTACAGTAGTCCAGGCGAGAGGTGACAAGGGCATGAGTGACCGTGCGTAAGGCATCCCGATCCAGAAAGGGCCGCAACTGGTGAATCAGGTGAACCCGATAAAAAGCCCCCCTGGAGACGGCCAAAATATGGTCTTCTAAAGACAGCCGTGCATCCAGGAGGACACCCAAATTGCGAGCCCTCTCGGTGGGGGGTAAAATCTCTCCCCCAATAGCCAGCGACGGAGTCAGCTGACTATATGGGGCCGCCGGAAACCACAGCCACTCAGTCTTGGATGGGTTGAGCCGGAGCCTGTTCCCGCCCATCCAATTCCGCACGGCCTCCAGGCACCGGGACATAGCCTCCACAGCATCATTGGGGTGGCCTGGGGTGGAGATGTAAAGCTGGGTATCATCTGCATACAGATGACACCGCACCCCAAAACCACGGATGATCTCCCCCAGCGGCTTCACATAAATGTTGAACAGAAGAGGGGAGAGGACCGACCCCTGAGGCACCCCACAAATGAGGGGCCTAGAGGTAGACCTCTCCCCCCCCCGTCAACATGAATTGCGAGCGGTTGGAGAGGAAGGAGGAGAACCATTGCAAGACAGTTCCCCCAATCCCCAACCCCTCCAACCGCCACAATAAGATACTATGGTCGATAGTATCAAAAGCCACCGAGAGATCTAACAGGAACAGGACAGAGGAAAACCCCCTGTCACGGGCCCTCCAGAGATCATCAACCAACGCGACCAATGCTGTTTCGGTACTATGTCCGGGCCTGAAGCCTGATTGGAACGGATCGAGGTAAGTTGCTTCCTCCAGGTACTGAGGGAGCTGACGTGCCACCACACTCTCAACAACCTTCGCTAAAAAGGGAAGGTTGGAGACGGGACGATAGTTATTTAAAACAGCCGGGTCCAGGGCAGGCTTCTTGAGGAGGGGCCGCACCACCGCCATCTTCAGGGCAGTAGGGAGCGACCCCTCTCTCAACGAAGCGTTGATAATCCCCTGGAGCCAACCTCGTGTCGCCTCCCTGGCGGTCGAAACCAACCAGGAGGGACACGGGTCCAACAAACATGTGGTGGCATTCAGCTCCCTCCAGCAACCTATCCACACCCTCAGCGATCACAGGGTCAAACTCTTCCCAGATAATAGTCTCAAGACCTGCCCCGGACACCTCCCCCAGGACCACCCAATTGGAGTCCAGCCCGTCCCGAATCTGAGTGATTTTGTCGTGCAAGAATTGGGAAAACTCTTCTGCCCTACCCTGCAAGAGGTCATCCTGCGCTCTCGGCTCCAGCAGGGAGCGGATCACTCCAAACAGAGCGGCAGGCCGATTTTCTGCCGACGCAATAAGGGTGGAGAAATGCGAACGCTTTGCCGCCTCTATCACCACAAGGTAGGACCTAATGTGGGACCTCACCTGTGTTCGGTCAGACTCAGTGCGGCTAGCCCTCCAAACACTCTCCAGACGTCTTTTCCGGCACTTCATCTCCCGTAGCTCCTCCGTAAACCATGGAGCTAGATGGGATCTGTGCCGAGTCAGAGGTCGCAAAGGCACAACTCGGTCCAGAGCCTCGGCAGCCAACCTATCCCAGATGGTCACCAAGTCTCCAGGCGAGTTATGAGCCAGAGTCTCGGGAAATGGCCCAAGCACCCTCTGGAACCACTCAGGGTCCATCAGGCACCTGGGGCGGAACCATCTACATGGCTCCACCTCCCTGCGGTGGGGGGTGGCGGTACAGAAGTCCAGTCTAAGAAGAGAATGGTCTGTCCATGACAAGGGTTTAATGTCTAAGTCCCCGAAATTACAGTCATTCAACCACTGACCAGAGACAAAAATCAGGTCCAGTGTGTGTCCTCCTATATGAGTGGGGCCAGAAACTAATTGGGTCAGGTCCATGGCCGTCATGGAAGCCATGAACTCCCAAGCTACCCCAGAGGTTTCCCCGAGTGAAGGCAGGTTGAAATCCACCATGACTAAAAGCCTAGGGGTCCCAACCGCCAGCTCGGCTATCACCTCGAGGAGTCCGGGCAGGGCCAATGACACGTGGCAGGGAGCCAGGTACGTTATCAAAAGGCCCATCTGAACCCCCTGCCCCCACTTCACAAAGAGAGACTCACAACCAGCCGTCTGAGGAACAGTGGCCTCCTTAGGACAAAAGACCTCTCTAATAAGCACCGCCACCCCACCACCCCTTCCCTGAGACCTAGGCTGATGAAATGCTAAGAAACCTGGTGGGCACATCTCCTTCAGAGGAACACCACCCTCTGGGCCCAACCAGGTTTCGGTAACACCTACCAGGTCCACGCCCTCTTCCTGAATAAGATCACAAATCAGGGGGGCTTTATTGACAACGGACCTGGCATTGCATAGCATCAGCCGGGTACTCAGGGCCCGAGGCTCTGGACAACCAGGCCTGCAGGATGGGTAAAGAGGGTCGGAGCGCGCTACTGCTTGAAGACAGCGACAGCGTGATCCCCCTACCTGATATGGCCCTCTACCCCCGCCATATCTGCCCCTCCCACTAACTGTGCCGATAGAACTGGCCCCCGGCATCCCACCCTCTTTCTGCCCCCCCAACACACACACCCCTGAGCCCTCCCAGACATGCATGCTAGCCTGGCTGCCCCCAGATCCTTGCGGATTGTCCCCCAAACCCGGTTCGGATTTCCTTAATCCCCTTAAAAACCCCATTAAAAAACTACAAACCCCGGACTTCCCCCCAACACGTTTCCGCATCATCTCTCGGGATCCCAGGATCCGTCATTAAGATATGTCCTAGAGAGCTTTGAGGGCCACTTGAGGGAGAGGGGGGCATCCCTCAAGGCCCAAAGCTCTCTCCTAGAGTATTTCAAGGGCTCCGATAAAAATGTCCCAGCAGTCCAGCGATACTCTTATCTGGTCGCTTTCCCTGAGTTTGTAAAAAAAAATATTTTAAGCGTGTCATGGATTTCACATAGCAGTCAGGGTATAAATTAATAAATTGCTCTTATTCTAAGAAGAATAAGAGAAGAAAGTCATTTCTTAAAACAAGAAATTAAAAGTATTTTCAAGATTGGATTTCTACTTGGGTGTACTCTTTGTGTAGCTGCCGGTTTTCATTTAACCACAATTATTCAGGGGGGAAATACACAGTTCCTCAACCTGAGAGGAAACAACAAAGTAGTTCAAGTTTGCAGTCCAAGTTCCTCAACAGCTGGATTACAGGTGTTGGAATAAAATACAGTATATGCTGTGACTCACCCACCATTTAGAATTTGAACCAGTGTCTGTTTTTGAGTTGAATTGGTATGATAGAATGTGCACCTGCAGCAGTAGAAGGGGGGCTTTCCTAGAAAGTGATTCAGATTAAGAGACTGCCCAGTCCTGAGTTGGAGAGGGGGAGAGAAATAAAATCTCTCAGGATATACTGTATTTAGCAGGTTAGAAAATTATGGTTTTAGCTTGGCAACATTCTGTCTGTTGGATGCTAGCAAATAAAGGATTGAACGCGACTGGATCTCACTATGTCTTGTTTATGGGCTTGGGCCTGACATTGGTGACAATCCAATGCCTTATCTCCCCCACTTTTATTAAAAATTCATAGCAAGGACAACTAAGGATTTCTTTTCTACTGCCTTCAGAGTAAGGTCTGGATCTGTGACTGGCAAGGTTTCAACAACCGCATTCACTCTAGTGTACAGCATGCGGAATGGAGTTTCTTTTCTGCTTGGTACATTACAAGGCCTCAATGGCATGAAATTGTCAGGTTTAGTGGTTAGGAAGGCCTTCAAATTACCACATGTGTGCAATGAGACTGGGGTCTAAATGGATATAAAATATCTAAGTGTGTGTCAGTGGCAGGATTCAAATTTTTTTTTACTACCGGTTCTGTGGGCGTGGCTTGGTGGGCATGGCAGGGGAAGGATATTGTAAAATCTCCATTTCCACTCCACTCTTGGGGGAAGGTTACTGCAAAATCCCATTCCCTCCCCACTCCACTAACCTGCTTTCCAGCTCCATTCTCCTGTGCAGGGCAACAAAAGAAGATCCAGCCAATCAGCTGGGACTCGGGAGGCAGAGAATAGATCAGTCAGAGGTGGTATTCCGAACTACTCAAAATTTCCGCTACCAGTTCTCCAGAACTGGTCAGAACCTGCCAAATACCACCTCTGGTGTGTGTCATAGAAAGCAGGAATAGATTAAATTTTTGATCTTGAGTTGACTGTCCTTGTCTCTCTTTCTCTCAAAAAGCTGAGTAAAAATATAATAATAATAAAGCTCTGCCTTTACATACTTGTACATGACATCATGATTTACATGTATAAAGGGCAAATCACAATACATATTTCACCATTTGTCCATCTTTGTATTCCTGCATGCCCCCATAAGGTATATTTATTTATTCGTCGTATTTATATGGCTATCACCTCACAAAACATGACTGGGTGCCCTAACATATGAATCACAATCCCAAGCCGGAAAAGTAAATAGAAATGTATTATTTTCCCAACTTATTATTTTCAAATGCTATTTACACAATGTGTGCATGTAACTTTTATGGTAAGATGACACACAAATTGCATTACTTCTTAGGTTGTAAGACGCATACTGCTGAAAGTATGATTTTGAGATTCACCATTTCTAGACTATTATTGTCTGGCATCTAAAATGAACAACCGGGAACAACTGGGAGTACCTTGAAGAACAAGACCGGGCTGCATCTCTATATCGATTCTGGTTTCTCAGTGTGTGGACTCTGTAATTACTTTGTAATATTTAAAATTATGCTATATAATTAAGCAGAACAAATGAATTTAGGACTACAGGCTCTCCAATTTAGAAGGGCTACATCAATCTGATTTATTTGATGAAGCTACTAGGTAGGAGAGAGTTAAATATTGTTTTAGTATGCATGCCTAGACAGAACTGCTCTGAAGGAATGTAATACAGATAGGATCATCAGGAGAGAGAGGGTGAATGGCAGAGGAGTAAGAGGCAACTCAGTCCAGATATTACGTGTGGGAGAAAGAGGGTACAGACAGCCCCTCTCAAAAAGTTCAAAGAGTATATTGCGTAGGTGCAGATAATACAGTGCTCAGTATGGCATGATTTTGTGAAACAATAAAGAATTGTTTGGAAGAATCACCACGTGTCATTTTTGGTTTGGGGCCAGAAAGCTGCAAATTCATATTATTTGGAAGGATGGCGTATTTTTCAAAGAATGGTAGTCTCTGAAACTGAAGATGAGGGCTATCTTTTAAGAACAAGGATCTTAGAACATAATCCTATCATTTTTTTTTATATTTCTGCAAATACAATAACAAGTTGGGCTGTTACAACGATTGGAAGAAATTGCTGAAATGAAATTAACTGAAAAGATAAAATTCTACCACTAGATGGTGCACAAAGCCTGCAGCAAATCAACTTGCTATAGATTAGCAAAATGAAGATTTAGATTCACTTTTAACCCAATCCCTCACCCAGCGGAATTTTCCAGTTTGAAGAATTTATTTTTTCATCATGGACAAAGGATAATGGAAAATCAACTCTGTAGCGTCTGATGGGAATCCACAAACCATATAATACAACTTATATTTTCAGTTTTCAAATTTTCAATTTCTAGTTCACCAAGCTGAACATACTCTCCATATTTATAGTTAAATCTAATAGTGCTGTTCCACTGACAGAACAGTATCTCACAAACCCCTTCCCCAAATTGTTCATTTCTAACTTATTTTTTAAATCTTTGTCCACGACAGAGGATATCTTGGAGCAGATTTGGGATTAGCACAAAAAGTTATGGAGGAGAGGAGAAGGAAGTCCTTTTGCATAACCTACCCATAGCAGGTTGGGGAAAATACAGATGTACTCTAGAAGTAAGGAAAGAGTTGTGGAAAATTCCAATACTGTTGCTATCAAGTTATCCTCTGGATTCTTGCAGTCCAAATATGTTAGCCCTACCTTGCATAAGGTTCAATGAAAGTCTAAAAATATAGTGGTGTATATTTCAAAACATTTAAAAAGAGAATATTGCATGTTCTTGCAGAACACAAACATCTGGTTAGCTGCTTCAGGCAGACTTACAACCTTTGTTATAGAATATAGTAATAGGAATACAAAGTTCACTGTACTGGAGAAATACAGAATGACCTCAAAACATTTTTTTTCTAAATGTGCGACTTATTTTATTCAGACTCAATTATGTTTCAAAGGTTGCATAGATTTCAATATGCCTTCATATCGTTCCCTTCTTCAAATTGGTATCTAGCAGTCATGTTAGGCTTCACAACTGTTTTTTATCTGTAACCAATATATTCAAAGACTTGAGCCTGGAAAAGGCTGCTTTAAAGAGAAGGGGTTGGAGGCAAATTTTTTGCAGTGACTTATTCATGCAAGAAATGTATTCCTTGGCATAAAAGGTAGGCTTGGACTGCCTTTTACTGGTGGAAGAACATACTCAGTTTAAGAGTTGGATACCTATTGGATTGTTTCTCAGCAGATTTTGCTCATAAGAGTAAAATTTGGCTTTCTATGGCCTCCTTCTCTTACAGAACATCTTTGTTGTGTGGCCTCTTTGGGATAGCATCCCTCTTGCTTTTCAGGAAAACTGCCCAAATATTCCAAGAGGGCTTGGGAAAGAGTCTTCAAAATATACAACAGGGTTATGTGGTGGTGTGTTTTTTTGGTATAGGACTTGGTATAGCTTTAAAATAATACAATACTAATTTTAACTTGTTTCTTACTGCGAAGGGAAAATGTAAATTGTTCAGAATTCCACTGGACTGAAGAGACACATAAACTCTAGATATAACTATACATTTTTTCTTTCTCAAAAACATTAAGAAATGGTATTCAATACTGGTTTCAGGTAGACCTCAATTTATGACAATTGATCCCAAAATTTATTTTGTAAAATGAGAGTTAAGTGAGTTTTGTCCCATTTTACGACCTTCCTTGCCGCAGTTGTTAAGTGAATCACTGCAGTTGATAAAGTTAATAACCCAGCTGTTAAGAGAATCTGGATTCCTCATTGCCTTTGCTTTTCAGAAGTTCATAAAAGGTGATCACATCACCTTGGAACACAACAACCGTCATAAATATGAAACAGTTGCCAAGTATCTGTATTTTCTTCACATGATCCTGGAGATGGCTGGGAAGGTCATACCTGTGAAAAATGGTCATAAGTCACATGTTTTTCAGTGTCGTTGTAACTTGGTTACCAAATGGATTGTTGTTAAGTCCACACACTTACCTGTGTATGGAATGGATCAATGTAGTATGAATGTACGATTTAGGGAGTTGCCAGTTCAGTCAGTACTACGAATTGAGCTACATCTTAAATCACTGCACAGAAAACAAGCCTTCATGCTATTAGAGACGGGTAAATATTGCTTAAAGTAAAGTCCAGTTCCCTTCTGAAGGCCATCTGGAACAATGGATTTGAAACAGTCCAAGGCATGCATTGAGTTGGGCAATTTAAACGATCAGGCTGAACCAGATACAGCTATCCATTCTATTCCCAATCATTGCTTCTCTGCATGCCTTCACCAGTCTAGGTGATTATTTTATTGTAAAAAGGCCGACGTGTTGGCTGCCGAATAGGTGATGAACTCCTGAAGCCTCTTGGAACATTTTAAGCCAGGCTGCATAAGCCAGAAAACCTTATGCAGCCGCCGGAAGGTTTTAGAGGAGTATCAAGATATTTTACCGTATCGCCACCTGCATGACTGTTCTATGGATCCAACATCAGGTGATCTTTGATAGACGGATCAGCGTAGAATTCTTTCAAGGCAAGAGTTTGAAACCCATGGCTGAGGAGGGCTACTTTTACTTTTATCTCCTTTTACAGATATTCTCAATTTTGATTACTTGTATTTCCAATATGAAGTGATCTTATGGAGCCAATTTGGGGGGAAAAAAACCTTCTCTGCCTATGACTTTGGAAAGTCTCATGTAAATAACATTAGGGAAGACTGAGCTACAAGGACTGACAGTCTGACTTTCTGTGTGCTACTTTAACCTGTAGTCATGCAGCATGGAGAAAATTGAATATACCTGTGTTTCGATAGCAGTCACCCACTGTAACACTGAACTACATTCTTGCAATTTCAATTTCTTTTCCTCAGGATGTTAAGTTGCTTTAACATTAATTATTTCCTTGGTGTGTACTCCTTCTCACATAACAACTAAGTCACACAACAGTGAATATCTGAGGTTTTATTGAATTTTATATACAGCATGAGTCACAGACAAACCCGTGACTACCAGACAAGACAAATGTCAATCCTTCTCAACAGTTAGCAGCTTAAAAGTTCTACAAACTACAGTGTCACTGCCATACTTGTATCCCATGCAAGTGAGTTTTTATTTTATCCTTTTTAAAAAAACTACACTTACAGTTGTGTCAGTTGCCTACTAATGCACAATGTCACCTGGCCTACACAACACAGACACATACACACATACAACTCTTGCCACATTCGGAATTTCTCAAAACTGCTAAAGAATTTGACAGCTGCCTATCATTGGGCAACTTGTTTCCCATTGCTTGCACTTTAAATTTTGGAAAGTCCATTTCAAAGAACTGAAAGGCAGCAAGCCTTTTGTTCAGTCCCATCACTTACAACATAGCCCGACCAAATGGAATAGTTTGGGATCCACTGATGCAGAATAAACAAATTAGAAACTAGTAATTGTGAACATGCTTGATATTATCACAGAGTTCATACAGGGATCATACTCTATGTATGTATCGTTTATGGTTGGGGGAACAATGTTGGAATATAGTATCTTCAGATTTTTTTAAAAAACCATCAAGGTTAGATATGTTATGAACTATTGAAAATATTCTAGGCTAATTGTTCCCATCAATTCAATCTGCCACATTCATTTCTTTTTGTGACCATCTGATATGTTCTTTATATGACTTAAAAGGAAACTGTGGAAAATCAATACATAACTTAGGAGGGCCACATCAGTAATAATGCTACACACACATACTCACTTACTTGCAAACACTATCTGTAACAAATAATCCAAAAATGCTTGCAAAGGGAATTAGGAGTTTAAAGCTATAGTCACATTTTTTAAACAACTTTTGTTAACTAATATGATGCAGTGAGAAGAATGAATGAATGAATTTGTTAGCAAAAAAAGGCAAAATGAAACGAGTCATGTTAGAATATTCAACAGATTGGATGCAATCTCATAAAATATGAACAGAAACCTTTAGAATGCATTGAAAGCCTGTTTTAATCATAAACCAAAACATCTTTTGGGGGAAAATTCTGAAGATTAGGGCTCTATCATATTTTTCTTTTTTGCTGGTAAACAGATGCTAGCTGTTGTATCATTTATCTAATAATACACATTCAGAAATTATAAATGTTTACAAGAAAAAGCAATGAAGTATTCACTAACAGACTTCAGTGAATATTGAATAATGAATACTCATCTAAGTCATATTTGTTCATATGCTGTGCTAAGTTTATCTACAGAAAATTCTGTACTTCACAAAAGTGGCCCTAGGAATCATCTCAAGCAATGTATGTTTTGACCAGATCATGCCCTTTAAAAGTAATTTAGTTTACCATTAAGAACATGCAGAAAACAGGAGGGGCATTGAGATGGTTAGGAGCAATGATAATAAATTCAATAAAAATTTGAAATAATAGGCCAAGGAAAATGTTAACAGAAACAAATATTAATAAACAATCTACATCTATAGGTCTAGGGCCACAGAATGCTTAATTGTTAGCCAGAATCTCTTCAAATTAACAAATTTCTTGGGGGGAATAAGTAGATTCCTCCCACCCCCAGTACCAATCTATGGTTCATGTTAGCATTAGGGATCTGATTGTATAAAGAACTGCAATTCTGAAAATGATATGTTAGACCTCTTGAATTATGATTTAACTCTAAAGCAAAAGGAAGTTTCTCTATATAGGCTTTTATGTATATATGTTTTCTTTGCTGACAGTCAGAAGGCCAAGTTCCATTTAACCGAGAAAGGATAGAAACAAAATTTAAATAATAAAGCCTAAGAAATCAGAACTTCTGTATGAAATTCCACATTATGTAGGTTATTTTGGGGGTTGTTAGGGCTCTTAGATAAAACACTGGTCAAGTTAGAATTAAATAATTATATTCCGGCAATGTGAAAGAATACTTAACTGTATAGTGTAAACAGCTAAAATTAAGAATTGTAATTCTGAATTTCACAAATATAAAACTTGTTGGCCAGCATTAAAAACGTTTTGGAAAAACATGACACCATGGCTGAAGACTTACTAACAGAATGAATATTCATATACTTCTAGGCTCTGTTTACATTTTTGAAAAAGCAGTGAAAGTTGAGGTACAAGCAGCTCATGCCACCGCTTTTCTAAATATGTGTCTTGCAAGAGCAACTTCTGTTTGGAACACTTACCTATGCAATTTACTCAAGTTCTTGTTTTACATGCTTTGAAACAGGAAGAACCTGCTTCTAGCATGTGTTGAATAACAAGTGTGTTTGTGTGTGTGTGTGTAGAAATACAGTTTACTTGCTCTTTTGTTTCCCTACTTCTTGACAAAGTTCAGCTGCCACCAAATCTTACTAATTTCATGATGTCCTATATAGGAACACAATGAGGTTGAACAGGCTGACTCTAAATATAAAAAAGTACCAACAGCGTGAACACTGTTAAGTTTGTTAGTAGTACAGCTTTGGTTTCAGTTCCCAAGGGCATAGTTGAATAACACGTTAACTCGAGTACTATTTAAAGGATTGGCCTTATGACTTGATGCTTCCTTAAGCATTTATGCCTTCCTTAGAGACACAGGGTAACTTTACAATAGACCTAAAGCAGACTGACTGTAGTCTATCTTAGCTACCACTCCAACTTTGGCATGGAGGAGCCTAAACTTAAAAGTTTAAGTCCTATTTATTATTGATATTAAGACTTCCTATTTTTCTTCTCAGAACAGCTCACTCACTCATGCTTTCAAAACTTCCTGTTCATTTTTCTTAAAACAAACCAGGATTTCTTTATTCTCGTTAAAATAACTGGCCTAGACACAACAGGACCAGGGACAAGATTTCCAGTTTCCCCATTCACTTCCAAACAAAGCAAAAGGGCATTATGACCTGTCAGGAGGGATCAGATCATCTGTTTTCTTAATGCGAGGTGTGGAAGTTAAGGAGGAAACAGATCACATTTGAGCAGGTTTGCACTTGAGATACATTAAACATTATTTGCAACCTTCCAAATCATCTCAGAACAAGGTAGCTCAGATTTATTCACACACTTCTTCATTTAAGAACGTCACTTCTTTATTCAAAGAGAGCAAGAGAGAGAAAGAGAGATGATGCTCTCAACCATTAAGTTCAAAAACAATCCCCAATAAGAATAAAAAATCCTATTAAAAACAATAAGGAAGCACTGAGAGTTTGAGTATTACACTCTTCAAGTATGCCATTTGGATTTTTAAATCTGTGACTATACATACATTAAAAAACAGTCAAAGTGCAACCAAGGGCTTTTGCTTAAAATATTCAAAGGGCTACTTCAAAATACTGTAGAACAACTGTGCAGGAACTGTACACAGTAGAACTAATCCACTTCATGTATCTAGCCAGAAAGTTTAAACAGAAGAGGCAAACCCAGGAAGAGATCCAGAAAGTTCCATGTATTGCATTGGTCTTTCACTAGAGAAAGCCATCCTGAAGCTATACATTCAGACACAGAAGGTGGTCAGGTTTCACAGTAGCAATGTAGGATAATCAAGAGTATCGCTATGCACCGGATTATCTTGGTTAGCATTTATGTAATTGTCTTTTCCTCTTCCGACTGGGTTTAGTACAGTAGTTGAGCCATAATTTAATTTGCCCATTGGTGTGCTCCAGATTCATGTTTTATCTCTGTACACATACAGAATATTAAGATTTGCATCCAAAGAGAACCATGCTACATAAAAACAGTTTTTTGACAACAAGAAAAAAAAGAGTTCTTTAATAAATTCTAAAAAAAACCCTCACTATTGCCAACGTGTCTCAGAGAGAAAATATTATTTTAACTGTAAACAAATTCACACTCGGACATGTTACGTCTTCAGTGGAGGAAGGAACTGCCGACTAAGCTTGATGCACTTCCTTGCCAGATCCAGCTTGAGTGGATGAGGCAACGGCCTGTTCTTGTCATCATCTGGGGGGTGAAAAGAAGCGTTCCAAGTAGCTGGTAATGGCATCCCAGTGCTTAAACAGAAAGGCAATGAAGACCATGGCAAAGAAAGTGCTGAACGTCCTGCTGCGAGTCTTCATCAGGGGGACCACGCAGTTGGCCACGGTGGAGACAAACACCAATAGGACAGCCATCACTGCTAAAAGGATGTTTATTAGTTTGCCCAGAAGGTTTCTGGCAGTGGCATTTTCAAGGCCTTCCAACTGGACAACTTGCTGCTGTTGCTGCTGCAGTTCCATCTTGGAGATTCTGGTCTGGCAGGCTTCCAAGGCCTCCTGTTGAGCACAAGAGAACTGCTTAGTCACCTCAAAAGCGAGGGAGGGGAGGGGGAGAGAGAGAGAGAGAGGAGGGAGATATCAATGAGATCCTATACTAGACTCTTTCTTACCCAAACAGATTACACCTCTAGGCATAAATGTAAAGTGTCAAGCAGTCCACTGACAAAACATCAGGTGCCAGAAGTTGACAGGATAATAATCAGAAATGCAGCCTGGCACATTTCCTAAATAAAAGACTAAACACACCCTACAATGCCTTTGGGATTCTAGGAGCTGCAATCACATTTTGCAGGATGTGACTAATTCCTTTGGTTTCATATCCAGGAGCAAAATTAAGGTTTCTCCAGGCTTGTTCCTACAGACCCGGGTTTAAAAAAATGTGGACAATCAACAGAAATTAGTTTTCTGTATCTCTTTCCTACTATCTGGTACCGTAGTTATCAGGATTTCTACTGTCCAGATCTGGTAGCCCAATCTGTAATATGGCTGGCATAATTTCCAAAAAATTGTAGAGATTTGAATGGCAATAAATCCCACATACAAATAATTTACAATTCATGGTATTATGTTACAAACTTCTGCTGTGAACAATATGGAGTGAGGAATCAAAAGACTTTCAGGTTAGGATAACTGTCTCTTGATTTCACTTACCTGCTTATTTTTCTCTGCACAGACAATTAGATCTTAAACCTGACATTGTGACATTTCTTGGTATAAATGCTCCAGTTGTAATAATAAGATCCAAGTATAATTTATGCTGAAGCAAAAATAAAGCCACTGGTGTAAATAAATTCCTTTTGGTCAGGAGTGCACAACTTCTGTAGCTTTTAAGATCTGCATGTTGGGAATCACTCTCTAAAAATGGAATGGGGCAGGGCCCCCTTTTTCTGGATAGGGGTTTGAAAGTTTTAAGTGGTGAAAAAAACCTACTGAATCATCTGCAACCAGTGTGATCCTCAAGATGTCCGCTACTACTGCCCACCTACATATTCATAACCAAGAAAAAGGTAGATTGTGTGATTAAAAGTGTGTCTGCATCTATGCTTTTGCATTTGATGTTATATTCCCACACAAAAAAGCTGCCAAATGACAGGATGGTTGAAAATAGGGTTGCTAAATTTCTCCTCTACATTAATCTCTTCTTAAATATGTCTCCCGCACTGTTTTTCCTGCTCTTGTGTACTCTTATATTTGAAGCATAGCTGGGAGGAGGCCAAACATAATTTATGGAGATTCTCAAGCATCCAGATCATGGTTGTCCCAAAGGTGCTGTGTTCAAAAGGCAACTGGACTTTCTTGGTGTTTTTTAACCTCGAAAACATTTTGGTTCTCATCCAAGAAGCTTCTTCACTTCAGAACTGAACTGATCTGAACTTCAGAACTGAAGAAGCTTTTTGGATGAGACACACAAAAATATCAAGGAAAAACCAAGGAAATCCAGTTGTCTTTTGAACAGCACCTTTGGGACAAACATAGTTTAATTTTCTACACAGGTTTGAAAATCAGCCCCATTCCACAAATCCTCTAGTAGATAGGTCCATGTGGTAGAGATTATCTCAGTGTAAAGTTTTATCAGCCTCATATGGAATTAGTCTTCTCGTAAGGGATCAACCAATATTGTGAATGAACATGTAGCTCAGTTCTTTCATTCCAGATTATTTTAGCTTTAAATTTTATTTAAACTTGGGTATAACTTTATATATCCAGATTAAAAAAATCATCTTCAAGAAGTTCCTTATTTGGACAAGTAACAAGAAAAAGCTGCTTCCTGAAGAGATGTACATATTACATTGGTTATTCTATTTCCACATTTCATTAAAATTAATAGCAAACATAGCCTTACTGGGAACAATATCATAAAAAATACTGTCTGCAATGGTATAAACATGTCTCCACACCCACCTGTATTATAACTCTCTCTAAAGGTGGAAGCAAGCTTGCCAGGAAATGAATTGATTTTCATTGTAAACCTGTCAGTTTTTCTTTACCAGGAATTTCTTAATAGGATTTGAATAAAATTTGCAACGGTATAATGATTCCAGCTCCAGTAAGGGTCACAAAATTAAGATAATTCGGGATTTAAAACACAGTATCTCAATTCTACTATTAATGAGGATTAAAATATAAACTGAAATAGAGCAATGTTTGTGAAAAATGCTCAGCAGACATAACGTAAATGAAGTGCAAATGCAAATAACTGCTAACCTGGATATCTCTGGCTCGTTCATAGGATTGATAAGCTATTTTTTCCTCCATGCTGGCCAATTCCTGTTTTAAGTTGAGGATTTCATTCTGATGAAGCTCCGTCAGGTCATTCAGCTGTTCTTCTAGTCGCTCACATCTAGAACAGAAAAAAAAAACCCATGTGGCTGTCATTGTTTTCTTTTTAAGATACCAGCACAATTTCCTAGATACCAAGACAATTAGAATAATTTTGAAAACAGGATCTAGCTAGTGAACATGACTTGCAATGATATAAAACGATCTGCACTTTCCTAAGCTGTATCAGACTCATCTATTGGTAGGGTTTCAAATGCTCAAAGATGTCATCCGGAGTTGATTGTTCCATCAACAGTCCAATGCGTACAATCTTCAATATGAGTCTTACCAATTAGTTTGGTGTTATGCTTTCTAATTTTGGAATATATACCAAAACAAACTGAATGTTCATAAACAGTTGAATCTGAATTTTTGATTTTCAGGAAACTGGAATTGAAAATTGTTTTTTGGGGTTGTGTTTTGTCATGCCCACACCTACCTCCAAGAGGGAATTCACTGTTTTAAAATGCTGTTTCTTTAAGAACAATTGTACATTCAGAAATTCTTTTAGAAAAGGGGAAAAAAATTGCTCTGAATGTTGTGAAATTGCTCTCCATCCTGTGGATGATATGACAGTAGTTGATATTCCCAACATTTGGGGAGATTCCCTTTAGGAATTAGTTGTGTGTTTTCCTAGCCATATCTGAAAAACTAAATGGTTATTCTGCTGTTTTTTAATTGTTTGGATTAGTCAGTTTGGGTTAGAAAAACAAATTTATACTAAAAAAAATTACAGGCTAATATCTAGATTCTCCATAAAACATCTAGAATAAAAAGTTGTTAGGCAGCAAAAGCCGTGTTTGGTTACATCTATTCATGGTTACAAAAAAGAACAACCTGCAAGTGATAGAGAGACAAAAAATAATCAATTCGATTTGAATAAGAACTATCCTGCTCTGATTTCTCAGACTCATAAATGAAATAGAAATAGTTTGCTAAATGTACAGGGAAAAGGGAAAATAATCGATTTAAGTATGTGTATGTTCAAATAATCAAACACAACAGGAGCAAACAGGATATGGGTGTGTAAAAGAGAGCTTCCAAACTTAGTTTGCTTATTCTTGAGATAGAATTACAGAGAAAGAATAAAAGAAACTCACCTTTTATTTGCAATCAAACTTCTGGTCAGGGGAAATGCTCCAACGGCATTGAAAAAATGTTTTAATAAACGCTTCATTGAAACTGTTGCTAAGTGAATAAACATATTCAGTTCTGCAACATGGGAAGCAAGAGCTTTTCCTTTGCTTGTTATTTTTAGAATAGCAGCAATAATATGTAAAGAGTTTGAAGTAGCATGTTGCTTGAATGTAGGAGGACATAATTGAATTGCTGTTCACATGGCACACATGAGCCCAGTGGCACATGCAATAAATATAATCATATGCACTAGCACAACTACAATGATATAAGTAAGCAGGAACCTAGAGTTACCTCATCAATTTTAATGTTGCCTATTTAACATTCTTTAATACTACCCAATGTTTGCAAGCTGTAGCTCAGACATCACCTAATTGGATAGGAGCCATGGTGGTATAGTGTTTAGAATGTAGTGCTGCAGGCTAACTTGTTCACTACCAGAGTTCGATTCTGACTGGCTTAAGGTTGACTCAGCTTTCCATCCTTCTGAGGTCAGTAAAATGAGGACCCAGATTGTTGCTGACTGTAAACCGCTTAGAGAGGACTATAAAGCACTGTGATGTGGTATATAATTCTAAGTGCTATTGCTGATTGGCTGCCTCTCAAGAAAGCTGGGCAGGCACTGTGACCCTCCAAACTTTCCGTAGTCAACACACATGCCTTCATGCTATTGTCTTTTGGGGTATGAACAGAGTATAGGAAAAGAGGAAGAAATAATACGTCAAAGAAATTAAAGACATAAGAAAAGGAAGCATACTTAAAAGTAGTTTTAGACCAACAGCATTCATTACATTTTTTCAAACTTCCTAGCCTTGCAAATTATTCCATCTCATCTATGAGACAGCTGATACCACTGCCCACACAAGGGACAAAATGAAATCAGGCTTCCCACACAAAAAATAGGTCCTTTTGGTCCGCTATAAAAACGCAGATGAGTGAAAAGAGACATAAGACTAGAGCTTCGTTCGGATAGTTCATGCTGCTTCTTAGCATAGTAGTAGAGATGCCTCTTGAAACAGTTTTCAGAACAGCCTACCAAGAAGCCTGACAACATACATAAACCGTTTATGGTACTCTCTCAGTATAACGAAGTGAAACGATGTCATTTTGGCTTCATTCGGGAATATCAAATCCTCGTAACACACCACAATACAGGTGGTCTTCGACTTGCAACAGTTCATTTAGTGACCATTCAAAGTTACAATCGCACTGAAAAAAAGTGACTTACGATCATTTTCCACATTTACAACCATTGCAGCCTTCCCATGGTCATGTTTCTTAATGACTGGCTGAGGAGAAAAAAACATCTGTCCACAGGCACAAATCCTGAGTTGCCCTAAAGCTACATTTCATTTCCCAAATTTTGCTCATTGCCTTACACCCTTCCAATCAGAAAGTTGCCAAACATTTCCTAGGCACATTTAAAAACCAAATCCCTTATTAATTTTGCATTCATTGATAAAAGCGAGCAATAACATTGTTTTTCCAATGCTGAGGTATAGATGCAACCTATACAAATGTGTTGAAACAACCCGCATTTTAACTTTTCTCCAACTACATAATCTGTAATTGAACTCTTACCATTCTTCAAGATTCTCACAATGTTTATTACCTATGTTCTAGACTTGAATTCTACTCTTCAACCTATCATTATCATTCCTGTACAAATCTTTAAAATATTCATTTCAGCATTCTCTCATTTCAGTTTCAAAACTCTTCAACTATTTCTAAAACAATTTAATACCCATCAAGAATTCTCTGCATTTTTTCTGCTTCTTTTAATCTGATTGATTCCTTGCTCTCTTTGGCTATAAATTACATCCTTTTCTTTATGTTTTTCTCTCAGTTTTTCTCTCATTGTCATTGTCTCATAATTTCTGACCTTGCATTCTTATTTCTTTTGCTACTTTTGTCTTATTTCAAGTCTGTTTTTCCAAAATAAATAAATAGAATAATTCATCACCTTTTTATGTTTTTTTTTTAATTTTTAATTATACAAAATCAAATCAGTCATACTTTTATATTTGTAGTCATTCACTCAATTTATAAATAATATAATTAAATCTAAATATATCTAAAACAAACAGGGTCTTCTAATCGGTTATTTGCCAAATTGTCATTTTTGGAGTTTTCAAACATACCAATGATTTGTGTCTTTCTGTCTTATTCCATTCCGGCTTCCTTGGATTACATTTATTCAGAATGTTGCACTGTTGTCCCCAAAATGTTTCCTCCATTATCTCATTAACTATCACCAATCTATTGATTCCTTTCTATACACACCCACAACATAGAAAATACCTATTCATCTGACATACGTTTTAGCCTTTTTCATTCATAATTAAATCAATACCCTCACTCCCCTGTGCATATAGGTAGTCCTTGACTTATAACAGTTCACTGATTTTTACTCTTATGACCATTTCAGTATCCCCATGGTCATGTGATCATCTTTTGTGACCTTCTGAGAAGCAAGTCAATGGGGAAGCTAGATTCACTTAACAACCAAGTTACTAACTTAACAGCTGCAGTGATTCACTAAACAAATGTGGCAAGAAAGGTTGTAAAATGGGGCAAAACTCACTTAACAAATGTCTCGCTTAGCAATAGAAATGTTGGGCTCAATTGTAGTCATATGTCAAGGATTACCTTTACTTGCACACTTTATTTCAGAAATCAAGACTATCTTTATTCATATTTCCTCTTAATTTCACAAATGGATGATGACGTATCTGTTTTTCTTTCATTATGCAGCTAGAAGTAAGGCGAACACTAGTTAGCTGTCACACATCTTAACCATCAATCAACCCATTTTATCCTAAGTATGCTAATGTTATTTTATGCAACTAGAATCTCTACTTTAGAGGCTACTTTGCAAGCCAATATGCTGTTCCTCATATCCCGTAATCAGGAAGGATATGAAGTATACCAATAGTCAGGCGTTCCCTTCCATATTGTCTACATTTAAAAACATCTAAGTATTTATGGGTTTAAGTTTCTCCAATCGATAGATGTGTCCTAATGGGCTTATACATTCCCATTTCACCAAGGTGGTTAACTCTAGAGCAGGGCTGTCCAAACTTGACAATTTTAAGACGTGTACACTTCAACTCCCAGAATTCCTCAGCCACCCATGCTGGCTGGGGAATTCTGGGAGTTGGCAAATACAAGTCTTAAAGTTTCCAAGTTTGGACAGCCCTGCTCTAGAGATAACCACTTTGGTGAAATGGGAATGTATAAGCCCATTAGGATACATCTATCTATTGGAGAAACTTTAACCCATAAATACTTAGATGATTTGGAGAGTCCTGGCTAGAGGTAGCAGAGGTTTCTACATTCTTTCTCCCAATATAATTAAATCCCGAGTGTTTCTGTTATATGTGGTTCAGGAAATAGTCCCCAGAGTATGAGGGATGCACTACCCTCATTAGAAAACAGATGTGAGATCACTGCTCAACTCTGCTCATCTCACCTCTCCCTTTGCTGTGGGAAAGGGAAAAGGGATTTTTCGGGCTGAAATGGTGAAACTTTTCATGGATGAAAACTTTAGAGAACCCTCTTAGGATTTTTTTTGCATACAAGCACTAAAGTTAGCAAAATACAGCAACATTTTCATTTATTTTAGTTTTTTTTACAAATGATGTGACAGCTTGAGTGCCTGGGAGACAAAATATACATGCAAGCCTAAGATTTATTTCCTAAATCTTTACAAATTTAAAATCTGTCCAAGGAGAATATACTGAATTACAGGGTTATTAAAAATCCAAAGGTTACAAAAGATAAAAATATAAGAGGCCTACTGGGGAAGACCAAAAACCAATTTAGTCCACAATATTATGATGTAAATCACCAACCAAAAAAATTGAAAAACAGGACCTAAGGATGATAAGTCTTGTTTTACTTTTGCCAAATAGCAATTGGCATTCAGCATATGCTCTCCTTGGGATTCAGAGGATAATATAAAGCCATTCGTGATAACAGAGATTGAAAGACCTTTTAAAAACCATTACAATTGGAGAATATTGCCCTTTGATAGCAACAAATTCCATAATTTAATTATGCATTGTTAAATAAATAGCTCCTTTAATTTTGATTTCAATGGATGGATCCAAGTTCTAATACTGTGAGAGAAGAAAAACCTCTCTGTCATACAGGTAGTCCTCCTTTAGCAAGTACAATTTGGACCAACAATCTGGTTTTTAAGTGACACAGTCAATAAGTGTAACGCTTTGGAATGCTGACCCTGTGCTGAGATAATTAGCAAGGAGTAAACTAATGTTTATATTTGTATTCATTGAAGAGGAAGGGATTACAAGAGAATAAGCAGGCACACAGTGTGGCATACACATCAAAAGAAATATGCTGGCACCATCTGTTTGCCTAGCAGGCATGCTTCAGTCTCTGAACCCCAAATCCCTTAGAAGGTTAACAAAAGCTAAAGATCCAAGTCTTGTCAATTACTGGCAGCAACTCCAGCTAGCATCAATTTAGTTCACAGAACTTGTTAACTTGTGATTAGCACTTTTTAGAGACGTACTGTGCTGTGGAGACAAGCAATTCAGCAAGAAATATCTTGTCCAGGCAATCTGCTCTGCAAGTTGGGGAGGGGAGGAAGAAAAAATGGACTGGGCATAGGACAATGCATACTGATTGTCTGTAACAGTAAACATGACTGAGATAGATGCTGTCATAAATGCAGGCATTGGTTGGAAAGTTGTAACTGCAAACCGCTGCTGTCTCAGACAGTTATTAGGTCTACTTAAACATGATTATATATCTTTGTCAGAACCTTTAATTGCTCTTGAAAGCTAACTAGCAGCCAATCACAAAGTAATGGTATTACATGAGCATATTATACATTGCCCATAACTGACCTCATAGCTTTAAGGATAGCCCCAATAAATATGCACTGCAATAGCCAAATATATGGGTAGATTAGGATATGAGTAACTATTTGGAGGGCCCACTGGCTAAGGAAATGCAGAACAGGTAAACCAGATGATCTGTGAGTTCAGAAACTCCTCCAAGTTGCATACCAATACTGAAAGAGAAAATGCTATCCCATCCAAGACTAAAGATTAAATGCTACTCCATCCAAAACTAAAAATTCCAGGACTGAAACATTCAGCTGTGCAGGGACTGAGCCCAAGTCTATTCTTCCTCATCCAGACTCTGGGATAGAACTTTGACAGCATCATTTGGGTGGTCCAAGGTCGAGATATATAACTTAATACCATAAGCATATTAATAATACCTGATGGATTGATATCCTCACCCAGCAGCCCCATATACATTTAAACAAAAGGGGTAAGAGCATCAAGCCCTGAGGCATCACATAGATTATGGGTCTGGATCTCAATTACTCACCAATAAGTAGGATCTACCACAAACCAAATAACATCTTGACCATCTACTATTGCCAATATTTTCTGGACTCAATTCAAAATGTAGGTCTTAACTTTTAAGCTTTAAATTTTTTATTAACCTGGCTATTTTGACTTTTCAACATACAAATAGTTGTGTTGCCATCAGACTGATACTTAAAAGACAGCAAATCAACTCGAACATATCATCAAAATATTTTACAAGCAGTCTCAGGCATCAATCATAACCAGAATTTTTTTAAATTAAAAAATGGCAACTAATGTTTGCGCATAATACTATACTGGAAACATAGGCTGCAATCTTGAACATCTAAGTATTCTAAAAGCTCAATGTACCAAGGACACTTTTAATCTGTATAACAGGATGTAAGGTTACAGCCAAACAAAAACTTTTGTCTATGTGTCCACATAGCAACAGTGAATAGAATGCTGAAGAATTTATTGCAAAGCTTTCTTAATGGACTATGATTAAACTCCATGAAATGCGAGTCCAGGGAATTACAGTCTGCCAAAAAGACAAACTAAATGTACAATTTCAGTTGATATAGACAGTATGTGAAGTAAACTGAGAACAAAACAACTAAGTACATCTTATTTATGTGAACTCATAATTCACTTTGTATAGAAAGGCTATTGAGTCATGAACAGTTTCAAGGGAGACTCAACAGGAATTCTCATGAAAGTACAGAAAGGACCTTTTTATCAAACGAACATCTGCTACAGCTCTAAAAACTGATAAGCAACAGCTTGTTTTGAAATTTAGTTGTGCTGATAAGCCTGCCATTGTAAAAAGAACAGAGGGATGAATGCAGAACTGGATTTCCAAAGAGAAAGGCGTGGCTACTCTCTCTCAACAATGAGGCCACATCAAAGGTCCAATAGAAAATCACCAGAGCTTTTGCTCAAGCTTTAACTATTTGTTACATTACAAAGCAGGAACAGAGGACTTAAGAAATTATTTCATCCTGAAAAAAATGTGGAGGTGGAAAGAAAGAGAAGAGTCGGAACTGGAGAGACAGCTCTAGCGAAATCAAGCCTTAGTGAAACACAAACCACAACAGGATCAAGAACAAAGATAGCTACAGAAAAATAGAGAATGACAAATGCAGTTGATGTAAAATAAAGAAATGCTCATTACAGGGGGGGAAAAAATCATCCTCAAGAGTCTAATCCTTTGGTAGACTTCTTTGGCTGATATATTAAAGTGAGAAGAAAAATGTAAATTGCTAATTTGATTTTCAGCAAATTTTTATTTGTAAGCCTGCAAATAAAACAGTGGTTTTATTTGCAGGCTTACACAAACTACTTTTCATTTTATTTCAAGATTAGCTAATATGAAAAGTTTTGATATAATATTCTTGATTTATCTGCAATTCTAGAGTGGTGATATCAATGCTCAGAAAATGAACCCTGATATAGTTGGGGGGGAAATTAGTAATAATTAATGTTAGCCTTACACTACAGACATTATATTTCCTGACCAACAGAAATTGTGTTTCTGAAGCTGGAAATTAAACTTTCAATTTTCATTATGTATGTTGTTTTGGGAAACAAATATTGTACACTATAGAAACTCCCATAACTGTCAAATTAATGCCATTCCAATTATATTTATTGGGGGTCAGAACCAATATATATTCTCCTTTAAAAAAAGTGAGTGTTTAATATTATTCTGCAGGTCAAAAATGTGCCCAAATCTTACAATACAATTTAAAATTCTGCAACACATGTAAATACTTAATCTACTATGTCAGGGGTCCCCAACCCTTGGTCCATGGACCGGCACCATCTGTAGCATGACAGCAACCGGGCTGCGCAAACAAGCAAAGGCCCATCCACGAGATGCAGGCAGCATGCAAAACCACGCCTCCTCCAGTCCATGGAAAAACCTTTCTTGGTGGATCCTGTCCCTGATGCCCAAAAGGTTGGGGGCCACTGATCTACGTTATGGCTATTGTTTTCAATATTAATGTTTACCTTTATTGTGAAATTATATTGAAAAGATTTTTGGGGAGAATGGGGACTTGTGCACAAGATCTAATAGTCAAGGGGCTTGGAAAAAATGGTAAAGGAAATTAATTATAATGTAAACTATTTAAATAATATTTTTTAAAAAAATCACAAGCCTTTTCATGAAATTGGTAGAATGTTTAATTAAAACTCCTTAATGAGTGTTGTTAAAAAAAATCTATCTCCATTCTGCTCTGAGAGATCTGAGTTTCTCAGCTCAGAGGTTACAAGTACAAATGGCTAAATGATATACCTCAAAATAAAATAACCTCATATGTTTTATTTATAGATACATAAATAAAAAAATGTAGAAAAGTTTTAGATCCCCAAAGATTGATGCTTCTATTGAGTGAAATGAAATAGTCATTTTTCCATGTTCAAACAACAAGAACTATTTCATTTTCTGTCATTTGCTATCTTCTAATTATTTGTCTCCCCTGTCTGATTCTATATTTTTCAAATAAAATCTTCTAATTAAAAGATTTCTGTTAATTCAAACATGCTTCATTTAATTATCTGACAGCATGCAATTGTACCTTTTGGCTTTTATAATACTTTTGGCATTTATGAAATTACATGTTTTCACTAAACTGCTAGAGTTTTAAAAATATTAAAAACAGTTTAAGGTTGCAACTCCACTTTGAGGGTTAAATAAAATATGTATTGATATTATAAATGATTAATATCTGCATAAGTTGTAATAGGATTAGTATTTTGTCAGTTCTTAAATAATCTCTATCCTTTCTCCAGTCCCAAATGTTATCAATTCAAGACTGTCATTTCATATGCTCATTTAAGTGAATTGTTAAACATCTCTTTCCTAATACTTAAGGATAACAGTAAAGTACAATTATGTATATTCAGATTATAACCTAATTTTATAGTTACAACCACAACAGATAAACTATTTACATTATTTGCTTTGAGATCTGTAAGTGGCGTCAAGATTGTCAGGACTCTTGAGCACTACCGCTGGAGTCCAAGGAAAAACTGACAAAATATCAAAATTTAGACTTATATCAACATCATATATGTAGGTGAACATGTTGCAGAAAAATTATTTGTAAGATTTAATCTGTATAACTAGTATTAGCACTGAGCTCGAAAAGTAGTTGTCAGACAGTATAGTGCTGGCTTATTATGCTCCCAAGCATTCTGACAAGAAATAGTATATATCTCTCTCTACACACACACACACACACACCTATATATATATATCTAATCTAACGACTTTCTAGATTACATAATACACATTCTGTATTTTTACAGAAACATACTTTTTGGAATGCCACAGAGCGTAATAAGACAGCACCAGCAACACTGCACTGTCTGACAACTACTTTTCAAGCTCAGTGCTAATACTAATTATACAGATTAAATCTTACAAGGAATTTTTCTGCGACATGTTCACCTACTGTAATTTATAAACACTGTAATCAAAAGGGTAGTGCTTAAACATTCCTCATCCAACAAGATTAGGACTATGGGACTATTTTGAAACTATAATCCAGAATCACCTCAACATTAAAAATTAGTGTAGAAATTCACAGAACTGAAAAGTTATGACAAGAAAACAGACCTGTTGATTTGGAAGGGAAGAAACTTAAATATTTAAGCCAGAAATAAATATAAAATAATTATTAAGGTTGCTGCCCGCAAGATTATCAATAGTAAATGAGTGCTGGCACCCAAACAATTATGAATGTGCCTTAATATTAGTAGTATCAGTGAAAGATTGGACTGCCAAGTGCTCACCGGTATCTTTCTTCCTGTAGAGCTTGCATTATCAAGGAATAATCTCGCTGGTAGTGAACCTTGAGATCTTCAAAGGATTCCTCCAGGCGTACTTGAACCTCTCTGAGCTCTTGAATCTCATGCAGTATTGCATCAAACCCTGAGCTTTGCATATCCAAAGTGTTTGATTTGGAGCTTGGTGCTCCCAGCTGGACACCTGCGGTGCTATTGGCTCCCACTGAGCCTGATGTAGCACTGGAACAGTCCTCCTCACTGCCATATTTTGGGCTCGACTGAAAGTTATGAACACCTAAAGTCTTTCCTCCGGTCCCATCTTCTTGACTTTCTTCCAAAGCATCCTTCAGATTAGCAATATTGTCGGCACTTCCAAACTTGTTTCTAATGAGTGAGGCAATTTCCCGAGGTTTAGAAGCAACGGCTCCAGCTGCGGAATGAGTTGCCTGGGAAAAGCTGGAAAGTCCACCTTTAACGCTATCTACTACTCCTTCACTGAAGCCAGTGACTTTTGCTCCTACATCCTTTAGCCCCTGGTGCATGTCCCTCAAGACATCTTTGGGCTGTCGATGAATACCATTCTGTTCAATCTCTCGCAGCTTTCGATGATAGTGCTCTAGTTTCTTCTGTAGCTGGAGGATTGTCTGGGATGATTTCTGGTTCTTCTTCTCAAACACTTGCTTAATCCGGGCGCTCTGCTGCTTGTCAGCATTATTGGCTAATTTCAGATATTCGGCTACATTGTCATCCCGGGCGGTTTGCTCTATTTTGATTTGCTCTGTGAGTTTCAGTATTTTCTGCTGCAGATGAGTGATGGCCACTTTTGTGCGTTGTGGGTCTGGTGTTCCATCAACAGAATCTGCATTGATACTGCAGTCTGTGCTTGATGCCACTGCGTTAGTTGTTTGTGCTAGGCTACTTACATCTAATCGTTCGATCTGGAAAAAGAATTAAAAAATGAACATGAAAGTCTGATTGGATAATGGCAATGTCATAAAAAATGCAAACCAAGCCGAGTGAAAAAGTCAATAAATTTCAATAGGACTGTTAGCATCCATAAAGAAAATGATAAAAGAAATATGAATAGACATTACGTAGTACTCTGTCATACATTTTTGTTTTGCGAATAGAGAATGAATAAACTTAAATTTCAAAACAATTAGGTCTATCAATTAAACCCAAACCAGGTCTGTCACAATCCCTTATAAATATACAATTATGATTGACTGCTATGTGTCCTGCTGATCATTAGGAGCCACAAATCAACAAAAGATTGTTTAGAAACTTAAGCTACAATTCCTGTGGAAATGGTAAAAACTGAGAGTTCAAACAACAGTGTAAAGCAGAGATGGACAATGTATTATCTTCCAAATGTTATAGACTACAACACCCAAAATCTTTTGCCATGGCTACACCAGCTGGGATATGAATTGGTTCCAAACATTTGGAAGGTACCAAGGTACCTTTCTCAGGTGTAATGAATCAGTTTTGGAGAGTATATATAATTTCAAGGCAATTCTAATTAGCTTATAGAGTTAAAATCTTTCAAGTTTATAGCAAGAATAAAATTCTCACACAATTTAAATATGTTTTCCAAAGTAAAGGTGCATACACAAACTTTAAATTCTGTACTAGAAACAGTCACACAAAAATGGTTTTAATCATCTTATCATACAGATATTCTTAACCAGTAAATGTCTTCAGAATTCATACATGTAAGTAAAATGTAATTTACTCATCTATTTTCTAGCAAAGAAATCATTCTTACTCTAGCCTACCTTGGCTTTCCTGAGGCGCAAGACTTGTTCCCAATGCATGACTTGAACAAAGGACCAACATGCCTACCACTGTTCTGCTGAATGTTCATCCACCTGTGATGCCTGAAAGTTATAAAACTAAGTTTCAAGGAAGGCAGCTCACTACAGAAACTAGTGAATCATTTAATTACTCTGCAGCTCCTCCCCAAACAGGAAACTTGTTCACCAGCATATGAAAAATAGCAACATGACTTCATTACAAGCCAGCCCTTAATGGAGATAAAAGCTCTCTTCCTCCTCCTTCCTTAAAAAAAAAAAACAGAAGTGCCTAAATAAAATAAAAGCTGTAAAAGTTCACCTATGTGGAGTATCCATATAAACACCAAATGTTTTTAAAGGCAAAAGGCCCATCCAGGTCCTAATGGAAAGAATGATTTAGAACAGCCTTTTAAAACAAAAAGCAGAGTCTGTTGAGGAGAAATGCTAATTTCTTACTCATTTCTTTTCATACGTAATTGTTCAGAAGTTTCAAGAACTACAGCAGTAATTTGTTTTGAGAACAGGAATCACAACCTCCTACTTATTAGCTGAAACAAACATGTATGTACCTGTGTGTCTGGGTATATGCCAGAAATTAAGAGACTGGACAAACTAAGCTCTGAGTAACCATATAAGTCTGAGTGCTTGTGAAGTTACAACTTCTGGTCACGTGCTCCATTAGTAACAATGGACTGAGTTTAAATAGGGAAAATTTCATTACATTATGCCTTCAACAAGGCTGCACATGAGATAAGGCAGAAACTGAGATGTAATAAGGGCTGTTTTAAGCTAGTGATTGAAATAGAAATGATTTAGAGAGGGGGGAAAAGAGAAAATGCATGCACACATATAGAAAATGATGGCTTGAGGGAAAACATAACCGTGCCATGTTAGTTAGACAGAAAGATCCCAAGAAGAGCATATAAAATCTACAAAAGATTGATATAATGGAAACACTGGAATCTATCCACCCCTGTTCTAAGAAACAATGGCAGTATGCCTACTCTTGTGAAAGATTTATGAAAGATTTTTAAAGCTTTGCAATAGGGACTAGTTCAGCTGACACACATTGAGGGATGGGAGACAGGTACCTTTACCATATTACCAAATGATCCATTCCAAAACTGGTCAAATCGTATTCAGGTTCACAAGGAGAACAATAAATAAATTACCAACACAAGGACGGTTAGTGGTAAGAGAAAAAAAACAAAGACTAGCTCTTTCCTAACTACCAGTTGCCTGCTTGGCAACCTGGATGGGAAAAGCAGGCTCTTCTTCTTCACCTGCTAGGCCTGGGCTGGGAGAGCTGGCTCTTTTAGAGGCCCTCCATTTCTAATCTCACCACAGATGACCTGTGGGACTGAACCTGGTGTAGATAAACAGCTGGTTATCCCTTTTCACCTGCCAGAATCTCCCAGCATGGAGATACTTGCCCAGGCTGGAAGGATGGCAGACCAACACTAAAATATGGTTTTAAGCTGCCAGATCTCTTGATTCCACAAGGACTGAAGGTCCTGAAGGTTTGAAAGAACTCCCTGGCAAAGGATGAAGAGTCCTGATATGGCTAAACCCATCACAAGCCACTCCAATTCAGTTGTGTTTGTTTATTTCATCAATTTATATGGCTGCCCAACTTGCAAATTACGATTCAGTCAGTAGATATGCCACAAAATCAGCTGAATTTTCTGGTTCATCCTCAAGAACAATTTCAGAGAATACTTTTCTCTGGAGGCTGGAATTGTAGATGAAGAGGGTCAAGATTTTTAGAAGTTGCAACAAGTGTAATTAGAGACAGGTGCTATGCTTTTTAAAGAAAAAATGCTACCTGCCAGTATCCCTAAGCTGTACAATTATTCCAAAAGACTATACCTATTAATTTGTACAGGTGATACTGGTACTTAGTTAAATTGTTAACAATGAGACTGGATCTACTAATGTCAGAATTGAGTGAATATATTGAATCACGAAAGAGCAACAATTTTTAAATAAACATTAACTTCGACAAAAGTATAATTATTGCAAGTGATATGTATCATTTCAAAGGGGGTTATTTCTATAGGAAAGTATGCACACATACCTATAAAGACTAGGTTACTTCTTTTAGAAATATATGTCACATACACACAGAGAATAACTTTACTTATTTTATGCATATACAATTCATAAAACAATACTTTAACTTAAAAAAACAGAAGAGAAAAGCCTCAAACTAAAAATACAAACTAAGAAAAAAAGGGATTCATATGTTTTATACTTATCAATAATCAATGATTTATAGTGAATACACTACTATAATATTTATCTTATATCATATAAGCCATTTGTTTAGAGCTAATACTCTTTAAAATCTTCATACATGATTCAGATGAAGAGTTAGAAGGGGAACTCATCAAATATGCAGACACCACCAAGCTGGAGGGAACAGTCAACATTTTGGAAGACAGGCTTAAAATCCAGAAGAATCTTGACAACTTGAAGACTATGCCTTTCCAATAAAATGCAATTCAATGGCGAGAAAAGTTAAGGTTTTTCATTTAGGAAGAAAATCAATAGGTGGTACATGGCTCAACAGCATAACTGTGATGTACTGCAGGGCTTGGTACTTTTCCACTCCTTTTCAACAGCTACTCGGTGGATCATCCGACACCATAGGTTGAGGTATATATTGTATGCTAATGACACCCAACTCTATATTTCTCATCCTGGACATTCATATTTCAATTTGTTACCATTAGGGAGGGATTATAGGTGTCTTAAAATGAGGACTAATAGATTGAGAAACAGTTTCTTTTCCAAGGCAGTAATTGTCTTGAATCAAACAGTGCATTTGTGATTTAGTCCTATTATTATTATCATCATCATCATCATCATCATCATTTTAATTTTAATTTTTAAAAACTCTGTAGTGTAATTGTGATGTGGTGTTTCGGGCACTGTGCTGGAGTACTTTCAAATTTCACTGTATTCATGGAATGCAATGACAATAAAGCTATTCTATTCTATTCTACTCTTGGTAACCCAAGTGATGCTGCGGCTGTCTTTCTGCAGTGCCTGAAGACTGGGTGGGGGGGCTAGATAGGGGGATAATAGGCTTTAACTGAACCCTGGCAAAACCAAATGGCTTTGAGGATGCGGGGTTCTGGGATCCGGGACTTTGCTATCTTTAACTCTGGATAGAGTGGCTCTGGATCCTACATTCTAACCACTGTGATAGCTTCTAAGTTCACAGCTTAGACAGACTGTATCTGAACATTATTAATCTGTCAAAGATCAAGGCACCCATGTTTGAAAGGAAGAATGAAGTGTACAATTGCTAGTTATATCTTAACAATGAAATACTAGAGTAAGTACATGAGACTATATACAAATATATGATTATTAAAAATGGGACTAAAGATGGAAGATTTAAAAACATTCACATACTGATAGAATTGTAATGACGAATATACAGTCTTTTGCAAGGAATTAATTTTAGTTGAAACAGCTGTTCCTACAAATATTCTCTGTACCTACCTCCTCCGTTATAAACATAAAATAAGCTGGTTAGAGTGGAAATAGGATGCTTAAGAAATATGTATGGTAAAATGAGATAAGGTAATGGAAAAACTGTTGCTGAGTGAATGTGGATTGAATACAAAAGTAACTGATCAATACAACAAAAAAACATTCAGGTGGCTTTGTTAGCAATAATGAATGAGGATCCAATTGCCAAATAAATATCTGAAACAAGAGAGTAAATCACAAGAAAGAAGAACAGGTACAGTGAATGGTGGTGATACCAACTAATTTTAGTTATGTCTCAAATTCCTTTCTCTCATTTCATGCCTTTATTTTTTGGTTTGATATTTTTCACTCCTTTACTGCATTCTTCTGTAAAGCACATATCTTGAACAGAAAGATGGGGATACATAGTCAAACTAATCAGATTTGTATAATTCATATTAAATATATTTTAGTGAAACTGTAATAATTACAACAACTAGCTATAATGTTTTAAAGGAGTCTATTATGTTAGCACATATATTCTACAGAGGAGCATACTTTCCAAAGAAACTGAGGTCAATGGGATAAGCAAACTTATTTTGTTTATTGACCGTGACTTCAAGTCCCACCTTAGCCATGAAAGCCAGTTGGATGACTTTAGGTCAGTCAGTCTCTCTCAGCCCAATCCTCCTCACAGGGCTGTTGTTGTGGGGAAAATAAGAGGAGGAAGATATGTTGGATATGTTCATTACTTTTAATTATTTGTAAAAATAATAAAGATGGCATACAAACAAATAAACAAAGTGCATACTCAAAACTCAATCTGATACCAGTAGGTATACATCATTCTACACATGAAAGGAACATGTCCTGATCTGCCTTAGGCTGAAAATTTTGTGAATTGTACATGGATTAAGGAGTAACAGTCATGCATGAAATAGTTTTTGCATTTACATGTATGGGTTTATGTAAACCCTGACTTGTACAAACCTGACTTTATGCAATGAGTTGAAAAATGATGAGAAGTTCTTCAAAAAATGCAGTGGTACCAACTGCTTTATACCTGTATGAGGGATGTGTTTTAAAATAAGGGGACTGAAAAAGAATCTTTATAACTTATTTATTACTTTCACAGCATCTCCTCAGTCATATCATCACCACTGCAGGCAGTACTTGTGCTTGACCTGTGATTTTTTTCTCCTACACCCACCAATTAGGCAGAGTAGAAAAATTGGAGACAAAAGGATTTCAAGAGAATAAGCTGTTTGCACATCAAAGGCAATACAACTGGGCTGGCAATCTAGGGCTGGGTGCTATGCATAAATTTTAATATTTTCTTGAATTATTTTCCTAATCTCTCTACTTGGGGGGAGGGGGGAAATAACCAATTCTTTTATTCTGTAGGCAATTCTTTACCTACTGGCATGATTGCATTGCTCTTGATGTGTAAAAGAGTAAACAACTTACTCTCTTGAAATTTCTTTCTTTGGAAGCAAAGTTAGGTGAAGGCAATATTGCATACTGAAATCACTAGATTTTTTTTTCCTCCTTCCTTGTAGAATGGAAGGTTAGACAGAAAGGGATTTCAACAGAGTACATTGTTTGCATAGTGCTCCCACCCTTAGGTGCCAGCCCAATCATCTTGTTGTAATGCTTACAATACAGTATGTAGGCACTTGAGCATTCCAAAGGGTGGGGGAAACAAAAGCTAAAGGTGTGCAACTGAACAGTTTGTTTCTTTCCAGCTGGAAAGCACAGTGAGGGTCACGTGAGTTCACTCAGCAACAGAGTCCAAATTAGGGCAAAGCAAGGTCTCCCTATAATCAATTATTATGGTTATTATTCAATGACAATAAAAATGGCTTTTATTATTATCTCAACATTTGAACATTTGGGTACTATAATTCAATGAAATGGCACTTCACTTTTCTGTTATAAAGAACATTTTTAAAGACAGTTTAATAATTAAGAGTATTTTAATTTTAAAATTGATATTTATCAGCAATATTAATTAAAAACCAGATACCCCTTTGCTGTTATTAAAACATATGTGATACATGACACTCCTTATTATTTAATGGCAAAGAAACATTTTGACATAGTGTGGTTTTCCTACAAAAATACAATTGTTCAAATTATGGGGAGAGAAAAACTTTGTCTTTGCCCTGCATTTCAATTGTCCACTCTGGCATCTTTCCAATGCAAGTCTAATATATTTTAAAAAATGCTTCCCAAGCTTTTAAATTTATGTATGTATTTTATTTCGATCCTGCTTTTACAGAGTAGTTGTTTTTAGCTTACTGTAATGTATCAGCTATTGCATGGTTGTTTTAAATATTTTACTCGAGTCACTCCATTAATGTATTTTAAGGGAAGAGTATAAATCTAAATAAAATATTTTTGTAAATAATTCACAAACATAGAAAGATATTTATGGATGCTAATTGCAATAGATATGAACAAAAGGTATGCTCATCTTCAGAAAAGAGGACAGGAGGAATACAATCAAAAACCAAATCACAAATAAAAATACTTTGATTGCTTTGGAGTTGCCTTTAATAAAACTGAAAATTAGCACTTATATTTCCCTCCAAATGAAGTCAACTTAAAAAACTAAACATATTGTTTATGTTCTTAAGACTGGTTGATCAAGAAGTTATTCCTGAATTAATGCTCTTACTACTTACTGTAAGGTCATAATTAGATGATATATCAATATTAGATATTTCTTTTTATATAACATCACGTCAAATAGAAATCATGTAATTAAGCAATATCAGTTCATATGCTTTTCAGATGACTTATTGGGGAAAGGACAAGAGGGAGATATGTAATTGCTATTTGGGGGAAAATAAATCCAATGAAAATGAAACTATCTAGATAATGTTCTCTGTAGCTTATACTCTGGAATAGTGGTGATCCCCAACCTTTCCGGTTCTGTAGACCAGCAGTTTTTGAGTTTTGCATGCTCACACTCTTGCTCGCCCCTTGCACAGCCTGATACCAGGCTGGGGACTGGGGTTTGGGGAACCTTGCTCTAGAAAACTTGTTGTGTTGTGGTCTTTTAAGTCAACCCTGACTCTTGGTAAATATAGAAACAAGTTTTTTTTTTCATTTTTGGGGGGAAGTGGCTTTTCAACAGCTTCTTCCCAGAGCTAAGAGACAAGAATTCCAAATGGCTTTTGTACCTAAGGGGATTAAAACTCATGATCTTCAGTTTCTATCTCCACAACCCACATCTCAAACACACCAACAACAGGATTCTTAACGAATGTACCTTTTCTTTATGTACAGTGGGAGTATTTGCACCAAGAAAAATTCCTTGTGTGTTCAATCACACTTGGCCAATAAACTATTCTATTTTAATGGGTGGGTGGGGGGTGGGGGGCTGTAATCACTGCACCAAACTAATTTATTAGTTATCATAAAACAGGATATCAGGAACAACACATTCTAAATCCTAAGCAAACGTTTTGGGCTTTTATTTAGTTATTTATTTATTTGGCCATCCAGCTCATTGGGCAGATTACATAGGGTTCAAAACATAAAAGAACATACCATGTTCCAGCATAACTGAATTGAAAGCAGAGCATACAGCAGTCCAATTTTAAAATCACTGCAGGACTGGCTCATCCAATACTCCAATACAGTTACAGTGAGCCAGTACACTCTGCGAAGTAGCAATATTACATGGTATATTATCATCATGTATCAAGACAAGCAAGCAAATTCAATAGGGACACCAGTAGAAAATGACAAGTTGTGATCCCATGAGGTCCTCACTTGCAACCTGTATAATCCTCACTTAGTGACAGAAAACAGGATTGCCTGAACTACCATTGCAGCAGTCACATGATTTTTTGGCTCACAACTACATCACTTAACAATGGAGTTTCTGACCCCAATTAGCCTTATTACATACAGATCAGACTGTTCCCTTTTAGCATAAGGAACCATATGCAAATAAGACAAAAGGAATAAAAATATTTTTGTTGTGAACTTAAAGGCATGTGGTGAGAAAAACGCAATGGAATATTTCTCTAAGTCAAATTTACACCAACAATGTTCACTAAGCCTTTCCATGCTTTTTTTCTCTCCATATCCTTTCAATATATCCAATATCCAAATACTGCTCCATAAATTGTCTTATGTTCTTCAAACTTCTTGCCTCTGTTTTTCAAGATTTAATCAATGCCACCCAACCAGGACATTCATGATTTTCTCTTTTCTTTTGAACCCCTTGCTTGCTCTTTGTAAATTTGTTTTACAATCTTGTTCTGTCTGCATGTTCTGTCTGCTTGTTCTGTCTGCATGATCACACCATCTGTATTTTATATTGGCCACTTTTGTATTTATTCTAGTCATCTGGCATCCATTCTTTTTTGACACAAACCCTCCATGTGGTTACTGTACACCAGGGGTCCCCAATCCCCACCCCACGGCCCACTACTGGACTATGGCTTATTCAGAATCAGACCATATGAGAGGCAGGCCAGTATACACATGTAGCTCTACTCGTGCAAGTGGCACCCCAAAGGTTTCTCTCTTGAGTGAGTGGAGTTGTGTGCACTTATCGATCTACTGCTTGAGCAACCCTCCCCACATCTAGGCCAAGCCCCAATGCCATGTGCAAAAACAGAGTGATGAGAGCAGAGTCTTGAGTGGGATGAATGCACCTTGCTCAGTTTCTCTGACTCACTGAGGCTGCCTGTGCAGGATACCTGATCTGCTTTTGGAGTGTCAGGCAACCTTGTTGAGTTTGAAGAAGCACGAGACCGCACCCTCGAAGGCTTATCTTCTCCACACCAAAAGCTTTTGCAAATGGTTGAGAGACTTCAGGGGAGCGATCTCGAGCTGCTTCAGGCCTTCCATCCCTTTGCAAAAGCTTTTGGCATGGAGAAGCCTGAAGGAGCACGAAAGTGTTCCCTAAAGGTTTTTCTTCTGTCTTGTGTGAGTGGAACTCGGTGTGTGCACATGTGCACATCCACAGGCCAGCCCACCAGTTACGTGGCCTGGTTCTCCTCCCCCTCAAGTTGGGCTGTCAAGCCGCAAAGGTTAGGGACTGCTGTTGTACACCCTTAAATATCCCATCCCATAGTACACCCACTCCTGAAGCAAGCCACACCCATATTTTAACACTTCTTCAGTTATGCTATCAATATCTGCAACTCTAATTTTTCAACAAGGTATTACGCTTTCCTCTTCATAATTTTTTTTCTTGGTTATGGTATGATTTTCAATTCCATGTTTCAATGTATGACTGTAATTTCCAAAACAAATCTTTAAATTATTCCCTCCAAAATTCCCTCATTTCAGTTTGTTCTCAAATTGCCAACACTTTTATTATTACCATGTTTTTCACACTATAAGACGCACCCTGACCATGAGATGCACCTAGGTTTAGAGGAAGAAAACAGGCAATGACAAAGACAGAAAAGGCGGGGTTCAGGACTGTAAAAGGACCTTGCCGCCATGGCCTGGTTTTTTTTCACTCCATAAGATGCACAGACATTTCCATCCACTTTGTGTGTGTGTGTGGGGGGGGGGGGGTGGTCTTATGGAGCAAAAAATATGGTAAGTCCATTTATTATGTTGGAGGTTCCTTTTAGCCCTCGGTCACACATTTTCAAAGTAGCTGTTTATTTCCATCAAAATTGATTTATTTCTTTCCATCCACAAAATCTTTTGCAATTCTTTTTCTCTATATATACACCTTATACATTTTTCTCAACTCATTTTCAGTACCAGATTCTCTACAACTCATTTTCCATATCTGCTGCTTCTTTCATTTATCATTTAAGCAAGTATCCTTTATCATTCTTTCCACAAGCATGATGTCACACACTCCTGTAACATTGTATAACTTAATTTTTCATTGTGTTCCAAGCACCTTTCATATCATTCATTTTGCTGTGATATTACTTGGATATCTAACGCTTTTCCTCAAAAATTCATATTTTCTCTTCCTGAAGTTCCTGTACTTTCATTCTGGTTTCTTTCACTTCTTTCCTTTTCTTCCATATAACCATTTTTCCTCAAGATCCATACAATTCTATCAAATAATGGTTTGTTCCAAATTCAGAACTTCTCATCATTCTTCTATCCTTCATTTATTTCCTAAAATTTTATCACAAAGCAAATAGTAATGCTTTTAGAGTTAAGTTTCTTCTTTTGCCCTTTATGTATGTGTGTTTGTGTGTGTGTGTGTGTAGCTAAGTGTATATAGTATGTCTAAATCAATTATCTGGGGGGGGGGGGGGAGAGACATTTTCTGGGTGATCACCATTCTCTTTTGTAGTTGGGTTTCCAAACAGAAGAAACATTTTTCTCTATACCTTCTGAATTTGTTCATGTCATCCAGTGGAATATTTTTTCCCTGAATTTTTTTTCATTTAATTTTTATATATATATATTTTTTGCCCAAAGCGCCTGTCTGGTACTTCCACTGTCATCATTCACCAAATATAACAAGCAATCATCACCAATCTGCAGATTACTATTTTTATATGCATCCACAGTAACCTAGATGTCATCAATTCATACTTTATATTTATTCTCCTCATACAGAATAAAATATATCCAATATTTTAATATTTTCTCTAAATATATCCAATTAATAAAAGTGCACTAAAGGCAGTCAGATAGGCAGCCTTGTGTTACTTATAAAAAAGCAATAATGGTGGGATAAAAATATAATCTAATAATCACTGGAAATTGCCATTTTTTTTCTTTAAGGTGAACTTTTTCTTCAGCTTCTCAAGGGAGAGAAGGTGAAGAAAGCTTTTTTTTGGCTTGCTTGCTTGCTTCCTTTCTTTCCTCTATCTAAAACCTGGCAGTCACTCATCAAGTAAAGTAACTTACAGGCTTTGTCACCTTCTTACCAGTAAATTTAGAAAATTCAGTAGTTAAAAAGGATCCAGGTTGAAGGGCAGAGGTGGATAGTTTAGTTACAGAACCTAATGCGGGGAGGGGAGATCAACAAGTCTGACCCTCCCAGCTTTGTTTTCTTTATTGAAAAAAATATGGGTTTTTGCTGGTAGGGAGGTAGTTAAGCAAGGGAAAGGTTTAGGGAAGCTGCTGCCTTGATTGTAGGTATCCGATTTCCCCAAAACTTAGGATTGGTTTGCAGTCTCCCAGTACCCTAACCCACAAATGTGACTTCATCGGCTAAGCATGGAGGCCTGTTTGGAAGGCTTTCTGGCATTGGAACGTGGCACTAGGCCCTAATCTAGCTGGACTCTTCCTCCCTTGCTGGGGCTGTTTTTGGCTTTGCAAAGCTTTTTGCTGCTTGTCTGCCTACTTAGCTGAGTGATGGGTCTCCCCTACCCGTGAGGTTACCCATGCGTTCATTTTACAGGGGCATCAGGGAGGCAGGAGGTAGGGGTAATTAAGCCAGGCCGTCTCACTTAATAGTTGTCATCACAGGTTCCATTACATTCAAAAGTCAAGGACTACCTGTATTGCCTCTAGTTCAGGGGTGTCAAACTCAAGTCCTGTGGGCCGGATCCAGCCCATGGAGGGTTCTTAGATCTGGCCCATAGGGCCACCCTGGAAACAATGAAGAACCAGCCTGCTGTGCCTCTGCCAGTGAAAACAGAATTCAGGAGAGTTGTGTGCCGCCTCCCTGAGCTCTGGCAGAGAGTTGTAGGATGCTGTCACGGCTGAATGAGTGATGTCGAGCTGGCCATGCCGCCTGTCCTCCCAAGGTCAAACACAATCCTCACTTGGCCCTCAATGAAATTGAGTTTGACACCCCTGCTCTAGTCAATCTCAACTGATCTCTGCAGAATTAGGAATAACTTGATTAGTGAATGCATGGAAATCATCATCGTCCTGCCTTTTAAAACATATTTTGATCAACTCAAGGCAGCAAAAATGCCTAATACTATTTCCTCCTCCTATTTTCTTCATAACAATAACCCTGTGAAGGGAGTTGAGCTTACGGAGAGTGAATGAATAACTGATGGGCAGACTAGAAAGTTGGAAAAAATACCCTGGACAAAGTAGTGGCAAAACATTTCTCTACACAACATGGGTAGAATCACCAGGAATTAATTGACCACAATGGAGGAAATTCTTTTTTTATTGCTGAGTCATAAGCTATTTTAGAAATTATTTATCACCCAGACCAGCATTTACAAATCAGCTGTTTTGGGGAGTGGAGAGAGATTTGGCTGCAGGAAAAAAAACAGGTCTTTCCACATAAAATAGCACAATTGTTTCATACAGTTGGTAGCTTGCACCATCAATACCATTTTGTGCAGTTGTTTTCCTCTGATAGTGGTGTAAAAAGTATAGTTTTCATTTACAACTTTTTCTCTGGTCTTTTTAATTTTGCTGGAGTATAAAGGAAAACCACTTTAGTTTAGTTTACCTAAATACCCATTTATCTAAATACAATATGAACCATTATATGAAAATCTTTTAGAAATTATTTGAAAAGAGAAGATAAGTATCAGTTCATATCATGGAAAAGCCCATCCATAAGACCTTCCTGAGCTTTCACTCCACTTCAGAATTTTGTGCTAAGAAATACTGAAATCTATGTTGAAACAGTGGGGCATGCATTTATGTAAGCTAACAAACAATGGGAGATGCAAATAGTTGTATACTGAGTTTTCTGACCGCTTTAACTTTTTGGAGCTATTTCTTTCCATTTCAATTAGATAAACTTCTTAATTTTATTTCTAGTAGACACACTGTATAGAACCCTTCAAACAATTACTGCTATTAAATTCATATTTATTTTTTCCTTGAAATTGAAGAATCCAAAATGCATAGGATTTATATCTGGATTTCCAGGGATTAAGCATAGAATCACAAAATCCATTGCTTTGAGTGGAGATCTGAAGTGGTCTAGGAAATGAAAACCCATTTAAATGTTCTCATCTAAATATTATTTAATTCTAAGTTCAGTGATGATTCTTTTTAGGAAAACATGGATAGTAAAAAGCCTGCCTATTTGATTGTAATATGAGCATCTTTTTTGTGTCAATGGAGCAAGTCTGAGCAACTACACATTTGTTTGGTTTTTTAAGATAAAAATGGACTATACTTACTGCAAAATAAGCTGCTTCAAGCTTAAGGGAATGTTTGATTTTGTGATGCTTTCCTTTTGTATACATGTTTGTGTGTCATATTGTATTTTTATATTGTCAAATTAATAATTTAATTATAAGTATTTTTAAAAATCAGTCCCCAAAAGGTATTTTGTTTCTTCTCTTGTAATAATTCTCTTACATTAAGATATAAATCTATAATCGATCAACATCTGTCTGTCTGTGTGTTGTCTGTCTGAAAACCCAGAGAACAATCTTCTATCAAACCTACAAAATTACTAAGTAAGGTTTATTAACAGATTCATTAGAAGGAATTAGGAACCAATTTAGATATAAGTTTCAGCAATTCACCACTGTTCTGTATGCTTTTTTTCAAAAAACAGAAAGACATATAGCATGCATGTATGAATCACAGAAGTGGTTCAGGAGATGCACTGAGAAAGCTATTCATCTATTCTATTTGGATTGTTCATACTGTCACCAATTTGTTATATCACGTATAAGATAATTAACTACCTTATGACTATCTTAATTTGATACAAGATATTTTTGCATTAATACCATTTATATTTATTATCTAAGTAATTTATTACTTCTATCTTCTAACATGAAAGTGACTTCTAACTTTATACTTATGGTAAAATGCACCCCATATCAGTCTTGCAAGATAGCCCATACAGGAAGCACATCCAGAAGTACTAGGTGTATCTTCTGTTAAATTAACAGAATCTTGCAAGTCTGAAAATATCTCTCTTCCGGCTCACCTTTACAGTCCAAGAAACTAGGCAGAGTCTCTTCTGAGTCATTTACCACACCCCATTGCTTCGGCAAGCTTAGCTGCCCTTTATCTGACTGTTGTCTAGTCTGTGATTCTTCTTCCAATTTATTAAGGCCATTTCCACCTGCCATTACAGTCCACCCCTACATCATCAGTAAGCTATTGTTGTCGCGGCACATCAAAACAGTGCTAAGGAGTGAATTAGTAGTATCAAGTGCTGGCTATAACAAAGAAACTAATATGTTAAATAATAAACATTTTGTTCCTATATTATTTCATATACATTGGCATTCAAATTTACATTGGTTAAATAGAGATACAAAATTTATTGGGATCAACTCTGTTTAATGTAGTACAGCAAGTTTATGATATGGGGAGAAAAATAGCATGGTACAATTAAGTGAATAAATTGCAACATAAACGTATGTAAGCATGTATTATTTTACTAGGCTGATATTTTAGCCTAGCTTTCAGGCACCATTTGAAAACACTACTGTTTATGTAAGTTTTTAATGGGTGTAACAATATCTGCCTTGATCTTGGATATTTGTAGCTCTTTTAAAATTATACTAAAGATGTTTTGAACATTCTTGGCATATTTGGAGAGGTGGGGCTACTAGGGAGTGGGGGAGACATTGTACTTTTGCCCATAAAATATATGCTCATCTTAATTATATTGGAAGCCACTTTGAAAATTTTCATTAAAAAGCTGGGCATTTTTCAAAGATATTCATCACAATGTTTTCATATTTTAAGGACTGTGAGGTATCTTCCTATTCCAAACAGAAGGCCCCATTACCTGGGTTTAATATCACTTGAAACTTTCCGCCAGAATATTTTACAGTGATTTTTTTTATTGTGCATTATTTATTCTAAGCAACTGCTTTGATTTATGGAAAAAGAGGGCTGCTGCACACAGTACATTAGTAACAACAGTGCCATTTCTTAGGAAAATATTCACTAAGAAAACAATTTATTTGTCGGCAAATGGGGCCAGATTTTTTATGGTATTAGCATGGAGCTAGCATTAATAGATTATGCATGTATATTTTATATTCCAGAATGGAAAATAAATCAGTACAAGTATAAACTTTTTAATCTATTTTCATCTGTACCCTGAGTAACAAATGTATGGTAACGTAAGGATGCTCTTCCAGAATGTACTCTACAAAACAAATTGTGTTTTTATTTTCAAATGTATAGATGTACAGAAAATTTGTTAGCCCTTATATTTCTTTTCAAGCTGGAGTAGCAGTTTATAAAAAAACCAAAAAGATAATGACTTTAATTACAAAAAGAAATAGGATATACAATAAGGGTATATGCCCATACTTGTTTCTCTGTCCGGTATCAATGATTCTGCAGTATTGTTTATATTCTTTATAAAATGCACATTATATAGCTGGGGGTGGGGGGAGCAAAGCAAGCAACAAAGGTTTGCGGGTCGAAAGCATCTCTTTCACACACTTATCTTTCAAAAGGAAATGCCATTCATAACTGAGATGCAAATTCAGGCAAGACTCTCTATACTCTGAACCGACTTAACTGCCAGTGTTAAAAACCATTACAGGATAACCAAAAAGCATAAGGCAGCATAAGAGCCAGGAGGAAATAAATTTCCTAAAAGATTGCTTATCAATGAAGTCATATGCTACCTGAGTTTTAAATAGAACAGCCCCATCGGTTGCCACAAGGTTTCCTGGGATGATCTCACCTGGATTGGCTCACAGACATGCTTTTCACAGCACACACAGGTACAGCAGCACCACATAAACATTGCTGCATGGCCGGTGAGCAACGCCTTGCCCAGTGCTAGGTAGTGCTCGGACTGTGTCCCAGACTGGCTACTTCGTTCCCTACATCTGCGAGACTGAAAGTGCTCTGTGTAGTTGCTGTATAAAAAGACTATTTGCCAAAACAAACAGCTCTGTGTGCTTCAGTATCATTGATTCAAACGAACAGTTACACTGAGGCTACACATGGCATACGCTATCTTGGCAGAGAACATTAAGAAACAAAAAGTAAGCTCATGGACACTTGAATTTAACGTGACAAAACCACACAAGCCTTAGCTAGAGAGCCCCTCACCTGGAAAACCTATTTATTTAATACAATATTCTTGTTAAACAGGGATGGGAAAGCTTATAACTATTTATAGAACCGTTTCGTAAAGGGAAGGAGAATTTATCAGGTTTTTTTTCCTTTTCAGCATCCAGCTGGTGTGGATTCTATATGTTTAATGTTAAATTTATTTGATATTTGGTCCTTTTTTTGTAGACATTTTTTCTTTTGTTGTTAGTAGTGTTAGTGCTTTATTATGTTCTTCTGTTTTGCATTTCATTCTTGCTAAAGATGTATGTATGTATGTATTTATTTATTTATTTATTAGACTTATATACCGCCCCCTCTCCCTAAAGGGATTCGGGGCGGTGAACAACCAAGATAAAAATACACATACAGAACACATATACAACATGACAATATTAAAAATTAAAAGAATTAAATATAGCGTGGCTCTAATTAAAAATATAAACAAAAGTTAAAAAAAATTAAAAACCAGGTTAAAATTTAAAAAACCCCTAGGCCAGTCCAGCTTGCCGAAATAAGTGAGTTTCAAGTAACCGACGGAAGGCCATGAGATCAGGGACGGCCCTTACCTCCGGGGGTAATTCATTCCAGAGAGGGGGTGCTCCCAATGAGAAGGCCCACATCCTCGGGGTCGCCAGCCATCCAGCCGGCGGCACCCCGAGGAGACCGACTCTATGGGAGCGTACCGGTCGGTGGGAGGCCGATGACGGCAGGAGGCGGTCTCGCAAGTATCCCGGTCCCGAACCATGGAGCGCTTTAAAGATAGTAACCAAGACTTTGAAGCGCACCCGGAGGGCCACTGGGAGCCAATGCAGCGCGCGCAGAAGTGACATAACATGGGAGTCCCGAGGAGCTCCCATTACCACCCTCGCGGCTGCATTCTGCACCAACTGGAGCCTCCGGATGCTCTTCAAAGGCAGCCCCATGTAGAGAGCATTGGCATAATCTAGGCGGGAGGTCACCAGGGTGGAGGTGACTGTGCGAAGCGCATCCCGATCCAGAAAAGGCCGCAACTGGTAGATCCGACGGACCTGACCAAAAGCCCCCCTGGCGACGGCTGCCACATGGTCTTCCAGTGACAGCCGCACATCCAGGAGGACACCCAGATTGCGGGCCCTCTCTGTGGGGGCAAGAATTTCCCCCCCCACAGCCAGCGATGGAACCAGCTGGCTGTACCGGGGTGCCGGGAAGCACCGCCACTCAGTCTTAGATGGGTTGAGCTGAAGCCTGTTTCGTCCCATCCAGCACCGCATGGCCTCCAGGCACCGGGTCATCACTTCGACGGCTTCATTGGGGTGGCCCGGGGTAGAAATGTACAGCTGAGTATCATCAGCATACTGATGGAACTCTACCCCAAAGCCACGGATGATCTCACCTAGCGGCTTCATATAAATGTTGAACAGAAGGGGCAAGAGCACCGACCCCTGAGGCACCCCACAAACCAGGGGCCTCGGGGCCGACCTCTGCCCCCCTGCCAACACAAATTGCGAGCAGTCAGAGAGGAAGGAGGAGAACCACCGCATAACGGTGCCTCCCACTCCCAACCCCTCCAGCCGCTGCAATAGGATACTGTGGTCGACAGTATCGAAAGCCGCCGAGAGATCTAAGAGGACCAGGACAGAGGACTAACCTCTGTCACGGGCCCTCCAGAGATCATCCACCAATGCAACCAACGCCGTCTCTGTGCTGTGCCCGGGCCTGAAGCCCGATTGGCATGGATCCAAATAGACAGCTTCATCCAGGTGCTGGGGAAACTGTTGTGCCACCACACTCTCAACAACCTTCGCCATAAAACGAAGGTTGGAGACGGGACGATAATTAGATAACAGAGTTGGGTCCAGGGACGGTTTCTTGAGGAGGGGTCTCACCGCCGCCTCTTTCAAGGCGGGGGGTAGATATCCCTCACTCAAGGAAGCGTTAATAATACCCTGAAACCAACCTTGTGTCACCTCCCGGGTGCCAACACCAGCCAGGAGGGACACGGGTCCAATAAACATGTGGTCGCATTCAGTCCCCGCAGCAACCTGTCCACGTCTTTGGGGGTCACAGGATCAAACTCCTCCCAAATGACTGTTTCAACTTCCACCCCCGATCCCCCACCCAGAGCCGCCCATTCAGAGTCCAACCCATCCCGGATCTGAGCGATTTTATCCACCAGGAACTTTGAAAAATCCTCAGCCTGTCCTTGTATATAAAGGTATCTTGCTAAAGATATAGATAAAACTACACAATCACACACACACACACACAAACAACCTATGCATATTAAAATAGAGTTACAGTTAGTCAATTAATTTTTAAACTTCTACCTCCTCAAAATTTGTTTTGCAACAGGATAGCCAATAACTACTACTACTACTACATGCATGGAAGATAGGCATGATTAGTCCAAGAGATGACTCTTCAGTTTTATCCTGGCAGTTGATTCATGTAAAAATGATTGTTACCAAACAATACCCGGAAATTAAAAATATTGGACAATTGTTTATCCAATTATTATTAACTTTACTGAATTTGATGTTATAGGAATTATGGGACTGTGCTTCAATTTCTGTTTCCATTTTATGTGCTCCTTCCAAGTCATCCTCTCCTTAAGCCAGTCTTTGATGCAATAAGTAAGCCTAAGATACTGACTGTGATGAAGAAAAATTAAGACCTCTTTCCAACTATATCCATACATGGAAAATTAATAACGGTCAGACTGAGCAAATTAAGACCTTTACAATCCTATACATTTTTCTAAAGACAAAATGGCAGAAGCAAGACAGCACCAGTTTACAGCAATTACAGCATGCTTTCAGTTCTTGTAAAGCAATGTCATAATTTCAGTACTTCCATATACATCAGCATGTTTTAACGGAACGTTCACGTATATAATATTGAACTAAATGAAGTAGGATTTTACTTCTGGAGCAAAACAGAAGAATTTGCAAGGATGGATCAGTAGAAGGAAATAAAATATTCTTTTACTTGATAAAACAAAAGATATGTCAGGGTATTTTTTTAATTAAAAAAAACATTTTAATGTAGCTCAATTCAATTTATATGGTGCCCAACTCTAGGCAGATCAAAATAGTAGCAGTAGTAACAGTAATGGTTGTGATAGGCTGCACTATCAGCCAGGTGTTTAGACTGGATTTGGGCGTTTTTATCCATCTATCAATAATTATTTTTATGGCTGGCTGCACAGTCAGCTACATGTTTAAACTGGATTTGACATTTTACATATTCATCCTCATCATCCTCATCATCTACTACCACCACCACCTACTTTGGTGTGGCTACCCATTCCAGCAGACTCTGGGCAAGCTTACAAAACAAACAAACAAACAAAAACAACTGAAACATAAAACAACATATACACTGCAACAAAAAAAATCAATATTATTAAAATGGCTTTATAATTCATAACCAGCACCTTAAACCACACCCAGAAACAGACTGATAATCAGTGCAGTGACTGATAACCAGTGCAAGCTTATGGAGCAGCATTATCATGTGGGAATACCAAAGCATGCTTATCACCATGCTGCTACATTGTGAAACAGCTGAACATTCTGCGAGATCTTCAAGGATAGCCTCATGTAGTGTGCACAGCAGAGGTTCAGCTGTGGGGTGACTAAAGCCTGAGCAACTTATGCAACAAAAAGCACAACTGGCATACCAAAAGATGCCTGTGCAAAGGCTTTCTTGGCCACAGCTGCCACCTGCTTAACTGCCACAGATGCCACTTGTGTAGAAATTGTGAGTTCCAAAAGACCTTCAGGATGCATACCCACCCTTACTTAAGTGGGGAATACAATCTCATCCATGGTCAAAGATAGAGTCTCCCTGGATCTAGGTCGCCCTAGAACCCAGAGCTATTTAGTTTGAAGATGGCTTTACCTCATCCTGGCCCTCATGGTCTCCAGGTACCGGGGAAGGACGTCGATAGCTTGTCTGTCACCCTGGCATTAAAAGATATACTTGGATATCATTAGCAAGCTAATGATACCAAACCCCAAACTAGATATAATCTCACCAAGTGATTTCATGTAGTAGTTAAATAGGAGGGGAAATACCATTAAGCCCTGGGAGACCCAACAAAGGAAGGGCCTGGGAGCAACCTCTTCCCCCTGACTAACACTGACCAGAATCAGCCCCAAAGGCAGCAAGAGAACTCCTGAAGAACAGTGCCTCCAATTCCCAAGTCCAGGAGCTGACTGGGAAGGATATAGTGGTCAATGTTACTGAAAGCCACCAAGAGATTAAGAAGGGCAAGGATGGATGCACCACCTCAATTTTGGCTTTATTATTGGCTATATAGGTAGTCCTTAGGTTATAACCATTTGTCCAGCAATCCTTCAAAGTTATGATAGTCTTGAACTTATAATGGGTTCTCAGAGTTCCAGCATCCTTCATGTCATGGTGATCTGGGTACTTGGCACCTGGCTACGATTATGACATTAAAGCAAACCAGAGTCAATAGTTATGATTTCTGATGTTCCCTGTCGGTTTCTGTCAATGGTGAAACTGGCAAAACAAAAAACAAAAAAAACAGATTGCAAATCACATGAAGTCCTTAATGACAAATGTGGTTCTTATTTAACAATGGCAATCAGAACTGTCATAATTGCTGTTGCTAAGCAATGTAGGTATGTGATGTATTGCTTTACAATAATTTCTTTAGCAATGGAATTCCCAGTCCCTATTGCCACTGTAGCGATAAATGTATACATTTAGAGGGATCGGCAATTAGGAAGCGGAACAGCAATTTATAAATATTTCAAACAAATAACAAATAGCTATTTGGATACATGCTCGCTCTTCCTCTCTCTAATAATCAGAAAGATACTGGAATGTTTTCCTTTGGTTTTTCATTGCTCAGAGTTTTGCAGAGTGTCAGGTTTGTTGAACTAAGCCATCTTTGTAATGCATGATTGAAACTGCCTTGAAAACCATGGCTATTTAAATTTGCTTTAGGAAAAAGACAAGCTAGGTTAAAAAAACATCTTTTCCTTATCACACTCTGTCTGTAAAAGAGAGAACAGGGGCAGTGTGTAAATTATGGTTCACTTCATTTCCATCATAACATAATGGTTTAATGTAATGCTGGATGGTCTTGATTTGAAGCTGACAGACATGCAAATCCTTCCCTCTGACTATCCCTGAAACATTTACATGATTTAAAGTAGAATTTTAAAGATTAACTAATGTTTACATATAGAGGAAATGGAAAAACATGTCTGTGTTGCTGCCTACAGCAATTCAAATTTTATCTCTTATTACAAAATAATTTTTGTAGCAATCTCTATAGCACACTACTTGTCATGCTCCTAGTTTCCGTTTATTAACATTCAACCTGAAGGACCGCTTACAGTACACCTACACTCAAAAGTATCTTCCTACTCATTAAGATCTGCCTCAGAGATGCTGGTCACAGGCCAGCTTATGACTGGTAACCATGTATGTTATGGAATTTCTGATCCAAGGAGATAAGAATTTCAATTGCCCAAAAATTTAAATGGATTTTAAAAACAATTTTATTTCCCTTAATACGATTTAGCATGAGCAGCTGATTGATGGTTGGATTGCCTCCCGGAATACTGCCAATCAGCTGTTCCAGGCTGCGGGGATTGTCGCCGCCCATCGTTGCCGCCTATCGCCACCACCACGCACCCCATTTTTGGCCTCCGTGTGTCCTGTTTTCGCCCTCCCAAAAATGGGATGTGGAGACATTGAAAATGGGGCATGCGGAAGCCAAAAAATGGAAGAATTTCTTGAAACAGAGGCCAGGCAACTCTTTAATGTTATCCTACATCATGTCCCATAAGATCATATAGCTATTTTCATAAATATTGCAGTCCTTGACTTACAATGGCAATTGGAACTGGAATTTCAGACACAAATTGATGCGGTTCTAAAGTGTGACCACATCACTTAGCAATACAATCCTTGCAGTCCCTGTTGCCGTTGTTATCTGGTTGTTAGGCAAGGCAACTTCCTGCCTGCTTCCCACAACCAAAGTCAGGGTGGAAATGAGTAGGACGTTGCAGATCTCAGTCCCACAGCCAGGTAAGCAGCTGTTGATAGGTAGATAAAGAAGTGAGGGGGTTGGATAGATACAAAGGAACATCAGGGAAGTGTGCAATAGGCACAGTGTGATGAGGATCATGAGGGTGGAAAGGGGTATATAAGAGATGATGCGCAGGCAGGGGAGAGTGCGCAAGAATGCAATGGGGAGTACGAAAGGCATTGTGTGGGTCAGATATGGTGTGTAGAAGTTCAGCATGAGGCATGGAGGGTAAGAGAATAGCCAGCATGGCACAAATATGGTGGGGGAGTTAGATGGGGGTGATTTAACCCAATGACATGTGGCCTTTCCTGCTGGATTCCCCATTGATTTTCTGGGGAAATTGGCAGGAAAGGGGGAAAACAGTGATCACATGATTGGAGGGTTTTGGTAACCAGTCATAAATGCAAATCACTTGATTGCAAAGTTGCTGGGACGCCTGGAACGCCAAGACAGTCATAACTACCATTCATTCAGCGCTATTGTAACTGTGAATGGTCTCTGATTAAATAGTCAACACAATGTGAATGGGACAGGAATTCTACCTCTAAGTGTGATGAGATCGTAAAGCGCAACATCATGTGACTTAGCAATAGCAATCCTGACAGTTCCCATTGCCATTTTTAATCTAATGGTCAATGGTAACGGAGAGACAGAGAACTCACTGTGATACAAGCCATTCCCAGCTTTGTCCCTCCCAGCTTTGAGCCTCAGGAAGGAATTGCATCTTCTGCTTCCTTTAGATCCCCACAACCCTATCTCCCCCCCCGCCCAATCTGCCCTTGTAGCCACTCTGCACTAAAATATTTCTCAGTGGTAGTGCTGGGGCTGAGTCTTGAGTATTGTCAGCAAATTGCCACCAGCCCCAGGCCTCTACTTCAACCCTAGCACAGCTATCTCCTCAAACCCTGTGCCACAACCAGCCATCTCAGCACTCTAGCCCAGCTTCCCTCTGCACACCCTGCCATGCCCAGATGATATTTGCAGTTTTCCTCTCACTGCTGGTAAGTATGGCTAGCCTGGGCATAGAGGAGGCAGCTACTGGCTGCACTTCTTCCCAAGGCTGGTTGTGCCACTCTCCAAATAGTGTTTACTGTTCTCCCCACCTCCCCCCCCAAAAAAAAATATGTGTCATTCTATTCTGAGAATAGAATATTCTGCTCCTGAGACACACTGAAACGTTCATGAGAATAGTGTGTGCAATTTGGAGAACAGTGGGTGCAGCCTTCTTGCAAGGTTTCAGAAGGTCTCAGAAGTCTTCCGAAATTGCAAGAACAGTATGCACTATTTGGAGAAAGGTGTGGTTTATCTGCGGTTTATTTGCAAACAACCTCAACAAGGAGACCTGGTGTGTTCAGCAACTGCCCACACATGCCAAGTCGGATGTGCCTTATCAGCAGGAGGAGGAAGACAATGGAGATCAACTGGGGGTGGCAGGATTGTGAAACTTGAGGCAGCACACCTTGATGGTGGCACGAAGATGAAGGGCATCAGCCCTACAGCCCCAGCGACATGGAGGCGTGTTGTTGTGCATAGCAGTAAAGGGGACAGAGATAGGAAGAGATAAGCAGGTGACGGGGAGTTGAAGTAGTCATACAGTAAATGTGGGCACACTGTCAAATGACTATAGAGGTGCTACGAGGGGTAATTTCAGGGATCATTCATTTAGTGCTGCCATAAGTTTAAATGGTTGGTGAATGAATGGTGATTAAGTGAGGATTATATTTACAAATACAAATCAGCAAATTTTCTCTGCAGTATGAAAAATAGCAACTTATGATGGATACTTTTGGGATGATCTCTCTTTCAAAGCAGGTAGTTAAAGTAATAAATTGGAAACTGATGGGGAAATCCCAAAATATGTCTTTATGTCAGTAGATTATGGCCATTGGATTTGTTTTTCATTCAATATTCACCAGTTTACTTAAAGCACATAAGACTGGTAGTTAATTTATACCTAATTTCAGATCTATAACTACCTTGATATATTCAGGAAATCTGAAACCATGAGGAAAATTTCTCTTCCTTTTGCAGATCAGGATAACCTGGAACCCCCAGACCCAGGTAAAATTTATTCTCAACATGTTCAGACTTATCATCAAAGACCAGGCTAAGTACAAACTCAGGAAGAGAAAGTTCTTTCGACACAACAAATGCTGTATGCCCACTATAGCACAGGGCATTTTAAACATGTGAAACCCAAGATTAATATTTAGGAGTTCAGTTGAACCCTCACATAAATTTATTTCAAAGCTAATTACTTAGAATCAAGAAGGATTTTTAAAGTCAAAAACATTTCTTCCTACACCCTAATAAAGATACCAAATATTGTGCAAAAGTAGTTTAATCATGTGGTGATTAGCAGCCCTCACAAGACCACAGAGACGTACTGATCAAAAAGTTCTGTGCTTGGCCTACATATTCTTACAAGTAAGCAGAAAAGGCTGGAAATAGGATTCAGCACATACACTAGAAAAGATTAAAGAGTTTACGGGGAAGTCCAGATTAGAAAGCCACATGTATGTTCTTTCTGCTTTGCACACCTCCTGCCAAAAAACTAAAAGGGTTTTTTTTTGCCTCAAAGTTTTCTTTGTTATATTAAAAAAACAATCCCCTTTGTCTAATAAATTTTAAACATTAGCTAAAACTGTTGATGTTTGATGATTCTCCCTATATATTATAAATACCTTCCCAATATCTCAATAGATCCTGTATAGTATATACATATCTGCGGATCAAACTCTTTCAGAAAGGAGAACTGCACAACTAGAAACACTAAAAGAAATGTATTTCAAGATGCTTAATTATAGTAAGCCAGCAGAGGGCATTCAAGTTAGGTTAAAATGCAGGGTTCTTTTTCCCTAACAACCAATCATGTCTCACTTATATTACAATAATTGAAAATTGTAGGTGTGTGTTTGTATATATTTATACTGTGTGTAAAATCCCCTCCTCACCCCTATGGATAGTACGTGCCTTCCTCAATCTTGGGTCCTCTACCAGAGATCTTGGAATTAGAGGGTTCTGCACAGTATATTAGCTGTTCCTAACTCTGCACTCTTTTGGGCAGAGAGTTCTGATGTTCCTGGATCTAGTGGAGTCACTCTTCCAGCTTAGGATCACAGCCCCAAGTGCTCCTACCACCATGACTGGGGCCACTTTGGCTTTACTTTCCACATCTTCTTTAGTTTCTCTTTTAGCCCTGATACTCTTCATTCCCATGCTGTTGTGGCTTGGCACCACTATATCACCACTTTTGGGCTTTGTCTACTACTATGATGTATGGTTGATTGGCAACTAACTGCCTGTGTGTCTGAATCTGGAAATCCCACAGGATTTTTTTTTTTTTTGCCTGTTATTATGCTGCTATAATCAGTGCCTGGTGCTATCTTTTAGTCTGGTCCTTTCCAGGCAAGATTTCCCAACGTTTGCCACTCCATTATCTGTCGCTGGTATATCCCATGCAGAATCTAGTTTTGCCATGGCATTTTCTCTGTTTGATCTTCCTCCTATGTCTGCTGCTGTCTCAGACATATTTTCAGTAGCTCATCTTTGGGTGCCATCTCACTAATGTATTCCTGGATGCTCTGGGTTTCATCCAGGCCGGTGGCTTTGACAATCCCTGCTTGCCCTCTTTTCAGCTAGACTACAGACTTGAGATGGAAACTGCTGTACACTGTGAAGATCAGCTTGGCAGCTTCCATGTCTTCCTTTGGCTAGCTCACTATACTAGAAGGGTATATGATGGCTAGCAGGACATATTATAGTGTGAATCTTGTTTTTACCTCTGAACAAGCTCTTGAAGACTACTTTTATCCTTTGATGGTATTTGGATGCTGCTGTTTTCCTCCTCCTCATGGTTTCCACATGACTGTGGGACACCAATGTACTTATAGCTGGTTTGTATGTCTGCTATGTGGCCCACTGGTAGTTCCATCCCCATCAGTCTTAAATACCTTCCTTCTTTTGATTACTGTCTAGTTACACTTCACTAGTTTGAATGACATCCCAATGTCTTCACTGTAGATCCATATCAGGTGAATCTCATCCACTCTTAGCATCCACCTTGATGTTCCACTCTTGAATTTGTATCAGGAGAACTTGAATCATGAAGCAACAGTGTGTGTGTGTATGACTGAGGGAGAACTAGTGGGACAAATAGACAAAGTAATAGACAAAGTAATAGAAAATTAGTAGCAGAATTCAGATAAGCACTTGCCATAAAACACCTCAGACTTAAAAACTGTCAATAAAGAACGACATAAGTGTGGATAATGGACATGCAGTACACAGAGGCAGTAGAAGAGAAAGAACCAAAGAAGATAACAAAATAAAAAGTCCTGAAAATAGAAATGTGGCAATCAAAGCAAAGAAATGTATCAACAGTAATAGGCAGTTAGGGTGCAATTCCAAAACATTGGCGCACCACTTGAACACCATTCGCATGGACAAAATCACTGTCAATTGCAAAAGGCACCTTTTCTTGGAACAGTTTACATCCAGTGACAATATCTTTAATACCATCAAACAGTACCTGCCTATCCCCAGTCCTTTGGTATGACTCAATAGGTAGATTAAAAATGCCAAAACCTGTCTAAATATCTGGCTGACTTTGTGACCAACCAGAATTTTATGCCATTTGATTCCTGATACTCTGAACAACTCACAAGTAAGAATTACTTTCTAGATTGTATTTAATATATATTTTTGGTGCCTGAAAAGCTTTATATACTATGTAGAAGCTGTAGGTAATTTTAAATTGGATAGAGGGGATCTGAATTCAAATCTCATTTAGCCATGCATATTTTTCTTACCTTTCCTAATCCTCCCTCTCCATGGTCTCTTCTTTGGCCATTTTTAATTTGAAACTGCTTTGCAAGAGAATTCTGATGGTTTTAAAGAAACAGACAATAGATTCCACAGCAAACGAAGAGGAACAGTTTAATGATGCCCCTCTGTTCTTTGTCCCAACAAAGCAGCACTGTTCTGGGACCATGAGCTGAGAAGCCAAACAAACACAGTGCGTAATGCTCTTCTTTTCATTCTTATAGATTTCTAATTTACGGACACTCATCCTTCCCTCTGATACAGCAAATAGCTGATTTAAAGCTACACAAACCCGCAAGCCACATCTTTTAAAACTTCTGATTACTGGGATTCAGCAGTTCTGAGAAAGAAAAACAAACGCTGCTGCAGATCCAAACTAAAATTAAAAATTATGCATAAAACTAAGCAATTTAAACCTCTTTGGAGCAGAATTATTGCCAGGAAGAATTTTTATAGTTTCAAGAAATACCTGATTTCGAGAACACAACAAAGGACTGCTTAATCCTTTAATCAGCTTTAATACGATTCTATATTTATTACTTATTACCATCATTTGAGTAGGAGACAAAAACGAGACAGAAAGCAAAGCAAATTACCTTTCTTTAAATTTCTACTCGTGGAAAAAACTTTTGTTTTAATCTTCCTGAAATTCTAAAAGGCTCATGGAAGATTGAATTTCAGTTTCTTGTGAAAACAAATTCTGACCTCAAAGCCCTAATGGAGGGGGAAAAATAATTTTAACTACAACATGTTTCTAATGAAGTTGAAAAGATTTCACTTCATATAAATAAAACAATTCACAAAAAGGATGCGCGCACACACAACACACACAAATACAAAGTGAGCATCTCAAGTCCTTATTACAGTCCCCAAACAATAGAAAACGTGAGGGTTAAGCAGAATTTCATTCAGCTAACCTTCCCATACCTGAATCCTTTCCACAATGAATCCAAATTATTTATATTCATACCTAACTTGCATGTTAAACTAGTTTTCTTTCTTTAATCAGAACTATCCTGAAGCACCATTATTAAAGAGAGGATAACAAACATCTTGTGTTCAAAGATGATGGCAAGTTTACATGTTGGCAGTAAAACAAGCAAAAGAACATGCTGTTCTGGAGGGTAAGATTACGCCGGATGTTGCTCCAGTCTTGTTTCATTAAATTCTACTCTGACCATGCAGTATGAATCTAGTTACGAGAACAGCCACCCTGTTGGCAACGCTCTGAATGGATGTTCAGGAAGGAATCAGTGACTTCAAATAAGTGAACTGTGCTGTGTATCACATGAACAAACTTCAGCTATGTTAACAAGACAAATATAAATAGGCCTATGTTCCCGCTCCCCACAAATGTTTTGCTGATGAAGTTCAGAAATGTACAAATGATGTGAATCCCAACTTCATCTTCACTGAACCATGTTACTGTATAATAAACTGGCTTAACAGCAGAACTAAAACTCATGCTAAGTTGAATTATAACTGTGGCATTTGCAAATAAGCATCTCTCTCTTCAATCACATATGAAGTCTCACTTGAAGGCTGATGCTGTGGGCTTTTCCTGCTTGCAAGTTAAGGCTGGGTCTCAGGAGTATGTGTGTTTTCCAGAAACCGTAGCTCTCTTTCTCAAATACTGCCTGGAATTAAAGATGGTAATATGAAAAGTGATAATAACTGTAACTGCAGGATAATCATATTAATCATACTGAGTATTTATTAAAAGTAGCCTTAAATGAAACAAAATCAAATCCTTTTTTTAGCTTGATCCAGCTTTAGTCAAGTTAAAATGCAGCTCCCAGTTCATCAAAGGGCAAATACAGCTCCTCACTTTGAAAAAACAAGTATGACTATTTCTAATTTTCAATATGGGCAGCAAAATAAAAACACTAATTTCTCCTTGTTCCTCTTTCTTGAGATGCTTGAGATTATCAAACCAAGACATCTAACTTCAATTTTCCTGACTAGTCTTTTTCATAATCTCATATAATTTCATAACCCTGAATAGGTTGAGGATTGGAATGCCTAAGTGTAAGACCAATATGCTTATGTGAAGGTAGTTAGTGGATAACAACACTCTGCGTGACTATGGAGAGACACAGAGTCTGGCCCATCTGACAGTATGTAGGTTACTACTAGAAATATGTACTGACAATAACTTATTTTGGGCCAACGACAAAGCCAAAGTGGGTAGTCTAAAGTTTGATCTGGACAGGGAGGAAGAATTTCATAATAACATGAGTTCAATATTTAAAATATATTTATTAATATTTGTTCAAATGTCCTTGCATTTTACTGTTATACCATGTTATGAAACATGTTAGCAATCAGCGCCTAAGACATATTGATACTTTTATCACAAGTAAGTCCCCAGGCTATAACATTAGTAAAAATGAATCAATTCAGTGTATTTTATCCCAGAAGAGAGATAATATTAATAGTTACTGTTGTTAAAAACTTATCATGGAATAACAGAAACATATTTAACCTAGCCAAAAAAAAAAAAGGAATTCCAGTGGGTGGCGGAAGGGTCAAGTTATTTTGGCACACGGGACATTGTTGCCATAAATTAAATTCTATATTTACAATCTGTCCTGGCAACATTTAATGAGGCAACATATTGATGTACACTAAAATGTATTCTAGTATCAACAGTCCCAAAGTTCAAAAAGTTAAAAGTTGCTTCTTGAGGATGGAGGAAAGAAAGCTCAGAATGAGCATGTGGTATGTGTACCAAGAATACAAAATCTTTTGTAAAAATTTCATTCTTTTGGGGGGGGGACCTTTTCCCTGCCATTTAAAGGAAAACACTTCTTGTTCAGTTGGGCCAGCAAGTGCTTGATTTGAATCTTTTCTTTCTTAAAAAAAAAACCCGTTACTTTCTTTTCTGAAAAAGGGCAGATATCTTTTCTACCATTAACTGTTTAATGTCTGCAATTTCAAAAAGTGTTACGATTTCCAAACAGCATTCTATCCCAAAACTTCTCATTTTAAAAAAGCAAACATTGGTGGTTGCTAAGGAAGTTAAACATAATCACCAGTGGGGAGGAAGAACTGTGACAATCACTAAACTGGCTGGGGGATTATATTTTGAGATCTGGGATCAGATTAATGGGATATATTTTCTGGAGGGTGATCTCTTGGCTCGTTTTTCATTTATCATTTAGCTACAGTATGGTTTTCTGTTTTAAAAAAAATTGCAAAAAGAAAAAGAAAAACTTTCTTAAAATGGTTAAAAAACTTTCTGTCAAATAACACATTTTAGTCATATCAACATTTAGCCTGTAAAGGACATAAACCAATTTAACATATTATCCAAAATAATCTGCTACTAGTCTTCAAGATAAATTCCAAAATACAAGTGTTCAAATTAACACTGAAAATCCTTTAGGTAGATATTGTTACTACTGCTGTTGCTGCTACTACTACTATTCTACTGCTACTGCTCTGCCAGATAATTGGCAGAGAAGATAAGATATAAGAGAAACAGGAATTTTGATCAGAGGAATTCAAATCAGTATCTGAAACAGAAAATTTCACTGCCTGATTTAAAATTACTCATCTTCCAGCTTCACTATTTCTCCTTTTGTTTGGATAAAATGAGGGGTTTAATAAAAGTTGTAATATCAATAGTTTTTTTTAAATTATATTTAAAAACCCAAGAGTTGTTTCATTTTAAATTCATATTCTGCTTTGAAATTAAATGTAAATTAATCAATTGAACACTCAACTAAGTGGAAATGAGTTAACTGAACCGAGTTATAATTGGATGTCATAAATAGATCTGATTCTACATAAAAAAGCACTCTAGTCTAAACATGCAAAGATTCTTTTTGTGCCTCTGCTGCATGGCAATTGAACGACACTAAAGTCATTCTCCTTTTATTATTTAAGCACACATACACAGGAATTAAAAAAACAAAGCTAACCTTTCAATAAGTTATATAGATCAGGTAGTGGCAATCAATTTGCAAACCAGAATTATCAGTGGAACGAATTTGTCCTTGTCCAGAATGATCCCCAAATGTTTTCCAATGAGTTAGAAGTAACTTGTTTGGAGACTACAAAGTTTTGTGGTTTGGACACCACAAAGAAACTTGTAGTTTGGAGACCACAAAGACCGATCAATGCTGGGCAAAAACCAAGATGTGAAAGTATAACCCTCATCCTTGAAATAATGTCCCCTTGCATGGATGCAACATAGCCTAGTCTTATGTATGAACTTCATGCATTTTCCCTGTATACAATTTAAACTAAGAGGAAATATATGTTTAATTGTAGACATAAAATCCATATAGGAAACATTAACTTGCAATTTAGAGCAGTGGAGCAAAGCTTATTTAACACAGCATAGACATATAGCCTTGCAATTTTATGGCTACCAGTGGCATGATTGCCAGTTCGAGAGTGCTTTCTGAATACTTTAACCAGACTGCCTTTTAGGAGACAGAAAATAAATCTTTGTTATCTACAGCTGGAAAATCTAAGATAGAAAGAAGGCAATAACTGCCAATAGCCTGAGCACAAGCATTTGTGTGAACAAACAAAAGCAGAGGGGGAAACAGCTTTGTCCTGCTTTATTTTTTTGGCTATTACTATCAGAGTCCTGTTGCTTCTTCTTGGGGTGGGGTGGGGAAGGCTACAATCTTCTATTTCAGTGGCTGAGAAGGTTATCTCTTGCTAATGTATTTCACTTTGCCAAATAAAAGCAGGACATTGTGGTGTGAAACCAAGGAAAGCAGTCCACTCAAGCATCAAATACTTTTATATTTGACATTTGCAAGTGTGAAGAAGGGATACCAGTGCTACAGTGATGGGATTCAAATTTTTTTACTACAGGTTCTGTGGGCGTGGCAGGGGAAGGATACTGTAAAATTCCCATTCCCTCCCCACCCCACTAACCTGCTTTCCAGCACCATTCTCCTGTGCAGGGCAACAAAAGAAGACCCAGCCGATCAGCTGGTATTTGGGAGGCAGAGAACAGACAGGGCCAGTTAGAGGTGGTATTTGCCGGTTCTCTGAACTGCTCAAAATTTCCGCTACCGGTTCTCCAGAACTGGTCAGAACCTGCTGACAACCACCTCTGCACTGCTACTATCCTTCACTTTTGCCAAAGGAACAGATATGAAGTAATTAAGCAGTCATGTAACAAAGCCGTCTGAAAATTAATATCTTGCAAAATGATTTAAGCCTGCTGAGTCTGTCAGAAAAAAAGTAGTGAACCGCATTGCTAAACTGATGTCTGGCAACCATCATTGAACTTCTCTTCTGATTTTTCTTCAACGATTTTATTTTTTAAAGATATTTCAGAATGAAAACAGAGGGGAAAAAAAGTTGTTTGCAAATTATAAACATTAGATAAGAATTTTCAAAAGGGTAAGGAAAAAGAGAAAAAACACCCCTCTCTTATTCTAGTAGTAACATTAAAACCAATCAATATATTTCTATCAGTCTGCACCCTGAAAAACTATAATTAGAATCAAGTAAAAAAAAAAACCAACCAAAAAGATATGAATTATCCGGCAAAATAATACAAATAATAAAAAAGAATCTGAAACAGTCCATTCTTACCTTTATGACTAATTAGAGAGAATATGATTTATTTGATCTTATGTTAAAGAAAGCCCAAATTTTGGATATGGAAGAATTCTATGTGCAGAATATTAAATGCTTTCAAAATTAAATTAACATTGGTACTAGGCTAATTTCTTTAGATGTGAAATGATATGTGACACTGATGCGTATTCTCTGAGCTTGATCTGCCAGTTCTCAAGAAGAAATTGAATGTTATTTCCAGTGAGAGGTATAAAGCAGCTGTTTATTTATAAACATCCAGACCAGTATATTAACAAAATATTTAATTTCTCTTTTATCCAGGGAAGAATTAACCACTCTATCCTTCTTCCACTAGCCACTAAACCATCTGCAGGGGGTTTCACCACTCTCCTATATGTAGTTTTCACCTAAGAGCTAACACATAAAATCTAGGCTATAAAAAAGCATCAAATTCTAATGAATATGAGTCTAACCAATAAGCAAAGCCTCACCTATTAGTAACATATTCATACTTCCAGGAAAAGTGACATAACTAATACAAATTTGAACACATATCCTGGTTCACACATCTCTAGAAAATCTGCTAGTTGGGGAGGCTCTCTTAGCAGGAAATAATGACTTAAGTAGAAATTACTTTATTGTTTAAATATAAGATAGGGATGAAATATGAGCAGACTCAGTGAATAATGTGGTATTCTAGAAAAATGGATAGAGTGTACAAGACCTTGGCTGGGAAAGAAATTTCATTTGGGAGACTTTGCATAAATACTCTAGAACAGCGGTCGCCAACCGGTGGTCGCGGCCCACTGGTGGGCTGTGAGAAAATGTTGGTGGGCTGCAGAGAAATTTCACCCACAGAGCACTCTCCAAAGCAATTAATCCAGGCTGCGCAGAAACACAAGGCTGTGCCACCCACATGGCCCATGGGAACTTTCCCTGCTCACTCACTCCTTACCTGGCAAACTTGCCTGCTAAATTGCTATTTTTCCTTTTTCCGACCATCATCTGTCCTCCTGTGCCGGGAGATTTAGATTAGCTAGAAAGCAGGAAATGGTTGGGTTTCTTGCTTTCTAACAAGTCTTTAAATCTTCGGCTCTGCTTTTAAGCACAGCTGAACCTCCCTTAGGACTGAAGGTTCTATTATTCAGTGCAGACTCACGGCAAGCAAATTTGAGAGACTGAGTTAGCCAATGGCAGATAGATAGATCACTGAATGATTCTGTGAGCAACTCAATCTGCTTGCCTGCTTTGCCTGATTTTGGGTAAAAGTTGCTGGTTTTTTTAATAAAAAATTCAATGAGTTGTGAGTTAATTTTGTGAATTTGCTTGCTAGCAAATTTTATGAGTTTGCTTGCAAGTAAATTTTATGTGACAGACTGAATTAGCCAATGGCAGATAGATAGATCTCTGAATGAATCTGTGATTCTGTGAGTAACTCAATCTGCCTGCCTGCTTTGACTAATTTTGGGTAAAAGTTGCTATTTTTTAATAAAAAATTCAATATTTCCATACATGGTGTGTTATGAGTGAATTTTGTGAGTTTGCTTGCCAGCAAATTTTGTGAATTTGCTTGCAAGCAAATTTTATGTGACAGACTGAGCTAGTCAATGGCAGATAGATAGATTTCTGAATGAATCTGTGATTCTGTGAGCAACTCAATCTGCCTGCCTGCTTTACCTGAATTTGGGTAAAAGTTACTCTTTTTTTAATAAAAACTTAAATATTTATATAAATATTTATAATATCTACATACAAGCCATGCCCAGCCAGTCACATGACCACCAAGCCACACCCACAAATTAAGCCATGCCCACAGAACCAGTTAGTGGTCCCTGGGTTTTAAAATTATGAGTTTGATGGTCCCTGAGGTCCAAAAAATTGGCAATCCCTGTTCTAGAATACATTAACCTCAGGTTTTAGCCAAATGTTAACCTAATGCAAAATGTATTTCTTTCCAAAGGCATCTTAATCCCTGAAGGTGGGGGAGGGGGAAACCTTACAAGCAGTACAGTATGTAATAGCAGGAAGAGAAATGAAATGAATACTGAGAAAGGCAATGCTGTATCAGTTCATTCTTATTAATTATTCATTAATATAATTCTTAATATCACAAGCTGTTTTCTTATATTAACAACTTCATACAATTATAGGAAATGAAACTATTCTATCAATGAAAATGGTAGTATTGTGCCCTTTGTAATACTTCAACAAGAAATTCCAAAAAAAGAAAACCAGAAATAGTAACTGGAAATAACAAAACTGGGATCTGTTTTAAAGCTTTATCACTTTTTACTGATTTTTTTTTTGAGGGGGGGGGATAAGCAGAAAAGAAATATAAATGCAAGTCACTTGGCTGCTAATATTCATTTACAAACTCTCTATACCTACATTACGGGGTTTGAGGATATAAGACCATGACATAGATACAAAATATGTGTCTTCCACGCAAATGTCACAGGTCATGTTCTGATCCAACCAGGTAAAACTCCAAAACAGGGCTGGGAAAGCACTCCTATCTAAACTACTGCAAAGCTGCTAGTAATCAGTAAGGATAATTCCAAGCTCTATGAATCAGGGTTCAATATAGTGGAGTTTTCAACAAAGCAAAAGTATTTTTTTTATAAGTTAACTATTTATTCTTATACATTCCCCCAATATTCCCTAGCAGCACCTACATTTGTTAGAATCTGTTTTATTGCTTGTTGCTGACTGATTCTTTTAGCTTGTGCAAACTATGTAAAAATCAACATAGTAAATGTTTAAAAAGATCAGCGTTCACAGGGTCTTAGGTTACATTTTCAACTTGATCATCTTGATAGTCAAATCAGGACAATATTGCTCCCAACTCTATACATTTATTCCTAGCAGTGATTTCTATTCATAATATTATCTGAAAGTATAAGGGGAGGCACATGTAGATTTTTCAGGTCTTGGGAAGAAAATTCACCTGGAACATGTTTTTTTTTAATTGAAATATCAGCAGCTACACTTCTGATTCAGGAAACTGAGACAAACCAGCAAAGACAATGTAGCAAAAATCCATTACTCTTAAAAATAACATTAAAGTGACATAAGAGCACGTGAAAGCCACTTGATTTTTTGTTTTTGTTTTTTACTGTTCGATTAGATTTTTCCAACTCACCTTCTTCTTTGAAGGCTTTGTCTGCATGGCTTTTAAAGGCAGCTCTATTTTTATTAGGTCCTTGAAATCTTTGGATTTATATCACCACTCAGGCATGTTACTGGGTCGCATTAAAAACCCAAGCCAGTATTTCAAAGTGCATTATTGCTCAGCATTTCTGAAGATGTCGTCTCATCAAGAGGAACTGCTCAAGAGGAGGAGCTGATAGAGATCACTCTCGAGAGCATGGTTGCCAAACATCCCTGGTCCTAAAGGGTTTGTTTCTATCTCACCAGTTTTTTATTATGGCAGACAATATTTGTATAAATTCTAAAATGTGGTAATGTTGCTTCCATTAAAAAAAAGGGGGGGGGAACAGTCTATTTCTCACGTCAAACTCTGAAGTTAAAAGACTCTGAATTACAAAACATTGGAATTTTAGGAACTTTTTTCTTTTGGTTTCATAGCAAAGAAGAACGAACAGAGGAATGGTGTGTGGAGATGTGCAGTAAAATAGGAAATGAGGTGTGAATGAAGAGAGGCAAACAACTGAGCAATATCATAATTAAAGCACTACCCAACATTTTTCCATTAGATTCGGAGGATTACCTATAAATTTGGGGGGAAGATGTCATTGTTGCAATAGATTCCTCAATGTTCAACTAGGAGGGATAATATGTTTTGTCCTTTGGTGTTTTTTTAAAAAAAAATTCACATTTTTTAAATCTTTTTGTTTAGTTTTGTTCTCTCTCTATTCAATTTTTTTTAATATTTTGAATAAAATAAAATGAAATTGTTAAAAAAAATTCTGAGATTACCATACACCATCAACAAAACTCCTTGTATTTATCTATAAAATCAAGATAACATTTTGTGACTTTGGATAACCAATTATATGAGGATCTGAACTGTGGGAACAATTCAATACATGCTAAATAGCACATATACCAATGGATCTAGTCAGTAAAGTACAGCTTTTGATATATCAAGACAACAATAATCTCAACCCCATAGAAATTCTTTTTTGTTAGTATTTCAGGAAAATGGAATAATGAAGGTAATGAAAGAAGCTCAGAATTCCTTTTAACTCTCTGAAAGACTAAGCCTTGTTGTAAATTGCAATCTAATAAGTGAAATAAAAAAACATACTGATAAGCTATTAAAATATAAATCTACTTATCTCCCCCAAAGTAAGACAAGTCACTTTCTCAATAGCAAAAATAGGCCAAAATTGTCAAGTGCAATTAAACACAAACTATGTTTAAGAACTCAACACAGTACCAGTCTAATTCCACAGAGGCCATGATAGAAGCAAAACAGTATCTCCTGAGAGGTGCCTTTTGCATGAAGAAGAGCAATAGCTTGTATAGAAGATATTTCATGCAATTACACAATAAAGTTGTGAAGAATGATGCAAACTAATACTGGTGGAGGGATACTGAATATGAAGGAACAACGAAGAATTTAACACTGACATTCTATGCAGAAAATTGAAAAGCCAACTTGTACTGCATACTCATTATCAAGTCCTTCAGAGCTAACTGGAGCTCTGAATCTCTTTAGAGTTGGATTCTGGCAGAAGATAGAATTCCTGTTCAACTGAAAAAGGGAATAATATTCTTCCACAAAATGCTAACTAGAGTTTTAAACTCTAGGCTCTGTAGAATTTCCATCTTTAATTCATGTTGGGATTGCACAACCTCAATCAGAGTTGGCACACAATATTTGGGGGTCCAACACATATGAAATTTTTCAACTTAAGATTTTAAAGAAAGCTATAAAATAGCCTAGCAGTGTAGCTACTGTGGAATAGCAAATAGTAGTGTAAAATATAATTTTAATTTTACAAAATGTGAGCAAAATCAAAAAGCAGAGAAGAGGAAAAAATATACTCCCAAGTTACTTAGTACTGTATTGCAATATTGAGAAAATGTTTTGTATTAATAATTATTAATTATAAGAACAGAAAGTATAAGAACATGTATTAGTTAAAACCTATTTATGGTTTATATCTAAAATCTACTCTTCCCAAAATGATCATCATTAACTCCCTCTATAAAACACTGACTTGATTCCAATGTGTGGTAACACACTATGCCAAAATGTGTAGAAACAATTTATATCATCGTCTGTAGACAGGAATATATTACTGCTATCACAAAAATGAGACAACTGTTAAATAAATAAAGATGCTATACAGAAATTGAAGCAGTGTGATTGCAGATTTATCGAAGGATATATCCCTGAGTAGATGATTGTTTATAAATCATTAATAGTATTAATACGAGATTTTTGAACCATTAAGATTGAAGATGAGACCTTTCTCTAGGTTTTTGGAGGCAGGAGTAGCTACAATTCAAACAAAGTGCTCTCATAGGTTCCTGTAAACAAAACACAGTTTTTACTTAAACAAAGTCTTTAGTTTAATATTTACTACTTTTAACTATTTGAAGCATGATCCTATATTACTTTCTAATTGTTTTTAATGAAACTATTTTAATTGATATAGCCATCCAAAAAACAGCTGCAGAGGAATAAAACTTAAATATTTTAAATTCTTAACTTTTCTGCAGGAAAATCCTATTTTTACAAAATTATAGCAGTGCTCTGTCATATAGTAGATATGGTATAGTAAGACTGCATATCTGCATTTTTAAACAACTAGAAACAATATCTGTGTAAATGGAGTTAACCGTGATATAACTTTAATTAAAAATCTTATTTACATATATAACTATGTTTAGTATAATGGGTACCATAATTTCTTGGGCTCTATTCAGTTATGTCCATTCACTAATTGTATAGTATTCATGAGTGAATCCTATTCAGTGGTGTTTTCTGCAAATCTCTTCTGAATTCTGAGAAACTCCATGAACCTAAGTTGTAAGGCCTCGTAAAGAGGCCAGAGCAAGGGAAGCTTTGCTACTAGTTTGAAGAAATTTGTAACAGCAGAGTATACCAATCATACACAAAAAAATAATACACAAATAAACCAATACCACAGCAAACAATGCCAACATGAAATATGAAATCAGCCTAGCCTCCCTATAGTGCAAGGGTCTTCAAACTTGTAAAGTTTAAGACGTGTGGACTTCAACTCCCAGAATTCCTGAGCTAACATGACTGGAGGAAGAATTCTGGGAGTTGAAGTCCACAAGTCTTAAGGATATCAAGTTTGAAAACTCCTGCTGTAATGGATAGAGATGCCAGAGAATCCCTTAGTAATCAGGGTGTAATCTGACTATGACCAAAAGCTTCCCCAACTGCAGATGACATAGCCACTGCTCTAACAGAACACCACATCTGTTGTGTGACCACTGTCCTGGGTCAAACTCTGGATGATCTGGGATAGGCCCATGGTTGTTATGGTGGCCATGAATCCTTGAACCACCTCAATCCCCATTTCCAGGGAAGGCATATGGAAGTCCCCAAGACCACAAGCCTGAAGAACTCCACTGCAAACCTGGAAATAGGGTCAAGGAACTCAGGCAGGGAAGCTGCTATGCAGCAGGGAGACTGGTACAACAGCAACAATCCCAATTGATCCCAAGAGCCCAACTTAATGAACAAAGTCTCAAATCAGATGACCAGTTGGGCAGTGCCCCTGAAAGCCATAAGTGATTATTGGATGACAATTGCCACATCACCATTCCTGCCCTAAGTTCTCAGCTGGTGACACCCTCGAAACTCAACTGGCCATATCTCCAAAAGGGCCATTTTTTTCCCCTTTTGGAATAAACTGCAAAAGGGCGATTAAAACATTTAATTTTGGAAAATTAGAATGTACTTAAAAGATGAGAAAATTATATTAGAAAGATTGAGACTAATCTGAAAATGGATTTTAAAATGACCAGCTGCAAGAACAATATAGAGAACTATGATACACTGGACATATAAAATAAGTCAGCTGTTATCTTAATAATTTAAAGAGATATGCAAATAATAAACCAAAATTGACCTAGATAATTTTCCTATACTGGATTTAGAAAAGAGTCCTGTTAAAGGTTTGTAAGAAGGGACAAATAAAAATATATCAAGTTCCACAATAGTATTTGAAAGGACTAAAGATTAAGATTGTTAAATGGAAAAAAAAGGAATATAAAGTTGATTTATTTAATCAGGGTTATAGTAGATACGTTGTTATCTCTAGTAAGCCTTAATTTAACTTTTGCTGATCAGGAATGAAATGAAGAGGCTTTAACCTGTCTTACTGAAACCTCAAACATTTGATTTGATGTGCTTTTTGTTTAAGTATGGGTATAACTAAACCTAGACTGAAAGAGCTCTCTGAGGCTTTTAGAAAGAATGTTATATATGCCAATGGGTCTGGAAAGGGATTTAAAGGGATTGACAATTGGATATCAATCATTCTATTGTCCAGAAGATTTATCTATAAGTGGAAAAGTTTTTGAACAATTGCCGACTTGCTCAGGCCAGACCTCTCAACCAGTTCAACTCAAGAGCAGAACTTGATGCTAAAAGAATTTCATTATATGACCTAATGTAGCTTTTTCCACTACTGATTATCATATGGTGCAAAAGTCTACCATTAGAAAAAATGAGGAAGAAGAATGGGGTGGAGAGAATATATGTGGAATTAAGTGGAATTACTTTCCATGATTTGGAAACTAATTCTGTTTATGCAACCTAAGGCATCTGCCTTTATTGCATCCTTATCACACTTTCACATTCAATCTGTAATCAACTACTGTACTGTGATTTTTCTCAGAGATACTACTATCAAATAAGCTGTCTCTTAACATGCACCTATGCACCTTTGTGTTTACTTTGCTCCTTAAGTGAAGAAATTTGCATTAGATTGTTAATTTTTCTCCTATTCCTTTCAGTTTCTCTCTCTAACTCATGAACATTTGAAATTTTATTTTCATTTTCTGAACATGAAGAATATTAATTTTGTTTTATCTACAAATCTGAAATCTTGTGTCACTGCTCTTCTTTCCCATATGTAAATCGTATTAGAAAAACAAAAGAACTAGGGAGCAAAGAAAGAACAAATTCTTTTAAATCTGTATTATTTTCATGGTTCTAATCTGTCAAATTTGAAAAGAGATGTTATTTCATGTTACATTTTTCTAATGTCACTTTTTTATTTTTTAAAAAATATGAATACGATCCAGGAAACAACTTTTCTAAGACAAGATTTTCTACCAATTTAAACGCAGTAAGACACATACCTAAAAATGCTTATACATCTTGTACAAGTAATTTTAATGAAAAGCTTACAGCTACTCTGAAAAGTTGCTATATTTGATTAAAATATCAACTCTTGTTCATTATTTCCCAGAAGCATGAAGTACCAACTCCTGGTTTATGACAAAGGCCAAGGTGTGCTCCCATTATGTCTAATTCTTCCTAACAGATTTGAAATAGATTCACCAATTTTTCCTGAACCCAATACAATTTTAGAACTATTAGTAGCTTATCAAAACTGCGACACAAATCTCTTTGCTGATGGTGTGAGATTTCTTTTCATCCATTTAACAGTAAGGCAGTAACATATCATGTCACTTTGAATATTTAAGATAATAAAAAAAACTACTCTTCCTGTAAACAGGAACAGTTACGTTTCATCACAGAATACACGGGTGAACAGAATTCATCTTTTAATTGATGCCTTTCCTCCACTCCCCCCCCCATTAGCATTGCATAAAAATTAAAATTTAGCTGGTTATAGTATATAATAGTGCAAGGCCCTGACTTCTACTGTATGATAATGTACGTAATCAATAGGCAGGACTTCTGGTATACATAGAGAGGCAAAAGTAAACATTACATATATAACAATAGAGTTGAACCAACAGTGACTTACCTAACTTTGTATAATAGTGGAGAGACACATAACATCCAATAACAAAATGAGCCATTTTCTATACAACGAATGTATTTTATATTTATACAATTCTGCTGGGTTACTTACGTGATACTATTCACTGAAGTAGATAATTTAGGAGTCTAAAAGTCTGTATATCATGCTTATCACTTTGCCAACTTTGCTAAACTAGACACTACTTGTCATTTTTCAGAATGTGAAATGCACTAAAATGGGTGCATATTAAATAGGACAATTATAAAGGCCATTTCCATTAGAAGTTATTTTGTTCTGTTATTTACGATGAATAGTTAAAAACATGACACTTTTGAAAAGCTCCCAGTATCATCTATTTTGTCTTTCAAGCCTTATGGAAGTAACTAGATAATGAACTCAATCTGCAAGTAATAACAGACCAAAGTCGCTGTTAATTCTGGCTTCTTGTAATTAAACACAACCAAAGTACACCCATTAAAATAGGTACAGGTAATCCTCAACTTACAACCAATCTTTTAATAACTGTTGGTTTAATGACTGTTTGTAGTCATAACAGCTTCAGAATTGACATTTTAAGGCCTGAAAAGCACATCCAGCTATAACGCCGCCAGCCAGGACATATGACTGCATTTTGGGCACTTGGCAACTTGTTTGCATTTATGACCAGTTGCCAGGTGCTCTGCAAACATGTGAGTGCCATTGGCCATCTTCTCTGAAGGCTTCCCCAGAATGTCAATAGAGGGAATGCTGGATTGAGATCTTTTCCCTCAGTGTGCTGAGGGATTTTCCCTCCACTCTGTGCAAATTGAGATTCTGGACAATTTACAATTGTGCTTGTAAGTGGTACACTAATGTAGTAGTTAAAGTCCTAGATTAGGACTGGGAATCCCAGACTCAAGCCTACTTTCAAACATTTAATTGAATTTCATTAAATAATGTTGGTCAGTCATGCTTTCTCAGCCCAGCCTACCTCAAAATGTCATGAAACAAAATTAGAAGGATGGAATACTATGTACATTGGCTTAAGTTCCAGAATGATATGTGAGATATAAACGTAACACTAACCTCTGCCTCAGAATGGAAGTTACAAATGATGCAAAACTATCAACTCAACTGCTAACCATGTAGATGCAATGGACAATTGATATTCACAGCAAAGGATCTGGAATGACTGTCAATTATTTTTCAGGCACAGCCGAATGTGCTGGTTTTATTCTTTAAAATGGCAAAATGTAGCCAATCACATCTTAAATGGACGCTGGCTGATCTTCTGTTAAGACATGTTTTAGTGGATTCTGAATAAAGCAGGTATTTGGACTAAATGGCCTCTATGATCCTTCCAATTCTATGTTTCTATGATATCACTATGTTAGATTCTTTCACTTTAAGAGAATATCTGAATCATCTCAAATCTAGATTTATATTCTTGGCATTCATTGTACTTGAAAAATCTGACCTAACATTTATTCAAGGAATAACTAATACAATTCTATTATATTAGGAATTCAATTTTAGTCCCAAAGCAAATTGCACCAAATTCCATTTGTTGGTTGTATTACAGTTGATTGTTTTCTTCATTCTCTATTCCATTTGAGTAGATTCTTTTAATGCTACAAAGGTAAAAACATGAACACATGTAAACTATTCAGTGGAAATAATGAGATTTTCCAGGAAAAATATTGAAGTTTCTTCAATCAGTTTAGCGTTCATAGCATGATCACAAAAGCCCTTAAAATTGGTTATCTGACACAACATCACATTTTTTTAAACGTCACAACAGGTAACTCATTGTCTCTTTTCAGCTAGGCTTGACTATTGAGGTCCTTTTGGGCATGAGCATGTAGGGCTTTTTGGGAACAAAAATGACTTTTTCAAGAACATTTTTTTCAATTCCCAGTTTATCTTATAGTCCTGGTATCTCCCAAAGTTCTCTAGTCTATGTTCTATCTAGAATCAGTTCTTCTTGGCTTAGCAGACTAAATAAGCAAATTTATAAATTGCTGGTACTGTACAAAACTATTACAATCCTGAGGCAGCAGACCTGTGCATAAACCAATGCATTTGGTCTTGTTCTGTGTGGTGCTTGGCCATCTCTATATTGTTTATCTGCTTGCCACTAATAAACTTCCCTGTTGGCAATTTGTAATGCCCTAGTGGGAAATCATGCTGTGCGGATGTTTTGTATAAAGACAGTTTGGCATATGGAACAGATTTCAGAAGTAGGCAAGTATGCCTACAGAAGCAACTGCAAAACTTTTAAGATACAACTATTTCACCAGTCAAAAAAATTACCTATTATTTCAAGTAATATTTAATATTTCATTACAGAAAGATATTTGAAATGCAATAGTTAAATGCTCATGAGGAAAGGTGGGTTTTTTTTTTTTTAAAAAAGAAGACAAGTATTTCACAACTATACTGTTTGCTTTCTCGATCTATTCACAAAGTAAACTTTTTTTTTGTGGGTTAACTTATTTGTTTCCCCCACTTCCTTTAAACTTAAACTGCTCTTCTGATATTAGCAGAGATTACTTTTTAATCAAACACCAAGTTAAATATTTGTTTCTGAATAGTTTTTGGAAACACAGCTTCATGTCAGTCCTTATATATTGATCTGTTCCTAGAGTAAACGCAGCTCATGACACATAAAGCTGGATCCTATCAGTCTACAATAAGGATCAGATAACACTTACCCTGGGATTGCCAGCAAAGAGAAATACACATATAGGCAAAAAGGTAGGGCCAGACTGTGAAACAGCTATAGGATCATTCTATAGGTACATACCGTAGGAATGGCCTGCTGGAGTAATCCAAGGCATATTTATTTTAGCATGTTCTCAGAATAGCTAACAAGAAGCATTTATGATGCTCACAAATAGAGATATACCGGTACTCCTCAGAACACTGCTATACCAAATATATCGGTATTAGAATGAATCCTTATCCCAATGTGGAAGTAACATGAATTTACCTGGTTTATTTTTAAAGCCATTCAAGCTTTAAAAGCATTCAAGCATTGTTTGTGCAATTCTATTAGCCCAGATATCAGTCCAACAGGAAGGGGATGTAGAAGGGGTCAAGTGCTTCTCAAGTCTTAAAGCAGTTAGCAACCATGGAAATGGAGCAAAAAGAGAAGCACACGCAGATGATAATTTGAGGACCAGAAATGAGATAGGCAAAAGCAGGAACCTCTTAGGTTGAAACTTGTTTTGAACAACCTGCCCAGGCATCTAGACTCCTATTTATACTTCTTACATGCTCAAAGTATTCTCCAGCTAGAACTCACCTGCACCTAGGAAACTGATCTATCTGCTTTTGAAATTTACTGCTCCTTCATTGCTCAGTCCATTCCATAGCCAAACATTGGTGGTGGTGTTCTTTAAAATGCAAAATGAAATTATAACTCTAGAATCCCTTTCCCTGACTAGTTATTGATAACTCAAATCTTATCAATATGTTTGAGAAGTTATGTTTTTGTTTCAATATACATCATTTTAATTTACTAAAAAATGAACCACATTTGGCATTTAGTTGACCATTCACCCAATTTGAAGAAGTTTAAAACTCTTCATAATGACTTGGCTTTCACCACTTTCAGGAGCTGGATAACATCTGAAAAATTAATCAGCTCAAATTTAATTATCTCCAAGATAATTTATGAATGAGTTTAAAAAGTATCTGACCAAAGAAATGTGAGGGATTTGACTTATTTCTGTGCTGAGAAACTTGCTCAATTTTTTTCTACTCTTTGTTTTGATTTTCAACTTTTTGAATTTTTAATTCAACTTATAATTAAAACATAGAAAATATAGAAAGGCAGTTATTTTTATTCCATGACCTCTAGATTTATTTGAAATATTTTGTCAAAGGAACTTTGAGGAAATTTAGGAACTCTTTCAAAATTCAAACATACAATGTTGATCAGATGTCCTCATTTACATGCCTACTGAAATGCTCCAATAACACTATATGGTTAGTGGGATAGAATTTACCCTTGCAACCATGCTGATTCTTATTCAACTATGCTTGTTCCTATATGCCATGTTTCTCAAATTTGGCAACTTTAAGATGTAGGAATTCAGATCTGTAGATGTCAGTTCTGGGAGCTGAAGTTGCAAAGTTTGAGCAAAACTGTTCTATGTGCTTAGTTAATTTTTCTTTGATATTTATTCCATATAATTTCTCTAGAAAAGTTGTTAGATCAACCAGACTGTATTTTTTCTACATACCCTCTTGGTGTCTCTTTAAAAATTCCAGTCTTGTGACAGTGAATTAAATATTTGTGCTAGGAGACCCAAATTTCACATCTGAATAGGTAAAACTGGATGGATACCATTTCTTAGAGTGTAGTCTCTTAAAATGTAGTCAATATCATAATTTCTTTTAGTTGTCTGGAATATCTGATAAAGTCAATACAGACTCAAAATCTATACTTTCTATGTCTATATTTTCCTTGAGCAATCTTTTCATTATTCCTTCGTACATGGACAAAGACTACATCCTTCCCAAAACTATCCAGCAATTTATCTTGATGGTGTATGATGTTTGCAACTTTTATACCAGCAGATAGGCACTATCGTTCACAAATCCATCTCTAAGTTTCTAATAACCAGACTGCATACAACCAAAAGCCATTCACCTTCTGGAGGACTATCTTCAGTATGAAAGCATGTGGATTCACCACTCCAAACTAAATTCTCCAACAGTCATGTCTCCCTTACCCTCAGAGTAGTATTTTTCTTCCTTGGAAGCCTTGACAGCCCTGGGAGTAAGACAAAGATATCACACACTATTCTCTTTGTACTTCTTTGGCTCTCAAAACATCTCCAAATTATCTATATTAGTTTCAGGGGAATAGACACACTGCATTAAGCTTACTGTAGCAAGCCGAAGCTCATAGCTCATGTCCAATAGGCATTAAGTCCCAATTTGGGAGGGGGGGGCGGTATATAAGTTAAATAAATACCAAATACTAAATTAAACCAAACAACATTGGAAAGAGCTATCTCACTTGCTGGCTTTTTAAGCCATTGAGAACTTTGGGTTTTTTCCCTTTAAACTACTTGAAGTTTAGAAGTCTGGATTCTAAACTCATCTAAATATTTAGCCTATGAAAGTGGGAAATTCTCATCCATTCTCCTGCCTTACAAAATTCCCCTACTCCTGTCTGTACACTCAGGTTGCAAATTCACAACTTCCTTTCCCTTCCTTTTTTTAAAGGAATGCTGGTTGGGACAATGTAGTTGGCTGAGGAATGTTGGCTCTACCCATTAATAATTTGACTATTTTAGACATGGCACAATTTCAACTGATTTTGGGCAATTAATTACAGTTATAGGCCCATCTTTCTATGTGCCATACAAGTAAGCACTTATTATATTGAACCAGAAAAAAAACATAAATCACTTCCACTAATTAACCAAACAACCTTCCTTAAATATAACTGATCAATTCCATAAACTCATCAGCTCTCTTGTAAAACTCTCCCCTTACTTTTTGTCGACTTGTCTGTTTGGAAACTTCAAACGACCTCTCCTTTTGTAAAGAAATACAGCTACTTTAATATTTTAAGAAAAACAAAAACTATGTCACTATATATGGTCTTCATTCAAATATTTAAATAGTATGTTAATGATTATATCTCTCATTACCTATATTGTCCAAGATGTGATCACAAGCCTATTATTTCTAATAAGTGAACAATCCCTATGCATAGCCCAGTTAACACAATTTATCCTATTCAATAAGATCATTTCACTGTTAAAGGTAAAGGTAAAGGTTCCCCTCACACATACGTGCTAGTCGTTCTCATCGCAGATGGCGGTGCTCATCTCTGTTACAAAGCCGGAGAGCCAGCACTGTTCGAAGATGTCTCCGTGGTCATATGGCCGGCATGACTAAATGTTGAAGGTGCACAGAACACTGTTACCTTCCCACTAAAGTGGTCCCTATTTTCCTACTTGCATTTTTACATGCTTTCGAACTACTAGGTTGGCAGAAGCTGGGACAAGTAACGAGAGCTCACTCTGTTACGCAATGCTAGGAATTTGACCTGGCCGAACTGCCGACCTTTCTGATCAACAAGCTCAGCGTCTTAGCCACTGAACCACCACTTCCCTTTTCACTGTTAAATCCCAGTAAATGATTTTACTGAAATAGAGATAATTATGTCAACAGCATTTTGAACAAAGGTTCTATATTCATAAGGTTCAGACTCACTGGTTCTAAGAATATTGTGTGGAATTGCTCCCAAGAAAAGAATTGAGAATTAGGATGGAGAACATAGCTGAGAAACGTCTAACTCTGGAAATAGTTGAACTACAACTCCCAGCATCCTTCACTATTTGATGTGCTGGAACATGGCGAATAGTGTTAGGATTTGTAGTTCAGCAACTATAGTTTTTATTGTTTATCCAAATATTATTTTCACTTGCATGCTTTTCCGTTATATTATTACCAAGCGAGTGAAGATTTCCCCCTTTCAGTGATCATTAATATGTTCATTGCTTAGCTATTTCAAAAATGCTGATGCACTCTGAAAGGGGTCATACAGAATGCCTGTTCATTTGCAATACCCTAAGGCTTCTTCACAGTGTCTGCAAAGAGTGCATTTTGACCTAAATGCTGTGATCAGCAGCTGATCATTGCATTTTACACAAAAAGACAGCCTTTACAAGCAGTACTATGAAACAGGTGGAGAACAAAGGTTGGTATTATTTTTCTAACTAAACCTTACTTGGTTATAAAGATGTACAGAACGCAAGATCCTTCCTGTCTGTCTCTTTGATTATCTAATTCTCCCTCCCTCCCTTCTTCCCTCCCTCTCCCTCTCTATTTCTATCTATCCATCTACCTACCTACCTACCATCTCATAATATTAGTTTATCTTGGGTCCTCTTTTATTTAATAATTTTTAAAAAACATTGAACTAGTTTCTTGAGAAAAAATGGATTTTATTTGCTTAGTAGCCCCACCTTTTCTTTTAAAGCATCTTAAGAACAAACAATGCAAAGTATTTCCATAGCAAAATCTCTTAAGAACAACCCCTTTGTTCTTCCTTCTGCTGAGAGCCATGCCTAATACTTTGAAGCGATAGCTGCCATGTGCTTTGCCAGGTAGATTTTTCTGGGTTACCAGTGAAATGTAACCTAATCCTGACTCTCTATAGATTCTAATCCATCTTTGCTATTTCATCAGATCATATTCTGTTCTGATAATCATGTCTTGTTTCCTAGATGCCACAGACATACATTACATGCTAAATCCAAAGAAAGAAGCAGCAGTTCTAATTTTAGAGAGAGAAAGCCCCTATGGCTGCTGACAGAGAATATATTTTAAAAACCTTTGTTCTGTTGGCAAAGGGAACAAAAGGCAGAGCTCCTTTCTCTCAAGCAGACCCCCGCCCACTTCTGTCTAAGCAGAGGTTTCACTGTACTAGGAGAGAAAAGTGATCAAATGTAGATAGTTCCCACACATCCTGATGACAGAAGCAACCTTACCTTTGATAGTTGCCTCCTGAGGCTGAAACGTTGGACCATGGTCACTTTTATTTCTTCAGACAAAGCGATCCAAAAGGTGAAATTGTGGGGAGGAAGCAGGGAAGAAGAAAAGAAACTGACAGCTGTCTAAGATGGTGTCAAACAATGCATGCTGCAGGCTGCCACAGACAACTCCAAGGGGATCCCTTCCAGTCTTAAAACTTCAAATCAGTTCATTGTTCTTCTAAGGGAGCTTGTGAAACATACAAGCAGAGACAGCAGAGGAGGAGGAGGGGCAGAATCCTGAAGCGGTTCAGCCTGTGCCAAGCTTTTCAGTCATTCCTGCAAGTCAGCTGAGAGGGGACCTGACAGATGGACCACTCCTCTTTCTCTCTCGATTCATTAGCTGAATGTTAGTACAGAACCACCTGAGCCTTCAAAAGGACAGAGTCCCTCCTCTAGTTAAGACAGGGTGGGGTTTAGCAAACATGTGCCTGAAAGACCGGTAAGGAGGAAGATTAAACAACACCCTAAATCATCTTCACAAAGATTTCAGCAGCACACCTCTTGTAGGTGTTAGGTTTACAGAACGCACATGCTCACACACACATTCCCATGCCTTTGTTTGAAAAGGCCATCTAATTTACTTAAACCTCCGAGAAAGGGTGGGGGGAAGGGATGTTCAGCAAGGGCTTGGAGGATGCCGGAGGCACAGCAGCTGCCACCACTTCCTCTTTACTCACAGAGAACTGACACCGCAAGGGTGATCACCTGGTAGGTCTGCACATATTATAACAATGATATCAATTCTGCTTGCTGTACAAAAGCTGCCAAATTATTAATAACCAACTACTAAGTACTAACAAAAACCCAGAATGGGTGGGGTGGAGAATGGTTGTGTCATTACTTGGTTTCAAACTTTTCTTTTAACTTTGGTGATTAGTTAACCAAAATCTTGGTTTGGAAATAAAATTAAGGATGGGTGACTTGGACAGGCCCTCAAACTTTCCCTTGGGAAAAGCCATGTGGCAGCAGATTAGAAACACCTACACATAAATGCCAAGTTGCTAGTCTAGAGTTACTGGTGTAGATTTTCAGAAGAGATAAGCAAAATAAAAGAATTGGAAAGCAGGTATCTTGTTAATTATTATACACATTCCCAAGACATCAAAATTGTCTCTGATTCAAGTAAGAAACATATTTATATTAGAACCACTTAATAATCTCTCATACTGAAAATGTGAATATTTGCACAGCACCTAGCTACAGAACTATAGTAATAATGTTGGGGCATTTGTTACAAGTTTGCATAAAAGAGTACATAATGGCAGGCCCAACCATGTTAAAGTCTTTGGGCATTACTGCAAAACAAATAAACAGTTTCCACAGAGCTGTAGAGTACAGTATCTATTAATCTGTTCCTCTCCCACTTGCATTATGCAGTACTTTAAATATTGTAATACATACAAATAATTTTTGACTTGCAACCACATTTGGGACAAGACAGTTAAGTGAGTTGTGCCCAATTTTATGACCATTTTTTTGGTCATTAAGAAAATCACTATGGTTGTTAATTGAATCACAGCTTCTGACTCCCAATATTGACTTATTTTGATGGAAGCCAGCTAGGAAAATAGTAAATAGGATATTGCAACAGTCATAAATACCAATTGCCAAGTGCTTAATCTTTGATCATGTGACCATCTTGATGGTCTAATTCTGAGAAAAGATTGTAAGTTTTTTTTCTCAGGGCATAGTAACTTTGGTCACTAAATGAACGCTTATAAGTCAAGGGCTACTTGTATTCAAAATGTTTTAAAGGTTCTATAGCACTACAGAAATAATTTAGAAAAGCTGCTTTGGCACATCGCATCTCTCTGCAAATCTTTAAGAAAGTCAGATCTTTCCTGGGATCATGTGACTGGCTCTCCTCTGCAACTGCAGATTCTAAAAGGGACCCAGTTGTTTTAAAGAATTCAAGATAGATGTTGGGTCTGTCCTCAGTTTGATGCCTAATCCAAAAACAATCCACCTTCCTAAGACTTATGCATATTGCACAATTATATGAAAAACAAAATGGTTATCAAACTTCCTTCTGTAATAAAAAAAATCTAGAAATTCATGGAGTGAATCTATAATAATGCTACATAATAAATCCAGTGTACATATAATTGTATCAAAAACCTGCATGCTCTACCAAAATTAAGGTTTCCAATAAAGCTCTTTTTTTTTTGGTATTGGCATGTAGACTGACCTCTTCCATTCTACTGATGTTGGTCTCCAGTTTAGTTTGGTTAGAATCTTTATTGATTATTATTCTGTTACTTGTCACATTTCTGTAATATTCCATCAATTTCTTCAAGATTTTAGTTAACTAAGTCTTCAGATTTGGTAACGATACAAGTACTGATTGCTAATCTACCTTGATAGTGATATCTCCACTATATAGAGTTTCTTTATTTAGTTGATTTTCTTTGAATCAGTTACTACCGGTAGCTATCCACTGGCATTTTTTTAGAATACCAATTCAAAGTTGGAGCTTCCTTCAAAAATCTTTTGGAAGACTTTTCTTGTTTTTCTATGTTTGCTTCCATCTTTAATATTTTTACAAATACTGTTGTAATTGTCTCTTTTAACAGGTTCTGACCTTCTTTATTAAATTCCTTCTTGCATAATACTGACCGAAGTCCTATCCTGGCTATATCCTTCCTGACTATGAAAGGAATGTCATTTCCTGAGTACTAAATACTACCTTCTGTCAATGTTGTAAACCTTGTCTGAACAAGACAAGAAGCAAATCCAGAAGAACTATATCTACTTAATTGTAAGGTTAGATTGACAGAATTTTGCAAGTCTGAAGAAACTAGGGAAGATCCTTTCTGAGACATTTGTCATACCCACATTCCTGCTGCAGGTCAAGTCACCTCTTATCTAACAACTGCCCTGGCTGTGGCTCTTCCCCATCTCCCAAAGGCATTCCTGCATATCCTTACATCATCTGACCGAAAGTGTTAAATTCCAGTCCATTCAGTTTGCCAGATGCCAAAAATGTCAATATGCAGCCAATTGATTTCATTTTTCATTGGGTTGAGTATTTCCATGTTCATGCTGCTTATGTTCCATATTCATATTACTTTGCACTTCTTGACATACATTTTAACCTTTGATTTACCTGAGATATGAAAGCTAACCATCATTTACTGCATGTATCTGTCAACTCCTTTACACAAATTCAGTTGATTATTCAGTTTGATAATTTCCTTCTCCCTTCTCTTTGTTTCAGAAACATACAACATATCTTATTTATTTATTTCATTTCATTCATTACATCTTTGCTTTAAATAAAATATATATTTTATATATAATCCAAAAAATAATCATAATTTTAAGGTAGATTACTTTGACTAGTTTCAAATCATAGTTTTACAAAAGTCAATCATAAATTCTGGCTCTTTTCCTAACTTCTACAGCCAACTGAAATTTGGGGCCAAGAATTTTCACATTCCCAATTAGATATTTCATGAAAGTCTATGCTCACAATGTTTCAAAATGAATATTCTGCATGTCCCTAGGTTTTTGTTGCTTTTCTTTGAATCAGTTTTAGTTTTTTTAAATTAAAATATTAATTTGAGATGTCCTGTGTATCCAGTATTTGCCCAGAAATGAAGAACATTACTTTCTCGGTTGGCAGAACCAAACATGTTATTACAAATATTGAACAATCATACGGCAGTAGTTGAAGAACTATTTATACACATATTTTTATATAGGGTTAAGGAATGCATAAATTTTGTTCTAGCTATTTGAGGGAAAAAATTAAGCATTCAATTAAAATTCTTGAACTAAACAATCAAACCAGATGTATTAATAAAATATTTTAAGCCACAGAAACATCATGTAACTAACTGCTAAAATTCCTTGTTTTTTTTCCAAAAAAAATTATATATATACACTAATACATTTTGCTCATGATAGGTGACGGTATGATTGTAATTATTCCTGGGGAATCTCTTTATTATATTGATTTATTTGGTGCAAAAACAGTCTAAAATAGACATAAATTGGATACTTCAAGCCATATATCAATGCCTATTACTTTTTACTTTTTTATAAAACATGAATGGTTCCAGTTATATGTAAATATATCTAAGCAGTTTAGATATAAATACACATCAATTACATTTCTGCTAAAACAGAGACAACAATCTAAGAACTACCCTATAACAATACATAAATATGATATGGATTCTTGTATGTCCAGTTTAATTTGTTTCTGATATTAATGTTTACTTTAGCATATATTAGCAATCGGGTCTTAATATTTTCTGTTTTTTAATAGCAAAATCCTACTACTATCACCATACCAGTTCTAATTTGAGTATTAAACCTTTCAGAATTTTACCCCAAAATCCACCTATAAAGTCATGGACTAATAATTATCTAGCTGAGAATATATGACTTAATTATCTTGCTGAGAATATATTATCTTGTCAGCATTAAACTGATTGCTGAAAAACTCATTCACTTTTGATTTTTCAGTCCAATGAAGATTCTATGCATAAAGAAAGTAGTAGGACCATAAATATTACTTACAATGTGTGGCTGGTATGTTATATGTAGTAAGCATCGTATTCTTTCCCCACAACTCACAAATAACAAAACTACTTTAGATATAATGCAAACATATTCATTTAATTTTATCATAGTGGTTGTAAGAAATACTCAAACTGTGGGAAGCAATTATGACTGAAACATTGAAATATAACACAAACAGAAGATGAAAGACATAAACACCATGAACACAGGCACTGTTATCCAATACATTTTATATCTAAGTAGCCTACACAGTAGGTGTTTCTGACTTTATCATTACCTCCCGGGTTTGTTATAGCTTGCTACCATAAATTGGGAATAATTAAGGAAGGAAGCTCTTTAAGGAAAGACAGAATATAGTAATGGTTTATATACTTAAAATATGATCTTATAATATATTGCTTCCACGATGAAAGCTAGAATATAAATAATAAGATATAGATATATTTAAAATAATGAACTTAATAACCACACAAAACAATTAACTTTTCCATATAAGATGACTGACCGTATAATTTACACTTTTATTCCCATACAGAATAGATGTAGCCAGTATTTCACTTAGTATCATACAGATATCTGGAGAGCAAATTAAAGCATCAATTCTTATAACTCGATAATCTTAAAATTCTTGTTCTTCTTATTTGCACCGTTCATTTGGTTTGGTGTTTTATCAGGACTATGGAGTTGCTCTACTTTTATTTGAAAGTTGGGGATCTGATTACCTAATTGTTCATCTGACCAACTAAACTCATAAGTTATCCAGTCACCTGAGCTGCTGCTGAAGTCAGAAAAAGTAGCTTTGATTAAGGCAAGGGTGCTTTTCATTCATTAACTGCAGCACAACTCAATCTCCTTTAAAACAGAAAGAAATTTAATTTTAATTAATATGACATATCTTATATATCAATTTAGTCTCAAAAACCTATCCTGTCACATTTGTTTTTACTTTACAAGATAATGAAATTTTAGATTCCTATGAAAGAGTTGAAATAAATGAATTAAATTTATGGTATTAACAAAATTCTAATTGCCATATAGTAATTAAAAACTAATAACTCTGTAATTTACTATTAACATTGTACATTATGAAGAGGCTTAGGATAACAAAATGGTGATGAGGTGGAATCTGGCAAGTTATTATGTTTTAGTTGCACTGAAAATAATAAAGAATAATAAACAATAAACTTTTCATAAAAAACCCACTGATGAAGTATTACTTTAACATTTTATATTGAAAAATTGGTAGTTTCCTCTACATCTACAAATCCTGTAAATAAAGTTCAATCTAACACTAACTACACAGTTGCTAGAAGTTACATACTATTAAACACTTCATTACAATTACTGGAAAATATGCCACATATTTTGTCCGCTGTCTGAAAAATGAGTTCACTTTATTTTGAAGCTTTATGAACAATTTCACTATTGCAGTATTTTGATTTCTTCAGTATACAATACAAGAAGATATTCTGCAATTCGCTCGAGGCAGAATAACAAAATCAAAACAGCCTTCTATGCATGAAAAATATCTGCAAAGCCCAAGGAAGGTCATAAAAGATAAAGATAAAACTGAAGCCTCTAATTCTAGGATAGTATACCACACAAGAAATTATGTAATTATAATTACCAGCAGGTTAAGTTAGAAACACTTCCTGGTTCATAGAAACAGCATGCTTTTCCTTTATTTGGTGACTAAAACAAGTTTTCTAGTTTGGCTGTAAATCCATGATTTCTAACTCTAGTATCATGAGGTTTTTGGCATTTGTGCTTATGGTGTCTAATAATTTCCTGCTAGCTTCCTCATCAAAAATGAGGAAGTTTTACAATGTTAGTTTTACATTGCTGAACCCTTATACTTGTATAAGTTCCCAAAAACTTCCAGTGGCAATGTGATAATCTAAAAAAGAAAAACAGTACCTTAGAGATAGTCCTGAATGCAAACTGAAAATTGTAGCATCCAACACTAACATTCTTTTCTTCATTTCCATCTGAAAGCTCACCATGAAGATTTCAAATCCTCAAGAATATGTTCAATTCCTCACTAGTGATTTATACTGCAATATTATATAAAAGTAACTATGGTGTAGTGGACCAATGTTTTGGACCAGGACCAAAGAGACACACATTCTAATTAAGTCCCACCCCACTTGGGTCACCCAATTACTTTCAGTTCAATTTCCTTCACAGAATTAGTGTCATGGCCAAAGTACGGGATGAAAGGGTTATGTAAGATGCACTGAGCTCCTAAAGACAGGATATAAAGCAAATGTATAAATAAATCAATATTACCAAGCCACAGTAACTAGTTCTTTCATAAATGATTATAAGATCAAACCATCTAATTAAGGTTCAATTATTCTCTAAACAATTTAGATATATCAGATAATCTTTTAAAATAGTTTTGGGACTATGAAAACTTCAGAATGTCTATAGCACCCTCTCTTGGCAAAGCAAAGAAGTTTGTAATCCTCTGACTTGCTTCTCTTCTGTAATAAGAACTATCAGTTAATATGAATTCTATTGTCACAGAGTATTTCAACTAAATGCCTCACCTAATGGAGGCAAAAAATGTTATACATTAAGATGTTGGCACCAGAACTTTTCAATATTCAATTTTCCATCTCGGACTGCCATTTCAAGAGAGATGAGTAGGTTTGTAAAAATCATCTATATTCCATTTTCATCCCCTCCGCTAAAATCACTGTAAATAATGCAGAATCACTATTCGATAATGATCTCGGACACTTTATGCTGAAGTCAAATCTTGACCTTCTTTAAACATTAACAATGTATTAACAATGTATCCAACTAACTTTTCCATTTATAAAACACAGGTACTTCTCGACTTATAACCAAAATTGAGTCCAGTAATTTGTGGTCATTAAATGAGAAGCCCACATGACCACCTCACTCAATGACTGCAATCGCAGCTTTCCCCTGGACAGGTCATTAAGCAGACAGACCGAAACACTGCCTACCCAAAGAGGCCAGTACTCAGTAGGGAAATTGCAGCGCTGGGCGGAGAAAAATAGTTGGGACCATGAAAGCTCAAGCTTCTTTTTCTCCAGCCCAGCACTGAAGTTCCCCTCCCTTTTTTAGGCAAATGATAACTGTATTGGAACTTCACACTCCCCAGCCCAGTACTGGAGTTCCCATCCCCTAGGTGTGCAGAACAGCAGCACATGGCTAGATTGATTTTACCCATGCTAGGTGAAATCAATCTAACAGGCAGCCTTCTCAAAAAGGCTGGCAGAAACGTCCTTACTAAATCGAAGTGGGATTTTGGCATGACGCAATTGCAGCATTTGCACCTAAGCTGGAAAAAATATCCATGGAAAAGAAGGTGTGTGTGTGTGTGTGTGTGTGTGTGTGTGTAGCATCACCATTTGTGTATGTCCATGCATCTACAAGTTCTAAATTGTCCTTTCTATCAAAAATGATGTGATATCAAGTGGTTGATTTGGTTGTTGTAAGCCACCTGGAGTCACTGTGAGCTATAAATTTTCTTCATAAATAAATCACAAACATTTTGTAAACTGTCATTTTAATATCTTTCTCATAAATTCTCTGTTTCTATGGTCAAATTACTCCATTCTAATATCCCACTAAACATCATTTTCAATATGATAACTCCTTTGGTTTATCTACAAGTACTTTGCAAAATATTACTTTATCCTCATTTGGAGCATATATTGTAATTATCAATCTTGCTCTCATGAAAAGTAGCTTGAAGCCCACATATCTGCCATAATCCTCAGTCACTATTCGTTTTATTTGCAATTTTCATATAGAAACAACTTAACTTCTAATTTGGCTGAAATTTCTTTTTTTTTAACTAGTAAAGTATTTTTTTAAAGGAGAGTTTGCTCATTTTATATTCCATGTTATGAATCTAAAATTATATTTATGCCCAACACATAGAAAAGTCAAGAGTTTCAGGAGAGCCCCTAGCTAAGATTCTATACAGTTCAGAGAACCCCCAAATCCCACTCCTAGCTGGCCCTGCCCATCCTCACCCTCCCCTCCCCAGGAGTTTCCATGTGGCCCATTTTGGATGCAGGTAAGCGCAGGGCACGTGGGGGGACTCAGGAAGGGTGAAAAATGGGTCTCCCAGAAGTTCAGGAAGGCCAGAAATCCAGAGAGCTTCTGGAACCTGGGGAGGGCATTTCACCCTCCTGGAGGCTTGAAGAAAGTCTCCAGAGCCTGGGGAGAATAAAAACACCACTTCACTGTGGTGCAGGAGGCCGACTAGGCTATACCCACCATGTCCACACCCACCCAGCAACCGGGCAGAGAACCCGTTGCTAAATTTTTTGAAGCCCATCCCTGCCTGAAACACCTAAACATAGTAATATCCTTAATGTCTCGTCTTTGTTGTTTAGCACTGTCACTCTGGTTTGAATTTCTTTCAATTCCCCTTTAAAATTTTCTAGGAATTTCTTGCTTTCTTAGAATAAACTTAGTCTAATTCTGTTGTTTAAAAAAATGAAGATCACTCCTTCCAATTTTTCCCATTGAAATTGTTATATTTTTTTCTGCTTGATTTTGTCAATTAAAAAAACTCTTTTCATTTACACAGTTGATTCTGAATGGTAGTGATCAAGGCTGTCAGGACTACATTTTGTCTAGCATCTATAGATTGATTTCCAGACATTGTATGTCATACACATATAAATAATTTACACAGTATTCTGATTAGGCTTTAAGTATAATCACATCTGCATTATTAATCTTCAGTCTGTAAAAATGCTGCCTCAACTTGGTCTCTAATCATTTTCCTGACAAAGTGCATAAGAATATCCTTTGGTACATTTCTTAATTTTGCAAAATGTGTTTTAATATATTAATAGGTTCTTTGTCAATTTCTGCCTCCATATCATCCTCATCTTGTTCCTAAAATTTTGTTAAAGACTGAACAATCTTTTCTTTAGTGTCTGCTCCAGGAGCCTATGAACTGCTCAAGCCTATGCAAAAAAAAATTGTTTTTTCAGTTCCAGTAATTCCAGATTGTTTAAGTTCTTATCAATCTCTCTATTTATTATTTTGTTTAATTTTCTAAAACTATCACTTTGTCATTAATTTAACTCACGTAAATTGTCCTATGCATTTTTCAACTTTTTTGTAACTTCCTCTTTTTCCTCTTTTTTGTAATGTCTTTACAAATGTTTCTTCCATTCTCATTTCAAAAGCAATCTACTCCCTTTTAACAGATTTGATATATTCAGATGGCTGCTTCTCCTTCGCTTCAAATATATTTTGCAAACTTTCTGGACTAATCTCTTTTTCTGTCAGTTGTTCCAAAGATCTTTTTATCCCACATCAAGTCTTGCAGTTCTTCTGGTGGTCACTATTCTTTTATTTATAATCCACAAGAAAAAGTAAATCAATTATGAAGATAAATATGAAGACAAGCTTCTACCTTTTTCTCTTTCCTTTTTCTATAGCTTTAAAGCTTTAGTCCAAACTATATTTCTATAGTTTTAATGACAGTCAATTTTATATTACTTTTCATTACATATTAATATTACTTATTACTTTGTTATCTAAATTCCACCAACTGTCTTTTCATTCTGATGTCAGACAATCAATATACCCATGATGATCTGGCTTATTTATTCAGAACAACAACAAAAGCACTTTTGCTAAAATATTAATATTTCAAATTTGTACAGATACTTTTTATCTGTTTATAAATTACTTGGTCGAAATTTTGTTTTCTGTTGTTTCAAAGTCTTTTACAAATACTTTTCTCTTTGCTTTAGTTTCTATAATTTGGAAGACTGTTTAACTGAGTTGTTTCCTTTGTTCCACAATTTTCAATTGTAAATTGATGTATCCAATTAAGAAAGTGAGGGTTAGGTGGAACTTAGTGTCCTTTAAAAAGTTGTGCTTCTATGTGTAAGATGCTGTTTCTCTCTCAGCTCCCTGCCAAAAACACAGGACTTCCATCCTGTGGTCTCCTCATGAGGAGCAGCAGGCCATGGTACATGTGGCTAATTCTTAAGTCTTTTATCCAGAAAACTTTGGTGGCCAGAAATCACTGCAGGCCGCTGTTCACCACTACAACAATGTCTCCTCTCTTTGAAGATATCTAGTCCATCACAGAAGCCCCCACAATTTGTTTAATGCTAAGGAACGTAGTATCTCTTTATATCAGCCTAAAAGGAAAAGGGAAGTAAAAATTCTGGACGGGAAAACCTGTACCATTATATAAAGGTACTGAAGTACATTATTTTTTCATGGAGAAAGCTGAAAAGGAAAATGAAGGGAAATGCTTGTAATATCCATTTTGCCCCATGGAATATTGTCTACTCTCATTTACTGAAACTGAAACACTATCAATAGTTTCTACTTTTGTCATTTTTATGAGCTTTTGAAAACTGGAGACTCGCCAATATTGACATTATCTTTTCTACCTTTTCTTATAATAATCCGCTTTTATTTTGTGTGTTTGCTATTCTGAAACAGCAAAGTGTTATAGCTGTAGGAGTAGACAGAAAATAGGTGGGATGGCTAAAAATTTTGAAATTACACATATTATCCAAATGATGACTTTGGATAACTACTTGCCAGCTGCTGCAAAAATTCCCTCACATACTACTTTCAGCCGACCATAAATACCCTTTAAATTAATTATATAGGGAAAGTGTTGGAGCTAGCACAATTAGCTTTTATCTCACTGTAGTTTATTTTATCTCATTTCACTGTATCTTACCTTATCTCATTTTACTGTATTTTACTATGGTTGTGCTCAAGTTTTGATTTGGTCAACTGACTAATCAATAAATAATAATTGTAATAATTGTATAATGTTAGAATTAATTTCACGTGACAGAAGTATAAACTTCACTATGGCCAAACCAGGTCAGGCTATATACTTTACTTCTCCTTTATCACAGCTTCACAGCTGGTAGGCGTTTAGTGAGGATACGACATCTGCCATCACAGGACTCATGCATTGCTAAGTGGTACTTTATGCTAAAGTTATGGACTTCTCCCATATGGCAGATGAAGTGTGGGAGGTTAGGATTTGCAGGGTTGATAGCTGGCTACTATTGCACTGAAACTGGCAGCTCTGAAGATGCTCCCAAAATGGCTCCAGCTCCAATCTCAGCTACAACTCCATGGACATTGACAATAGGAACAATAGTATGTAACAGTCTGAAAAAGCTTGCTATAAATAGCTTCCATTTTGCAGTTTATTATGCAAAATGCCTTATTCTGGGAGACAACAGCACCAAAAGCTGACAATGCCATTTAGAATCACATAAAGAAAATGTTGTATGATTGCTTCCACCATAGAGAAGACACATATTCTTTATAAAATTATATCAATGCCAGATTCCACAGAATTTCACTCTGCTGAACACCTATTTCCCATAGCGCTGTCTAAGGATATTTATCCATGTAAATATAACTGCATAACTTTTATCCTCCTCATCTTTCCTATTACTTTCTACTATTGGTATCATGATATATAGTATTATATTATATATTAATCTTTGTTATTATGTGTATGTACATTGAGAGTAGGTTTTGAGCAGAGATGGGGTTGTGCCTTCTTTATCACTGCACCAATCACTTCCAGCCTAAGCTTCTCCTTCAGAGCTCCATGCCAACTGGCATAGCCATGTTTTAAGCTCACCCTGCCGCACAGCAGCAGTTGGGTCTCAAATGCAGGCTTGCTGATCATCAACCCAGCATCCTAACCATGTGAGCCACCTGGCTCCTTGGAATGTTATGTGCTTCATCTACAGAGACAGCAAGAACCAAATATCAGTTTCTAACACTACCCTCGTTTTGGTAAGTATAAACATATCCCATCCTGTCATGCCCCTATCAGAATCTGATTCCAAGGGGGAGGCTGAGCAGCTGACAGGGAGTGGGAGTGTGGCTCCATTGGCTGTGGAAGAAACTGGGGAAGGGCAAAGTCCGGCTGGGCAGAGCAGGGGAGAGGTAGAGCAAGGCAGAGAGAATTCAGAGGAAGACTCAGGGCCACCCCCTCTTCATCCTAGGGATGAAGGGAGGAACGGAGAAGGGAGCAACATGAGTTGCGTGGCTTAAGGGAAGGAAAGGACCCTGACTCCCTTCATTAGCTGCAGCTGGGAACACAGTGTTTAAAAAGGGAAGCTATGCACAGCAAAGTTGTTGGAAGCAAATCTTGAGTTATGTTATTGTCGAGACTTATTTGGGTTCCTGGCATCTTCCCAATTGTGTATTTTGTTGGCCTTTCAAGTCTGCAATTCCTTATCCTGCCCTGTCAAGTTAATTGCTGCAGCATGGTTTGTGTGGATTTTTCTTTACAGTTTGTATGTACTTCGTTTTCGGACTAAATTTCCTCCACAAAAGATTTACAAAAGATATTTGATCTATGCATATTAGGTTGTAACTCCTTATTGAATACAACATAGCCCTTAATGCATACAATTAATTGCCTAGTACTATAAAAACTGTTACCTAACAAAAAACTGATAAATTAATATAACGCAGAGAAATGCAAGACCGCTGGAATGGCAGTAAATTTTAACCATGTCAAATGGCATAACCTGAAATAGTAGAAAACATTTTTAGGCAAAACCATTGTATTTTCATCAGGAATTCAATAAGCACAGTCACATAGTAGATTCTAAGTAAAATGGATAAAATGTACTCTAAAGACGATTCTTTTTACAAGAGAATTTTTTAATTGTTTAATGGGCACCGCAGTATTCTTAAAATGGAAGACAGCAATAGTGAAACATTTTATAACTACATATTATAACTATGTTAACTAAGGAGACTTAATTTCTTCCATTGGGGGTACACTTATATTCTATAGTCTTAAGATACTGTATTTTATTGCCATCTAAGACCTTAATATAATACTTTCAATATTTTCTTTTACTTACTTCACCCTTAGGTCCTTGGCTATTTGGTTCTTCATCCATGACTCTTCAGTTAAATTTTCAATTTTCTACTGACCACTATTCCAAGAGAGATTGTTCATTTAATCATTTTGCATATTCTTGTGCTCAATTATTACTGTTTGGTTTAAAGGCAAACTTAAGAAATTTTCAGTACTCATTTCACTCAGCAAACAATTCAGCACTTTTGATTAGTTAGTATTCTAGTGCATCGAGATTTGGTACCACTGGAGTTTCTCTATAATAATCACTCAAGCAGAATCACATGTTTTGTACAACTCTGCTTGAAGAATTATACTGTACAAAGGAAATATTATTTGTGAACACTGATCAAGCTTAAAGTTCTTAACTGAAAAGCTGTGCTAAATCATTACAAGATAGCTCCCCAATTAAGAATCACAAACTCGTGATGCACATTTGTGGACTCAGATTCATGTGTATTCATTGTGTGTAATATAATGAATAGCTCAATTAACTAAGGTACATCACTATTCATCTATAATGAGATGATATTCCAAAACAGTTCTGGCTTTTGGTTATTTGGTGCAGAGGGGAGTTCCAGTTCTTTAAGAAACCTAATATTCCCTTTAAAAGAACAACCAAATTAATCCCCACGCATTTAATAATTCAGGTGGCCTGCAAATATGTCATAATTGAAACTCACCAAAATTCCTCCATGGAATTACAAATTGAGGGTTTTGTCATCATAAGTGAAAGAATTTTCAAGACTGATATGTAGCATTCTTATTCTAGAAGAAGAATGCTGTCCATACAACTGTCCTTCTGTTAAAGTGACCACACCTTACTCATATAATTCATGGGAATTTTTACAAAACTGTTTTGAGGGGCGGTTTTTTTCTTCAAACTTCTTAAAAAAGAACACGTATTGGGATGTATCGATATATTACAAATTCCTTTTGTTGGAGAAGAATGAATCAAACTAGGAATTTAAGATTTTTTTTAATGTTAAAATCTTGCTATTTTTACCAAGCAGTTTGTATATTGGTTCTTTTCCTTTTCTTTTGAACATAGGTAAAGAAGCCCATTTCAATACCCTTAGCATCCTTTGCTGAAATTCAGGTGTTTGTGAGCTTTTGCTTTCTTCATTCCAGCTCTATTATTTTGGGTAACTGTTATATCCCTTCCTCTGACCACCACTACAACTACAACTACCTGGTTTTCAGATCTTTATTAACCCTTTTATTAGATTTGGTTTTAATTAAAACTATTAGCTTTTTCCCCATGTTGTCTTCTTCTTTCTTTCTTTTGCTAATTGGAATTGTGTCTTCTGGGTTGCCTTCTCTAGTTCCCCTGTCCATATTCTGCTTCTTTCTCCATTAGGCTCTCCTATCATGGGATCCTGTTTACAAAGCCCTGGCTTAATTGATGTATCTTTTTTCTGAAAAAAAAAAAATGAGGCACTTGATCTCACTCAATTCTGAATTCCCTTAAAATCATTAACTCCAGCAATACATGGTCATTTCCTCACAACTGCATGTTCCTGCTACTTCTTCAATTAAGTCTTCCCTAATGATTAAGATGAAGTCAAATATATAACTAATCACATTGTGTCTTCCTTCATCCTTTGAAGGAGAAAGCTGTCAGCAATACAAGTCAAGGATTCCTGGATAGACAGCACTATACCAAATCTGTCTCACAGCAAATATCAAAGTAATTACTGCATTTGACTGCTAAATTTCTTCCCTTTTTTAAAGATCTGCCATTTTCTTTCAAAAAGCACCATTCATATCTACTCGGTTAGGTACATGTTAATGGACAGCAACAACAACATTGTTCATTTATTCTTTCTTGCAGCAACTATATCAAATAATTCATCTGGATTTCAGAGAAGGAATAAGTATGTGTAACATTTCTGCCTCCTTTTCAATTGTTTCTGTTCTTTCGAACAAATTGCATCCTCTTTTATTATCACTGCTGGATAAAATAGCTGCATTTAAAATTACTATTCAATTTAGAATTCTGTTTCTGTTTTCAATACCCCCTAATGCTGAAGACAATAAAGAAAAAAAGCACTTCAATCAACATATGGCTTCTGATTGAGATAAGATGATACTTATCAACTATATGCCTCACAGAGTATTTTATGCTACTTGTATTCTTGATTTTAATTTAAAAAAATGGGGAACAGAAGACATTTCATTGTCAAACTACTTATGTGAATTAAATATAAATCAGCAAGACCACCAACTCCCTACCAAATGTAAAATTATCAAATTGCATTTACATTTCAGGTAACATAAGATATATGCACATTCTTCCTTCAGTGTTAAGCAAAATGTTTCTGGATGTCTATAGCAGAGTTTGAACATTTGGCCAGGCTTTAAATGGAAAAATTATTGCCTGTGACACTGTATTTGCAATTTTGAGATTAGAAAACAGCTGGGGGTTTCAACAATAGAAAGCCCTTGCAGTTGTAATAATAAAATAGTCTATGCTTGGTTTAATAGGGCACTCATTAAATACACTAACTGCTCTACTGGATGTCAAAAATGTCAGAATTAATCTGTCTGAATTAAGAGAGACATTACCAAATTTAAACAGGAGGATAAACTGCATTCAGTTTGCAAATTAATGGCAAAGACTGAATGCTTGTGTTTTAACATATGATTTACTGGCAAGCCTATTAATCCTGAGGAATAAAATACACATGATACAAATATGGCAATAACTACATCCTGAAAATGCTCAAGCAGAAATACACAATCCTCAGATCCTGTCAATAATTTTTTATATTCTGACTAGGCAGAAAAGCAAGGCAATGCATAATGATTGAATACAATTGGCAGATTTATCTACAGAAATAATTCTTCCTTTGTTTTCCCTTCAATTTGCAGGATTTCAAACACCAGACTCACAGACTATTTTTTCACATTACTGGAAAATACATGAACTTTTTTAAAAAAATAATAGCATATTTCAAAAGATAACTAGGCTTTGGCCAAAATACGTAACATCCGAGTCTCAAAAGATTCTGAGTATCCATTTTTAGTAGTTATTCCATACAGAGTGCATAACAATTGTTAGTACTTGATGAATGACTAATAAAATCATTTTTATCTTCAAGAATAATTTTAATCTTAAGAGAATTAATTTAATGAACAGCAACTGAAGTTCTTAAACTTCTTAGGTCAGATAATTGTCAATATCTTTAACTTCACACCTATTTTCTTTTTTAACCAGGAATTCATGATACATGCTTTCTCTATAAATTGCAACTTGAAAAGCCACTTGTAAAAATTTCATACAAAGCAAATTATCCAGAATATTTGAATACACAGCATATTATTGTCAAAAGCAAGAGGCAAAGGAAAACCTATTGGCCAAATACATTCAAATTAATTCTAATAAATTTGTTGTAGCTATATAGAATATTGTAAATGTGATAAAAATTCAGGTCTTGAGACTATTATCTGGGAGGAGTTTGACCCTGTGACCGCTGAGGGTGTGGACAGGTTGCTGGGGGGGCTGAATACCACCACATGTTTGTTGGACCCGTGTCCCTCCTGGTTGGTTTCGACTGTCAGGGAAGTGACATGAGGCTGGCTCCAGGGGATTATCAACGCTTCGTTGAGAGAGGGGTCACTCCCTACTGCCCTGAAGATGGAGATGGTGCGGCCCCTCCTCAAGAAGCCTGCCCTGGACCCGGCTGTTTTAAATAACTATCATCCCGTCTCCAACCTTCCCTTTTTAGCAAAGGTTGTTGAGAGTGTGGTGGCACGTCAGCTCCCTCAATACCTGGAGGAAGCAACTTACCTCGATCCGTTCCAATCGGGCTTCAGGCCCGGGCATAGTACCGAGACAGCATTGGTCGCGTTGGTTGATGATCTCTGGAGGGCCCGTGACAGGGGGTTTTCCTCTGTCCTGGTCCTGTTAGATCTCTCAGTGGCTTTTGATACTATCGACCATAGTATCTTATTGCGGCGGTTGGAGGGGTTGGGGATTGGGGGAATTGTCTTGCGATGGTTCTCCTCCTTCCTCTCCAACCGCTCGCAATTTGTGTTGACGGGGGGGGGAGGTCCACCTCTAGGCCCCTCATTTGTGGGGTGCCTCAGGGGTCGGTCCTCTCCCCACTTCTGTTCAACATTTATGTGAAGCCGCTGGGGGAGATCATCCATGGTTTTGGGTGCGGTGTCATCTGTATGCGGATGATAGCCAGCTTTACATCTCCACCCCAAACCACCCCAACAATGCTGTGGAGGCTATGTCCCGGTGCCTGGAGGCCATGTGGATTTGGATGGGCGGGAACAGGCTCCAGCTCAACCCTTCCAAGACTGAGTGGCTGTGGTTTCCGGCGCCCCGATATAGTCAGCTGACTCCATCGCTGGGTATTGGGGGAGAGATCTTACCCCCCACAGAGAGGGCTCGCAATTTGGGCGTCCTCCTGGATGCATGGCTGTCTTTAGAAGACCATATTACGGCCGTCTCCAGGGGGGCTTTTTATCAGGTTCACCTGATTCACCAGTTGCGGCCCTTTCAGGATCAGGACGCCTTACGCACGGTCACTCATGCCCTTGTCACCTCTCGCCTGGACTACTGTAACACTCTCTACATGGGGCTCCCTGCGGGGAGCACCCGGAGACTCCAACTGGTACAAAATGCGGCCGCGTGGGTGGTTATGGGGGCGTCACGAAGCTCCCATGTGACGCCTCTCCTGCGTGAGCTGCATTGGTTGCCAGTGGTTTTCTGGGTTCGCTTTAAGGTTCGGTTCTGACCTTTAAAGCGATCCATGGCATTGGACCAGGTTATTTGCAGGACCGCGTTCTGCCGGTAATCTCCCACAGACCTGTGCGTTCCCACAGGGAGGGCCTTCTCCAGGTTCCGTTGGCTTCTATGTGTCGTCTGGCGGCTCCTAGGAGTAGGGCCTTCTCTGTGGGGGCCCCCGCCCTCTGGAATGGTCTGCCTCCAGAAATACGCACTAATATGGATATGAGAGCTTTCAGACGTGCATTAAAAACCTGGCTCTTTGAGCAGGCCGGCCTAGGCTGACATACGATTTTTAATTTAGTACTTGCGTTTTAATTGGGTTTTTAATATTTGGGTTTTAATTAATTTATTGGGGGAGGGTATAATTTTTAGACAGCCTAAATTATTTAATTTATTTTTAACTTTTGTATATTGTAATGGGGTTTGTGATTGGCTGTGCACCGCCCTGAGTCCTTCGGGAGAAGGGCGGTATATAAATAACACAAATAAATAAATAAATAAATAAATAAATAAATAAATAAATAAATAAATAAATAAAACTAAGATACATTCTTAAGAGTAAAGACTTGCCAGAAATCAATTAGAACTATGAAATGACAAGTCTAATGCATTTTGAACAATGGAGCTACACTTAATGGTTTTAAGTGGGAAAAGCAGTGGCCATGTCTACTTTAACTGATAGTTCATTACAGAATATGCCTTTCTCATTAGATTGTATTTCACTGGGCTTCAAACTTCTGCAGAAGAGAGGGTGAAATTAAAGATGTTTGTTACTACAGATGTACTAATCACTAGTGTTAATGGGTGCCTTCATGTCTCTTAAAAATGTATTCTGAATATGCTCAAAATTGTTGTAGATATTCTAAAGAACAGAATTATTTGCTTGACCAGGATTTAGTTTAGGTTTGGATTTAGTGATATCAAATATCAGTAAGAGGTTCAGCAGCAAGAGTCAGAATAGCCAATTCCTTCAATTCAAATGCCACTACAACACATTCACAAGTGATTAAAGATAATTCACTCTTTTGACCAAGTCTGAAATATTTCTGTCAGGGTTCTAAACATAATTTATATAAGTACTGTAAATTAAATATTATTTTTGAGAATGAGGTTAAATTCTAAGTCATGGATAGAATATTAAAATAATATAGGATAGCAAATTAGACATTACCTTTAGCTTGTTAACTATTAACTGCAGACAGTACTTCATCACTAAGAAAATGATCTACATTAAACTCCACAATTGCAATTTCATGTAATAGTAGAATTGTTGGGCTACTTTACACAAATCCATATATTTATTAATTTAAACAGATATCCAAAGAAAAACAACAATTTTGGGGTTAATGTTATTATTTTTGAAACAATCTATGTGATAGGCTTCTGCTTTATTCAAAGACTTTTTAAAAGCTCTAAAAACAATACAACTCAAGAGTATTTACATTCTCCAGCAAGCTGTACTATTATTTAGATGTATATGCTTACCCTTCAAACCAGATTTCAAGGCAGCTTACAATATATGAAAATCACACAAAAAAAGAAATTAGGACATATACAATAAAACACAGCTGTTTTGATAATGTATTATTTTATTTAAAATGAAGTTTATTTGGTCTCCCTTAAAGTATAATAGCCAAGAAAAAAAATTGATCAGGCCTCTATTTTTCCTCAACACCTTAAAAAAATATTGTGTAAGAAAAATAAATTTTTCTATACTCACCCGATCTGCTGATCCAACGTCATCACCAGCTAAGCAGATAGGAGAGGCCATCTCCAGAATTGATAAATTGGATGGAGCATCAGTGGTAGATGAAGATCTGGGACGACCTGAATTAATATCTTGGACAGGCTTCCTGTTGATTTGAGGACTTCCTTTCGGAGGATCTGACTTGCCCCGTCTGCTGTGAAGACTTGTTCCTCTCTTCATTTTAGGTGGCACTCTGATTTGTTGGAGAACTCTATTCAGAGCTGTAGAGTGGGTAGAGATACCATCAATTTCAGCACAGGTGTTTTGATTTTCCAATTCTGTTTCAGGTTCCATATCAATCTGAGCTTGTTGAACATCATGCGGAGATACTGATGACCTCCTACGCTGGTGCTGGAAGAGGTGCTTTAAACCTTGACCAATTACATTAATGTTCTCCAAGGCATTGTGGGTAATTTTTGACAGCTTTTGTTCAGATTCATGCTGCCTTTTGTTTTCTGGATCTTGAGTTTTGTTTCCAACATCAGGGTCATCATAGAGTTGTTCACCACTAGAAGGCTCCATCAGGTGACAACGCAAGTTTATTTGATAAGTCAAACACAAATGTGTTGGGTCTTTAAATTTTGTCTTTTGCTAAAAAATGCCAAGATTGTCAGCCAATAAAGTGTGCAATTGCTTCAATTGTGCATATACATACAGCTGTGCCACGCTGGTCTCATGCTTATCTAATGTTAAAGAAAAACCTGAAGTTATCCATCATGCACGGATTAATATATATCCATGTAAAAACATGCAATTAGTTTACAATTCCCTCAAATTCTAAAGCACCTTATGAAGCATCTTTTTTACCATGGAGATTTAAATGGAATATCTATTGAGAGCAGAACATACAACTTATGAATAGTTTGTTTTTTATTAGGAAAAATGTCCAAAGAAAGAACTGAAAACTATAAGCCATGCTATGCTGGAAGCAGGAAAAAAGCTAAAATGATATGAATCTGTGAATTTTATCTCATAATGTAGCAAATATCTAGTGGTATAATATTGCCAAAAATTTAAACACGTGGGTAAAAAAGTATTTTCCCATGTTTTGGTAAAACACAAACATTGAACAAACTGAAATATATACAATATCTACCATTAGTGTCTTAAAAATATTATACATATTTTGTTTGTAAATATGTTCGTAGTGTGAATCTCAAAAAAAATTAAAATAATTAAAATGCATGGATTAAATTTATTTTATTTTTACTTTTACTTATGAAATGATGCTACAAGTAATATAGCACATCTTCATTTTGATTAGGAGAAGCAGACAGATAGGCAAGCAATTAATGCTGAGAAAAATTATAATTAAAAAATAAAGCCAAAACTCCAGCATAAAAACAAAGGAAACAAAGCTATACAGTGAGAAACAAGGCTCAACACTTATATTTAACAGATTTATTTTTAGAATCTGAAGTACTATTAGTATTAGCAGCTTCTACTTCTAATTTTTATCTTTTTGTGGATTTTGCAAATTCATTGCAAAGATTTTGCTGCCATTTCAAAAATTATCTGCCATCAAGGTTTTTTTGACTCATATATAAGCTGTTTATATTTCTAGTATAATGTATTTCACATGTTAATCATGTAAAACATTACTGAAAAAGGAAATACAAGAAATATATATTCTTTAAATTTATATCTGCCTGCTTAGGACTTTTTGGAAAAAAATAATAAAATGTCTCGAGGGAAAAATGAAAATAGAAAAAAAAGGCAAACATTTTCTCCCAAATTTCTTAGTTTTTTCTTCTCTCAGGCTTCTACATCTCTCATGGTATACCTTAGTACAGCTACACTGTCTAATACAATAGGATGGGTAAGTAATAAATCGTTCTTGTTCAAATTCACTGGCTATACCTACAAGTTGATATGGCTAGTGAACAATTTGTGGCCTAATCAATTATGCTTAAAGTTTATCTATAAACCAATCCAATTTAAGGACGTGTTCTCATGATACAGTATTTGTTTCATTCACATCCCATAGATGAGGCTGTCTCACTTAGTATTTAACTGATCCAATGTAATAAAGGGGTTTTCCATCATTTCCCAACACAAGCCTTGCTGTATGCATGGTTTATGCTACTTTGGTGGCTACTGCAGTAATGATCAGCAAAGGCTCAACTCTTGTGATATTTGACAAATGCAAGCAAGCCCCTTTCTTTTGGACAATGGTGACTTTTCTCACCATTTTCATTTTGGCAACAGAACAGATCATGCATACTTAACGTCTACAATACCTGGCACTTTGCAAAGCACTGATCAGACATTAGGCTGGTTCTGTATTTATCATCTAGATGCTTCATGCAAGACTGCTAGATATGTGCAAGTGACCCACATGGTTGAAGCCCTTCTCTTTACAATTGCAAGAAAATGGGGAAAGCAGCATTTTTCTGGCCATCTTTTAACAAATTAACAGACAATCAGAGTTGGAAGGGACCTTGTAGGTCATCTAGTCCAACCCCCCGCCCAAGCTGGAGACCCTACACCATTTCCGACAGATGGTAATCCAACCTCTTCTTGAAAGTCTCAAGTGATGGTGCTCCCACAACTTCTGAGGGCAAGCTGTTCCATTGGTTGATTGTTCTCACTATCAGAAAGTTTCTCCTTATTTCCAGGTTAAATCTTTCCTTGTTCAGTTTCCGTCCATTATTCCTTGTCTGGCCTATAGTTGACTCTTTCCTCTCTGTAGCAGCCCCTCAAATATTGGAACACTACTATCATGTCTCCCCTGGTCCTTCTCTTTACTATAGCCATGCCCAGTTCCTGTAACTGTTCTTCATATGGTTTAGTCTCCAGTCCCCAATCATCCTGGTTGCTCTTCTCTATACTTTTTCTAGAGTCTCAACATTCTTTTTATAGTGTGGTGAACAAAACTGGATGCAGTACTCTAGGTGTGGTCTTACTAAGGCTTTATAGAGTGGTATTAATACCTCACTTGATCTTGATTGTATCCCTCTATTAATACGATTTAGGATTGCATTAACTTTTTTGGCTGCTGCTGCACACTGCTGGTTCATATTTAGCTGGTTGTCCACTAAGACTCCAAGATCCCTCTCACAGTTATTGCTATTGAGCCTGGTTTCACCCAGTCTATATGTGTACTTTTGGTTTTTCTTGCCTAAGTGTAGGACCTTACTTTTCTCTACACTGAATTTCATTTTGTTAGATACGGCTCAGTGTTCTAGTCTGTCAAGATCCATCTGGATCTTGAGCCTATCTTCTTGGGTATTAGCTATTCCTGCCAGTTTAAGTATCATCTGCAAATTTGGTAAGTTCCCCTTCTACTCCCTCATCTAAGTCGTTAATGAAGATATTGAAGAGTACTAGTTTTCCTGATACCAAGCTTGGAGTGTCATGACGACTAGGGGGTAGAAAAGAATAGAAATGAAGCAACGCTACTGCTTGAAGTATAATAACTCGCCCCAAAAAGCTGGCTCCTGCTTTCACTACAGCTTCCATTACCTCACGGCTATGGATCAGACTTTGCAGATAATCTGTAGGGTAGTTCTGTCTGCTGTTTTACTGGGAATCTGTTTCTAGTTCAACTATCAGGTTCTGACATATAGCTATGCACAGGGGTCAAAACGTGCCTCCTCTCTTAGCTCCATCCTCCCATGTTATGAAAATAGGAAATCCTTTAATTGCTTTCCTTAAATTATCCTTAAATTTCCAATGAAGATGTAAAGACAATAGCACTCACTGGCTTCATTACCAAGTCTGACAAGAGACATCAAATTATGCTTCCATATCTTTGTGCCACTTCATAGCCTGAAGGAAAGACCATTAAAGCAACTGTTTGGGATACTCTTACTGTGAATGTAAGTAGGGGTCTCTGGCCTTATCCATCCAGAAAACACAAGAATATGAAGTAATTGTTTGTTCTTAATGATATCTTCAGGTAGATGAAACCAGAATTCTGTTTTTGTACATTTATTTAATCATTCTGTAGTGTTATCAGTTTAGATAACCAAGCTATTGACCCAAATTAGCCATACTTGCAAGCAAAATTAGCAAGTTTATGAGGACAAGTTTACTGCTAAGCCAAAATGGAAGTATATGTGGATCTAGTTTAGAGTTTTAGGAACAAATTTATTCCTCGAGAATTTCAGGCAGAGAAACAAGCAAACAGTATAACTAGAAAAAAAAGCCATGCAATGCTGAAGCAAAACTACTAGAAAGGAAACTTACTGGAAGCAGTGAAAACTACATAAAGATCCACACATTTAGTTTAATCTGGATCATATGCAAAAAAAAACTTTATAAAATGATAAAACATTTTGTATAAAGTTTTAAATCTTGACAAAATGGAGTTTTAAGCTATATCCATAAATATGATGAATATATATACTGGAGAAAATATCTAATAGAGCATGTGGTTATGATAGGCAAACTGGCTGTGTGATATCATGTGCAGCTAATATATTTACAAAGACTGAAATGACCTGTTTTAATTTTTTTAAAAATATATCTAGACACACAAATCTTCAAATTAGATACCATTAGTATTCACAACTTTTGATTTGTGGTTAAAAGAGCCACATGCATAAAATTTGGATTATTAAGATGCAAAAACATCATAAAACATACAAAGCAGAGTTATAGCTTCCAACATTAATCCAAATTCAGAAAAATCATCTGTCAAAATATTTAGTACAAGTGAAATCTGAAAACCTCTAAAGAGCACAAGTTTAATAAAAGATGCAAAGCATAGTTTATCTAGAGCACTGTTTTTCAGCTATGGCAATTCCTATATAGATGGACTATAAATCCCAGAATTCTATATTCAACTTGGTCAGTGATGAAAATTTTGAAAGATGAAACTCACATACCAGAAAGTTGCCACATCTGAGAAACACTGATCTAGAAATTAACACTGATCTAGAGACCTTTCTGCATTTGCAAATAGAACAGTGCAAGTTGCTACACAGCCATTCACTCTTTTTGCAATTAATCAAACTAATTCCCCTGTTAAATTTTGCAGTTTATTACACAGTGATTATATGCTCAGAAAAAGTATATCTTTTATGCTTTATTCAAAACCAATTATATTTGAATGTGCTGCAGAATCATTAAGATGTTTATAGGTGAGTAACATGATTGTTACAGTACTAAATTCTAACATTTACCTACCATCAGCTATAAATGCTATGTGCATTTAATATGAGCTTGTCACTTTGTACTGATGTCTTAGTCAGATTTATTGGATCAGAAATAGGCAATCTTCATTTCCCAAATATCTATAAATAGCTTAATACTGAACTGCTGAAATAAAACAGCAAAATAGCCTGATAATTGACTGGTTTTCAAATTGTAAAAATGGGAATAGACTCATTTCCATAGTTAAATCTATCCCCATCCATCTCCAAAGCAATACAGTGAAAATTTAGTGACAAGAGTAACTGAATTTCAATTATGTATTTTTATTTCAGGAGAGAGTTGTTTAACAGTGGGAATGGAAGTGGTTTAACTATCAGATGCTTTTTACACCCATTCTAACACCTACAACAGGGCTGTTAAACACGCGGCCTGCAGGCTGGATGCTGGCCATGCCCACGCGCAGTTTAGCATAGGGAAAAATGTCCCGATATTTCATCATGATGCCTCCATGATGACGCGAGTTTGACACCCCTGACCTACAACTTCCAAACTCCTAGAAAGGCCAACACTTGTAGCTCTAGTCTTTCAAGTACATAAGGATTGCTAGCAGATATTTATTTGCATCTTTTGTTCATCACTGACTCAAGAACATGGCAACATTTGATCGTTAGATAGCATGAAAATCGTACATATTTATAGCTAATTATATCTTTTCAGCATAATTCTTCAAAATGCCATTTTATATTTTTTTGAGCAGGCTTACTACTTCTTTATGAGTATAGCAAAAATTTTCACTACTTTTGTAAAAAAAAGTTAATAGTGCTCAACTAAGCTGTCAACAGGAAAAGTGGTCAGTTTTCAACATTATATAATTCTAAGTTGCCAAGAAAGAGGTAAGATTTGCTGATTAATATAACAATTAAGAATGCTTTTCAGACCATATCTCCTTATGCAACACATGCTGGAAGAAATGCACTACATTTTAGCTAACAAACTAAGTCAATACTAGAGCTTGCTTTAAAAAAATGTCTTCCTGTGTACTCATCAAAATTCTCACATGCCTGCATATCTTTCCATCTGCTAATCTGCCTTCTCAAATTCAATATTTTTCAAGTTCTGTATATAAAAATTTCATATGAACAAATTTCATATGAACAAATAATAAATATCTGTTATCTTAACTATAAATTAAGAAGTGATTTCTTACCTCCACCACTTATCCTTAAGCATGAATAGCTGATGGGGCTCCTCTTCAAACAGCAGCTTGGGAATGAAAAAATATATATCTTAGAACAAAACCCTCTATATCAGAATAATGTGATTTATAGAATGCCCTCAAAGCATACATTGTGCTAATTGTAAAGTTCTAGCTGACCTCAGGATAGTCACTAAAGCAAAGAACAGAAAAATACAATGATGCCTATGTACCTGCTGCCATCTGCAATTTTTGGTTTTGCTGAATGCGAGCTTCAGCATACAATGCTGTATTTTGTCCCTGCAGCCAAACAATCTTGAAATGAACTGCCAGAATTGGTGAAAGATACAGCTTCTCCAAGCTGAATTTTCCAAATGCATTTGTTCAAGAAGAAGTTTTCTTTGTAACTTACAGCACCACAACCAAAATGAATAGATCTATTTATGTTTTAAGCCATCCAATTGTAAAAATAAAATTATTTCAATAGCTTACTATTATCATTTTGTAGAAATATGAAAAGAATTCGGTTTTGAAAAAAATCTGTAAGTAAAACAAACATGTTGATTTTGGTCTAGGTTGCTCTCAGAATTCATTAAGCTGTAATATTTTGGTGGAAAAAAGGATACACAACCTTTTGTATGATCAGAACCATACTTTTCATTATAAAGAGGCTACTGGAACAAGACATTATAACGGTGTCACTGATATGTTCTCTCACGGTTTAGAATATTCTGAGGTACACAACAAGGTAGGAAGATATACCTGGATATTTAAATTCCCCAGATTTCTGCTAAAAGCATCAGGGATTTGATTAAACATTAACTCCTGCCAAAGAATAGTCCAACAAAATATTATTCAATAATGTGATGTATTTTACAGATGTGCTTACTGAGTTGACCATTATGAGATTTACTATTGATTTATCAAAATATTAACAGTAATTCTATATTATCAGACATTTAAATATATAATTATTCAATAATACAGTATATAAAATATCTTGACAGACTATATTTTTAACTCACATTTCTTCTATACAAGTTTGAGGGGCGCACAGTTCCTAGAAAAGTATATGAGCAATATTGTGACTCATTTAGACAGCCTGATTTAAGATGATACTATTAATCTACTTTATACAGGTACATTACAGTAATGACATGTGAAACAGTTTGAATACTCACTCAAATATTAATAAAAACTGTCTAGTAGGTACAGCTTTATAAGTAAAAATGAAATTTTATTCTGGGACATTGCAACAAAATTGATACTACTGAGAAGCATCAAATGAAATTTACTTAGTATTGTATGTGTTCACATACATCTTAATATAGATAAATCCAGTGAACATTATTTGGTCAATATATGTGTTATTATTATCTAGTTGTTATTTCATTGGAAGCAATAGAAATCTGGAGGAAAATCTGAGAATCTGCTAATTGAAAAACAGATTGAGAAGCCTGAGGGAATGTACAATACCAAAAATATGCTTCAAAGGTAATGAATAATTAATACTGCTCATTTACCTGTGGCTTAGAAAAGTTTAAAACACACTATGCAATTAAAGATAAATATGTTTCCATATTATTACTATCTAATAATCCAGTCCAAACAAGCTATCTTTTTTAATGGAAACGAAACAGTCGTAAGGGAAACAATTCATAATGGACAGGCTATGGTATTTTTAAAAAACTTAAAATTCCAGAAGGTAATACTTGATAGCTCTATTCAACTGTGTGTTTACTGGCAGCTGTTGCTACTAACATCTGCTTCCAAGTGCCATTTTGAGCTCCAAGATGAATAATTATGTTATCATTTAAATATGTATTTGAATTTATTCATAGACATTCAGAATGTTATAGGGACAAAAGACAAAATCAATAATATAAAAAATAAAGATACCAAGATATGGATATCAAATTGTCTTAGAGATATGAAGGATATAAATAAACCCAAATTTATGAAGCCTATATGAATAAAACTAATTTGAGACATGTTCTTATCTATGCTACTAGCGCAAATCCAAGCTGACTCTAACCATCTGCATTAAAGGTCCCAGAAATCAATTGACTTGGAATTGATAATTTTACAAAAACATTTTGCTTTTAGCTGGCAGATTATGACCACATCACAATCACTCCATCATTTTTGACTGAAAATAAGTTTATTTCAAGGCAGAAAAAAAAATTGAAGGAACAAAGGAATAGATAGGATTTGAAAGAAGGAAAAAGGGAAATAGATACAATGAAAATGTAAGTGACTCCCTGGAAGGATATTGCCCTAATTGCTAATTGTAACTGTTAATACATACAAAACAATTATTCTATTATTTTTACATTCTCATAAAAGTCTATTGTATGGTCTACATTGTTCACCTTGTGTAATCCTGAAAATGTTCTAATCCAGGGGTTCCTAAACCTTTTACCATTACACTGATTTTTAGTGTAATTTTAATGTACACAGGCCCCCTAAAAATCCAAAGCAAAATGAATATAAATGAAAGCAATACAACACAAATCAGGAAGAGGTACATTTATTGTAACAATGTAACCAAAAGGTTTTTCCCACTTTCCTTGGATTCTGACTGCATCTCACAGAAGGAAGTACATCTCACAGTTTGGGAAAGTATGTTCTAATATTTAATCATTCTATTTTCAGATGTAAATAAGTGAGGTTCTCAGTGATATTTCAGTACTAACTCCCCACTCCTCACCACATCACATACAGAAAGTAGAGAGTTATTGAGAGCTAATAGAGACAAATGACTCTTGTGATCATAATTATCCAGCTTTATTAGCAAAACTGTATAAAAGTACAACATTCAGAGCTGAGTAATATGTTTATCTCAAGCACTGGTTAAAATATTCGACCAGTTGCTGCTTCTACAAACCTTTTCTACTGTCCCTTGACACCCAGTTATTCTCAAAATGTCAAAATTCATTTTAGATTAAATTATATTATTCATTCATAACGTATCATGCCCAAACTGTCTGATATTATGTCCTTGCCAGTAGCAGGAAATGCTCTGTAATATAGGTGTAACTAAAGCAGGTGAGTCCATACCTTATCCAGCTTAGTAAGAGGTATTATGTAAAAACCTAAACTTACACTTGGACCAGGATTGTTAACAGGAAAATATGAGATGCGGAAAATCAGATTTTTTAAACAGTCCTGATGTGTGTGTTTTTTCTTCCAATCAGATGTATTTTTTTTATATTTGTGCATTGCCCAGAGTTCCACTGGTTAGATGGGTGGCCACATACATTTGACTAATAATTTTTTTAAGATGAGAATAAAAAGAAGTTTTTTCCCTTCCTTCATGGTATTTGAGTGCAGGGCCATCTGATAAAAATAAATATGGGGAGATTCAATAAATCTTTTTATAACATTGTTGTGGTATTTCCTAACATTCAGTATACTGATAACTACCAATATAGATGATTTTAACATAAATTCATGGCGAATCTGGTTATCAGTAACTACTAATAATCATGGTTCTTTGCTATCTCAGGCAGCATACTTTAAATACCATTTGCTGGAAAGAGCTAAAAGAAATTTAAAACTACTGCAGATCTCCCTTGCTCCAAATGTTAACCTCTTTTAATATTTGTAACATCTATGAAACTAAGTCAGTGTACAATATCAGTAAATAATGTGGTTAATATTATTCATATCAGCAGAATTAATCCTGGAAAAGTCCCTGAAATTTTCTTACAAGGTTTTTTTCAGAAATGATTTGCCATTATTTCTTTCCTAGGGCTGAGGGAGAATAAGTGGCCCAAAGTCTCCCAGCCGCCTTTGTACCTTATATGAGACCAGAACTCACTCTCCCAGGCTTCTAATCTGACACCTTAACCACTATACCAAACTGGCCATCAACTTTTAGATATCCATTTCTAATAAGCTACTTTGCATATAACAACAGAATTGCAATGTAAATATATTCCAAATAATTAGCTGTGTTTAAAAGTAACTGCATGTTATTAGCAAGATTTAACATATGAAGGAATAAACTGTCTCATAATATTTCTATGCCATTTCTTTTTATTATTCTAGTTGCTGTTCTATCAAAGAAACACAAAATTTGAATTAGAAATATATATACTGTATATATAAATATATAAAGAGCTTGTCTAAGTCTTTTAGACCCTTCCTCTTTACTATTAATTGAGAAGCATCAATAGACCTAATGTAACTGACCTATCAAGTTCCTTTTTAAAATGTTTATGGAAAATATATTGGGGAAGTTAGAAATTCTAGTGAAACTACAGATATACATACTAATGTGCTCAGTTCAATGTATAGTTTGGAGCATGCATGGGAATACAATGAGCATCTGTCAGCAACATCTTCAACCAAATATCTCATTTATAAGTTGTAAGATATTCCTACTTGCTAGTCATCAACCACAGCTCAATAAATTTAACTTTATTTGAAGAGATTCCTGACATAATCTACATGTGCTCAAAAGCAAATTCTTCTCATTGAATTTCTATCTCTTCATAGCTATAATACATACAGTATTATTCATGCTTCAAAAGCTAATATACATTTTCTCTGAAACACAGGAGTAAGCCTCTAATAATAGTAACACTACTGAATCAGATCAAAAGTTCACATAATTAGTACAGCATTTCATTCAAAACCTATGCATATATTATAAAAGTAATCGTTACTTCCTTTACTACTCCATGCATGGAGATTATACAATTATAATAAAATATATAAAATGTAATTATAATAGTAAAATGTAACCATTGATTTAATTCATCACATGTTGAGGCAACAAATTAAAATATGTGTTTCATATTTTATGTGCTATTCTGTCTACACTTTTAGTTCTAAAATTAAATATGTGTGATGAGGGAAATGTCCTAACTAGAACAATGCCACAGGAAGAAAGAGATAAACTTGGTATGAATGCAATCTATAGTAAATTAATAATTGTGATTTTAAAAGTTCTTCCTCAAAGAACAGTTCATGCACCTTTTTGAAAAATTAATGTTCCTTGCTTTGTTCATATGTTTGTATGCTTTCCAAAATTGGATTTTTAAAAAACTAATGAAGATTCTATCACAATAAAGAATTTAAAGTTCTTAAAAGTGACTATTCTGCCAATTTAGGAATACAAGTTTAAATTTTAATAAAATTATGCCTATAAAATACTTCATTTGTTTATGCCCAGCAGACTCTTAGTAAGTTTTAAATTAGATAATGATTAGTTAGCATGCACTAGGCATCCTAACTACTCAGAGGGCCACACCTGATCTTTTAATTACATGTCAGAGACCACTTTCCAAAAATAGTGGATGGAATAAGGACAAAAAGTAAAATTAAGAAATTTGATTGACTATAATAAAAATACAATACCAATATTACTCTTCGGTTATACATTTTAAAACTTTTGCATTCTGTCCCTTAGCTGTATTGGATAACAACTTTTGAAGATCAGGGCCAAATACATGTATGCAGAGCAGGCATTTCCTAGATTTAGTTTCTGTAACATTTTTTAAAGCAGTCTTATTTTCACATATATATTCCATATTTTCAGATTATATTGGCATATTATTGTACTGTATAGTATTGTTATTTCTTTAAAATGGTATTTTAAAACTGCACCTATTTTTATATTTTAAAAACAGGGCAGCAGAGCTTTTGGGGTTGGGGGGGAGAATAAACAATCAGAAAGAAAGAACTGGAGTTCTTATCCAGAAGTTAATTTTATTAAAAAGAAATTTTATTTGGTAACACAGAGGAAAAAATTAAAAACCAGCTCATCCCGCATACTTAACGAAGTCGGATATAAGCTGGTACCAAATTAAGGATGCTGCACGCAACCACAAATACGCCCACAAACAAAGCTAAGCTAACTCCATTCGGAAGACGACCTCCTCTTCCTCCTCCTGGCAAAACAAACGCGGCACAATATTAAACCGGCAGCCGAAAACCACAGGCACCGTCGAGAGTCGATTTCCTAAAACGGACCGTTGCTAGCAAAAAGCTTCGAGTTTTGGTCTCTCGCCTCTTTTGTTGACATTTGCCATTGTTTTCCACGCTGCGAACCGAACAAATGCGAAGCCGGGAGAAGGACCCATCCAGTCCCCGAGCCCTTTTGAAATGCCTCTACCCACCCACCACCCCAAAAAGAAACCCCACGCCGGTGCGCGGTTCCGAAGGTATTGGCAGCCCGCGAAACCCACCCAAGTCCAAATCTCCCCGCGATTTCTTCCTCCTTGCACGGAGCTGCTTGGCGAGCGGGACAAAGCGCGTCTGCGGAAAAGCTGCTCCCGGCTGAGCCCGGATCCCAAACCCGGGAATTGGGGGGAGGGGGATAAAAAGAGAGGTGGGGGACGATCAGGCAGAACCTCACGGAAAGCAGGTAGTCGGCAGAAAGACCCACCAGGCCAGAGCAAGAGAAACGGGAAGGGGACGGAGCAAGTGGCCGGGAGTGGCTGACGGGGCACCGGCGTCTCAAAGAAAAGGGCTGAGAAGCGCCGCTTGCTCCCACTTACCGGCTGGGGGAGTCGGGGGAGGCAACGCCCCAGCAGCTCCTGGAGAGGCGGCGGCGGCTGCGGCGGCGGCGGCTGATCCTCCATCCCGCGGCTCCAAGCGCCGCCACCAACACTTTTCTTTTTTTTTCCTTCTCCTCCTCTTCCTCCTCTTCCTCCTTCCCGCCAGCCACTGCCTCCTCACGGCAAAGGCAGGAACGTCGCGTAGTTGCGCAAGAGGTCGCCAGCCGCACATACACATTAAGCCCCACCTGACGTCACTTTTGCGCGTACCGAGGCGGAGGTGTGGGGGGGAGTTGGGGCGCAGCAAGGAGAGCGCGAGAGATTGGATCCACCCATTTCGGCTGGCGATTGGAGGAGACAGCAAGTGGAGGCGAAGAGAAGAGAGGTCGCAAGACGGCCGGAGGGAAAAAGCAGGGACTTCCCTCCGTCGACTTCCTTCTGAACTCTATTGTTAGAGCGGAGCTTCCTTTTGGATGCGGTTGCTAAGGAATACGTACGCTTGGCTTGAGACTTCGACTCACGTGCTCCTCGGAGGCTTGAGCGAGAGAAGCGTCATGTCTTCTCTCGGAGTTTTCCGTAGTTACTGCCGCTTACCTCTCAAATGTTTTTAACCCTAATTCGGAATTTCATTTCCTCACTTTTCTTTAAGTGAATGAGAGCGATAATTTTTGGAGAGCAGGGGAATGGAAGAAATTTAATATTAAGTCCGCAATTGTATATATCTGCTAATGTCTGAACGACCCTATTTTCTTTGGAAAAGGAAAGTTTGCATCAAACAATCTCTTTTGTACATAATAAAAGAGTTAACAAAAATTCAATATGTCAGACTTCACAACGGTATTTCTCAATTCTTTATTTCCAAAGGCACCCGGAATAAAGTAGTGTAGAATAATAGTTGGAAGTGACCTTGGAGGTTTTCTAGTCCAATCCCTTGCTCAAGCAAGACACTGTATATCATTCTGGATAAATGCTTTTCAATCTCTGCTTTAAAATCCCCAGTGATGGAGCACCCACAATTTCTTGGAGGCAAGCCATTCCACTTACCTGTTATTCTTACTATTAGGAAATTGCTCCTTAATTCTTGGATCTATCCTTGGTAAGCTTCCATTCATTTCTTCTTGTCCTGCCCTCAGGCACTTTGGAAAATAGGTTGTGTCCCTCTTCTCTGACAGCTCCTCAAATATTGGAAGACTGCTATCATATTAACCCTAGTCTTTCTCTTTGTTAGACTAACATACCAGTTCCGGCAATCATATTTTTTAGCCTCCAGCCCCCATAATCATTTCTGTTGCTCTTCTCTGCACTATTTCTAGAAAGTCAGCATCTGTTTTGTATGGAGGCAACCAAAACTGGATGCAATATTCCAAGTATGGTCTTACTAAGGCATTATAAAGTGGTATTTACACTTCACATGATCTTGATACAATTCCTGTTGATGCAGTCTAAAACTAGATTGTTTCACTGGCTCATACTTGGTCCACTAGGTTGGACCTAGGATTCCTAGATTCCTTTCACATTTACTGCTGTTGAGCGAGGTACTATACAGTGCATTTGGTTTTTCTTGACTGTAAAACCTTACTTTTCTCACCACTTGAACAGCTTTTTGTTGAATAGAGCCCAATTGTTATGTTTTAATATTGTTTTATTGTTATAAATCACTAGAAGTCTATGTAGATCAGTGGTTCCCAAACTTTTTCAGTCCACCGCCCCCTTGGTGCTACAAACTCATCCTCGGTGCCCCCCATCCAGGGGTGGGATTCAAATTGCTGTGGGCATGGCCTAATTTGAGGGTGTGGCTTGCTGGTCACATGACTGGCTGGCGTGGCTTGCCGGCTGGGCATGGCTTGTTGGTCACATGACCGGGTAGGTGTGGTTTGGTGGTCATATTACTGGATGGGTGTGGCCAGGTGACTGGCAAACAAGTGGTCCTCATTTAATGGCCGGTTGTTTAGCAAGTGTTCTAATTTATGACTGGCCTCCCCAGAGATACTTGACCTGTTTCTGGAGTTTTGACAGTCATGCACACACATACACACACTCCCTTCTAACCCTTCTAACCCTGCTGGAGCAGGTCATTGGACTAGAATCGGCAAAGCATCTCTGATTAGATTCTAGTAGTGAATAAAATCTAATCAGAGATGCTTTGCCGATTCTTGTTGATTTGCTTTATTTGTATCTCTTTATTTTATGTTGCTGAATTGCATTGACATGTGTGTCCCTTCTTGTGCACAACCCAGAAGCTTTTGTGATTCTTTGCAGCAAAAATTACAAACCTCTGGCTTTGCTCTACTTTTCAAACATGCCACCACTGCCGTGTTCTAGGTGCCGGCCCAACAGATCCACCCCATTGAGCCCACTGCACTGGAGGGACCTGCCCAAGCAAGTCAAGTCAATGGGGTGAGCCTGAGAGAGGAAAAGAGAGAGAAAAGAGAGAAAAAGAGAAGGAAGAAAAGAAAGAGAAAAGGGAAAGACAAAGGGACAAAGAAAGGGGGGTGGAAGGAAGGGACAGAAAGAAAAAGAAATAAAGAAGGAGGGAGGGAGGGAGGAGAAAGATAATGAGATATCTATTCTAGTCCAATCACCTGCTCTAGTAGGGTTAGAAGGGAGTGTGTGTGTGTGTGTGTGTGTTGTATGTGTTCTCCTTGTAATTTACCAGTACATTTTGGTTTTGCCTTCTTCAGAATTGGCACTGTAATACATTGGGGAAAAGTAATTTTTAGGGTGGAGATCTGGTCCAATGGATCCTGTTTAAAGCCTCAACAAAATGTGAGAGCTTCCTGACCATGTTTCAAAATGTGAGAGCTTCCTGACCATGTTTCATCCACAAAATCTTTAATAGAAGCCAAAGATGTTTCAATGTGGAAAAGGGCCTCAGTCTAAACCAGGCCTCATTTCAATCTGATGCATCAGCTTTCTCTCTCTCTCTCCCCACCTCCCGCTCTCCCAGACTGGCTTTGCTTTACTTTCCCTGATGTGCTGCAGGGCTGGCACTTCGAACATGGATGGATGGATGGAGAGAGAGAGAAAGAGAGAGAGAGAGAGAGGTAGGTAGGTAGGTAGACAGACAGATAGATAGGCAGGCAGGCAGGTAGGTTGGTAGGCAGGAAGGCAGGAAGGCAGGCAGACAGACCTTTTGGATGGATGGATAGATAGATAAACAGACAGACAGACAGACAGAATGCGACAGCAGCAGCACTTTGGGAAAGTAGAGCAAAGCCAGAGTGGGAATTGAAGTCCACACAAGTTGCCAAGGTTGAGAAACATGGGCTGAATATATCAACCCAGCCATTCTGGTTAGAGTTTAGCATGCTGTTTGATTCCGGCTTAGTCAATAAACCATGGCTAAGATCTTCCTGCTCCTTAATGCAGTTGCCCCTCTGCCCCTTCTCCAGCCCCCTGCCCCAGTTCTTTTTTTGGCATCCAATTTGTAATGCTCCACCCAGGAGGAGGAAGGCGTGCGGAAGCAGCCCAGACCGGAGGAACGATAGCTTGGAAAGTAAGCAAGCAAGCAAGTGCAGGGCTCGGTCAGAAGAACCGGGCTGCAGAGGGAGGCTAGGTTCTAGGTCTGGGCCAGACACGTAGAGCCAAACCAAACCGAGTCACGCACCTTGGAGAGCCGCAGCTGCACTCACCCGCATCCTGCGCACAAGCCTGGCTGGCTGGAGAGGCGGAAGCCGGGTGGGCGCTGCACCCTCCCTTGTTCTCCTCTGGGGAAGGGGCCCTAATGCCAGACCACCCAATCCTTCCACTGCGTGCCTTGGGAGGGTTTTGTTTTCGGGTCTTCCTCCGCCGCTTCCACCCAAGAGGGCAGCTTGCAAGCTAAGACGTTCCCTTTCCTCCACCACCCCACCTCTTCCCCGCCCAGGCTTGGCAAGGCTCGCCGTGCGCAGGTTCTGCATTCGAGATACCAGCTACAGAGCGATGAAACAGTCAATGGGCTGTGTGGCCGGCAGTCAGTGAGCCTGCAAGGCCAGCGCCTCCAACGCCCCCCTGCTGCCTCTTAGCACCCCCCTGCTAGCCTCCTTGCCTCTTAGTACCCCCCTAAGGTGCACCCCCTAGGGGGCGGTACTGCCCACTTTGGGAACCACTGATGTAGATTATAGGAGTATATAAATGGCAAAATATATTTTTGCAGATGCTGCAAAGGTCGTAACTGTGAAAAATGATTATAAGTCACTTTTTTCAGTGCCGTTGTAACTTTAAATGGTCACTAAATGAACTGTTATAAGTCAAGGACTACCTGTATTTCACACTAATTTACAGTCAAATTAATATGATTTAGCAACATTTTTAGAAGCTATTATTCATAGGATTTAACAAGTACATAACTTGTTAAAAAGTACACATTGACATCATACTTGATTTTGAAGGAACTCTCAGTATTTACCTCATATAGCTTTACAATTTTGTTATATCAGATTCCTACTCCCAGGCTTTTGCGCAAATAAGAAAGCAGATTTTGAACAGAAGCTAAAGGAGAAAAAGGGTTGCTAGGCAACATTTATTTCTTTCTCAAAAAGAAGTCAGACCAGCTTGTTGCCTTTTTGAAAGGGTGCAGGATGCTAATGCTGCATTACAAGCAATACAATACTGATATTAGCTTCAAGTTTATGGTTCTGCTCCATGTTGCATTGTTTTCCTGGTAATTTCTGCCTTTCTATTTCTTGTGGCAACCAACTTGATATAGATAGTTATGGTACTTCTGAAAACTCATTACCCAAGCTTAACATTCTCTTTTCATTTTAATAATTTTTATTTGTTAAATGCTTATTTTAAATTTTAATTATTATTAAATGGCCATATAGAAAAAGCAAATTATTGATAAAAAAGTTTAGAGGCACTGTAAAATTGACAAGAAAAATGAACTTGATATAAATCTGTACATTAAACTATATCAATTTGAAATTTGAATGTATTAAAACAATATTAGAATGAGATTATGTAGTAACTGATAACTTTTAATATGATTCAATTTAAAAACTCTAATACCAGAAAAATATCAATTAATTTTATCTAAATTAAAAAAATTAATGAATATATAACATATCGGGGGGAGAGAAAAAACAGAATGTAAAAAATATAATTTTATGTCAAGAGAAGACTAAATTTTATATGTGGTATAAATGTTTTGTGAGATTATAATCCAAAAATATTTACTGCATTGAATTATATTCTATATCAGATTTATTTTTTAAGTGTGAAATTAGTTTTCAGATTGCTTCAGTAACTTAATTTGCCATTTTTATTTAATGGGAATTATACTTTCCTACATAAAGCATACAGTATTATAGCAGCTGTTACCACATATAAAACCAATTCAGTATATTTTAAAGAGCAATAAGGTTTAGTAATATTTAATCAAAAGATATTGGACCAAAAAGAAAAATCTTCCTTCAAAATTTGCTTCATTCTATTATACATTATTTTCCTGAAATGTTGTGCCTTACAACATTGCCATCAAACCTGGAGGAACAATCCAACCTGCTTTCCCAAAAGTTATTTTAAAAAAATATATAAATCAGTATGTAGGGGATGACTAGTCTGAGCCCAAGGAGGGGTCAAATGTGTCATAAGAGAGATCTAAGTCCAGCCCAACTTGAATGCCTCTCTTACCTCCTGCTCATTTCCCTTGACCGCCAGTTGGTCCTATTCTTGTAAAGAGTTTAAAATTGCAATAAATCTTTATATTCATTTGGACTGCCTGAATCTCCTGATTTCCCTGGTGCTTGACATAATTTATAATCATTAGTGGAATAGTTCTCTACAATTCTGAGTAGGTTGGGCCACTCCCTTCTTCGTATATCAAAGAAATTAAAGCTTTTTGAAAAGCACAGAAGTTTTGACATAGGATTCAGACTTGGTTAGAAGAGATGACAAGATTGAAAATAGATTATAAACTGGAACTATTTTTACATGGAATTATGACAGACAGATATAGTAAAGAGGAGACCTATTTAATAGTACATATTATCATGGCAGCAAAAAATGACTTTTGCTCAAAAATGGAAGGATAGAGAGATTCCCAATGAAGATGGGGTGATAAAGAAGATATTGATATGTGCTGAAATGGATAGATTGACTCTGGAACTGAAACGTAAGCATGAAACAGAATTTTACAAGATATGGAATAAAATTTGTCAATGGTGGGAACAGAAAGGAAGGACCCAGAATAAAAAAATTAGCAGGATTTGTAGAATGGGTAATCGAGACTATGTAATTAAACACAACTGAATATGAAGAATAATATAATGGATATAAATTAACTGTACAAATGTATAAATGTATATATATATAAGATATGTATGTTTTCTTAAGTTTTCATGGGTATTTATATGTATGGTATTCAGCTTTGTTCCGGTATTTTCCCATGTTGTTATAGTTGTGCTTTTAAAGTTGTAGCAACATTTTGGCAGAATCTCATCTGTCGTCATCAAACTTGTGTATTGGGTTCGTCTATGTGTCAGGCTTTCACAGCCGTTTCTGTTTTAAATGTGGTGCTAGCCTATTGCTGTGTTAGAATGGTTTTTTCTTCATCCTGATTGGTTGGGAGTCTTGGTCTGTATTTATTAGTCTTGGAGTTTGCTGTGTTCTGCTTGATTGGTGTTTCTAATATCTTCTGTCTGTTTTGTAGTATTTTTTTGTCTTGATTAGCTGGCAACATTGTGTTTCGTGTATTGGGGTTTTTTAGTACGGCTTGGCTTCAGGTGAATGGCCTGCTATCATTTATTAGGAAGCTAGGTTTCATCTGGGTGCCTGGTTGGGGTATGTTTGGGCTGGAGGTATCGGGGGGGGGGGGGGTCTGTTTGTGCCCAGGTGTTTGCTTGGCTTATGGTGTGGAGATTTTTTTGTTTGTGAGTGCAGGCTTCCAGATAATTGACAGTCTGGTGGAGTCATCTCTTCTATTCATGCTTTCAGGTCTTTTTTTCAATCTCTATGGCTTCTCTGATAATTCTGTAGCTGGGGTTTTCTATAGTGGCTAGGGTTTTGGTGCCATTGAAGTCTATGCTATGACCTGTGGCTTTCATATGTTGGACTAGTGAGGAAGTATGTTCCAGCTTTTTTACTGCATTTTTGTGTTAATCCAGGCGGGTACTTATTCTTCTATTGGTCTGTCCAATGTATGTGGCAGGGCATGATGTACAGGGGACTTCATATATGCCTTGGTTTTCCAGGTCAGTTTTATCTTTGGGGTTTCTGTCTGTTTTGAAGGCAGTTTTGATGTGCTGCCTGTGCAGTATCTTACTGATTTTGTCTGTAATACCTCTTATGTAGGGCAGGACAGCTGTTCCATAGGTCTGTTCATCTTCTAGGTCTCTATTATGTCTCAGTGTGTTTTTGTGGATTAGGCCTGTGATTTTGCTTTTGTGGAAGCCGTTGGCTGTTAGTACTTTAGTCAGGGTGCATAGTTCAGTCTTTATGTGTGTCTTGTCTGCCAGGCGTTTGGTTCTGGCAATTAGGAGTTTATCTGTGCTGGGTGGTGGTGGGATTGGGCACTGAGGTAGCGGTTGGTGTGTGTTTTCTTCTGATATATGGTGTGTCCTAATGTGCCATCTGTTTTTTGTAGATTAGTACATGTAGGAATGGTAGTTGTTTGTTTCTGTTTCCATGGTGCTGTTTAGGTGTGTTAGGAAATTGTTTAGGTTTTCTTTTCCATGGGGCCAAATAACAAATGTGTCATCGATGTATCTTAACCATAGTTTGGGTTTGTGGGTGGCATTTGCCAGGGCTCTGGATTTGAATTCTTCCATGAACAGGATTGCAATAACGGGTGACAGTGGTGATCCCATAGGGACTCCTTCAATTTGCTTGTTTCTTTGTCCTTTGTATATGAAATATGTGTTGGTTAAGCAGTGTTCTGCTAGTTCCATGAGGTGTTTGGGTGTTTGGTATTTGTTTTTGATGATTTCTAGGGTTTCTTTTATCGGGACTTGAGTGAATAGTGAAACCACGTCGAAACTTACAAGCAGATCTTTTTGTTCCACGTGTAAATCTTTGATCATTTCTAAGAGGTGGTATGAGTTTTGTACATATGAAGCTGCTGCTTCAGCATGGGGCTGTAACTGCTTTGCTAGGTATTTGGCTAGGTTTTGTAGTGGTGCTCCTCTGGAGCTGACTATGAGTCTGAGAGGTATGTCCAATGTTTTAACAATTCAATTAATAAAATTTATTTTGAAAAGAAAGAAATTAAAGCTTTTTGAAGAGGTGAAAAGGCTTAATGTTAATCTTACTCATTACCTGGATTAATGCTTTAACAAGAATTTCTGTGGAAAACCTTGTATATTTCAAAAGTTTTTTCTGTTTTTGGAGATTTATTCAATTTCAATTTTTGTGTTGCTGCTTCTCTTTAGTAATTGATTTATTGGAAGCTCCCTTTTGTTTTTCTGAAACTTTTATAAGTGATATTTTTCCCAAATGTCCTTCATACTGTTTTATATTTAATATTTATTTTATTTATTTATTTATTTATTTGTTCATGCTTCTATACCGCTCCCTCTCCCAAAAAGGGACTCGAGGCGGTGTACATTCAACAACGAAACAGTACAAGTAACGGAAATAAAATAAATAAAAAATCTAAAATGGTTAAGAACAACACCCATCAGAAAAATTATCCAAAATTTGAAATTTAACCCGAATGATTCAATTGGCTAGACCGGCCTGCTTGAACAGCAAGGTCTTAACTGCGCGCCGGAAGGTCAGGATGTCTGACATGGCCCGTGTCTCCGAGGGGAGACAGTTCCAGAGGGTTGGGGATCCCACAGAGAAAGCACGTTGTCTCGGGGCTGTTAGTCGACAGTGATTTAGTGGTGGGACCCCGAGCATGGCGACTCTGTGGGAGCGTACTGGGCGGCGGGAGGTTGTTGGTGGCAGAAGGCGATCCCGTAAGTATCCAGGTCCCGAGCCATGGAGCACTTTGAATACTATTAGTACTACCTTGAATCGAATCCGGAAGGCAACAGGAAGCCAGTGTAGCTGGCGGAGAAGAGGTGTTATGTGGGCGTCTCGAGGGGCGCCCATGATCATCCGCGCGGCAGCATTCTGAACTAACTGTAACCTTCGGAGAGTCTTCAAGGGGAGCCCCATATAGAGAGCATTACAGTAGTCCAAACGGGAGATGACGAGGGCAGAGGTGACTGTGCGAAGTGCGCCCAGGTCCAGAAAGGGTCGCAATTGGTAGATCAGACGAATCTGATAAAAAGCACTCCTGGTGGCGGCTGCAATATGGTCTTCCAAAGACAGTCGCACATCCAGGAGGACACCCAAGTTGCGTGCCCTTTCCACAGGGGATAGTGTCTCTCCTCCTATGGTCAGCGATGGGATAAGCTGACTGAATCTGGGAGCAGGAAACCACAGCCACTCGGTTTTGGCTGGGTTGAGACGGAGTCTGTTATGACCCATCCAACTTCGTACGGCCTCCAGGCACCGGGTCATCACTTCGACGGCTTCGTTGGGGTGGTCTGGGGTGGAGATGTACAGCTGAGTATCATCAGCGTACTGGTGGAATTCCACCACAAAGCCACGGATGATCTCACCTAGCGGCTTCATATAAATGTTAAACAGCAGGGGAGAGAGTACCGACCCCTGAGGCACCCCACAGAGTAGGGGCCTAGGGGTCGATCTCTGTCCCCCCGTCAACACAAATTGCGAACGGTCGGAGAGGAAGGAGGAGAACCATCGAAGCACGGTGCCTCCAATCCCTAGCCCCTCCAACCGATGCAATAGGATACTGTGGTCGACAGTATCAAAAGCCGCAGATAGATCAAGTAGGACCAGAACAGAGGAATAGCCTCTGTCCCGTGCCCTCCAGAGATCATCCATCAACGCGACCAACACCGTCTCAGTGCTGTGCCCGGGCCTGAAGCCCGATTGAAGGGGATCGAGATAATCTGTTTCATCCAGGTACTGCGGGAACTGACGTGCCACCACAGTCTCTACAACCTTCACTACAAAGCGAAGGTTGGAGACAGGATGATAATTTGATAGTAATGTTGGGTCCAAGGACGGTTTCTTGAGGAGGGGACGAACCACCGCTTCTTTCAAAGCGGCGGGTAGAAACCCCTCTCTCAAGGAAGCGTTAATAATGCCTTGGAACCAGCCACGTGTTACCTCCCGAGTGGCTAAAACCAGCCAGGAGGGACATGGGTCTAATAAACAAGTGGTAGCGTTCAGTCCCCTCAGTATTCTGTCAACGTGTTCTTTGGTAACAGAGTCGAACTCAACCCAGTTGACCTCACCGATATCTGATCTCGCCCTCCCGCTCGGAGATGACCAGTCGGAGTCCAAACCGTTCCGAATCTGAGCGATTTTATCCTGGAGAAATATAGAAAATTCCTCAGCTCGACCCTGCAAAGGGTCATCCTGCGACTCCACTTTCAAGAGGGAGCGAGTCACCTTAAACAGGGCAGCTGGGCGGTTTTCTGCGGACGCAATAAGGGTGGAGAGGTAAGTTCTCCTCGCCATCCTTATCGCCACTAAATACGTCTTAATATAAGAACGTAGTAGTGTTCGGTCAGATTCAGAGTGGCTGGATCTCCAGCTACTCTCTAGGCGTCTTTTCTGGCATTTCATCTCCCTCAGCTCCTCGGAGAACCAAGGAGCTATTTGGGAGCGGCGCCGGGTCAGAGGCCGCAAGGGCACAACCCGGTCAAGTGCTCCAGCAGCCGCCAAATTCCAGGCGGCAACCAAGTTTTCAACCGAGTTGTGTGTGTGAGTTTCGGGGAGTGGCCCAAGCTCCATCAGGAACCTTTTAGGGTCCATCAGGCGCCTGGGGCGGTACCATTTTAATGGCCCCACCTCCCTGCAGTCAAGAGGTGTGGAACGGAAGTCAAGCTTTAGGAGTGAGTGGTCTGACCATGACAGGGGTTCTATGACTATATTCCCTACACCCAGATCACTCTGCCACTGATCAGAGACAAAAACTAAGTCTAGAGTGTGACCTCCAATGTGAGTAGGGTCCCGGATTAATTGGGTTAGGCCCATGGCTGTCATGGAAGCCATGAACTCCTGAGCAGGTTCCGAGGTACCGCCGGCAGAGGGAAGGTTGAAATCACCCATGACCATAAGCCTAGGGGTCTCAACCGCCATGCCGGCAATAACCTCAAGAAGCTCAAGCAGGGCAGATGATGCATAGCAGGGAGCCAGGTAAGCAATCAACAAGCCCTTCTGAACCTTGGAACCAAACTTCACAAAAAGAGATTCACATCCGGACGTCTGAGAAACAGTGGACTCCCTCGGACATAGATCTTCCTTGATAACTAACGCAACACCTCCACCCCTTCCCTGGGTCCTCGGCTGATGAAAAGCCCGAAACCCGGCTGGGCACATATCGACCAGAGGGACACCCCCCTCTGGGCCCAGCCAAGTCTCGGTAATACCCACCAGGTCCGCCCCCCCCTCTAAGATCAAGTCATAAATGAGAGGGGCCTTGTTCATGACGGACCTGGCGTTACATAACATCAGCCGAAGGCCCAGGGCCCGATCACTCAGACCACCTGGAGAACGGGAAGTGATAATGGGGTTGGAGCGTGCCACAGCAGATAGAAAGCGGAGGCGCGCTCCCGAAACAGAATGTGGCCCCTTATAAGCGGCAAATCTGCCTCTCCCGCTCACCGTTGTAATGGATTTAATGACACCCTCTTCTGGACAACCCCCCATCCTCAATTGAGCCATGTCAGAATCCTGACCACTCCGGCTGCGCTCTAACTGTGAACAGGTCGGAGCCCCAGGTGGGTTGTCCCCTAGTACCCACATGGTTGACCCTAATTTGTTAAAAGATTTGATTAAAAATTTTAAGTAACCCTCCCTCCCACGCTTCTGACGACTCCACCATCTCTCCGGATCCCAGGATCCGTCCTTGAGATGGGATTTGGAGAGACAAGTGGGCCAGATTTGAGATAGGGGGACATATCTCAAGGCCCGTAGTTCGTAGTTCAGATTATTTATTATATAATCTGGAATAATATTTAAATTGTTAACTCCTCCATTGTTGAAACACATCTGTTGCTATTCCAAAAAGAAGTGATACTTATTTTCTCTTGTTCTCAGTTGATAAGCCAACAATTGATCTGATTTATTATCTTTTTTAAAAAACATTTGTTTCAAAAATTCATCTTTTGTAACTATCACTTACTTCCAATAAACCCAGTTCTTTACAAATAGTTTCAGTTTTTTGTTCCATATCCAAAAGAGGATTCTAACTATGTATTAGTTCTAATAGCTTCAGTTGCTTCTTCAATAGGTTAGTTGGTTTTGTTCAAGTATATATTGAAAAGAGAGAAACATGAGCAACTACATTAATTTGGAAGAAGCTTTTTTAAAAACCGAGCAAAGGCATAGTGCCAGTCATCTGCTGAGTCTCTGATTTTTATTCACTGTGACTGGTCCTGTTTATTTTTAGAAAGCAACACTACTTTGAGAGGAATTTTTGATATGGCGGAATAAAGTCTTTGATCTCGTTGTCTGATGCTTGCTGTCAGTTTATTAATAGTGGGAGGGACAGAGTCTGTTTCATTTGGAAGATAAAAAGATTGTGATTCCATATGTAATGTACAGGTAGTCCTCAACTTACGATCACAGTTGAGCCCAACATTTCTGTTGTTAAGTGAGACATTTGTTAAGTGAATTTTGCCCCATTTTACAACCTTTCTTGCAACAGTTACCTGAATCATTGCAGTTGTACATTAGCAACATGGTTGTTAAGTGAATTCCCATTAATTTTGCTCACCAGAAGGTCGCAAGAAGTGATCACATAACCCTGGGACATTGCAATCATCATAAATATGAGTTAGATGCCAAGCATCTGAATTTTCATCACATAATATGGGAAAACCATAAAAGTCATGTGTGAAAACTGTCATTTTTCAGTGCCGTTGTAACTTTGAATGGTCACTAAATAAACTGTAAGTTGAGGACTACCTGTATTCAATTTTTTTCAAATATCATATAGAAATATATTCGAAGCAACTGTTTTTCAGGAAGCTTTGCTTCTATCTCTTCCTTATAAGACCATAAAGGCAATCCTGCTATCACAGTAAATAAGCCAGATACTGGCTAAGTACACATATCACATGAAACCATAATTACCTGAGTAAAAACTTTGCATTAAACCATAAATTATGGTTTATAAATTAATGTCAGGCTTACACATCACAGTTTAAATAAAAATTAACTGAATAATGTTAGTGTAATTTGTGAGTTTGGTAAAAAATTATTATAGGTACTATTTAATATATAGTACTTGTATCGGTCAGTTGCTGTTTAACTTGCCATCAACCTCTTTAAACTTTTGCTATGAGGCTGCCTTTTATAAATTTGAATTTGAATTAAAGAATGGTAACTCCATTCTTATGTGATAAGTAACTGTGTTGGTGCAATGATTAGAGTGAGATATTGCAAGCTAACTCTGCCAACTGCCAGCAGTTTGATTCTCACTGACTCAAGGTTAACTCATCCTTCCATGGCTGGTAAAATGAGGATTGTTGGGAGTAATATGCTGACTCTGTAAAACGCTTAGAGGGTGCTGTAAAGCACTGTGAAGTGGTATATGAGTCTAAGTACTATTGGTATTGTTAACCTGAGACAATCAGTGGAGCCAGGAGTTTTATTCATAAGTTATTGTGATTGTACATTGAGGCACCATGTGACCAAACTCAATGACCATTTTTACAATGGTCATAAAGTGAGTCAACACATTTGTTAAGCAAATCACATGGTTATTAAGTGAATCAATTCTTCTGAATTTTTTTAAAACTGGCAAAAAAAACACAACTTGTGGTCACATGATTGCAGGATGCTGCAACTGGTCATAAATACAAGCCAGTTGCCAAGTGCCTGAAATGGGATGACAGCAGGAATGGGTGGGGGCAGTAACCATATATTTGAGGATGGGTCGTAAGTAGATTTTCAAAAGTTCATCATAATTTCAAACAGTTGTTCATTGTAAGTCAAGGACCACCTGCACTGAGGGAAGCTGCATTAAATCTAGATGAACGTAGTTTCAAAATTGAAAGAAATACCAATAACCTACCCAGATGTTACTACTCTGATTGCCAAACATGCGAATGATCTGGAAGGTCTTATAATGAAAATGAAGGAGCACAATGAAAACATGGGACCAAGCTTAAATATGAAGAAAAATCTAATGATAGCAGATACAGCAACCAGCCTCAGAACTGGCATTGAAGCAAACAGTGAATAGCTTCTGCTTTTAGAATCAATAGAGTCAATAGCAATAAAGGGCTTTTAGATAAGAGATGTAGCTTATCACAAACAAAGTAATTCTTAAAGCAGAGATACTTTTTTTTCAGATCTAGGTAAAAGCCTGAAAAAGTGAGGATGCTTTAAAGAATACCAGAAAGGAGCTGTATCCACAGGAGGTTCAAAACACTTCTGCCACCACACTTTTGAAATAAGTACTGCCTTATTCTGCAGGAAGATATTAATACATTTCAGATTTAAAGACATGAAAATATCTTGCAGAAACACCTTAAACCACGCCGGATGCATCACATGCTGGCCGTGCCCATCCCCAGTTTAGTGAAGCGAGAAAAAGTCCCGATATGTCACATGATGATGACGTGATGATGACGTGAATTTGACGCCCCTGCCTTAAACCAAACATTTCATGCAATAGGTTTTTCAAGTAAATGTAAATATGAAATGAGAAGAATCTTATATAGAGATAAAGTAACATTTTACTCTTGTGGTAATTCAGCTTTCCAACAGACAGAGTTATTTTTATTGGCTGTGTCTATAATATGCTGATCTTGTTCACTAAACTTGTTTAACTGGGTCATGGGAAGCAGATTAGCAAGTAAAGTGAACAAGAAAATTAGGTTAATTGATGATATAGACTAAGATGATTAGGTTAATTGATGATACTGTCAACCCAGTTAACCAAGAGATTAGATTGAGCTCCAAAGAGATCTGGTTTCCTTGGGAATGAAGGAAAGTCAGGTCTCTGAGGGTTAATTTTCTCAGATTTTCTTCCAGAAACAAATAACAGAGATTCCCTCTCTTGCTTCTAGTCACATGTCTGAGAGTGCTGTTCCACACCAGCTCTCTTCTTCCTCAGATATGTCCTTGAATGCTTCAATAAATCTTATTCCAGTCTTACTCTGCATTCCATAAATCCTAATTAATAGGAACTGCTTGTCCATCTGAGATTTGCTAGCTAACTTTACTTTGATAGAACCACAGTCCATCTTCAACAGCCATTAAAACTATCCCATCCATTATAGCTCCCTAGCTGCTAATTAGAGCCTCTATTTCTCAGCTTCTTTTCCTCAGAATCCCCTCTGATTTTGATGTGTGCTCCATTCTAAGATCCAGGTGGCCTCTGAATTGATACTAATCCTCATTTTCAACTTCAAGTATGGTTTATTCTCTATCTTCCCACTACTCCAGAATTCATACAGAAATATAATTAGCCAGCAGCAAAGCGATGGCATGACGACCATAGGACTGAAGCAAATGTACCATTCCATTTTACTCCCTTCCGAGGCAGAAGAAAATTTTAAAGGAGGGAATGGTCAAAGAAGCTACAGCTTTCCTGCTTCTTTTATGGTACTAAGAAGGCTACTGAAAAACATCAACAGGTGACAATCCTGTTGTCTCCAATCTTGTGTGACTGGCACACAATTGTCTGGCTCAGTGGGGTGTGGATTCACTCCATGCAGACTAGATTCCTGAAACACAACATAGTATGCAAACCTAGCCTGTAGTAGCCTGTATTGTGGCTCACTATAGCGTATCAATTTAGCCAGTGTGAATACATTATTGTTCAAAGTATACTATGAAGCTATGCAACTGAGCTAATTGAATAAACCACTGTTTATTAGCCATGGGTATGTGTGTCATATGAACACAGCCATTTAACAACTTGGTGTGAAAGCTACTCCAATTTTGCTATCTCAAAGTAAATTTTAATTAGAAAAGGCTGCCTTACAGATTATTTGTGCAACTAAATCAGTGTTTTCTAATTCAGCCTTCCCAAATCCTTCAGATCGCTTATAACCACAACAAGCCCTAGAATTTACAACTGGCCTAGAATACTGGGAGTTATTGTCCTAATATATCTGGAGGAAACATAATTGGAAAAGATTGGACTTGTTTGCTCTCTACAGCATTAAATGAACTTGGATCTATTTAGACTGGGACATTTTGCATACAAATGTTTAGTTGTAGTTCTACATTTTAGCTGCTACTAGGAAATATTTACTATATCCTGATCTACAATATTTATTGGACTTTGATTTCTTTGATTGGAAAGCTGTCACAACTGCTTTAAAGTACTCTCTAATATACAGTATATAGTGGGATGGATTCAAGCAGGGGTGGGATTCAAAATTTTTAACAACTGGTTCTGTGGGCATGGCTTAGGTGGGTGTGGCTTGGTGGTCATGTGACTGGGTGGACATGGCTTGGTGGTCATGTTATTGGCTGGGTGTGGCCAACTCAATATCACTCACATCAAGGCACACATCTCCTCGCCTGGCCTCTCATGACTGTGGGGATGCTGCAACAGTTGTAAGTGTGAAAAATGGTCATAACAGTCACTTTTTTCAGTGCCATTGTAACTTTAAATGGTCACTCCACATAAGCAAAGTACCAGCAAAGGAGGGAAAAAAAACTTCAGAGATGTACCTGAGACAGGAAGTCTAGTCTTGTCAAGAATGTAATAAGGGTTAACAGAGAGGCAGTTTCTCTAAGCAACACCAGAATGTTTCCTTCCTTCCTTCCTTACAGGATTAGGCCAGCAATTTCTTCTAACAACTGGTTCTCCAAACTGCTTAGAATGTTAACAACCGGTTCTAGCAAATAAATGCGAACTGGTAGAATCCCACCCCTGGATTCAAGTCTACAATCAATCAATCAGAATAGAGCTGGAAGGGTGCTAGAGCTGGAAGGCTCATTGTACAAAAGATTATTTTTCCCTTGTTCATAGATAGCGTCCAGTAATTTGCTGGCAGAAGAAGCAAGTGAAAAGTCCAATAAAAAGAAGACTAATAGTTTATTCTTCCCTACAGTCCACTATGATTCTCCAAATTTGGGGATATAATCCACAAAAAGAAAGAAAGCAACATTGGGAAAATCAATGAGAGAAGGAAATAAGCAAATTTTAATTCTTCTTTCCTATCATCAAGAATGTTCAATTATAATTCTGTTTGGGATTGCTCCTATGGGTAGAATAAAAGCTGCACTCAATCTCATATTGGTTGGGTTGCAGTGTAGAAATAAGAATTACGTAGATGATAGCCAGGCTGGAAACCGTTATCTTAACTTCAAAGAAGAAGTGTGGTTGCTTAGCCTTAGAAAGTATATTTAAATTGTAGGAAGTTAGCATCCACCCCTCTCCTAGAAAAATTGAAATATCTAGGAAATATTAAAAGGCAGAATATTTCTCCTAAAAAGAATAGTCACTCAAGAAGCAGAAACTCACTCAAGAAGCAGAAACTCAAGAAGCAGAAACCCCCACCTTTGTTAATGGGTAGGCCATTAAGGCCTGGGCCAGAATACTTTACATAAGAAGGAACTCCAGGGTGATGGGATTAAGAATGGGCCTCAGGAAATGATAGGATTACCCATCTCACCACATGGTCTGGGAAGATTGCATTAGCCAGCATTCAGGTAAAGCCATGTGGTCCAGACCAAGTCTACAGAGTTAAGACCCCCGCCCCTGGGAGTCTGACAACCAATTAGAATACAAGCTCCAATTCAAATCCCAACAGAGGATATAAAACCCAGGCACTCTCAGCACCTCAGCCCTTTTTTTTCCCTTTTTCCTTTTTTTCCTTTTTCTCTTTTTCCCCTTCTCTTCTCACCTTGAAGCATGTGATTATTCTTCTCTGGACCTCCAGGCCATGTGGCCCTGTAACCATTAAACCTTCCAAGCAGCCTCCTTGTTTCCAGTGTCTTTTTCCCCACTTGGAACTGAACCCAGAAGGATATTTCTTTCAACAAAATCATGCAAAATTGTCTCCTTTGGTTGTTAATTGCTATAGAAACCATCACATAGTAACAGTAGTGATCTGGATTTAAACCTTTCCAACTAGACTCATTTCTACACCAAAAGATGATGACTCAGCTGCAGTTTTCCTTCATAATACAGTATATTGAAGCCAATTAGGAATAATTCACAGGTTCTCATTACACCAAATTTGGCAGTTTTAGCTATATTCAGTTACAGTAGTTACTTGGAGAACTATATAGTTGGGAAACTATGCCCCCAACAGCCACCCGAGTTTTTTTTTACAGAAAAGGAGAGGCACAAACGTCATTATTTTCAACTGTTCATTGCCTATATAACTTTTCAGTGAAAATTTCACTTTTGTGTTTCTGAAGGTACAGGTAATCCTTGGCTTACAGCCATAATGGAGCCAAAATGTCTGCTGCTAAATGAGACGTTTGTTAAGTGAGTTTTGCTGCATTACACTTAAGTGAATCACAGCAGTTTTTAAGCTAGTAATACTGTTGTTAAATGAATCTGGTTTCCCCATTGACTTTGCTTGTCAGATCACAAAAGGTGATCACATAATCCCAGGACACTGCAACAGTCATAAATGTGAGTCAAATGCCAAGCATCTTGAATTCTGATCACATGATCATGGGGATGCTACAACAGCTGTTAAATGTGACAAATGGTCATAAGTCACTTTTTCAGTGCAATTGTAACTTTGAACAGTCACTAAATGAACTGCTGTAAGTCAAGGATTAGCTGTATTGTGCAAAGGTAAAATGAGATGTTTTAGATTACTGAATGCTAGAAAGGTTCTGCACAGAAAACATAAAAAAGCTGGAAGATTACAGTTATTATTTACCAGCTCGTCTTCAGTTTTGAATTGGTTAATATTTTTAATATGATATTTTAATTAAAACAGTCTTACCCCAAAATGTAAATTTCTTCCTCTTGTACAAATGGTTTGTAGCCCAATTCTTTACATAATGAGCAACCTTTTCTCTTGAAAGCTAGCAAATTTATTCCAAGTGGGCATAAATTTGTGACTACAGCTTCTGCCATCTAATCACATTTTTAAAAGGTTATGAGTAAGTACATTGCTTTCAGAATAAAGGTTCAAATGTTTTTGCTGTAGTTTTACAATTATTTGTGCATTTGGACAAATTCCGAGAAGCTAATGGTTCTTCCATGCTGATAAATACAAGCAGGATCAGGTTAAACATGATTGCTTGATCTTTGGTGAAGGTCCAAAATAAGCTGGAGAATAATGCAGTTGATTAGGCTTATGGACAGAGGCCATTCAGCTAATGAATCTGTCTTACCATTGGGTGATTCAACAAAGCAATCTATTTTCAGACATTATTCTGATTTTAAAAAAGCAAAAAAAAAGTCAGTTACTTACTGAAGAACTGGAATTATATCCAACACGACAGGAGCAATTGTCTGTTTGCAAGCAGTGTGACAATCTTCCTTCATATAACACCACCATATCACAGAAGTCCCTCTAATCTTAAGGAAAGAAGTTGCAAACAACTCCCTTCTCTGTTCTGCTGATGCAAATAGTTCCATCAGTATGATTTAATTAGACAACATTTTGCACATCCTACATATTTCAAGATAGTGTTCTTTCTCAGGGAAAGAACTTCTAAGTTAAAAGTGTGATATTGTAGACTTGAGGTCTTTCTAAATAGGTATCTGTTCTGGATTGGTTATATTTGAAATACTTACTGTTCATTGGTCTACATTCCGGCGGGAGATCCTCGCCCCGTCATTGGCTGACTTAGGCGCGGGAGCCCTTTAAAAGAAGGGCTGCCGCGCCGCCGAGTCAGTCGGTGTTCCTGTAAATAAACAAAAAGACTGAATCACTATCCGTGTGTGCCTCTTCATTGCCGCTACAAAACACTGGCGACGAAGGTGGGATCGAGGCAACACGGTTAGAGAGTGAATAGCGGCGGAGAGCGAGCGGCATCATGTCCGGAAGCAACGCCCCGCCAGAGAAATTCAATCCGGCAAAAGAGGAATGGCAGACGTATGTGGACCGATTCCTCATGTTTTTGGAGAGTAGCGATCTGAGCGGAGTGTCGGATCATCGGAAGAGAGCGGTTTTCTTAACCCACTGTGGCCAAGCCGTTTTTCGGATGGCAAAGGCGCTAGCGTCTCCAATCGATGTCAAAACGCTAACTTGGCCCGAGCTAGAAAAGATCCTGAGAAAACACTACGCTCCCACAGTCTCCTGCCTCATCAAGCGCCATGAGTTTTACCTCCGGAATCAAAAAGAAGGTGAACCTATCGCTGATTTCGTGGCAGATTTAAGAGAAATAGGAGGAGAGTGCGAATTCTCGGATTTCAACGAGGCTTTGAGAGACCGGATCTAACTATGTATTAGTTCTAATAGCTTCAGTTGCTTCTTCAATAGGTTAGTTGGTTTTGTTCAAGTATATATTGAAAAGAGAGAAACATGAGCAACTACATTAATTTGGAAGAAGCTTTTTTAAAAACCGAGCAAAGGCATAGTGCCAGTCATCTGCTGAGTCTCTGATTTTTATTCACTGTGACTGGTCCTGTTTATTTTTAGAAAGCAACACTACTTTGAGAGGAATTTTTGATATGGCGGAATAAAGTCTTTGATCTCGTTGTCTGATGCTTGCTGTCAGTTTATTAATAGTGGGAGGGACAGAGTCTGTTTCATTTGGAAGATAAAAAGATTGTGATTCCATATGTAATGTACAGGTAGTCCTCAACTTACGATCACAGTTGAGCCCAACATTTCTGTTGTTAAGTGAGACATTTGTTAAGTGAATTTTGCCCCATTTTACAACCTTTCTTGCAACAGTTACCTGAATCATTGCAGTTGTACATTAGCAACATGGTTGTTAAGTGAATTCCCATTAATTTTGCTCACCAGAAGGTCGCAAGAAGTGATCACATAACCCTGGGACATTGCAATCATCATAAATATGAGTTAGATGCCAAGCATCTGAATTTTCATCACATAATATGGGAAAACCATAAAAGTCATGTGTGAAAACTGTCATTTTTCAGTGCCGTTGTAACTTTGAATGGTCACTAAATAAACTGTAAGTTGAGGACTACCTGTATTCAATTTTTTTCAAATATCATATAGAAATATATTCGAAGCAACTGTTTTTCAGGAAGCTTTGCTTCTATCTCTTCCTTATAAGACCATAAAGGCAATCCTGCTATCACAGTAAATAAGCCAGATACTGGCTAAGTACACATATCACATGAAACCATAATTACCTGAGTAAAAACTTTGCATTAAACCATAAATTATGGTTTATAAATTAATGTCAGGCTTACACATCACAGTTTAAATAAAAATTAACTGAATAATGTTAGTGTAATTTGTGAGTTTGGTAAAAAATTATTATAGGTACTATTTAATATATAGTACTTGTATCGGTCAGTTGCTGTTTAACTTGCCATCAACCTCTTTAAACTTTTGCTATGAGGCTGCCTTTTATAAATTTGAATTTGAATTAAAGAATGGTAACTCCATTCTTATGTGATAAGTAACTGTGTTGGTGCAATGATTAGAGTGAGATATTGCAAGCTAACTCTGCCAACTGCCAGCAGTTTGATTCTCACTGACTCAAGGTTAACTCATCCTTCCATGGCTGGTAAAATGAGGATTCCTCATGTTTTTGGAGAGGATTCCTCATGTTTTTGGAGAGTAGCGATCTGAGCGGAGTGTCGGATCATCGGAAGAGAGCGGTTTTCTTAACCCACTGTGGCCAAGCCGTTTTTCGGATGGCAAAGGCGCTAGCGTCTCCAATCGATGTCAAAACGCTAACTTGGCCCGAGCTAGAAAAGATCCTGAGAAAACACTACGCTCCCACAGTCTCCTGCCTCATCAAGCGCCATGAGTTTTACCTCCGGAATCAAAAAGAAGGTGAACCTATCGCTGATTTCGTGGCAGATTTAAGAGAAATAGGAGGAGAGTGCGAATTCTCGGATTTCAACGAGGCTTTGAGAGACCGGATCGTATTAGGCTTAAAAGATCCAATATTGCAGAGTAAGTTACTAAACCGACCCAAGATAACAGCCACAGAGGCCATCGAAGAAGCCACCGCAGCCGAAGCTGCTCACAAATCGGCGGCAAGAATGAAACAGATTAATCAAGCTGCACACCACAAAGCCAAAGAAGCCACCAAAACTGAAGACGAACAAGGAAAAACCTCAACACACTACGAGGATCTTGAAACTGAGGCCAGTAGTGAAGAAGACGAGGTTTGCCACCTAAAAGCCACGAGAGGGAAAAAAGAGCGGGCAATCAGGCGGTTTGATTTTGAATGCAACCGTTGTGGTGGAAACCACCCCAGATCAGAGTGCCGCTTCATAGACGCAATATGCCGAAAGTGTGACAAGAAAGGGCACATCGCAAGGGTATGCAGAGCCAGATCAAGCTACAGCCCCAGGCGGAGAGAAAGTCCTTCTCCAAGAGAGAGAGAAAAGAAAACAAACAACCGTTGGAGCCAGGAAGGAAGGAATAGAAAGTTTAAAGAGTCATCTTACAAGAAAGAAGAAACGCACCAAACAGTAATAATTGGTCACTCTAATACAAAAAACGTTAAAAAAGTCCACGTGCAAGTAAGAATTGAAGGAAAAAATTGTGAAATGGAAGTGGATTCGGGATCATTCCTTTCCATGGTCTCGTGGGACACTATTAAAAAATTGATCCCAGACATACGGCGAAGCGAACTAGACAAACAGAACTTAACGCTTAAAGACTACCAGGGAAACAAAATTCCGGTAGTAGGGATTGGACATTTCCAGGTAACCTTCAACAACCACATTGAGATTCTTCCCCTAACAATTGTGGACCGGAACAGACCAAGCCTTTTAGGACTGGAATGGTTCGAACCGCTTGGAATAGGGATGACCGGTATCAACCATATTACAGACGCTGACTGGGAGGCAGATCTCATTCAAGAATTCCAGGACCTGTTCAGCGAAGAATTAGGCAAGTACCGGGGTAACCCGATTTCTTTTAACATAGACCCTAAGGTAGCCCCAATTAGACTAAAGGCAAGACGGGTACCTTTTGCTTTAAAGCCAAAAATAGAAGAACAACTGGATAAACTAGTCAAGCAAGGGGTCCTCGAACCAGTTGACCACGCTAAATGGGAGACCCCTATAGTGACCCCTATAAAAGCAGACGGGTCGGTTCGTATTTGTGGGGACTATAAGGCGACCCTCAACCATGCACTACAACAGAGCGCATACCCCGTGCCTGTCGTACAACACTTGTTACATTCTATCAAAGGCGGAAAAATTTTCGCTAAACTCGATTTGGCTCAGGCTTACCAGCAACTGCCCGTTGACGAAAAAACAGCTGAAGCCCAAACCATTGTAACACACCGGGGTGCCTTTAAGTGTAATCGCCTCCAATTTGGCGTTAGCGTGGCACCTGGCATTTTTCAATCTCTTATGGAACGCCTCCTTCAAGGAATTCCAGGGGTCATTCCGTATTTCGATGACGTCCTGATTGCAGCTAAACACAAATTGCAACTGCGAGACCGCCTAAGGAAAGTGCTTACCAAATTTACTGAGGCTGGGTTAAAAGTCAAAAAAGACAAATGCACCCTTATCACGGACAAAATAGAGTTTTTGGGATACCAAATCGATGGAAATGGCATCCACCCAACAGCAGAAAAAACCCGTGCTATCAAAAATGCCCCCACCCCAACTAACAAGGCTGACCTACAAGCTTTCCTAGGGTTAATAAACTTTTATCATGTCTTTTTGCCCCAGAAAGCCACGGTGGCAGAACCCTTGCATAGACTTTTGGACAAAGACGCCTCGTGGAAGTGGGGACATCGGGAAGAAACAGCATTTAACAAAATTAAAGACATGATCACTTCAGCAAAAGTACTAATTCAATATAACGAGACTTTGCCATTGTTACTAACTTGTGATGCCTCGCCTTTTGGGATCGGAGCTGTCCTGAGCCACCTTCTACCTAACGGCAGAGAGGCTCCGATTGCCTTCTATTCAAAAACTTTGTCCAAAAGCCAAAGAAATTACAGTCAACTGGACAAGGAGGCACTAGCCATAATTTCTGGTATTAAACGTTTCCATGAATACCTGTATGGCCGATCATTTTCTATCATCACCGACCACAAACCCCTACTAGGTATTCTGGTGGGAGACAAACCTACTCCTCATATTTTATCACCCAGAATGACAAGATGGTCAGAATTCCTTGCCGCTTACAATTACACCTTGTCTTACCGTCCGGGTCCGGCCATCACGCACGCCGATGCTTTAAGTCGTTGCCCGTTACCAGACTCTGATCCTGAACCAAACCCCAGCACCTCAACCTTTTTGATTGAAACCCTGCCCGACCTCCCGATGACAGCAGCAGACATCGCGCACGAAACCTCTAACGACCACCTACTGCATACCGTGAGTAGGTGGATCATAAAGGGATGGCCAGACTCTGATTTACAAGAACAGTACAGACCATTTAAACAGAGACAAATGGAACTTTCCGTACTAAAAGGTTGTGTACTATGAGGGGATCGAGTGGTCATTCCACTAAAACTTCGAAATCCCATATTGAAACTATTGCATGAGGGACACCCCGGGGTGGTAAAGATGAAAAGTTTAGCCAGAAGTTATGTATGGTGGCCTGGGTTAGACAAGGATGTTACCGACTGGGTCGCGGGTTGCCAGCCCTGCCAGACATCCCGGCCCTCACCCCCAAAGGCGCCAGCCACTGAGTGGGATCTACCTAGGGGCCCTTGGTCTAGAATCCACATAGATTTTGCGGGTCCGACTAAGGGGCATACCTTCTTGATTCTGGTAGACGCTTATTCCAACTGGTTAGAAGTGAGCCTAATGAAATCAACCTCTTGCGAGGCTGCATTACGACAGCTCAGTCACTGGTTTGCCACCCACGGATTACCAGACGTCCTGGTATCTGACAACGGCCCTCAATTCACGGCTACAGAATTTGAGAGTTACTTAGCAAGTTTGGGCATACGCCATGCCCTAACCGCGCCGGCACATCCGGCAGCGAATGGACGGGCCGAACGCATGGTCCGGTTTACCAAGGAGACCCTCCTTAAGTTAGACCAGGGCCCTATACAAGCACGCATCGACAAATTATTATTTCTCCAACACACTACACCTAGTAGCACTACTAACAAAACTCCTGCTGAATTACTTATGGGGAGAAAACTACGTTCCCCTCTCGATAGACTACACCCTACATACTCTACAGACAAACCCCTAGATTCTTCAACCAGAGTCCGAACATTCCGGATTGGGGATTTAGTTTACGCTAAAAACTTAGTAGGGCACCCCTTATGGGTGCCAGCCACCATCACACATCTAACCGGACCCCGTTCTTACCGGCTTACCACTGCTGATGGCAAAAGCTGGAAGCGACACATAGACCAACTTCGAACTCGCACCCTTCCCAGACCTGGCGATTTTCCTGGGGGGGAAGGGGAGCAACCACCAAGCAGTCAGGATAAGGAAAGCCCACTAACAAACAATGACGCCCTAACTCACACACACACACCCTCAACTCTAGCTCCGGTCGGGTCGCGCTGCTACGCACCTGATCCTGGAGAACGTCCCGTTGAAACATCTGACAGGACTGACGATAATCCAGGCCGGACAGGGAGCGGCATAGCCACGTCAACTAGCCCAGCTAGGCCCGTTGGTAGTGACGCAGCCGGCTCGACCTGCTCGAAGTTTCCAGGGCCGGAGGCGAGAGGAGCAACAGGTCCTTCCGCACCAGCCGATAGCAGCGACGCAACTGAGCCGCGCAGGTCCAGTCGGACCCACAGGAGCCCCGCCTATCTACGTGATTACGTAACATAGGCGCGGCTCCTGATTGGTCAGACTGGACCAAGGAGGGAGGGGTGTTCTGGATTGGTTATATTTGAAATACTTACTGTTCATTGGTCTACATTCCGGCGGGAGATCCTCGCCCCGTCATTGGCTGACTTAGGCGCGGGAGCCCTTTAAAAGAAGGGCTGCCGCGCCGCCGAGTCAGTCGGTGTTCCTGTAAATAAACAAAAAGACTGAATCACTATCCGTGTGTGCCTCTTCATTGCCGCTACAAAACAGTATCAGAATCCTAAAATTCCCAAAGTATATGCATATAATCATGTTTATGTATACTGAACATCGCACCACAATTTTTGAAACCCCAAACAGGACTTTGGACAAATTTGCTCTGCTCTTTTAAGTCTGGACTGAGCAGTGTTGGTTCTTGCTTTGTCAGATTCAGCCCTTATACCACCTAGTTTCTCCTTCTCCTGACTACATGTCTCCCCCTCCCTCTCATTGTGTGATGGTTCTTAGGAGGGGGTGGAATGTCAACCTGGCTGTTCTCCAGCAGAACCTAGATAAGTTTCTCCCACTTCCAGGCCCTCAATTCCATTTCAGCCTGACACTAAACATCAAGAAAGGGATAACTTTATTTCCTTCCTTTCAGTTTGAAAGCATGGAAATGCAAGTAGATAAATAGGTACCACAGTGATAAAATAATAAATAGGAACATGAAAGGAACCTCCTTGGGCATCCCCTGGGCAACAGTAATGTCACTGGCAAATCCTTTCAACCAGGAAGCACCTTGTTGGTAGGTGCTTCCAACACAAATGTAGTACCTGTTTATTCTTTTAGAGAACACTCCCTCATTCCAGAATTCCTCCCCCCACCCCAGTTATGGACAGGATACCCTCTGGTTTTGCACTAGTAGCTGTAGAAATGTCTTTCCCACTTCTCCAAACTATTACTTATCCCACAGAATTAGGCCTTTCTTTTCTTTTCTTCACATACCACAGTACAGGTAGTCTTCAATTTACAGCAGTTCATTTAGTGGCTGTTCAAAGTTATATGGCAATGAAAAAGGTGGCTTGAACATTTTTCACATTTACAACTATTGCAGCATCTCCATAGTCACATGATCAAAATTCAGACGCTTGACAACTGATTCATATTTATGACAGCTCCTGTGTCCCAAGGTCATGGATCAACTTTTTCGACCTTCTGACAAGCAAATCAATGGGGAATCCAGATCAGTGGTGGGATTCAATTTTTTTTCCTACCGGTTCTGTAGGCATGGCGTGGCTTGGTGGGCATGGCTTGGTGGACATGGCAGGGGAAGGATTCTGTAAAATCTCCATTCCCTCTCCACTCTTGGGGGAAGGTTACTGCAAAATCCCATTCCCTCCCCACCCCACTTACCTGCTTTCCAGCTCCATTCTCCTGTGCAGGGCAACAAAAGAAGATCCAGCCAATCAGCTGGTACTTGGGAGGCAGAGAATAAATGGGAGCGGGGCCAGTCAAAGGTGGTATTTGTAGTTCTCCGACCTACTCAAAATTTCCGCTACCAGTTCTCCAGAACTGATCAGAACCTGCTGAATACCACCTCTGATCCAGATTCACTTTGCAACCATGTTACTAACTTAACAACTGCAATGATTCACTTAACAATTTCAGGCTCAATAGTAGTCATAAGTCAAGGGCTATCTGTATTACAAGAAGAATAATCACATGAGTTGATATTCATTATATTATACTAGCATTGTGGGTAGAAAAACAGTATAATTTAGAGGTATTTGGTCACTCTAGTTAAGGTAGTATAGCAATGTCTCAAATTTAATTAGAGGATACTTCGTTTGAAGATGCAACCTTTAAAGTACTAAAACATATTAACAGCAAGAACATACAATTTAATAAACCATTTTGTGGTTTGTTCATTTTCCTATGTGAATTCATCCACTTGATACTTGTTCATCCACTTGATACTTGTTCAGTAAACCATGATCCAACAAACTATAATTTTACATAATGTGTGAAGCCAGACAATGAAATGTCTGTCCCAATAAGTAAGGATTATTCTGTACACATATTATAAAGGTTTAGAAAATATTCTGTTATATGAAGAATCCTTCATATATATTTTCTCTATCTAAATCATACTATGGGAAAGAAACAGGTCAGCTGTCATAGTAAAGGATTATCATCTTTGTCATGCACATTCTAACAGTAAGGAGCACATACATCAAATTTATACTCCTTCATCTATCATAGTACTTTAAATGGGCTAGAATTGGTATAATTTTCTATTTTTATATTTTTTCTGTAATAGTTGGGGCATAGTCATATTTTTAGCATGTTTGTGTAATTTGGGGAAAAAAATATCTGCACGACACCTGCTACTAACTAGGTCATAGTGAAAAAAGTGCTAATAAAATGGTGCAAGATACAATATTAATGTGGCACTCTTCAAATCAATCAAACCTGGGCTCAAATTAGAAGTGATGTAGCTAGCTTACTTACACCCTAGTTTATGTAATTCCATAAGTTGGTTATGAGCGTAGATAGGGGTTCATAAATCTAGATCACTCTCCTTCTTACTTCTGTGCCAGTATCCAATGTAATGGGGCTAACACCCAATTCTGAAGCACCTAGTATAGTTACTACAGGCCCAATAATCTTAATTTTCTAAAGTGGTTCTTGGCTTTCATATCCAAAACATTTTAGGATAATTGAAATGATCCCTAAAGATACATCATCTGGTATCCCCTTCAACATGCTGGCCATTTTACCTGTTCTATATGACATGCAAATGCACACAAGCTATGAAGTGCCAAAAATTATCCTTACTAGTTTTCGCTACAGCAATAGAATACAGCAGGACAACATTAACACCCTTGTTGGCCCAAGTCACATTTATTGTCATATAACTTCATTGGATGCCTTTACAGTTGCTTACAGATATAAAGATATTCCCTGGGTTTATATTCTTTAGTAACTCACAGGGATAAGTTGTAGAAATATACATATAACAAAGTAGTAATAATTAAAGTATACTTAAATTTTAGAATGTATGACTTAAGACAATTTAGAACATACTGATTTTATTGGCTTTTCCTATTTTCAGATTACTTGTTCTTAACTTTTGATAAAACTTTCACAGGACCTAGGCAGTGTGCCCATTGTGGATAATGGAAACCTATGCATGAAACTACACCACTCTTAGTAAGCTACATGTGGGTCTGTAAAAAACACTTTTCATAGTGTTTCCCAAATCTGTCATTAACACTGCTTCCATCGCATCTTCCATCTCTTCTTGTAGTCTGTATCATAATTTTCCCACTCCTCATTCAACTCTTTTTGGCTACTAGGTGGACACTGAATACAGTGTTTTAAGAGAAAACAATGATTTGGGACAAAAGGATTAAGGTTTCTTTTGCCAGTAACCCCTCTTCTCATCTTTTTTTTTATGGCATTATACTTTTATTTCAGGATAGCATTTGAATGCCTTTTCTGAGCTTTTGTATTCACTGTTTATCATTGTCTGCTTTGATTTCCACTCTTAAATAATTAGGAGCAGCTCTACTTTAAGACAAAAACTGATTTTGTACAAAATTCTAAGACAAAAGGGGGAGAGGTGATACAGTATTGTGTGAGCTAAGCCATTGGGATAGATAAATTATGACTTAATGTGTTGCATGGAGTCACCATGCAAACTGAGTTTTATTGAACAAGCCATAGGTAAGGAAGATATATTTAGTACCACATGTGAAATCCAGAGAGGCAAACACACCTGCCACAGATGTTGGGACATGAAGAGGCAGCAATTTTTTTCATTGTATATTATTTTGTGAAGAAGATACTAAGGATGCAGCAATATGTTCATGGATTTTCTGCCTTGCTAGTTTGGGTGGGGAGGATTTTGACTGGGCAGGTGTGTGATTCCTGCTTTCCCTGCTTTATTTTGCTGTGTTAGGATAGAAATTTTCAGAAATCTATTTATTTTGTACATTTCATAAAATGCTACCATTATTTTTCTACCAGCAAGAAAAATATAGAAATAAAAATAAAGTATTTATACAGTAATTATAAGAGAATCTATACAGTAATTATAAGTACTCAAACTTTTCATTTAAAGGAGTTGGCTTTTAATCACAATAACGTGGCTAAATTAGGGCTAGCTTTAATATTCAGCAATTGACTCTGACAACAGTTCCATAGAGTGGCATCAAACCTAGCATCCTCCTGAGCTGGTATCCTAGCAACAGAGATATTTGCAGGAAAGACAGATTCGTCTAGTTGTGTTGTCTAAGTGGCAAGGCATTGTTGATAGGGAAAACTCTGCCAAGCAAATGGGCTTAACTAGGCCATTCTCTCTTGCACATATGGTAACAAGTATGCGTTGTGTGCTGTTGTGGTCATGTTATCCTATAGCAGTGCTGCCTCTAAATAGGTTTCACAAGAGGAAATATATTGGGGACAGGATAATTGTGCATTATTACATGGCTATTTTAGCTACTATTTAGATACTTGCAACAAATCCTGATATTGAAATAAGTTTCTATTTGTCTCCCTCAAATTGAAAAGGGGGACATCCATATTGTTTTCACCTTAAATAGCAATATGTCTTGTTGTTTTCCTGGTATAATTTCATATTGGATGGTAACATCAGTATCACTGTAAGTATGGGACATTCAGCAAGTCCTATCAGCTTACAAAAATCTTCAAGGCTATAATTTTGTCACCTTGGGGAATCAAGGAAATTTTCTGTTTGGAAGCAGCTTTACCGATTAAATATGAAAATGAATTGAAAACTCCATGAGGGAGAATCTCTGAGAGACTTCTAATCAGCTCTTCCTTTGCAGAGTAATAACATCATTAAAAACCTGATAAACAGCATCCCTGGGAGGGAATGTATCTTCAGTATTCAAATGAAATAGGAGATGCAAATGATAGTACATGACTCTTACACAATCTTCCTTAGCCAGAAGTATTGTCACAGATGCCTTGTGCATAGGCTAAAGGTCCAGAAGGATCTTGACAGACTTGAAGACTGGGCCCTATTCAACAAAAAGAAATTCAATGGTTAGAAAAATAAGGTTTTACACTTAGGCAAGAAAAAAACAATTGCATGGGTATAGACAATGGTGGGATTCAAATTTTTTTACTACCGGTTCTGTGGGCGTGGCTTGGTGGGTGTGGTGTGGCTTGGTGGGCATGGCTTGGGAGTGGCAGGGGAAGGATATTGTAAAATGTCCATTCTCTCCCCACCCCACTAACCTGCTTTCCAGCTCCATTCTTCTGTGCAGGGCAACAAAAGAAGACCCAGCTGATCAGCTGGGACTCGGGAGGCAGAGAATAGATTTGGCCGGGGCCAATCAGAGATGGTATACTGAACTACTCAAAATTTCCGCTACCGGTTCTCTGAACTACTCAAAATTTCTGCTACTGGTTCTCCAGAACTGGTTAGAACCTGCTGAATACCACCTCTGGGTATAGAATAGATCAGGGATGTCAAACTCACGTCGTCACATGATGTATCATGACTTTTTCCTCCTTTGCTAAACCAGGCGTGCATGTGACCAGTGCATGACGCATCAGGCCTTTGAGTTTGACACCTCGTGATGCATCCAGCCATGAGTTTGACATCTCAGGAATAGGTGATATTTGATTCAATAGCAGTCACCTGTGACAAGGATTATAGGTTTCCTAGTGGACAGCTATTTAAATATGAGCCAGCAGTATGCTGTAGTCACCAAAAAAGCCAATGCTCCATCACTAATGATTTTAAAGAAGAGATTGGACAGTCATTTGTCTAAAATGGTGTTGGTTTGCTACCTGAATAGGGAGTTGGACTAGGAGACCTCCAAGGTTCCTTCCAACTCTGTTACACATTGTATGATGGCTGTCCCTTGCATATGTTCTATTGCCAAAAATTGGCTTTTTACCATGAAGAGAGTTTTTCTTTACTTCAGAAATATGTATAAATAAAACTGGGTATCTCACCTCCTATTTTCTCATAACAGAAGCTCTCTGCAGCACTTACCACCCAGTAGGATAGAATGCAGCCATCTTAGAATCCTGCTGCATACGTTCTATGTAAGAATAAATGTTACATTTTCAAACCTTTGAAATTTGGACCCAGATTCTACAAACTGGGCAAAAAATTTGCAGTAACGGTGTGTGGGTGGGATGGTTTCAAATTTTTTTAAAATGTGAGATTCTTCAAAGACATTTTTCTGAAACTGAGACATAACAGGTTAAAAAGGAATAGAACATAAGTAATTGCTAGATTATCCTTTATTTCCAGGATGAAGATAAAACATTAAAATGAAATTAGACAAATTAAGAGAGGAAAGACCTGAGTGGTATGGTGGCCTAAAGGTGATGCTCTTGCCTCACAGTCAGGAAGCTGTGAGTTCAATTCTAGGTAGCAGTAGATATTTTTCTCTCTGGACACAAAGAGAAAATATCTGCTGTGAGCTTCACATGGGCATCAGGAAGGGCATCCGGCCAGTAAATGCTCAACAGCCTTCAGTCATTCCAAGGCCACTAAAAGTTTTTTTTAAAAAAATAGAGGAACCAGCTGTAGTCATGTTAGCTTTATCTGCTTGTATCTCTGTTTCCATGTGCATAACACTCTTAAAAAAAAAATCCAGTATGTTGAAGTAAATGAACTTTTGATCACATCCGTCGTAGCTTCTCATATAATATCTATTTTTTAAAATGAATGATTTAATGTTGCTTATTATGAATGGCTTTAAACTTTCTAATGTATATGCACCTCCTCATCTCTGCTTTGGCCCTGCCCACTTCATCTGCTATTGATCTATGAAACATTGCCAGGATGACGATCATAAGGATGCCATAGGATGAAATTTTCCCAATCTTGCTGTAAAGAATTGCACAAGGACTAGTTCTTATTAAGAGTGGGAGTTGGCTCTCTTCTAGAGTTCATTCCCTGTCCATCCTTACAGTTTCATCATAGTTACCTTGCACTGTAGTCCCTGGAGTTTTCTCTACGTAGCTTCTTTACATTTCTAAAAAATGTTTGTCAATTTCATAATTGTTCTAATCTGTTCTAAAATGGTATTTGTTCCCACAGCCACTGCAGAGGCTGATCCTACGAGCCCTAACAGCTTGTCATCATCACAAAAGGGAAGATTTTTCTCCAGATCAGCCTCCAGTATTTGTATCTTAAAATTTTTAAAAGAAATCATTCTTCAGCTTATTTAGTCACAAAACATTGTTGGGTAGGAAGTAGACAAATACCCTGGTATCTCACTGTGCAGGCAATGAAACAGAGATCCAAGCTCATAATACAGTGAAAGTAGATTTGTCATTAATCATTTTCTATTTTGAAGAAATTCTGGGCAATTTTGCAAAATGTAAAGTGAGACCCATGAAGCACTCACCTCCTTTTGAAGGCCAATAATGGAAAAGTCCTTTGGAGATAACGTAGTTCCACTTGTTCAACCGTGCTTTTCAAACCACTAACTGGGGGATTGGCCTTTTCCTCATTTAGGGAAGAGTCTAAGTCCTAGAAATAGTTTGGAAAAAAAAAGGGGGGGGGGACTTTCACTTTTGTTGCCATTTTGGCTTTTTCTTCTCTTCCTCATAACCATGGAAGGGTGGGGGGATAAACAGGAGATTGAAAGGGTGGAGGAGTTCACATGAAAATTCCCCATACCCCAGTTAACTTTGTTATGCAAAAGAGCCATTTGTCTGCTTTACTAGGACTGTAAATAGTACTGTTTTGGAATCAACAGAAGGATGCTTTGTTTGATTGTAGATTAGATAACTGCAATTCTTCTGTCCTTCTCTGCTCCTCAATCTTCATGCAGCCATGATTCCTAGGCAATCAAGCCTGTTTTTCCAAAGCCAAGTGGTCACTGAGATCAGTGGTGCTCCTTGTCAGACCCTGGATCACATAGGCAACTGGCGACTTGTGGGCCAGATGCGTCATGCGTAAGCCACGCCCACCCCACATCCGTGAATAGATAAAACATCACAAAATGTTACATGATGGCAATGTCACACAGCGAGTTTGCTACCCGTGACATAGAGACTAGCTGCCATTTGAGAATTATAAAGGAGGAAAAACAGACTTTCTCCAACTGATAAATATTGTGCTTAATTGGATAAATGATCTAGTTATTAATATATAGAACACTTATTCTATTTTTATGAATCAAAGTATTTTATACACTTATACATTATAACTTACATGTATCTTCTCCACCCAATTGGTTACTTATTTCCATCACATGCGTACTATACTGTTATGTGCTCCTTCTATATAGTTTTATTACTCTATGCCATATCCTCTACGCCAAATGCTAAATAAATAAATATTGAGATCTGTCAATTTGGGAGTCTGACCTTCAAGAGAAATGAAACTTTATAGGGTAAGTTAAATAAAATACTGACTCTTATTTATGCTTTAGTTTCAGGGAATAGTGATAATGCTTTGTAACCACTGGGAGGCAGCATTAGCCTAAATTTACCTTCTTAGTGGCCTCTTATTTCTATATAGCACCTCAGGAGTTTATTGTTAAAGAGAATGAAAAGAAATGAAAATTGTACTGCAAAATGCATTGAGTGAACCCACTAGATGGGCTGTGTTTATTATCCCACCCTTGCTTTCAGTGGTTAAACTTTAGACATCTTAGATATTAAATCAAGTTTATTAAAATGGGGCTTATTATGTGGCCCTTTGCCAAATTCTTTGCAGTTCTGATTTCATAGGGTTCTTCTGCAATTCCTTGATTCTGATCTTTAGAAAGGGAAGATCAAGTCCTCCTATAGCCTACTACAGCTTTTGTGAACCTCTGAGAGTTTTTCCTTTTTCCCTCTGGTGAAATGAAATGAGACAGGAGACAATCTTCTAATGCTTGGAGAACACTAGTTATGACTGCGGAATGATAGATCATCATCAGTACAAGAGTGATGATATCTGCATTTTGTTGTTGCAGTTAAGCTCTGCCCTTTCATGTTCAAGATGCCCCTACAAATGTGTTAAGGACAGTTTGCATTGCAACATCCTGAGGAACATTTCAGCCTCCCCTCCCACAACCAGGAGCCATAGATGCCTGTGGTTTAGAACATAGCATTTAGCACTTAGACTTATATACCACTTCACAGTGTTTTATAGACTTTTTTTTTAGTATTTTAGTATTTATTTGATTTGTCAATCGCTTACAAGATGCATGTATAAGAATAAATATAGTTTTGAATACATGAGATAGATACTTATAAGAAAAATAAAAAGAAACAATAGGACAGGGACGGTAGGCACGATTGGTGCACTTATGCACGCCCCCTACAGGCAGGCATAAGCTTTCTAAGCGGTTTTGCAGAGTCAGCGTATTGCCCCCAACAATCTGGGTCCTCATTTTACCGTCCTCGGAAGGATAGAAGGCTGAGTCAACTTTGAGCCGGTGAGATTCAAACTGCCAAACTTCTGGCAGCTGGCAGTCAGCAGTAGTCTGTAGAACTGCATTCTAACCACTACACCACCATGGCTTATATGCTTAATAGTGTGCTGCTGGCAATAAAGTTGAGAAAAATAATTGGGGATGGTCATCAATGTTGCACAAACATGGCCAAAAGAATATCAAAGGAAGACAGAAAAGGACACCTCTTGGCAGTTGTCATATTCATCCCTTTCCATAGTTTTATGTAGTACAACTCCTGAAGACATTACATGGATATAATTTAATGGAAACCTGATCTAATCTATTTCAGCTTCCTACAGACCTGAGAAAAGAGACCAGCTAGAAGAATCTTCCATTGATTTCCCTTTCTTTTTTAAATGGGTAGAAAAGACCTGCCTGTTCTGGATTGGTTATATTTGAAATACTTACTGTTCATTGGTCTACATTCCGGCGGGAGATCCTCGCCCCGTCATTGGCTGACTTAGGCGCGGGAGCCCTTTAAAAGAAGGGCTGCCGCGCCGCCGAGTCAGTCGGTGTTCCTGTAAATAAACAAAAAGACTGAATCACTATCCGTGTGTGCCTCTTCATTGCCGCTACAAAACACTGGCGACGAAGGTGGGATCGAGGCAACACGGTTAGAGAGTGAATAGCGGCGGAGAGCGAGCGGCATCATGTCCGGAAGCAACGCCCCGCCAGAGAAATTCAATCCGGCAAAAGAGGAATGGCAGACGTATGTGGACCGATTCCTCATGTTTTTGGAGAGTAGCGATCTGAGCGGAGTGTCGGATCATCGGAAGAGAGCGGTTTTCTTAACCCACTGCGGCCAAGCCGTTTTTCGGATGGCAAAGGCGCTAGCGTCTCCAATCGATGTCAAAACGCTAACTTGGCCCGAGCTAGAAAAGATCCTGAGAAAACACTATGCTCCCACAGTCTCCTGCCTCATCAAGCGCCATGAGTTTTACCTCCGGAATCAAAAAGAAGGTGAACCTATCGCTGATTTCGTGGCAGATTTAAGAGAAATAGGAGGAGAGTGCGAATTCTCGGATTTCAACGAGGCTTTGAGAGACCGGATCGTATTAGGCTTAAAAGATCCAATATTGCAGAGTAAGTTACTAAACCGACCCAAGATAACAGCCACAGAGGCCATCGAAGAAGCCACCGCAGCCGAAGCTGCTCACAAATCGGCGGCAAGAATGAAACAGATTAATCAAGCTGCACACCACAAAGCCAAAGAAGCCACCAAAACTGAAGACGAACAAGGAAAAACCTCAACACACTACGAGGATCTTGAAACTGAGGCCAGTAGTGAAGAAGACGAGGTTTGCCACCTAAAAGCCACGAGAGGGAAAAAAGAGCGGGCAATCAGGCGGTTTGATTTTGAATGCAACCGTTGTGGTGGAAACCACCCCAGATCAGAGTGCCGCTTCATAGACGCAATATGCCGAAAGTGTGACAAGAAAGGGCACATCGCAAGGGTATGCAGAGCCAGATCAAGCTACAGCCCCAGGCGGAGAGAAAGTCCTTCTCCAAGAGAGAGAGAAAAGAAAACAAACAACCGTTGGAGCCAGGAAGGAAGGAATAGAAAGTTTAAAGAGTCATCTTACAAGAAAGAAGAAACGCACCAAACAGTAATAATTGGTCACTCTAATACAAAAAACGTTAAAAAAGTCCACGTGCAAGTAAGAATTGAAGGAAAAAATTGTGAAATGGAAGTGGATTCGGGATCATTCCTTTCCATGGTCTCGTGGGACACTATTAAAAAATTGATCCCAGACATACGGCGAAGCGAACTAGACAAACAGAACTTAACGCTTAAAGACTACCAGGGAAACAAAATTTCGGTAGTAGGGATTGGACATTTCCAGGTAACCTTCAACAACCACATTGAGATTCTTCCCCTAACAATTGTGGACCGGAACAGACCAAGCCTTTTAGGACTGGAATGGTTCGAACCGCTTGGAATAGGGATGACCGGTATCAACCATATTACAGACGCTGACTGGGAGGCAGATCTCATTCAAGAATTCCAGGACCTGTTCAGCGAAGAATTAGGCAAGTACCGGGGTAACCCGATTTCTTTTAACATAGACCCTAAGGTAGCCCCAATTAGACTAAAGGCAAGACGGGTACCTTTTGCTTTAAAGCCAAAAATAGAAGAACAACTGGATAAACTAGTCAAGCAAGGGGTCCTCGAACCAGTTGACCACGCTAAATGGGAGACCCCTATAGTGACCCCTATAAAAGCAGATGGGTCGGTTCGTATTTGTGGGGACTATAAGGCGACCCTCAACCATGCACTACAACAGAGCGCATACCCCGTGCCTGTCGTACAACACTTGTTACATTCTATCAAAGGCGGAAAAATTTTCGCTAAACTCGATTTGGCTCAGGCTTACCAGCAACTGCCCGTTGACGAAAAAACAGCTGAAGCCCAAACCATTGTAACACACCGGGGTGCCTTTAAGTGTAATCGCCTCCAATTTGGCGTTAGCGTGGCACCTGGCATTTTTCAATCTCTTATGGAACGCCTCCTTCAAGGAATTCCAGGGGTCATTCCGTATTTCGATGACGTCCTGATTGCAGCTAAACACAAATTGCAACTGCGAGACCGCCTAAGGAAAGTGCTTACCAAATTTACTGAGGCTGGGTTAAAAGTCAAAAAAGACAAATGCACCCTTATCACAGACAAAATAGAGTTTTTGGGATACCAAATCAATGGAAATGGCATCCACCCAACAGCAGAAAAAACCCGTGCTATCAAAAATGCCCCCACCCCAACTAACAAGGCTGACCTACAAGCTTTCCTAGGGTTAATAAACTTTTATCATGTCTTTTTGCCCCGGAAAGCCACGGTGGCGGAACCCTTGCATAGACTTTTGGACAAAGACGCCTCGTGGAAGTGGGGACATCGGGAAGAAACAGCATTTAACAAAATTAAAGACATGATCACTTCAGCAAAAGTACTAATTCAATATAACGAGACTTTGCCATTGTTACTAACTTGTGATGCCTCGCCTTTTGGGATCGGAGCTGTCCTGAGCCACCTTCTACCTAACGGCAGAGAGGCTCCGATTGCCTTCTATTCAAAAACTTTGTCCAAAAGCCAAAGAAATTACAGTCAACTGGACAAGGAGGCACTAGCCATAATTTCTGGTATTAAACGTTTCCATGAATACCTGTATGGCCGATCATTTTCTATCATCACCGACCACAAACCCCTACTAGGTATTCTGGCGGGAGACAAACCTACTCCTCATATTTTATCACCCAGAATGACAAGATGGTCAGAATTCCTTGCCGCTTACAATTACACCTTGTCTTACCGTCCGGGTCCGGCCATCACGCACGCCGATGCTTTAAGTCGTTGCCCGTTACCAGACTCTGATCCTGAACCAAACCCCAGCACCTCAACCTTTTTGATTGAAACCCTGCCCGACCTCCCGATGACAGCAGCAGACATCGCGCACGAAACCTCTAACGACCACCTACTGCATACCGTGAGTAGGTGGATCATAAAGGGATGGCCAGACTCTGATTTACAAGAACAGTACAGACCATTTAAACAGAGACAAATGGAACTTTCCGTACTAAAAGGTTGTGTACTATGGGGGGATCGAGTGGTCATTCCACTAAAACTTCGAAATCCCATATTGAAACTATTGCATGAGGGACACCCCGGGGTGGTAAAGATGAAAAGTTTAGCCAGAAGTTATGTATGGTGGCCTGGGTTAGACAAGGATGTTACCGACTGGGTCGCGGGTTGCCAGCCCTGCCAGACATCCCGGCCCTCACCCCCAAAGGCGCCAGCCACTGAGTGGGATCTACCTAGGGGCCCTTGGTCTAGAATCCACATAGATTTTGCGGGTCCGACTAAGGGGCATACCTTCTTGATTCTGGTAGACGCTTATTCCAACTGGTTAGAAGTGAGCCTAATGAAATCAACCTCTTGCGAGGCTGTCATACGACAGCTCAGTCACTGGTTTGCCACCCACGGATTACCAGACGTCCTGGTATCTGACAACGGCCCTCAATTCACGGCTACAGAATTTGAGAGTTACTTAGCAAGTTTGGGCATACGCCATGCCCTAACCGCGCCGGCACATCCGGCAGCGAATGGACGGGCCGAACGCATGGTCCGGTTTACCAAGGAGACCCTCCTTAAGTTAGACCAGGGCCCTATACAAGCACGCATCGACAAATTATTATTTCTCCAACACACTACACCTAGTAGCACTACTAACAAAACTCCTGCTGAATTACTTATGGGGAGAAAACTACGTTCCCCTCTCGATAGACTACACCCTACATACTCTACAGACAAACCCCTAGATTCTTCAACCAGAGTCCGAACATTCCGGATTGGGGATTTAGTTTACGCTAAAAACTTAGTAGGGCACCCCTTATGGGTGCCAGCCACCATCACACATCTAACCGGACCCCGTTCTTACCGGCTTACCACTGCTGATGGCAAAAGCTGGAAGCGACACATAGACCAACTTCGAACTCGCACCCTTCCCAGACCTGGCGATTTTCCTGGGGGGGAAGGGGAGCAACCACCAAGCAGTCAGGATAAGGAAAGCCCACTAACAAACAATGACGCCCTAACTCACACACACACACCCTCAACTCTAGCTCCGGTCGGGTCACGCTGCTACGCACCTGATCCTGGAGAACGTCCCGTTGAAACATCTGACAGGACTGACGATAATCCAGGCCGGACAGGGAGTGGCATAGCCACGTCAACTAGCCCAGCTAGGCCCGTTGGTAGTGACGCAGCCGGCTCGACCTGCTCGAAGTTTCCAGGGCCGGAGGCGAGAGGAGCAACAGGTCCTTCCGCACCAGCCGATAGCAGCGACGCAACTGAGCCGCGCAGGTCCAGTCGGACCCACAGGAGCCCCGCCTATCTATGTGATTACGTAACATAGGCGCGGCTCCTGATTGGTCAGACTGGACCAAGGAGGGAGGGGTGTTCTGGATTGGTTATATTTGAAATACTTACTGTTCATTGGTCTACATTCCGGCGGGAGATCCTCGCCCCGTCATTGGCTGACTTAGGCGCGGGAGCCCTTTAAAAGAAGGGCTGCCGCGCCACCGAGTCAGTCGGTGTTCCTGTAAATAAACAAAAAGACTGAATCACTATCCGTGTGTGCCTCTTCATTGCTGCTACAAAACACTGCCAAGAAAGTTTAAAAGTTGATTGTTATAATACCCTTCCATAACTATTGCTTCTTTTTGTGTTACCATATTGAAAGCACTGGAGAAATGGTTCTTGGGATTTGTGTTGTCATTTAACACAGAGTTCTTCAACTTACCATACTCCAGACATATTGCACAATTCCTGTCATACATTTTGCGTACTTTCAGATAATCAGATAATGTTTCCTAGCTTTTAATATTCAGTTAAAATGCATTTGAGATTTTGAGTCTATAGAGTCAGGATCGGAAAGGATTTTGAAGGTCTTTTAATCCAATCTCCTGCCCAGTCCCTGATTCCTTACAAAACAAATGGCTGTCCAGTCTTTTTTTGAAAACCTTCAGTAATGGAGCACATACAATTTCAGAAAGAAGGCTGTTCCATTGCTTAATAACTTGCAAACTATGATCAGCTAATTAGTATCATCCTTTTGGCTAGCAGTAGAATATAAAGAACTGTCAGCCTATCGGTGCTTGGAAGCCATTGAAAAGTTTATTCTGATCCTTATAGACCTAAACTCACACATCTTCTTCCCTTCATGAAGATAAATTGCTGGTGTTTCCTCTAATTCCTATGCTTTCCATTAGTAGCAAACTTCTGTTGTTTCAAACCAATAATTCTGTATTTGCACTGCTCTGGCATGCTGCTTTGACAACATCCCAAAAGGCAGCAGACAGGAAAAATCTGAGAACTCAGACTGCCCATATGAGCACAAGTCAATTATTTGTTCTCATGTTTTAAGTTGTTGTTTTTTTTTACTTCTCAAAATGGCGTTTCTCCATCCACAGATAGAACTTGGAGGGCCAGAATATATTGAAACTGTTCACAGTTATACACCACCCCAGTTACAACTTAAATGATTAAGGGGAGACTCATCTTGCATAAGTACCAGGATTATGCCTTTTGTCTGGAATATCTAAACAGAAATCACTTGACATCATCATTTTGCTAACAGGGTTCCAGTATTTTAACAGTAACCGAAGAGAACTTACTGAGGAAAGTGCTTCCCTTCCTTATATATTAATAAGGATATATTAATAAAGATATATCCTTATATATTATATCTAAGGATCTAAAAGAAAGTGATAACCTTAATCATCTTTACCCCCCACAGAAAGGGCTCGCAATTTGGGTGTCCTCCTGGATGCACGGCTGTCTTTAGAAGACCATATTATGGCCGTCTCCAGGGGGGCTTTTTATCGGGTTCGCCTGATTCACCAGTTGCGGCCCTTTCTGGATCGGGACATCTTACGCACGGTCACTCATGCCCTTGTCACCTCTCGCCTGGACTACTCTAATGCTCTCTACATGGGGCTCCCTGTGGGGAGCACCCGGAGACTCCAACTGGTACAAAATGCGGCCGCGCGGGTGGTTATCGGGGCGTCACGAAGCTCCCCTGTGACGCCTCTCCTGCGCGAGCTGCATTGGTTGCCGGTGGTTTTCCGGGTTCGCTTTAAGGTTCTGGTTCTGACCTTCAAAGCGATCCATGGCATTGGACCAGGTTATCTGCAGGACCACGTTCTGCCGGTAATCTCCAACAGACCTGTGCGTTCCCACAGGGAGGACCTTCTCCGGGTGCCGTCGGCTTCTATGTGTCATCTGGCGGCTCCCAGGAGTAGGGCCTTCTCTGTGGGGGCCCCCGCCCTCTGGAATGGTCTGCCTCCAGAGATACGCACTAACACGGAGCTGGGAGCTTTCAGACGTGCATTAAAAATTTGGCTCTTTGAGCATGCCGGCCTAGGCTGATATAGGATTTTTAATTTAATATTATGTTTTAATTAGGTTTTTAATATTTGGGTTTTAATTAATTTATGGGGGAAGGGCATAACTTTTAGACAGCCTAAATTATTTAATTTGTTTTTAACTTTTGTATAGTGTACTGGGGTTTGTGATTGGCTGTGCACCGCTCTGAGTCCTTTGGGAGAAGGGCGGTATATAAATATTACAAATAAATAAATAAATAAAATAAATGTTAATTGAAGTGCTTTAATTCACTTTTTAATTAAACTTAATGGATTACATTGCATGAATTCTCATGAAGGCTGGCACCTTATTTTAATTATGTTTTCTCCTCTTGTTAGTTGAATAGACAGAGGTTCAAGGCAAGTGGTTTTTCCTTTAAAAAGGCTGTGACAAGGAAAAGATCACTTGCCATGCATTTGTTTGAAAATAATAAAAGCTTTTCTTAGAAAGGGATGAAAGCTACAGGTCTTTACTTTTAAACCAGGGGTGGGATTCAATTTTTTTAACAACTGGTTATGTGGGCGTGGCTTAGTTGGTGGGTGTGGCTTGCTGGTCATGTGACTGGGTGGGCGTGGCCAACTCAACATCACTCACATCAAGGGCTGCTTCTCCTCGCCTGGCCTCTCATGACAGTGGGGGAGGGATGCTGTAATGGTCGTAATGTGGTCATAAGTCACTTTTTTCAGTGCCATTGTAACTTTGAACGGTCACCAGTTTTAGACCAAAACTCAAAAAGGGTATGTAAACTCACGTTCAAATGTCAATCTTTCTAGCTAGCTAAGGAGTCTTGCTGAATGTCTCTCGTCTTGGTTCCTTATCATTAAAAACTTCTTTCTGGAAGCTCTGCTTCATTATTCAATTATTTCTTCAAAGTGCTAACTCCAATAGGAGAGTATTTCCTCCCAACAGCAGTGTAAAAAGCTTAAAACAACCCTTCCCCTTTAAGAAATTACCAGCAAAGAAAAAAAAAACTCCTTTGGAGACAGAAAGCCTAGGCATATTGCCAAGAATGCAAGAAGGGTGGAAAAAAACAAAAGATTTCTTCCAACAACCGGTTCTCCGAACTGCTTAGAAAGTTAACAACCAGTTCTAGCGAATAGGTGAGAACCTGTAGAATCCCACCCCTGTTTTAAATGTTTTTCAGATATGCACCCAAAATTCCCAGCCAACTTAGTGCAATGGAATTTGTATTTTTAAAACCATAAGCAGATAACTGTATGGAATATTCTAAAATAAGTGACTTCAGCAAAAGGATTAAACTTCTTTCTTTGCACCCATGTGCTTTTCTCGGTCTGGATTGTACCACTGCATGCTTACCATACGCATCAGTTTCCCTAATTTTGACCTATGGAGCTGATTTAACCTGCATATAAATCATTATAAATACTCTGTATAAGTAACCTTGCTTTTTTGCTACTGGGAAAATAAGTTACATATAATACACTCTTTAAAAAAGGATTCAACTGCAGCACTTCAGTAGATCATCTTTGCAAAGGATTTACAATTAGCTTTTTATTCACTTATTCATTCATTTAATTTAGACAATGGCCCATTTGCTGAAGATCTCTGGATGATTATCAGAGTATTAAACACATCAAATATATATCAAATCAATAGAAACACACACCAAGTACAGATACTGTAACTCACAGACACTTTTATGAAATTGGCTCAAATAAAATCCTGTCGAAGCTTTGAGAGAAGAATCAGATCTGGAGGGCCTTTCTAAAGGCTGGTAGGATCATGGCCATCTAAATTTCAAGAGCATGTTCTTTGCAAGGCAGGCATGGTATCCAAGAAGGCATATGTCTCCATAGTACCACTGAAGATTGTGTAGGAATAATGTTATATTGGAGATATGCCCATAACTACTCATAGTTCCCAGCTGTACCTTTGAAAGCAGTAGTAGCTATACCTGTTCCTTTAAAGACATTGCAATGGTCATTGCTACCAATTCTGCATTTCACTTTTTTTGCTCTTGGTGCAGATTGGACTCAACTGGTCAAGTTATAGAAAGTAAATTAATACCATGTGTCAAGGTCCAGGTGGTCAAGATACAATTTACAAAGGTGGTCAATATAGGCTTTCTATTGTGTACATATAGTGTATGTCTGGTCTATGTAAATTAAGTCAACTTAGAGAGGTGGTCAGTGTAGGAAGGTGGTCAACTATGGAGATTTTACTATATGTGGCTAGCCTCTTACAAGATTCTACATATTAATTTGAAGGGTTTTTTTCCTTTCTCATGGACATGTATTATTCTGTTATTTCTTATATTGTTCTCACTCTTTTTAAAATGTTGTATGCTATCCAGAGCCTTCAGGGGGTTTGATTGCCTTAAATATTTGCTAAGAAATCAATTTGTTGTTTTAATAATTTCACACTAGTCTCAGTGAAGTTAACCAATATTTATAGTATATGTAAAGTAAAGAAGCAAATATGTAAAGTAAAGTAGCATCTTTTAAATTTTGAATTCTTCATGTTTTTGTTTTGTGATGTACATTATATTTCCATGTTTAGAAAGGCATCCTAAAGAATTAGTTATATTTTGGGTCCTAAAGATGATGATGATGATGATGATGATGATGATAAGTCTGGATAGTGGATGTGGCAGTGCCTAGAGACAGTAGAAGAGGAGAAAAAAACCATAGAAAATAACAAAATACAAAGATGTACAAATTCACCATCAGTCAATTGCAGAAGGCAGCTTTATTTGGAAGAGCTTCCATCATGTGACCATATCTGTAACACCATCAAACATCCAGATTTACCTATCCCAGGTCCTTGGTTAGGACTCGATAGGTAGACAAAAATGCCAAACCCAGTCTGAACATCTGGCTGATTATGCGATGATGATGATGATGATGATGATGATGATGATGATGATGATGATGATGATATGATAAACACCCATTTTTTGCCTAAACATTGTTCCTGATATTTTGCACTTATTGTTCTCAGCAGTCCTCCAGGGAATCATTTGAATGAAAATAAAATTTGAAGTGGTTTGTCAGGAAGTGACAGTATGATAAACAACTGGATTTAGCTTTGGATACTGTCAATGAGATGTATAAATGCTGTCCAAAATGAATAATGTTCTCAAGGACTTGGCATTTGAAAAGAACAATTCCACTGAGTTTGAAAACTCCTTCTCATTCATTCACTCATTCATTCATTCCAATATCATTTTCTACTAGAAATTACTTAAAGCAGCTCATTAGACACCCATAGGACCATTTCCTCATTTGTGACTTACAGCAGCCCTTTTATGCCAATAAACAGTAATGAAGACAGCTTTTTTATTGCGGCAGTAATGGCTAATTGACACTGTAAAATACAATCCCTAATAGGAAAATGGCCATCGAGGGCAACTCAAAAGGGCAAAATAGCACGTAAGTATTTAAAATGGATGGAATCCATCTACTTACCCATTTCCTGGGCTTATATGTTGCTCCAGCCCAGAAGGACTGTGAGCAACTTACATTCCCATTTTTTTCCAGACAGAAAACAAAAATAGAAAAAATATAAGAAAGTAGATACAGACAATACAATTACTGCTAAGAACAGTTAAAAAATTCCAAACACCTCCAGGGTGAAATCTCCCAACACTTCCTTTACAATGCTTTTGCCAAGTTTTAGAATTACATTTCATATTTAGATCCAAGAATTTAGATCTTGCCACACCCAAATCATCACAGCAGGTAGGAATGCCAAGGTAGCCTTGGTTGGTTTAGAAAACTATGCATGAGGTTAAGCCTCAATATTACTGGGATGAAAAGCACCAAAAAAATCAGGGGGTCTGTGAACTAAATTAGGAAGCTGGAAAAACATGTCGAAAAAAGGGAATGAAAAAATATTTTCATGCGTGTCAAGAAACCACAAAGTTGTGGTGGGCTCTAGTGAGGGATTTTTTTAAAAAAAACTTTGCTTATATCACATTCAAATGATCTATGAGGTAGGAAATCCAGTGTCCTGCACTAGTATACTAATAGTTAAATTAATATAATGTAATATATAATAAATGATTTTCAGTCATGCCATCTAAGCTGCAGAAAATTTTCAGAGCTTTAATAATGGTTATGTAATTAGAGTATGTTAATTATACCAATTACTTTTTATGATCAATATGTGATTTTTGGATTTGTAATTAATCATATGGCTCTTAGCACTACTAATTGCTTTTTAGTATACTACATTCCTACCAATACTATATTGGAACACGTTCAAATGATTATTTCATTTGAGTTTCATGTTCTTTTCTTCCCAGGAGACAGATCAAATCTCCCTCTGGGAGCTGAAAAGAAGGAGTATCAGACACCATCAAAGATCAGCTGATCCTGAGGAAAGATCCTGAGGAAACCAGTCACAAGGGAAATGATGGAATGTGGAACAAAATGGTGTGATGCCATTCACATGAGTTACATCCTTGAGCCTCAAGGTGTGACATTGAGAGATTATAAAGGTTAAGGTTTGTATTGCGAGTCAAAATATACATTTCATTTGGTCATTACATTGCAAGTTGTAATGGATGCCTATGATGTTTGTCCTAATCACACATTTCTTGCCAGTGTTACTATTTGTTATATTATTACTGCTCATAAATATGAATAAATACAATTGTTGGGCCATATCATGAAAAGCTGAAGGCAGAAGATATCCAGTTAGGAATTCCAGATGGAAGATTCTGCCAAAATTGAATATAAACACAAAGATTATCCTCAAAATTGAACCTGATTCATGGTGTTGATCCCAGATAGCACTGACTTTGATGTAATTTGACTTGTGTCAAAAAACCTGCATTTCTGCTTATATAAATGAGCTTCCATAAATTCTAGTGCCCCATGCTATGTTGTTCTAGAAGAGGGATGTCAATCTCATGAGGACACATTGTCATCACATGACGTATCACAATTTCTCCCCTTTGCTAAACCAGGAGTGGGCGTGGCCAGTGTGTGATGCATTTGGCCAGCAGCTTGCGAGTTTGACACCCCTGTTCCAGAATATCCTTTAATCCTTAGGAACAACTCTGTGGGATTCTGAGGGGTTGCAATGAGAAGTCAGGAAAGCCCTTAATAAGGGACAAAATTCTCATGATTCTCTGAATTCAGTTTATTATTTGTACAGTTATCATTTTTTTTTGCATTGCCATACTTTAAAAAAATAATATGAGAAAGGAGACTTTTTCATCAGGTTACTTTCTAAAGCCAAAAAGAAAAAATCTTCGGTAAAGGACATCATTAAAGAAATAAATAATTACTGTGACACTTGGTAACAAGGCAAGACAACAGCAGAAGTAATTGCCCAAGAAAGGGAATAAAGAAATTGACAAGTGAGGAAAAACTAGAAACAATGTAATTTCAGTTGTGGATAATTAGCTACTGTTACATACTTTCAAAAAGATGCACTTAAGAAGTGGAATTTAGAAAAGGACATTAACTGAAATGCATATGAATTAGAACTCTGTTAAACTTCTACTCCCTTTCCAAAAGCTGTTTTTAAGTCAATGTCTAACATATTATTGCTAGAACATTTTATTTTTCCTCAAAGAAAATGCCATTAGATCATTTCAAGTATGGCTCTAATCCAAGCAAATAGTAGAGTTGATGGGCTGACATCATGTTTTGGATTGCACTTTTATTATGCAGTCAAGAGTTTCATTCTTCTCTTCTTGCTTAGCAAACACCTTGTCACTTTTTAAAATGTCTTTCAGGGTGATAGAAAAATCTTGCCATCCAAACTTAGATAACTAAGAGAAGTGAATAATGGTTTTCATTATAAATGAACAGGGGTCCAGATCATGCTGGGTCCAAATGGAAGCTCAAATGAAAATGAAACTCTTGACTGTATCTCTACTTTGTTGTCTCTGTTGTCCTTTCCCTTTATCATTCTTCCCTACATGTCTCCTGAGACTTCAAATAGCACTTGGCCAGCAGGTTTTGAAACTACCAAAATACAGGAAAGACACAAGCAGGAATTTCAATGAGACTATTGTGGGCCTATTGATTTCAGAACTGCGATCAGTGCAAATACATAGCAATATAAAATGCACCAGAAAATATCCTAACTTGTGCTCCATCTTGTCCTGAAAAGTTGGGAAGGACCAGCATCGATCATACTGTTCTCACTTTGTTTTCTCAGAAATTCACTTAAGTACTCCTAAGAATTTAGAACTGCAGCCTGATGCCCATTGAATCAACTGTTGTAGTAGCTGGTTGGCATATCCTGAAATCTGTTAAGATCTCTATTCCTATGTAACATAATATTTACTAATAACTTTAAACCAGGAACTAATTACTGAAAAACAATAAATAAGCCATATCTCTCTCTCCCTCTCTCTCTCATCTATCTATCATCTATCTATCTAATCTATCATCTACTACCTACCTACCTACCTACCTACCTACCTACCTACCTACTTATCTCTTTCTACCCATTCTACACTTTTTTTCTCCCTCTCCCTCTCCCCCCTCCCCTTTCTCTCTCTCACACACTTTCCCAGGAAGCTTCTGAGAAACAAAGTCAATGGGGAATCCAGATACATGTAATGCTCACATGATTTACTTAACAGGTGCATTGATTCACTTTAAACAACCCTGGCAAAAGGGTTCACAAATTCATAGATAACCCAGTTAGGAAGCCTCTTGTATAGCAACGGACATTCTGATCTCATTTGTGATCGTAGGTTAAGGAATATATATATTGGCCCAGTAAATTAAAAATGGAAAAAAGAAAATAAATAAAAATATTGCTACATAGGCTCATACAAATTTAAACATTTATTGATGTCACCATTAATCTGTGTTATACAAATTGCAATATTAAAATCCACCAACAGAGATTTTCCTTGGATTAATTATCCTTCAGTATGTAATAAGAGTACAAATAATTTTTTCCTGAAAGCCATCACTCTGCTAAACAAATAATTCCCTCAACACTGTTCAACTATTACAAAGTCTGCGCTACTATTACTGCTAATCTTCTCATCATTCTTTATCAGCCATCCCCTCCCACTTGTGATTGTAGGACTGTAACTTTGTCCCTTGTATCCTTACGATTTATATTGACTGTTTCCTAATATGATTTGATTGCTTATTGTACCCTGTGACTATCATTAAGTGTTGTTCTCTATGATTCTTGGTCCTTAACGAATTTACCTTTTCTTTATGTATACTGAGAGTATTTACACCAAGACAAATTCCTTGTGTGTCCAATCGCACTTGGCCAATAAAGTATTCTATTCTATTCTATTCTATTCTATAAACAAACAAACAAAAATCCCACATTTTCTTAGAAAGTATATTAGCCTCTGGAAAAATCCTAGGCTTATTTCAGATGATTTATTTATTTCACAATGATTTTAAACCTTCCCCAGTTTGCAAATCCCAGATGTTGAACAATTGAGTAAAAATACAGAATCAAATAAAAGAAAGTGCACTCATAAGAAATCCTCCAGGCAGCCAAAAGAAAGATTCAATCATGGCAGGAAGCAAAGTGGAATAGGGGTGTTTTAAAGGGAAGGGGCTCTGGAAGCCAGCAACTGCAACAGAAAATGTCCTGTACCGTTCACCTCATTGTACAGTGGGGAGTCTAAACATGCCTTCTTGTAATATAAATGTAATACAATATATTATTTAAGTTGAATATTTAAATTGCTACACAATCTCCCCAAAATTAGATAGAACTTTTTATAATCATTAAAAAAAATCCCAAAATACAGATAACAGATAATCAGAGTTGGAAGGGACCTTGTAGGTTATCTAGTCCAACCCTCTGCCCAAGCGGGAGACCCTACACCATTTCTGACAAATGGAATTCCAATCTCTTCTTGAAAGTCTCAAGTGATGGTGCTCCCACAACTTCTGAGGGAAAAGTGTTCCATTGGTTGATTGTTCTCACTGTCAGAAAAATTCTCCTTATTTCCAGGTTAAATCTCTCCTTGTTCAGTTTCCATCCATTATTCCTTGTCTGGCCTACAGGTGCCTTGGAAAATAGCTTGACCTCTTCCTCTCTGTGGCAGCCCCTCAAATATTGGAAGACTCCTATCATGCCTCCCCTGGTCCTTCTCTTCACTAGAGCAGCCAAGCCCAGTTCCTGTAACCGTTCGTTGTATGTTTTATCCTCCAGTCCCCTAGTCATCCTGGTTGCTCTTCTCTGTACTTTTTCTAGAGCCTCACCATCTTTTTGATAATGTGGTGAACAAAATACTGTATGTATTCAATTGAACCTTAATAATAGTCAGTTCCAGTCAACTGTAAATCTTAAATATCACATAATTGTCTAGAAAAACAACAGTCCAAGACCAAATTAAATGTAAAAGGAGATAAATACCACCCTAAAAGAGTTCCATGATACAACTTAAGCATGGAAGGATGGAAGAATAATGATACTTCTGATTATTGAAGGACAAGAACTAGAATAATCCACGATGGTCCAACCAACTATGTTTAATTGATGTTCAAGTATGTGAGAAAGATTTTGGGATACAGGTGAAAATATACTTCCTAGGGAAGGATCAGATAAGAGAGGGCATAGTTGACAGCTGCATAATGTGCAGAAAAAAATCTCTCTCAGAAGGACCGTCTCTAATTTCTTTGACTGTTTAAGGAGATGATGAATGATCTGTACATTCAGAATTGCAATATTCTCTTAACATAGCCTTACAATGAAGTGGAATTAGCTCATCAGGTCATGTTTTCTGTCTGGTTTACCAGGGAAGGCTGACATCAGTCTTGCAAGTCTCATACTCTCTTCTAAAGAGAGGAATTTCAGGAATGGCTTCCAATTCTCAAGGATACCATAGAGCCTTTTTTCTAATTCACAAATGACATATTTCAGAAATATGTAGTGTGCTTAAATGACATATAAGTTTCTTCTGAAGAACTCCCCTTACATGTCACCCATGTCAGAAATATATTGCAAAAACTTATGGAATAATAAGCTCTTTGTCGAGTTAGAAAAGTATCCCTTTGACCTGCTCAATTAGACTCTTTGGGCTATGGAATCTTCATGGAAGGCATATGGATGGATCTAGCAAAGGTACATGCTATTCTATCATGGCACATGTGTGAACGTGCGTGCGCGCGCACGCACGCACACACACACACACTAATATAAAAGATGTAGAATGCTTTCTGGACTTTCCTAATTTCTACAAGAAATTCATCCCTAATTTTGCTACACATGTAAAAATACTGTTCCAGCTCCTAAGAAAGGGTCCCCAATTCTCCTTAGTGACCCAGGAGCAAAGGGCATTTCAGGTTCAAGTTAAGTTGCTTCTTAACAACTCCTCTGCCATCCCACCCCTCCCACTCTTTTGTTATGCAGACAAACATTGTACTCTTGAGTAGAGAAGGAGGAGGGGCAAATTTATTACTGTGTGCCTTCTTCCCAGCAGAAAGAAACTATGATATTTTCAATAAAGAGTTGCTGGCAGTTCATTCTCGCTGATGTTTACTCGGGATGGCAATATGCCAATCAGTGCCTCTTTTTTTGGAGGGATAATTTTTCTATTGTTGAATCTAAGGACTTTCTTTGAAGTTGAACCAATATTGTTTCATTGGTAGCATTGTGTGAGCCAGTGGCCCAATAGATACTTAATAATCACAATATTAGACCGAGTGTGATGCTACTGGTGGGGGAACAAGATATATTAGGAAAGCAAATTAGTGCTCTCATGCAAGTAACAATTACCATGAGGAGGATGGCCCAGATAACCACAGCATTTGAAAAAAAGAAAGCCTTAATAAACTTGCTTTTTCTATATAACTGACAAGTCTCTCCCTTCCTCACTTGCATGCAGACATGTGGATGTAGAAGTGGTTTATTAAATAAGGAGCAATTGGATAATTTCACGCATTATGTTAGGCATAAATGAGGATTTAGTAACCGTTTATAAACCAAAACATAATGACTTGATATGACAGCCAGTTTGGCTTAGTGGTTAAGACAATGGGAAGCTGTGAGTCCAAGTCTTGCCATAGCCATGAAAGCCAGCTGGGTGACTTTGAGCCAGTCACTCTCTCCTAGCCCAACACACTTTAGAAGATTGTTGTGAGAAAAATAGGAGGAGGAAGATGTGATGGGACATGTTTGCCCCTCTGAGTTATTTGTAAAAATAATAAAGACAGGAGATAAGTAAATAAATGATCATGGAGATCACTTTTATTCTATTGTAAGTGAAGTAGAGGGTACATGTGAACATGCTGTTCATATGCCCATCACTGCCCAAGCTGCTGCATTCTGGACCAGCTGTAGCTCCCAGATGGTCTTCAAGGGAAGCCTCAGATAAAGCATATTATAATAATGCAACATTGAGGTGACCAAGACATGAAGGGATTCCTATTCCAAGACCTGGTGCAGTGCATCAGATGAATCTGTGCAAGCTGTCTTGCAACTACCACTTTGAACAGAAGTTGTGATACCAAGGATTGGAGGGAATGGATGGATGGACAGATGGAATGTCTCCATAGGTTTTGCTCTCCAATCTATGTCTATCTCTACAATCAAAACGTAAGTCCTTTTTCACTGCAGTAAATGTTTGGTCTTCATGTGATGGGGGGAGGGGCTACAAACAAAAAGATATGTATATATGTCTTCCCAGTCCAACTACTTTTCAGACTGATGAACGGAAAAAAGAGGGAAACTGAGTAGATGAGATCATCTTGATGTGCTCTGTTAATTCACATGAACATAATGGTTTCGTAAAGAGAGTTGTGTGGGTGCCCTAGAGGTGGAGCTTTCGCCTCACAATCAGGAGGCTGTGAGTTTGATCTTAGGTAGAGGCAGATATTTCTCTCTCTGGGCACAATGAGAATATATCTGCTGAACAAAACTCTGCACTGGCGACAGGAAAGGCATCTGGCCAGTAAACACTCTGCTAGCTCCATTCAGTTGCCTAGACTCCACCCTGCAAGGGATTATGGGTCGTTAAAAGAAGAAGATGATAGTGATTTCATAAAGATTGCATTTTAATATGTTTCTCCTTCTTTGCCAAAGTTCAATCTATTTAAAATTATTTTTCACATTTTCATAACAACACAAAGAAATACTGCTATATGTAATTTATATCTTGCGCCCAACAAGTCAAGGCACCCAGTTCACATCATCAAATAAACACAGGTAGCACTTACAATAGCAAGATGCCAACTGGACCATTGATTAGCTAGGCTGGGAATGGTTAAGAATGGAACAACAATTAGTAGCCAATCTTTTAAAGGGCATTGAATTGAGGAGGGTCTGAATTGTTTCCCCCAGTTGTGAATCTGATAATAATAGGCTCCAAAGCAAAGTCTTTTCTGATTGGTAGATACAGATTGGTAAATTTATATGAGATGAGATGGTATTTTAAACAACTTGTTATTTGGACTTTAAAAGTAACAGGTAGCAATTAATGAAATAATCATTACTGCAGCAGTTTACTTGTCTTTGGTATATCTATAACCACATAACTTTTAAAAAGAGCAATACTTATCTGTTATATAAGCACCTTTTATTTTCACATGCAAACTTCCAGCTGGATTTATTCAGCATTGCCTTCTAATCTTCAAGTTATTTCACAGGCGTCTACCATCTTAGGTACAATCAATAACTACCACTGACTAAAAGCTTTATGCATTTACTATACTCCAATGGCAAAGAGCATATCTAGCTTGCTAGCTGGAGGTCAGAGACCCTGCAATGAAATCACTCTGCCTGTTGTCTGTATGCTCTTTGGCAGTTGCCATTCTCTCTTTCATCTGACAAGAGCTTCCATCCCTTTCTTTGATTTCCTGCCTTAGCTTTGATAATATCATGCTCCATTTGCAATGGAAATGCAGTGCAGACAAAGACCCTTTATTCGAAACCGGTGATGATGCGAATGGGGAAATGACAGTAATAAGGCTCTTATAGACATGAGGCAGACTTTGTCCTGGAACAGAAAGTGAGGAAGCAGTTAATTGCTACTGGCAAGACTTTGGAATAAGTAACAATAAAGTTTAGGTTGTTGCCTTACATTTTCAAATACTTAATCAGTTGGGTAATGTTCTGTTTTATTTTCCTAACCAGATTATCTAAAATGTAAATGTAGATTCATGTATTGATCTAATAAATTGGTAAGATTAACTTGATGGGTTCTGAAGCACTTCTTGAAGTTGCTATACCAATTTTAAAAAATGGGGGGGTTCTTTACTTATATAGGGGGTCTGTGACAATATGGCCAAGGGCCATACAGAAAGAAATTGCTGAACTTATGTGCATTTCCTCCAGCTGTTTTACATAGAGCTTTTTCCTTCAGAATATTTTTGGCTGGGTATGTTTACTGAAATAATTCTGCTGGGAAAAAGGTATTTGGATGAAAGAGTATCTGGAATGACAAGACTTCATCAACCTCAGCCTTTGAATAGGCAAAGAAGAAGGAAGCCTTTGGGAGCTGCTGCTTAAATTCTTTTCCTCTGAGTAGAGGCAGGCAGGCAGGCAGGCAAATAAATAACTACTGTACATTAAGTGTACTGAACTGTTTCAGAGCAAAATTTACCTGTGGGCAAATGGCTTTACTTGAGGAGATATATCAGCTATACAAATAGCTCAGTTATCTATGAACTCAGATCGACCAAGTATTATGTGTTCCATCCTATTCTGAAGTATTGTTTTTGTTGTGAAATAGCAGGTATATCATGGTGTCAGAAACATTCTAGGGCTTTCTGGAAAACAACTGAATGAAAAATGAATCGGCTGAAGACACCAGATAAGCTGAGCTTTGAAATAAATGTAGCTGTAAATTGAAAAATGTAGAAACAAGGGTTTAAGTTTACTGCTTGGCTAGTGACACTAATCAGAAGAAACATGCCAAACAACTTTATGGACAGTGATAGAAAGACACAATACAATGACTTAACACTTCATAGTGCAAAGAAGAAGCTCACAAATTACAAACTTGACAATTATTGCATACATACAAATGATATCACGTCAAAGTTTTGTGTTTGAGAAGAACAAGATGAGGAAATATAAATTATTATATCATTAATGCCCACTCTAAAATCAATCAAAAGATCTTGACCATGCGGTAAAATAGATGAATGTTCTAAAGAATAAGAAAGCAATCTAAACAAAAGTTGACTTTCTGCAGACTTTGATATTATAGAAAATATATGAGAATATTATAACAAAAATTGTCTAACCAATTTTAAAAAGTGAAGGATTTAATTATTTCTGAAGATATATAGAATGAAAGATAAAGCACTACAAAGTAGAGAAATATGTGTACTATGTTTTAAGAGGCAAAATGTTTTACTGGATCATTCAAATTCAGATGATGGAGAAGAATGGTATCTTGATTTACTTGCAAATCATAGTAAAGTTTAAAATAATAAAGGAATACAAACATGTATTGTCCTACTGTACTTCATGTTACAAAACAGAAACTCTGGACATTCACATCATTAACTTATTCTGAAAATAATAAGAAATGAGAATTGGCTTGTAAATATAAGGACAGCACTATAAAGTCAGAGCTCAAAATGAATTTGAGACTAAAAAGTACAATGAGTTGAGACTAAAAAGTACAAGGAAATTGCGTGGCTGTAGAATATAGGAATGTTCAAAGACTATCCAATTACTGTTCAATCATATTAAATCAATTTTATTTTTGTATTGATTTTACTTTTGTGTTGTATCTTTTCAAATTTTGCTGGTCATTGACTGTATAAACAGGATTTCATTTCATATTAAATCCACAATTATTTTCAGTGGTTTGTGCCCCAGGAAAGGCTGTTATTTCACAGAGAGGCTAAATCTTGAATAAGTGGTGCAGCTTGGCATTACACTAAATGTAAAGAAACCTATAGATGGGTAAATATTACAATGTCACAGAGGAATCAGAAAGGAAGCAAATGAAAAAAAAACTGGCTGGATTAGAAGTAAAGCTATTTTGAGGGGAAAATTGTATTTTAAAATGTTTGTTCACTTAATATGTATACTTTTAAGTAAAACAAACAAACAAACAAATAAATGATATTTATTCTTTCCCTAAAGTTTAACAGAAAATAATACAACAGAATGATTGGGATGGAATATGCAGTTATACTGACAATTGATATAGACAAATAATTAATAAGAACAAAAAGCTGTTGAAGAATAGCCAGGGGAAAATTAAAATTCAATGACAGAATTTGTAAATTTGACTAAGTATTCGAACAATCTATTCATGCCTGAACTGTTGTTGGAATGTTTTGGGAAATGGTCAATGACTTAGCCAAGGTTGTCTACATCTACATAGTCTTACCTGATTTTCAAAAACTTATGCAAATCCTAATTAATTCTTGGATAGGAAATCACAAAAAATCCTCAGAGTCAAGAAAATGAAAAAACAATTCTGAAATCAATATAAAATCTTTTCTTCCTTCCTTTTATTTTTACCCCAGGAATAGCAACTATAGTGGACTCGTTAATGCATTGGGGAATTGGGAAATGAATCTTGAGAAATAAATATTCTTTATCAAAATAAATTTTCTTTCTTGGTATTAGTATAAAAACAGCAGAAAGAAAAGTAAAAGTGTAGAAATTAATTGTTGATAAAAGCTTGAGAGATAGCAGAAAGAGGTCTGAAAGTTTAGTGGATTATCATTTAAAGTATATCTCTTGGAAAGATTAATTAGTAAAATTGAAATTGATATTGTATCATCAATCTATTTTGTAATTGTTGAAGACTTTATTACATTATTTGGTCTTTTGGTTTGTTGAAATTACTCTAAATTGAACAATGTATCAACTGATAAATAAACATCATTTGGACTTACCATTAATAAGAGTCTTACTAAACTCTAATCAAGGATATATAGAATAATTAAAACTATAATAAGTGTGTTAATAGCTTTATTATTTTAATAGTGGAAAATAATATTAGTACATGGCTAAGTATGTATACAGTGAAGAAGTACAATATGCCAGTATGTTCCATTTAAACTAATCATAAAATAGGGGGGAAAGCTAAAGAGAAACATTCTCTATTAATCTACAAAATTTAAAAATGAAAAAAACACTCTAACCCCTGAGTATATAAATTAGATTCCTCAACGGATGTCATCAATAGCTCATGGTTCACAGGGTGTTGAAGAACCATTGGATTTGATTGATTATAGTATTAAAAATCTATTTAAAGACTTTATTTGTACCTACAAAATAGTGCACATACAATGCAAATTCCCTTTGAGTGACTGAAAGAAAAACAAATATAAACATTATCTTCAGCTATCCAAAGGTCCTTTAAGTCCATATTAATGTATCCCTTACATCACATTTTAGCATGACTCAAATAAAAATGAAATATGATTGACTGACACATATTACAAACTAATACATTTTAAAGTTTCCAAGTAATAAATGGCAACGTAAAAACAATGCTATCGCCTAATTTCTTTTTCATTTCTTTCTTTTCTTCAATAGCAGGAATCTGAAATCTGAGAAAATAAAATACAATACACAACAATAAGGTGGAAAAGCAGCCGGCGTGCGTTTTCTATTTGCAAGGAGCTTTACTTATCTAAATTAAATGCAGAGCTGTTAATGAAGGAATAATATTTATTATACAGTTCATTACACCCCTCTGGTTAAATATAATTAAATTATGTAGTTTGATTATCACTAGAGTAGCCTAATGAAGAATGTTACAGAAATAGGCCAATTTTACCAAACACATCCCATGCAAAATGCACCAACATTAGCTAATTAAACAAACTATTGAAAGCTGTTTTTTTCTTGTCAACAAATAATAAGTTCTGAATTAATTAAGACGTGCTTCCACATCATGATAAAATGAAATTATTGTAATACACGTGTTAGAAAAACCTTTCTCAAACCGTTGTAGTTCATGGCCTCAGAAATTACACTGGCTGGTAATTTCTGGAGTTGCATTCCTAAACATATTCGAAGAGCATTAGGTTGTTGTAGACTACATCAAGACTGTTAGAAGAGATGCATGACTATGGTCCATTCATTCCTAGTTTCAAAGATTTCTCTCAGCCTCATTGTCTCTTCCATAATACGAATCAAACTGTGTTTTGGGCCTGAAATGCTAGGTACTCAACTCACAACTGAAGGATATTTGTCATACATGTTGGGAGGGTTAAGGCATAGATTTTAAATATAGCAGATTCATTTCCTGGGTTGCTAGTCAAAAAGAATCATATGTCTTCATCCTATCTCTAAATTAAAGAAACTAACAAAACGAATTTGAGAATTTGCACAAATTTGAGAAGTTGCACATCACATCAGATTGCTAGAAAGGAGAAAGGATTCAGCTGATAGCATTCTGCCCCTTCCCCTTTGGAATGTTTTAAGCTTTCTCTGTTGATGCTTCCTATCGTCCCCCTCTATGAAGTTTCTTCAAGCTCCATTTACATTGTGTGCAAGCCCTCAGGACAGCTTGGTAACTGTCCTGACTATTACTTTTATTGGTCAGCACTTATAACAATATGTCCTGCCCCTCCCCTCACATACATATCGGGGGGGAGGGGGAGACAGAAAGAAAGAAACAGCACCAGTATCTTTTGGTCAGCAATAAATAAATCACAGTTTAAATGAGTTAAGAAAGTTATCAAAAGGAAACTTTTCCCTATTCTTGAACTTCTCATGCTTCATTCTCTTTTTTACAGGAAGGCAGTGATGGTGCAGTGGTTAGAATGCAGTTATTTCAGGTTAATTCTGCCCACAGTTGGGAGTTCAATCCTGACTGCTCAAGGTTGACTCAGCCTTCCATTCTTCTGAGGTTGGTAAAATGAAGACCCAGATTGTTGGGGGCAATAGGTTGGCTCTGTAAATCGCTTAGAGAGGGCTGGCAGTAAAGCACAGTAAAGTGGTATATAAGTCGAAGTGTTATATAATTTGAAGTGCTATTGCTGTTGCTGAAGCAGTGGACCAAGAGAGCAGTTAGCTGCACTGGAGAGAAAGAGGTGGACCTACTAGATATTAACTTCTTTAAATTATTTTCCATTAGAATTTAAGTGTTATCCCTTCAGAAATTTAAGTGATGATTTAATTATGTTACATTATATCTGCAGCCCTTGAAAATTGTTCCACAGCCTTTTTAGCTTCAGCCATGCTTCCAAATTGCTAATGTATCTGGCATCAGTTATAATATAGCTCCTTCTGTTTTATAATACAGGAACTATGTCAGCAAGATTTTGTACAGAGTCAGTGATATTGGTCTTTTCTACAAGAATCAGCAACATTGAGTTTAATCTTAGTGCCTCTAAATTGGCGTGCAATGTCTCACTACCACTATTACCACTATTACTCACTACCACTTCTATTGTCTTCATAGACATCTATGTAAGGATAAGGATAAGATAAATCCTGCTATGTAGTTCAAGCCATCCAATGCATTCCAGAAAATGAGTGAAAATTTACACCTTATACCCGGCACTAGTTGGCACAACAGAGTGTATGCAAATATAGTTTTCTCATTACTTATAAATCAAAAAGATGCTGTTCCAACCCCAAACATTTTTTCTATAAATAGCAAATACAAACAATATACAGTTAAATAAATGGCCAAAAATATGCTCCACTGTAGATTAATAAAAACTACAGAGCTAAAAAGCTCTTTCTCTCCCCCACCCCCAAATCTGCAAGACAAAAGGACTGTGACTTTTACTTTAAAGATGTTTTATTTCCCCTGGGTCTTCTAAATAGCCATTGATTTCTCTCTCTCCTTTTGCTAGATTTTGTGTGAGCTGCCTGCTCTTTATTAACAAGAAATGTTTCCTTGTACAAGATTAGACAATGCAGAATAGGAGAAGGTCAAGTCTGATTCCCTTAAGAACATGTCAGTTGGTGCTCAGATTTCAATGTTGTTAATTTATTTTCTTAATTAAGTCCTTTTTTAACCTTTAAAAATATCAGTTCATACTGGACTAAACCACCTAGTAGCTTCCACATACCAAGCTGTCTGCCAGTTAACCTCAATCAGGTTCTGGCTTACTTTATTCTTTTAACTTTTAATTTTAAAGAATTAAATTCTTTGAATTCTTTATGAGTTATATTTGAACAATAAACAAAATACCTACCATCTGAAACTCCATCCCACAAATCCCCTAGAATTTTGTGGTACAGAATACAGGGACTGGCATCAAAAACTTCAAGATGGTATCATAATCATGGAATCAAAGCCTCCCCTATTTTACATATGTCATGATAGTCCTGTTTTTGTGGAAAATAGAAAGGATGGGAAGCTGCAATGCTATGGTTAGCCTGCCATGTATTCACTTATCCAGGAAAAAAGCAAACACAAGTCAGGGTAGTAGCCATATCCCATGGCAGAGTCAGAAAAGATTCTAGAGAGTAAATTCACCAGTCCACCTTTGTAGTAATCAAGTACTTTATGACTGACAATGCCATTCTGTATGGTTCTCCCATTACAATACTCCTGGCATATTGGCAAAATGGAAATATTGAAGTCTACAGATCTTATCTGTGAGGAGAGATGTCAAAAAACTGAATTATTTCTTTGTCCTGGGTTATTTAAAACCTTGATGAGATCATGTGAAGCTGCCATCTATAGTGTTCAGGGCAATCAACAGCAATTCTGGCTAACAAACCTCTTCCCCATTTACCTCAATTGTTCTGACTGGTGAAAAGCAGCTGTTCAGGCTATCACCTATGTGAGACAGAGCCCTTGAGAGGTACCATATGACCTTAAGCTTGGATGGAGATTGTAGTGTACATGAGTGACACTTTCTCGAAGTGGCTTTCCGAAGCAGAGCAGAATTCTACATTGAAACCTGGCATTTCTTTCGAAATCTTATAGTTACACAGCTCCCAAACAGAAATGTAGGCAAAAATATTCTAAATCTATTGTCTCCTCCTAATAGTATTCTGTAGAGAAAGGGACTTTTGTTCTCCGCCCCCTCAGCTGACATCATGCTGTGCTTATTAGAAAAATTTGTTTCATGTTAAATTGTTTGAAGCTGGAAGATTCTTTCTTAAGACATGTTTTTATGGGTCTGTTTTTGATTCCTGGAAACCTTTAGGGATCCATCACACCAGCTGAAACTGCCAGGGGTTTAAAAGAGTTCAGAAGGAAAGTCCCATACTTGTTTCTCTGCTACATTTACAAACTATACAAAAGGATAGAGCTTAATCACACAGTTGTGGTGAGGTTTCTGATGCCCCTGGGAATCTCACTGGATTTTATCCTGTTGATTCTGAATGGCTCTGTGTTGGTTATATCTTTCTGGGTATTTACTGTTTTTTTCAGGAATGGGTGTTTTCTTACTTTTTTTTATCTGGATGTTCAAACTACTACTTATGGAGCCTTTATTTTATTTTATTTCTCTTTATTTTATTTTGACTACAGCTAATAATGTAGAGTGTACTACAAGATAGAGACAAGCCCAAAATCACCCAATGAATTATATAGTTGAATGAAGTCTTGAATTCAGATATCTATGGCCTCAGTCCAACATTACAGATACCGTACCACACCAGTACATCAGAGAGTAACAACGCTCAGACTTTGTATAATATATATGCTCATCTTTTGCATAAAGGCATACTTTTGTTCCTGACAAGAACAAAGCTCTTTTAACAAACAGCTCTTTTAAAGATATTTGCTTTGTTGAATAACATCTTTACTGAAGTCAGTTATTAAAAGATGGCAGTCAATAATGGATTTCTTTTCATCCTTTTATATTCTGTCACCTTGACTCTTCTCTTTGTTTAAGCTACCCATTTAAGTACATGGAAACATTAATTCTCTGAAGTGAAACAGCAAAGCGATCCCTATACAAATAACATGTCCTTTCTAACTTATCTACAGTGTCTATTCTAACATTCCATCCTTGATATTTTTATATTGAAAGAATAAGAAAACTGAAGTTATATGAAGGCTCCCATTTCAGTGACCAAAGTTGTTTAAGTCTTCAATTTTTCAAACTTTGGAAAGTTCAGAGGGAAAGTAGAACAGAAATAGGTCATGCATGATTTCATGTCTTAACTCCTATTCTAGTATTACCCAGAAATCAAGCAATTTTTCAATAAGAAAAATTACTGTTCACTATGATCGATTATATCACCCCATTAGAAAGCTTCATTTTACATAAAAAATCTCATATTCACAGGATCAGAATGCAAATGCAGTTACTGAATCATAAATTATGTAAAAACAGCATTTGCATACAAAGTATACCTACACTGATGACTCCAATCAATATATCTTTACTGTCATCACAAGCATTTCTTATACATTAAACAATCAAGGGGCCATTACACATTTTTTCCTCCTTACAGAGGGTTGAATTATTCACCAAGCACTCACAGTTTATTCTTACATATACTTTTCTCAAGTATTACTTTCTATTTAGTCTCGGTTAATTTTAATTGTTTTCAAATTTTTCTTTTTATCATTTTGCAAACTGCCCAGAGATACTGGAGATAGGTGGCATATTAATTTCATAAATAAAATACATAGTCTTGTTACACTCAGCAACCAACTTTCATCTCTTCACACATAGCTTTCCATAGTCTACATTTATAATTAATCAGAAGTAACAAATATACAATATATTTTATTACTCACATTTATTTTTCTCTCAGTGACCTGCTAAAGAGCAAAAATCTTTTCTGTCTGCCGCCTGCTTATCTAGCATAAAATTCCACCACACTTTCCAATTTCTTCTCTTGGTTGGCTCTCTTTAGACTAGAATTCTGCTAAACACCTTCCTAGATGTGTTTAAAATCAACCCTCCTGTCATTTTTGTATCTAATCTTGTTACCTTGTATTGGAACTTGCATTATGATGGCATGACAATGCTTTTCTATTTTGACAAAAGCATCAATTCCTAATGGTATCTCTGATACATATTTGGACTGTTGGTCTGAGGTCCAAGCTTGGCAATTTGGCTGCAAATGTTTTGTCACCTTTCGAGGAGACATCATCAATGTGCTTTGAACTGTCGATTCAAAGTGCACCGATGACATCTCCTTGAATGATGATGACATGTCTGCAACCAAATTGCCAAGCTTGGACCTCAGACCAAGAGCCCAACTACCAACCCGAGCTACTAATATTCAAATACATTTCAATCTGAGACATATTTTAACACTTTACACCTGTATCTTGCCATTTTTCAACATTCTCACAACCTTCTTCCCCTACATTCAGAGCAATTTTTGATATAAAAATTGATCTGCTTCTTTGAATCGTAACCATTACTTCAATTGTAACCATTCTTTTCTCTATTATTTTCCTTTTCCTGTACATATTATCTCAACCTCATTTTTGCACCAATCATTTTCTTCTATCTTTCTTGTTTCTTTACTCAACATGAACCTTCCATTTCATCATTCCACCAAGCATCCTTTATTATGTGTTCCTTTATGCACTTCAGTGGCACTCTGTCACACAATTCTTTTCACTCTGTTCCAAGCAACTTTGTGATACGACTGATGTTATAAAAGAAGTTAGAAAAGTTGAAACACATGAAAGGGCAAATCTTCAACATGGTGATGCATGGTACAGAATTTCTGCGGCCTAAATTTGATTTTCCAGGTTCTTTTACTTCTTTCTGATGCTATAAGCTCTCAGTACTAGAATATTTCTTTGCAAAGAACAAGATAGTTTGAATGTCTTGTTGAGGGATTTTTAGGTCATAACTTAAACATTGCTTTCTGCTTTTGCTTCTTTAGCAAGCCATAAATTTTACAGAAGATTAAGCACTATTTTATTTCTGAAAATAATATTATCTTATTATAAATAAAATATAGGAAGTGATCAGTAAATATATATGTCTGTCCATCTTGTCAATAGCATTATTTTTTTAAAAAATGGATTAAAGATAAAATGCTGGACAAGCATTGTTAGTTCTGGGGATCCTGCCCCACTCTAGTGACCTAGGTCCAGGGGACAGGGATATTTGCTTCTACTCACCTTCTACTTTGAGATGTTCAGATGGAGAACCATCAGTGGTGGGATTCAAATTTTTTTACTACTGGTTCTGTGGGCATGGCTTGGTGGGCGTGGCAGGGGAACTGTATAATCTCCAGTCAGAGGTGGGATTTTCTGGTTCTCCGAACTACTCAAAATTTCTGCTACCAGTTCTCCAGAACTGGTCAGGACCTGCTGAATACCACCTCTGAGAACCATGTATCTATGAGATCCCAGATATCTCCCTTCATCACCATTTCTGTGGTACCACTTTCATCCTTAGTTGGCTTAGCACAACAGATGGTTTTTTTTTTCCAAGATAAGAATACAATAGTCCAGGCACTAGTCTCATTTTGATTCCTGGCTGTAACTTTATAACAAGCACTATAGATAACCCTCATTTTAGGGTTACAAGGGGGACAAGAATTTCCATTGCTAAGCAAGGCAGTTGTTAACTGAGTTTAACAATTTTATGATCTTTTTATCTATGATTGTTGGGCGAATCATGCAGTTATTAAACAAATCTGACTCCCCCGCAAACTGATTTTGGTTGTCAGAAGTTGGCTGGGAAAATTGCAAACAATGATTGCATGACTATGGGATGTAGCAACTGTCATAAACATATGCCGGTTGCCAAATGCTTGAATTTTGATGACCTTATGTGATGTTCATAAGTGTGAGAATTGGTCATAACTCAATTTTTTCAGTGTCATTGTAACTTTGAATGGTGCTAAACAAATGGTTCTAAGTTGAAAACTACCTGTACCTTAAACCCCTTCTCCTTCCTATCACCTTTAGTATTTTGCTCACAATAGTGTCAAAGAACTTAGACTCCAATGAGATGGATAGATCAAAAGACAGGAAGAGATAGATATGGGTGGGGTAGAGGGTCAGAGAGTGTGTGTGTGGGGGGGAGATATTGGCTGGTATTGGTTGGAAACATGTGAAAGAGGCCTTCATTCTGCATCCTTCATCCTAAAATGTTGATGATGATAAGAGATAGAGATGATAGAGATAGAAATTTAGAGATAGAGATATAGAAATGTAGACATAGAGATACTGGAAGAAAGATTATACTTAGGACATAGTGTCATGTTGGCACATAATTACATACAGAACATGTGTTGTATATGCTATTCTTTAGCTAGAGATATTATACTGTACACCTTCACTAAGTGTTGGATTATTTCATTCTGAAGAATATCATAGTGTAACCATACACATAACTTTTGACACACATAGTTTCTTTTTAACTTTTAATCTTTAAAAGCTTGGCTTTGTTTTCTCCGTACTTGCCTTATTATTTTAAAATGTAAAACTACCGCTTCAGCATCTGGTTGGAGATGAAAGAAATAATTATATTATAATTTGGTTTCTCTGTTTTGCATCATTATATCATCGCCTTTCCCATTGGGAGACAGCAAGGATTAATGATCATGATTCCAAAAGTGGTACAACTATGTTCTTCCCATTAATGGATTGGGGGAGGATGTTCCCACAATCTTCTCTCATTAAAGCTTTCAAAAGCGTAAGGAATGATTTCTCCTTAATGTTTACCGTCTTATTTTGAATGCCAAGGCTCAGCTTTGCAGCCTGCGAAGCAATGATCCATCATTAATTCAATAATTTGGGAATGAATGTTCTGCTGCATGACAATGGTGCCTCCAGGGTGGCTAACAATAATATTAAAATAGTCATACATCAATGGCATGATAAAACATAATTAGATGAACTAAAGTGACATTCTTAAAATGTTACAGATAACTTCAGAGAAGCAGAATACAACAGCAAATGGAATCATAGGAAGATGTTTGCAGTGGAAAAGAGTTTTATTCTTAAAAGCAGGGAGAACAAGGGGAAGGCACGGTTTTACAGAAAGATACTATTCCATCAGGAATTATTATTCCCTCTGGACAGTGCAACTTTCACATCCCTTGCTAGTACATGTGCTATATGTGCTAGTTCAATTTGAAACTGAAGTCCAGAGTGTTGGAGGGCACCAAATTTTTCTTTTTCTTTCTTATTTCCAGTAATGTTATTTTAAAGAAAGATGGGACTTGAGGTGTGGTCTTCCATGAATAATTTAATTGAATATTTAATATGTAATTTACAGCAGCATAATTTTGAATGGGAAAAATATTTCCAGAGGTACTCTGGGCAAATCCATTTCAAATCTCCAAGACAAATACTTTAAACAAGACTATCAGGTTTGGATTCTAAATATCCAGATATCCTTTAGATGGCAATAGAGAAGTACACTCCCATCAAGAACTCCACTCCCATCTAGCAGTTGCCTAGAATTTCTTGTTCAAATCTGATAGCACTAACTTTAAAGTATTACATATTCTTAGCAAATTGGACTACTGCATCATAAGGCAGCAGAAACTTTCACAGCTGTTTCAACCTAAACATTGATAGGAGAGGCTTAGAGTAAAGGAGAGATTAGCAAGAGAGAGAGAGAGAGAGAGAGAGAGAGAGAGAGAGAGAGAGAGAGAGAGATTCCTTCCTTTAATAATTTTTAATGAAATTAGAAAAACAAAATGCTTGCAAAGAAAAGTATATAAAAGCTGGTTCATCACCGATTCCAGGCATGCATCAGGAGGGTTAACTTCTATATGTGGTTGTGCTAAAAAATTGAAACAGATTTTTACTATTTATTAGCAATTAATTATGTTTTGTGTATACCATTTCTCGACATATAACCTTTTCTTTTGTGATAAATTATCAGGCAAAATATCTTGAAGTTCAGAATATTTGGTCTAGAACAGGGGCATCAAGCTCAATTTCATTGACGGCTGCATCAGGGCTGTGGTTGACCTGAGGGTGGGGATGGGGCTGGCATGGCTGACTGGGTGGGGGTGGGCAACTGGGTGGGGGTGGCTAGTTTGATGCCATTCCCCAAACTGCTGGCATGTTTCCTCTTTGCTTTGGGTCCCGCAGGCCAGATCTGACCACTTTGCAGGCCCGCAAGCCTTGAGTTTGACACCCCTGGTCTAGAAGATGTTTCTTTGCAGACCTAGGGAGGAAAGAGCAGTGTTTTATTTGTTTCCCATATTGATCTCCTCAGTAACATAGATAGCATATCAGTGAGATGCTGTGCTATGTTGGTATCAAGGAGACCCAGGTTCTATCTACCTTCAGCCTTGGAAACACACTTTATTAATTGGCCAGTCACGGTGTCTCAGCATAATCATACTTTACTAGATTGCTGTAGTGGGAATAAAATAAAGATACACCCCCTGGCTTGAGCATTTGGGGAAAAAAAGTATATAAATCTAACAAGAAAACTGGAATAGATAGACAGATAGATGATGGAATCGATGATAGATAGATAGATAGATAGATAGATAGATAGATAGATAGATAGATAGATAGATAGATAGATAGATAGATAGAAGAGAGAGACAGATTCATATTTTAATCAAATGGCTATCCATTTAACTTGGGCCTCTTTGCTCTTTAAGGCCAGATCTCAAGCCCTTGAATGTTTTCATGTCAAGAAACTCCATAATAATTTATGGAACTGGGAATAATTTGTCATGAAAATGTATCTCTTGTGGGATCCAAACTGGCTTTTGGAACAGTTTTCTTCTTCTGTTTGCTCAGGAGGACACAGATTTGGAAAAAATACACTCTTTTTTAGATCTGTCAGGTCTGGACTGCAAAGATCTGAAAGGGCTAAATAATTGAATCATACAGATTGGTATTGATGAATCTGAAATAAATTGATTCTCCTCTAAATCAGTTTGGCATTGCTTAGATCAAGACATGTAAGTTCCTTCAATGGAAAGATAATTAACATTGATAGGATAATGAAATAACTTTGAAGAGAGAGTCTCCAAAAGAATCAGCTGTTGCAATGTAATAATAGGTTAAAACTGTTATCTTCAGTAGGGATTTTCAGTCCCCAGACTTCAAATGATAGCAGGATAAACCAGAATTAATATTACCAGGTTGAATACCTGATTGTAATAGACATACAAAACGTTGCTTTGGAAATAATGTTTTTCCACTGAGTATCATAAATGAGAATACAACTCAGCTGACCTAATTTCACTTTTGAAACTGGAACTGCAGTAGTATAATTTACAACACAGAATAAAACTTCATCAGCCAAAATGGTAACAAATGGCTAGATCTCCTTGACTTTCATTATGAACTTACTAATAGTTTCCTCCTCACACTTATGTATAATATGGATCTAATCATACTGATAATTTATCTTTCTACTACATGAACACATTGGAATCATTCATGTACTTCAGATAAATTAAAGGGATAGCTTTGTTATACAGTCTAGAAAGATTGCAAGGAAAAGGTTGTGAGGGATGCAAGATGCAACATTGTTTTTAAAGATTCTGGAAATTGAATTGGATATTTTTTTGCAAACTAAAATGAATTGATGTTGTTCCGACTCTGTCTCCAAAGTGTGTCCATATCCAAAGAAAGAAACAACCTAGATCTACTCACTTCTGTCGATCCACTGTGGATCATTAGGGAAGGAGTCTAAACTGCCTTTTGGTTATGAGTTTCTGATAAATTCAAATATCATTACTATTTTTTTTTGAAAGACGTTATTTTTCTTTTATGGAAAGAAATAAAATAAATTCTTTTATGGAAAGAAATAAAAACCCCTCCCTTCATTTCCTGAAACAGTCATATATCTGAATGACAAAAATATCTGCCTTTTTTTTTTTAGACAAACACCAAATTCATGGTTATTTCCAAAGGCACAAAATTGGGCAGACCTTACTAAGTGCATGCAATAAAACTAAATCTCAATTCTGCATTGAAATACCAACTTGGCTATCTACATTGGAAGCATTAATGTACCCACATTTATTGCGAAGAGGACAGATAATTGCATATGAGGACATATTAGATGAGAAGGGAAACTTAAAAACAAGACAGGAGCTGAAAGATTTGGGATTTGAGATAGAATGGTGGGTCTACTTACAATTACAATCAAGTTATAGTATGAAGATACAAAAGAATGTGGTATTAGTAAACGGAAAACAGAATTAGATAAAATATTATTAGGAGCGGACAAGAAATTGATTTTAAAAAATTATAAAATGCTATTGGAATGTAAATTGGAAGAAGAAAAGATGAAAGAAACGATGCTGGCCTGGATGAAAGATTTTGGATATGGAATAAAACTGGCAAATTTTATGGGTCAGGAATAGGAAAATTACCCTGGCAGCATCATATAAAGAAAATTTACTAAAAATGTTTTATCGAGGGCACATCCCGCCATCAAAACTAGCAAAAATGTATCCGAAATTATCTCCTAAATGTTGGAAATGCAATGAAGAAATTGGAACATATTACCATGTATGGTGGAAATGTGAAAAAGCCCAAATATATTGGCGCTGAAATGGATAGAATAACTCAAGAATTAAAAGACTGAATCTGATTATTACAAAATTTGGGAGAGGTTTTACCACTGGTTTAAAAAAAGAAAGGAGTAACTCTAGCAAAGATGATTAATATTTATGTACATATGTAAATGTGTATTTTTTATTATGTATGCACCACATTCATTGTTTTTAATGTTTTTCTGTTTGTTGTTCATTAATAAAATTATTTAAAAAAATATCTGCCTTTTTTTTAATTTCCTGCTTTCTTCGGCAATGATGTCATAGATTTACAGAATGACTAGTTTGTTTGAGACCATTTTGGTCAAGCCAGCTATTTACTAGAGAAGTAGTATCTGTGCCTATGCGGCTCTATGCAAAGCCTTTGCTTACAATAAGAACTGAAATAGGACATAGTTGCCAAATGGAAGAAGACAGAATCAGGGAGAAGAAAATGATAATTATTCTTCATCTTCTCCTTCCATGGGAGTGACAAAGGCCTACAGTCTCAGGATGAGCACAATCCCAAACAGCAGATGGATCTACCTAATGCCAGGCTGCTACTGTTTGTCCCTACACTGGCTACCAGTGTCATATAGCCACAGCTTGGGAACAAGGCTAGTCTAAATCAGGGGTCACCAATCTTTTGAACCTCAGGGATTACAAACTCATAAATCCTGCGGACCACTAATATGAATTTTGACTGATGGGTGGCTTGTTGACCTTGGTGGGTAAGTTGGTCCCATATTCCAGAGCTGCAGTAGTCACAGGACTTGCCCTTTGGTCATCCCAGAGCAGCTACTCCTCCACCTGCGTGTACCGGCCTGCCATGGACTGGAGGAACTGCTCTGGGATGACCAAAGGGCCAGTCTTGTGACTGCTGCAGCTCTGGAATATGAGACTGACTTTTCCACCAATGTCAGCAAGCCACCCTGGGGCAGATTTCTCTCTCCCCACTGTTGGTCTTACCTTCCAGTTCCAGCTCACGTGGCTCTACTCAAGATAAGATTTGTGCTCGGCTGAAAGGTGGTTGCCAGTGGTTGGGTGGGCCATGTGGGCGGCGTAGCCTTGTGTTCCCGTGCAGCCTGGATTAATTGCTCTGGGGGGAGTGCTTTGGGGGGATATTTCTCTGCGGACCACCAAAATTTGGTTTGACGACCACTGGTCAAATTCCCGGCTAGGAAAGATCCAGGACTAAGTCCAGTAGATCCAATAGTCCTTCTGAGTCCAGAAGGAACAACATCAGAAGGAACAATATGGAAGGAACCTCCTCTTCTTCTACCCCACTGCCATATATTTCAAAGAGGGACTTGAGCAGAAGGAATCATTGCCCTCAGAACTAGTTGTTGACTGGAAATCGCAACTGAAATCTCCATTAGAATCACAGAATTTTATTTATGCTAATATGCAACAATCAGTGATTTCTCCCTGACTATAAAAACTAGTGTGAACCAACATGCAAGTAGACAAAGTAAAAGATACTCGTATCAAAGCCAGATTTTGCTACTGAAAAATAGTTTGGATTGTACTTCAGTGTATTCTCAATACATTTTATGGTGTGTGATTAAATGTAACATTAAGAATAAAACCCATTTAATCATGTTTTTAAGAACCAGGAAAAATCTAAGTTGTACAGTATTTGGTAATCCAAATAACAATCAGTTAGTTTGTCACATTGCTCAATTCACTCCTACAGAATGATTCAAATAGCAACCAAAGCAACACTAATAAAGGTTTGAAGTGGATGTGCATATTGGATTTTTTTTCTAAAATCATAGTTAACTTTCATGCAACATTAAGAAGGACTGATAATTACAAGAGAGAAACAGTTGGATTTAGATTGGAAGCAATAAAGTTCCTTGGAGATCCTAGACAACAAGCATTGCTGTAGCTAAAGCTGCAGTCTTTCCATCAAGAAACCAGTGAGCTGTCTGCTATGAGTCAGAAGTCCTACTTAATGACAGAGCAGAGGAGGAAAAAGTGGGAAGCTAATTTAGCAAATAAGTGAAGTAACACATATTGTGGTCCAAAGAACCACACCATAAGACCATTCATTTGACAGATTTAATTTACTTATCTGTCAGTTGCCAGGAGAGCAGGGGTGTCAAATTCAATTTCATTGAGGGCCGCATCAGGGTTGTGTTTGACCTCTGGAGGGCCAGGATGGGGTAACCAGAGTGGGCGTGGCTAATTTGACATCACTCATGTCAGAGGGTTGCCTGTGGTGGCACATGTGCTCTGCTAGTGAAAACAGACTCCCAAGCTCTGTTTTTGGCTGTGATGGCCTCCTTCAACCCTCTGCCAGTAAAAACAGCTAGGGAGGACTACACATGGTCCTCCTGAGCTCCGTTTTCACTGGCAGAGGCACTACGAGCCAGTTCTTTGCTGTTTTCAGGGCAGCCTGATAGGCCAGATCTAAGCATCCTGTGGGCCGAATCCAACCCCCGGGTCTTGAGTTTGACACCCCTGCAGCGGGTTTGAACTTATGGTCTGGCTTTCATGTGATTTCTGAGGGATCTCCAATCAAAATAATGCACCCCTAGATCCTGAAGCAGAACTTTAGTTGTTACTCCAGAGATACAGTACTTATAAAAAATATGGAAGCAGATGCACTTTCAAGGCGATCATTTTATTCAAGCCTAATTACAAGGAAATTCAGTTCCTGCTGCGCATTTGCTGCTGTTACCAAATCAGATCACTTCCATGATTTCCCAACTAAATCACCAATTTCTAGACTTCTGTGTCCAATCTTATTTCTCAGGACTGGCAAAGAGACTTATTTTGGTTGGTCTCATTCAGGTATAAGCTGAAGATACAAGTCATGATTCCAGAAGTAGGCTATAAAATGGAATTGCCCCATTGTTACTACATATACCTATAGCGCCGGGACGTCTCCATTCCCCAATTTTTCCAATTTTTCTTTGTGACCATAGTTACTTAAGAAGCATCAGAAGGAACATAGAAGGAACCTCCTCTTCTTCTACCCCATTGCCACATATTTCAACTGGGTAGCAGGAAAGAGGAAAAACAGACAACTTATTTTAATTTTAAAACAATTTTAAACAAAGTCCAAGAAGAATTTCAGTATATCCATTCTCTCCTGTTATTCAAAATGTTTGTTGTGAGTCTATATTTAGGTCTGGAGGCAGGAAACATATATATTTCAGTATATTATTGCCATATATCATGATAGAGGATTCATTGATTTTTGCTTGTTAAGTATATTGCTCTTCCTCAAAGAAACAAACAGAACAAAACTATTATAAAACAAAGCAATAAAAATAATAACAATGTAATATTTAACTGTAGAGCAATTAAAACAAAGTTTATACAAAAGGCAATCTTGTCATATAGCAGTTATTAGCTTTCAAATGCTGTGTTATTAAGCATAAGTGTTCTGACCGAACACTTCTACGATCTTATCTTAAGACGTATTTAGTGGCGATGAGGATGGCGAGGAGGACTTACCTCTCCACCCTCATTGCGTCCGCGGAAAACCGCCCAGCCGCCCTGTTTAGGGTGACCCGCTCCCTTCTAGAGAGGGAAGCGCGGGAGGATCCCTTACAGGGACGGGCTGAGGAGTTTTCTAGTTTTCTGCAGGATAAAATCGCTCAGATTCAGGACGAGCTGGACTCCAACTGGGCATTTCCGGGCGGGGGGGCGGGGGTGGATATCGGGGAGGCCAGTTGGGTTGAGTTCGACCCTGTTACTATAGAAGACGTGGACAGGGTGTTGGGGGGACTGAATGCCACCACCTGTTTGTTGGACCCGTGCCCCTCCTGGCTGGTTTTGGCCACTCGGGAGGTGACACGAGGCTGGTTCCAGGGTATTATAAACGCTTCCTTGAGAGAGGGGCTTCTACCTACCACCTTGAAGGAGGCGGTGGTGCGGCCCCTCCTCAAGAAACCGTCCCTGGACCCAGCATTGTTATTAAATTATCGTCCCGTCTCCAACCTTCGCTTTGTAGCGAAGGTTGTTGAGAGTGTGGTGGCTCGTCAGTTTCCCCGATTCCTGGATGAAGCGAGTTATCTTGACCCCCTCCAATCGGGCTTCAGGCCCGGGCATAGCACGGAGACGGCGTTGGTCGCGTTGGTTGATGATCTCTGGAGGGCTCGGGACAGAGGTTGTTCCTCTGTCCTGGTCCTGTTAGATCTCTCGGCGGCTTTTGATACTGTCGACCACAGTATCCTATTGCAGCGGTTGGAGGGGTTGGGGGTTGGAGGCACCGTATTACGGTGGTTCTCCTCCTTCCTCTCCGACCGTTCGCAATTTGTGTTAACGGGGGGGCAGAGATCGTCCCCTAGGCCCCTGCTTTGTGGGGTGCCTCAGGGGTCGGTGCTCTCGCCCCTGCTGTTTAACATTTATGTAAAGCCGCTGGGTGAGATCATCCGTGGCTTTGGGGTGGAGTTCCATCAGTACGCTGATGATACTCAGCTGTACATCTCCACCCCGGGCCACCCCAACGAAGCCGTCGAAGTGATGACCCGGTGCCTGGAGGCCGTGCGGGGTTGGATGGGTCGTAACAGGCTTCGTCTCAACCCGGCCAAAACCGAGTGGCTGTGGTTTCCTGCGCCCAGATACAGCCAGCTTACTCCTTCGCTGGCCGTGGGGGGAGAGGTTTTGACCCCCGTGGAAAGGGCACGCAACTTGGGTGTCCTCCTGGATGTACGGCTGTCTTTGGAAGAACATATTGCAGCCGTCGCCAGGGGGGCTTTTTATCAGATTCGTCTGATTTACCAGTTGCGGCCCTTTCTGGATCTGGGCGCACTTCGCACAGTCACCTCCGCCCTCGTTATCTCCCGCTTGGATTATTGCAATGCTCTCTACATGGGGCTCCCCTTGAAGAGTCTCCGGAGGTTGCAGTTAGTTCAGAATGCAGCCGCGCGGGTGATTGTGGGCGCCCCTCGAAGCGCACACGTAACACCACTTCTCCGCAGGCTGCACTGGCTTCCTGTGGCCTACCGGATTCGATTCAAGGTGGTACTGATGGTATTTAAAGTGCTCCATGGCTCGGGACCTGGGTACTTACGGGACCGCCTGCTGCCATCAACAACCTCCCGCCGCCCAGTACGCTCCCACAGGGTGGCCCTACTTGGGGTGCCGCCGCCTGACCGTTGTCGGCTGGTGGCCCCGAGAGTTCGGGCTTTCTCTGTGGGAGCTCCCTCCCTATGGAATGATCTCCCCCCGGAGATACGGGCTATGACGGACATTCTGACCTTCCGGCGCGCAGTAAAAACCCTGTTTTTTGAACAGGCCGGCCTGGCCCAGTAACTATGTTTTTTGGTTTTAATCAATTAAATTAGGGTTTTATTAGTTTTAAATTTTTAACTTAAATTTTAATAGACAGCCGATTTGGTTATTTAATTTATTTTTAATAGTATTTATTACATTTTTATTGTATGTTTTAGTGGGCTGTTCACCGCCCCGAGTCCCTTTTTTGGGAGAGGGAGCGGTATAAAAGTATGATTAATAATAAATAAATAAATATCTTAAGTAAAAATTTAAGATTAGATAACTTGGAAGAGGACAACCACATTTTCCCACTGAGCTCTATAATTGAGGCACCACCACTAAGAAAACCATAAAACACATCCTTTAAGTTTAAACCAGATTCTCAGATGGGAGCTGAACCCCTCCAGATGACTTAGGTTGAGTAGTATTTTGGGAAGGAGTCTTTGAAGTACTTGGATCCTAAGCCGTTTAAGACTTTTTGTATAAATATCTTCAACTTGACTTTACTCCATTATAGTGTTTTTCAGATGAGTGTTAAACAAGCATAATTAACCATTCCACATAACAATCCATTAGTTGCATCCCGTATTGGTTGCAACTATTGCATCAGTTTGAAGAATAGCTCCGTATTGACTATATTGCAGTGATCTAATTGTTAGGTTATTAAGGCATGGGTCATTAAGGCTAAGTTCTCCTGATCCAGGAAGTCTTATCTAGTACAGTATCTGGAATTGAGCATAGGCCAAGGGTGTGACACTCACAGTCCATGGGCTGGATGTGTCCCTGGCCAGTTTAGTGAAGGGGAAAAAAGTCCCAATACGTCACATGATGACGCCATGACAACACAAGTTTGACACCCCTGGTATAGGCTGTTCTTGATACTGAACCCCCCTTTTGCTTCTACCGATAATTCAAAATCAAGCAGAGACGGTTCTAACTCTTTCATGCCATCTATAGGTCTTCAGGATTTTTCACATCTGACAATCATAACTATGGAAGATATTTCAGCTTGGTCTACACTGACAGCTGGCATGAAAGTTTCAATTCTACCTGGAGATGACCTGAAAAGAAATAAAACCCCTATCTCTGAAAAATGAGCTCTTTGACAAATTCCCTTTACATGAAAGAGCTAATAGGCTTTTAAACCAGCAAGCAGCTGGATGGCTTTTCTAGCTGACCCAAATGAAAGAGATGTTACCATCAACTTCTTGTATCTGAAAGATAATAAGCTTGGGGAAACATTTGGCATACACAGCTCAAGATTTCTAATAACAACTCCTATTTCATGCTCCCTCAATTGCCATCTCCTGGGCAAGGTCACCAGAAGGACTAAACTTTTGATTCAGTGTTTTTGGAATGAAAGTGATGTCGTGGTTTCTGCTAAAGCTCATCTTATCTGCAGGAAAAAAAAGAAGAAACCATTGCAATCTCCATTTCTGGGTTGTCTTGCCTCCTATTTAAAATTAAACTAAAACTACCTGGGAATATCTATGTAACCTTTGTGGTGCTAGTACAGAAGTGGTTAGTACTGCCTTTTCCAGTATGTTTTGCTTTGCTTTGCTTTTACTCCCTGATCCAGTCTATAGTGTTGACATTTCTTGGTAATCTTCAACTCAAAGCACTTAACTTCAGAATTTAAGCAAAGCAGTCAGCTCTATCAGAATGGAATAGATAATAATAATAGATAATAGTTGATGATCCAAACTCTGTCAAGGATCTTGGAGTACTCATCTCAAATGACCTAATGCTAGAGCCCACTGTAACTATATAGCCAAAAAGGCGTTAAGAGTTGTTAACCTAATCTTACATAGCTTTTTCTCTGGTAATATTAGACTAATAACTAGAGCATACAAAACATTTGTTAGACCAATACTTGAATAGAGCTCATCAGTCTGGAACCCACATTATGTATCTGATATTAACACAGTTGAGAAAGTCCAGAAATATTTTACAAGAGTTCTTCACTCCTCTACTCGTTGCAGAATACCTTATGCCACCAGACTCGAAATTCTAGACCTAGAAAATCTAGAACTACGCCGCCTTCGGTCCGATCTAAGTATAGTATATAAAATCATACATTGCAATGTCCTACCTGTCAATGATTACTTCAGCTTCAACCATAATACACAGGAGCAAACAATAGATACAAACTCAAGGTTAATCACACCAAATTTGATTGCAGGAAATACAACTTCAGCAACAGAGTGGTAAATGTCTGGAATACTCTACCTGACTCTGTTGTTTCTTCCCGAAACCCCAAAAACTTTAACCTTAGACTGTCTACTATTGACCTCACCCCTTTCCTAAGAGGTCTGTAGGGGGTGTGCATAAGCGCACCAACGTGCCTATCGTCCCTGTCCTATAGTTTCTTTTATATTTTATTTTTCTTATATGTATCCATGTATTCATAACTATGTTTTACTTATACCTATTATCTTGTAAGCAATTGACAAATAAATAAATAAATAAAAATAAATAATAAAAAAAATCCACCTTCCTTTGAGCTCTCAGAGCAAAGAGTTACAGACGTTACATTTTGTCATGACTACATGTATGTGGTTTTACCTGATTTCCATCCTCTCTTTTGAGAAATGACATAATGTAATATCTATAGCTCTCTGCTCTGAGAATTTAAAGGAAGATGGCCTGTATATACTATTCTGATAGCACTTCTTCCTGCAATCTTGGAGTTCCAGGACCCAGATAATTCCTAAAGCAGAGTACATCTAAAATGTGAAGATCCATGAGTTGAACTCTCTGTAGAAGGGTTTGAACCTATAGACTAACATCTGGCTATGCACATCTTGAAACCCCCAATAAAGGATGAAACTGGTCATCTGGTGTCTCCTGAGGGCCAATGTACCTACAAAGTCAGTCAGTCAGTCAGTCAGTCAAAGTCACCTATGAGACTTTACAGTGATTAATGATGAAAGCAGCCATTCGTTCTCAAAGTTCACTCTAAATTTAATGATTGTTGGCATCAAGGTATTATATACATATAATTCATTTACCATATGTTATACATAGCTCATAATTTCCTCAATAATCCAGTTAATGTGTATATTTGAAGGTTGTGAGATAAGGAACCCAAAGTTGAACTGAATATAATCCAGATATAATACTATGTCCACTAAAGAGCATCAAGTTGCATGGTTGAATAAATAGACATAAACAGAAGTGAAACATATGGTATCAGATTGCGCCCATTTGCTTATTAGCTATTAATGTCAATAATCAATAAATTCAATACAATTCAATACCAGTGGCTCTCTGCAATTCTATGACATTTGGATCTAAAAAAATTATTTGTTTAGCTTTCTCAATAGTTGGACTGGAATTAAGCACAGATGTCAGCTGTTGGAATTTGTTTTTTTTTAAATACAAAGCAGCATATTTCCATCCAATTTTGTCAATTCGGTAATGCCATACACATTTCAGATATAAAAGTAGAAAAAAATTACATTTTATTTTGATCACCACTAAACACTGAAACAGTATTATCAATCCCCAACCTCACTGAAAAAGGTCCCATAATTAACTTCTTTAAGGAGCCTCTAACACTGTAGCCCAGCCACTTCCTCAATGGTCTTCTCCAAAAGAGAAGGTTGAAGATAAGATGAAAATTGCCCAATCTAGTGATTCCTTCTTGAGGAGGGACAAAGCACACTTCCTTAAGTACAGGTGAGACTGCCACCTCACTTAAAGATGAATTTACCACTGCCTGAACCCAACCACACATCACCTTCCAGGAGACCTAGACAAAAGAGGCCTAGATGATATCCTTCCATCATGTTTAAGTATACTTGTACCAACACTGATAGGCATAAAAAAGCCAAACATTTTCATACTTTTGCTTATATGCAAATGGATTGCCTTCTCCCTTTCTAAATATCAGCCTTAGGATCTAGTTGTCATGGAGATGAAAGTAGTTGTTTTCTTCTATAAAATTACCTCCGTAAACAGAATGCAATTTTAAATTTTATTTTAAATAACTAAATTGTGTGTTATTTCACCAATTCATATGGCTATCCATCTTATAAAAGTGACTGTAGATGGCCAACAAGATTAAACATTCAAAAGAAATAAACCAACTAAAATAAAATATAAAATAAAAATAACAAATAGAATATGTACAGACTGGTCATTTTGGGCAACAGTGAGTATTACAATCATCCCCATAGCCACAGTGTATTACTGATAATTTTGGGCCAGACCTCTCAAATTCAGATCATGTAGGGAACTATAGTATGTCTGTAGGTTGAGTGCTAAAGAAGGTTAAAAGTGGTGTGCAAATTGTCATTTATAAAAGTTTCTCCATCACTGCTGACCTTGTCAGTGAAAACTTCAGCTAAGTTTTCTAAATAATTCTACACAGCCATCTTCAGATATGGTATACCGTGATATTTATACAGTAGTTTCTTTCCCAGCCCTATGGAATTATTGTTTTTCATTTTTGAAAAAAGATTTGTTCGATAGAACCTGAATTCACTGAACATGGGACAAGCCAAGGCCAGTTTGGCTGTCTTAGGAGCAAGCTATATTGTTCATGTTAACTGGTTTCAAACCCTAGGAAGTTATTGGGGAGTCTAGCTGAAGATGTCTTGCTTTTAATGTAAACATTTAATCAAGATAATTGGTGTTATGCAGAGGTGGTTTTCAGCAGGTTCTGATCAGTTCTGGAGAACCAGCAGCAGAATTTTTGAGTAGTTCGGAGAATCAGCAAATACCACCTCTGACTGGCCCCACCCCCATCTATTCTCTGCCTCCCTAGTCCCAGCTGATCAGCTGGGTCTTCTTTTGTTGCCCTGCACAGGAGAACAGAGCTGGAAAGCAGGTTAGTGAGGTGGGGAGGGAATGAGATTTTACATATCCTTCCCCTGCCATGCCCACCAAGCCATGCATGCCCACTAAACCACACCCAAAGAACCGGTAGTAAACATTTTTGAATCCCCACTGTTTCAAGCCCTAGGAAGTTATTGGGGAGTCTAGTTGAAGACGTCTTGCTTTTAATATAAACATAGAAATTGAGATAATTGGTGATATGGAATAGTAAGGTGTATTTCTGACATTCTTTTAAGGACACATAAATATGGACCTCTCAGATACTGTCCTAGGGAACTCTGCTCAATTATCAAGTATCTGATAATGTGAAATGTAAGGCTTGAGGAAAAGAGGAAATATAAGTGATTTTTTTTCTTGCCCTTACCATCATAAAAAGAAATCTAAAGTCTCCACCCAATGGGTCTCTTTGGCTTTTTCTGATTGCTTCTAATAAAGTATCCCTGTTCATAGTTGTGCAAATATTATAACCAAGATTTGCCTCTCATGCACTTCTTTTTATGGATTCAATTAAAGAAGTCATCACTCCCAAAAGAAGGCGAACAGGGCTGGTGTTACAGCTAATTGCCAATATGCAGTTTAAAGGTGCTGTTTCTATCTCTCCTGGAAATTAGTCTTACTTGTAATATCACAGTTCTTGCTAACAATGCAGAACTAATATTCCATTGCGTGAGATTACACAAAAACCAGAAGATAATTTATTAGAAATATCCCAGTCCATTATTCCCAAATTTCTTGTGGCTGTAATACACAAGTGTATGTGTGTTTGTGTAAATATTGTATTTATAATCAGTAGATCTGCCTTCTACTGATATGCATGTAAATACGATCAGAATAAGAACTATCCATAGATTTCAGCTTTCTGTTGGTGGGATGAAGTGACAACAAAAACAGTCATGAACAATAATGAAACACAATGAAGACATGGATGTTCAGGAAACTGAACCTGTTATTGACCATAAACAAAGTAACTGAGGTGGTAGAACTAACCCCCATCTCTCCAATCTGATTCTATATTGGTTAGATGGTATCCTCTTATTTCTTCATAAAGCCAATTTCATATAATGAGTTCCACTCTGCAGAAGTGTGGGTCTAAAGTATCCGGATTAATTTCCTCTCATTGATTTTACTGCTTTCAGCAAGTTTCCAGAGTTTTCCACAACTGTGCAACATCCTTTCAATAGTTTTTTTTTAGCTGAATACTTCCCATACAAAAGTATGGCATGTCCCTTTTAGCATTTTGAATATGACCTTATCTAATCTCCCAGTTTTGAAACTGCAATTTAATTGTCATTCAAAAAAATTCAGTTCTCTGAATTTTGTAAAGTTGAGCTAAATGTGGCAGATTTACAGAAATAAGGACCAGATTGAAATGGATAGATTTATCCATCCTGGATCCAGTGTTCTCTCTTTCTAGTATTGAATTGTTTGAATATGGATAGATGTGAATTCCTCCCACCAAGTTTCAAAAATAACCAACACAGAACTCCCAATGAAATCAGGCAAAGAAAAATATTAATACCAGTTGATTATATGACATCAATTTGGTTTATTTTACTCCTAGCAATCCCATACAGTAAATTTTCTCCATGAGGATCTATCCCTAATGAGGTCCTTCAGGTTTACAATGGTGCACCCATCACTACTGTAATTGAGTCCATCTCAGAGGTGTGATATTCAGCAGGTTTTGACCGGTTCTCCAGAATCGGTAGCGGAAATTTTGAGTAGTTCAGAGAACCAGCAAATACCACCTCTGACTGAAGATTTTACAGTATCCTTCCCCTGCCACGCCCACCAAGTCATGTAATAAAAAAATTTGAATCCCACTACTGGTCCATCTACTTTGATGTTGGTTGTCCTCTTCTTTTTCCTTCTACCTTTTCCAGCATTAGAACTTTTTCCAGAGAACTAAGTCTTTGCATAATGTAAAAAATATGCAACATCCTTTCAATAGTTCCAAAGTAAGAAAATGTGAGCTTGATCATTTGTGCCACAAGTGAGAACTCTAGAATGATTTGTTTAATGATCCATCAATTTGTTTTCTTGACTGTCCACAGTATTCTCAGGAGTCTTCTCCAAAACCAAAGTTCAAAGACATCAATACTCTTTATATATTGCTTCTTCAGAGATCAATTTTGAAGGGACTATCATGGCTTACATGATTCTGGTCTTTGTAGGAATATGCACATCACAGCATTTGAATTTCTTTTTCAAATGCCCTCATGGCTGTTCTAACAGATTAAGTGCTAGTCTATTAATAACAAAGAATATTTTCCGTACATAATGGACATAATGCATGAAGTGGCATGATATACTGAAGTCCTGAGATATCTTGGCAGCCAAATTATTATTAAGTGATGCTGCAAACCTATGCAGTAGATCCCATGATTATTGGGGATAACGTAGACCTCATATGGCTGGATGTGAGGAGTATAGAACCATCTCTTATGTACAAACTTGAATAAAAAGCCTATCACCATTTATGTAGCAGTATATTAGCAGGTACATTAATATACTGAATTAGGAATATAATTTATCCAAAGATTAGGTTTAAGTAGATATAAAAATAATTGGGCTTAGCGCTGATGGAAAGTAGTACATTTGCTGAACTATTGATAGACAATGAAGAACACATTTTGTGAGATTTCCCTATCTTATTTTATAACAGTCTCTGTAAAGGCTTTTAACAATGAGAGGGAACAAGAGAGTTTTTTTTTTATTTACATTTATATGCCGCCCTTCTCCGGACACTCAGGGTGGCTTACAGTCTATGGAACACCATGCTAAGTGCTCGGCAGTAGCCTTCATTCCATTGTATATGCCTGCTTATTACTAGGGCTTTTGGCCCCCCCAAGCGGCATTTTTACAAAGTCAGCTTATTGCCCCCAACAATCTTGGGTCTTCAATTTACCTACCCCGAGAGGATGGAAGGCTGAGTCAACCTTGAACCTGGTGGGATTCGAACCTGCACTAATTGCAGGCAGCTTGCACTAAGTGCTAGATGATTAACAGCCTGCACCACCAAGGCTCAACCCTGTACTTGTTATTCATTTTTAAGTACAAAGATAGTCTTAATCAAAGAATGAATATAATTAGCTGACCTCTATTCTAGAGGTTTAAATTGGTAACCTTAAATTAGTGACCTGACTCTAAAATTTCAGGTTTAACCAGACACTCATGACCTGGGATTAATGGGTGAAAAACGAAGTAGAAAATAATTAGGCTGACATAGGATGCAGCACAAAAAAAGTGTAATGCAGGGAGTGATTAAACAAACATTTTATTCTACACTATCCAGAGCCTTAAAAAAGGTCCAGCCAAGAAGCCAGATGGGGTATTCTGATTTGGGTTGTGGGAAGTTAGCATCCACCCCTCTCCTACAAAAATTGAAATAGCCTAGGAAATATTAAAAGGCAGAATATATCTTCTAAAAAGAGTAGAAACTCAAGAAGCAGAAACTCACTCAAGAAGCAGAAACTCACCCCCACCTTTGTCAATGGGTGGGCCATTAAGGCCTGGGCCAGAATACTTTACATAAGAAGGAACTCCAGGTAAAAGCTATAGCAATTGCCAAAAGCCCTTTTAAGGGCATAATCACCCAGAAAGGCCAGACCAAGCCTATAGAGTTAAGACCCCCGCCCCTGGGAGTCTGACAACCAATTAGAATACAAGCTCCAATTCAAATCCAAACAGAGAGTATAAAACCCAGGTACTCTCAGCACCTCAACACTTTCTTCCTTCTTTCCTTTTCCCTTTTTCCCTTCTCTTCTCACCTTGAAGCATGTGATCATTCTTCTCTGGAGCTCCAGGCCATGTGGCCCTTAAACTGTAACCATTAAACCTTCCAAGCAGCCTCCATGTTTCCAGTGTCTTTTTTCCCCACTTGGAACTGAACCCAGAAGGATATTTCTTTCAACAATTGGCACCCCAGATGGGACTCCAAGCTAACCTAACCAATGGACCAGGCCCAGGTAAGATTCCCTTGCTAGCAAACAGACCCATTGAGTCTGTGGGTGAGTTTTTCCTGGACCTTGGCCATTTGGAAAAATGGTTTTAAAGGGGTTTTGAGTGTTGAGCTCAAAGGCTGCTTGGAAAGAAGGTGAGTACCTCTAAATTTTAATTTTAAAGCATGGAAAAGTATGGGAAATATGTGTATGTTTGCATGTGTGTGAGAGTGTCCTTCTCCCAAACACAATTGGATCTTGCTTCCTCTGTGCATTTCCTAACCGCAGAAAGACCAAGAGTCTGGAGAGCATGGGGGTTTTGCCAGAGCACAGGACCTTTTGTTAGGGAAAAAGGAAGAGCATGTTTATGAGTGGCTTCATCCTTGGACAGCAGCTGGATTTCATTTCTTTGTTTGGCCTCTAGCCGCCCTCTTGCCTGTTGTTAGCTCTACAGAGCCATGACCATCAGGACAGGAAAAGCAAGGGGGGGCCATCAGAGTGTGGGACCTTCTGTATATAAGAGGAAAAGCCAAGCGTGTTTTCAAAAAAAAAAAAAATGAGGGATTGTGGGAAGTTAGCATCCACCCCTCTCCTAGAAAAATTGAAATAGCCCAGGAAATATTAAAAGGCAGAATATTTCTTCTAAAAAGAGTAGAAACTCAAGAAGCAGAAACTCACCCCAGAAGCAGAAACTCACCCCCACCTTTGTTAATGGGTGGGCCATTAAGGCCTGGGCCAGAATACTTTACATAAGAAGGAACTCCAGGGTGATGGGATTAAGGATGGCCCTCAGGAAATGATAGGATTACCCATCTCACTACATGGTCTGGGAAGATTGCATTAGCCAGCATTCAGGTAAAGCCATGTGGTCCAGACCAAGCCTACAGAGTTAAGACCCCCGCCCCTGGGAGTCTGACAACCAATTAGAATACAAGCTCCAATTCAAATCCCAACAGAGAGTATAAAACCCAGGTACTCTCAGCACCTCAACACTTCCTTTTTTCTTTTTCCCCTTTCCCCTTTTTCCCTTCTCTTCTCACCTTGAAGCATGTGATCATTCTTCTCTGGAGCTCCAGGCCATGTGGCCCTGTAACCATTAAACCTTCCAAGCAGCCTCCATGTTTCCAGTGTCTTTTTTCCCCACTTGGAACTGAACCCAGAAGGATATTTCTTTCAACAGGGTATTTCATAAAATTGAAATATAATTTAGATGTGTAATGGAGTTAATCAATTTCCAAATCACTATGAATAGTAAGGTAGCTATTTGCTTTTGCCAATGACTTAACCCTGCTTTGGTTAGGTCATTCTATTTGCTCCAATTTATATTCTTATCTATTACTTGGAATTTTTAATATAATTTTGAGGAACTACAGCTGAAGATCAACATTTTTTTTCTTATCTCTCCTTTCCCCCTCCTTTCCTCATCATTATACGGAACAGCTTGTCTTCAGAAGTCTTCATCACTGGAAGCTTTTAAGAAGAGACTGGACTGCCATTTGTCAAAAATGGTGTAGGGTCTCCTGATTGGTGGGGGGTTGGATTAGAAGACCTACAAGGCCCCTTCCAACTCTGTTAATCTGTTAAATAATGATCATGATCTTTTTTTGTTAAATATTCAAAGCACTAGCTTACAAACTGCAAAGAAGCAATGAATAGTAATTTTTTCTCATTCAGATTGAATCTGGTTTAACCCATGGAAAAACCTTAAACATCTTATTTTGTTGTCTGGAATCATTCTGAGAATGTGCAAAACATACCTGAGTGTGAATGTAAACCTGATTTGTGGGTTATGTTTTTATTTTATGCAATTTGATATGCTTCCAGAGTCCAGACTGTGTTTATTTTTATTTTCATGATTTCCTCAGTTCAGTTATGAATTGCATTTATGAACATCAAAAAACTGGGCTTGAGTGGTTTCAAAGCAGGATTAATGCTCAGGTAAATGTGATAACTTAACCCTGCCATACTACAGCTTCCAATGTTAACTTTCTTTATGAGTTCTCACATCTGTACCAGTTTCCTGGTTTTACGGAGACAGCTTATATTTTTTCATGTAACACAATAATGCTTCTTTTAAGGCATAAATCAGCTTCACTGAATTTTTCTTTTGCCATTACCACCACAAAGGGGAGTCCAAGATGAAGAAAGCAGTGTCTTAAATAAGTCCACTTTATTTGTAGAGTTGAACCGTGATGGAGCATAGCAAAGAGTGATTAAAGACATCATCAGCTACTCTTGAAAGCAGCTTTAAGACATCATCCATCTACCCTGACCCCTCCCCATAATAAGGAGAACAAGGAGCAAAAATTACTGCTGCCATAACATAAGTCCTGCAGAAAAAGCCATAGCCTCATCTCCATGCTGGAAAAACAAATAAACCTCCAACCTTCCAAGTGTTTAAATCATTTTTCTACTTGCAGGCAGAACAATCCAGTGCTTCCAATGGAAGAAGAATAAATGCATTCTTGAAAGACCTGAAGAGGGAAAAGTCCTCAGAAGCTCCTTCTGCTGCTGGGTTTTATCCTGCTCCTCCTGCTCCTCTTCCTCTTCTTCCTCCTCCTCCTCTTCTTCCTCTTCTTCCTCCTTCTCCTCTCCTCCTCCTCTTCTTCTCCTTCTCCTTCTCCTTGCATGATTGCAGTTTTACACTGAGCACAGATGATAGTATGAACATGATTATGTTGCAAATCTCCCGGTGAAAGCAAAAAAATGAATGTATATTACATATCCCAGCTTAGTATGCCTCACCATGCTTTATATTCATTCATTTCCATATACTTTTCCACTACAGCCTTTGATATCCCACTGCTGTTCCATCCCCAGAGCGTCTGTTGACATTCTTATTTCAGGAGAAGCCTTAGTGGCACAGTGGTTAGAATGAAGTGTTGCAGCTAACTCTACTCACTGCCAGGAGTTGATCCTGAACAGCTCAAGATTGACTCAGGCTTTCATCCTTCCAGCTGCCAATAATCACATGTGGTTGGGGTTCAGATTCATCAATAAAGAGAATCTTTCTTTCCAATCAGCCTCCAGCCTCCATATTATCTCCAGTGACTTTCTCCTGGCTTGAAACTGGATCTGGCTATTTTTTCCAGCAAACTCAAGATAATTTCCCCGATGCACATTTCTATTTATCTCCATCTCCCCCTTTTAAAAAAAGATTATCAGGGATTCTGTGTTTGCTAACATGTCCATTGTTATCTAGGAAAACTTAGAAAGCAGTAAATTCAAAATTCCTATGAGTAAAGTCAGTTCCCAAAAGTTTTCTTAGTTCAAGAAGAAGCCAACTCAAGGCCTCTGGACAGAACGTGCTGCATTTTCATGCATTCCATTTTGTAACATTCTCTATTGCTACCACTCTGCATTTTGTATTTTCTTGATTGCTTCTTCTTTCTTTCTGGAGACATTTCACAAAGATATATTGAGATAGAACATCTACAGGGCCCACTAAACCTGCTCTCTCCCTCCCTCCCTCACTCCCCCTCTCTGTCTTTCTGGAATTCAGTGGTTTACTTTTGCAATTAATTTGGCTTTCATACAAGGGACAAGCAGAGCAGGGGCCTCAATTCTCTACCTACCACTTTCCACCGCTTTCTGCTACTTCTTCTTCTCAGAGTTTTAAATCCACAATCTCGCCCAAACAACCCCCCTCATACACATTCATGGCTGTATGCTCTGTAATTTGCTGTTTTACAATAGATCCATGCAAGAGAGCCGTGGATAATATCCCAAGAGGGGTCTTGTTTTCAACATTGGGAGCAGAATAATGAATTTTAAACCGTGTCTTAAATTTGCAGTCATTGTTATTCACTAGGAAATCAAAAAGGAAGAATTTTTCAGTCTTGGTCTTTGGTTTGCATGATGTGGTTCTGGTTGTTCCCCAAAGAAATTTACCTCTGAATGTATTATTTACATAAAATAATGAGGTACAACCAGGTGTGTGTGTGTGTGTGTGTGTGTGTGAGAGAGAGAGAGAGAGAGAGAGAGAGCGCACTTGCATGTGTGTTCATGTACCTTTTGATCAATAAGAATGTGGTATTTTGCTTGGTTTACTTTATGTTGTATCTTGCACCTTTGTAACAATATTAATTTTCTACTTTTAAGATATAATCGCTGTGTTGCGATTATATTGCTCACACTTATTCTCACACTTATTCAATATATCCTGTGGATAAAGGATGCCCTTTAAATTCTGCTTCTATCTTTGAAGAGTCTGAGACATTTAAAATGATCTGACCATGTGGGTAAGTAAGTACATAAGCTAAGTACATGATTCCTGTATACCTATGCTACTTCCGCATGACAGAACAAATTGGTTGTTTTCATGATAAATTGGAAGACAGGTCATTCATACTGTTCTGTTTACAAAGAACCAGATTCCATATAATGGAGCAAAAATTCAAAGAACACAATTGTTCAACAGAGATAATTTATTCTTTATACTCATTTATGGTCCAGCAACCAAAATTTTTCTTTTTGCGGTGGGAAACACAGAAAACAAATTTAAACAACGGTTTCCTGTGCTTACCACTGGGGGAAAAACAGTTTTTGTTATTGGAATCATGGATGAATATAAAATTAAAAATTTAGATTTTAAAAATAAGGAAAGGAATCAAGCTTTGCCCATGGGAGTGTAAACCAGTACTAATCTCACCCTCCTAAAAATGTAGAGCATCTACCAACCAAAAAGTTGTCAAACTACCATTGCATTAGATCCTGGCATCCCTCTAAAAGTCAGTGATCCTCTCAGTATGAAATGAAAGAGATATATATGTGAACGGAGTAAGGATTTGGATGACTTAATAGAAATGCAGATAATGATAAAGGTAGTTTTACATGTTTCCTACAAAACTGCATTTATCTATTTTTTCACAAATATTTATTTCCTTTTTGACAATTCCCTCTCAATTTTTACCTTATTTTTCTCATTCATAAATAAATATTTTTCATAAATAATGACTGTCCATATTCTAAAACTTCATTCCCAAGGCAAATTATCCTCCTAGCTCTCAGTTAAAAAAAGCATAACTAAATCTTGTACAAAGAACTGAACCTTCCCCAGAAATAGACAGACCGAAGTTCATTTGGAATTTCAATATTTTTTAAAAAATCCGGAATATACATTAAATAATGTTAGCAATCACACATAATGCTTGCAAGCCATTTCTACAACATTTTCATACCCCCCAAAATTGCATTTAGACCTTTTAACTCAAAGAAAGCCCTGCAAAATATCAAATGTTGTGGATGAAATTCCCAACAGCTATTTTAAAAACAGACTGTGACAACTCACATCTGAGGTTAAGATTTATTGAGCAATTGAAAAAATATTTTGATATATTTCTTCTTTGCAGCTACACTTCTGACAAGAAAGAAAGATTTAGCACTTTTGCTCCTGTAAATACATTTCCAGCACTTCCAGAAAGTCAATAATATTAGCTCATTTTGGTAGTGGGAGTTCAGGCTCCAAATCTAAATACTTAAATATCTAAATGGTGGGATCAGACTCTTAAACAAGCATAGAAATTTCTTTCAAAAGGTGTAGTGATACTGTCTATTGAATTTTGCTTCCTGGATTCACACTGCATACAGATAGGATGACTTCCTCGATAGCAATAGCACATAGACTTATATACCACTTCCCAGTACTTTACAGTCCTCTCTAAGTGATTTACAGAATCAGCATATTGCCCCCAACAATCTGGGTCCTCATATTATTTGTAGGATTTTTTGAAGCTTCATGTTAGGGTTTTTGTTCAGGTGTACAGCAGGTCTATTATTGTTAAAGAAAACATGGAAGGGAAGAAATTTGAGCCATGCTTAAGGGGACAGGCTCTGTCTCTCTTTCTGGATTTTTTAGTTTATTGCCACCTGCCCACTTTTGTTAAGATGTTAGCATTCTTATAGACTCACTGGGTATATCCATTTAATAATGAAGTCATTAATTTTAAACAAAGCCTCTCAGTTCAAGACCCTTGGGGGCATTTGGGATGTTTTAGAAATAAAATTATTATTATAATTACAGCTAATAAAAAAGACCACATGGGAAGTCTGAGTAGTGCAATGGCTCCGGTTGTCTCTTCCTCACACTATTCATGAGTGAACGGCTTTTCCTCCTGGGAATGCTGGCATGTGCTACTTGAAAGGAAGAATTGAAATGTTTAACATTTAACACAAGGTTCCTTAAAACATCTTTATCTCTTATGAAGTAGTGTGCATTATACAGATTTTCCCGTGGAAATTGATATGTCTTTCTGTTGAATAAGTGAGAAGATCAAATATGTTTGTCTGCAAATGGAGTCTAAAGATTATTTCTTATATGAGATCAGTTGAAAAGGTAAGGCTACCATAAATGATGCTGACAGGAAAGTTAATCGTTATTGGAATTAATTTTATGCAAAGTGGTGATTCATTTTTGAGCTGGAGCGTTGTTCATTAAGAAATATTTCTGATTTCATTTTGAAGTCAGGTCTACATCCTCTAAGAGAGCTGTCTTAGCCCAATTGCTGGAGATTCTGTGTAGTCCAGTAACCAGTAATAACAACCAAATGGACATGGAAATGCCACAAACACTATGCTATCATGGAAATTATTAATGTGTTATGTACTACTCTACTAAAGTCAGCTCTGCCTTTTTGTTGGATTGATCCTTAAGCTAACAATCATAATAAAATAATTTAAAAGTACAGTATGTCAGCTGGGACACCATAATCTAGTTTCCAAAAATCACGAAGCACCAATAAAACAGTTATGTGAAGCTTCAGGGTAATGCCAAAGCCACAGCTGTGAGGCAAATACTTATCCCTACATTCTTCCTAAATATATCTCTGGCTGCCCCAAAACAAGCACTAATCAAACCAAGGGAAATCTCATTTGAAAAGCATGTTGCAACCATCACCTGATGATCAAGAAGACCTTATCCTTGGATGTTTGTCCACTACATGTGAGACAGTAGAAAACATGGAAGAGAATCCATGTGATGATCATAGGCAGAGTACATGTTAGGAGGCAATATATTGCCCAGAATCCCTCTGTGAGAGAGTTGGGCAGTTCTTAAATATGACAAACAAATAAACAAATACTTATGGTAACCTGTCTCTCACCATTAGTTAGCACCTTAATATCAAAAACATTTCCTTGTAATGGGCACTGAAATAAATGGGAAGATTAGAGATACATGCTTTGTCTGAAGAGCTGACTAATATTCTGGCAACCAGTTTCTGAACTGGCTGAAATTCGAAGCACACTTTAAAGGAGACACACTTCTTTTAAGAAGGTATTCCTTTACATTTTCCATAACTTTTTCCATTCAGACCTTCTGACCAAAGAAATCTTGTAAAACATCAAGCATTATCGATAAAATCTCCAGTAGTTATTTTAAAAATGGGACCATGACAACCACTTTAGATGTTAAGATTGATTGAACAATAGAAGAAGAAAAAACATTTTTTGGCAGGAAAGAAAAATTTAGCACTTTTGTTTCTGTAAATACATTTTCAGCCCTTGCAGACACTCAGAAATATTAGCTTGCTTGGAAGTGGGAGTTCAAATTCCAAATCTAATTCTTAAAAGAACTATGATTGTAATAACATCTTGCTCAAGGTGAGTCAACTCCTTGTGACTTTGTGGATACATTTGTGTTGTTGACAACAATACAAAACTGGTGTAATATTGCTTTCTTCAGGAATCTCTCATTTAACTTCCTACCCAGTCTATAGCCTTGGTATTTCCTGGAGAATCTCCTAACTAGCCATTAATCAAGTCTAACTCTGAGAAGTAGCAATTGTATATTGCTACTTATTGAAGTCAAAAGATGTATAGCACTGAGATATGCATAATCATGATTAGTTCTGCTTTTAAGAACAGATTACAATTGATGAAATGGGCATTCCTGGTCAGTAAATAATCTAGAAACTCAGAATAGTCTCCTGCTTACAAACCTGATTCTTTAGATGGAATAATATAGTATCTCAAAGAATCAGATTTTAACTTAGAATAGACCAATCAAGAGAACCAGTTTCAGTGGTGGGATTCATTTTTTTTTACTACCGGTTCTGTGGGTGTGGCTTGGTGGGCATGGCAGGGGAAGGATATTGTAAAATCTCCAGTCAGAGGTGGTATTTGCCAGTTCTCCGAACTGTTCAAAATTTCTGCTAACAGTCCTCCAGAACTGGCCAGAACCTGCTGAACACCACCTCTGACCATTTTTATGTAGTAATGAAAGCATCAGGCTAGAAACCAGGAGACTGTGAGTTCTAGTTCTGTCTTAGACTCAAAACCAGCTGGATGACCTTGGGCCAGTCACACTCTCTCAGCTCTAGGAAGGCGCCAGTAGCAAACCATTTCTGAAAATCTTGCCAAGAAAATTCCAGGGTATAATCCAGGTGATTGCCAGGAGTCAAGATTGACTTGAATGTATCTCCCCACCACGACCCAAAAAAGATGAATCAAATTTATAACTAACTAACTAACTCAAATATAATAAACTTAGCAATATTAAACCTCAGATTGCTTTTATATATTCACTGCTTTATCTTTTCTATTCCTTCTCAAATGTTGACAGAAAAGATCTAAGTATTATCAACATATTGATGAGATTAAACACAAATCACTTGAAAATCACACCCAGATGGTTCATGGAAAGACTGTGTTTGGTGTTCCTGAAGATTTTGAGTTTCTTTGGTGCATTTTTCTAGCACAAAGGATATGGACATAGATATACAATGTATATAATCAATACTAAGCAGTTAATAATGCAATATAGAAATGTATCATGAGATCTGTGAAGATCTTTAATTCTGTCTTTTTAAGGATATAGTTAAGCATTTCAAATGCCAACCTTGTAATAGGATGTTCAGTACTAAGGAATGTCTCAAGGAAGTGATGTGGAAGATTAATGCCATAGCATTGCAGTTATTCTTCCTCATTAAATTGTAAATCAACTTACTTTCTTAAGTGACATGCTCCATCGAAGATTCTGCAGATGTTTTTCATCCCTTTTCTCAGACCATAAACATTTTGAATATAACAGCCTGAACCACACTTCAGATGGATGTAAACAGTTGAGTTGATTTATCTGTGTGCTGCGAAGAATTTTCTCCTTAATTCTATTAGGAGTTCCTTTGCTTATACATTAATATCCTCATCTCATTCAGTGCCAGTCTTCCTCTTCATTATCAGAGATTCAATATCTACTGTCTTCCCAGATTATGTTTTCTCAAGGGGCTTGCTATTAGTTTCAAGCAAATCAGGATATTAAGGGGTTTATGCTTTTGTACTGGCAAAGCTACTGAATTGATTGATATGGTGAAAAGGGCTATCTTATGATCTGCAATTAAAGCAGAAATTTGAGAGAGAATTGGGACAGAAAGATGCAAGTTTGCTGCTAGGTTCATTTTATTTAATTCCCTGTGGAATAACACCCCTGCAGAAGTAAAGTTGGCCTTCACCTTGGCTCCCTTTTTGAAAGACCCCGAAAACATGGTTCTGCCAGTGAGCCTGGGGCCCCGAGGGTGATGTGGAGCCCATCATGTGTTTAGTTTGATTGTTTTGCCAGGAGGCCAGAGGTTTATTCGGTTTTATACTGGCATTTTATTTCCATAAGCTGCTTAGAGTCACCATGAGTGAGCTGGGCGGCCATATAAATTTTCTTAATAAATAAATAAAAATATTTGATTTTTGTTCCATAAATATATTTTTTACTAAAAGAAAATTCAATGTCTTGGTAGCCCATATACCTCATATGCATCATATGGACCTGAAATGACAAGCAGAAAATGCATAGCACATCTTTCTTGATATTATACAAGAGAAATCCAAGAATCTAATTTATAAACCTTTCCTTGTTTCTGGAAATGGAATCTCAGCACTCTCTCAATTCCATTCATTAAAATAATGTACAGCCCCAGTTTCTAGATCTAGAGAAAGTCCTATTGCTTGCTGGTCTTCTGATAGCAGTTACGGGAAGCAAAAAAAGTTTATGTCTGAATAAAGGAGAAGGAGATGGAGATGGAGAAGAAGGAGAAGGAGAGAGCAATTCAAGGTGCTAGCGGTCATCTATTACCGGCTACATGGCTCGGGACCAAAGTACCTGAGGGATCACTTTTTTTCAGAGTCTCTACCCATTCAATTAGATCAAATAGGATGGGCATGCTAAAGATCCCATCAGCCTAAAGAATGTTGGTTGACAATTAAAAGATGCCTAGTCTGTAGCAATCCCTAGTCTATGGAAAATCCTCCCTTCAGAAATTAGAATATCCCTAACCCTCTTAGCCTTCCATAAAGCTTTAAAAACCCATAGCTCCTGTGCCAAGGATGCTACATGTCCCACCTCCTAGCTATATTGTTAACAGGCCAGATGTTTTGCTTTGTAGGTGCTCAAATTAGATGTTTTAAGGTTTTTAATGGTTTTAATGGTTTTTACTGTTATTATTGTTTTAAAATGCTCTTTAGATTTTAATTGTAATATAGATTTTTGAATTGTAAGCCACCCAGAGTCATTTACTGAGATGGGTGGCTACAGAAATCAAATAAACGAATAAAACTTCTGATTAAGAAAACTTAATTCAGAACTTTCCCCCTTAAATCAGATCTGTCTCTGACTAAAGGAGAAAAATTGATTTCCCAAATATTTTATAAGGACCCTTATGGATCAGAAGTGGTATTCAGCAGGTTCTGACCAGTTCTGGAGAACCGGTAGCGGAAATTTTGAGTAGTTCGGAGTACCAGCAAATACCACCTCTGACTGGAGATTTTACAGTGTCCTTCCCCTGCCACGCCCACCAAGCCACGCCCACATAACCGGTAGTAAAAAAAAATGAATCCCACCACTGTTATGGATAAAGGAGAAATGGACATGTCTTAAAAAGACAAAGATGGAATTCTCTCTGATTATCTTATACCATAAATATTTGGCTGAATTTGCAAAATGCAGCATCTATCAGGTGACTAGGGCATTATTCAAGGGAAAAGAGCTTCTTTGGGGACATAGATTTTCTGTTTAATGCAAATTTGTTTCTGGAACTATTATCTTGAATGTCAGAATGAGAGAACTGTCCACCTACTCTACATAAATACAGGCTTCGGCATTGTCTCCCTGATTAGTCTCATGAAAGGAGAAATTAGTTCCGTATGAAGAAATTAAATTGCAAACTTTTCTCATACCCTCCTGATGCAGCGATCAAGCTCTGAAAATTCCTGCTAATCCCACTAACTGCATAAAAATGTGTAAATGAAGACTTCAGATTGAATTCAAATTAAGGTATAAGAATATGTGCCAGCAATAAAACAATAAATGGTTATTGGTATGCATAGGGTATCAAATGGTGCCATGATATGCCATCATGTTCTGGAAGTTCTCCCATCATTACAGATATAAGAACATGGTGAGGTGAAATTGCATTGCTGTTATAGAGCTACCATGAGATAAATAAATCTTATCAGAAGTTGTGGCTACTCCAATACTGGAAGTTTTTAAAAAGAGACTGGACAACCATTTGTCTGAAATGATATAGAGTTTACTGCCTGACCAGGGGGTTTGGATTAGAAGACCTCCAAGGTCCCTTCCAAAATAACTGTTATTTTGTATTCTTTTTAGACTCTAGGGAAAGATCTCTTTTCCGTGGCTGTTTTATTTCTGGTGTCTAAAATATTTCATGTTTACTGTTTGCAGTATTTGTTTGAATTGTATAATTCTATGTTTTAGTTTGTAATTTTATTGCAACCATATTGCTACTATGGGAAAGTGGACAATTCTATTTGAAAAAGTAATAGGGAAAAAAAAAACCTCATAACTAAGTATGCTTTTAAAATATTCCTTTCCTTAAGAACTGTTTAAAAACTGGCAAGTAGACCAGTTGTTTGGAACCCCTCCATATAAGGAGAGGACAGCCTAGGACAAAGGCTCCAGCCAGTTGTTCCTTGAGAGCAGACTGTGTAGGACTAGAGTTTCTTGTGGGTTTGAATACTAGTAGATGAAGGAATCAACCAACCATCATATTCACAGCATAGTGAAGACTTTCAGAGGATAGTGAGTTTATATATCGCATTTTCTGATCATTTTTAGAAATTGCCTTTTACTATTCTAGGGCTATTAAAAATCTTCAGAATAACAAATTTGAAAAGCCACCTTGTGAGTTTACCTTTCTTCTTAAACAAAAAGAAAATTAACTGTAAGTTTAAGACTTTAACAAATTAGAAATAAAAGGGGGAAAAGTTAAATTGGATTTTTATAAAGAAATTTATAAACAAATTAAGGATCCAGATCTCTTTGGAACATTAAGATTCTTACTATAAGGTTATGGAAATAATTAAATAAAATAAACAGCATTTTGTGTGAACCTTGCCCTCCCCCTCCCTCTTTCTCCCTCTCCCTCCCACTCCGCATTCCTCTTCCCTTTCCCTTCCTCCTCTCTTATACAAATAACAAATGCAATGGGTTGGTTTTAACAGCTATTTCAGCCTTTTGTTAAAAGCTATTGACTTTAAACATTTAAATTATGTCTGGCTGAGTTGTCCGGTGCTATTGTGAACTTCTGATAAAGTACCATTTCAATTGCTTCCTTCATTGTGCAGAGGATGCAAAATGGCAATATCATTTGTTATATTATGTTTATAGCAGGAAAATCCATGTACTTGGTCAGTTTCTCATCTTCAGCACCAATTGTCATTTTTTGATGGTATTGTCTAGAGCTCTGAACAAAGAGTGAAAAGAGAAATACAGAATTTTATTCTTGCTATTATTCTTAACAGTTCATTGTTGACTGATGAGTTCTCTATTAAGTATTCACATTGTGTTCTTAGAGTTATAGAATTTTTCAGGCTCCCATTCAGAAGAGCAGCTGCCACCAATCTCTAGACTGCTGACCCATCCTTGGTTAGTTTTGTTCCTCCATTTCTTATTCCTGGTCTACAAAAATTAAATTCACTTACAGATGCCCAAATCCAATTGTTTAGTAATAAGGATCCTAAGGATCTAAGGTCTCAGGGTCTAGCATTGTAAAAAAAGAGTGACAGAAACCTAAATGGAAGGTGACAGAAGCCTTATAGAGCTGTGAAACACTACATTTATTTTTTATTACCTTTCCAATTTTCTAACATTAATTAAAAAAAAGATCTGAAGCCTAGCAAAAAGACATCTTTTGTTTGACAGTTTTAAAAATAATTCATCTCTTCAGTCTAAGCCAAGGATGTCAAACTCAATTTCACTGAGGACCACATCAGGGTTGTGCTTGACCTCAGAGGGCTGGGGGCATGGCTGGGTGTGGGCATGGCTATGGTGGATGTGGCCAACTCGATGTCACTCGTGTTAGGAGCATCTGTAGTGGCCAAGTGCTAAGGCAGGACTTCCCTTTCATTATAATCTCCTTCTTTTTTTCCTTCCTTCCTTCCTTCCTTCCTTCCTTCCTTCCTTCCTTCCTTCCTTCCTTCCTTCCTTCCTTCCTTCCTTCCTTCCTTTCTTCCATCAATCCAGCCACCTATCCTTTTCTTCTTTTTCCTTCCCTCTTCATTCACCTTTCTTCTTCCTTCCCCTCCTTCCTTATTTTTCCTGTTTTGCTCTCTTCCCATCTTTCCTTCTTTTTTTTTCCTCTTTCCCTTTTTTTTTCCTCTTTTTTTTCTCCTTCCCTGCCCTTCTTGCATGCTCAAATGAAAAGGGGAAAACATTTTCCTGTGGGTTTTTTTTGCTAGCCCTGTACTAGCAAAAACAGAGCCCGGGGTGGCCTTACACACTCCCTTCAGCTCTCTTCTAGCAAAAATGGAGCTTGGGGGGCATACACAGCCCCCCCCAAACTCTATTTTTGCTGGCAGAGGCACTGTGGGCAAGTCCTTTGCTATTTCCAGACCAGCCTCGCGGGCCAGATCTAAGTACTCTGTGGGCTGGATCTGGCCCATAGGCCTTGAGTTTGACACCCCTGGTCTAAGCAGTCTAAGATTAACATATGTTTGAAAATAAAGTTCTTGCTTTCAGTGGTTGTAGGTTCTGGTTTGTTGTTTTTTTAAATCAAGCTAGCAACTGGACTTAACTCTCTGTTCTCACATTTCTGTAATATCCATCTAATGGCCTTTGTGATTTCCATCCCAAAACATAAAGCCATTCCAGGAACAATTGCTTACAGCTGTAAATTTTATAGTGAACAGAACTTCACAATCATGACAGAAGAATGCCAGGGAAGACAACCAGCAGAGGGGTGGGTGAAAATGTCACCAAGCTGCCAAGTAAGACCTCAGCTTGGCTGTCATATTTCTTATGCTACTTCAGTGAAAGCTTCAGAAGTTGATACATCTGTTGGTCTCTCTTTCATTTCATCAGCGAATATTTGGGGCTGCTTATCCTATTCAAATGCAACAATTTTGCTTACACAGTACAGCATTATTTGATAGTTATTATATGTAGTCCCTTTCTCCAAAAGTCACCAGCCAGGTGACTCTGGGTCCGTCACTCTGTCCAAACCCACTTCACAGGATTGTGGTGGTGGTAAAAATAGGAGGAGGAAGGAGTATTATGTGTGTTTACTGTCTTGAGTTACTTATGATGTGATAAAGACAAGATAAAAATCTAATAACAGAATTGGATGTGACTGGAGATCTTCTAAGTCTAACTCCCTACCCAAGTAGGAGATCCTGCACCTGTCCAGACAAATGGCTGTCCAGTCTCCAGGGATGGAGCACTGACACCTTCTGAAGGCAAGCTGTTCTACGAATTAATTGTTCTCACTGTTAGGAAGTTTCTCCTTAATTCTAGGTTGGATCTGTCTTTGATAAGTTTCTATCCATTACTTCTTGTCTTGCCCTCAGGTGCATGACTTTATCCATGATAAAGCCATATTGTTTAATCTCTGAAAAGAAGTGACAGGACTATGGAATTAGTCTATTGCACACACACACACACACACACACACACACACACACACAGAGAGAGAGAGAGAAATACAGATATTGCTCACTGTGTCCAGTGTTGCTTAAAATAAAGAAATAATTTCATCTGACAATTATTCAGTTGCATACATAAAGGAGTGTTATATAGCAGTACTATAGACCATGTATATTATTTCTTGTTAACTGTTGGGTATCTACATGGAGTGTCTCTTTTTAAAATATTAGTTTTAAATCCATATGAAATAGCTGTTTGTGATATTTAGACTGTAATGGCAATTTCACCTTCCTTGATCATCAGCTTATCTTGAAAACATTTTGATAAAAGGAAAAGGAAAGAGATGTCTTGAAAATATCTTGAAACTATTCCTTATAGCAGCTGGTGAAAACATTAGTTTATTCATTCATTGATAAATAACACAAAACCTCAAAGTTTAATTTATTTCAAACAAATCAGACAAGTTTATTTTGAAAACAACTTCAATGTTTGGTTCAAAAAAATTTAAACAAAAAGTTAATATAACTTTTAATCAGGATTTTGCCAAAGTCATCCAAAATCTGGATGTAGACTTTTACTACAGCTTTTTTAAATACTTAAGATTGAATAAATTTATTTGAAAAGAATTGTAAAGAATAGTGAAGCCATTCTTACATATTTTTCAGTTGTAGAAAAATGAGACATGAAAATGAAGGATTTTGCAAAAGTCCAGAATATCATGAGATGTATAATGAAGAAATTGGATGTCACAATCTGGTATGATTGCATAGCACATTCATATTTGAATATTTTCTAGATTGCGACTTTTTTCAAATTGAAATAACAAATCACACATATACAAATGAGTGGAGAAAAAGCATTTCTAAACTGACATAGAAGTCTTTCCAGATGAAAACAGAGAGTTATACTGACTCAGCACTTCGTTACCCAAATGAAACATTGTTCTGCTTTCTGTAAAATTCAAGATTTTATATGGAGGGAATTTTTTATGGAAATGAGAGAACTGTGGAGTATTGTCTAGCAAACTGTCAATTACTGAACTACAAATTCACAGATAGGAGGGCACCATCAAAAAAAGAAGTTCCAAATAATATCATTTATTGATTCTATTTTGCTCTTCAGATCTCATGAATTATCTGCTTGGGCTTGGCTCATAACAATTGTTTGACATATACACACAGGCATATCCATCATCTTATCTTATTTCCTGAAGCAATTCTTTTCTAGCAATCCTTAGTGAAGTGAGGTCAGCTCACAACTGCCAGAATTTTAACATGCGCACAAATTTCAGATCCCTGACATCAATGAAAGGAGGCAGGAGCAACACAGTACATCACATATATTACCTCACAACTATTTGCATAATTGGTCCAGAGGCAGCTCTCTATAAGAAGGGAAGAAGACTTAATCTACCCAAAAGAACTCAGGAGCACTTCTGGTGGTTGTCATCTGTGATTCAACGGAGGAAGGCAACTTTGAAGTGAAACGTGTAAGTAGCTACAGAAAAATAGTGAGCCGACGCAATTCTATCACTATCTGAGCCAAGGATTAAAGCACCTGGAAGGAAGGTAATAAATTCCCTTTACTTTCCCTCTGTAGGCTGTCTTGCCTATTAAACTTTTCCTTTCTTATCAACATTTCACAGATTTATCTAGTTGTGTACAGCTGTTATTTAATTGTTCTGAGTAGTTAATAAAGCAGGCTATTTGCTGGATTGGAAAAATATACCTTCCGAATTTAATCTTGTTTTGTAATATTTTTAATCTGAAGGTGCATGGAAATGACAATCTCTCTCTCTCTCTCCTCATTTAAAAGGATAAATGTTAAATGTTTGCTCACAACACGGAATCAGATAGATAGAAGAGATCTTCAAATTACAACTGCTGCTAACTTTGCCAGCAAAGTTAAAATGTATTTTAAGTCATTTAGTTAAGTGTTCACAAAAGAACAGCTTTTCTCTCATTTTCAAATGTTCTGAAAACATTAAAATCTATGTATCTGAAGTAAAAAAAACAAAAAAACACAGTGATTTCATGAAAATTGTAATTAAGCCATGTGGATTTAAAGCATCATTCGGCACCACAATATAATACAAGCATTGTGTTCATGCTATAATAATTCTGTATAGCTATTCTATTTCAAATATAAGCATTTAAAAGAAATTGTGTATATAATATGATACAGAACTTATTCTGATGTATTGATACAAAGTTTACATAGCCTTAGATCTTTAATGTGAATAGGCTTTAGATAAACCACACGCATAAAGAATAAATCAGACTGTTTCCTCATACTATAGTCCTCATCTTTGCTCAGAGAGGAACATCAAATTCATATGAAGATCTTTAGGCAAACCTGAGTGAACTCACAGAAAATTTAAGTAATAAGTAATCATTCCTATGAGTAGTTTCATTAGAAGTGAATAAAAACAGAAGAGCCTTCATGTGTTTCCTCAACACATCACTTCCCCCCAAGTGATTAGGAATGCTGCATTTTCTACACTTTAAAAGAACCCATTTTCTCTACATTCTGCTTATAGGATCTTGCTTTGCCATGTCCATCTCCATTTGGCGGTGGCTGCTGTTTCTATTCCTGGTTTTTACTAGTGTGCGTGTCAACTTGGGGCAGCAATTTCCAGAAGAAGATGAGAATGATGAAAAGAGTCTCTTTGATGACCTCTCCCCAGAGACAGAAAGCCTCATCTTAAGTTCCATTTTTGGAAAAGTAGAAGATGCAGAAGAGAATCTGGATGAAGGTAAATATGAACTCAAGAACTTCTATGGCTACATAACTGATGAAGTTCTTTTCTTGTTCCTATTCTTTTATATGTACAATTTCTGCCCAGAAAAGTCTTCACAGTATTTTTCCAGTTTAAGTGGGGTGGGTGGGGTGAGGTGGGGGAAGCAGGGAGACACAACTGTTAAAATATAAGGCACATCTTTCTTGGTTGCTGAGATAGAGAAAAGTTGTGTTATATCTTAAAGCAAATTTGAAATCCTAAGTTTTTCGGTTGTATGCTGGTGGAGAGTTGTAATTCAACACCTACGGAGGACACCAATTTTGGGAAGACTAGACTGGTCTTCTTGGAAATTTTTTTTTTATTTTCTACCATATTCAACATTCAAATAAACATGCCAATATTATCATTTTAAATTTTAATATTTGGCCCTCCCCAGAAGGGTTGGGAAAGAGTTCTGAAGAACAGCTAATATTCAGAGAAGCCGACGTTCAGCTTGTTGATTTTTAGTTAACAGTAATAGTGGTGTAGCACTTTTCACTACACTTTCTGTGATGCAACAGGGTAGCTTATTCAACACAAGTCAGATTGTGCTATGTGACATATCTATATATCTATATCTATATCTATATCTATCTATCTATCTATCTATCTATCTATCTATCTATCTATCTATCTATCTATCTATCTATCTATCTATCTATCTATCTATCTATCTATCTGCTTTCTAAAAGAAATAGGTAGCTGATGGCTTTGATACAATAGCCAGAAAGTTACCATTTCTGCTTCCGCACTTTTCTCAAAATCTCTATGCGGGGCTCACTCTACCTAATGGATGGGAAAATTATCATAAATGTTCAGAATTGATCAGACAAATACAGAACCCAAAGGTGAACCATATCAACCATTTGCTTTCTCCTAAATGTAACAAAGATAGAAAGACCTCAGGTGTTTTTTTTTGAAAGCTTTATTTTTTCCAGTCTAATAACTAAGCAGTTGATGCATATGATAGACTTATAATTCTTCTTCTTTGCCTCCATCTATTGTCTGCCTTCAAAGGAAAAGAGAATGCAGACAAGTTTAATGGCCTAATTGCGCCATCATTGTGAGATTAATTAGACCCCTGTCAGCAATACTAATGCCTCTGATAACATGATATTGCTCCTGTCCAAAAATATAAATTGCTATTAAATTCCCCAGTGAATTAATTAAGGTTTCCAATTAAAACTTAGCTGGACATCCCTTCCCTCTGGTGTCTTTGGATCCTTTTCTTCTGCAGGTTGTCTGTGCAGGATAGACGGATCCTATAGTGGCCCCATTCCAGTTTTACCTTGGAATCTTCTGCAACCTGTATTTTGCTTCTATCTTTCTTGTTTTATTCCCTATCCAATTTCCCTACAACCAGTGTCACGCCAGTTTCTTAATTCAAGCTCCAGGGAACTTGAATTGACTAAAATTGTTTTCTTTTGTGTGTGAAAAAAAACTTTTTTGGATTTTTTTCCCACATTCTTGCTAGCACCTACAAGTTTGCCTGGGAAATCATATGACAGAGTGGCAGACAGGAGTTGCTGTTTCCATTCTGTCATACTGACTTTGACAATGGAGCTGATGGCAGATCAGAGGATGGCAAATAATATATCCAGAACACTACACATACTGTTTGAACCTCCTTTCCGATTCTCTATCTAAATGGAGGCAGTCTAGTGATAGTGAAGGAAATATTTTTATAAACAGCTATGTGCAAAATTGTTTTCAGGAAGAGCAACATCTTGTGAGGAATGCCAAAGAATTATTCCTTGCCATTAAAATATATGAGGTTGTATTTCTTGTGCCTGTAGCCAAACCTCTGTGTGAATAGTTTAATACTTATCATGATGAGTGTATGGAATCTAACATGAGAATTGGACATTATGTTAATGTCAGTGTATTACTGATACTGAAAGAATCAAACCTTTTCCTCTATTAATAGTGATGTCTGAAGCCACCACTTCAAATGAATTCTCCTTCCACTTTCCCAAATATCTATCTAATTAAGCATTTCAAGTAATGTTCTTTAGTCACACGTTTCAGTCAAATATTGGAAAAGTATCTATGTTATTTCTTGAATTATTGCATTTGGAATCCGTTTTCAAGTAGAATCCACTCATATGTCTATGGACACTTGTCTGTGTCCAATGATGGGCAGCTACAATTCAATGCATCAGTGAAGGGCATCTACAATTCAATACTTCAAAATCCTAAAGCCCACCTGCCCAAGAAATAAAGGCAATTGTAAACTGGGAGGAGCAACCTGCGGGAGATGGGGCTGAGGAGTGCAGGTAACAGTCTGGTAAACTCCCAAAGGTGCTTTTTTTCCAGAGTCAACTGGACTTTCTTTTTTTCTTTGAAGATGTTTTACTTCTCATCCAAGGGAAGTTTTTTCAGCTGAAGAAGCTTTTTGGATGCGAAGTGAAGCATCTTCAAAGAAAAACAAGGAGGTCCAATTGCCTCTTGGAAAAAAAAAAAGCACCTTTGGGGATAACCATGCCCTGGATGACTGAGAATCTCCATAGACATTCTGGCAAATTGGTACTTAATACCTGGTTATGGCAGCCATTTTGGAAGTGAACAAGTCCTATTACAGTAGCCATTTCACAAAAGTATCCATAATATGTTCTCAAAGATTTGTCAGCTTCATGAAATAAAGAATCTTATTATTACATCTATTCATTTATTTATAATCCATCTCCAAATATTATATTTTTAAACCCTTGTTTTGACCATGATCTTTTTTTAACCAATTTTGCCTAACTGAGTCAAACTGAATAATTATAACTTGCAACAAGAACAACCGTTTGGCAATTTCCAAGTGAGAAGTAATGTGAAACCTTTCTTTCTACAGAGCCAGATGTTTCTCAACTGGATTGGATCACCAAAAGGCAGCATCCTGGGAAGAGGATGGTCATGGATTTGGAAAAGAGACAGCATCCTGGCAGAAGATCTCTCTCGGATCAAATCCTCGGCATTCCAAGCAGCCAGCTAGCTTATCTGAATGAATTATCCAAAAGGCAACATCCGGGCAAGAGGTATTTGCCTCACAACAAGCGACAGCATCCTGGCAAGCGAGGTTGGGATGATGAGACTGAGAATGAGGAAATGTTAGAGAAGCGGCAACATCCAGGCAAGAGGTATCTGGGTTCACAGACCCCAGACAATCATATTCTCTGTGACCCCCAGGAGTCCTCTGAATGCAGCAAAGGTAGCCTGCTGCTAGAGTTGCTAGATAAGATAAGCAAAGTCCACAGTGAAGAGAAGAGGCAGCACCCCGGAATAAATTCTTTGCTGGATGGTGAAATAGAAGCAGAGGAGTGAGAAACATTGTTTGTGTATCTGTATCTGTGTGTCTGTGTATTCATTGTTTCATTCTTCTGGATGATTTCTGAATGACTTCCCCATCTCCTTCTGCTTGCTGACGTCTCTGCAGGTAATTCTTTATAAGGTATATCATACAGAATGGTACAGTACTGTAGTCCAGATTTAGCAGTCTGTGGACATGTGGGTTTCATTTTAAAGAAAAGACTGAGGTGTTTCCTTATGTGACAGGTAGTTGGGTTTGATCATTGTTTAAAATGAAGTGACTTGTAAAAAGCCATACTGATTTGCCATTTTTCTCCTACTGTGCATGGGCCAATGATAAATATATGGGGAAGGTAGGGGTTGTCATACTAGGAGACTAATTAGAACTAATCTTGCTGCTCACTACTGGTGCAGCAGCTCCAAAGAGTCATGCTTCCTATTCAAGTCTGAATATTCTCCCATTACAGATATGAATTAAATTACAAATAGAGAACTGCAATTCAGCAAGGGATGTGTAGAAGATCATGGTTATTATAGTTCTCTAATTCATATCTGTAATGGGAAAAATATTCAGTCTGCACTCTTAATTGTAAAAGATAAATGATTACAACAAAGTCACCTTGAAGCAGGACCTTTCCAGGTACTTAATAAATTGCAAGTAGATAAAAGAAAGGGAGTGTTCCCAATCAGATTCTTGTCATAAAGACAATATGGAGTACTCTAGATCCACTAGTGATCCTGCAATATGGATGGATTAAAGAAGGAACCAACAATGGCTTTTTAAATATTACCTATTCACCATGGCTTTTTAAATATTACCTATTCACCATGAAGATCAACATCATATTATCAGACCTGTTTGGTTGCATTGCTTAAATCAGATCTTCCCACTCTGGTGTTGTTGAAATGAGTTGAACTATGATTCTCATTGTTCTCAATTTACATATCTATACTAGCCAGCTCTTTATAGCCTGACACATTTGCAGACTTTCAGATTGAGGAGCACTCAAAGAATGCTTTAGGATCGCCAAAGTGTGAATGTTATAATCTCTGGAGAATGGGCACTATGGGTTTTTGTAGGAGCTGGAGTTGGAAACTTACTATGGCTATCTTAATTCTTGTACTAAAAATGATCTCTGGACTCTTAGACTTGAGTGATCATTTTCAAAATCAAGTTATTATTAGTTAAGCAGAAACACAAAAGGATTTAAAGATATGTATAAAGAGAATTATCAATAGAATATCAGTTGCTTGTATTATGCCTTTTTTCTGGAATGAGAAATGAACAGTGTCTTTTAAAAAAGAAAGAAATCTATTCCATATATATCAGTAATCCAACTATAGAAGGACAGAGGGCCTATGACTGATATTAGATATTCTCCAGCTAATGTATATTATTTGTTTCCATATAGATAGAATATACCGCTCCATGTAGCAAGGTCGGTCTCAAATAATATTTCCCAGTGACAGTATTTTTCATTCTGATACCTTTTCAGTTGGGGGAGGCTGTGAAATGACCAGGTACTAAGTTATGATAATATAAGAAGTTTCTCTATGCTCATTGCTAAGGTGAAACAAAATCAGGAAATTTACACTGAGAAAGATGTCTGTTTTAGCCATTCAACTTTTTATATTATTGCAAGAATCAGTATGAAAAATCTATAGCCAAGAATTCCTGGTTCCAACTAGATTTGAATAAAGTAAATCTTTCAGTTCAAACTAATGATTGGCAAAAGTATAATGATTGATAACAGCAACAATGAAAATTTAAAAGAGGAACTTGTAGACATCTTCATTTTATTGTGTGGATTTTAATTTAAAAATGTGGGAAACTCTGCTTAACCATGCTCAGAAGAAATGTATTCACTTTCTGTGAATTAAAAGTGCTTACTTGCCAAATAAAATTATAGTGTTCCAATTCAGCTTTCATTTTGATTGTACAGAAAGAAAGTAAATAAACAATGTACCAAATTAAAGTTGACTTTGAGATTGAAAAGGGGGGGGGGGATGAACTCAATATAACAAGGGGACAAACTTGATATTTTAAATCAAAACTTGTGTATGACATGATTACATATTTGTACACAATATTAAACAAATGTTCATATGGAAGGTTATTTTGTGCAAAAATAGATTTCTCTTTGAAATCTTTTTGATACACATTTTAAAAATGCAACACAAACAAATGTAGCATTGTTGCAGTACTTGGGCTGAAGCATTTAATGGGCACCAGATAATAGTGGTATTCCTACTGTTCGCCGTGCAAATATTTAACTGAATTAGTTGACATAAGATTAATAGGTTCTGCTAATTTACAGTTCATTTCAGCAAGCGTTCTGAAAAAGTGTTCTGATGAAAACATATGTTGCAGGATTTGGGTTTGGCTAGTCTAGAGAAAAGAAGGACTGGGGGGCGGGGGGCATGATAGCAGAATTCCAGTGTTTGAGGGGCTGCCACAAAGAAAAAGGGGGTCAAATTATTCTCCAAAGCACCAGAGGGCAGGACAAGAAACAATGAATGGAAACGAATCAAGGAGAGAAGCAACCTGGAATTAAGGAGAAACTTCCTAACAGTGAGGAAGACAACCAATGGAACAATTTGCCTTCAGAAGTTGTGAGTGCTTCATCACTGGAGATTTTTTAAAGAAAATACTTGTCTAAAATAGTGTAGAGTCTCCTACTTGAGCATGGGGCTGGACTAGAAGACCTCCAGCTCTATTCTGATTCTGAAATGTGCATGTTGTAAGGAATGCACACTGGTAATCTACAGTATTTATACAATCTGGGAGAAGCAGGTAGTGTTCTGACCCACGCCCTTTTCCAACAAATCAAACACAATCCAAAAGGAACAGAAACCTTGTAATGCTTTTGCAAAATAATTAGCTGTGATAAGCACAAGCCTTGCCAAACTATGCAAGACTTGCCAAAAGATAACAGACAAGAAATAATTTGCAATACAAGAATCTTCAAACACAAACTCAGGATATTGGAACGTCCACGAGGCAGGAGTTTCAAAACGTCTTTGCCTTCTGCAAAGTACGTTTGTTTCACAGCTGGCTTTTATCTTCTTGAAGGAGGGGCCATTACCTGGCAGCCCTTATCCCAAGTCGCCTGTGCTGTTGTAACTGCTCTTTCCTACAAGCAATCCTGCGTGCACGCGCACTTGGCACAGGCTCCTCGGGAACCTCCTCATCGCTGTTGCCAGCCCCCACAATCTCTGAAGGTAGCAGTTCACTCCCTAATGGTCCTGGCCCCTCAACTGAGTTCTCGCTCTCCTCAGCTGTCCACACCTGCTGCTGGCTAGCCACAACAGGTAGGGAATCCCTACTATTGTATCATAATAATAATAATAATAATAATAATAATAATAATAATAATAATAATAATAATAATAATAAATATTTATTTATATACCGCTCCTCTCCCAAAGGACTCGGAGCGGTGCACAGCCGTACAATTAAAACAATAAATATGAGAAAAATTAAAACTAAATTAAACTAAGACCCTGGCTGTAATCAATTAAAACCCTTCCCTAAAACCCTAAAATTTAATAAAAAAGTAAAACACCCAAATCTAAAATCAGCCCAAGCCGGTCTGGTCAAAGAGCCAGGTTTTCAAGGCACGCCTGAAGGTCCCCAGGTCCGTGGCTGTACGTAACTCCGGGGGCAACCCATTCCAGAGGGCAGACGCCCCCACAGAGAAGGCCCTATTCCTCGGGGTCACCAGCTGGCACATAGATGCCGACGGGACCCGCAGGAGACCCTCCCTGTGGGAGCACACCGGACGGTGAGAGGAAAATGACAGAATGCGGTCTTGTAAATATCCTGGTCCGATGCCATGGAGCCATCATCACAGAAGGACAGTCACTTAGACTGATATAACATATAGACCATGAAGCTCCAGATTATTGCTACCCCAATAAAACTACTGAATCCATTCAAATATATAATTAGGTAACTTCTGCACTTGTGCTTAACTTACTTAATTATTATAATCAATGAGCCAGAAAAAAGAAAAAACATATACAAATCTCATAATCAGAATATGATATTCCATAATACGTTTAACCGCAGTCACACAGAAATTAATCACAGTATTGGCATATATACTAGCATTAAAATAAAAATATGAACTCTAAACAATAAATGTGTTTATCCTGAATATTGATGCAGAAGAGGCAAAACAAGAAAATTCTGTATGTCTCTGAGGAAATTACAACAAGCAGTATGTAGGCAATGGTTTGAATCTCTTCTGATCCAAATGAACAAATCTGTTAAACTAAGGGGATTTTTGTGTATCTGTTGGTAGGAGTTCTGATGATGACATGTTACACTGGGTCTGAAAGAGATTGAAGATCTGGAAATCCACCTTCTTTCTGACAGCTTGCCAGTTGCTGTGATGGACCCACCATGCTGGGAACTCCAAAACCTTTTGGAGCGTCCCATACTTTATTAGCACAGGCAAATCACAGGGATGGCTCTTTCCTGGGAATTTTAGATGAAATGTAAGATGTGTGATATGGGCATCATTTAGGATTCTCAGTGAATCTGGATGCAGTCCCAATCAATCGGATATTCCAGATGCTTCCCATGGTATGTAGAGGCCAGAATAGCTTCATTATTTATTTTTTCTCCCCATTCCAATTTCAAGTATACTGTATGTTGCAGGGAGATTCCTCATGCACCTCAGTGATCTATGGAACACAGGATGACTTTTAAGGCAGATAACGCCAGATGAAGGACTGACAAGTTAATTTATTGCACAACTGGGAAGGCTCAATAAACTTTGAGTACAGTTTTCTGAAAGATCATCCAGAAGATAAAGTTGAAAACCATCCTGAAATTTTCTCCACAATTTTCGCTTGCAGTTGCCTGTGTGATTCTGCAGTCCTCTTGTATACAGTTGTTGTCTTTTTTCTAAACCTACCTTTTCTTTAAGAGGAGTTGAGCAGTCCATCTCTCCTTCAAAAAGTTTGAGGCATGAGGAATTGCAGATGCAGGAGGTCTGGAAAGTAAAACACTGGAGTAGAAATTTTAGAAGGGAGAGACATTCCTATGGAAAAACACACTGAGACAAATGCTACAAGAGGCAACAGTTTGTTTGTTTTTTGTTGAGGTTAGCACTTAGATTTATATAACATTCCACAATGCATTACAGCACTTTCTGAGTGGTTTAGAACATTCAGGGCCCTTATTTTACCAATCTTGGGAGGATGGGAGGCTGAGTCCACCTTGAGCCAGTCAGGATCAAACACCTGGCAGTGGGCAGAGTAAACCTGCATTATTATGCAGAGTAAAACTGCATTACAGAGTAACCACTGTGCTACCATTATATCCCACCTATTAATATCCTACCATTATTATTTTTAGAAGTAACTTAGACAGTGCACATACCCAACACTTCTTCCTCCTCCTATTTTCTCACAGCAACAATCCACTGAGGTGGGTTGGGCTAAGAGAGAGTAACTGCCCAAAGTCACCCAGCTGGCTAAGGTGAGACTCAAATTCATGGTCTCTGCTTTCAGGCCTAGTGCCTTAACCACTAACTTAAGAACATAGAAACTTAGAAAAACTAGTTCTCTAGTATACATTTACAAGGGAAGAAAAACGACCTTCCAAGTTTACCAGATGGATGGCAGGGGGAGCAAAGCTGTTACAGAATCTGGTAGTCCTGCTAGAAATATTTTGAAACCTCCTCCCAGAGGGGACCAACAGAAACAGCACATCAAGTAGGTTTGTAACAAATGCTTTGAGCTCTAAGCACATAAAACGCTTATAAGCAGTATCCTGAATAACAGGAAACGAGCTTCCTATAATCTTCTTGGCTGTCCTTTCCATTCTCTGTATGGACTTTCTATCTGAGGCACTGCTGCCACCAAACCAAACAGTGATGCAGTTTATTAAAAATGATCTCAATTGTGCCTCTGTAAAAAGTGGTCAGGACAGAAGGAGAAAGATGTGCTCTCCTCATCTGTCGCAGAATTGTTTTCTTGATAAGAGACATGTTCACTATTGTTACAATACCTAGTTCATTTTCTCAATTTGACCATGTGAGCTAAGATGATAGAACAACATGAATGTTTGTGTGCCAGGTGAGAATCAGTAACAAAATCTATGGAGTCACATCCCCAAGTTTTCAGAGAGAAACTCAGAGGCTGGAACAAGTCAGCTGATTTTCAAGAAATAGATTTTGTTTGTTGAAAAACATGGTAAGAAACAGCCCTTGACATCTACTCTGATACTTGACTACTAAATTGAGTATGGAGTTTTAATGCTTCTCAATGTCCAGCAGTTCTATTGTCATAGCAGGACTATAACATTTCTTATTTAAAGAAATGAATGGTCATTGTGAAACCTTTGCATAAACACCGTTATTGTTGTACTTTAACATTCTTGTGGTCTGTGTTCAATTGTACTGAGTGGGCTGCACCCCAGGAAATGTCTCCATTGCTAGAAAGCTACCTCAATAGACAGTGGTTCCTTATTGAAAATGTCATAGTTTTATTCAGCTATAGAACCTGGGATAACATGTGAAGCATTGTTTCATGAATTCATGAGTGGGATCTGTTAATCTGAATAGAGACTGTAACAAAAAAGGGAAATTAATTTCTGGTTTTTCCTTGCCTAATAAATATCTAGTAGTTTTTCTGTTCCACCCTTATGAAATGACATCTACAAGACCTTGGAAGTGGCCTTTTGCTATTGATCCCTCCCCCACTCTTCCTAGGAATAATATCTCCCTGGAGATCAGACTATCTCTAATACATTTGACGATTAGTAAAACTTATTGGCTGTTTGGGCTCTGAAAGATGATAAGGTTCCTCTTACAGGGGAAAGTGGTATTTTTCAGTGGTTTGGTATTTTCTTTCTCCCCTTTTTTGGGGGATTATTACTGTGCTTGTTATTTTTATGAATTTGTTTATTTTTAACCTAAATGCCGAAAGAAGTGAACTGCCTGGAGTAACTTGCTGATTGAAGAAGCATGAGCCTGGTAAATAAGTAAGGAAGGGATAAATATTCTACCGCATTTAAGAAATAAGGAGTCCATTCAGCTGGAAGAAACAGCTAGGGTGAAGGCAGCCTTCTGCAATCATGAAGTTTGTTTCCACTGAAGTTTTAAGAAATACAAGCAAATGAAGCATAAAATAGCTAGATTGTCTCACAGTGACCTTTAGAAATTTCTCCAAACATCCTCCCCCTCCCCTCTTAAATTTGGTTAAAGAGACAGGGACAAGCTATATAATTAGCAATTCGTTTTAGAGAAGCTCATCAGAGAAATTATGTCCCACACACACCTCAAGATGCTTTTGGAAAGCCTCATCCTCCATATGAAATCATTATAATTAGTTGCATCTTCTTAAGGGATATGTGGCATTGAGCAACCTTTTATTATTACTTTAATGATTCATCATCTGAAGGAGGTTATTGGGATTAGGGAAAAATCCTAATGTTTCCATTTCAGTGATTAACAATGCCAGTTAATGCATACTCTCTCTGTGTGTGTGTCTGTGTGTATGGTAGTACCTTTATTCCTTTTTAGTTTCAGGTGCAAATTGCTCTCTCAGCTTTAGGTGTTCTCCCTGTGCAACACAAAATGGCAACAAGGATTGGGCTTTTATTATTGGCTTTCCAATGACAATGCAACACCCAGAAGGAGTACTAGCGAGCTTCAAAGTGTCCCCTTCCCTGGCTTCTATTTCTCTGCAAAAACTGAAGCTTGTTTTTCAAGTTATATTTAAAGTGCCATGGCTTGCCTCCAATCCTTTGGCAAGGTAGGAGGCGTGTGCCACTAGTTAGTCATCAGCCATCAAAGACTGTCAATAGTCATTAATCAAGTACCCTCTAGAGAAAATGCTATTTGCATTGCCAAAGCAGATGTAGACAATAACAGTTTATAAATAGCTTTGATTTTTTAGATCTTGGTGCTTGCTGCTGTCACATTGTGATGTCTTTTCATCTAATGGCTTCTCAATTTCAGCTACCTGGGAGACTTTTTAAAAACAACAACAACAAACTTCCAAGCAATGTTGAGACATAAACTCCCTTGTGGTTTCCATAGGGTCTCAGTGCTCATATAGAGCTCTGCTTGAACTTCACGTTCTGATTATCAGAAATTAGCAAATATGCAGTGAAAATTGCATGTGCAGTTCCTTACACAGAAGAAAACTGGGGATCCACTTACATTGAACAAGTAGGATTGAAGGAGAGTTTAGTGATTCTATGAAGCAAAATGAAAATGTCACCTGAGAACCCTTATTCTCAGCCCACCAAACAATGGTGGGCTGAGGGGCATTTTGCTCAAAGAGAACAAAAAATAAATTGCTAATATTTGTTTCAGTGGCAGGCAATATTTGGGCCATAGATACACATGACTCAATCCTCAGTGTATTTTTCTAAAAGCAGTCTAGACCTCAAAATCCCAAAGATGCCTTTTCAAGAGACAACGGACTTTCTGGCTTCTTGAATGAGAAATGAAACAACTTCAAAAAAAAAAAAAAAACCAAGAAAGTCCAGTTGCCTCTTGAAACAGCATCTTTGGGACAACCATGACCTGGATGACTAAGAATCTCCATAGACATCTAGATCTCAAAGCTTGGCAAATGCTGCTGTGGAAGAAAGTTATAAGTCTTTGGACATACATTGAAAAAAATTCTTGCATTACTGGCTCAAAAAAACAGATTGTCCCTAAACCTCTGAAATGACAAATATGGCTGAAGAGGTTATTGGACTAAGTCATTTGAAAAGTGCTTGACAAGTTCTCATTTACAGTTCCTATAAATCACAACATCTTACTATTCTGACAGATGTTTCTGCAAACAGTATGACTAAATCATCAGGAAGTCCTTTTTCCCCTCTCAAAAACAGTAGAAAGTTTTGACAGCCTTAACATATTTAATCTGAATGGGCACTTTAGGAGCATGCTTTTTTTTCAGACTAGAATGTCACTACACAGTTCTTATTATGTTAATATGGCTCTCAGCATTACAACACAATTTGAATCTCCAAATACCTACGCAAGGGTCCTCTTTGTAGACTTCAGTTCAGCATTCAATACCATCAGTCCAGACATTCTTCTAACTAAATTAAATCAACTAGCGGTATCTGAACACACTTGTAAGTGGATCATAAGCTTCCTAGCAGACATAAAGCAACAGGTGAAGCTAGGCAGAATAACATCTAATAAGTGTACAATTAGCACAGAGCCCCCCCAAGGCTGTGTGCTTTCTACACTTCTCTTCTCCCTATGTACCAATGACTGCATCTCAAACGATCCATCTGTTAAAATACTGAAGTTTGCAGATGACACAACAGTGATTGGTCTCATTCGAGACAATGACGAATCCTCATACAGACAGGAGGTTGTACAACTTGCCTCGTGGTGTAACCGGAACAATCTGGAACTGAACACACTCAAAAATGTAGAAATGGTGGTAGACTTTAGAAGAAACCCTCCCATACTACCACCTCTTACAATACTAGACAACACAGTATCAACAGTAGAGACCTTCACATTTTTAGGTTCTATTATATTACATAACCTAAAATGGATACCTAACATCAAAAACATCATCAAAAAAGCACAGCAAAGAATGTTCTTTCTGTGCCAACTCAGAAAGCTCAAACTGCCCAAGGAGCTGCTGATACAGTTCTACAGAGGAATTATTGAGTCTATCATCTGCACCTCTATAACTGTCTGGTTTGGTTCTGCAACCCAACAGGACAGACACAGACTTCAGAGGATAATTAGGACTGCAGAAAAAACAATTACCACCCACCTGCCTTCAATTGAGGACCTGTATACTGCATGAGTCAAAAAGAGGGGTGTGAAAATATTTACAGACCCCTCACATCCTGGAAACTGTTTCAACTCCTTCCCTCAAAACAATGCTATACAGCACTGCACACCAGAACAACTAGACAGAAGATCAGTTTTTCCTCGAAAGCCATCACTCTGCTAAACAAATAATTCCCTCAACCCTGTTCAACTATTTACAAAGTCTGCACTACTATTCCTGTTAATCTTCTCATCACTCCTTATCACCCATCCCTTCCCACTTGTGACTGTACGACTGTAACTTTGTCGTTTGTATCCTTATGATTTATATTGACTGTTTCCTAGTATGATTTGATTGCTTATTGTACCTTATGACTATCATTAAGTGTTGTATCTTCTGATTCTTGATGAATGTATCTTTTCTTTTATATATACTGAGAGCATTTGCACCAAGACAAATTCCTTGTGTGTTCCATCACACTTGGCCAATAAAGAATAAAGAATTCTATTCTAAAGTAACGTGTCTATTCCGTCTGTCAATATCTAGCCAGGCTGAGATTCTATGTGAATTTGATATGCAACCAAGAATATGGGACACACTAAGGTATAATACTATTTGACTAATAAAATGAATACTACAATTGTTTTATACTATGGCTTCAACACTCCTGACTCCAAAAGCTGTTCCTAAAAAGGAGACAGGAATAAAATGCCTTGACTTGCATTAAGATAAATATTTTAATTTCATATGGGCAAGCTAGTAATAGATGCAGTTCATTGGTTTTGATCAGGGTCAAACCAGTGCTTCTGCTATTTATTTTAATCATGTTTTAATATAATGAAGTCCACTTTATAGCACAATGTATGTAATCAAAGATCTGATTTTTGTAGTTTGTTAAGCTAGACTAACAGGGTCTTCTCCCATGACACATACAGAGCTTTCTAGTCTTGCAAACTATCTTCATTTCTACCACATCCACACATTGGTTGGAACATTATCTTTTATCCTTTAAAATTCTCACCTCTCTTTCTAAGATCTCATTAACTCTATCCTACCAAAATTCATTCATTTCCTCTTGAGTTATTCACTTTTCATATATTTCATAGATTCGTTTGGCAATTCAATCTTCATTTTCTTTATATGAACAAGCCACATCAACATACTGCATTTCTGTAACTGTCTTTTGCATTCAATTCTTATTCATTTAACAGAGTTGTTGACTCTATCTTTTTTAGTTTACATTTAAGTACCTCATCCTCATTGTATTCAAATTACATTTATGTTTTATCAGACACTAATTTCCAAATACCAAAAAAAGGAGGAAGCAAACATTTATCTACAACTACTGCCTTTAGACAGTCATTCCTAGCAACACACATTCCTGTGCACTACCTTTTTAATCAATATTTGGGAATCTTAAAATGTTTTCATTTCTTCCCCTCCTCCCCCATCTTTAGGAAACATTATACGAGATTATTATTATTATTTTTGTCAACCATACAATCCATTTTCCCTGTCAAACCCTATCACCTGCTGTTTCTAATACATTAAGTTTCATGACGTATGATTGTATAACATAATACATTGGTGTTTACTGAAAATTGTTAGGGTTCTCAGCCATCTACTTAACTTCATCTATGTATAAAACTGCTCATTACAACTCTAATCTTCAGGTCTAAGCATTTCTTACAAATATATCCAGGTTCTGATCAATTCTGGAAAACTGCTAGCAGAAATTTTGAGTAGTTCGGAGAACCGGCAAATACCACCTCTGACTGGAGATTTTACAGAATCCTTCCTCTGCCACACCCACCAAGCCATGTCCACAGAACCGGTAGTTAAAAAAATTTGAATCCCACCAGTGAATATATCCATAAACAGATAAACAATAAAGGATTTAAATACCTGGTTTTAAGGTGCATTGTGTTATGCTCTGCATTCATTAAATATTTCATTTATTCGCATACATGCTCCAGTTTCATCATATACTGCTTTTATAACATTCAGCAATCATCCTTGAATCCATGTTTTGACAAAGCTTTCCATTAATTCAAATATTCATTTTGTGATATGCTCACTCTTTTCTCACATTCATACATTTTTTAGTGAACAGAGTCTATGTTAGTATGCTACACAGACCTCTTAGTTGGTGGGATGCAGGCTATAGCATGATGACTTTCAAGAGAATCTCTATATTGGAGATTCTACCTTAAGAATGTTGGGATAAAACTAGGTTTGCTTGCACATACTATATAGCATACTGGCCAAAATGTGCCACCTCTTACCAGTAAGGATAGTTCTTGACTTACAACCACAATTGGGATCAGAACTGCCATTGCTAAGCAATATGGTTGTTAAGTGAGTCATCACAAGACCACACCCTTTTTTTGTTACAGTAAATCTCGGTGGTTGCTAAGAGAATCACTATCGTCATTAGCAAATTGAGCTTCCTCCATTGACTTTGCTTCTCGAAAGCCAGCTGGGAAGGTCACAATGACATGACCATAGATACTGCAACCATAGTAAATACATGTCAGTTGTCAAGCATCAAATTGTAATCTTGTGACCATGGGAATGCTGTGATTGGCATAAGTAAGTCATTTTTCTCCCCTGGGTGTCATAATTTTAAACTATCACTAAATGAATGGTTATAAGTTGAGGACTAACAGTTCTTACTGTCATTTAGCCATGATGGCGCAGTGGTTAGAATGCAGTACTGCAGGCTATTTCTGCTGACTGCTGGCTGCCAGAAGTTCGGCAGTTCAATTCTCAAGGTTGACTCAGCCTTCCATCCTTCCAAGGTTTATAAAATGAGGACCCATATTGGGGACAATATGCTGACTCTAGAAACTGCTTGGACAGGGCTGTTAAACAGTATGAAGCGGTATATAAGTCTAAGTGCTATTGCTATTTAGGAATGCTGCATGAGGCATGGGGATGACTAAGTTGATTACTTAGTTTCCACTTCCACTTTCAGTGTAATTTAAAATAAGGTTTCTTATACTCTTCTAAATATGTATTTTCAAAAAGAGCATTTCAATGATAGTGTTAATGAAATATAATGCTCTTACTCTTTTAAATAAAAGGAAAATTTTGGCTTCAAAACAGCTTTGATACAATGTCACGTTGTTCGGTGGTCAGGTCCCTTTTTCCATTAATGCAGTGTCACACACTTTAAATTGCTAGCCAGACAGGGATGGCTCTTTTTTGTATTTCCATTGTCATTTTATCACAAATCATCAAAAAAGTTCAATCATCAAAAAAGTTCATGAAAGGAAAAGCATTCTGAAAATATAAATTAATCTAACAGCAATTAGAATCAGGGTGCTTGATTAAATCCTGCATTTTCTAATGTGTATTTTAGGAAGTGAAGCTCAGGTACGTACATTTTATAAAAATTCAAAGTTGCACATGATATCTTTGTATATACTTGCTTTTTCATAGTTATTGTTCTTCAAAACTGTAGAAGCTATTGCCATTTTTATATACTGTGTGTAAATGGAAATAATCTGTCCACCTTTTCCTTGTCTTCTCTGCCCTCTGAGATTTCCTACAATATGTCTGAGTGGCATAATGATTTTACTTTGCTACTAAATTAATTCATTTTCTGTTTCACATTATAGACTGAATAGGGAAAAACTTTTGCTACAGATTATCTTCCCCCACCAACAAACCAAATCCAATTTAGAATTAACTAAGCCTACTATGTTGTACTAAAAGAAGCTTCTAGACTTTTGACTAACCTATTTTGTATGAATTCAGACAGAGATAATGCTTTGATATTTCCTCCCCATAATATTATGATCTCACCAGGAAGATTCTGAGTTCAGACACTACATTAAACCATGAAGGTCTATGTTCTTTGTTTTAAATAATGTTCTTAAGGCTTTGAGACTAATCCTTCAAAATATACTTTTTATGCTTATTGAATACAGAGAGTCCTGGATTCGAAGCCTTCCCATTACAGTGATACTGTATGTTGTGATGGTCGTAAAGCATCACTTGGGAGTTCTGGCCATTCAAACACATCCACTGTCACATGATTGCAAACTGGATGCTTGGCAACCAATCAACCAATTGCAGTGCCTCAAATCACCATTTGCAATGTTCTCTGCTGGCTTCTCCAGAAAGTCAAATGGGGAAGCTGGCAGGGAAGGTCACACATCTCTCACATCTGGGCATCCTGACTCAGACCTATGTGCTGGTGCTGCCTACTGGAGGCTTAAAACTTCCTGTTGGTTTCCCAACTGAATTTGCTTGAGGGGAGTTTGTAGGAAATTGCCTAACATAATTACCATGGGTTTGGTTAATAGCAGCAACCGGGACTCTAGGAATTGCTGTCACGAAACAGTTGTGCTTTATGACCTCATTGCTTAGCACTGAAATCCTAGTCAAAATCAAAATCAATTGCCCTTGTAACTCAAGTATTTACCTGTTTTCTGTTATCAGATAGGAAAAGGACAGAGAAAAATTCAATTCACAAAAGTTGTATTTTATACTCCCAAAAATACAGGAGCCAAAAAACCTCTCCAAATATGTTTTATACAATTCTGTAAACAGCTGTCTGGATCAGCAGCCTACCCTTTTGGTGGATCTAACAATTTCTAATATCGTTTTCAATTATAATGGGACAGATAAATCAGCAATCTAATCTTGTGGGGGGGGGACCTTTAATCCATTCACAAGATTCCAATGCAGGATTCAATTTAAAGTTGAGTACAAAAACTTTAATTTATTGAATTACAATAACTAAATACATCAACTTGAGACCTAAATGGTAGAAACATTATCAGATTATTATTCTTGTTTCACTCTAGAAGCCAATAATTTAGCAGGTTTCACCTGTTCCCAATAGTTCTATTTTATATAATTTAATGAATATTCAATATCTAGATGAACAAGTTACAATTTAGCAGATCTAAAGACATTGTATCTTCCCAAAGAAGGATTTTTTGATTAAATATTCAAAGCTCCTTAACTTTCTTTTCCAAATTACTGGACTGAAATATTTTATCTTATCTTCTATGAAGCATTCCAGATAGTTGTAAAAATAACTCAGATTATGTATTTTATTAATACTTGTGTTGTTAAGTGTGTGTGTGTGTGTGTGTGTACGTGTAGTTTTCATACACCAAAATACAAACAAAAGATATCTGATAGAAATGAAAAATATGATCTGTTAGTAACAAAAGTGGGTTAGTTGTAAACTGTAATATAATAGGCTAGTATACTAATTATAAAAAATACTACAGATTAATTGGTCTGTCTGATAGAACAAGAAAAGAAACATGCCTTTATTCATATGTGCTAACTGCACCACCTAGTGGTATTATCAAATTACTTTCCCACAGATAGCTTGTAAAACAATAATTAGCCTTGTGACACACCAATTTTAAAATTTTGTTTGCAGTTCAAGGTGTATTTGAATCTATGCTCTTCTCCAAAAGAAGGTTAGATAGTGACAGGATTTACAACATGTTTTTAGAAGATTACTTCAGAGTTCATGATTTGTGGATGGGTATCTTTGATGTTGAGTATTCTGGTAGTCCTCTAGTATTTCCTTCTCTATTGTAGCACAAATACTTTTTGCCAGTTAATATTTATTCTGGGAATGATGGTGATTAGTGTATGGCATTGTTATACTAGCCAGGAGGTTACGATGCTAATACAGAGTAGTAGTTTGGCTACTAGCTCTGTTGTGGTACATGCTCACATGATTCCCAAGTATGCCAAGAAGGGCGAGCTAACTGTGCACCAGAAAGATGCAACAGCTCTTCCTTGCAGTGTCATCCAAGGCCCCCGTCCCTCCACCAAAAGCTGCAAATGGGCATCACACTACTATGGATCAAATTAGTTTGAACCCCCCCACACGTAATTTAATAAATGAATCAATTTGGTGTAGTAGAAAAGATAATGGACTAGAACAGGGCTGTCAAACTTGCGGGCGCGGGCCGGATGCGTCACATGCTGGCTACGCCCATGCCTGGTTTAGCAAAGGGGGAGGGAAAAGTTCTGATATGTCACATGATACCACCGTGACATCCCTGGCCTAGAAAATAGGGGATAGCGAGTTTTAGGTCTCCCCTTGGCATGAAAGCACACTGGACGCCATATCAAAAAAACTTGGATGACACAATATATGCATTGACAAAATTCCCATCTGTCAATTACAATATCCCTCACTACTGGAATCCATACATATACTATGCCTATACATTATAACAAGGGTCTTCAAACTTGACAGCTTTAAGACTTGTGGACTTCAACTCCCAGAATTCCTGAGCTAACATGACTGAAGGAAGAATTCTGGGAGTTGAAGTCCATAAGTCTTAAAGCTGAAGACCCCTGGATTACAACATTCTACGGACTTGGGAAAAATTCAATGCATATGAAGGCCAACATTAACTAAAGAGCGGGCAGCAGTGTTTTCAGATTTTTGTGTACGTCATAAAAACAATAAATGACAACTGGTTGAGTTCCAGATTGTGCTAATAAAAGCATAGTTTACGAAGTACAATGGCTGGATTCACTTGTTGGAAGAAATATTCAGTTCTTGTTCCAAGCTGGGAATAAAATGGATTGGAAAGAAAGATTCTGTTTATTGGTGAACAGAACCAACACATACACATACAGCATGCAGTTCTGGGTAAGTAAAAGGGTTCTTACATGGTTCAGTAACTTTGAAGTTTGGAATTTGTGCAATATGGGCTTTGGGTTCTCAAAGGGTTTGGGGTAGTTCTTTTTGTGGCTGATGGCTATTTGTGTGTTAGATTTTTGAGTGAGGGGCTGCTTGCTCTAATCCTATCACGCTGCTTTTGTTAGCTGTCAAAATTGCTGTAAGGGGTTTTGAAATATCCTGTCTTGAATGGAGTTCTGCTGGCAGTATTTGCTTTGCTTATGAATGGAGCCATGAAAATAGTTGGCTTCCTCTTTAATTAAGCTCATTATCTCTTAAGTGCCAGTATCTAGTTAGCTTCTTGTTACAATGTTTTATTTAGGTGTCTAGCTGGAATGTGGAATGGGCTTCAGGCAGTTTTTATTATTAGCCTTGGTCTTTTGGCTTTTCCGAGGCTTTTCCTATAAGTTAATATTTCATTTGGGATAATGGGGGGAGGAGGGGCTGATTCCTCCTTACACACCCAGCATGTAAAAAGAACACACACACACACTCTCTCTCTCTGTATGGTTATGGTGAAAAATCTTCACCTTTTTCCACTTGCAGCTTTATGAATCACAGCCTTCCAAACGATCTGCAGCTTGCCTAATCCTTGTCCTGCATATTTGGCTGTGCTTGTTTCAGATGATGAAAAATGTAGAGCCGGAAATCAAAACGTTACTTGGTCCTATCAGGCTTGAGATCAAGTTTTTCTAAAGTCAGTTTCTCCCTAGTCATGCTCAACTCCCATTTGCCACAATCAATTTGGTTTTTGCAGTAAAATCGGATGTTTGGGGCAACTACTTTTCCAAGAATTTTGCGCCTTTTTTCCTTTCCAGTCAACATTATAGACCCTGAATTTTCTGGCGGTCTCACTCTGAAAAAAACTAGCTCCTTAATTTTATTATTTAATTTTCCGATGTCAACCCAGGCGCTGGACTAGAAGAGTAAAGCAAGTCCGACTCCTGCTACCTAACGATTTCGCACTGCCTCCTTCCGTCGTAAAAGATTTTCAGCTCTTCCCAATCTGTCCTAGAAAACCCTCGATTCGCCTACTGCAGTTGATCCAAGCGAAATCGGTTCGGATTCCCAATCTGGGCTATGGACAACTACAATTCCGTCTTTCAATGGGGATCCAGTTTTGCAGCCTCCCAAAAGCGCCTCTTTCCCGGCCACGGCTTCTTCCAGCAGCCCCAACAACCGGCCCAAGCGAGCGCGAGCGGCCCTGTGAGGCGCAACCTCCGCCCTCCCCCATCGACTGTTCGGCGCTCTTCTCCACCAGCCCTTTCTCCACGTAAGGCCCAGTAGCTGCCCTTCTTCCCATCGGCTTTTCCGCGATCGACACAGCGCTGCCTATAAAGGGGGCCCTGTCGCTTCCTGGGCAACCGGGGCGGGATTGGATCCCTCGGCCGTCGGGGCCGCCGCCTCGGTGAGGCTGAGGTGAGAGCGTTGCCTTCTCTCCCCTCCGTAGGGGCGCATGGGTCTGCTGCGGCGTTAAGTCGGAGAGGGAGACCCTTCTTCGCCGCCCTTCCTTGCGGTCCTTCTCACCTTGCCCTGAGCCTGGCACCGCTCGGGGCTTTGTTCCCCTTGGCTACATTCTTGGCGCTTCCCCCCCTAGTATGCCCGTGGGCGGCTTGCGGGTTCCGGGGCGATGGTAAAGGAGCTGACAGCCGCCCCAGCCTCTTGTTTTTCGGCATCTCTACGATGCTCGGGCTGCCTCTTCCCATCCCAGGAGCCATTTCTGCTCGCCCTGCCGTATCCGCCCTTTTTAATGTTAAAACCACAGAGGAGTATCGGTTCTTCCTACCTCTTTGTCCCGACGGGTTGGGTTGGGAGCTTGGTGGCGGAAAACAAGGGTGAGGAACGAGCAGTCTCCGTCCTTGTGTTGGTGCGAAAATGGCTTCTGTCAAATAACTTACCTTGCAGTTGTTGACGATAGACATATCCTGCTTTGGAGAAAAGGGATTTTTTTTTAATTTGTCAATCGCTTACAAGATAATAGATATAAGTAAAACATAGTTATGAATACATGGATACATATAAGAAAAATAAAATATAAAATAAAAATAAAAGAAACAGGGACAGTAGGCACGTTGGTGCGCTTATGCATGTCCCCTACAGACCTCTTAGGAAAGGGGTGAAGTCAATAGTAGACAGTCTAAGGTTAAAGTTTTTGGGGTTTGGGGAAGAAACCACAGAGTCAGGTAGAGTATTCCAGACAATGGTCACTCTATTGCTGAAGTCGTATTTCCTGCAATCAAGTTTGGTGCGGTTAACCTTGAGTTTGTATCTATTGTGTGCTCTTGTGTTGTTATGGTTGAAGCTGAAGTATTCATTGACAGGTAAGTCATTGCAATGTATGATTTTATATACCATACTTAGATCAGACCGAAGACGGCGTAATTCAAGGTTTTCTAGGTCTAGAATTTCAAGTCTGGTGGCATAAGGTATTCTACAATGAGTAGAGGAGTGGAGAACTCTTCTTGTGAAATATTTCTGGACTTTCTCAACTGTGCTAATATCAGATACGTAATGGCCCGCTTTTGTCTCGGAATTGGGTGTCTCGACTCTCTTGGTTGATAGAATCAAATTATGGACTTGGAAGAGGCAAGATTTGGATAGTGAATTAGAAGAAAACCCATTCCGAGTTTGACTATAAGATGCCAACATAGAAGACTGGAATAGCAATAGCACTTAGACTTATATACCACTTTACTTTGCTTTACAGCCCTCTCTAAGTGTTTTTCAGAGTCAGCAATATTGCCCCCAATAATCTGGGTCCTAGTTTTACCGATCTTGGAAGAATTGAAGGCTAAGTGAACCTTGAGCCAGAGTGAAGTTCCTTTAACAGTATTTCTTTTGTGTTTTATTTTCTTGTGTTCTATTTTAGATTATTAGAAACCTTTTTAAAAAATCTACTCTTAAGAATGCTAATTTTGTTTTAGTCTACATTTCCCTCCCTCATCCAGTGGTCTGCAATTCCAACAGTTGGAATTCAGAGCACATTTGGAGGGAAATCTGGATGCCTCACAAAAGGACATCTAAATCCAAAAGCTATTTCACACCTTATGTAATTAAAAAAAAGGCAGGTATGATAATAGGAGATGAGTGTAGAGGTATGCTTTGCATTTAATGTACATCAGTCATTGTGGATGGGTATGTGTGATATTCAAAGTAAGTTGAGACAGCTAATGATGGAAAAATTACAGAATAACATGGCTCCTTTTTATTATACCTTAGGCACTTAAGTCTTTTGTCTTACAAGCCTTGCTTATCCAGGTAATAATATAACTCTTTCCTATGTTACCTTTATATGCCTTATTTAGCAACAAAGATGGTTAGGGGGCTGGAGGCTAAAACATGAAGAATGGTTGCAGGAGATGGCTATGTCTAGTCTAATGAACAGAAGGACTAAAAGTAATATGATAGCTATCTTCCAATATTTGAGGGGCTGCCACAGGGAAGGAAGAGTGTCAACCTATTCTCCAAAGCATCTGAAGGCAAGCTATGAAGTAATGGATGAAAATAATCAAGGAGAGAACCAACCTAGAATTAAGGATAAATTTTCTGATAGTGAGAATAATTTATCATAGAACAGCTTGCCTCCAAATTGTGGCTGCTGGAGAGTTTGAAGAAGAGTTTGGACAGCCATTTTGTCTGAAATGATATAGGGCCTCCTGCTTGAGCAAGGGCAACTACAGAGCAACTAGAAGACATTCAAAGTCCCTTCCCTGTTATTTCTTGCTTGTGGCATATTCTAGTGACAAAGTTAACTATTACTACTTTTGAATTATGAATTTATATGATTGGTGATTTGGCCTGGAAAATTTTCTGAATGTCACAGATATTTACTTCAGGCAAGTTGGACACCAGTAGTCTTTGAATTACAACTGCAATTGAGAGTGGAATTTCTATCAAGAAGAAATGTGGTTATAAAGCACCATGCCATGTGACCATATCATTTTGCCATGCATTTCACTTTGTGTTGTAACCAAAGCTCTTCCTGCTTGGGACCTTCTATCCCTGAGCCTATTGTTCAAAGTAAGGGACTTCCTCCCCTTAAACTCCCTGCAACCTACTGTACTCTCATCTCTGCCCTTTTGGTTACATTGCACCTTGCCTAAGGAGCAGCAAGAGCCCGAGAACTGCTTGCTTTGTGGACTGCTTGCTGCACTGTGACTCAGGGGGTTCTTGGCTTGCCATGGCTCTAGAGCTGAAAGAAGTCCCTGACGTGCAAAGCAGCATGGAGCCACAGCTGCTCTAGCCCAGCCCAGCCCAGGAGTATGGTGCAAAGCTGCAGCTGCTCTAGCCCAGCCTAGCAGTTAATGAGAAGTCATAGCTCCCCTCACTGCCCTGCCCTGCCCTTCCAAGACCCTCCTGTCCTATGTTCCATTGGCTCCAGTATGGCAAGGAGCTGTAGCCACCCTAACCATCCTGTATTTTGAGGCCTCAGCTGTCTTGCTCTACCACATCAGCTGATCTTTGCTGTCTTTTCCTGCTGTTGGCAAAACATGCCTAGTCTTTTTTTTTTTAGGTTTAACATTTTAATTGAGGTATATAATATTGTAAAATACAAAATTCAAAAGTAAATAGAAAAGCAGTAGGGAAGAAAAAGGGGAAAAGAAGTGAGGAAAGATAAGAAAGAAAAAAGAAAGAAAAAGCAGCATTGACTTCCAATTCTCTCTATTACAGTAAAATAAGGCAACTTTTCACTTTTTCATAATTTTTTTCATAATAATATAAACAAGCCAAGATCTATCAGTCTACTTGATAAAACCCAAAACCATTCTTTTGCACATAAAGCATGAAGTTCAGAAGCGGTCTCCATGTGGAAACAAAAGTACTTATGTTCTTTTCTTTAATCGAAGTAATCAATTTTGCTATTTCGGCCAACTCCATCAACTTCTGCAACCATTCATCCATAGTAGGAATCGAAGTGTCCTTCCATTTTTGTGCATACAATAGTCTTGCTACTGTCAACATATATAATAACAAAGTTCCAAATGTTTTATCCACTTCTTTTTTCCATTAGGCCCAAAAGGGAAAAGTTCTGGTTTCATTTTTATCTCACCTGGCATGGTCTTTCATGAGGCCACTGCTGGCTTCATGAGGCCTTCTTTCCAAGGTCTAATGTGGAAACTGCAAGATGTGACCTCCGGAAAAAGGCCTTATGCTGTCAGCAGGTACCTTCGGAAGGGGTAGGTTGGGCATGCTGGGTCAGCAGCCAGAGAAATAGTAAAAGCCACTGGGTTAGCTGGTTTAGTGAAGTGCAAGATAGCAGGGGCCTTAAGAGTACAGAGCAATGAGAGTGGCTGTAGCTTCTCACTGTGGCTTGACTGATTTACCATATTTTTCAGAGTATAAGACGCACTCCCCCCCCCCCCCCCCCCCCAAAAAAAAAAAAAGAGGGTGAAAATTTGGATGTGTCTTATACACTAAATGTAGCCCTGCCCACAAGGCCAAAAATGCGAGGAATGGAGGCGGCGATGGTCTGCGGCAATCCCTGCAGCCTGGAACAGCCGATTGGGAGTATTCCGGAAGGCCAATCCACCCGCCAATCAGCTGCTCCTGCTGAATCAGGCTGCAATAATGTGCTGAAGCTGAGCTGGCTATTCACTATTTGCTGCAAGGACGTGTCAGAGTTTGTAGCAGCAATCACATCCAGAAGGCACATACAAGTAACTGATTCAGCCGGATTGAATAACTTCTCTTTATATATAATATAACACATGAAGTAAATATACAATACCAAAAGCAAGTTTTCCAACGTGGTAGTAAATACAAGCAAAACACAAGCAGAGGAGAGGAGGTTCAGTTTCAGTTTGAGTTTCAGAGCAGCATGCAGCTTTAGTACAGAACAGTTGAGCTAAGCCACAGCCAGGCTCCTTGCTGTCCCCTTGCTCACATAGCAAATAGTGTTTCAGTTTCCAAACAGCGCTCAACTCTCTCACACGCTGACAGGACACTAGCCAGATGAATGCTAATGGATGCTGGTAGGCAGAGGCAGATTTTTCCCTCCCTTATTTCCCTCCCCAAAAACTAAGGTGCGTTTTATACTCCAGAGCATCTTGTACTACGAAAAATACAGTATACACTTTGCTTTTAAAAGTGGCTTCTTTTTCATTGCTATTTTTTTTTTGTAATCTAGAGGAAGCACTGTTTTCTGTTTCTTTGAATTTAGCCTTGCCCTTTAACAGCTATCTCAGTTTTGTACTCTTAAATCAGATAGCATAGATAATGATTTGAGGAATTTATTCTTTCAAATATCTGGATGGTGCCAGTTTGGGGACGACTGTCATGTACTGCAAAATTTAGAATGGCTTCCAAAGACATATAAAAATAATACTTTTCCTTGCCAATAAAAGATTTAATGTACAAATTCCAGGACAGAAATATAGTCTTTCAGAGACATGGAATCTTCTTGGGTTGAGGCACACTGGAATTTTGAAAGCATGTGGTGGAAGCATCATGCTTATTGAGGCTTGCTTGTTAAAACATTGTTAAGGCTGTTCTATTATTGCAACAGTCCACACAATGTCTGTTTACCAGAACATAAAGTATACCCATGTTATACTTTCTATAATTTTAGTGAGATTTACGGAGAAGCAAAAGGCATCATTGTAAATATATACAATGAGAGAGGTGGTTTTGCAACATTTCAACCTCATATTTACTTAATTTATTAAAAACTTAGGAATCATAGTAGGTATTTTAAAGGAGTTATCTAAAACATTTTGGCAACTATGAGAACCACATTGCCTACCCCTTGGTCTTCTGAAGTAAACCATTAAAGCATTATTAACATATTAGAGAAAATATACTTATCAAATCAAATAGTTTCTTCCTTTTAAAAACTACTCTTTGCATCTGTTTCAGGGGAATGCTTTGCAGAAAAGATAAGAACAATAACTATTTCCTCATTGTATGTCCACTTCTTTACTCATGGCATACAGTGTTCCATAGCATCTGAGATTTGGAGAGAAGCAATAACTTCAGGGACCTTAGATCATTATGGCAACAAGCTACACACCTCCATTTGATGATCCTGGAGAGGTGAGAGAGGGCTTTCTATGCCCCCTGTGTCTGAAGGATCTGCAGTCATTTCAACAGCTCCAGTCTCATTATGAAGAACATTCAAGTGAAGACAGAGATGTTAAAGGACAATTAAAGAGTAAGTGTTCTAGTTCCTATTATGTATTAAACACACATCTTTTTTGCTTACTACATATGAATATTGGCAGTCACTTTCTAGAAGTAAGTAAGCCTGTATTAAGATGAATAGAACAGGAGTATGCAACTGGTTTTTGAGGGGGTGGAGGGTCCTAAAAAATAATGGGTGCCTTTTTAAGGCACTCGTTTCATCCTTAAATGTGCCTAAATCATCCCCTCCATGTAAAAAGCCTATGTGTTAACATAGGTGTTAATAATTTTCTATTTATTAGAAATGCAAATAATGTTACCATCCTTTTTATGGCAATTCTGTTAATACTCATAATTCATGAGGAGGCATATTGATGATGCCCACGTATGACCTTTGAATGAAAGGAGTTTAGATATGTTGAAAGCAGAGTGTTTTCACTGTGTTGTGTTTGAGTAATACTTGAATTATGACCATAGTTTTGACCATGCCACATCCCGCTGAAGGAGTTCAGCTCCGTCCATGAACAGAGGGGAAGTGCTCTGATGGGCTATAGAAACAGATCTCTGGGATCTGGACCTTCTTTCTTCATCCCACCATAAGAATTCAGCTCCCCTCATCAGGCAACTCTTTCATTCAGCCCCCAGAGATGATAAGTAGTCCTCTTGGCAGTTGACAATAGCTTGCAACCTTCCTTGCCTGCTTCCCACTGACTTTCTGGGAAAGCCGGCAGAGAAAATTACTAATGGCAATTACATATCACAGGGTGCTTGGCAATTGGTTGTAAGATTGTGGCCTCGTGAGGGCAGGGTTTTATGATGGTCAGAGGTGCTTTACAGGCAAATATTTTCTCTAATCACAAAAGTCATTTTTTTTAAATTGGCAAAATAAAGCCTTTATAAACCTAAAATTAGTGCTTTGGACTAAGGGAACAAAATTTGAACTCTTGGCCACAAACGCATAAGACAATTTTAATGAAACAGTGGAGCATTTGAAGAAAAAAAATCACTCACAATTAAGCAGAGAAATAATGCAATGCGTTAATTAGAATTAGAATTCTTTTATTGGCCAAGTGTGATTGGACATAACAAGGAATTAGTCTTGGTGCAAATGCTCTCAGTATACATAAAAGAAAAGATACATTTGTCAAGAGTCAAGAATCATCAGGTACAACACTTAATAATAGTCATAGGGTACAATAAGTAATCAAATCATACTAGGAAACAGTCAATATAAATCGTAAGGATACAAGGGACAAAGTTACAGTCATACAGTCACAAGTGGGAGGGGATGGGTGATAAGGAGTGACGAGAAGATTAATAGTAATAGTAGTGCAGACTTTGTAAATAGTTGGATAGTGTTGAGGGAATTACTTGTTTAGCAGAGTGATGGCGTTCGGGAAAAAACTGTTCTTCTGTCTATTTGTTCTGGTGTGCAGTGCTCTATAATGTTGTTTTGAGGGTAGGAGTTGAAACAGTTTACGTCCTGAATGTGAGGGGTGTGTAAATATTTTCACAGCCCTTTTTGACTTATGCAGTATACAGGTCCTCGATGGAAGGGAGGTTGGTAGTAATTGTTTTTTCTGCAGTCCTAATTATCCTCCTTAAACACCTGCAAGTAGTAAAGATTGACTTGAAACCTTTGGAAGTTTGTTACTTTAGCTGATTGTGAGAGTGAGGGTTACTTAGAAAGCTGTGAGTTATCTGGATGAAGTAATGATTTGTGATTGGATGGGTGTTCTGATATTTCTTAAGTACATGAGGCAATTCCCTTTAGTTTAATCAATGAAGGATGTGCATAGGTAAGCTATGTGCTGGCCCCTGAGTTACTTGGACATTCCTGCTGGTCTTCAAGTGACTTGTTGCTCTAATCAGAACAAAAGAGATACTTTAACAGGAAAAACACTGTATCTAAGTATCTGATACCATGATTTTGGGAAACCAGTACAAATTCATTAATAATTGTTAATATCAGTTTAGTGCTGTTTACTACATAACATTTTAGCCACACGACACATAGTTTCACAATGCATACTAATATTTCTAAGTTCATGTGTATTTCTGTCTCTAAGGATCCAGACTAAGTCAAGCTACCTCTAGCTGTAGGTCTTGCTGATTTCCATGGTGATTTTGACGCATTGAGTTTCATTATATTTTCAGACATTCAGAATCATTCTTGGGAATACTCTGATGGGATTGAATGTGGCATGTAAACAGCCCTTAGTCATCACACAATTTCAATCACTGGCTACACAACTTAGTAACAAGAGCTTAAGAATAGTAATAGCCATAAAGATAAAAATAATTGTAATATGTTTAAATGCTAATTATTGGGCACCCCCCCCCCCTTTTAAATAACTATACACTTACCGGTAGAAACCCATTCATAATAAAATATAAAGAGCTTGTGGTTGTGTTGAACTGCTAATTTCCTTCACTTGTTAAAAGTTGTTTCCCAGTTCTCTGAAGGCTGTGAAATGCGTCATTGTTTTACTTTTAAAGTGCTCTTGCCTTCTGCTTTGTCCACTGTTCTTATTGCACAAATTGTTTCCTGAATTAAGTCTATAACCGGTACAAAATATTCCTGTGGGCTGCCAATAATTGGACTGCTTGGCTAATTGATGCATTTGTATTCCCAAACAGGTCAGACCAAGTAGATTTCTTTTTTCAGGTTGTGCTTTATGGGAATTTTTGTAATTCTTTTCATATTCAGAATTTTTTTTTTTACAAATTTTAGAATAATATATTATGTCCCATTACTATGGGAAAGCAGAAAAAAATGGTATGATATCTGCCAATGAAAAATCTGCCAATTTTAAACAAAGATTTAAGCTCTCCATTTTACCACTTTAGCTTGTTCATCTAGAAAATGCAGTCCTGGGTTGTTGGTTTTTTGTGTGTGTGTGGCGGGGGAGAGGTTGTTTCTAAGACATGCTGTTTTGCTCTTAAATTTTCTCATCCAAAGGAAAGGACAAGTTGAGTGTAAAAATCATGGCCAGTCCATTCTGAGGAGTTCTGAAAATTGCAAATCAAGTGCAAGGGCATACTCCATGCTAATCATGGGTTCGACATACTATCACAGTGGCAACTGTAAGGAAGAAAGTCTTAACTATTATGTTTAAATGTCTAAACAGAATTTGTGACATCTAACATTTTTTCTTGTTTAGATCTTGTTCAAAAAGCAAAAAAAGCAAAAAATAAACTGTTGAGACGAGATGATGACCGAAATGATGGGGGGTCCCAGGAACGATATGAAGGCTACAATTATGGTGGAATGGATCCATATATGTGGGAACTCGAAGAATTAGGTAACCAGTCAAGAAAACTTCATTTGAAAGAAGGATAGATAGTATGTTATTCTCCCTAGATACTGAACTGTGTAATCTAAAAATAATAAAGCTGTGAAAATTTTAATAGTTACAATTTTAATTTTGTACATATTTATATTATATTATTATATATTATATTATATATAATCTATATAAATATACTACCTAACTTGATCTGTGAGAGAGCACCAGTGAATTCTGAGAAGATATGTATCATATTGTGTTATGAAGGTAGTTTGAACAGATAATGAAATTGTACAGATGTATGTATGCATTTGATGCTAAACGCAAAATGGGCTCAGCACTAACAGTAATTAACACCAGAAGAAAATTCCATAATAGAAATATGCCTTCTGAAATACCATTATCTTATAAATAAAAATAGTATTTTTCAATAAAGACTAAAATACAGGGTGGTTAATACTTAAGAGCATGTTTATATAGCACATTAAACCATGTTGAATATTAGCTATGCATATCAGATGATATGGCAAACCATATTTGGCTGTGGCCCACGAGCTACCATTCTTTAATTCTGAATTTTAGACTGAATAGCAAATTTGATAGAAATAAGAACATGATAAACTGTCCGTTAGTTGAATATTTATGGTTGAATTATTCTGTCAAGTTTCCTAACTGGATATTTTATATTAGGTGCTATAAGGAGTCATCTTTCTGATTTTAAGAAACACAGAGCAGCCAGAATTGATCACTATGTTGTGGAAGTCAATAAATTAATAATCAGGTTAGAAAAGGTAAATAATTTGTAGTTTTACATTTTTTATTTTATTTACTTTTTATTAAACCTTTATTTAAAAATATTTTAATAACATATGTAAGTCTTTTTTTCAACCATTAGCTACTGTAACATTTCTTGTGATGTTTACTATTATGTTATTTGTTAAAGTATCATTCAATGCATTCCTTGGTGAGGTGCTATTAATAAAAAAAAGTAAAGTGATTGAAGAGATGTTAAATATAGAAATTATGGAAAGAAAACTATGCGCTATAATTTACTTTAACTAAGCATCCTCTAAGACACAATATACTTTTGATCCTTGTCTGTTTGCTTAAGTCTCACCCAACATTGATATATAGCAGTCTAAAAAGCATAGTAATAAAATTAGTTGGCAGAAAAAAAGGCCGTCTAGTCCTACTTTAACATTTTTGATGTGTCCTATTAATAGCAGTACTGCTATTGGTTAGACTGTGAGAAATGTAGTATTCCCTTCCTGGTTTAAATACTATATAATAAAGAACTGGACAGAAATTGGAATTAAGGAATATAATATTCTTTCTTTGGCAATGTTAAACTTTATTTTTAATTAGAAAAATTCAAATATCTTATAAATTTTCATTTTATAATTTATTTTTCACTATTTTTCATGTTCAAACTTTGATCTTTAAAACAAAAATATTTCTCTGAATTTTTAAATATTTTATATTTAATATATTTGGGAAAAGACGGTTAAAAACAGACTTGCTTGATTTACTTGAAGTAATGTGACAAATTAAACAGTAAAATGTGTATGTATATCTAATTCTTCATCATTTTCTTTTGGTCAGCTTACTTCCTTTGACAGAACAATTACAGATTCAGCAAAGATAAGAGGTAAAGAGCACAAAGAAGAAATGCCTTTGCTAATATCTCAACTAGGATTTCATTAATGATGTCTAACAGGTTATCATGTCTTATTGCAGCAATAGAGAAATCTGTCGTGCCTTGGGTTAATGATCAAGATGTACCATTTTGTCCAGATTGTGGTAACAAATTCAGCATACGGAACAGGCGCCACCACTGCCGCCTCTGTGGATCTATCATGTGCAAGAAGTGCATGGAACTGGTCAGTCTCCCCTTTGCAAGTGAGTACAGTGGTTAGAGTTAGAAGTGCCTCAATTCCTAATTTTCAGTGTTGATTATATTTTGTTTTAGTATCACTCAAACATTATTATTATAGTGTGAATTAAGAAAAAAATATTGCTGTGCATTTATGTCTCTCATGAAAATGAATAATTGTCTTCTGCTCTGATGAGATACCCATTTATAGCAGTAGAGGAATTTTAGAAGGATTGGCAGACATATTTTTAAAGTCGTCTTGGTTTTGTAGCAGCATAGACAACAGCCAAGTGTTGCCCTCAAGTGTGTGCATGTGTACACTGGATTTTTAGAGGGTTTATTATCTTTGGGTGAGGAGAAGGTTGAGAGATTTTTTTCCCCCCAAAAAAGAGCAGTGGGCAACTCATAAATTGCATCTTATTCCCCAGAACTTCTCATGATTGTGTCTTTAAATTTTTGATATGAAAATGCTAGTTTTAGGTGTTGGGATTTTTTCCATGTTGTCAATAGCTATTCAAAGCTATTTTACCTTTTAAAAACTAATTTCCAAAAGGTATGTAGAAAAAGATGACCCCCCATCTCCTTTCTATGGTTTTTAGAAGTCTCATCTAATAACTAAAAAGTTACTTCACCTCAAAATTGAAATATTCCATTACTACAGTGTGAATAATGTCAGTTGCCTGTTTAATAGCTAGATGTCATGATAAGTGATGTTATGTAAATATTCATATTTACTTTGAATATACTATTTTGCAGTTGTACAGGAACAAGCATTTTGATTGATATCTTTGTAGCAGCCAGCTTTTAGAGAACAGTTTAATTGCAGTTCCTGTTTTTGCGTGTAAATTGAGATGAGCAGAATTGAGTATTTGAAGCTGCATTCAAGATAAATGTTCTGTCATCCGGACAATTACATTGTGTCAGTTATATTTTGTTCGTCTCTCCTTTCAGGCAAGCTTACTACTGCTAGCAAGGAAGTCTTGGCCTCCCACACTAGCCCCAGCTGCTCACCCAATAGCATCCAGGGCTCTCGACGAGGTAGCATCAGTAGTATAAGCAGTGTCAGTTCTGTTTTGGATGAAAAAGATGATGATCGAATCCGTTGTTGTAGACACTGTAAAGACACGCTGCTCAAAAGGGAACAACAGATTGATGAAAAAGAATATATACCAGATATTGTGAAACTATATGAGGTAAAATGACTGAGATCAAGGCTTAAATGACACTTATTGTCAATAGCATATGTAATAACTTTTACGGGAGTAAATCTAAGAGACTAGGAACTCTTTATATTAAAAAGAAAACAGTAAGTTTGTTCATTGATGACAAAATTTGGTTTAGCTTTGGTGATTAGAAAATAATATTTCAGTTTGGCTGAAATAATCTTGGAAGCTTCCCAATTCATTCTATCAAAATCAGAATCTCACTTTGGAAAATTTGAAGTTACGATGATTTCTATTATTACTGATTATTACTATGATTACTTATCTTAACTATTATAAGAAATCAACAATTTATAGTCTTTTGCATTTGACACAATGGATGAAATTTGCAGTTACTGTTCCACTTCAGGGGATATTTTTCCCGCCAAATTTTAAACAGATTGGTCCAACTGTTTTCAGGAATTTAGAAGCTTTTCAAAAAGGAGTTGCTTGACCAGCTTGGATTTATTTGAGTGACAATTTATATGAAAAAAAAAATGTTATAAGCACTGTAGGATAGGTGTAAAACTTTAGTTTGGTTCCTGTGTAACTTATTTAGCAATAAGCATGTTTAGCAACATGTTGCCACTGTTAGCATACTGCATAAAGTCCTGGTCATTATACTTCAGAAATCATATTACAAATCTGGGAGCAATGCAAGCATGGCCAGCTGATATTTCATAGGCATTTTTTTGTAAAATAGTAAAATATCAGTTGAATACTTTTCATTGTTGACAAAAAAAAGAACACATTCATATTGCTTGCAAAACTTGGACCTATACAGATAATACAAGCATACATTAATATGTGAAATGGATTCATTCCTATTCTAACCACCAATCTTTGTAACTGAAGTCCTTAAACTCATATAAAGGAAAGGAAAAATAGGATGCATATAACACATATTTGAATTGTTGTTGTAACTTAATTTTAATCTGCTGATTTATTTTATTAAACAAGAAACTCCGATTTTATATGGAAAAAGTTGACCAGAAAGCCCCTGAATACATAAAGATGGCAGAATCATTAAAGTAAGCCTCTTTAGATTTTTTAAATAATTGACTCCTGTATTCGTTAAAAGTTATTAGATGATTGTGTGGTTTAAAAGAAATCAGAGAAGGCAAATATTAATTAGATATTAATAACTAATATCTAGTTATTGGGAATATATCTAAATATATTGGAAACTTCAGTTTTGTAAAAGCACAATGCATTGAAGTTATTTATTGTTTTCTTTGGAGACAGCTATCTGTTATATTTGTATTATTATTAACTGAGATTTAGAACCAGTTTTCACACTACAGGTGAAACTCGAAAAATTAGAATATCGTGCAAAAGTTCATTTATTTCACTAATGCAACTTAAAAGGTGAAACTAATATATGAGATAGACTCATTACATGCAAAGCAAGATAGTTCAAGCCAATGATTTGTCATAATTGAGATGATTATGGCTTGCAGCTCATGAAAACCCCAAATCCACAATCTCAGAAAATTAGAATATTGTGAAAAGGTTCAATATTCTAGGCTCAAAGTGTCCCACTCTAATCAGTTAATTAAGACATAACACCTGCAAAGGGTTCCTGAGCCTTTAAATTAGTGGTTCCCAAAGTGTGCGGTATCGCCCCCTGGGGGGAGGTGGGATGCCTTAGGGGGACGCTAAGAGGCAAGGGGGCCGGCAGGGGGGTGTTAAGAGGCAGTAGGGGGGCGTTTGAGGCACCTGCCCTGCAGGTTCACTCATTGACTAGCACCGCTCCGGAGCCAGCGCCTCCAATGTGGAAGTGGTGGCACGTTATGTGCCACCGCGGCCGTGTTCAACGTGCCAGCCCCCTGCCACCTCTTAGTGTCCCCAAGGGGGCTAGCAGAGGGGCGCTAAGAGGCGGCAGGGGGGTGGCGTGTGGAATGCGGCCGCGGTGGCACGTAACGTGGCACCGCTTCCTCATTGGAGGCACCAGCTCGAGAGTGGTGCTAGTCAATAGGTGAACCTGCAGGGCCGTCCGGCCCCTTGAACGCCCCCCTGCTGCCTCTTAGCGCCCCTCTGCCAGCCCTCTTGGGGATGCTACGAGGTGGCAGGGGGGCGTTTGAGGTGCCGGCCCTGCCGGCACATCGGGAAAGTAGAGCAAAGCCAGTCTGGGAGGGAGGGAGGGAGGGAAGGAGGGAAGGAAAGAGAGAGAGAGAGAAAGAGAGACCTGATGCATCAGATTGAATGAGGCCTAGTTTAGACTGAGGCCCTTTTCCACATTGAAACATCTTTGCCAGCACATTGAAACCTCTTTGGCTTCTATTAAAGGTTTTGTGGACGAAACTTGTCAAGATTATCAGGAAGCTCTCACATTTTGTTGAGGCTTTAAACAGGATCCATTGGACCAGATCTCCACCCTAAAAATTTACTTTTCCCTGATGTATTACAGTGCCAATTCTGAAGAAGGCAAAACCAAAATGTACTGGTAAATTACAAGGAGAACATACATACACACTCCCTTCTAACCCTGCTGGAGCAGGTGATTGGACTAGAATAGATATCTCATTATCTTTCTCCTCCCTCCCTCACTCCTTCTTTATTTTTTTTCTTTCTGTCCCTTCCTTCCATCCCCCCCTTCTTTGTCCCCTTTTCTTTCTTTCCCTTTTCTTTTTTTTTTCTTCCTCTTTCACTCTTTCTTTTCTCTCTCTCTTTGCCTCTCTCAGGCTCACCCCTTTAGATCAGGGGTTGCCAAACTTTTGGAACTCAGGGACCACCAAACTCATAATTTTAAATCCCGGAGACCACTAATATGAATTTTGACTGACGGTGGCTTTCTGGCATTGATGGGAGAGAGAGATATAGATCTGATCCAACCTCTCTCTCTCCCTCTCTCTCACACACACAGGCAGGGGTGGGATTTAGTCTCCTGATCTAAAGCTGTCAAAACTCCAAAAACAGGTCAAGTAGCTCTGGGGAGGCCAGTCATAAATTAGAACACTTGCTAAACAACCGGCCATTAAGTGAGGACCACTTGTATTTGGTTTGCCAGTCACCTGGCCATGCCCACCCAGTCACATGACCAGCAAGTCACACCCACCCAGTCACATGACCAGCAAGCCACACCCTCAAATTAAGCCACGCCCATAGAAATTTGAATCCCACCCCTGGGTGGGGGCCACCAAGGATGAGTTTGTATCACCAAATCAAACAAAGTTTGGGAACCACTGCTTTAAATGGTTTCTCAGTCTGATTCAGTAGGAATCACAATCATGGGAAAGACTGCTGACCTGACAGTTCTTCAGAAAACTATCATTGACATCCTTCATAAGGAGGAAAAGCCTCAAAAGGTAATTGCAAAAGAAGTTGGATGTTCCCAAAGTGCTGTATCAAAGCACATTAATAGAAAGTTCTGTGGAAGGGAAAAGTGTGGAAGAAAAAGGTGCACAAGCAGCAGGGATGAGCGCAGCCTGGAGAGGATTGTCAGAAAAAAGCCATTCAAAAGTGTTGGGGACTTTCACAAGGAGTGGACTGAGGCTGGAGTCAGTGCATCAAGAGCCACCACACACAGATGGATCCTGGACATGGGCTTCAAATGTTGTATTCCTATTGTCAAGCCGCTCCTGAACAACAAACAGGAGCATCTTACCTGGGATAAAGAAAAACAGAACTAGTCTATTGCTCAGTGGTCCAAAGTCCTCTTTTCTGATGAGAGCAACTTTTGCATCTCATTTGGACACCAAGGACCCAGAGTCTGGAGGAAGAATGCATGTAATATTCTGAGATTGTGGATTTGGGGTTTTCATGAGCTGTAAGCCATAATCATCTCAATTATGACACATCATGGCTTGAACTATCTTGCTTTGCATGTAATGAGTCTATCTCATATATTAGTTTCATCTTTTAAATTGCATTACTAAAATAAATGAACTTTTGCACAATATTCTAATTTTTCGAGCTTCACCTGTATATCCAAAAATTTCTTTATATATATATTTTGCATTGTTAGCAGTACTGGGTGATATGTACACAATTATATTTTCTGAATTTTATTTAAAAGGTGTATATGGCCACCCTTATGAGCATAGATTATGGAATTTGAGCAAACTTTGTAAATTTGCTGGTGCTTTTAAATGAAGATTTCAATTTGTAAGTTGAATCCATGCATTAAGTAATAGACTTAGAGTTGGAACTTGCTCTCGGATAAGTTTGCTTAGGATTATTTTCATACATATAAATTCTTTAGCTTTTGAACTAATAAAGACCTTGAAAACTGAATCATTTGTATTGATTTTTTGGAATTAAATTTTTTAACAGATATTTAAAATAGGTACTTGGTTATTCTAAATTCAGTTTTTCAAATCTAACTAGATTGCAGTAGAAAACAAGTATAAATTGTTAATGAAGTCTGTTTATAGGTGTTCATATGAATATGGTGAGAAATGAAATTTCAAAAGCTTAAAGGAAAATACCAAAAACTCTAGGATAAAACCAAAGTCAGAACCACAATGGTCAGCTGGTATCTGTAATAAGTGGCAAGTATATATAAATACTTGGCTACCAAGGCTGATTTTTGTATATGTTTGGATTTGTGTCCTTATAAATACATATTTACTCTTTAAAATCATGCTCAGCTTAGTGATGCTAATTTTGAATCACACTGTTTCCCACTCTAAAATAGAATTTAACCATGTAGAACTCATTTTAATGAACTACATTTTGAGAGAAATTGATGACAAAAATGCACCAAAATCTATATTTGGTATTCAAGATTTTTCCCTTTCTTTCATAACACATTCACAGTTCACTAATGAGTAAAAATAATATTTTAGATGTGTTTAGATGATTCTCTACTACAAAATAGCTGCTGAATCTATGTGGATGACAATTTGGAGTTATTTAAATGTGCATGTTCTCTTCCAGTGCTGGAGAGACAACATACAATCTTGAACGTGCTAGCAATCTTAGAATAGAAGTGCAGAGAATGTATGAATTAATAGATGCTTTAAGGTAAGTACTAAATATGAAGATGAAATTGTTACTGGATTATTTTTTGCTTGGCTTTATATATTTTTTATTTTCAATGAAGATGAACATTTTTTAAAGAAGGCATAAACTTTGTGAGCTACATTTTACTGCCAAAATAAATCCATGTTGCCAAATAAAATTCTTTTTTGCCTAGTGTTTATTCCTCTTAGCTGATTGTTATGTATTTCCAATTCATTATTTTTCTTTTCTTCAGCAAGAAGATTCTGACTTTAGGGCTGAATGAAGATCCACAACCTCATCCCAGAACATTACAACTTCAGAGGATGATTAGATATTCAGCCACACTTTTTGTTCAGGTAGGGATATGTAGAAAGGGTGAGCTGCTTTTAGACATATTAGTTCCCCCAAGACAATATGAAATTACATACTGACACTTTAAATGGTGTTATAAAACTTGTCATTTTGCTTCAACAATTTGCATAATGAAAATAAATTAGTGCTTCAATTTTTAAATACTGCCTACCTAATTAGATGTAAGCTATGTCAATAGCTCTGCTGGTATTTAGAAGGCTAATGAATTTTTTTTTGCACTTTATCATAGTGATGGGAATGGTTTCTCAGCACTGTAATTGGATTCTAATTTAGCAAGCTATTGCATGATATCATGGGACAATTCCTTGCTATTAGTCAAATAACCTAAGCCTAAGAACATAATGTTTGTTTATTCTCAGGTTTTGACTTTCTCTTTATCTCCTTACCCCTTTGTTTGAAATTGCATTTTAATCATTCTGAGGTGCTAATTTTTCATAGAATTAGATAATTGTGATGTTAGAAAATATCACAAGTCCAACCTTCTGCAGTGTGCAGGAATGCCAATTAAACTGTTCTCCAAATGTATCTGTCCTGTCTTAAAAGGATAGTCCAGAGATGGAGTATCTTATAGCCTCTATAAGTAATTTTGGAGGGCACCCCAACTCTTTATTACCATACAGGTAGTTTTTGACTTATAACCACATTTGTTAAATATAACTTAGTGAGTTGTGACCCATTGTATGACCTTTTTTTCACAGTTAAGAGAATCATGTAGTTGTTAAGCATATCTGGCTTTCCCCATTGACCTTGCTTATCAGATGTTAGCTGGGAAGGTTCCAAATGATGATCACATGACCCCCAGGACAAAGCAACTATCATAAATATGGTCCAATTACCAAACAGCTGAATTTAGATCGCTTGACTGTGGGGATGCTGTAGTGGTTATAAGTGTGTAAACTGGTCACTACCACTTTTTTGAGTGCTGTTGTAACTTTGAATGATCACTAAACAAAAATGGTTGTAAGTTGAGGACTACCTGTACATCCTTCTGCTGTAGGTCATATTCATCTTGTTATCAGTGATCACATGAAAGTACAGCCTTATATCTGCCATCCGGTATTCTATGTCCTTCCCTTCCCCTCCCTCCCTCCCTTCCTCCTAGCATAGTCAAGTTTTAAAAGTATATTTGTTCATTTTATTTAAGTATGTGCAAAACTGTTCAATTCTTTTATTAACTGTTTGATTTTCTATCTTCCTTGCACTTTAGTTATGTTTTTTAAAAAAAGCTTAATTGAAAAAAAACCTCCCAGAAGCAGGCAATTGTAAGATGCTTCCATAATGCTTTCAAGAAAATTAGACATATATTCCTGAACTAATCAGGAAACAAATTTCATTTGGAAGAGACTTACTTCAATTACTGATCTCTTATTTTGAATACTGTTTTGATACTAGGTATAGTTGATCACAATTTAACTTTATTCTTTGACACATAATTTGGATGAATGGGTATTTTTTATATTTTAATCACTTAACGTATAGTAGTATGTATATATATATATATATATGTGGATCTTTGGTTCTTCGGGTTTTCTCCCGCGTAGAGTTGGAAATATCTAGGCGACGTTTCGATGAAGTCTCATTCATCATCTTCAGGCTTGTGTCTTCGGCCTTGTGCTTCTCTGAGAAGCACAAGGCCGAAGACACAAGCCTGAAGATGATGAATGAGACTTCATCGAAACGTCGCCTAGATATTTCCAACTCTACGCGGGAGAAAACCCGAAGAACCAAAGATCCACATACAAATACCCGCGAAAATCTCCGAAAACATATATATATATATATATATATATATATATATATATATATATATACACATATTTTGTAGTTTTCAAGATCTAAATCTTAATATCCTATACCCTTTAAAGTGATATTTTGAAAAAAAAACTCCTCAGGAAAAATTGCTTGGCCTAATGTCTTTACCAACCAAAGACCAGTATGAAGAACTGAAAGAGAAAAAGAAACAAGAACTAGAGAGAAAACTGCAAATGGAGAGACTGGCAAGTATTTTAATCAGTATATGTTTCTAACAATGAGTTTCTGTTTGTTCACTGATTAAAGTATTTCCTTTCTGAAATACTTTACTTTTGAATTTGTTTTCTAAAACAATTGCCAAGTAGCGTGATATAAGTCTACAATACATTTAGAACCAGCTTAATAAGAATGATTTTTCCCTATTTCTTGTTTGACTCATTTCTTTCTTGCCTTTTTTTGTTTTTGGGTGGGGATGACATCTCTTAGAAATTTCCACAAGTTTTTAAAAATATTTTAGCCAAGAGAAAAATCTGTTCTGCTCTGCTCTCAAATTTTTGTTTTGTTTCACTACATCTTATGTTGCTTTAGTTTGTTGCTAGTTTAGACTCATAAATATATTTTATCTTATTGAAATAATCAAATGTGATACATCAAAATGCAATACATACTAGAAGTGATTGGATAGGTGACTTCTGATCTAATCTCTCCTTGAGTTAATAGATTGCTGATCATTCAATGGCAGAGCACAGTTCTTTGAGATCTATCAAAGTGGCAGGAAGATAGAAAGAGTTGCAGTCATTACAGGAGAGAATAAAAGAATAAAACTTGCTGGAACATGGTTATTTACCCCATATGTAGAAGTGTAGGAATTTGTCTTGGTGTAAATACTCTCAATATACATAAAGAAAAGGAACATTCATTAAGAATCAAGAATCATAACATATAACACTTAATGATAGTCATAGGGTACAATCAACATCAAATCATACTAGGAAACAGTCAATATAAATCGTGAGGATACAAGCAACAAAGTTACAGTCACAAGTGGGAGGGGATGGGTGATAATGAGTGATGAGAAGATTAACAGTAACAGTAGTGTACACTTTGTAAATAGTTGAACAGTGTTGAGGGAATTATTTGTTTAGCAGAGTGATGGCTTTCAGGAAAAAAAACATGCTTGTGTCTAGTTGTTCTGGTATGCAGTGCTCTATAGCATCGTTTTGAAGGAAGGAGTTGAAACAGTTTATTTATTTATTATAACATTTATATACTGCCCTTCTCCCTAGGGACTCAGGGCGGTGTACAGCCGAATCAACCCCAAACAGTACAAAAGTTAAAATACAATTAAATAAGGCTGTTAAACTAAAAACAACCCTCCCCCTAAGAATATTAAAACCCTAATTAAAACCAAATTAAAAGAGACAATTAAAACCTATGTCAGCCCAGGCCAACCTGCTCAAAGAACCAGGTTTTTAGTGCGCACCTGAAGGCCCTCAGGTCCGCGCTGGTGCGTATCTCAGGTGGCAGAGCATTCCAGAGGGCAGGGGCCGCCACAGAGAAGGCACTACTCCTGGGGGCCGCCAGACGACACATAGAGGCCGACGGCACCCGGAGAAGGCCCTCCCTGTGGGAACGCACCGGTCTGTTGGAGCTTTTATGTCCAGGATGTGAGGAATCTGTAAATATTTTCACAGCCCTCTTTTTGACTCGTGCAGTATACAGGTCCTCGATTGAAGGCAGGTGGGTAGTAATTGTTTTTTCTGCAGTCCTAATTATCCTCTGAAGTCTGTGTCTGTCCTGTTGGGTTGCAGAACCAAACCAGACAGTTATAGAGGTGCAGATGATAGACTCAATAATTCCTCTGTAGAACTGGATCAGCAGCTCCTTGGGCACCTTGAGCTTTCTGAGTTGGCGCAGAAAGAACATTCTTTGTTGTGCTTTATTGTGCAGGTGAAATATGAATCCCAGAGACGACAAGAAGAGAAGCTGGCAGACTACACTTCCAGATCCTTAGCAACGTCCAATGGTGAGGCCCATCGAACAAAAAGGGTTGCAATGAAGAAAACTGAAGGGTGGCTACCCACTGCTAGCATATCTCGGAACCAGGAACTGGCAGATCCACTTCTTCAACAGATCGACAATATCACCTCATTTATTAAGCAGGCGAAGGAAGCCAATCGTCTGGACGAAGTCCAGATGCTGCAGGAGAACCTGCGACAACTTCAGGACGAGTACGACCAACAGCAGACTGTCAAAGCCATTGAGCTCTCTAAAAAGCAAGCGGAGATGGAGGAAATGCAGAGAGAACAATTGCAGATCCTTTGTGAAAAAGAGTGGAAAAGGGATCATAAAAAAAAGATGTCTCAACATTCACGGACACGTTCTCTGGATTTCAGAGAAGTGAAGCCCGATAAACTCGAGATGGAGAGGGAAAGCATAAACCAAATAGCAGAGGCTTTGGATCTAGATATGCTTCAGGACAAAGATTACGCTGGCTCCAAGGCTGCTTTCCCCAGTGATGGTGTTGGATTGCCAGGTAGCAAGAATCTGGTTTTGGTTTGCCAACCTGTGAAAGCCTCAGAGCATGAAAAAGCCTCCATAAATCCTTTTGAAGATCCTTCATTAATTAGCCCTCCAAAGCGTGATGCTGATAGTCCTGTTGCTGAAAGCACTGCAATAGCTTCATTGCCTACCAATGCCCTGCATAGTTCTGAAAGAGAGTACAATCCATTTGATGAAGAGGAGGAGCAGGAGCAGGAAGATTCTCAGCAGGCCAACGGGGTAGATCTCAGTGCTCCAAACCCATTTGAAGATTCTGTGGGAAATCCATTTTATACCCCTGTGGGTAACCAGGAATCTGGGAATCCATTTGAAGAATCAGTGTCTTCCTCTTTGAACCCTTTTGAAATTGAAAGTGACAATGAAGTTTCAGGGGAAGATATCATAGAGGAGGAATTGCTTCTCCAACAGATCGATAATATCAAAGCATACATTTTTGATGCCAAACAGAGTGGACGAATGGACGAGATAGAAGTATTGACTGAGAATTTGAAAGAACTTAAGAGCACCCTTGCAAAACAGAAGAAGAAATCGAGCTGCTGAACTATGTCCACATACTTTTGCAGTTCCCAAAGGGAGGGAAGATCGAGGTAAAATGAGAAATACATCGCAAAAGGCACTTACTTGGGTGCTGAATCAAGCTTAGGGACTTTGGTATAGGGATTTCCACTGTTTCGATCTGTAAATGTCAACACTATTTAAAATTTATAATTACCGGAAACTGTTCTTCAAATACTGAAAAGTCCGTATTTGTATCCCAGCCCAAATTTAGGAGCATAATTATATTTCTCAGCACCTGCTTTATCTTTGATGTAAAATTCAAAGGGGGAAAACTGACATTTTAAAATGCAGAAAATTATTTGCAGTTCTCTAGACTTCTGAATTTATTTTCTGTCACCAGGTAGGATTGTATATGCTTCAAAAAAAAATGGCTTGCTTCCTACGACAGAAGCAACTTGCGCAGCAACCTGGAAAAGCTTTTACTGTTTTCAAAGAAACGTGGTGCTCTCATGAGCTTAAAGCATTTCTTCAAAATAGTTCTTGAATCTTGCGCAGCCCAGCTAACAAGGAATTAATACTGTCTTGCAAATTCAGTTTTCCTACTAACTTTATATTTTGGGGAAGCAGAAAATAACTTACTGTTCAACAGAATAGTCATTCATTGGTAAAGCAACATATATATATTTCTGAAAACATATGTGTGTGTGTATATATATATATATATATGTTTTAGAAAACAAATGCATAATACCTAACTAGACATCATGTATTTTTTTCCTTTACCTGTTCTTCAATCGATCAAACTATTCTAATAGTTTTTTTTCAGCCAATTCTAGAATGTACTTTTGTAAGAACGTTGAAATTTTGTCAGTGTCTCAAAACTACATAATTTTCCAGGCTTGTAGAAATGTCATAATAGGGAAATTGTTTTCTGCCTCCAAAAATTAGAAAATTTGCAGCCAGAACTGTGCTTTGAGAGGAGCCATCCTAGGTGTCCACTTAAAAGTATAAATTAAAAACTAGAGGTCCATTTTTCTTTCTAATTTGATTTCTGTCTAGGACAATGTTGATATACCACCTCCATTTCTTCTGTGGATGATTTGTGCGAACCCTGTTAGATTAAATGGAGGCTGTCAAATTCTTAGAGATGAGCTATTCATTTGTAAATCTTTTTTCTTTTTAATTGATCTGCCAGCTACGAACAGAAATGTTTAGAAGTGTTAAATAATGTCTGATTTCAGTTGTACGGGATGAATTTTATTTGGTTGCATTTTATTATTTTGGTGTTGTAAACCAATTTTAATTGTTTACACTGGAAGAACTTACTCGGAGAGTATTATGTACTTAGGGGAATGGGAAGAAGGCCCAAGTATTAATCCTTAATCTGATTTTGATAATTGTTTTCATGTTGGTAGAGATGATACTGTACACAATGTATGTGGACACTAAATGTTACATTCCTCAAAAGATTAGTGGTTAATAGGGTCAAGAACTAAGGCAGCACTTTATACTTTCAGCATTAAGTATTACATGTTATTCCTTTGTTAATGCATGTTTTTTTTTCATTGTTAGCAGGGAAAAACTACCTAGCTTTGATTTCATGCATCATAACTCAGCGACAGTCTGTTTTAATGAATCCTATAGAAACTGAGCTGAAAACTGCTCATCCAGTTACATAATAGTCTAAGGATACTGATTTTGAGGGTTTTTTTAATGGGAGCATTCTGGAAATGAACTTACAATGCACTAAACAGGACATGAGTTGGAACATAAAAATAGGTGATCAAATATTTTTAAAAATGGAAACCTACAAACTAAGCAAGCAGCAAAGGAACAGTGATTGTTTTAAGGTAAAACCATATTTATTAAAACAAGGCCGCAAACTTGATCTGTCACTCTTTATGTAGTCCAACCAAAATGAACGTTTCAGTGGCTTTTTTAAAAAAAATCCATTTCCTTGTTATATGCATTCTGCCTTGTGTCTATGTATGCCATAGTCTAATACTTTATAAGACACAGTATTGATGTATTTTATTAATAAATATGTTGGTTGTAGCTCTATAACTGCAAGTCAATGTGGAATTACCCTTCTTGATAACCCAAATGGTTGTCCCACATTTTGTCAGCCTTCTGTTTGTACTACTGAATTGACACAATGAAAATGAACAAGATCATGCCATTATGAGATTTAACACTAATACCATTTGTTTGTACATTTGCATGCACTAGTTTGTAAAGTTTCTCATGAAATAAAGTACCACTTTTGTTTCTGTGAGTGTGGAAAAACTGATTACATCAACAGCAGCAATCTAGTCTTTCATGTGAACTGCAAATTCCTTGGTATCTTAATGAACACGTAGGAAGCATTTTTACACCGAGCTAGGCAATTTGTGCAAGAAAACACTGTTTAGACAGGAGTCTTTTCCAGGCTGGTCTACTGAAAAGATTCTAAGGATTTCTGCCATTTGTCAGAAATGGCGTAAGGTCTCCCGCTTGGGCCGGGAGTTGGACTAGATAATAATAATATAATAATTTATTTATATACCGCTCCTCTCCCGAAGGACTCGGAGCGGTGCATAGCCATACAATTAAAACAATAAATATGTGAAGAGTTAAAACTGAATTAAACTAAGGCCCTGGCTGTAATCAATTAAAACCTCTCCCTAAAATTTAATATAAAAAGTAAAACACCCAAATCTAAAATCAGCCCAAGCCGGCTTGGTTAAAAAGCCAGGTTTTCAAGGCACGCCTGAAGGTCCCCAGGTCCGTGGCTATACGTAGCTCCGGAGGCAACCTATAAGGTCCCTTCCAACTCTGTTATGATCTACTAGATAATAGGATCCTACTGGAATATGGAATTTAATCTTCTCTGTGTTTTACACCAATATACTTTCTTTAGTTCAAATGAAATGGTAGGAAGAAAAACCACTTCTCTGGAACAGGATATTTAAAATAAGATGAACAATCTTTCAATCCAAGTCTTGTGTAGGAAAAAGTATGCACCATGGTGAAATATAGAGAACTACATAGTGTAGACATATGGTCTTTGGGTTTTGTTTTTTTTAATCTTTTGAAATGTACCATTTGAACCAAGACAGCAAGAAACAATCTGCACCGCAGGACTCATCTTTTTCCTTGCTTTAAAATTATTGAGGCTTCTTAAAAGTCAAAATTTTACTTTATTCTCAACTCTTGGCTTCAGTGTAAGCAAAATCCTGGGTTGTTTAGGACATTAGATACAATTTCCTTTTATGCAGTTGGTAGACTTTTGATTTCCATGAAAGCCTCAATATACACACACGGTAAGTAATAAATAGCTTTTCCTATCTAAGTAGCTGATGCTTGCTAAAAAAAAGTGTTTTCAAATACCTAATTTAATCACTTGAGCAACAGTTATACTTTTAAAATGTAAAATAAGACAATTCAGAAGATAATTAAAAATAGATATGGCGATAGGGCAAATGGTAAATTGTGTTTCTTTTCTCAACCAAAGGAAAAAAAATGATCAGAAATAAATTTCATCATAGCCATATTCCGATGTGTTTTCCTGTAGGGGGAAAAGGTGGTACTTAATTCCTAGATTACAGTCATGTGAAAAGTATGTAGATTTCTATATATCTCAGTCAGAGATATCAGGGCATAGTAAAAATCATCTGGCCCTTAGCAGTTCTTAAAAGTTGACCCTGACCAAGCTGGTTGTGGAACAGGCCAATGACTTCTCCCAAGGCTCTGTCACCACTGTCTCACTTCAGTACCTTTCAGCCAACTGCTTCTATACCATGTTAAATGATTTTAAATCAAGCAGTTAGCTTGAACTTGCATCATTATAGAAAGACGAAACAGACTGAAATGCTATTTGTAACCACTGAAGCAAAAAATGCCACAAATCACAGACATAGAACGACAACTATTTCAGCTCTTAATTCATAATCAACATTTGTAGGCTTACCAAACGGATAGTCTATAAAGCAATTTTTGGAAAAGGAACCAGCATTGCCTATTATAACTGTTTACTCTGTTCCTACAGAACTGCATTTATATAAGGATCCAAGCTGTTTTCCCAAGACAATTGCCCTTCAAATAATAGAAAATTAAAATGGACATTATGATCAATATGATCCAACACTTGCTCTTTAATTTTTTTAAAAAAAGCATTTATAAAACATTTACTATTTAGTATACAGCAGTGAAAGTATCAAGACCATCTATTTTCCTGGTGTAAGTCTCCCACAACAATATATTTTCATCATGCCACTAATCAGTTTCTTATTTCTCTGCAATCTACTTCCTTGTGGAGAAGCTTGGTGCAAAAGTGGCTTAGGAACTGTCTTTCATGGCATTTTTATATTTGCCGGTCATCTCTTTCGGTAGTGGCACTTTACCAGGACAGGAAATCTGGCCGTCAATTTCACACATACATTTCCGTAAGTGGTATTTTTTGTGACCAAATGTTGCAGGATGCCATTTCCTCTTTTTCTCCTCTTCTATCTGGATTGTTTCTCTATTAAAAAGATGATTTTATGGTAAGGAAGACAGCAAGTGCAATTCAGTGTGCAGCATATCACATTGGTGAATACTTTTAACAAGCTGAATTGTAATGAAATATGAAGTGTGTTCTATTAGAATGCTGACTGCCGGATGACTGCAATTTGGCAGTTCAAATCTCACCAGGCTCAAGGTTGACTCAGCCTTCCATCCTTCTGAGGTCGGTAAAATTAGGACCCAAATTGTTGGGGGCAACATGCTGACTCTGTAAAGCACTGTGAGGGCTGTAAAGCACTGTGAAGCAACATGTAAGTGCACTTGCTATATCATTTATTAAAGAATGACAGCAATACTTTAAAGTATATTTATCTATTCCCCCAATAAATTTAGAGGAAATTATATAATTTGGGTGAAATCCAGTTTTTCTCATAGTAATTTAAAGCAACCATTTCCTGTATCGTATGTCCCATTTGATACAATCTACCCAGAGAGGAGCATCCCTACAGGTAATGGGGACAGAATTAGTGGCCTCCGGCACTATCCTAAATGAACCACTAGCATTGGAGAGATGTATTTTTCTAGAACTAAGAATAATGTGATGCACTTGTTTTTACAATCACTTGCCCTGGATATTTCCCAAGTTTGGAAAATTCTCTTTATTAGGCTTTCCATTAACTTTGATATTAATTTCTGTAGGCCTACTGATTAAACGTAATGCCATCTTTATCAAAAATAATGTTGGACAGGAAACTTTGCTGCCTTTCCCTGCTCTACTTTTTAAAATCCATAAATGAGTAAATAGAAAAGTTTGCACTTATATAGTATGTTTTATAAACAGACCTAGTTCAGGGGTGTGAAATTCCCAGCCCGGATGCATCACGCACTGGCCACACCCACTCCGGTTTAGTGAAGGGGAGAAAAGTTGCAGTATGTCATGTGATGTGACGATGTGAGTTTGACACCGTGACCTAGTGCTTCCCCATACAGTCAGAACTGAAGTCTGATTCCATGATGACCTTAGTTATTTTGACTTACTCGCTTTTACCAAGAATTTTCTTAATATGTTCTGCTATCTCTCTATTGGTCTTCTCTTCTATATCAACCAGGATTTGCTCTCCATTATCTGTAAGAGAAATGGGGTTATATACAGAATATTTATTGGATTTTTCCAAAATAACTTCCATGATATGGCATATCTATCATACAAAAATACACACATAATCATTTGGACATGAGATCACTTGGCAAATCATTCATACTTGAAACTATCCAGCCCTGGTGACTTTATTTATTAAATGTACATGCCATCCATCTCGCTATCTTAACTGACTTGTATGTTTTGCAAATAAACACCATAAAAATTATACAGAAATAGACAAAGTTGAAAAACAAAGTTAAGAATTTAAAAAGACAAAGGGAGCATCCTTAAGCCACCAACCATCCCCGGTGTTGCATGCCACTCTTGGGATCCCCACACTGGTTGACTGTAACACATTATAACTGGTCACTGGTTCTCAAAAAGTTGAATTATTTTTAAGCAGGATGGTTAGGTTAAAATTCTGCAAGTTTTGAAATGTGAGAGGAATAGCTAATTATATTTTTATCAGTCTATAATCCTTACAAATGGGTTGTATGCTTGTTATATCTACATGAACGTGTGCTCTTTCATATCTATCCAACATCTGCAAGAATAACTTCCACCTGGAACTGTCAGAATAGCTAAAAGGTCATAGGTTCTCCATGTCTGTGTTACTTCAGCTTAGTCCACATCATTTTGATATCAATTAAAAGCCTTAAAAACATGACAGTGAGAAGGAAAAGTTAGTATACTGTCAGACTATCTACTTCCATGCCCAGTCCTTAAAGAGTACAAGGTAGAAAGATTAAAGAGCTTATTCCATCTACTTCTCTTCAGGTTTCCAGTGCAGTTCTTTACTACCCCTTCCCTCAAACCTCTACATAAGACAAACTAGGGTCATTTAAATAAACATTTGGAAAAATATCAAAGGTAAACAAAACTCCCTAAAGTTAGAATATGAACCTGGTTTACCAGCATTGAACACAAACTATTACAATTCAGAGTGGCAATTTTACACAGTTCTATTAGCAATTACCGTAGGTACATCAACCAGAAAGTTTTGAAGATATGAGCCATTTCCCTCTTTCAGCAGACATATTATTTCCCATGTGGTAGCTACAATTAGGAGCATAAGCAAACACTATTCTAGTCCAGGGGTCGCCAAACTTTTGGACCTCAGAGACCACCAAACTCATAATTTTAGATCCCAGGGACCACTAACCAGTTCTGTGGGCGTGACCTAATTTGTGGGTGTGGCTTGGTGGTCATGTGACTTGGCTGGGCATGGCTTGTATGTAAATATTATAAACATTTATATATTTAATTTTTTATAAAAAAGGGCAACTTTTACCCCAAAATTAGGCAAAGCAGGCAGATTGAGTTGCTCACAGAATCAGATTCATTTAGAGATCTATCTATCTGCCATTGGCTAGCTCAGCCTGTCACAAAATTTGCTTGCAAGCAAACTCATGTAATTTGCTAGCAAGCAAACTCACAAAATTAACTCACAACACACCATGCATGTAAATATTGAATTTTTTTACTTAAAAAAAAAACTTTTACCCAAAATCAAGCAAAGCAGGCAGATTGAGTTGCTCACAGAATCATTCAGTGATCTATCTATCTGCCATAGGCTAGCTCAGTCTCTCAAATTTGCTTACTGTGAGTCTGCACTGAATTTGCTTGCAAGCAGAGCCAAAAATTTAAAGACTAGCTAGAAAGCAAGAAATCCAACCATTTTCTGCTTCCTAGCTAATCTAAATCTCCCAGCACAGTAGAACAGCTGATGGTCGGAAAAAGGAAAAATAGCAATTTAGCAGGCAAGTTTACCCGGTAAGGAGTGGGCGGGGAGGGTTCCCATGGGCCATGTGGGCTGAGCAGCCTTGTGTTTCTGTGCAGCCTGGATTAATTGCTTTGTGGGGGGTGCTGTGGGGTTGAGATTTCTCTGTGGCTCACCAAAATTTTCTCGCGGCCCACCGGTTGGTGACCGCTGTTCTAGTCCACCTCATCAGGAACTGCAGGGAAATCAGACGAATACTCTACTTACCCAAGTAGAATCTTAAGAATGGTGAAGGAGTCATGTCTTTAAACATCACAATCTGTAGCCAAGGATTTTTATACTGAATCTGAGGTATGTTGAAAAACACAAATTTTCTATGGTAAAAAACAAACGCAACATGAGAAGCAATGTATTCAGTTTTTTAAACTTCTTTGAAGGACAAGCAGTTGAATAGGTGTGACAGTCTAGCTTTTGAGTGAATCCATCCACCTGGAACATGACCAATATTGCCCAGGAATATATCTCATTTTCAGAAAGCTGGCCATGTTATATGTTGTAGCAAAATTACACACACACTTTTCGGAACACATTACTCTTGGCAGAATTAAAAGTCAGAGAGGCAGTATGGTGTCACCTCTCTTCCCCCCACCAGCTCATCATGATTACTTGATCAGTTGTAAACTTGAAGCTATGCAGCCTGTATGGCACGAGTGGGCAAGTACGGTCCCGTTACGACCTGTGAACTTCAACTCCCAGAATTCCCATGCTGGCTGGGCAATTCTGGGAGATGAAGTCCACAAGTCTTAAAAGTTGCCAGGTTTTAAGACCGAATTGATTAAATCGGCAATCCAACGTGCCCCTATCCGCAGGCCAGTTCCACCTAAAAAAGGGCTTATTATATCTGGCTTGCAAAAATAAGGAGCATTACCTCCCGCAGCCCTCGTTGCTTTGCAGCCCAGATCCGAGGCGCTCCCCCACGGCCGTCTCCCGTAAAAGGCTCCCTTCCTCGCTCGAGCGGACAGCGACCCTCACCTGGCGCCCTCGTTGAGCTCTCCGTGCATGTTGTAGTTCACCGTCATCACCTTCACGCAGTTCTTGAAGACGATGTCGCCCTGTCTCAGATACTGCAGCGTCCTTCGAATAGGGAACCTGCCCTTCATAGGCATGACTGCGACGGTATCAGCAACCCCCCCCCCCCGGGAGAAGGTGACTTCCGGTTCAATCTTTAGTTTCGCACGGAAACCGCCGTACGATGGAAAGAGGAAGAGGCGATCGGCGCAAAGGGCCATGGGAAGTGTAGTTATTTTTCGAGAGTGGGTGTGAGGGAATCCCCGAAGACAAGGACCTGGATCTATGACTCGCGAGCAGTAGAAATCCAAGAGGGTCGGTCCAGCGGTACTAAGGCTGGATTGCAAAAGTCGCTAGATTTTGGCAGCCCTAAAGGGGATAGTCCTAGTGGACAGTCGGGTAATCTCATCCTGACGGCCGCTTTATAGGTTGTCATAGCGCCAAGATTTAAAGAAATTTTTGAAGTAATCCTCGCAAAAGTTTTGGAGTGTTGTACGGGTAGCCATGTGGATCGTATGACACCTTGTGCATTTGAAGTTTTATTCAGATGTTGCGAAAAAAGCAGTTTTCTTTTACAATAAACCACAACGGTAACAGTAGGGACAAATTTCCTGCCCCCAAAATATGATTATCCCTAATTCATTAAGTCACAGCTCAGACTGCTTGATGTAAGTGCAGCGTGGAATTGGGAATGAGGAAACCACGTCCGCATTTCAGCCACAAAAGCTAGTTGGGTGACTCGAGGCCAGCTATCCTCACGAGCTAGCTGTAATTAATTGTGAGGATAAATCGGGGGAAGAGGTCTAGTGTGCCATTTCTTGCATTTGGGATATATATATCTGACAAGAATAGATCCATCGCTACAGATAAGATCCTTTGGAGCTCATCTCAATTCTGGGGTAAATAGGGGTTTTCTTAATAAAAAATATATCAGTAATTTACCTTGGTTTTCTTCCAATATGTTTCTTAATTTCCAATGCAGAATAGTTTTCCTAATATCTTTTATAGGAGTCAGCTCATGCTAATCAGAAATGGCTCTACTAAATGTCTAAGCCCTGTTAAAGCCAAATGCCATTTCTTAAGATAGTGTTTATCTACCGTGGAAAATTTAAGATATATGGACTTCAACTCCCAGAATTCCCCAGCTAGTAAGGTATTAACTATAGTATCTTTAAACATGAATCATTTTAATGGCAGAAGCAGCTAGTTAAAAAGTAAAATTGAGCATGCCAAGGACTATTCCAGTATCTGCCATGTACAGGTGTGGCAGATAATACATTTAAAATGTTTTCATTGCTGTATACTTGAATCAATGTCCTGATCTTTGGCCAAAATCTAAAGACTTATACCAGTAGAGATGGTTGACTTTTCAAAGCTGTTCCCTTATTCCCTACTCACACACTTTCTCAAACTTTACTACCTGGCAAGGGAAATGGGCAATTTTGTTTGAGGAACTCTGGGATAAAACCAGCTGAAGGGTGCAACTCCAACGCTACTTTGGAGAATTTATATGTTTCATATGTTGCAAGCAATGTTAACAAAATGCCACAGTCATCATTAACTGCCATGAATATTAACAAAAAATATTAAGAGGAAGTCAAAAGCTGCATAAGAATCTTTATTTATTGTAATAGTATAAATTTCTTGTAGAACATTAAGCCACAACAATGTAAGGACACATTTAGACAGCATTTAATAAAATGCATAAGCATGCACTGTAATTCTCTATATACACACACAACAATGCAAATTTATCTTCCAAACTGAAAGACATTGATTGGATACAAAAGTTAAGATTAAAAAAACAACTTAAAATGTCATGAATTTTTCAAAGTTGATTTCACAAAAGAAACTGAGAGGAAACAACAGGTTTTAAACTTGAACTAAAAAAAAAGACTTTTTAATAAACAGTACAAAGCATAGAGCTATAAAACATAACTCTGGATATTATCACAATTATTTTTTTGGGAAATACATTAATTTTCATACAAACATAATGCTTGAGGGAGTTTTCAAATGCTTACAATTGTAAACATAAATACTACTTTTTCAACTATAAAACTGTTGAGATCAATGGCTTTACATTATACTTAGTACATAATTATGGAAGTCTTTTTCGAATATAAATTTTGTAGATACCAAAAAATAAGGTACTGTATGCTGTTATCTTTTGGACAATACACAAGTAAAACCTATCCAGCTGTTGGTTTAGTTTTTTTTAACTGAATAGAATATGAAATTAGTATTATATTTCTAGTACCAAGTTACTTTTACTCTTCTAACAATGTATTTGCTTTTGCTACTGCATTGTATAAATAGGATTGGCAAAAGTAAACATATCATGTCTTGAGTAGCAGTATCAGGAAAATTCCCCACACTTCTTGGGATTCTTTCTGCTTCCACCAAATGAGAAATGCCGTCTTACACATATTCCAAGCAAGCTTTTCAAATAAGCAAAAACTCTTAATATTTTTCTTAACCTTTCAGAGAACTAGAAATGGAAAAATTCTATTCAATTTTAAATGGAATGGCTGCTGAATCCAATTAGTGTAACTATGAAGCAAAGAATTTCAGTTTCAGTAAATTGAAAATTAATGCTTTTAGCCAAAAATGGTTTTAAAATGAAGAAAAATGATTAAAACAGTAGATTAGAAAACAGAAAAATATAAATTGAAAAATATTTAGGAATTCTTCAGAATTGCATCCCACTTCATTTGATAATTTTTTATAGACTTTGGAGTTACAACTGAAGTCTTAAGGGCCAGATTAGGCAAGTGCTACACTATATATAACTTTATTAGCAGTGTTCATTTTCATAATCTTTCTCTATATGGCTCCATGAAAAGTGATCCTCACAATGCTCCAGAGCAGGACTTCAATACTCTTCTTTGACCATACTTGGAAGTAGTTGTCAAGGCATGGAGAAAAAAAACTGTTTTAAAATTAAAAAAAAAACATGCAAGTTTCCTATCAAGCCCTGCCTCTCCATGCACTGCAAACTGCATTTTCAAAAAAAGACAGAAAAAAATACAGTTTTCCATATAGTACAATAGTATAGAGCTTCTATATGTGTCCTTATATATAGGAGTACTTCTTCCTTAGTACAATCATAATTATTTATGGAGCCATTGTATAGCACCACTGAATGTTTTACATGCTACTTCTGCCCATATGATATGACAACATTCCCTCCCTCCCAAATTTTAGAGAGCGGTTGGAAAGTAATCAAGGGTAAGAAAAAGTGAAACAAACAAACAAAAAAAAATTAGGATGCACTAGTTCCCTTCAGAGCTTACTTGAAACATTCTCCAAGACTTCACTGGTAACATAAAGTGATACAAGATGCCACAAGTGGTAGAATCTCATACCACTTGTCTATTCAAAAACTTAAATTTAAGATGTCATTTTTGACCATGAGCCATGGTGGTGCAGTGGTTAAAGTGCAGTACTGCAGGCTACTTCTGCTGACTGCCGGCTGCCTGCAATTTGGCAGTTCAAGTCCCACCAGGCATAAGATTGACTCAGCCTTCCATCCTTCCAAAGGGGATAAAATGAGAACCCAGATAGTTGGGGGCAATAGGCTCTGTAAAACCGCTTAGAGAGGGCTGTAAAGCACTGAAGCAGTATATAAGTTTAAGTGCTATTGCTATTTTGCCATTTTCTCCACAAGAAACGTTTTACTTTTAAGATAACATATCAGAATCAGTTAGTGACATTCATGACACAGCATTTTGCCTTATGCTCATTTAATAAAACAGCTAACAATATAAAATTAGATTCATCTGTTGTGACAGCCTTGTTCATTTTAATCAGCAAATTGAAAGGGATGTACTGGTAACATTAAAATACACAATGATCAAAATGTATACACAGAAAAAGAAGACTATGCAAAAGAAAAGCTCAGGAAAAATACAAAAAGCCTCTTCTGCAGGCATTGAGAATATACAGAAAGGTTTATGGTCCACAGTTCACCACCACTGTCACTGCACAATCTCCATAATTTCAGCTGGCCTTCTGAATATTAACAAATAAAATTGGAACTATTAGATAGTTTCAGTATTTAAGACAAAGTGCAATTACATCCTAGGTTTAAAAACAATAGCCCACTCTACTGAGAGGGAGGCATGTTTATATCAAGATTTGAACAAAATATAAAATGTAGGAAGCTCAAGCTTTGCAATGCAATTATAAATCTTTTTTAACATATAGAAATCTGGTATATGAGTAAGACTGTACATAATTTTACATACATACATACACATTTTATATTACACTGTACATGTACTGAACAAAGTTAGAAACTAACACATAAACATCATTCAAACAAATAAATATGGCCAGCATCCAAAGCACTATTTTGATTATGCTTAAGGGCTTGGTCAAGTCCTAAGATTTTTTTTTTTAAAAAAAACTTCCTGTTATATGGCATATTCGAACTGAACTCTAAATGACATATCTAATTATTTTTGATAATAAAACCCACCTATAGACACATACTTAAAATTACAATTTTTTTACTTTTATTTAATTCATTTACTTTTATTTAATTACAATTCACTTTTATTTAATGAAATATTCAAGGAAACTGTATTATTTAATGGTTTGTCAGTTGCCCTATAGTTAACCCATAGCAAGGGGATTTTAGACTTATTCTCATGCATGTCCAAGTCCATTGAAATAAATTAAAATCTGTAAGTTCAATTTATCAACAAACTGTCCATTCAGGACATCTTTTAAATGCAGATCCTTAACATGGATATTTAAATTCCAGTAATCTGAGATAACTTGCTTTCAAATAAGTGTGCTTGGTAACAGTAATCATCTCAAATGTCCACCTTCAGAATAATAGATATTACATTAAAATTTCCACTTACTGATAATTTTTAAAGGTGCCATGACTTTGTGATAAAACAACCTTCAATAATTATTTTAAGCTCAAATTACAAAGGATCAGGATTATATGACACCAACTAGGCAAATCTCTATTGCTTTCACTGATGCGCATTGCCCAAGGATAATTACCTACTGAGCAAAGTGTATTTGTCTGCCCAAGGAATACATAGCATTCATTCTACTCAAATCAGCTCTGCAAATCTGTTGTAGAAGAGTAGCAGAACTCTAAAGCAGATCTGGAAAATACAAATAGAACAGAAGCAGAGTAACTTCTATTATGTGATACTGGATAGAACCTAATGAATTCTAATAAGGGAAACAAAAGACTATTTTTTGTTTTCTGTCTGAATGATAGTTTCTCAGTGCAATCATGTTTCTTTTAATATACACCCACATCAATAGTTTCTTGTAGTATACTGGTAGTTGCTACCATCTGAAAAACAAAAGCAAAACTCTTCCAAACACGCTGAGAGATTTTCAGTGTGCACATAAGCAAGAGTAATGCTTACATTTTTAAAAAGAAAATTATGTTCAGAAAACATATTCCAACAGGTTGCGCAAAATGAAGCCTATATTGCATGTTCTTTTTCTGATGCCCTTCTGTGCAGCATTTCTTTCCTTGAAAATTGGAGGTATAAATTCTAGATGCTTCAAAAACTTTCTAGAGCTTTTATAAAAACCAAAAGTTTTAAAGGTTTAGAATAGTTCATTATACAAAACGTAAAACAAAAAATAAATAAATAAATGCTTGGTGTCTTGGGTGCAGTGAAAACATAAATATAAAAATAATTCCTACTATAGTTGTGAGATCTACTACATATCTCTGCTATGATAATGAACAACTGCAGAAACATTTTTATAATACACAAGCTAGAACCTAGCTGCTAGGTGAAATGGGAAGTAAATAAATAATGAATGCAAATAATTGAAATATTGCATCTCAATGTGATTAAAATAGTGGTATTTAAATATATTTTCGCTTGGTCCAAACTCTAGATCAGTAAAACAAATGATGTAAACTAGTTTTGTTCAACTTAATACAAGATAATGAAATTAATATCTGAATAATGGTTTGTGGAGGATCTAACCTGGTGCAGAATTCAGCAAATTGCTTCTTTTTGCATTGAATTATTTTAAAAAGTACTATTTTTATATTATTCAAATTGCATATATTTTATTAGATATGCATAAGTAAATATTATACATACTCTAATATTTTTAAAAAATATATGTGTAAATATATTGGTAAATCAGGGTAGCATGTAAAACAATATCTATTAATATATATTAGTGTTATAAATTAACATAATAAAAATAGTGTACATAATTTGTTATGCAGATTTCATAAAAATTGAGCTAAAATATAATTTCAATTGTTTAATATTTCCTCATCCAATGTTTTTAACTTCATAAATTTGGCCTGTAATTAGTTTTAAGTTTTATGATCCAGGACAGATTCAATTCTATTTCCAACTGATCTTGTTACTTTAAATATTTAGTATTACATATATTATACAACACATATAGCTAACTTTCCATTACTTCCCAATGCATCTATAGTCATAGTCCTACTGAATGTATTTCAAATGCAAATTATATTAAGCTCCTGTTTAAGCAAAATCAGGGAGTATACTAATTCAGCTTCTGTGTAAGAATTAAGTTTAAGTTAATGAAAGAATAGTAAAAATTAAAAAAAATGGGTGTATCTAGGAATTTGCTGAATGAATTATAATGCAGTATAAACACATACTAGAAGTAAGCACCACTGAGTTCAGTGACATTTTCTGAGGAAAGAGATCTGTAAGACTACATTACTTATGTAATACTCTGTTCATCTGTTAAATTGTACTAACCTTTCTTATTCTTCATTGGTACCTGCATCTATTAACATCTATAAAATACTCACTATAAAATGACTCTACTAAAATGCTGACTGAAACCACCATATACTTAACATTATGAGTATAAATGACATACTTGTTGAAATATGTTTTCATATAAAAGTTAATTTGAAAAAAGTAATACATGTATGAAATAAAAATTACAACTATGATTTGAAATACATACGTATTGTACAATATAATATGAAATTTAAAAGCAGTACTGGATATGAGTAGAATTGGCCAGCCTTAATATTTTGACAGATCATTGTACATAACATTTTTAGTACTCCAGGTGATTTATCAGATTCTGAATACTTCCAGAACATATACAATATTGGGAAAACAGATACAGCATAATATAAATAAATACATGACTATTCTTTTTTCTACACTATGGATATCATTTCTATAGAAATTATGGCATATGTTTCAGAACGTAAGTTGGATTGCAGGCTGAGAAAATGAATGAATCAGAATCTGAATTCTTAGGATACGACTTTATAGTTCCATGGAATACTACTGCAGGGACTATAAGAAACTTCCCGGCTGTGATCATACTCTGATGACCAGGCTAGGCAGAACCCAGGATCTATTGTAGCTGAACCCTCTGCCACATAGCCAAACACATACCAAAGACCCAGAAGTTAGTCTATATGTATTCTCTTTCGCTGCTATTACAGCTCCTTTTTGCTTTCATCCCACCTTTCTAAGATTGTTTTGGCAGATCATTAGGAATGTTGAACCACTTTGTTACTGGAGTGCTCCAAACTGATTGTAGGACTCCTTTGAGAGAAGCAACATCTCAATAATCAATAGATTCCTCACTAATTTAATGATCTCAAAACTGTGTCAAAGTCATTCTTCCCAGAAGGAATGAATCATTCTTAGAAGGAATGAGTATGAAATTTGTTTTTTAAATTGATCTGTCTATAAAAGGCATGTGGTTCTTACTTAAAGTGATGGATGTGTCCCAGTTTTTTTTAAACTATTGACAAACAAGCATAAAAAATCTTAAAATTCTCAGAAGTGCCTAACTATAAGTAGTGCGCAGTTTTTCAATGTAAATAACTTCGATAGAGTTTATCAAGTTTACAGTTGAGCCATAATCATTATGCTTTTCCTATGCTATAAACATTTCTATTCATTTAGCAAAATTTAATTCAAACATCATTAAAAGAATCATGTAATTAATAAACAAACGTAATTAAAAATTTTGTAGCATCAGTGATTGTCTGCCATGGCTGTAAGTTTTCATAGAAATCATTAGTATACATCTGTAATTAAAATGCTATTCATTTACCCTATTCAAGGAAGCAGAATTATGAGAGTAATGTCTTACTTTCATAAAACATTCTTTGGAAGTGCTGACCATTCCTATATCTTGCTAATTTTAAATTATCTGCATGTATGTGAGTGAGCATGTATGCACACAATATAGACTGAATTCAAACCCCATTTATCTTGTAAACATTTTTTTCTCTCCAACAAACTAGCATGCTATACTTCATGCTGTCCTGGAATGGCATTTCATTTTGGAAAGGGGGGGGAAAGAACAAGGGCTGCGATGGGGGAGGGGGCAATCCCTTTGCAGAAGACATCTTGTAGCCTTTTGGATCCAAGCTAAGGTTCTGAATATATTTCTTTTTAATGTGTATTCTGTCATAAGAGAAGCTATAGTGTACTCATAGATAATACTTAAATAAAAAGACATATTAAAGTTATATTTATCAATTCACTGTAGCCTTTCAGAAAAACAAATTCAATATTTGTTCTGGCAGAAATAGGTCATAGAAAAAAGTTCTGTAGGGTTTTTTTAAACCTTGTTTTTGAATAAAAGAATTTTTAACAAGAAAATGAAAAGCGTTGAAAACATTTGTACACCTTATCCCAAGGAATCAGTAAATAAGCATTTAGGTCCACCAGGATGAGCTAATTCCTTCTAAGAAGACGATCCTGTTATTTGACCATTGTACTCTGCTGTTTCCATCTTCAGGATGTAGGGGATGATGCTGTCAATTGGAACATTTCCAATAAGACCAGTAAAAAAGAGTTCTTCCGTAATGCTGGAACTCATCAGTCTAAGAGCTGGCAGGCGAACTAGAACTCGAGCTAGCCTGAAATAAAGTCAGTGGTACATGTAAAAATGGAACTCAATTCGCCAGTACTGCTGTGATACTTAAGCGTTTCATTTGATTTCTATATTTTGGCTATTGAATTCATGAAAAATTATCATCCACTATGGCTAGAAGCTAAAGTGTTACAAAACTACAAACTATCTCATCCTTTTAACCTGGAGTATGACTTCATGAAGTTTGGGAAAGAATATACTCATTACATGACTTGTTTCAGAATCCGTCAAAATTCTGAATCATATAAAAAGCGTCAGGGGGGCTCAGATTTAATGTGTTTCTCAAAGGTATACCACTTGAACCAAATCTGATAAACACCCTAAGCTGCAAGGCACAAGGTCCTCAATATCTATTTTGATTGGTTGCACAATAAAGGGCTCCTCCAAACTTTCTTTTTCATGGTCCCTTAGAGGAGGAGGCTTCCAACTACCACATTTGAATGCTTATTTATTAAATATTTTATGTGCTAGCAAACAACTGATTCAGTCTTGTATACTACAAATAAAATAAAACTATAGTAAAATCCAATTCAAGCATAAAATCAATAAAACAAGTAATATTAATACTTGTTACTAATGATAATACATATAGTATTATTAATAGTATCATAAAATAATAGTAATAATTATTATGCCAACCCTAGTCCTATATGGCAACCAATTCAAAATACTGTTTTATGCAGATTCTAGAAGATTGCTAGAATATAATAAAACTCTCATTGTGTTCATCTGTTTATAACTTTGAGTTAGTCCAAATGGTATATTGTACTGTCAATTTCTGAATCAAGGTATCTAAAATCTACTAACTTATATAATGCATAAAAAACATCCAGGACTCATTATTATTGTGGAATTGAAATTTTTACCATGTTCAGACAGACCCTTGTGGCCATTGCAGTATCCTCCAGTATTTCCATTACTTTTTACCATGGGTCGTTCTATTTAACTGTTTAGGAAAAGTAACTTTTTTTTCTTTTAATGACCCTGTAATCCCTTGCATCATGGTGGAGTTGAGGCGAATGATGGAGCTGAAAGATTAATGGCCAGATGACCTTCCTGACGTCTACATGGAATTCGCAGCAGATACTTTCTCTTTGTGTCCAGAGAAATATTTGCCACTATCTAGATTGAACTCACAGCCTCTTCTAGGCCACCACGCCACTCCTGTTTAAATAAGTAAACATTGATTTATTGCTGAAATTCATTTGTCACTGCAATTATTTTTCTAATTCTGTTATATCATGGCAAGGTTTTTCCAAAACAGTTTGCCATTGTCTTCTTCCTGGGGCTAAGAGAAAGTGGCCAAAGGTCACCCATCTGACTTTGTGCCTAGAGCAGAACTAGTACTCAATCTCCCAGTTTTTAGTCTGATGCCTTAACCACTACAACACCAGGACTGTCCGGCATTGGGGTAAAAAAAAAAAGGCTCACCCTGAAATTTAATGTACATTCTGGTCACATCAGACTGTACTACCTTATTCTTAAAGGATGACCTAATGCATCGTAGGACCCTCTCTTCAACACTAAAAGGAAAAATATATTAAGTTGATTAACTATGTACAAAAAGTCCTCAACTTGTGACCACAATTTTTCTAATTCTGTTATATCAGAATTTCCATCATAAGTTGTTGTGGTGGTAAGTTGAGATGGATATGATTTCATAACAATTTTTATAATAGTTAAGTAAATTAATGTGGTTAAATAAATCCAGATTCCCCAATGTGGGTATTTTGTTAGAAATTGACAAAAAAGGTAGTAAATTATGATCACAGGACCACAGTATACTGCAGCTGGTCATAAATATAAGCCAATTATCATGTACCTGAATAGTGATCATATGACTGCAGGGCTGTTGCAACAGTTGTAAGTGCAAGTACAGATTGTAAAACATTTTTTCTAAGGCTATCATAACTAAACTGTCATTAAAAGGATGGTCATAAACTGAGAACTATTTTTACCTTTTCTACTATGGAGGAAAGCAAGGCTCAAGTGGTAGTATCTGTAAATGTAACATCCTGAAGTTAAACTGACAGACAGGTCCCAACTCAAATATGTTCTTTCTTTCTTTCTTTCTTTCTTTCTTTCTTTCTTTCTTTCTTTCTTTCTTTCTTTCTTTCTTTCTTTCTTTCTTCCTTCCTTCCTTCCTTCCTTCCTTCCTTCCTATCTATCTATCTATCTATCTATCTATCTATCTATCTATCTATCTATCTATCTATCTATCTATCTATCTTGAAATTATTTCTATTTAATTTAATGGAACTCACTTCTGAACAGTAAAGTTTGTTCAATAACTCAAGTATATAACATTAAGCACTTTGTCCTGTCATTGTTTTTTGAATAAAAGTAAATATATTATTTATAGTTCAATCCAATGGAAGTCTATTTCAAAAATTATCTAGGAACTGAAAACAAAGATCACATGAAAGCAAGTAAACTAAACCTTACAAACTAAACCAAGTAAACAAAACCTTTAGAATTAAACAAACAACCATATAATATTATAATACCTGTAAGTATCTTCTGGATAAGTTTTTTGAATATAGTCTTGCAACTCCATTTGAGCTTTCTCCTGGAATTTTTCAATTTGGCTGGAACTTGTAAGACCAGGGTGATCTATTAAAATTAAATACATTATTTCATCATTTGTTTACTTTTACTGAAAAATACAGTAATATTTTTTTAAAAATGCTTTATTCCAAAATTTCTAAAGATAATGTATGCCATCATCTACTAACAATTCTGTTTTGTTTTCTAGCTTTCTAGCACATATGGTCTATGCAAAAAATATACAAATCAGAAATTACAACATTTGGTAACTAGATCATTTCAATCCTTCAGGCTCCACTGTTATTGACCATATATTATCATTCCTCAAAGAAATTTTTTTAGTGTAATTATCTATTACTATTGTAATTATCTATTATAGTAGCTCAATTACAACTTATTAAGAAAGTATTTGAATCTATTTAAGAATGTACAGAAACATTTAAATGCTGGTTTGTGGTTCTACAATACAAATTATGTATAAACTCATCAAGAGAATCTATACCTTGAGCCAGATTTACAGAGAACATTTGGTGTTTTTTGAGATTTATCTATTTTAATAATTAATTCTCATGCTGACCAGTTATTGGGGCTAGGGAATCCTATTTACCTTTGAACTTCTCACTGCTTATTGGAAAGTAGTTCTTGAGTAGTAGACTTTTGCTATTCCCACTATTTGGGGTTGATTGTTTTGTTTAAAAAAGTTAAGACAAAGAATAAGCCACTTTGGACCACTTTATTGTTAAGATAACTATTCTTTGACAGGCAAAACCTAAATAGTCTTACAAACAGTGTCTCTAAATCCCAGATAGGCTGAAATCAACAATGAGGCCAACTATTATAACTTCCAGATGTTCTCTAGCACTGGAAAAGATAAATGTAGAAACCTAAAAATTATATCCATGTCAAGTGCAGAAATCAGGAAACTCAGGCAGTTCAAACATATATAAGGGTTTATTGCAAACTTAAGCTTTCTTCAAGAATCTGAACTATTGATGATAGGAAATTAGCAGCTAGGTCTCTTGTGGGTGTGAAGGGACTCCAGACTGATGGTGCATTTGACCCCTCCCTCAAGTTCATCTTGGTCAACTACTACAATTCTCTTTATTATGACATTCTGTTTGGGACTACAGTTGGAAAATATTATTCACAGGTCTTCCATATTTTGCTTTATCCACAGAATCTGCTTGCCAAATCATTTAAAGAAAAATAAAAGGAAACACTTGACATATGACTCTTAAGAAAGTATTTCACTAATATATCAAATTTAAGTATCATATTTAAGTAGTTAAGTAGTAAGAATCACTGAAATGAATAGTTAAAAGGTCAAAATAAATATTTTAATCCCAAATTAAATGTATTAGAAAATGTATTGCCAATTTATTTACTGTTTTAGCTAGTGTCAGAGTATTAAAGCATCTAAACAGCATTAAAGACACACACTGAAATAAAATAATTGTTAAATGTTTACCAGGACTAAAGAGGACTATAGCTTTAAGATAAGCATATTCATATCCATCAATATCAAGTTTAGCCATACTGTTACAAAACTCTTGGAGTTTCCAGATGTGCTCCATCACTTGTTTTATTCGATCTCCGGAAAGTTTATCTAGAAGTAAACATTATATGTTCTCTTAAAAGAAGATTTGGAAAATCAACCAAAAATAAACCCTTCTTTAGGATATAATCATTTAGATAGCAGTTTCACATATTACATTTCCTTCATGGAAAGAAAAAACCTTGCTTTTTCAAATGGAATTAGCAGCTTAACAATCTCCTTCTTCTCCGTAGTTTGAATTACATATTTTTATAATGCTCAATTGCAGTGAATAAAGCAGAAGCAGAGACTTACCCTTTTGTTAAAAATGCAGACGATGAAGAAAAAATCAAGCAGTAGATAAGGACAAAAGAAAGGACATGGTATAGAAATAAAATAAAATAAACCAAAGGCTATAGAGAAAGATACAGTGTCTAATAATGATCAAATAGAAGTTGGAATTACCATACTTTTAATCAGAGAAGAATTGAGTAGGGAAGAAAGAATTAACCTCTTTTGTGGAAAGCAGAGTGCTACTGAAATAATTTCATTGCCCTTAGAGACATAGGACTCATACTACACTTTCAAACATCTGGATTTGACTGATTAATATGGGCACAGCTGTTCCTATATATTCTTTATGGGTTAAACCAGTTTTTCAATTTCAGTGACAAGGGATTACAGAAGACAAGAAATTGATGTCTAAAAACAACAATCAATAAATCTGCTATATTAATTCAAACTAGGCCTTGAAGGGCAAGCTCATCAATATTTTAGTAAGTAATAAAGTTGGAACACTTGCCTAAGCACCCTTCTCTAAATATTCTCTAAAAAGACATTAGTAAAAGTGTTTCAGTCCAAATTAGCAAAGATTGTACAAGGAATTTGGGACATTTTCTATGCTGACCTTTTATTGTGTGTGAATATAATGTAATAGTTACTAATTTTCTTTCCGAAGCACTGCAGATTGGCAGTGTGTGCTCGCGCAGAAAACGTGCAGAATTGTACTGAAATCATTGAGATAGTGTAAAATTAAGTTTCTATAAAGCAAGAAGCAAGTTGTTATGTCTCTTACCTAAGAGACAATGACTCAAAAAAGGCAACTTTGACAATAACAATGTCTTCTTGAACAAAGTCTTTTTGAATATCTGTCTTTTTGAACTGGCATAGGAATTATATTCAAACAACATTCACAGTAAGGGAAAAGTGAACAAGAATTACTCAGGAAGGCTTTAATTCTTCTAACTTTGATCTTTCCATCCATAAAATAGCCTTATTCTTTTTTTGCGTGTGTGCTTCACTCCATTGTTGAGAATTGCCCTTTCAATTCTTTTTAAATATGATTTGAGAAGTAAAACTTAACTTCTATAAATTTAAGAGCTTTGATATTTCTCTATTATAAGACAGATTAATACTGAAATGCTATAGATTTATAAAAAGGTCTCACTATGAAATGTTTTTCTCCTATTCTTCTTTCTGTGATATTTGCATTTTCATATGTCCTATGTGACTAATCCTGTCTTCTAATGTATTTTAACATTTTCATAGAATCTCTGAAAATCCTATCTATTTCTCCCCCAAACTGGCTGATAGTAAAGTGGAAAATAATCAATGGTTCTATATTGCAAAGCAAAATAGAAACAAACACCTCTAGGAATATTGCTAGGAGGAAAGATGAAGATTAAGTCTTTTCCCATCTTCTTTGATTCTGTGATACATGATGGTGCACATCAACAAGGGAGAAAGAGATAGAACATTTGTGGCAGTGGGTCTATCTGGCATGCATCTAGCTTCTGGGATTGAAAAAGCTACTCTTTAAATTTATGTTAAAATATTTTACTCTGCCTTATTATTCTGCATGTCTTTTCAGCCACTGTATTTTAGAAACCCCTATTGTTTACAAATTAAGTATTCTGCAAACAGCAGGATGTAAAACATTCATTTCTCTTAATTAGGAAGTAGTAATAATAACACTGCTTATTTGATCAGACTTTAATTTCTACTAAAGGCAAGAGAACTACTCTTTTAATTATTATATGTACTCCTGCTGATAAAAAGCTATCGTTAAAATAAAACTAACTACACCACAATTAGATCAAACAGCTTCTATCTATTTTCAATAAAGGTAATAGTTCTACTACTTTTTGTTTCCATACACAAATCTGTTTAGAATACTCTTCAGCTTTGGATGATGGAAATCTTAAGAGCCCTACATTTAATCAAACGTAGGGCACCTACCTCTCCATGGCATCTGAATATCCTGCCTCTTTCCTTGACCAGAGGAACTACATCAGTAGTGTTGTTTTTGAGGGCCTGGCTGGGGGGGCGGAACCTGTCTATTATAATTAAGTTTGAAAGGATTTAATAAATTAAATCAAATTAACTGCTATTTTTATTCTTCTAAACCTAAAACAAAGAACATTAGCCAGAAATAGACCCCGCCATATATTTTTATAAAAGAAAAAAAGATATATTGCAATTAAATAATAATATAGCATTAACATTTTTAGCATGCAGGATTTTTATTAGTCATGAAAAATATGTAACATCTTAATCCTAGATATAAAACGAGACTAAAATAAGGAATATCGGGCAAATTCTTGTTTCTATTGTTGTACAACTATTGTACTCCAGATCCTCTATTTCCAATGAATCTCCCAAGAGGAATCTCCCAAGAGCCAGATGGCACTTTGTTCTTGTTGAGAAGATGGGTGAAAATCTGCCTCTTCGTTCAGATGTGTGTGTGTGTGTGTGTGTGTGTGTGTGTGGGGGGGGGGGGGGGGGGGGGGGGGGGGAGAGGAGGAGGAGGAGGGAAGAGAGGGAGAGGGCAATTATTCTTTTATCATATTCTAATGGAATATAATTGCCCATTCCTCTGCCAAGAATGGGAACAGTCCTTTGAAGACAACTGATCTCAATACATGTATACTCAAAGAAGGAAATGCAACATTAGGGGTAGAATTAAAAGCGGACACCACTATTGCCCCATCAACACAGAAAATGTTTATGTACGAGTGATACATAAATTATAAATCCTTGAATTTATAACAATTAGTCTTTAAAATAATACATACCTTCCTGTATGCTGTTCTGCAAATGGTTGACAATTGCTGCCAAGATAGTTGACAAGCTCATCACCTGTGCACACTGGGCTAGGCCTAGAGTAAAGAGCTCATTCCAACAGGCACGCACAAGGCTTGTATTACAATCTTGCCTAAGAGTTATAAAACATATGGTAAAACTCAGGATAAATTTTTTGTATAAAAATCTCAGGGATAAGATTGCAAAAATCTAATAAATTTGGAATGTTATGAGAATTGAGACATATGTTTTCTAATATTTAGCACTGAAAAGATCACTGTGTGACACAGTTGCCAACAGACACGAGGTCCAAATCAAATTCAAATGTTATTTATAATGGTGAACTTTCAACTAGTCCATTTTTATTATAAGAACATTACAAAAAAAGCAAAATATCAAAATGCGAAAGATAATAAACAGATAAGGGCTGTACAACATTGAAAACAATTAATAAAAAACAACAATCTAAACCAAGACTGACAACTTTTAAGACTCAATACATTGTAATACTAAACATCTGGAATATTTGTTAAACATATAAATGTCATTAGTTTACAAAATATACCTTATAAATCTATATTATCAAATGAAAAGAATATTATCTAAAATACTACTGCTTTACTCTAAAACAATAGAATATTCAATATTCAGGGCTTTAGCTTTAAGTGGCAGCGAAACGTTTCCATAGTACAAAGGGACAAAGAGTAAGATCCTACTCCTGCTTGCTCAATAAAGCTAACTAAGCTTAATTCTTTCTTCCTACCATATTTCCTAGACTGTTTTCAGTCTGAATGCATTGTAGGCCCCAAAGATTCGTGTGATGATTCTTATCAGTATTAATTGGGTCAATTCATAATATTTACCAGGGATAGACAATATATTTTTTCTTTCTCCTATTAAGAGCTCCTGTTAAGATCCCTGATGTTAGTCTATTGAGGGTTGCATGATGGACAGGACTGAAGGAGGCCAAAGCCAAAATTGAGGAGAAATACCTACTTTCACTATTTTATTTCTGGCCTATTTTTGATATTTTCTCAATGAATGAAATAACACAGTAGGGGAAAATAAAAAACAAAGCCACGAATTTGAACCAATTTCAAGGGTTGTCTCAAATTAGATCCTAGACTATGGAATTGTTTCTGCTCTCTGACCTTGGTTATTTGGTTGCAGATGTAACATCTTTATTGCTAGAAGGGAGTGGGGTTTGCGCTCGGCTTATATACTGTAGCTTGCCCTGTCAGTGTAGGTGGGGGTTTTCTCCTTGGTAGTTTCTTGATTAGGTTGTTGTTTACTGCTTAGTTGTTTGTCTGAGTTGGAAGTTCCTATAGTCTCTTTTGAATGATGTGCAAATGTTGTTTATCTCTATGGGCCTGTTGATAGCAGACTTGTATGAATACCAAGCTTCCTAGGAAACAATAAAAAAAAAGCTAAAAAGGAAACAAACCCCCCAGAACACCTCCTCTCTAGCAATCAAGATTCAGACAAGGAATTAACATTACAATTAACACCAGACAAACAACCAAGCAGTAAACAATAATCAAGTAATTACCAAGAAGAAAACCATACCCCTACCCATTGACAATGGCATATATAAACTGAGTGCAAATTCCATTCCTTTTTAGCACTGAAGATATTAGTCAGGTATCAAGCTCAGAGAGTAACAAGGACTCAATGGTTCATCTCTGAGCTATATATATTCTCTTCTATTAGCTCATGGACTGCCTACCTTTAATCTATTCAAAATACAATGCACAATACCCAAACTATTGTACCTCTTTTTAATACATAGACTTTATTACAACTATGGACCAAACAAGAAACAAGACAAAAAGAGAAAATTCTATCATGTAAAGACATTGTCTAAGTCATAGCAATTACATGAAATTCTGATGGTTCTGAAAAAAATTGACGTACAACTTGTCCTCAAAAGTTACTACTGTTGCACCATCTCCAGGGTCAAGTGATTGCAATTTGCAACCTTCCCAGGTTTGGGGAGCCGATTTCCAACAAGCAATGTCAACAAAGGAAGCTGGACTTATTTAATGACCTGCATGTTTCACTTAATGACCACAGAATTCACTTATTACTTTACAGCAAAAATGATCAAAATATTGGTCATATGATTTGCTTAACAACCATATCAGTGACCAAAATGCCAATCCCAAATGTGGTTGCAAGTCAAGAACTACCTGTACAGTTAGTTAGCTTAATCTAAATTCTGAACAAAATTTGTTATTTTTGTTCAGATTAATAAAATTTTAAGGAAAACTTCTCCAATATTAAAATGCAAAACATGAGGTTTATCTGCTGGTTACTTACAATAAAAATTGGTATTTTGTTCTGACTAAGCAACCAGGAGATAAACCTTATTTTTTGCATTTCAACATTTTGCTGTATGAACAACCACTATGAATTATCACAAAATGTTGGACATGTGTAGATCAGATTTTATGTATTACCTGAAATGTGCAATGTTCACCTTCCCTATCTACTGGTATTCACCTTGGGATTCTCAACTTGATAGATGAAATTTATCCTGGATATTCCCCCTTATTAAATTTTTTTTTTATGCTACATAACGGTGTGTGCATTTATGAGTATGTGAAGCAGTAGCCACATTCTGAGGATTAGCTTCACCGAATATTAGACTAATTCTGTTAATTCTGATTTGAATTAACTGCTTGCCTGCAAATTGAGGTATATATATATTGTCTTTATGAACTGGTCCTAATTTGTATATACTGTAGCTACCAATATGTCATGATATTGCCACATATAAATCATTCTCATACATAAAAATATTCAAGTACACAAATAGATACATATTATCTCTCCTTCCAAAAGAATAGAAAAATAGAATAGAAATAAGAAAAAAACCCAACATATTGTCTGCATACAAATATGCACACTTTATTTTATTTATAAACTTTTCTCTGAAATAAATATAAATATATATAGAACAATCTTTCTCATTCACACATTCCTGAATGAAATGTTGAAGAGCATCTACAAACATCTTTCTAAAAACATCTATGATACTAATCCTCCCTATTCTTTTTGTTTTCCCTCTTGCTAGCTTTCCCTTAGCATAGGGAATAATAATAGCATCTTCTCAATATTAGGTACAAATGCATTTTTCACAAACGCATTATATTTTGCTGAATTTTATAATGTAATCTTTGATTAAAGTCTTGACAACAATCTTTTCCTCTTTATACACATTGCACAATATCCTTTCGGTATCCACTTCCCTTTTTCACAACTATTTTTCCAAGCTCCACTCTTGACAGTATCCACATCAGAGCCTCTCATTACTCATAGGTCTTTTAGTAATTCTTCCAGTCATTCATCATAAACTATCAAGTAAATCATCATTTAATAGACATATACTTAAACCTGTGCTCAAAGCAAACAACATTTTTTTCTAAATGGATATTTATTAATCATTATTCCCATTCATTACAGGGTTTCTAAATGATCTAGTCACTTTTTCTATACTCTTATTGTCTGAATCCCATCCACCCATTCATATCACTTAACAGAATAATTCCCCCCTATTCACATTATTTTACATCACAAATTATTTTCTACAAACTAATCCCTAGTTCTTCCACTATCACCACTTAATGGAGTATAAAAGGTCACGAACACCAAAATACAAATTCTTACCTTTCATATGTATTTACAACATTCCCTGATCACAAACAAAATATTTTTGGTAGTTTGGCCAGCACCAGAAGCATCATCAAAACCCAGTTTTAGTCCTAACATGTTCAAGATATGCTATACAATTTGGGATCACTATCTACAAGCCAAAATACATTCATACGATAATACGTGCAAGTATATGCAGTTATGAACACAATGGTGTTTATTAATAATTTAAAATTGGAATGTGGACCAATATATACATATTTTAAATAGGATAAACATGCTATTTCTCCTGAAAAGTTTAAGAAAAGAAATACTATCAGAAAAGATCTCGGAAGGGAATGTTACAAATGAAGCTAAAAGGTTTTCAGACTGAATTACTTCTTATAGTTTTTATATCATCAAAAGATAGTTTGGCAATTGACACCCTGCACTTTGTTTTTGGATCTAGTTTCTGCAATTATCCTTCTTAATCATTCAAACTGCACACCTATATTTATGTAATATTTTATAATATTAATTGACTTCCATATAATTTTATTTTTGCTTTGAAAAACTATTTAATGGGTAATTTATGTTTAATTTTTGTATATTCTTGTTCTTTGTGTTTTATTGAAAGCCAAATGAAAATTTGCAAAAAAATGATCTAGTCTAACTCATTATGTTCATCATAGCATGTTTTCCCTAAATTACCAATACAGGACTTCAGTTGTTCAGTCCAATACAAATCATTCTATCAACTAGCTTTCATATGTTCTACAACTAAAAATGTGAAGCTTGACAATGCAGCTTCAATACAGGTAGTCCTCAACTCACAACCATTTGTTTGAATTATAATGGCACTGAAAAAAGTGATTTATGACCGATTCTCACACTTATGAAGCTTATAGCATCCCCACAGTTATATGATAAAACTTCAGATGCTTAGCAACAGGCATATATTTATGATGTTTGCAAAGTCCTGGGGTCCTGGGATTGTCATTTGCAACCTTCCTAGGGAGCTTTTGACAAGCAAAGTCAATGGGGAAGCCAGATTCACCTATTGACTACATGATTCACTTAACAACTCTGGCAAAAAACATTATAAAATGGGCACAATTCACTTAACACTGCCTTGCTTAGCAGTGGACATTTTGGAGTACAGCATTTGCTTTAATAAAAGCAAATGAAATACTTTTATTTTTGAGAATCATTAAATATTGTGGATTCCATTCAATGTCTATTTATCAACGGAGAAAGACAGCACATTCTTACCCTAGTGCTTGAAAAGCAGGAATGGATCTGGCCCAATGCATGGAAAGAAAAAGTAATCGTGATGCAGACTCACATATGTAATGCACATTCAGATACTCTGGCATTGGGCTAGGCATGGTTAACTGCAAGAAAACAACACTAAGTTTATTACAAATAAATTAAAAAAAAACAGTGATGTATTAATCAATATAGAATAAAAAAACCACATTCTTTTATACTGAATGAACATCTCTTTAAACATTCACATAGTTTTATCAATATTTTTGATAATTTAAAAAAATGTTTTTCACTCTAATGGTAGTTGAAAAAACCCTTACCATGTATTATTAAAAAAGAATTATTTGCATTTTAAATAACAACTGCAGTATAAATAATAATTTCTATGTAGTTAGAGATCGCAGTTTGCAACGATAATGTGGAATACAGGTATCCTTCACTTACAACAGTTCATTTAGTGACCGTTCAAAGTTAAAATGGCACTGAAAAATGTGAGTTATGACCATTTTTCACACTTATGACCATTGCAGCAACCCCATGTTCTTATGATCAAAATTCAGACACTTGGCAATTGACTCATTTTATGATGGTTGCAGTGTCCCAGATCATTGATCACCTTTTTTGACCTTCTGACAAGCAAAGTCAATGGGGAAGCCAGATTCATTTAACAACTGTGCTACTAACGTAACAACTGCAGGGATTCACTTAACAACTGTGGCAAGAAAAGTTGTAAAATGGAGCAAAATTCACTTAACAAATGTCTCGCTTAGCAAAAGAACTTTGGGGTTTACTTGTGATTGTAAGTCAAATACTACCTGTAATTAAATATAATGGTTCAACATCAGAAAAGTTTAAAATGCAGTACCTATATAGAGAGAACATTTTTTTCAAAAAATTACAGAATGGTAGCATTTGGTAGTAGTTTTTTATTCTTTTAATAAGCAAACTCTGATCGGTTTCAAACAGTAAACTAAGAATGTAATGTGATTTGATTTTATACATCATTTTTACAAGGAAGTAGTTAATGATAAACCAAATCAAGGCCAGACCTTAAATGTCACATGAGTATCTGTAAGGAGAGGTCCTTCAACTTCAATAATCGGAGTGGACTGATCCCTACTGATGACATGAATATTTCCACCACCTGCAGCATCCATCCCATCGGCTAGATTCTGTGCTGTGGCACCATCTGTAGTATTAAGTGCTTTAGCTAAAGTATCAAATGCCCTGCAAATAAAAGTAACATATCATACATATATATCATACATGCTTTTTATATTACAGTTATCACTGAGTAATAAAATAAAACTACTGAAATCTTGTCCATCAATCAATAACATCAACTCACAAACAGGAATTTATTTGCAGCTTTAGGAAAATTGCCAGGGTTTTCAAGCACATAAAAATACTTTAATGATTATTTGATGGGAATAAATGAAAAGGGAGTGCAAAATAATGACATGGAATAGATTCAAATGTGAACAGGATTCTTTGACATTGCAATACTATAAGTACATTTATGTGTATCATAAATTCAGATACATTTTGCACAAGGATACCAAAATCAGCTGCCAATGATTTAAAAAGAAGTGAAATTATAATTCCAAAAGGCAAATTGTTTTTTACATAGCATACAATCAACATTTCGTTTTTGAACTGTTTTTCTTAACTACTTTTCAATATTCAACTTTGCTAAGAAATATTAGTTAGCTTGATTCTTAAGTTTAACATGAGAATGAATTTCAAATACAGGGCAATATTTATTATTAATTATTTTATTTTCATCAATTAAAAAATACTTTTATAGTCAGAGAGACCAATTAGAAAATTTTCTAATATGAAGCACACACCTAGTAATCTCACTTGCAGTTTGGTCTTCTTGTGGAATTTCTGAAGTATCTCCATTATTAAGAGATTCATTAAGGCTGGCAAGTGATGTTACAACATTTGCTAGTGTTCCCAAAGCACCTTGGCTTGTTTCAGCCTAAAAAAAAAAGTAACACTGCATTAAATGATTGAGTTTTTTTCAATATAATCTGTGCCTATTTCCTAATACAGATACAAAAGTAATTTATTTATTTATTAATTAAACTTTTATACCGCTCCCTCTCCCAAAAAGGGACTCGGGGTGGTGTACAGCCTACTAAAAACACACAATAAATATACAATAAATACAATTAAAAATACATTAAACAATTTGATCCGGCTGTGTCCATCTAAGGGAATCAATTAAAAATTAAAACTAATAAAACCCCAATTAAAATTGAATTAAAACCGAAACACAGTTACTGGGCCAGGCCAGCCTGTTTAAAAAATAGGGTTTTCACTGCGCGCCGGAAGGTCAGGATATCCATCATAGCCCGTATCTCCGGGGGGAGATCATTCCGTAGGGAGGGAGCTCCCACAGAGAAAGCCCGAACTCTCGGGGCCACCAGCCGACAACAGTCAGGCGGCGGTACCCCAAGAAGGGCAACCCTGTGGGAGTGTACTGGGCGGTGGGAGGTTGACAATGGCAGTAGGCGGTCCCGTAAGTACCCAGGTCCCGAGCCATGGAGCACTTTAAATACCATCAGTACCACCTTGAATCGAATCCGGTAGGCCACAGGAAGCCAGTGCAGCCTGCGGAGAAGCGGTGTAACGTGGGAGCTCCGAGGGGCACCCACAATCACCCGCGCGGCTGCATTCTGGACCAACTGTAACCTCCAGAGACTCTTCAAGGGGAGCCCCATGTAGAGAGCATTGCAATAATCCAGGCGGGAGATAACGAGGGCGGAAGTGACTGTGCGAAGTGCGCCCAGATCCAGAAAGGGCCGCAACTGGGGGATCAGACGAATCTGATAAAAAGCCCCCCTGGCGACGGCCGCAATGTGCTCTTTTAAAGACAGCCGTACATCCAGGAGGACGCCCAGATTACGCGCCCTTTCCACAGGGGTCAAAACCTCTCCCCCACGGCCAGCGAAGGAACCAGCTGGCTGTATCTGGGCACAGGAAACCACAGCCACTCGGTTTTGGTCGGGTTGAGACGAAGCCTGTTACGACCCATCCAACTCCGCACGGCCTCCAGGCATCGGGACATCACTTCGATGGCTTCGTTGGGGTGGCCCGGGGTAGAGATGTACAGCTGAGTGTCATCACCGTACTGATGGAACTCCACCCCGAAGCCACGGATGATCTCACTCAGCGGCTTCACAAAAATGTTAAACAGCAGGGGCGAGAGCACCGACCCCTGAGGCACCCCACACAGTAAGGGCCTCGGGGCCGACCTCTGCCCCCCTGTCAACATGAATTGCGAACGGTCGGAGAGGAAGGAGGTGAACCACCGCAACACGGTGCCCCCCACTCCCAACCCCTCCAACCGCCGCAATAAGATACTGTGGTCGACAGTATCAAAAGCCGCTGAGAGATCTAACAGGACCAGGACAGAGGAACAACCCCTGTCCCGAGCCCTCCAGAGATCATCAACCAACGCGACCAAAGCCGTCTCCGTGCTGTGCCCGGGCCTGAAACCCGATTGGAGGGGGTCAAGATAATTAAAAAGAAGAGAATAAAATTACAATGAAAGGCTTAGGAAATGTAAATAATATCAACCGAATAATATAATACATATCAGGAGGTTTATAAAGCCAGACCTATTTTTCATTACTAGTCTATTCTATTGTCTGAACAAATAGTGCTCAACTTACGACTGTTTTGTTTAGCGGCCAGTGTCCTCAGAGTTCTCACTGTCCCAGCACCCCTGTGCCCACATGACTGCAATCTTGGCAAACAGGTCATACTAATGACCAGTTGCAGCACTTCATGATCATGAGGTCATTGTTGGCAACTTTCCCTGTCGATGTACCCAGAAATTCAGTGGAGAAGTCAACAGGAAAGGTTGCAATTCATTGGTCTAAATCTCTACCCTTATGTTCTACCAGCCACTTACATATCTGTGTACACCCTCTCCAGGGCTGCATTGCACCTGTGTGCAATCTCGCCTTGCAGCCTCACACATCTCTATGCACTCTCCCCAAATCAATGTACAATAAGTTAGCAATTAGGAAAAGCAGGAAAACATGAGTTGTGCAATTAAATCTAAGGAAGGCTACCTTGGGATCTGTAGCAAGTAGCACTGTACCATCATCCCGTATTAAAGGCTGCTGAATATTTACAAGCATCCCTGAATCCAGAAGACTGGCTGATCTGTTCAAGAGGATAAAGATAAAGAAAACAACATTATGTTAATAAAGACCACAACATTCCTTTGTTTCATCATTAACAATAACATTGCAATCCATATTTTTTGGGATTTCTGAAATTGTTGGTTAAAATACTTTCTGGTTTTGCTTTTGCAGAAATTATATTGAACTGGCAGAAGGATTAGGAAAACAATTCTAGCAAACAGGACAGGTTTTTTGGATATGAACTCAGTCACATCCACCTTCTTTAGATCCATGTCCCTCTTGGCTTGTTAAAGCAGCCTGTAGGGCACTCTTGTCAGTGGGTTCCAGCAATAGTCAAGTTTCCCCTGACTAAGGGGTTCATTCCTTTAAAGAGGCCTTGCTTTACCCACTTCTCAAGACGACCTCATAATACAAGCAATCCTTGATTTATGACCAAAATTGAGCCTGGAATTTTGGTGGTAATTATGATTGTTAAACAGGTCATATGGCCTCACTCAATTTTACAACCATATTTACAATTGTTAAACAGATCATGTAGTCATTAAATGAATCTACTATATCCAATGGGTGTTTCTTTTGCTGTTTTCTGTTAGAAAATAGCAAAAGTTACAAATTGTGGTCACAGACCATGAGACTGTGCAACCAGTGGCTAATGTGAGCCAGCTGCCAAGTGCCTAAAATGCATTTATGTGACCATTGGAGGGGGAGAAAACGAGTGATCATAACTTTGAGGATGGTTGAAAGTACCTTTTTATGAGTTGAGACTTTAAACAATTCTTAAGTGACCAAATTGTTAAACAAAACTACCTATACTGCACAATTTTCATCCACTACCTAACCTCCTCTATTTGGGGAAGATCATTGAGAAAGTGGTTGGGTAGCAGCTTCAGGGGACCTTGGATGAAGCGGATTATCTGGATGCCTTTTGATAGATATTCAGACACAGAAAAGGGATGAAAAAAAGCACTGATCATATGATCTCTGGAAAAGGCAGGAAGAATGTTATATACCATCCTTGCTCAATTTGATAGTTCTGCTGCCTTTAGTAAGTATTGTGCGGGTCCATCTCCTTTTTCCAGCTCAATTCCAATTGGTAGTGATTGGGTAGGAAAGATTTCTGCCCCCGGCCCCTATTATTGGGGTGCTGCAGGCTTCAATGCTGTCTCTGTTCTTATTCAGCTCTACTTGAGGATACTAGGTAGTCACTTCTGTCACTATGGGGTGCAGTATAATCAACATGCTGATGATATCGAATTATATATATGTGCCCTGGTGAATTAAATGTTGCCATGAACTTCTTATCCCACTGCCCGAGGCTGTCAAGAGTCTAAATGGGGAACAACAGGCTTCAGTTCAACCCTGGCAAGATTGAATGGCATTGGATTTTGCGGCCTGATAGTTCTAGGAATATGCAATCTTTGGTGGGTGGAGTGGCATTGCCCCAGATGTATCCGATATGAGGATCCTCCTAGACTCATGGTGCCTGCTTAAAGCACATACATTTGTGGCTAGGAGGACCTTTTTGCAGTTATGTCCTGTGTATTAATTGCGCCTGATCCTAGATTAAGAGCCTCTGCTCAATGTCACTCATGCCCTAGTCATCTCCATCTGCAATACACATTACAGAGGACTGCCCTTGAAAAGTATTTGAAAACTCCCAATCTTTCTTGGTCCCAATCTTCAAGAAGATCCCAATCTTCTTGGCCTTCTGTAAGATGCTACAGTAGTTGTTTTCTCATGAATTTGGATTGGAAAGTTAGATGAGCCCAGCTAATTGGTCTATATGTTGTTTATTTGTTCATTATCATATGCAAAATTAAATCATTTATTTGAATCTCTGGCACCTGGTATACAATTGTTGCTGTAGTTCTCCCCATTATTTTGAATTGTTCTGCTGGTTTTGGTTTTAATTTATTGTCTGCTACCCAAAGTTGTAGCAATAAAACGTGCAGATATATAACTTGTTTAAATATATAAACGTGTTTTTGTCTCCATCTCTGACTCAGAATGTCAAAGATATGATTTTTTTAATGAAAGGAATTTTTTTATATTACTATTCTTTAAACACATGCAATTCCTCAATGGAAAGATTCATACAACCCCATTTCATTATTAATTGTTGATTTAAACACTTTGGATCAGTTTTAATTATGAGTGTAAATCATAGACTAAATTGCCTTTACACAAGGTAGATAGATATATTTCAGGTTCATGTCTTAACATGGTTCTCACAAAAAAAAAAAAAAAAACCAAAAAAACCACTGGTTTCTCTCTCTCTAGTGATTTATACTTTAGATATTGCATTGTATATACTTGCAGATAAGGCCGGAATATTAGGTGCCAAAATACATCCAAAATAATGGGTTTGGATGGGCTTATCTATGAGTATACACAGTGTTTTTTTTTCTCTTGAAGCATATATATATCTTGTATACCATCATGGATAAATCCATTTAAGAATAAGATATGAAAATTTTGAGAGTCTACATATCTGTGGATGGTCTTATTTCAAGGATATACTATACCTGTACACATAAGAAAATAGTTCTAACATAAATGAAAAAGTATATGAAAACGAAATCTTTCTCATATATTAATATATTTTTTTGTTCTTTTCACTTATTATTTGTTATTCTATGTTTTAATGTTGGGCAAAATTAATAAGTAAAATAAAAATAGTGTTTCAATTTATAAAGAAATAAAACTAGTTTCTATTTAATTTAGTAATTTCCTGAAAAATATTGATATGTTTCCACAACTTAAATATTTAACTCTAAATGGGCTTTAAAGATATATTCATTACTTACCTAGCCCCATCTTTATCTGCAACGAATGTTGGGGTTGCTATCAGAGGACTTCTTAAATCCTTTCTAATATATATTTTTTCTGTTGAAGCAGCACAGTTGGTTGGCTTCTCACGTTGTACATCAAAAGGCTTCCTTTCACTCTGTACAGCTACATCAAAACACAAAAAATACACAGGTTTAAATCTCTGCAACACAAAGATTCTTAAAAGCATTAATTCACATTTAAACTTCATTTTAACCAAAATGAAGTGGTCTATACTGACTCTATTTCATCCTGTGGTTCTGATACATAGGATTATATTGTCTGGGGATGTTTTCTATAATTATACTAATGACACTAAGCTTTTTAGAACTTTTTATTTTGATTTTGACAGATATTTAAAAATACAACCAAGAAAAAAAGGAATGAAGAAATAAATAATAATAACAATAAAAATAGAAATGTATTTGTAGTCTCAGAACGTAATAAAGCACAAATACAACATTTTAAATGCAGGGGGGAAATTCTAAAACAATTAGTAATGATATTAAGTGTAACCTTGTATCAATGTTAAGATCAATATCAGTTAACTAGTGAACTATTGTGAATCAACTTGAACAGTGTATCACACTAGACATTTATGAAATATAGTTAAATTCAAAGGACATATAGAAACAACTCAGGTATTGGTGACTCAGCATTTTTTCAGAGAATCCCAATTTATAGTAAAGTAAGCTGAAACTGACACAAGTACAAGTAGTCCCAGTTGTAATTTGTGATGGTCGGGAAATGGTCAGTTATGTTACCAGTCCAATTTTATGATGTTTTTTGCGGCAGTTGTAAAGTGAATCACTGTGGTTATGAAATGAATCTGCAGTTGTTAAGCAAACCAGTGATTTGCTATGGGCACGGTTTTGCAAAAAAACTGGAAGTAAATGCTAGTTTTCAGCAAAACTATTGTAAAACACATTCACATGACCATGGGACACTGCAGACAACTGTAAATGTGGCCGTTACCGAGTGCCTGAAGTGCGTGGTGGAGGGAATTCCTGAAACTTCAAATTTGGGTTTATGTCTTATGGAGATTCTCAACCATCCAGGTCATGGTTGTTTCAGAGATGCTTTTCCAAAAACAAATGGACTTTCTTAGCACCACTCAGACACTGCACATCCTGTCTTTGCTCTTGATCTGGACAACCAAGATGTTAGTGCTTTACTTAACACTAGAGACTCTCTATTTTACCCTGTATTGCAGATACATTCCCCAGTTCTGCTGTCAGAATTGATCCTTTCAGCTTCTCCATTAATTTTTTTTAATACACTACCATGTTCAAGATATAAACTCTCCCAAATCAGAATAATCATTTTGATTTTGAATAGTGTCACATTTCCATCAATCAATATACCAATTGAAACATTTTGAAAAATAGAATAGAGTTAGAAGGGACCTTGGAGGTCTTCTAGTCCAACACCCTGCTTAGGCAGGAAACCCTTCACTTCAGACAAATGGTTATCCAATCTCTTCTTAAAAATTTCCAGTGTTGGAGAATTCAGAACTTCTGGAGGCAAGTTGTTCCACCGATTAATTGTTCTAACTGTCAGGAAATTTCTCCTTAGTTCTAAGTTCTCCTTGATTAGTTTCCACCCATTGATTCTAGTCCTGCCCTCAGGTAGGAGAAGAGCTTGATTCCCTCTTCTTTGTGGCAGCCTCTGAGATATTGAAACACTGTTATCATGTCACCCCTAGTCCTTCTTTTCATAAGACTAGACATACCCAGTTCCAGCAACCATTCTTTGTTTTTTACTGTTTCATTTACAGCACAAACCTCTGAACGTTTGAAGATTTAAATGTAAAGCTCCGCCAAAACTTAGGGTCAAACAGAGTTTGACTGGGACTATGCAAACAATATATCAAATAGTGGAAACAATTTTAATCATAGAAATGACCAAACTCCTACCCTTTATTTTTTGATAGAAAAGAAACATGTTATGGACTGTAGACTCACATTCCATTTTCATTCCCATCTCAAGGCATTTTTTGAGCCGACAAAACTGGCAACGATTCCTGTGGTGTTTATTGATGATACAATCCTGGTTGCTACGGCAACTATATGTCAGATTTTTTCTCACACTTCTTTTAAAAAAGCCTTTGCATCCTTCACAACTGACAGCACCATAATGACGACCTTAAAAAAGAGAAGGGAAATCTAAGAAACTATAATGATTACAATAAAAAAGTACATTTAAAACAATTTTTATTTATGCAATACTCACTGTTCAATGGTTCTGTCAGTTTGCTTTTAATCTTTTAATTTTTATAAAATTGAATTTTTGTAAATCAAAGGGCTTTCCTGGATTTTTTTAGGTTCTACATCATAGTAGCACTGTTTTATATTATTGCAGTAATTAAACTAACATGTATTTGATTTGTATGCCAGTTAGAAGCCACATATAGTCAGTCCTTCAGTTACGATGGCAACTGGGCCTCAGATTGCGGTAACTAAATGATACAGTTGTAAAGAGTGATGTGACAACACCCTGTCACTTAGCAATAGCAATTCAGGTAGTCCCAGATGTTATCATAACTCTAACATAGCATAATTCCACCTCCCTTTAATAAACAGGAAGCAGAAGGAGAGGGCAGCTGAGGATAGACTGCCCATGAGTTGGGATGTGCTATAATGCAGTGTAAGTGCAGTGTAAGTGCAGGGGCGGGCTGAGGAGTTTTCCAGGTTTCTGCAGGACAAAATCGCTCAGATCCGGGATGAACTGGACTCCGACTGGGCATCTCCGGGCGGGGGTGGATATTGGTGAGGTCAACTGGGTTGAGTTCGACCCTGTTACTTTGGAGGACGTGGACAGGATACTGGGGGGGCTTAATGCCACCACCTGTTTGTTGGACCTGTGTCCCTCCTGGCTGGTTTTGGCCACTCGGGAGGTGACACGAGGCTGGTTCCAGGGTATTATAAACGCTTCCTTGAGAGAGGGGCTGTTACCCGCCGCCTTGAAAGAGGCGGTGGTGCGGCCCCTCCTCAAGAAACCGTCCCTGGACCCAGCATTGTTATCTAATTATCGTCCTGTCTCCAACCTTCGCTTTGTTGCGAAGGTTGTTGAGAGTGTGGTGGCACGTCAGCTCCCACAGTACCTGGATGAAGCGAGTTATCTCGACCCCCTCCAATCGGGTTTCAGGCCCGGGCACAGCACGGAGACGGCGTTGGTTGCGTTGGTGATCGATCTCTAGAGGGCTCGGGACAGGGGTTGTTCCTCTGTCCTGGTCCTGTTAGATCTCTCAGCGGCTTTTGATACTGTCGACCACAGTATCTTATTGCGGCGGTTGGAGGGGTTGGGGGTGGGGGGCACCATGTTGCGGTGGTTCACCTCCTTCCTCTCCGACTGTTCGCAATTCGTGTTGACAGGGGGGCAGAGATCGGCCCCGAGGCCCCTACTGTGTGGGGTGCCTCAGGGGTCGGTGCTCTCGCCCCTGCTGTTCAACATTTATGTGAAGCCGCTGGGTGAGATCATCCGTGGCTTCGGGGTGGAGTTCCATCAGTACGCTGATGATACTCAGCTGTACATCTCCACCCCGGGCCACCCCAACGAAGCCGTCGAAGTGATGTCCCGGTGCCTGGAGGCCGTGCGGAGTTGGATGGGTCGTAACAGGCTTCGTCTCAACCCGACCAAAACCGAGTGGCTGTGGTTTCCTGCGCCCAGATACAGCCAGCTTGTTCCTTCGCTGGCCGTGGGGGGAGAGGTTTTGACCCCCGTGGAAAGGGCGCGCAATCTGGGTGTCCTCCTGGACGTACGGCTGTCCTTAGAAGAACACATTGAAGCCGTCGCCAGGGGGGCTTTTTATCAGATTCGTCTGATCTACCAGTTGCGGCCCTTTCTGGATCTGGGCGCACTTCGCACAGTCACTTCCGCCCTCGTTATCTCCCGCCTGGACTATTGCAATGCTCTCTACATGGGGCTCCCCTTGAAGAGTCTCCGGAGGTTGCAGTTGGTCCAGAATGCAGCCGCGCGGGTGATTGTGGGTGCCCCTCGGAGCTCCCACGTTACACCGCTTCTCCGCAGGCTGCACTGGCTTCCTGTGGCCTTCCGGATTCGATTCAAGGTGGTACTGATGGTATTTAAAATGCTCCATGGCTCGGGACCTGAGTACTTACGGGACCGCCTACTGCCATCGTCAACCTCCCGCCACCCAGTACGCTCCCACAGGGTTGCCCTACTTGGGGTACCGCCGCCTGGCCGTTGTTGGCTGATGGCCCCGAGAGTTCGGGCTTTCTCTGTGGGAGCTCCCTCCCTATGGAATGATCTCCCCCCGGAGATACGGGCTATGACGGATATCCTGACCTTCCGGCGCGCAGTCAAAACCCTATTTTTTAGACAGGCTGGCCTGGCCCAGTAATTGGGTTCCGGTTTTAAATTTAATCAGGTTTTAGTAGTCAATTTTATACTTTTAATTTTTACTTGAATCCCTGATTTTATATTGTTAAATTTTCAATTAGATGGGACACAGCCGGACCAATGTGTTTAATATATTTTTAATTGTATTTATTATGTGTTTTTTAGTAGGCTGTACACCGCCCCGAGTCCCTTTTTGGGAGAGGGAGCGGTATAAAAGTTTGATAAAATAAATAAATAAATAAGGGAGGCCAGGAAAGAAAGGTTCTGTTAACATGATTGTGGGGACACTACAATGGGTGGAACTTTGAGGTTATAAGTTCTTTCATTCAACGTCAGCATAACTTTTAACAATAACTGAAAGAATAGTCATAACTTGATAACTATCTATATGACATTCATTCATTCATGCACCTTATCTGTTTGTCACCATGAAAACACTCAGAATGGTGAATAACTTAGAATGGTATAAAGTCAAGATATAAAAACTATAAATCTTTAACAGAGCCAGCAGACAAAGTTATGTTAATGCTGTCACTTAAAGCAAAACATGCAGACACGCTGCCTGCCAGTCGAGATAGAGGTGTGGCTTCTTCCTTCATGGTTCCTTAATTAGAGTACTGTTTCTTTATCTGATGCTATTTCCTGCTTTAGGGGGGATTTCTTGATTATATCTTTTAAATTGAACAGTTGCAACCATCCTCAATTTAACTTTGTAACTCAATTTATGACTGTATACATAAAGTGGGTCAGTATGTGACTGGAACTATTTTTTTTTTGAGTCAGTCGCTAAGTAATTGCCATGGTCGTTTTTGCTGGAAACCAGAAGTGCAGAGTTTTCAGCAGAAATGGCATGGAGCCAGGCTATTTATGGAACCAGCTCTGTCCCATCACATTCGCCTGTACCAGCCAATCAGAAACTGAAGATATGTTGCAGATCCTGTCAGTTGGCTGGATCTAGGAGGAGAGTCTTCTCTGCCATTGCCCCTGCCCTTTGGAATATTCTTATCCCAGAGGTGAAGCAGGCCCTCTCTCCTGGCCTTCCGAAAAAGAGTTAAAACACGGCTCTTGCCCTGGTGTGGGAACTCAAAGGAGAACACGGTCATGTGATTGGTTGGTATTTATTTATTTATTTATTTAATCGCACTTTTATACCGCTCCCTCTCCCAAAAAGGGACTCGGGGCGGTGTACAGCCTACTAAAAGCATACAATAAATACACAGTAAATACGATTAAAAATAAATTAAATAATTAAATCCGGCTGTCTATTCAAAATTTAAGTTAAAAATTAAAACTAATAAAACCCCAATTTAGAATTAATTAAAACCAGAAAACATAGTTACTGGGCCAGGCCGGCCTGTTCGAAAAGCAGGGTTTTCACTGCGCGCCGGAAGGTCAGAATATCCGTCATAGCCCGTATCTCCGGGGGGAGATCATTCCATAGGGAGGGAGCTCCCACAGAGAAAGCCCGAACTCTCGGGGCCGCCAGCCGACAACAGTCAGGCGGCGGCACCCCAAGTAGGGCCACCCTGTGGGAGCGTACTGGGCGGCGGGAGGTTGTTGATGGCAGCAGGCAGTCCCGTAAGTACCCAGGTCCCGAGCCATGAAGCACTTTAAATACCATCAGTACCACCTTGAATCGAATCCGGTAGGCCACAGGAAGCCAGTGCAGCCTGCGGAGAAGTGGTGTTACGTGTGCGCCTCGAGGGGCGCCCACGATCACCCGCGCGGCTGCATTCTGAACTAACTGCAACCTCCAGAGACTCTTCAAGGGGAGCCCCAGGTAGAGAGCATTGCAATAATCCAAGCGGGAGATAACGAGGGCGGAAGTGACTGTGCGAAGTGCGCCCAGATCCAGAAAGGGCCGCAACTGGTAAATCAGACGAATCTGATAAAAAGCCCCCCTGGCGACGGCTGCAATATATTCTTCCAAAGACAGCCGTACATCCAGGAGGACACCCAAGTTGCGCGCCCTTTCCACGGGGGTCAAAACCTCTCCCCCCACGGCCAGCGAAGGAATAAGCTGGCTGTATCTGGGCGCAGGAAACCACAGCCACTCGGTTTTGGCCGGGTGTAATGGTATAATGAGAAACCTCCCTTTACCTTTGTCAACTAATTTTTAACAGGATGTAATTATTCATGCCTCTTTAAAAATGTTTATAATTTTTAATTTTAAAACCTTAACATTGTAATTTTCATATACAGTTTTATATGTTAATGTTTTATTTTATGCCGCCTGATGTCCCTCTTTGAGGGACATGGGCCATTCATAAATATGAAATTGTAAATTAATAAATGAATAAAAAATTCAACCATTTGCAGTACTCTGCAAATGGCCGTAAATACAGGCCAGTTGCTGAGCGCCCAACATATGATAATGTGACAGCAGGGGAGCATTCACCAGAAATTCGGAACTGGGTCCTTTTAGAGGAGCCTGTTGTAACTTTAAAAAGTCACTATGTGACAGGTTGTAAGTTGAGGATACCTGCATGTAAATGTGGTTTATCTCTGCTTGTTAATGGTTGATTTGTCAATTATCAAGTCCCAAAAAATCCCTGGCATCTTTGGATTTAACAATCTCAAATATCAAGTTTCCCAACTGAAATTGTGATTGGATTTATTGAGAAATGAAGGATCTTTCACTATGACACCATGGGTTCTACCAATTTTCTACATGTTTGTCCCGTATAGTGATTGTTAGTTACCTAGTTTGGTAATCAAATATCTGTAGGAAAACAACCAAATTCAGAAGGCAATAAGAACCCAACAGTTAATTCTAAACTACATATATTGTTCAGTACTCCATTTTAACCTTATGAGTCTTGTGAAAACAGAACTAGAATCTTGTCAGAACTTATTCCTGACTGGAGCATATTCTGATACGGCTCCAGATTTGGTTGTGCAAGTCTAATGGCTTGTACCTGCAAAGTTGATTCTTGCAAAATATGCTCCCATTTTGCCTTGAAAAGCTGAAGCAAAATAATAATTATGCAGACAGGTAATCCTTAACGTACACCCATTCATTGAATGACTGTTTGAACTTGCAACAGCACTGCAAAAAGTGACGTGACTGTTTTTCGCTTTTACGACCATTACAGCATCTGGTCACGGGATTAAAATCTGGACACTTGGCCACTGGCATGTAGTTATGATGGCTGCAGTATCCCAGGGTCACACAATCACCTATTGCGACCTTCAGAGAAGCAAAGTCAATGTGGAAGCCAGATTCACTTAACAATTGTGTTACTAACTTAACAACTGTAGTGATTCACTTAACAACCATGACAAGAAAAGTTGTAAAATGGGACAAAACTCATTTAATAACCATCTTAGCAATGGAAATCTTGGGCTTAATTGTGGTTGTAAGTCAAGGACTACCTGTAATTACTACTATTAATAACAATATGAATACAAAATAAATATGCAAAAATAATAGTGGCTATCTCAAAAATAGTTTTGTCCATATTTCAATATAAAAGTAAACAAGCTTAACCAATGGTGGGATTTACATTTTTTACTACCAGTTCTGTGGGTGTGGCTTGGTGGGTGAGGCAAGGGAAGGATACTGTAAAATCTCCAGTCAGAGGTGGTATTTGCTGGTTCTCCAAACTACTCAAAATTTCCGCTACCGGTTCTCCAGAACTGGTCAGAACCTGCTGAATTACCACCTCTGAGCTTAACCTAACCATTATATGAATAGTTTAAAATATGATTGCTTTATTGTTTTGTCCTAAATAAAAGGTTGTATTTTATAAAGTTGTATTGTTGTATAAATGTTCCATTTGATATACAGCGTACAATTTAATTATTCAAAGTACTATTTATTTCTTGTCCAAATTTATCAACATACAAATTTATTTATTATTTTAGGGTTTATGATAAGGTAAAACTTGACAAATCTTACTCAGACAGTTTATAGGGGATGGGGAGAAAAAAGTTCTGAATATTTTTCATTCTTGACTATGACGCTTTAAAGAATTAAGTCAATGCTCTTTGCCTATTCCTTCAAAAAATGCTCACTAATTATGGTCAAGTGTAACTTTTTAAAAATAAATACTTATTGAACTAGTATTACCCTAGTATTCTCTTTTGTTTTGGAAAATAACTGAAGAGCTATGACTCAAGTAGAAGGAAGAAAAATTATTCTGACAATATGGTGGCTAGTTGGTTTTAATAAAAAGTCACTATTTATGTGCTTTTTGCATTAACTCAACCAGGAGAAACATTCCTGTGAATTGAACAAAAACAATTGCAAAACTTTCAATCAAGCAAATTACTAAAATCTACAAACTGACCAATTCAAAATCTAGATAGTTAGCATTCGCCTTCTGAAGAAATCTGCACCCAATAAATTAGTACATTGAAGCATTACATTGGTACCATTCATAGCCTCATCTTGATTTGAAAATCCCCTACCTCGTTTTTGTTAGAATGAGTCAGCCAACTGAAATTTCAGTCAGAAAGACAAAAATGAAAGGAAAGCTTCTATTTGTTCTTTAGAACAATTTGTTGTATTCATTGTCTAGTGATCCTTTTTTTGTCCTATTTTGAGCAGAGCCAAAATCACTGTGAGTCTTGTGCTCTTCACCTTACTTCCTTTTAATTTAAGTCCATTTAAAAAAAAATCAAATGGATTTTCCATGGAACCAAAAGTATTAAACATTTGATTGAGTCAGCCTAAAATCTTCCCGGACATTATCTTCTATTCTTTTGCTCTGAGGCCAAACCAGTACTTCAAAAATTAGATCTTCTCTCTTGAGTTGTACCTTCAGCACTCTATGAAATTCCATTGTTAGGCAACACAATTTCTGTGATGCTGCCCCTGGGAGTTCTGGAAGATATTCTCACTGCATATGTGACTAAAGCATACAATTGCACTTAGGGGCCAGGAAGTCTATGAAAAATGAACAATATCACTATTACAATATTGACATTAAGTCAGGCTTTTTAAAAAACTTTCTTGAAGAATCCCCACTGCTACCAAAAAAGTTTCTTCTGTTTTATCTTCAACAAACCTGCCTTTCAGTAAAAGATTAGTACTGTGTGAGTGTTTAAGCAAATGTGTCTTTTCAACGAAGTAGCTTAGCATCTTACCTGATGCTTTGTCTCCACAGACAACACAGTACTCTACTACCTGTGGCCGCTGTACATCAGTTTTAGCCAATAAACGTTCCACAGAGGCAGAGTCAGTGACAATCTAAAATGAAACATTTAAAAGGAATATTATTTCTATATAACACTGTATTTAAAAGAAACTGCAAATTTTTAAACACAGCTGTGCCATAGTAGTTCAACTGCAAAATAAACATGCAGAAAGGGAAAACATATGGAAAAATTATTTTAAAACACAGTATAGGAAGCCAGCAAGGAAAAGGCTTAAAAGTTTACATCGTAATTGATAGCATGATAAAGTTATAGTGATTCATACCCATGGCAGCCATCTACTAATTGCCTCAAGACGATGTAAACTATTGTCCCTAGCCTTGTTTGCATAATATGACAATGCTGATCTATATAACCATAATCATATCTTTAGTTTTGCCTCTGTTTTGAGATCATCTGATTTTTGTTGAGCTGATAGTATTTCAGCAACATGGTGTGGAGATTAGAATATAAATTCTACAGAAACATGCTAATTAAAGTATAACCCATCTTTCTGCATGCTCTTAAGTCTGAATATCCAATATATGTATTATTCTTTAACTGTGGTGTATACCTGTATTCTGCCGGGCACAATATTATCTGTGGTAGTAAAAATAAGTTGCTTGGTATTAGAAGTCTCAGGTGCAGCTAGTATTACTTTCCCTGTTCCAGTACCATCTGGACTAGCAAGTATAAATTGTTGCTTTGGGGATACTGATGAATCCACTGCTGTCACTATTTGAATTTTCTGCCCTGTTTGCTGATCTGTGACAATCTATAACAAAAAGAAAAACATGATTGTATGAGAATAAATTTAATACATTAAAAAAATAAATTTAACAACACTTAAGTTCATTTTTAAGAATTATATGCCATTATTTAAGGATGTTGTGTTTCCTGTTACCATATGATGGAAGCAACTTAGGCAAAAAGGAAAAAAAAATATTATATTAAAAATGAAAAGATTCTATCAATGGTTATTTTGAATACATACATGATAACTCAAAATGAAACCAGAAACTGTCTTCAAAAATGTACTGTCCACCAGTGCATACAAAAAGGAAAGAAGGTTCTCTCATGAGATGCTTACAAAAGCATAGTTCGAATAATAAAATAAAACCTCTCAAGTAATAGATCACTTTCTCATAATAAATCTGGTCTTTGTACACTGTCATTAAATAACTATAAAATTACATAAAATTATTACATAAAATAAAAAATAAAATTATAATACTCTAAAATTTGATGCTATATATTAAGCAGAAAGAGATGAAACAGTATATTTAGAAGACAAATATCTACCTGAATACGCTGCGGTGACGATACAGTGGAATCTGTGGAGATTATCTGGATGCGCTGGGAAGGGCTGGTCATCACTGGAATTTCAGATAAGGTTGACTGGACAGTTTGGACCTAGAATGATTTATGAAAAAAGACTTTACGTATGGCAAAATTATACAATGAATATAATTTAATATATATAATTTAATAAACATTTTATTAAATAATTGAAATCTTTTGATCGGTGAACTGTACAGCAAAGTACATGTTCAAGATTCTCCAAGTTATACGGCACTTATTTTTCCTCCAAACTCCAAAGAATGCCTTCTCTAAGGGCTTCAGAAGAAAAGTTGGTATGCTGAATGATGTTTTTTTGCATCCTTTCCTAGAATCTTCCATCAAGAAAAGCTTCAGACATGTTACACTAATAAAACTGTTTTCCATGCATTATCATTCTCTTAATAGGGAATCCAGGAAATGGGATTCAATTACCTGTATCTTTGGATGTGAGGGTAAGGATAGTTAGAAATATATATGTAGCATTGATTAAAAAGAAATCTTCTTTAAAGATAATAATGTAAACTATTTGGAGGTTATATGCCCTCTGAGACCAAAATATCAAGCAGTATCAATATTACAGCCCAATGCAACAGCTAAAAGGATAATTAAATAATTGTTAAAATTAGAATTGTTTTTAAATTAAGTTTATGGTCAGAAGACAAAGCATAGAAGGTAAAACTAAAATACTACATGTATTAAAGCAATCAGGAGAACAAATAAAGAGCATTAAAACCAAGCAAGCAAACCAAAAGGAATACAAATCACCTTAGAGGAAACAGATTAACAAGATTGCTATATAATTAACAGTCTTACAGCAACAGCAATTATAAGAAATCTGGTAACCCTTCTACAAATATTTACTGAGCTGTCAGCTAAAAGCAAGTGATCTATCCAATCTTGGTCGACTATATGCCATGTCCTGAAAAAAAAGATACTTCAAGAGACCTGTGTAACTGTTTCTATTTCCTAGGGGCATAGGTAAAATCATTCTTGTATTGGAACATTTTGAAGTCTTTCTTCAAAGAGGATGGCAAAGCATTACCACCCCATAATGCTTTCTAGTCCACTCTGGGAAGTTTACAATGTCAACATTATTGGCATATTGTCGCCAACAATCTGTGTCTTAATTTTACCAACCTTGTAGGGATGAAAGGTTAAGTCAATTTTGAATCCTATTATGATCGAACTCAAGGCTATAGACAAGAGTATATCTGTGATACTGCATTATAAGTATACTGCACCATCAGCATATACAGTATTACATAAAGATAAAGGGTCTCCTATGAGATAGACTAAGGCTGTTTGATAAATATTTTGAATGAGTGAACAGTTTGCCAAACATAATGTAACATCTAAAAAAAAAGGTTATGGACAAGTCTTGATAACAATTTATTTATTTATATAGAAAGCCAATTTGGTCTAGTACTGAAGGCACCAAGCTGGAAAGTGGGAGATCATAAGTTCAAGTCCCATCTTAGCCACACACACCAGCTGGGTGACTTTGGGCCAATCACTCTCTCGGCCCAACCTATTTCTCAGGGTTGTTGTTAAGGGGAACTAGGAAGGTATGTTGGATATTTGCCACCCTAAGTTATTTGCAAAAAATAATAAAGGTGGGATACAAAATAAATAATGATGACTGCCCATCTCAAATTAATGACTGGGCATCTAAAATATTTTTTAAAAAATTAAACAACACATAAAATAGTCAGTGTAAAAACAGATCTGTCAGATCTACGGTATCCAATGTACTGACTCCACATCATGACACCCAGGTTTTTAAGGCCTTACAGAAGATTGATAAATTATTTCTTTCTTATTTTGAAAGTAAGAATTATTTAATTTAAATATCCTTTTATTTTACGGAACTGACTATGTTTGTTATTTCCAAGAAGATGGCAAGTTAAGAGACATTAGTCATCAATCTCCTTCCTTCTAGGTTGTCTCTTAGAATCATAGGAAGGAGGAATTCCAAACACCTCCAAGAAAATATTATTTGGAACATTATTTTATATAGATAAATGTGGTCAATTTAATAGTTCAACTCAGATGGAAATAGTTATGGATTTACAGACTTTTTTCTATATTTCAATGGTGTGCTGATATCTACTTAAGATATCATGGTAAGAAACAATCTGCTATCACAATATAAGGAAGTACACGCAAGACAGAATGAAAAAGCCTAAAGTTCATGCAGTAAGATGAGTTCATTGTTTGATATTATGTGTCAATCTTGACATTCTACCAAAATTTATTTTCAGGTTCACATGAAGGGCTAAAAAATATCTTATTCAAATGTTATACATACGACAATACAAGTAAGCAAATGGAACGTGGACTTTCTGCGTCACACAGTACTGTTTCTACATTACTTTTGGAAGTAAATTGTATGTTTTTCAAAAATAAATAAATACATGGAACCCAAATACTCAGATAAATCATTTTAGTATCCTTTCACATAAATGTTGAAATCAATTATATGTAGCAATAGCAATATCACTTGCTTTACAGGCCTGTCTAAGCAGTTTACAAAATCAGCGTATTGCCCCCAACAATCTGGGTCCTCGATTTACCCACCTTGGAGGGATGGAAGGCTGAGTCAACCTTGATATAAAGAGTTGCAGTCTAAATAACTAACACACATTAGTCATAATGCAGCCTGGAATTTTGGCTGTAAGATGTTGCATTCATAAATCAAGACAGCACATGACCAATTTGATTTTATAACTTATTACAACAATTGTGAAAGAAGTTACTATGGCTAAAAAGCAAATCAGAACTTAAGTTTGAAGTTATGATAAGAGTCCCACAAGGTATTTATGAGCAACTTCTGAAGTTCCAAGACTCTCGTCCCATGGCCACATGATCACATATCAGATCGTTAGCAGGCAGCCCACATTTACGGCTGTATGCAGTGTCCCATAATCACATGATGAGTTTGCTGGAAACTGGCATTTGCTTCTAGTTTTCAGCAAAACTGTCTTGTAACAAGTTATCAGTGTACTTAACAACCAGTGTTGACTTTATAACAATTGCATTGTTTTAATGGCCACCATAAAAATAAGTCATAAAATCGGGTCATGTAGGTGAACCACTTTATGGTTGTTATGACTTATGGCTTAGCCTTATATTATGGTCATAATGATTATTTGGTAGTACTGTACAGAGTTCCAAACAAAGTCTTTTTATTTTAAACCCAAATACGTATCTTTTACTAACTTATTTTAACTAGAAATATAATTAACAATAACCTCAAAAAAATGATCCATGAAATGCTATCTAAAAATGTTTTAAGTCTACAGCTATAAATAGATGGGCAGCATCACAGAATGAGCCAAAAATGTCTACTACAATCTATGTTTTTATACAAAATAAGGTTATTTATTTATATGTTTATTTATTTGCGGCCCATCTTGTCTTGCAGTGACTCTTGGTGGCTTCCAAGATTAAGATATTTAGGGTAGATAATTTATTTGAAGCTTTTCAGCTTGGTCCTTGTTGTTATATTGCCAATATTTTTAATTAAAAAAACAGACCAATGATATAAATATATCATACAAGATGCCACTTAGAGAGGAATAGTGATTTCCCCCCCCCCAGAAGATGGTTAAAAAGCACAAATACTTTTCATTCAGAAAATTGCATGGCATTTTGGAAATGAACATGAAGTACAAGAAATGTGAGATGTGCCACTGAAGAATTATTTGCCACAAGCAATAATATATACCTAGTTCTGTTCAACAATTGACATTTGAAATAAAATAGGCAAATATATGGATTTACAGTTTTAAATTTTAATTTCAAACAGTTTTGTATTGTGTGTGTGTGTGTGTATGCATGCATTAATATGATGAATATAACAAACATTTTTTTCTTTACTAGTTCACCTTTACATATCTTAGTCTAAAACAGCCTTTGGCAACCTGCTTCTGTCCAGATTGTTTTAAGAAAAACACTCATCATTCCCACCTACTATGGCCAATAGTAGTTTTAGAAAGTACTAATTTTGGAAAGACTGCATTAGACAATTTTGAAATAGGAAAGCACATAGTTTGCTTAGTACTAGACTTCTTCTTAAGGAATGCAGTAATAATCTGACTTCGATAATGCAAAATCAAACACAATAATGCATTTTATCAGACAATGTTAATAATTATTGTGACTGTTATAAAAATAGTTACAAAGTATTAATTAACATTATGTGTTAAGGAATATTGTTTACCATATAAAGGATATGAAGCAGTAAAATATATAAATAACTGAGAATTATGATTAAAACTGTATGAAAATAGCTTTTCCTAAACACTTAAAAATATTCCTGATTTGTAAATCCATTCATTTGGTAAAAATATTAATAATCTACTACCAGTTTAAATTATGGTAAAACATTATTTAAAAAAAATTATTAAAATAATACATAAACAAATACTACATATATTCTATATATTCATTTAAAGAAGAATCTTAAATCTGCAGTAATCAGAATTATTTGCTTCAAGCTTGAAACTATAGACTCCAATACTTACAGTGTCAAATCGTTCTGCAGTTTTATTTACATTTTTCCTTAGCAAAGATCTTTGGGCAAAACAATTGAAGAAAACTGAAGACATCAGTTTTATTGTACTCCCAAAGGTTGTATCTAAACTCCATGTATAAAGAATCCAGTGATAAAATGACAGAATTATTTAAAAATGCCCTCCCCATGACCCTGTTCCTCTGAAGGTCAAGTACACTATCATTCCCTGTAACCAAGGAAGCAGAATCGACGTGTTCCTGCTGTTTTGCCAGCTGCTGAAGCAGTTTGTCTAATAATACAATTAATTTCACTGGGAAAGATGTACCCAGGTTACAGAGCTTCCTCCTTAGTGTATCCTGGATCCAACTATGATTATTCAATGAACAAAATAGTAAACTTCTTCAGATAATAATTTTGTTAGAGAATATATTGCATGCCTATAAAATGAAACAACAAGAAGACAAACTTTTTATTGTATTTTGTTTATGAATTTTATTTATGAATCATCTACCATCTTTGCAGCTTATTAATCTTTTAAAAATAGTCTTTATTAAATTGTTGTATGCCCATCAAAAATATATTAAAATTCATTTACAATTTTATCTGTAAAGTATTTACTGGAAAAGTATAACCCCCCATTTTAACTCTTGGAAGAGAACTACTGTAATTTAACATATAGTACAAGAATAACATACACTTCAGGAAACTATGTTGATTCAAAACTCAAATAATTGGTAAGTTGCCAAAGTATTAAGAATTATTTTCATTTGGTTTATAAGTAAAATGAAATAGTCTATACATTGGAAATAAATGAAAATGTCCATAAAAGTGGGTAACACAAATATAGTCATATAAATGATTGCAAGAAATACTGAATGCCAATATTGGTCAGAATGGAAATAATTTTGTTTTATTGCACAAATTCCTTAAATCGTTCATGACATTGCCAAATAATCTTTTCTCTACAAACATCTGATTCTGACCATTAGTTGAGCAATGATATTTCTGTCAGTAAATTTATTCATGTTCTTACCTTTTTTGGACCACCATTCAGATATAGTTGAAATAATACCCTCTAAAACTGACAGAAATCAGATCATGGCTTGTAAAGGTCAAATGATAGCTACCTCCTTTCCATTTAGTGGCTATTATTCTTATAGATGTCCAATAAATATTCTCCTCCAAGTTATCTGCACATTTACTGAGCTGAAAGGGTACGTCACTGTGTCAAGAGAAAAAGCAACAATCCTTTTCATGATGTCCACGAACTTCAGAATGTGGACCAATTTTGATTATCAACTTTCTACTTTAGTATTGGACAATAGAAAACTGTTATTTTGTTTTGCATTTTCAAAATGAACATCCTCTGAATTATCTGTGTAGGAGATACTTTGAAAATGGAAAAGCTACTAGATATCTTTAAATAATAACTTACTACTTGCTACTATGAACCAAAAGGCTGACTTTGTAGTCATAGAATCATGTCAAAAGATGCATTTAGAAAATGCACAATATTTTACATGGAACAACCTCCAACTACTAATCCCCTTGAAATAATAGCAAATGAAATCAACAGTGTGGCCATTTTGGAGCGCAGGTATATTCAAAATAGTGCATGTGCAATAGTGCAAGCCTTCTATTTACCTGAGTTTTAGCCTTTTGTTCACCTGATCTTTAATGTTTGGAGAAAAAAAATTTACTATAAAACATCAGCAGTTAACATGACTTTTATTTTAAAAATGCTTCTTGATCACACATAGGACCCAAAGACATTATTAAAAAAAATAAAACTAGTGCATAGCTGCAGCCCAAGGTTTTTTCTGGAGGTATGTCTATCTGCTCAGCAACCAAACAAAAACAAAAAAAAAAACCTCAACTAACAAAAAGCTCTACGAAAGGCAGCAAAAAGCAACCTCAACAATCTGTCTTCTGGTAAACGTCTAATTTAGTAGCCATTTTGTGAAAAGGACAGGCTTTTCTGTGGTCATGTGACCCTGGGATGCTGCAAATGACTATAAATGGAGGCAAATTGCTGATTGCTCAAAATGCAATCATGTGACCAGGAGGAGAGGCTGGTATATGAACTTTATCTGAGTCATAAGTTGATCTAGAAAGGTCTATCATAATTTCAAACAGTTGCAAACAGACCATTTATAAATTAAACAGTTATAAATCAAGAACTACCTGTATTTGTACATGGAGTCCATTCAGATTGTTTCCACTGAAGTCTGCTAAATTAAGGGTATTAGTATATATTTTTTGCAATGTTAATTTTCTTATTACACACTTGGATACCTTCAATAGCAAAATGCATAAAATGGATATTTCATATAAAGTTGCAAGGAATGATTTTGACTGTCATGTCTAATACTTGACTCTGCAGAAATACATTTTACATCTGACAGATGGCTGCTTAATTTCTGAACATATGCATGGAACAAAAACTCGCTACTTATTAGGTAACTGGTTCCAATGTTATGCTGTTCTTAATATTACAATTTTTTCCTAACAATCAGAACCTGCATTCCCAGAATCTGAATCCATACAAGTCTTGCAGTTTGAGACAAAGGAGAATAAATTTTGACCTTTCTTTGTATGTTGAAGTTTGGAATTCAACAGGAACCTTTTTTAGAAGGCATGCTCCACTATATAAGGAAATCGCTGAAAAAATAAAGTAACTATGCAGTAAAATGTCTCATATATGCATAAATAAAACAATGGGGATAAGTGGGTCTTGGATATAAAGTATTGGCTTAGCCGGCCAACAATAAATGCTAGCAAGCATTCATATTTGTTGAAATAAAGCTGGATTTATTAAGACCAAAAGACGAGAAATAGCAGGTGAAATGAGTGAGGTAGTGGATATCCTTTTGTGGTGACTGGAAGCTTTGAGGGATCCGGATGGGGGATAAAGATTTAAATTGAACCCTAGTAAAATGGAGTGGCTGTATTCAGGAATTTATCATCTTTGGTCCTGGATGGGGTTGCACTATCCCAGAAAGACTCACTGAGTAACTTGGATGTCCTTTTGGCTCCACAGCTCTTGCTCAGAGCAGATGGCAGTATTGTGTACCAGATATGCCCCTTCCTGGACAGGGAGGCTCTCTGCTTGATCACTCATGCCCTGGTCATCTCTTGATTGGACCTACTGCAATCCGCTTTTCATGAGACTACCTTTAAAAAGTTTCTGGAAGCTTCCACAGGTATGTGGAATGCAGCCATGTGAGCTGTACTGGATGTCCAGAGAAGAGTGCATAATATCTCTGCTCCACAAACTGCACTATGTGCCAGTTTGCTTGCGCGTCCAATTCAAAGTGTTGATTATTACCTATAAAGCCTTACATACCAGTTTACCTACCGAACTGCTTCACTTCATCACATCAGTCAGTCCCACTAATTCAGACACAAAAGACATGCTACTGACCTTATCAGCCAAAGTATTTCAATTGGCGGGGTCTAGGAAGAGAGCCTTTTCTGATGCTATCCCTGCTTTGTGGAACATCTCTGGGGGAATGATGTTCCAGAGAGAGGGAGCCATCACAGAGAATGCCCTTCTTCTGGGTCCCACCATGTGTATCTTCCTCAGGGATGGGATCTACAGCATTCCCTGTCCCCCACCCCCCCGATGGGTTGGATAGATGTGATTGGCAAGAGACAGTCCCTCAGATAACCTGGTCCCAAGCCATGAAGGGCTTTAAAGGTGACAACCAGCACCTTGAATTGCACCCGGAAGCAAATCAGCAGACAATGCAGGAGATACATATGCACACCGCTGCTGCATTCTGCACCAACTGGAGCTTCTGGATGCTCTTCTACTTCTCCCCAAGTAGAGCCTATTACAATAGTCAAGACGGGAAGTGACTAGGGCATGAGTGACTGTGAGAGTAGAAACTTCAACACTATTAAGGCATCCTTTCGTGTACCTGAATTGTGCCACATCTCCCTCAGTCTTCTCATTCCAACATTTTTAATTTCTTGTAATACTCTATCATCTGGGCTGCTTTTCTACCCAATGTCTGAATCCTGCTTTCACTGTGCAACACAGAACAGGGCAACAATTCTTGAAGTCTGAACAATGTACAATATAGCAGAACTATTCTCAAAATTTGGAAGCTATGTTTCTATTGATGCAGATTAAAATTGTGTCTGCCATTGGTGCAGTCATATCCTTCTGCGCATATCCAGGTTGCAACCAACTACTATCCCTAGATCATTTTACAACAAACCATGCAATTCATTTCCTTCCTTATATAAATTAATTTTGGATTTCTATTAAATTTAACTCTGTTTTTTTCTCAGCCCATTTCTCTGACACATCAAGGCCATTTAAAATTATATTTATCTTATATATAGCATTATTATTCTCTTCAGTTTTGTATCATCTGCAGTGTTAAAGAGCATTCTCTTTATTTCTTCACCCAACTCATTAACAATAACAACAAAACAGAACCAAGAACAATGTAGTACCCCATCCATTACTTCAGCTTGTTAGAAAACCATTAATAAGCATTGTTTATGTAGGATTTTCAATTTAATGTATTCATTTAATTGTCTTGCTATCTAGACCTTACATAACTGGATATCTATTTGGAAGTTAATGGCACACTTTTTAAAAGATTTTCAATATCTCACCTTTATTATTTTTTATAAATAACTCAAGGTGGTGAACATACCTAATACTCTTTCCTCTTCCTATTTTCCTGATAACAACTCTGTGATGTGGATTAGTCTGAGAGAAAATTATTGACTGGCCTAAGGTCACCCAGCTGGATATCATGCTTAAGGCAGAACTAGAACTCACATTCTCCTGGTTTCTAGGCCAGCACCTTAACCATTAAACCAATATGACTCTCTTTGTCACTGGTTTGTTGAAATTTAAATATATTTAAAAATAAGGATATATTTAAAAGCACATTGTCAATATGTTGTTAAAATTAAGAAATGGCGGCAAAGCCAGACTGGTGGAAATAATATCTTTTAATTTTGGTGATCCTATCCTCAAACCCAATGAGGAGTTAGAATCAGAACACATCTTCCATTGGTTGACATATTTACAATTGAAAGATTCAAATTAAATAAAAAGAATTATGGATTTGACTTTGTGAAAAATGATTGGAAATCCTACTGCGTGATGAACATATTATTGCTAAGGTTTGTAAATTGTTACTGAATTTTAATTTGGAGAATGAAAATCTAAAGCACTGGGCAAGAAACTTTGGATATAATGTAATGCTGAAACAATGGGAGAATATGCAGACAAAAATTTTTTTCAAAAAGAAAAATTTTATAAGACGATGTATCATTAATATTTAACACCAGATAAGTTGTCAAGTAAAAAGTTGTCATAGAAAATAATACCTTATAAAGATATTTCAAATAAATGTTGGAATTGTAAATGTAAAAAAGGAACCTTTTATCATTTATGGTGGTCAAAAGTGGTTTATGGTTTAAACAAATAAATATTGGAATAGAAACTTTTTCTTCTGGGTCTAAAGGAAAAAGACTTGGGGAAAAAATGGAACTTTGATGTTATATATATCGAAGGCAGAAAGATTAACTTTATGAACAAAAATGGAAGGACAATTTGATGCCTACAATGGATGCAAAAGCTAACTGAGTTAGCAGAAATGGCCAAATTGACTGCTTTGATTAAAGAAAAAAACACAATTACTTTTGTTCCTACTTGGAAACTTCTGGACTTTGTGCTTGAGATGGAAAAAAAATGAAACTTTGGTTTTGGGTTTTACCGATTAATAGGTTTGTTGTTACTGAAATGACTAGTTTTATACATAAAAGGTAAAAAGTTGAGGTTTGATATTATCTTATTCTACTTCACCAAAGGGAGTCAGAAGCCAATGCCTTTTCCTTCTTTTTTGCTTTGCTCCACACTTTCCCCCTGTTTTTCGTCCCCTATTTTCCTACTATTTTCTTTTGCATTTTTGTATTATATATTATAATTATAAACTAATAAAAAGAACAGTATGAACAGAAAAAAAGGGGGAAAAAAGTAAAGGAAAAAAAAGGATAAATTTAAAGGCACACTGTCAATGTATTGTTGAAATTAGGATATATTTAACAGTCCGCAATCTAATAATAAAATTACCTAATTAAAAAAACTAAACTAGAAAGCTTTATTCAAATTCTTTACGATTAGCATACCAACATGCTTATATGTTTCCTTTATGACCTCTTTAATCCTCTTGTAAAACTTATACCACAATTAATATTCAAAACCAGATATCACAAGGATTATCTGCAATCATTATTTTAGTTTCATTTAGTTTTTTTTTACAAGCCAGGTAAGAATTATTGTAAACAAAATTAAGAGATGCAATTATAAGTTGCCAATTCTACTCAGTTTTTATAAGAAGAAAATATGGGCAACTGTTCTCTACAATTTTCTGTATGCATGAGAAGTATGAGGCAATGGACTATATGACATAGACATCTTTATTAATTTCATTCATGACCCTAACAGTTTTTATAATCTGGGAATGAGTCAACTGTAATCTTATAATTTCCAACTAACAGCAGAGAACAACTTGTATTATTCTGCGTCAAGGACAAAAAAGCAAATAAATTTTTGATTTAGAAAAGTTTTGAAGGCTTATTGCACATGTCTAAAAGATTTCATGTATTTAACTAAGGTTTCTACAAAGAAAACAAAAGGCATGGAATATGGCTGAAAATGCAAATGTAGCCTCTTTTACCCAGCAGCCTTTCTGGCAAGCTGCATTAAAAAGATTGGGAAGGATACGTTTTCCAAATCTCTTGATGGACATTTTGCCCATATAAATGATGTCTATTAATACAAAAGGAATGTCTTTATATTTTATGAAGTAATAATCATTGTAATATAAATAATTGCTACTAACTAATTAGTTGGAAAAAGTGTTTTCTTTTTAGAAATGAACTGAGAATACTGTAATATTATCTATCACTCACCTCAGCCACCTGCTGTGTCTCCACTATTTGCTGAGCCAGCACCTCCATATTGGTTGCCATGGTGAAAGATCATTAGAGAACCTGTTTGGAGGGATGCCAGTAACTTCTATCAGGCACAGTAAATTAGAAATTTTATCATTTTTATTACTGAGAATAATTACATTTATGCATAATTCTAACTAAACAGAAAGATATTATAAATATTATGTAATGGTTATGGCTGCACATATTTAAATATGATTGTTCTAAACATTTTTATTGGAAAATGTATAATATGCTACACTTGTGATTTTCTTTTTATAAAAAGGTAAAATATCATTTATTAAATTAACAAGAAATGGGGCTTTATAAATGTAGTCACCATGTTGCTATCAGAAATCTCTTCTTAATAATATTCATATAGAATATGAATGTAATATTAAAAATGGGCAATGGTATAATTACCTGAGAATGCCCTTTCTAATTACGCTGCAAGAGAGTCCAGGATGGGTTAGACTCCTCCCTGTGATGTCATAGAGCTGAATCTGCCTCTATATAAAAAGCTGGCTCCCCAGCTTTGGCGAAGATACTTGACAGACTTAGTATGTCTCTGGAAGCCAAACAAAAAACATTTAAAACAATAATTCCTTATCCGAACCAGATGTAACAAGGGTGGGACTAGACTCTCTTGCAGCGTTGATAGAAAAGGCATTCTCAGGTAATTAGACCAACACCCATTTTCATTTACGCTGCTCCAAGAGTCCAGGATGGGACATACCAAAGCCTGTATGTCCACGGGAGGACCCTCGTCCAGCCTTCTTACTCCAATTGAGGGACAACCTCCTGTAGCACTGGTCTGCCGAATGCTGCATCCGCAGGGCAAAAGAGTCTGGACGATAGTGCCTGATAAAGGGTGACGGAGTTGCCCATATGGCTGCTCTGCAGATCTTTTCAAGAGACACCTGAATGGTCCAGATGGCCAATGTAGCGGCACTCCTGGTCAAATTCTTGGGCACCAGGATAAGGACTTGTAGGCATTGGAAATGCAAGCCCTGATCCAACTACTTATAGTAGGAGAAGGGGCCTTGTTCCCCAAGGAGGTTGGAGAGAAGGACACGAACATAGCCCCCGTTTTTTGAAACGCAGCAATAGGTTTGATGTAGATGCAAAGTGCTCTTTACATCCAATGTATGCCACTTATGTTCTAATTTGTGGCATGGCTGAGGACAGAAATCTGGCAACACAATGTCTTGAGCCCAATGGAACCAGATATTGATTTTTGGGACAAAGGTAGGATCTAAACGGAGGACCATCCTGTTCTCATGGAAAATACAGAGATCCTGTAGAGTGCTGCCAGTTCAGACATTCTCCAGACTGATGGAATAGCTACTAGAAAAACTACTTTAAAGGTCATGGATTGGAGTGACACGGATCCAAGGGGCTCAAATGGGATCCCGATAAGGGCCTGCTACACCTTAGGGAGCTCCCACATGGGGTACCTGTGCACCACTGGGGGATGGAGATTGGAGGCCCCTTTTAAAAACCTCTGAATTGAAGAATGATGGGACAGGGAAGTTTTCCCAGTGTAGAACAGAAGACAGAGCCGCCAGGTGGTGGCGAAGGGTATTGGGCTAAAGTCCTCTATCCAACCTGTCCTGAACGAATAGTAACATGTCAGCTACATATGCTGAGTTGGGAACACGGTTTTCCTTCAAACAGCAATTGCAGAAAACCTTCCAGGTGGCATCGTAAATGTGGTTTACGAGAGGCCTGAATGGTGTGGATAACCCTATAAGGAAGGCTAAGGTCTCTCAGATGTTGCCACTCAAGTGCCACACGGTCAAACAGAACCACTGAGGGTCCAGGTGTATCAAGGTTCCCTGATGAAAAGATATTCTGTTGGCCAGGATCCTCCATGGTTGGGCTACAGATAGGTTCACCAAGGAATGCCCTCTGGGTCTGGGAGAAGCGAGTGCTAGGCTCAGCCTGGAAGGAAAAGGGATGGAAATATGGAGCGGGACGATAACCGGCTCTCTTCCCTGTTGAAGAAAGAACCTTTTTCCAGTCTTTGGTTTCAACAAGGTAAGGTTCCAGGGCGTCACCAAATAGCTTTTCTCCAGCGCAAGGAGCAAATGCCAACTTCCATTTTCGGTGGGAATCAGACTGCCAGTTTTGCAGCCACAGGAGCCGTCTCACTGCCACCGAGGCGGCCATGGCTCTAGATGCAAACTTGGCTGAATTTAGGGTGGCGTCTGCCATAAATTCTGCAGCTGCAATAATTTTGTTCAAATCCTGATGTGATCCAAAATCAGTGGGTGGTAAGTGATCTTGTAGTTGACGCAGCCAGTGGAGCAAAGACCTTGTGAAAAAGGATGCTGCTGTCGAGGCCCGGACCACCCAAGCTGCGGCTGGTGGTTGCCCTTGAGCATTTGCTCAGACCTCTTATTCTCGGCCTTGAGGATGTCCTCTGGCTCTGTGGGGGTACCAGAGGAAGAAAATGAGGCCACAACTGGAGCATCTACAGAAGGCACTACAAGAGCATTTGCCAAGGAGGGGCCCACTTTGTAAAATCGCCTGTCGTGGGATGAAGGACGAGGCCCTGCTGCCAGGGAGGCACACTGCTCTTTGACCAGGTCCAGGAATAACAGAAGAAAGGGGAGGACCTCTGTGTGGACCACCAGTTTGGAGAAGAGGGAGTCACCATGGCTAGACGAATCCCTTGGGGTTCTGGGGCCACCTCCTCAGGAGTTAATTGGGTGGTGACCAATGCCTTGTGAAGAAGTGGTTTAAACATAGCAGGTTTAAAAACTACCACTGAGGGGGGCTGGTCAGGATGAAACTCCTCCTCGTCTGATAAATTAAGAGTTCCTGATCTCTCCCTCTTCTTCATCAGACCCCGAGGAATGACTGCACTCAGAGGGATTGTTATAATCCCTCTCATCGTAATCTCCCCTATCAGATTGGTAGAAGGGCCATTAAATTATTGGTGTCTAGGATACCCCCCCTGTTGAGAGGGAATGCCTTGGGAGTGGGCTGGAAACAAAGGATGGAGAAGCTGCTGAAAACCTTCTGCTAGGCCCTGCCTGTTGGCCACAGAGACCATGTCTCTAATATCATTATTCCTGCTGCTTGAGGGTCAGCTGGGCACATGCCAACAACAGTAGGGGTAAAGGTTGCCTCAGGCCTAGGCCTGTGGCAGCCCTGACTAATCTGCCCTTGAGAGGCACCCCAAGGAACCTGTCTAAAGTAGGGCGCAGTCCTACTTAAATCTTGGGGACAGTATTGCTCCTCTACTCTTTCAGGGGACCAAGTTTGGAGATGACTGGAGGTGCCAGCTTCAACATCCCCCTCCCCGGAGACAACCTGTGGACAAACCTGTAATTCCCCTGAATGGGGAGTCTTTCCAAGGCAGCCTTCTCTTCTCGGCCTTAGAGGTTTTCTTGAGTGCAAGTGCCTTGGCCCTGACCTTTGCTGCAGCCTTTCTCTGTGCAGATTGAGTTTGTTGCCACTTCCTCCTTTTCTTTGGGGCCTGCAGGCCATGGTCTTCTATGCCTGAGAGCTCTGCCTGGGCCCTGTCCCCTTCCATGCTGGCAATAGGAATGCCACAAGAGGTGCTGGAAGCAATCCTCGTGTATGTGCCGCCTATTATCTGTGCCAGGTGATCCAGAACAGCGCTCAGATTGCTCTGGGAATGTTGTTCCTGCAATCGGGCCAATTAAAAATGGCCGACCTCCATGTGCATTATGGCCAAATTACACTTAAAATGGCTAATCGCACATGGGCTAGCCCAGGAGAATGGCCCACTTGGCTTTGATTGCTCTTTAGGCTGCTGAAAGCCCCGAGCGAATTAATAAGGTGAAGACGGCTGCAATGGGTAGACACAGCTAGGTGTTGAAGAGGCCGTTCCGGATCGCTGGGGAAGCAGCAGTGTGATTTCGCTGGGAAAGATTGCGTGGGAGGCTTGCTAAGCGCTTCCAGTACTTACAGCCTCCCTGCAAAGGCAGCGATGAATCCTCAGTGCTGGGGGAGAGCAGGGCCCTGCTTTCCTTGTGGCACAGCTCCATTGAACCCCCGGAAGCTGTGCCAAACAACGATCTGTCTTCCTTCCAAACTAATATGCAAGGTAAGAACACTCTGACTGCTTCCAAAGACACCAGCTCAAAAGACAAAGGAGCTGAGTCAAAGCTGGGGAGCCAGCTAAGGGCTATAGAGGCAGACTCAGCTCTATGACATCACAGGAAGGAGTCTAACCCTTCCTGGACTCTCGGCGCAGTATGGATGAGAATAAATAGTTCAGGAAAAATCAAGCTTAAGACTCGTTTACTATAGCTGCACAATACACTAAGGTTTGTGTAGCATTAATACTAATTGGGGTTCAAATTTATGTTCAACCCGAAGATGAACAACTTAATTACCCCTATAATGGCCACTCATCTTTCTGCCGATGCACAATATTGTAGAAACTAAAAACTCTGCTGGCATTCCTCAAATAAATGTGTTGTTGTTACAAGTAATCCTTAATTTATGACCTTAATTGGGACTGGAAATTGAGTTGTAAATCTGCAGTCATAAATTGAAGTACCCATATGACTACTTTTCCAGGCTTTTTCTGTAATGATCATTAAGTGAACACATTCATTTGAATGGTCATTTTTTGTCAGAAATTGGCAAAACATCAATTTCATGAATCAGGGTCACATGATTGCAGAATGCTGTGATTGGTTATAAAGCAGACCTGCTGACATGTGATCACATGACCATGGAGCAGCATAATCATTTATGACAGATGGAGTGCTTTACAGACTGTAAAACACTTGTTCCATGGCTGTTGCAACTTTGAAAGATTGTAAAATGTCTGGTCTTAAGTCAAGGACTACCTATATTTTGCAAATTACAAAAAAAAGGATCAGCTCCCTTTGGTCCAAGGGTGGGCAACTATGGCCCATTTACAGCAACTTTATGACCTGTGGACTTCAACTCCCAGGCTCAGGAATTTTGGATTTTGAATGAGCCATAGTTGCCCATCCTGATTTAGCCTCTTTATTCTCCCAAAATGTCCCGAGTGCCTGTAAGATGAAGTGCTAGAGATTATGTAACAGAAAGAAACATGCCTTCCATTTTCACTGTATTAGTCACTAAGTAAAATAATATGAAGAGAGACTTAGGATCAGATTCTATACTTTCATACTGCAGAATTTAATACTGTTAGATGGAGAGGCAGCTATCAATTTATATACTAAAACAAGAATGGATTTATATAGGATTAGGCTACTTTGAGAGCCAGTTTGTAGTGGTTAAGGTATCAGACTGGAACGCCTGAGTTCTAGTTCCACCTTGGGCAAGAAGCCAGCTGGATGACCTTGAGCCAGTCATTCGCAACCCTAGGAAGGAGGGAATGACAAATCACCTCTGAAAAACCTCACCAAGAAAACTGCAGGGACTAGTTTAAACAGCCTCAACGAAATTGTATTTTGCAAATGGATCAGAGTTATAGACTGTAGCTTATTTTATTTATTTATTCAATTTTTATAGCCACCCATCTCAAACAAAAGACTACAGGTGTTAAGGAACCGGGTTAGAAATGGGGAGATCATAAGTTCTAGTCCCATCTCAGCCATGAAAGCCAAGTCCGTAGCCTTGCGCCAGTCACACTCTCTCAGCCCAACTCATTTCACAGGACTGTTGTAGCAAAAATAGGAGGAAGAAGATTATGTTTGATACATTTACTGCCTTGTGTTATTCGTTTAAATAATAGAGGTAGGATATAAATAAATAAATAAAATCAAGTTCTAACATCATACACAAACACAAATCATAATCTCATTATCCCACTTGTGATTTGGTTTCAGTTTACTAGGTTAAAAAATGATTTCAGTTAACATTCAGCAAACACAGCCAACACCTGCTTTTTTTTTTTTTGTCAGTTTAGCCAGGCTAAAAAACTCTGGTAATTTTGGAATGTTATGACTAGACCCTTATTGCTTTTGCAAGACACCATCAGAAAATTGCATCAGTTAGCCTCTGATAGGACCAATAATTGTGTAAAGATACGAACCTGGAAGGATACATGAATTTTTTATTTCCCAGATGCTCTGATATGGTAATGATATATACAGTATAAACTTCCATTAACTAGAATATTTATTAAATTTCAAGTAGATAATTAACAAGAATTTCACTTTATATAAGCTTTATCGTATAAAACAAGTAGTGGTAATAGAGAAAGAAGAAAGAAGTCACCTTCTTTAACCATGGAATCATTTTTTTCTTTGCCAACTGACAGAACTAGCAAATAAAGTGATAGCCCATATCTTTCAAATTACTTTGCTCACACTGAAATCTATGCACTAGTTAAATCATAGCTGACTTCAGTATCAAAATCTAAACAGAATTGGAGAACTCTAACCATTAAAAACTATGCAGTTCACTTGCAGTAATAGCACATTTATTGTTAAAAATTCATTAAATATTGACCATATATATTAATCAATCTTTCCTTTACATCAATAAAGAGCGATATCCACTCCAAGATTCTATATTCTGATCCATCTTTCAATTGCAATGTTTTTTTTTCTTTTTTGATATCCTATGCTTAGTACACCTGTTATTTTAACAAATCCCAAATTTTTAGTATTAATTCAAATATCTATTCATATCTTTAAATGCACTTTTTCCAAAATTATGATAGCCACTTTATAAATATGACATTCACAATGACTTATGCAACGAAGGAGGCACATCCAGTTTAACCCTAAGACTGGGAAAACGTCTAGGTCTTCATGGCCTTCCAGAATGCCATGAGAGAGGAAACTTTCTGTTCCAGAAAGCAGGAGCCACAATAGAGAAGATGCACTTTTCAGGTCCAGACAAACAGCATTATTTAATTGAAGGGAAGATGTCAATTCCATCAACTTGTACTGACCAGGTAGAAGTCATGGGAAATAAGACAGTAACCTATCAAGGAATTTGTACCATGCAGGGCTTTATAACTGACAACCAATACCTTGAATTGTATGTGTGAGCAGGCTGTCAACTAATGCAACTTGCAAAGCAGGTGTATCTCAAAGTTAGACAAGGCATGCCCATCAGTGCTCACACCAGTCATTCTGAAATCAGTTAAGTTTCTGGGAATTTTCAAGGAAAGCCTCATATTAAGCACAAATGCACTGCAATACTTAACTACATATAAGTGGCTCTTTGAAGCAGGAGCTGTGAGTCAAGAACATCTTTGAATATAGATCACTTCAAAATGGGGAAGTGCAACCCCATGTAGGACTAAAGATGGAAAATTCTTGGCTCTGGCATCCTCAATATTCATAGCCACAGCCACATGGTCTTGGTAAGATGAAATGAATCCATCCAAGACCTCAAAAGCATCAGTTGGTTGGCTCAGAATTGAAAGATGTAATTGGGCACCATCAGTGTATAGATAATATCAGACTGAACTGGCAAACGGCCTCAATTAGTAATTTTGTACAGATATTAAACAGGAGGGATAGTTTTGAATCCTATAGCACTCTACAGAAGGGAGTGCTATAGAACAACTTCTCTTCCTCCCATGATCAAGACTGAATGGAATTGCCTACAAAGGAAGGAATGAAATTTGGATTAATGGAATAAAGCATGGCTAAACATATATATGTGTGCAAACACAGACAGTATAAACTACTTGGTCCAACTTGTTGTGCAAATTGTTTCTAGAGGAAACTGATTATAAACCTTAAAACTTGAAAAGTATATGAAAGAGATGTCCTGCAAAATGTACTAGTTTGCTCAAAGCACTGGAAAGCTTGTACTGCTGCATTAAAGACCATCTCATATGTATACATTTGCATGTGCAGGTAACATTTCCACTGGAACCATCAGCAAAGCAGACTAATAATGTTAATAGCTTGCATTTTACATTTCAAGTTCCTTATTCAAGGCCACTTATTCTAAGAGAAATAAAGCCTTGGTATTATGTTCACATGAGAAAATTAGATTCATTAACGGAAAGAAAATGAAGGAATGACTTAAAATGAGCACTGGAGCAGATGACATTTGACATTTTATTCAATTACATGCTTAAAATATATATTATAATTACACTAGCACAAAATGACAAGTAACACATTAATAGATGAGAAATAAGTAATATAAATTAGCATATATTTTCATATACATGTTATTTTGGTAAGAACATTGTGCCTAATATTGCAATAAAACAAGATCTCCTTGATCAGCTCAAGTTCTGGTGACTTCAAAGATACACCCACTTTTCTTTTCTTTTTTGCAACACATGAAAGTAGTTAGAAAAAACTTCCCTGAGAAAGACAGTGGCAATCTCCTAGTTTAGTTATAGGGAATTTCTGATGATTTTTCTCATCCAATTATTCACTAAGCTTTTTTTTAAAGATATGTAATGATAAAAAAGTACCATTTATTTATTATTAGTCTGCTTTGGGAGCTAAGGGAGAAATATACATAGCACTCCATCTTTTCAGTCCCCCCCACCCCTTCATCTTCATGTTAACATGAGATTTGCTGGTCCAAAGCATCAACTTTCACAGCTAACTGTAAACTTGTATCTGGGTCTCTTGTGGTAGGTAGTCTTATACCTTAACCTACACTGGTTTTCTGTGCAGTGTTTTCTATCTTGTTTACTACATCAATGTTCTGATGAAATGTATTTGGAGTTTTTAAAAATATACAGCAGCACCATCATAAATTACAAAGTTATCTGTCTCCCTGACGGTACAGCACTAGCTCTGTCTATATTTTGAATTCAATTTCGTGATCTTGAACCACTTCCACGACAAAAGATACATGGGAAACATTAGTATCTACACACACAAAAGATGCATCCCAACTAATCCTACGGTTAAAAAACGATGACTTCAAGTCTGATCATCTTCGAAACACAAACTTTCCCCGTTTCCCACTTTTTCCCTTCAACCAGTTCATTTTCATTAGGAAGACGGAAACCAGCTGTGTCGGCGCTCATTGGCGGGTACCATCATCGCTCAAAGCTCGGCCACAACCTCCCAATGCGGAGAGGTTATTGGCGAGTACCACCGTCGCTCAAAGATCGGCCCCACCTCCCAATGCGAGGGGGGGGCTAGTTGGGAGACGAAAAGGGCTTCCCATGAGCTAACCGAGCCATAAAATGGCGGAGCTGGCGGGAAGCCAATTCCAGAAGATCCGCCATTTGTCTCCCTTCCCCCCCACCCCTCGGCGTTGATGGCCCTTCACTCCGACACCTTCTTTCCTCACACTCGGCCGCGGGCGCCTCAAACATGCGGACCGGTGCTCTAAGCGACGGGGATGGGGTGGGGGAAACGTCCGCAAAGATGGCGACGGGCTGCCCCGTATGCAAAATACCCGCCGCCCCCTCCCCTCCGCCCTCCCGGTGGCAAAGGTAAAAGGGTCGGGTTCAAGCCATTGCCTCCGCCCGCTCAGACTCCATCTTCCTTTCTCTTCACTCGCGGTTAGATCGGTTGTGCGCGCCCAAAGCCGCCCACGGCAAAGAGGAGAGCTGCGCCCAAGCCGCCAAGCCACAAGTTCTTCTTTACCCACCTAGACGCGTCGCCCGTCAAATGCTCCGCCATGCGGCACTGCTGCCCGCCCGCCCGCCTCAGCCGCGGGGCCGGAAAGAAAACCTCGACGCCTGCAAGCATAAGGCGGTCTTTTACCTCAGGATTTGGCGCCAAGCTAGCTTGGCTATGGCTTCCTCCTAACGGTTCGCTGGGCCTGGTTCGTGAGGGGGGGGGGCGCCGCCGCCGCCTTCCGCCAAGGTGGGGGCAGCGGAAGGCAGAGATAGCGGCACCGAAGGGGTTAGCGTAGGAGCGGGGCGGGGGGGGGCAGGAGGAATGTTGGTCGGGGGGGAGGGGAAAAGAGGGTGCCTTTTGGCGAAAGGTCAGAGTTCGTGACCCCTCCAGGCACTGTTCTCTCCGCTGTTGCCGCCTGGGAGCGTTCGCCTGCTTCCTCTTCCCAGCATTACGCTTGTCGCGGCCCCCTCCATCTCTCTTCTCCCCCCCCCCTCCCACTCCGCCTAATAAGGCGGGGCTGGGCCAGGGGAGAGGAGGGGCTAGCTGAGGTGGAGATGGCTTCGAGCTGTTGTGCGCCGGGAGTTCTGTCCGCTCCACAGTCCCCAACGGTCGGTGTTTGAGGCGGGAAAGCAGCGTGGCATCCTTGCCGGGGCTAGGAGATCTACATGTATTGGAGGCGGGCGGGAGTGAAGCTGCCTTTAAAAAAAAGCATCCGTTCTGGGCGAAGCAGTCGTGTTCGCTTTAATGGAAGCGACAGGGTTTAAATGTGGAGGGCGGAAGGGAGTCGGCCTTTTGATCCCTTGCGTCTCTAATTTTGATATATAGACCTCGATTTGTCGACCTTACAATTGATCCCGAAATTTCTATTAAGTGAGTTTTGCCCCATTTTACGACTTTTCTTGCCACAGTTGTTAAATGAATCACTGCACTTGATAAGTTAGTACTAGGGTTGTTAAGGGACTCTGATTTCCCCACTGATTTTATTTATTTATTTATTCAAGTTTTATACTGCCCCCTCTCCCAAAATGGGACTCAGGGCGGTGTACAGCCAAGATAAAATGACAAAATTAATAAAAATGTAAGAGATTTAAAAAGAAATTAAACAAATGGCTGGAATAATTATAAAACAAGGTAAAAAAGTTAAAAATACTAAAAATTAAAACCCTAGTAATTGATACTAGGCCAGACCAGCCTGTTGGAAAAGGTTGGTCTTTAATGCGCGCCAGAAGGCCTGCATGTCAGTAAAGGCCTGCATCTCCAGGGGTAATTCATTCCAGAAGGAGGGAGCCCCCGCAGAGAAGGCCCGCACCCTCAGGGCCACCAGCTGGCATCGTCCGGCTGCCGGCACCCCAAGGAGGCCCACCCTGTGGGAGTGCACTGGCCGGCGGGAGGCCGATGGTGGCAGCAGGCGGTCCCGTAAGTACCCGGGTCCCAAGCCGCTTTAAAGGTGACCACCAACACATTGAATCACACCCGGAAGGCCACCAGAAGCCAATGCAGCTCGCACAGGGGTGGTGTAACATGGGAGTTCCGAGGAGCCCCCAGAATCGCCTGCGCGGCCGCATTGTGCACCAGCTGAAGCCTTTGGATGCTCTTCAAGGGGAGCCCCATGTAGAGAGCATTACAATAGTCTAGGCGGGAGATGACGAGAGCAGAAGTGACCGTGTGAAGAGCGCCCCGATCCAGAAAGGGCCGCAACTGGTAGATCCGACGGACCTGACAAAAAGCCCCCCTGGCGACGGCCGCTATGTGATCTAACGACAGCCATATATCCAGGAGGACACCCAGATTGCGCGTCCTCTCCATGGGGGTTAAGATTTCCACCCCCCCCCCCACGGCCAGTGATGGAGTAAGCTGGCTGTATCTGGGCACAGGAAACCACAGCGACTGGGTTTTGGTCGGGTTGAGACGAAGCCTGTTAAGACCCATCCAACTCCGCACGGCCTCCAGGCATTGGGTCATCACTTCAACGGCTTCATTGGGGTGGCCTGGGGTAGAAATGTATAGCTGAGTATCATCAGCATACCGATGGAACTCTACCCCAAAACCACGGATGATCTCACCCAGCAGCTTTACATAAATGTTGAACATGGGTGAGAGCACAGATCCCTGAGGCACCCCACAAAACAAGGGCCTCGGGGTCGACCTCTGCCCCCCTGCCAGCACAAATTTTGCTCCTCAAAAAGTCACAAAAGGGGATTACATGACCTTGGGACACAGCAATGATCCAAAAGTTTGAACCATTTGCCAAGCATCTGAATATTGATCACACGATTGTGCTACAAAGGTCATAAGTGTGAAAACATCACTTTTTCCAGTGCTGTTGTAACTTTGAACAGTCACTAAATGAACTGTTGTAAGACAAGGACTACCTGTCCTTTGCCCCACGAGAAAAAGTACAAGAGCTCTTTCTTTTTAACTTCTACATGGGTGGCATATTGTTATCTCCACTAAGTGCGACAATTTGCACCCCATTGAATAGGAACATAAGAGTTTTTAGTGCAGAATGGACAAATATTTTTTCTCAACAGAAAAAAAAGTATATCTTGGGTATCATGAATCAATAAGTATCTCTCCCAAAATATTACATCTTGACTACATTTAGAGACAACAAGACTATAATGGGATTACATTACAATTGCTATTATATTTAAGAGACCTTTAAAGCAAAGGAAAACGTCAGAAAATGTTTTATAGAAGGCAACTTTTAAAGACATCTATGCAGATTGCTATGTCCAGGTTATGCCCAGAAGAGAAAGAAAGAATTGATGATAGCTAATCCCAAATGACTGTTCTAAAAGAAAAGCTGACATCTTTTTCCAAACTTACTGATCAGTTAGCTGGGAAATAAAAAAAAATCTCATCTATTAGCTTATCTATTAGCTCATCTATTAGCTATTTACAAGAGGAATCAATAAAGTTTAAAATTGCCCAGGAATTGGTTAGAACTTGTGCTCCATGCCTAGTTACACAACTAGAAAAATAATTTCTGATGAAGTCATAAAACGTCTTAAATTGAAATGTGATTTGATGAATTTGACAACAGAATTTGGCTACCTGCTCTTTAGATCCATGCCTCCCCCCACTCCCCACCCCCGGACTCTTGAAGCAATCCAGTAGGAGGGTGGTGGTGTGTGAGTGGGTTCTGGCAGTGGTCAGTTTTTCCTTAGGATTATTCCTTCATGTGTTAAGGAGGCTTTGGGTTGCCCCTGCTCAAGGAGTCGTCACTGGACTTCCCTATACTAGATAATTTTCTTCCAATATCTAACTTTCCCTTTTGGGGAAGGTGATTGAGAAAAGTGGTTGACTGGATGAGCAGCCAGTCAGTACAACATGCTGCTGTGTAAAGCTATGGGTTCTTTGCTGAAAATCTTCAAACACAGCTGGTTATTTGTTGAGTGAATGGGAAGGGATGCACACATCATCACACAATATGGTGTAAAGGTCTGGTATCTCTGAAACAGTTGCTGACTCTGATTTGAGTCTGAGTCTACATAGTCAGCAACCTATGTTTCTAATTAGCTTTGAATCTTGTAGCAAACGTTTCTTGAATTTTGGGACTCCCAATAGGCTGAGTTGTGTATGGAAGGAAGGGGGATATAAGAACAGAGAGAGACTTCATGTCCCAGACTGGGAAGTTAAATTAAACTCATTTGAAAACAGCTGCAGGTTTCCTGCCTGATTAAGCTTAGCCTCTTCCTGTTGACAGACTGTGGGAGCAACCTCAGAAGCAGGAAAGGCTGTTGGTTGTCTAAACATGATTCCCCATCCATTTTGAAAAACTTGAAATGTTTTTTTCTGGAAAATAACTCATCGATCACTTCTACATACTGTGAATATAATTAACCTGTGAACCATTGACACAATAGACAAATACAAACTTCTACGGACTTCTTGGTCTGTTATTTTATTTTTCATGTTTCTTAAAACAAAAATTAATATATTTTTACAACAATTTGAGTAGTAGTTTTTTTTTTCTGTAGGCTTAATACAACAGTTAATGCCAGCACCAAAATGTCATAAGAATTGTTCTGTACTGAATGTTCAGTTTTCAGTCTGGCTTACAGTGCTGTCTGAAAACCCTTGAGTACAATAGATTGCAGCTTTCATTACTGAGTGGTTTACATTTGGTATTTAAACATTGCTTCTGTCAGTGCATTTTTATTTATTATTGCAGTCTTCCATTTCTTTTACATATTGTAAGTACTGTAAGTAAGTAACAAGGTAAAATTCATAACCTGTCACTCAAGTGAGTCTTAAATTTTTATTTTCATATTTCTATACTGCCATCATGAACTGAAGAAAATAATTGTTGAAATGGTAAAACTTTATATATTGTCATGTTCCCTCCCCTCCCCGGGCCATTTACAGTCCTGAATTGAAACAAAATGATTGAACAATTCATTTGAAAAACAAAATGTAAACCTTTATACAAAGAGGAAACAAATTATTCCAGTTCAAAGTTTAATTAGCAGATCAGGTTATGGTCCTGAATATAAATACTAGAGATATTTAACAAGTGTATCTTACTGTACATCTGAAATCTTCAAAGACTAAAAAATGGAAATCTGTTTCATTGAAAGGTATTAAATCTTGTATTTTGAGAGTGGGCTTTCTAAGCTCCCTATCATCAAGCAGAATTGTATTAGTTTTGCAATATTGGTTATGCTGTTTGATTAGCACAATGCTGAAATCTCCACCCTAAACACTTTTTTGGTAGCAGAATGTTTCTGCAACAAATCATGCATCACATTAGTTTTGCTCTGTTAGTCTTCAAACCTTATTTGGATATAAAATATTTTGAGACAAGATGGTTTATCTCCTTTTGATTGATGGTATTCTGTTTCATTGCCGTGCCAAGCATTTGGTGGTTTGGGGATGGTTTGGGAGGTGTGTTGATATAAGTGGTCTTCTGCCATGGGTTCAAGCGGCTGCATTCTTTGGAAGGCTCACATGAGTGTTTCATGCTATCTGGGCATGTGTGGTGCACATATGACCCATTGGTTTTGTTTGTAGTCTCAGTGGGTCTCAGTTTGTATTTTTTTGTGGATGCACTGCCAGCTGAGAACAGCCTTGGAAGCAACTCTGCAAATTTTCAAGAAGACACGCTGCTTTGCTTTACAATAATGTTTGAAGGAAGGGTGTTCTGCTTACATTTATCATAGTTTTCAAGACGTCTTTTTCAAATGCTTTGCACAACCCCATCATATTTAAAACCTGGCCTTTAGGCTATGCACATAATCTAAATTTTAATGACAGAAAAATTTAAAGACCTTGATTACTTGTACTCGGAGCATAATGTGTCTACCATCACAGAACATTATAACTTGGTTAACAAATTAACCGATTAATTCATATTCAGATTTGTGAGATACACTGGACTGTAAACTAACTGAACTGACTTAGTTTAGCCATGAAAGAAAGCAAATCAAGTCTAAACACTAATTCAGTATTCAGTACAAATGCATCTGTTAAAACTGTAATTGACCTGGTTAAGCATGTTGTATGAATGCAGTTGTGAGGTGCTATGGCTACTGCCAAATACCATCCATATACTTTATTAGAAGTAGTTATAGCAACAACTACAGTATGCTTGCATTTGATCAGCTGGCTAAATACAATGAAATCTGAATTTTATCATTTTTGAGCTGATAATAGCATTAACAATATTGATTGCTCCAATTGAATGACATCCTATATAACTGTTGAAGGTAAGATTGGCAAGGCTTTCCAGAGCTTTTCTAGTTGACTAAATAAATATAGTTAAATGCTCCTCCTTTCTGAAGTTGATGCCTGTTTTGGGTTTAGAATTATATTTTAGGAATAAGATTTATAAGATTTATAAATAAGATCTGCTCCTCTCAGCTATTAAAATAATATAATTTAGATAAATCAATTTTAAACAAACTGTAAAGGCTTATAATAAATTAATGTTTTAATGTCCTTTGGAATAGAAACTTGTAGAGTCTTAATAAGAACTGGATTGGAATTTGAAGTGGATTAAGAGTCCTAATAAACAAAACTAAGTGGTTACCACTGTTTATGAGAAATGCTATACAATTACCATAGATGGTCTAATGCCATCTTGGAATAGATTTTCACATACTTTCTATGGTAGAAATTATGTATATCCCTTCATCCTTGCATTCTTAACTGCACGCCAGTGTAAACCTCTTTCAAGAAAGAAGAAAGGCAGCAAAATTTTAATGTAAAAAACCCCTCAGTTTTATGACTGGCACAAATCAAATTGTTATCTTAAAGAAAATAAAACAGAGTTATGAGAAAACAACTCTTTTAGAAGAAATGCATATGTTTGTTTAACTTCTTGAAAACACAATGCAACTGTTAGATGAGAGCACAGTTTAGTGATGAACCTGCAAAGATAAAAAGGGTCCATAAATACTCCCTTTGTTTTGTTTCCATCAGCAAGGAGATAGGTTTAAGAATGGAAAATTATAGGCTTCTACATATTCTTTTTCATATGTTTAGCCAGATTTGGATTATATATATTGTTCTTTTCAATATATGGGTAATCTTGCATTAAATCAGAATCATCTTGGATGATGCTATAATATAGATGCTTCCTCCATGGCTTCAATCCATCTGAAAAAAAAAGAATCAAAATTTTATTTTTAAATAAGCCAGTATGAAAATATCTTGTCGTTATTTTAACAAATGTTGATTTTTAGAATTGTTGAACTCTATTTTTCACCTAATGCATTATAATGGGAAAGCCAGCTATTTTCCTTGTTCGTTAACTAGAATTATAAAAAAATAATAAAAAGAGATCTGCAGCAAGTATATGGAGAGATGCAGATATAAGTTTAATACTACACTTCTTAAAACACGTTTATCATGTAAGGAATTGCATTTATAGGTGCATTCAGGATTCTTGTTTGCATGTCCAATGTATTCACTTAGTTATTATAAATTATACTATAAATGTGAAAAAAATAGCTTATTAACATAATTACAAGCAAATATTCCTATCTGTAGCTTTCCTGCCAAACAATGGCTATCTCAAATTCCATATGTGGGAAAGACCTATTGAATTCATTTCCTAATTAAGATCCATTGGATTAAGTTGTATGCATTGAAGGTACTGAAATCCAAGCGTGCATGAATTAATATCTACCACTTTATTGTACAGTGTTCATACATCTTTTCAAGCAGAGCACTATGTCAGTCCTGAAGCTGACCTGGCCGAGGCCATTTTGAGGCTTCAGTGTTGCCACACACTGGAGCTGAGGGATAGGGTGGGAGGAATAAAGATCGTTGAGATTTTGTAGCCAAAACAAAATACTTTATCCTGGGAACCAAGGACATTTCCACAGGTGGTTGGAGATAGGAGGAGTGAAGTTACCAGGCAACCAGATGGCACCTTGGTTAGACCATGTGACTGAATGTTTGGGAAAGGGGGAAAAACTTTTAATTAGGTGAAAACTGGGAGCATTCAGAATCGATTTTCCCCAGCCTGTGCCAATATGATATGTCAAATAAAATTATTCTTTGAGGAACTTACTTGCCTCTGAGTTCTGTTTGCTCTGAAGTATTACTTGGAACCCTGACACATTATTGGGAATATTTCTAAGGTTGCAAAATGTATTGACCACAAATAAAAGAAATGTACTGTATTTATATACACAAAGCTATCTTTTTGGTTAACTGAAACCATCCCCAGCATTTTGCCACAGCCAAGTTGTTAATGCTTATTGACTCTTTGTGTTAAAGCTGGCATTGCCCAAAGTTTACACAAAGCAGTAATTTCTGTTTAGTAGCATTGAAAAAGCTTGTAAGAGAAGTGAGAAGCACTGCAGGCATTTTTTTTTCACTGGTTAGTATGTTATTCCAGGCAGATCAACACCTAGTACCTCTGTGCTGAATTATTATCCTCTGCTCGGAAGCTATAAAACAGAGTTTGCTTGTGGTAAAGATGGAAAACTGCATCCATATTTCGATCTTCCTTTTCTGGGACAATTGTGAAACCCAGCAAAGGCATACTCTCAGTGGCGACTTTGTCCTGAAATCAGTGCAAAAGGGGAAATGGGCTTTAGAGAAAGAGAGGATTTACACACAGAGAGGAATGCTCTCGGAAAATAGAGAAACTCTCTTGTTTTTCTGGATTTGTATGATTGCTAGTAAAATGTAAATAAAATGATCTTTGAAATAATACACATGGGGATTTTCCTTCCAGTAATGCTAGACAAATCAGTGGCATGCTTTAGTATTTTCCAGATTTGGAAAATATAATGGCTGAGCATCAGCACATCCATTTTGGTTTCTTGGGAATGGAACACATGTGATTTGCCATTGCTTTTACTCAGAATTTAGTTCCGAATTCTCAGTCTCAATTTCACAAACATGGGGGTGGATTTGGTGGTCTTGCACCAAAGAACTAAACTGATCCAATTCTGCTTAGCTTTTTGCAAGATCAACCAAGGTTGGTACTGCTATAATCTGCTGCAACAAGTAAAGACTCCTTGAGTTAAAGCTGACTACATATGATTGACACATTCATGTAGTTTTCTTGGCATCTATTGTGATAATCCAGGGTGGGATACAAAACAAACACAGTCACAGAAAACAGGTGAAGCTTATTTTATTCCTTCAGTTTGCTTCCAAGCTCTGAATATCTTTGACGGAAGACAAAACAACTCCCACACAGTTACACAAAGAAGGAAAAAAGCAACACAAACCAGGCAAGATAAGGGCTGAAGGATGTCCACAGATAACACACTGGGAAGGACGCCAAACTCAGGAACTAGAAACTAGAGATATTTACATGATTTGTTTCCAGTGTTTGCCAGTATGCAAGTCCAAACTCTTATTCAGTTGTCACACCTGCAGCCCATGAAGAGGATCAAGGCCCTCTCTTTCTGAGGAGATCACGTCTCTCCCTTATCCTCTCCTCCCTGCGTGCCCTAGAATGGAGAGGGGATGGGCCTGGGTCCTCCTCTGACTGCTCAGCTTGCCTAGCCTCCTCCACAACCTCCGGAGCCAGACTTCCACTCCCTGTCGGCTGTTCCTCCTCTCCCTCAGAGTCAGTCTCTACCAGGGGCATGACACTTATACAGAAATGATCTCTTCCAATATATTTTTATGACTCCCCTGCTTTGTCTACATTCTAAGATTTTCAATCACTAAGCAGCTCTGGCTAGTTTGGCTTTTTCAAAACTAACCAACCTGGCAGGTATTAAAAGTATATATGTCAATCTTGTATATCCCCTCCCCACACACCAAAACTTACTTCATTTGCTGTGTATGTGTAGAGCACCTTTCCTTTGATAACAAACCACAACTTTTTCCAGTGCCTTTTCCCTCTCTTGCATCTGCTGAGATACCCATTGATAGAGGAACCTTCTCCTGAAGCTGCCACCTATATGAATAAATGAAGAAGAATCAAAACTCTTGTAACAACACGTACTTGGGAATTGAAGAAATCTAAATTAACAGGAGTCCTCCCCATTGTAATACACTGCATAATAAAGATTTATATGTTTCCTAAACAAGCATTCATACTGGTTGCAATGATGTAGAACAAACACCTTTTTATTTCTTGGAACTATGTAGATGTGTAGGTTAGTAGGTGTTTTATTAAAAAGACAAAACAACAGTTTTATAGTATTTATTCTCTTACTATGCTTTTATGTTTATTTAAATTGGGACTTTTATTTCCACAAAATAAACCAGGATAATGATTTTGGAAACCAGTATATCAGAACAACACTACAGTGATTGCACGTAAATGAATATATATACCTAAGGGAATGTGCAAGCCAGTTTGGTGGTAATGGTTAAAAGGCATCAGGTTAGAAACTGGAATACCATGAATTCTAGTTCTGTCTTAAAGCAAAAAGCCAACTGGGTGATTTGAGACTAGTTACTCTCAATCCTGGGAAGAAGGTAGTGGCAAGTCAATTCTGAAAATTGTTGCCAAGAAAACTGGTCCAAACCATCCAGTTGGTTTCTGTGCCTAAAGCAGGACTGAATCTTGGGGTTCCTCATGTCCAGCAGCATAGACCTAATTAGCTCTTAAGTACTATGAAATTTGACTGTGTCTATTACAATAAATGGATATTTCTATGAAAAACATTGGTATATCATTCTGAAAAGGGTCACTTGTATTTACAGATATTTTGACACTTGGGGCTTCTGAATGAAAAAAAAAACATGATTAGTATCAGCCTATACTATAATTTTGATCTGTATTTTAAAAACCATCTTTGATTTTTAAAAAACAGCATTTTGAGTAATCCATTGCATTTGAAACTTTGAGACTGATATTTATTTGGCTAATGACATAGCACCCCCTTGTGGTGTCAGAGAAGGATTTATACAGATCTTGGTTAACACTGATAGGAAAGGAAGTCATTAAGTAAAGGACTAAATAAATTATTATCACAAGTACTGTAGTGATAAGAATTTGACTTTCAATTTGATTTTTAACATTACATAAAGAAAGCTCTTATTACTATTTTAAGTGATATTTTCAAAGGGAAATACGATTTGGGGTGATCTGTTTTATAACACTTCTCTCTTTTCTGGAGAAGAGAAAGAGATACAGAACAGAAAACCAGAGCTGGAAGGGGATCTTCTAGCCCAACACCCTGCTCAAGCTGGAGACTTGAGTCTATACTATTCCAGACAAGTGGCTGTCCAGTATCTTTTCAAAAGCCTCCAGTGATGGAGCACCAACAACTTCTGAAGCAAGCAATTCCACTGCTTAATTGTTCTGTCAGGAAATTACTCCTTGGTTCTAGGGCTGTGATGGCGAACCTGTAGCACGCAGAGCCATTTGTGTTGGCACACAAGCTGCAGGCAAACTTACCTCATTGCACATGTGCGTGCCTCACAGCTGATTTTCAGCCGGTTTGAGGCCTTTTTTGGCCTCCCAAAGGCTTGAGGAAGGCTTCTGCAGGCTTTACAGGTCGAAAACTAGCCCTGTTTTGTTACTTCCAGTTTTTCCAAAAATACCGGATGTGATAAAATGGGGTTAATATGCGGCCTGCAAAGCCTGCAGAAGCCTTCCTCAAGCCTCTGGGAGGCCGAAAAAGTCTTCAAACCAGCTGAAAATCAGCTGTGAAGCGCAGTGCAGGTAAGAGGGCGTGGGGGGGACGACGCGTGCATTGCCTTCTGGGTGCTGGCACACGAGTGCAAGTGTGCAAGCGCTCACACAATTTTTGGCACAGGAACCCAAAAAGGTTAGCCACCACTGTTCTAGGGTGCTTCTCTTCTTGCTTAGTTTCCATGCATTGTTTCTTGTTTTGGCTTCTGATGCTTTGGAGAATATGTTGACCCCCTCTTCCTTGTGGCAGCCCTTCAGATATTGGAGCACTACTATCAGGATTCCCCTGGCTAGACATACCCAATTCCAAAATTTCAGATCCAAAATTCTTTCTTTGCAGAAGAATTCCCCACATACCTTCCCCCCACAAAAAGAGATAATGGTGCACCAAGCTGTCCAGATACGCATCATAATTAGTACGAATGACCATATAGCAAATGCGTCCAGTCTGCAATTTCATTGCGTTTTTTGCAGGCATCGTTATATTACCTCCAAAAGAGCTGAAGGAATTTTCTTTTGTCTTTTGAAGGAAGAATAGTGGATATTGTGGAACACAGAAGAGAAGGCACTGCCTGAAAACCTGGATGAACTTGTAGGGAAGCTGATGCTTATCGGCCGCTCTGCAACAGTAGGAACAGAAAGGTTTATTTGATATATTAGGCATTATATCCAACTGTAAGCACCTTATTGTGGGCAATGTGACATCTCAACACTATTTTATATCTTTAATTTTTATCCTTGAAAAACCATTGATTCTGATAAAGTTAAAACCAGGAAAAGAAATTTCCCTCTAATCAAAGCTATTTTTATACAGTTTGCTTCCAAGATAAACTCTGAATGGTGTAGATTTCATTAACTACACATTTAACAACAGAACTGGATTATATAGAAGTGGAAGTTGGGCTATGTCCAATTGTGTCCCACCATTGTAGAATAAAAGGTACTTCTTCCTTTCTGACCAGCTCACAAGTATGATTGAGCTTCACAAGGTTCCCGTTGAAAATGTTGGATCCTAACAAGAATATTAATTTTTGTTTGAAGGAGGGGAACTGAACAGAAACAGAATAACAGAATCAGAAGGGACTTCAAAGGTTTTCTAGTTCAACCACCTGCTCTAGGAGGAGGCCCTATACCAGGGGTGTCAAACTCGATTTTATTGAGGGCCACATCAGGGTTGTGTTTGAGTTCGGGGGCCAGGGTGTGCATGGCCAGGATGACATCCCTGCCCTATACCAATTGAGACAAATGGCTGTCCAATCTCTTTTTAAAAACCTCCATGTGTTGGAGCACCCACAACTTGCAAACGTTATCTTTGCCTCCGTGTGCTAACAGAGACCCCAATGTTTCCAATGGGCAAAAAGGATTCACCTCTGCTTTTCAGTTCTGTGTAGCAGCCATCACAAACTTTTGCTAGTCGGTCTTTGAGGTACTTCAGAGGATACTTGTTTCTTGAACAATTTCGGCATATAATCTACATGAACACAAGATATGATACACACTGTCTAGGTTAAGTCAGAAAAAGTATGAATCAAAGTTGGAAGTGACTTGAAGATCATTCAGTTCTAATGCCATGCAACCACATTATTTATTTATTTGTTTGTTTTTTTATTTGATTTGTCAATCGCTTGCAAAAAAATACATATAAGTATAAACATGAGTAAGAATACAGAAAATAGGTACGATTAAATGGGGACAATAGGACAGGGACGGGAGGCATGATGGTGCACTTATGCATGAACACACGAACACACACACATGGACAAATACATGTACATAAATGTTAACGGCTGTGGTGGCGCAGTGGTTAGAATGAAGTACTGCAAGTTATTTCTGCTGACTGTTGGCTGCCAGGAGTTTGGCAGTTCGATTCTGACTGGCTCAAGGTTAACTCAGCCTTTCTTCCTTCCAAGGTCAGAAAAACAATATGACCTTTCATCCTTCCAAGGTCATATTGTTGGGGGCAATATGCTGACTCTATAAAACGCTTAGAGAGGGCTGTAAAGCACTGCGAAGCAGTATATAAACCTAAGTGCTTATTATTGCTATTAATTATTCTATGAAATTTGCCCTTCAACTAAGAACACCTCCCTCAGGAAGAGGATAGGATGACCCAATTTACCTTAATATTTAATTCATTTTAATATATCTTTAACATTGTACATTTTATCACATTTATTGCTCTTTATAATGAAACTGCTTTATATTAATCTTCTAAAATGGATGATTGTATAATAGTACCAGTGTTAGAGCAACAACCAGTCATTACAGGCCTCTTTTAAGTGTTGAAGAATGATTGATATCCGAACACGACATACATTGCACATAAAAATGAAATAAGGAGCTGTAATTCCAAACAAGAAATAACAGTCACATCTGTCACAAAATAGACAGATGGACAAAATTATAATTATTTTATTTTATGAAGTGACTAAGACAGGATCAAATTCTGTATGACATTTTTGAAGTAATCACACTATTTATATATAATTTATTATTTAAATTTGTAAAGCTGCCCAACTCAACACTGACTCTGGGTGATGTTCAAATTAAAAACAGACATAATAAAAACAAAATAAAAATTAATTATAGTATATCCTAATTGAAGGAAGTACTGAGTGCCAAACTGATATCCTATCAGTCAAATTAAATCAATTTATTACAGCCCCAAAGCCAGATACAATAAGATACTTAATAGTAAAATTGCTAAATATATATCTCTCTATAAAAAAGAAAAACAGTAAGTATAGTACGATCAAAATAGTTAAGAAGATGTAAAATAAAACAGAATAAAATGGTGCTATAAGAAGTTCCAAACAATGGTGTGGCCTATTGTACAAATGGTAGCACAAACCTGGGTAGCTCAGGAAGATATTTTTGAGACCTTTTCCAAAATAAATAACATTAAGTAGAAATGCCACTCCCTACTGGAAATTTTTTCAAGATTTGATAAACAAAGGTTTGTCTAGAGCAGGGGTGTCAAACGCAATTTCATTGAAGGCTGCATCAGGATTGTGTTTGACCTTTGTGGGGGGGAGAGGCAGAGTAGGTATGGACAAGGTGGGCACGGACAGCTTGATGTCACTCGTGTTGGGAGGCCCAAGTGGTCTGACAGAGAAAATAAGCTCCTGAGCTCTGTTTTCGGTTGTGATGGCCTCTTGCAACCCTCTGCCAGTGAAAACAAAGCTCGGGAGGGCTACCTACAAACTCCCAAGATCCATTTTCAGCTGCGATGGCCTCCTGCAACCCTCTGCCAGTGAAAATGGATCTCGGGAGGGCTGCATTCCAGGCTGGCCCCGTGGACCAGATCCAGTCCCCAGGCCTTGAGTTTGACACCCCTAGTCTAGAGTATAGCGCAGTAGGATATGGCTTAGTGTTTCTAGTGAGTCATCACCACAAAAGCAATGCATCCAGCCTGACTTAAAGTGAAGGCCTTATGAAATTTCAGAATTGTAATGGATGGTAAATAGGAGGCTAGAGTGAATCCTTTTAGCAGAATACAGTAAATATCTGGGTGTAATACCTTGCTTAAATGTGTTTGGAGATTTATACCCCAAATTTATTAACTGAGATCAGTTCTAGCATTCTTAATACCTAATGAACACAAACTTTCCAGAGAAGCTCATTCAATGAATTTTATCTAGGGCATTTTAAAACCACAACTATTTAAACTCATATCTAATTACCAACTGGCCAGACTGGATTTTTGCAGAGTTGCTGCTTCCAGAAGACCAACCTTTTACTACAGTCTGTTTTAAAAATGAGGTTCCCTTCCTGGTAATGAATTGATGGGAACTGTATTTACTATAATAAAGAGATATTGACCAAATGTTTCTTTGTTGCCAAGGATCACAGGACATCCAGTTCTAGTGAGATATTTACCTTCCCGCATGCATGGCAATGATGACGCCTCAGTGTGAGTTTAAAGTCACAACCGCAGTTCATACACATCATGACATGAGATACAGGTACCAAAGTTGGTGGCCTCTCACCCAAAGACATTCCCAGTCTTTCCCTAAGCTGAAAATAAAATACAATGGCTTGTTTTTAGCCTTATAACAATGTAGAAGACATGCCTCATCTGAATCACTTCAATAAATATTTGTAAGGATTTACTGCTGGCTTCCCTGTTCAACTGAAATGTCACAATCAGGAAGATACTTTTGTAGAACATAGTAAGATGTTCCTTTAAGACAAGCAAGTTCAAGTTTGTGGCCTTCAGCCATATAAATAGCCCTTCCAGTCTTCAGAGCATTCCCAAAATCCACTGAATGCCTTTGAGTGGCAGCAATAAATATTTGTGCTTACTTATAAGAACTTTTAGGAAAAGAGTTAAAGTGTGAAATAGTTGCCTGAAGCTGTTTCCCCCCACCCATCTTCCCAAAAACAAACCAAACGTTTTTGATTTCCCACACTCCTATATCATGTCTCTGACCACAGGGAGGAAAACCTGTGGCCCTGGGAGGAAAACATTAAAAATGGAACTCTTTTCTTTAAATGAATATCTGCACAGAAATAATGAAAGCATTGTTTTGCCTAGACATAGACAGCGCCATCTGCAATTGCTATTTTGCTGATATTTTCCATTCACTTTCATAGACAAACTAATGATTTTAGAATAAATTAAGGTGCAATTCTTAGAGCCTTAAGGGCATATATGTACACTCCTATTTTGGAAATGTTTCTGCCAGTGCTATTAAAAGAGTAGGTATGTTAGATGAATAAACAGATTTTGTCCAATGGTTCCTCCCTCTAAAAACATTAAGTGAGAAGCAACCCGATATATGAATATGTTTTTAGAATATGGTGATATGGATGAATCTTCTTTCTTCCAGCATATTCATATTTCTGGCTTGTTCTGCAAAATATTTTATAATTTTCTAAATAATTCATTTTCAATTCAGAACACAAAGCCCCAGTATCTTCCATTCCCTCAATTTAACTTGATGAAATGTTTTTTTTTTTAAATGAAGCCTTTTATATAGCATAATCCCAAATAAAGATAGCTTTCCTCGCAGAAATTAGTCAGAAGATAATAATAAATAATAGCAAAAGTAAAACATACAACAAATTAATTAAAATAGTAACATTCAAGCAGTAAGTCTGTAGAGATTCTCAGTCATCCACGTCATGATTGTCCCAAAGGTGCTTTTTCAGGAGGCAACTGGACTTTCTTGTTTTTCTTTTGAAGACATTTCACTTCTCATTCAAGAGGTTTCTTCAGCTCTGACAGGACAATGGGGAATAGAAGGATTTATACTCCTTGCAGGCAGCTGGTCATTTGCATCCTTTTAGAGGGTCGTTGAAGCACCTGAAGGTTTATCTATGTCCTCAGGGTCACCTGAGAAGTGCTCCTGGTTCCTGTAGTCTGCAATTTTTTCTCTGTCTGCAAGGAGTATAAATCCTTCCATTGCCCACTACCCTGTCAGAGCTGAAGAAGCTTCTTGGATGAGAAACAAAACTTCTTCAAAAGAAAAAACAAGAAAATCTAGTTGCCTCAAGAAAAAGCATCTTTGGGATTCCAGCAGTAACCTCAGTCAACTGAATAATGAAAACATACAGTATATAGTATTGCAGTAGCTTTTGGCCTTCGGCCTTGCTTAAAAAAATGAAATTAATCTAAATGTCTGACCATGCAAGACTGCTTTTCCTAAATCTACTCATATGCTCTCTTACTTCAACACTGTTGTGGAAGCCGCCTCCGCTGTGAGCCCCATGGTCTTCTGGGATGCTTCTGCTGATGCAGCTGTACCACTCATCCCTTTCAGAGCATGAGCTGCCAAGAGAAAGGATGGAATCAGCTTGATCCAAGTTACAACCTGCTATTATTTAATGACTGCATTTTCTTTATAGGCGTGCCAACCTTGTCTCCCTTTCTAAAGCAACAGAGAATTCTGAAATGTTTATTTCCCAAAAGTTGACAAATAGAGAATGAGCACTGCCCTCACATTCATCACACTTTGTTAATATGCTTTTCAATAATACAAAAGGATAAGAAAAGTGGAGAATATAGACACATATTTTTGCAAACTAGTCATTAGAGGTCACTGTTTACTATGAGAAGCAGCAGAGGCCTCAGCTAATGTTGTGTTCTGATTTTATCTTTGTTTGTTGAAATGTCAACTCAATTTAACTGCTGTCTAATGGGCACTATATGAATACTTGTTATCACCCTTGCCACATCCGTATCAATTGTCAAGAGATTCGGCGGTAGATTGTTTTAAGTTTAATTCATTTAAAAAGTAGGATGGGAATAAATTCAGATTCCTTTGAAGATTCAGGAAATTCTGTAGATTCCTTAAAGCATGCAGAAGGCCTTGTGTCATATCTCAATCCAAGTTTCTTCCCTTAAGGAACTGAAACCCAATAACTTTGGGCATTGTTTCTCAGGAACTGTAAAAAGTGACTTATGACCATTTTTCGAATGGGGCAACACTTACTTAACAAATGTCTCATTTAGCAATAGAAATGTTGGGTTTAATTGTGGTCGTAAGTCGAGGACTACCTGCATAGATTCAGCTCAGGCTGTTTTATTTTCCTGCTTCTGTAATTGATATTACTGTCCAGATTATTTAAGTAAAATAAAGCGAGTAGTTAGAAATTAAAAGCATAGGCATTAAATCTTTCTTCAGGTGGAAAAGGGAGAGATCTAATTCAGTAACACAGCAAGATTTTCTTTCTCATCAACCACATGCTCTTTCTGATTTTGATAATGGTTAATTCGTTAAGATGGTTTATTTTAAACAGAGACCCCATTAAGTTGTCAGTGAAGTTTTTAATCTTCCTTCTGTCATTTAAGCGCTATAAAAATGCATTTAAACCTACGGGGTAGAATTGCCTAATTATTTCATTTCATTAGCCCTCCAATCACCTCAGAGGCACGATTTTACAAGTGAACTTACAGAGAAGCAGGCAAAGCATGACAAGAAAAAAAAGTTATAAAAGATGAAGAAGCAGGCCATATGTCTATTAGAAATATATTTTCTACTCTTCCTTTTATGTCTAAGTACTTCTGAAGTGCTTTTGGCACCTGAGGAGAATAGAAATTGCTGTATCTTTTGACTCTTCAGTTAAAATGGATGCTTATTTTTTGGTCAAACATTGAGTGTTATCCAATAGAATACCATGGACGTTATTAGAGTTTAAATAGAGCAAGACATTAATGAAATCTCAGGGAACAGATGTGTTGATCCACAAATTCAATAAAAACAAATCATTGAATACTGGTACAACATAGCCTACCTTGCAGATAGGGTTAGGCAATTTTCAGCGTATTCAATCTTCAGAACGTTCTGAGCCTTTTTTGTTGCTGGACGACTGACCTAAAAAGAAATTGCATTTGTCTGATGGAAGGAGGCACCTTTATTTATGCAAATATTTGGGAGTTATTCTTTTTTCTTTTTCATGTACCAAAAGCAACATGTTGTTCTTTGCAAATGCTTCTTAGAACATCTACATACAGCTGAGCTTCTCTTTATGATATAAAAGTGATAGATATCTTAAGGAAGTAAAAGCTTCTTTCATGCCCTTTGAGTACGAAGACAACAACCTGGTAAAGGTTTTTAATACATGACCATGAAAGATGTGGGGGGCAAAATTGACTCACCACTTCTCAAAATAAAACAGACTACAAAGGCATATTCTCCAAAGATAACTTATGTAAGTTTGTCCTGCTTAAATGACTATTTATGCTTGAATCACCTGTTTCATTTATTGGAATAAAATTTTATGAACCTTGATTTCACTTCTTTTTTTCATAAACTCAGAAACCGGGAAAGGGGGGGGGGGATCTTGTGCATCTAATTCAAACCCCAGCTCAATTCAGGCAGGCCAAGTATATTATAACATATCCAAACTTCTGTTTGAAGCATCTGTTTGAAGAGTTCTCTCAACTAAAAAAACCTCAATCATTTAGATAAATTATTCCATAACTGAAGTGCTCTTACTATTAAGAAGTTTATCCTAATGTTCAGTGAAACTCACCTTCCTGAAAGTTTAATCAATCAGATTGTGACAGTGTTCCCATTAAATCTTTTCTTCTTATTAAATATAATAAATTTATTCAGCATTTTCTGACACAACTTATTTTTTATATTATATTTTTCTTTTAATCTTTCTGTTTGTATACTGATCATTGCTTTTTGGTGAACTTCAAGTGCTTAATATACACTAAAAGCATCTTTTTACAATCATATCTCATTATCGAATAATGTTTAGCTTGTATATCAAATTGCAATCTAGAGACCCATTTTATGGGATATTTTCCAAGTTAGTAATCTTTCATGCTGTGCTGGTGGGTCTGATATTTTTTGCCTATATTTTTGTATTTTTATTCTGTTCAGTCTTGTTGCTTCACCTTGATTTAATTTTATATATTATAAAAGTATTTCTAAATTCCATCCCTATTTTCTGAAGCATTAGTAACTGTTTTCAGGATTCAAAATTCACAACAGAAACATTGTTGAAAATTATCGGGCCAGATTCTTATGTGGCCTCAATTGAAATTACACTTCAATTTGATGAGCATTGAGTCCCTTTTCCAAAGAGGTGTGATTGCATCTGTTGTCAATACCTAGCCAACTCTTCAGTTAATGCTTTGCTGAAACCAAAATAAGTCACTAAGTCAGAGATGAAAAACCCTGCAACAAAGTGAGCCACACTGAGCCACTGACAGTCAATCAGCATATCAATTTTAATAATACTATAGTAGTAGTAGCAGCAGCAGCAGTAGTAACAACAACAATAATTCATATATGAGTGCTATGCTACAAGCCACACTCAAAAATACATAGGAAAATCACATTTAAATTGAATTACATTTAAACTGAATTTATATTCAATAATTATTATCCTTTTTGATCACATTCAAGATTGCAGTTTGATGATAAAAAAGTTGCAAAAGACTAGGTGCTTCTGCAATTAATCCAGACTATATTTTGTTGTTCAGTCATTAAGTTGTGCCCAACTCTTCACAACCACGTGAAACCCCAGCACTCCAGGCTCACCTGTCCTTTGTTGTCTCCCAGAGTTTGTCCAAATTCATGTTCCTTGAGTTGACTGACACTATCTAATCATCTCAACTTCTGCCATCCCCTTCTCCTTTCCTCCCAGATTATATGAGTTTGCCTCAATTTATACTGGGTTCTATTAATCAGCAAACATTACCAGAATGGTTGCAAAACAATAAAATTAAAAAGTTTTCACAATGTTTTCCAGGATAACAAAGTGAGGCTGGTCACTACTTTACTGTTTTCTGGATAAGCTTTATTTTTTCTTAAAGCAGGAAATAATTGATAATTGAAGAGTCAGACACGTTAAGCATGATTGTGAAAAAGCAATACTTTTTTTGTACTAAAAATAAATTATACTGAAATGATGTGCATGCTTGTTTGCATTTTCTATTTCTGTGCAGGCATGCCTGTTGCTTCTCTGATCAAATTTTTTAAAAATGTAAAAAAGATAGTGAATCACATGGAAATAAATAATAAAGTAGAGGATGAATCATCACAAAGTTCCAGAAAATTCTCATCTAAATATTATTTTTTTGTATTCTGCATTTTGTGCTCTGCAAATTCAATGTAACTCTTCTTCACTACACAGTGATTCACTATGGAGTTTCTTTCTCCTATAGCATTAGCAAATCCTGATAGTTATGGAGAAAGGAATTAAGGAATCCCGATTGGACAGTATATGTGTTCCATTTTATTTTAGTTTTATTCAAAACAAAGAAGTTTTAGATGAACAAAATATAATAGTACATTAAAAAAGGGTGAACATTACTTTCAGGGGATTCTTGGTGCTCTTTGAGCTTGCTTGTTTTCTTGCAGATGTTTCATTACCTAAACTAGGTAACATCATCAGTGGTAGTGGACTAGCAATGATGAAGTTACCTAGTTTGGGTAAGTGAAACATCTGTAAGAAAACAAGCAAGCTCAGGGAGCACCAAGGACTCCCTCATTTCAAACCCAAGCTACCCTTATTCTCCTTTATTGATATATTACCTTCATGCCAGATACAGCCAATGTGTTTTTAAGGCGATATTTGCCATCCTTCTGGGGATATGTATATAGCAGGACATCATTCATCTGTATGAAGAAACAATAAAATCAATTATATGTAATCTTGAAACAAGTCCACGCTGATGCTGGCTTTGGTGGAACTCTAGTCTAGGACTGTTTTTTCAGAGATGGCAACATGGCAGTAATGGCAAAGATCAAACCAATACAAGTCTACTTAATAAAATTGGACTGAGTTAAAGAGTTGTATTGAATGCAGTGACTAACAAATTTGATTTGGGATAGACTGACAGATAGATAGACAGATGATAGATAGAGTCATTATTATTCTAGTCATGTCTTAGAAGCATAGAAATATTAAGATGTGACATTATTCGTTGTTTTGGATTTATTACAAATTAGCATAAAATCCATAGTTTGTTTATCTTATTTACCCAATATATTTATATAGCCCTCTTTTTGTCAAAGCATCTCAAAGAAGTGTACAATAAAAGTAACAATAAAATATATACAAAATAGAACCGTATAAAGCAGCATTGATTTATGGGAGAGGAGAGGAAGAAAATAAATTATTCTTCCAGCATTCCAAAGTGTGGGTAAGTACCATGGATCAGGTCAGCTCATAAGAATCAACCGTCCTCACTAGATGAAGCAGAGGATCTCAATGACTGGCCAAATCTTTTTCAATTGTAAGCCACCCAAAGTCATTGATTGAGATGGGCAGCTATAGAAATCAAATCGATCAATCAGTTATAAGGTCAACAGCAATCTGAGAAATATCCAGGTCCCTGAATCTGACTTGGTAGTTAAGTAGCCGATATGAAATTATTTCAAGAAATGTGTTAAGGTGTGTATGGTCAGATTTGGAGAATGTGGAGATGGAACAGTTAAAAGAAACAGATGCTTGATGAAGAATACAGTTTATTGCAATTATTAGTAGGTTGCTGGACTGGCTGAGGGGTTTTCCTATCAAAAAGCTACATGGAGCTTCATCTTATACTTGACAGGTAAATATGAACACTGCCTCTTAAAAGTACTACTACTAAAAGTAGTCTGAATTTTAGTTTGTAGTTACATTATTCATCTCCCTTGTCTCCTACTTACTATTATTCATTTATTACTGTCCCAGATTATTTTTTTTTCTGTATTCAGCAAATACAGATTTCCTACATGAAAAAATAACCAAAGGCTTCTAAAGGAAGTTTGTGTCACATTTATGTATTGCTTTGCAAATTACCCCTCCTACCAATATTAATTTAATAATCACAATATTTGACTCTCCCTTGTGATTTTATATTGATTCCAGTACTGCAAGTACTGAAACCTCTACAAAGATATATCTAGGATAGTTTCTTGGAAATTGGAAATTGGCAAGGTCAAGGGAGGAAAAAACCTGACTCTTAGCTATTAAAGAATAGATCACGACAATGAATTTTCCTTGGTTGTTATAAAAAAAGATTAAATGTGACTTTCTAGGAGGAAATATCACAGGAAGAATATCAAGAGAAGTTAATTTTGTTATGAAACCACAAAAATGTCTTGATTTATGCAGTTATTAATTTAGCCTTTAAAAAGAGATGATTTCACTATAGAAAACGGAGATAAAAATTAGGTTGTAGCCTTCTGCAGTGTTTACTTAATTACTGGGAAGGCTATGCCCTTTTCTTTGCCTATTAATGTAGCCACCTAGTATGAGGTCAATTCAGGTCACAGAAAAGATAGCTAATGAAGGGCACCCTGCCATCCCATAAAATTAGTTTGTATGAAGGATTGTTAGGCTTTCCTCAGCATGCACTGCATTATGCCCTGGCTATACATTCTGCTTGTTTGCAAAGAAAAAAAATATTAAAAAGTTCTACAAAACACAAGATATTTTGCATTAGTTATGACAATGGGAGCTTCCCTATTGCACTGTTGCTATGGCAGCCATGATTATTATCCTTTGGTTTTATTAAACATTAATGATGGTTGTGTTTGTTAATTGCCTGTTAGAGTGATTTCCCATCTGTTTTGTCTTCACATTCAGGGAAATGTACCTAATGTCTCAAGTCCTACCACTATTCATGACTAGCCACCAGGAAATTCAGAGTAATGCTATGGAGCTAGCCAGGAGAGGAATGATGTTACTAAATGTTCATGTCAACTTTGAGTATCTATATGAAACATTTGTATGGAAGAGATGTGTTCATCTTTGTGCACTAGTTCCATGTTATTACACATATTTCTGTACATTATTAACAAATTGACCAAGATGTCTAGTAACCTGGTTTTATTCTGTTTGTGTTACTTTATTTTTGTTGAATTTTTGCAGCTGGGAAAGCTCAGTTCAGTCCTTTGGTCTCTTTTTAATTGATGATGCTGAAAGTCAATACTGAAGTTTCCCTAAAATAAATAGCTTATTTTGTATAATGCTTAAAATCAAATTAAATTGCTTCATAATTAGTTTGACTGTGTATTTATCCATGCTGTAACTGCTGACCAGCAGTGCCCTATATATAGAATATCAGGAATACACCTGTTTTTGTGAACCATAAGATCTGCACACAAAGAGTTCAATTAGGTACTTTCACAGAAATCTTCCCAGACTGGCAGTCTACATTTGGGTCAAGCTAGATAAGATTCAGCTGCATTCAAGGGGAATTGCTCCTTGGTCTCTTGTGTCTCCATAATGATTCTATACTAGTTCCATGCTTGATACCTCACTCTGGCTCAGCCAGTATCTCTCCACATCTTTCCTTTCAACATCCTAATGATTTATATTGACTGTTTCTTAGTATGATTTGATTGCTTATTTGTACCATATGATCATCATTAAGTGTACCTTATGATTCTTGATGAATGTATCTTTTTTTTTAATGTACACTGAGATTTTTTAATGTACACTGCATGCAACCAAGAAAAATTCCTTGTGTGCCTAATCACCCTTTGCCAATAAAGAATGAATGAATGAATGAATGAATGAATGAATTCATTCATTCATTCATTCATTCAACAGAAAGTTTAGGAGTTATCCTGGGCGGTTTTGTCTAAAGGTACTGTTTTTTTTTTTTTAAAAAGGTCAATATTAACATACTATTTAAAAGATTTTATTTTGTTTGAGGGATCCTTGGTGCTCTATGAACTTGCTTGTTTTCTTGCAAGCGTTTCATTACCCTAACTAGATGACATAATCAGTGCTAGTAAGGAGTGCTGTTTGCTGTCAGTTTATATTTTGGGACAGGAAAGGGCGGGAGCGGTTGGGCGGGGCCAGCCAGAGATTGTATATGCCAGTTCTCTGAACTAGTCAAAATTTCTGCTGCCAGTACACCAGAACCCATCTGAACCAGCTGAATACCACCTGTGGTTATCATATTGAATATAGGTAGTCTTCAAATAAAATCTATTGCTAAAATCTCACCTTTTAAACTATTTTTGTTTATTTTAAAATCATTTTAGGAAATATGTGATTATCCCAACCCATACAAACATCCCTATTAAAAATATTTTCCAGAATACATTCTGTGATATATGCTATATGAAAGTCTAACTTTCCAACATATGCACTGATTTTTTTTCATGATTCCTTCAAACTCAACAACAGCTGTTCTTTCCAGGGAAGCCCATTTATGCATTCTATTTTAGTACCATACCAAATGAATTGCTATTTATTCTGCAGCTGTGCAACATGGGCATTTATATTTTATGCAAATTATTTTAATTATTAGATAGAGTAGGAACCAATAACCATATTATATAGCACTACCATGGCACTTTTTACCGCTGTCTTCTGGATCAACCAACTATGTGAAATAATGTTCCAACAGTTTTTCAGGAGTTTTGTTACCTGAAATTTATAAACACAGTCCTAAGCATGAGACCACACAGGCTGTTTTATTTTTGATGATCTAAATCATTAGCTTTCATTGTTACTCCAAATTTTACTTCACAGCAATAGAGATGTCTGACTATATTATTCATTTTTGGCAGAAGAGATGAAAAACAGGAAAGGATGTCACTAGTATATATTTGTTCATGTGCCATTAAATCCCACAAAAACTCGCTTTTGCAATACTTCCAACTGCCAAGAGATAATTATTTTCCCCCCTGCAGTGAACAGCCAGTCTAATTTTGAGTCACACAACTTGAAGCACACTCTAAATTCACATTTCATTCAGAAATGGTTTTCCTTTTATTTTAACACACACAGCTTATAGCAATGAGTTCATCTTTTGCAATTTGAATGACAAAAAACTAGGAAAACATAATTGAAACTAAAACTATGTTTATATTTCTAGGTCCTATTTCAATGCGTCAAGGAGGGAAAGAGAGCAACCAAGAGGAAAAAAGCCCCCACTACTGGTAAATTTGCCACTGCAGTTGGTATCTGAAGCCATCTACTAACTTAAAAAAGGAATGCTTGAGACCTCCTATCATTAATATAATTCAACATGCTCTGGGAACTAAGTACATAGAAAAAAGTAAATTTGGACTAAGAATTTAGTTGAATTCAAATTTAGTTGAACTCCTTGGAAGATTCTAGAGCAGATATTGAAGTATTTGAAGCATAAATGCATTGAAAACAATGTAATGGTTTTTAGAATTTAGCACGCATTGGTTAAGAACTAATGTTATCTCAATTTTCCATTGGATAACTTAATAGATTATGGGAATGATGTAGACATAATATATCTTGATATTTTATTTGACAATTACTGTAAGTATGAGCTGAATGATATATCTATTGAGTGGATACGCAGCTAGTTTGAAATCCATGCTCAAAAATATACCCATCTATTGATCCACATCAAATTGAGGGAGGTATCAAGTGGGGAGCCACAGGACTTGCTCTTAATCTTTTAAACCTTTTAAGGAATCAAATTTTCAAACAACACAAAATTAAGTAGGTAGCTAACAATCTACATAAGGACTAGAATTCAAAAATAACATTCAAAACAATCTTGATAGACTAAAACTGGGCTTCAAATAAGAAAGTAAATGTAATACAAATGGTTCTCAGTTTATGACCATATGTTCAGTAATTGTTCAAACTTGCAACACTGCTAACTGTACTTAAGAACAGTCCTTGAAGTTCCAACTGTTGCAGGGTGCCATGGTGATGTGATCATGATTTCCATCCTTCCCTGCCAGCTTCCCTCAAGCAAAAAATAAATAAATATTTATTAAAGTTTTGGGGAATAATGTCCAAACTAGCATCTATATTGCTGCAACATTAAGAATTCTGATTATTTATAGGTAAGTCCCACTGTGTCCAATGTCATTCCAATGTCATTTCCCTAGGAAATACATTGCTGATTGCCTGCTTTATTTGCAAAGATCCATTCATGTACATCTGACTGCATATTAATAGAGAGTAAGACAAAATCTTACCAAGAATAAATGTCGAGGATGCCTATTTTTCCCAGACACTTTCATTAATGTCCCTTCTTTCAGAAATATCTGAGAAAGAAAACAGAGGCACAAATATATCATTTTTTGTTTACATTCAGTAGTTCAATATCTGAATCAGAATACAGACGCAATTCAAGGCACTCATTAATTGCCTTTTAAATTAAAGAGAAATGGTTTAATGAAACCGTAAAGTTTGCAGTGTCATATTGTAGTGAATATTGACAAATAATCAAGGATATCAGATCTATTGAACTCAAACATTTACTGGACTGAACCTCAAATTTTTACATAGTAATGTTACATCAAAAAGAGAACTTACTCTTCCCGGTTGTAGAAGATTGCTCTGTCCCTTGACACTGTGCTCTATATGTACCAATTTCTGCAAATTTTCCTGTGGATAAAAAAGAAAAAAACAATGTGGTTTAATAGAAATTTACTATATTTAATGCACATGATGTGCTTCTATTTGAATGAAGGAAAGCAGCTGAAATATAGCATCATCAGTCTCTGTATAACGTGATTAATAAATGAAGAAAATTTTAGAGAAATAGATTAGTGTAAGAATACAGTAAGTATGGATCTTTGTACATATACAACTGCATCCACAAATAACAAACTGGTGAATTTCTATCTGAGATTGAGAAGCAGTAGGAAGACATCATCTGTTATTGGTGCTGAGTTGTTTTCTACTATCACATATATTCAGGGATGGTTCTGACCAGTTCTGGAGAACCGGTAGCGGAAAATTTGAGTAGTTCAGAGAACCGACTGGTTTTGCCCCCATTTATTCTCTGCCTCAACTGTCCCAGTTGATCGGCTGGGTCTTCTTTGGTTGCCCTGCACAGGAGAATGGAGCTGGAAAGTAGGTTAGTGGGATGGGGAGGGAACGGGGATTTTACGGTATCCTTCTCGTCATGCCCACCAAGCCACACCCACCAAGCCACGCCCAAAGAACCAGTAGTAAAAAATTTTGAATCCCACCCCTGCGTATATTGCGTAATGAAGGTTTCTGCACTGAAATTATAGTGATCTAACTGAGATGAGAAACAAGAGAATTCTAATATAAATTATAAACCATAGCTAATTGTGAGAATTCAGAATCACAACACTAGTTTAATTAATACAACTTCTTCACCACGCAGAACTTTCATACTCCTTGACAAGAATTCAGGTACACACTCTGTTGGGGGTGTCCAATCTTCCACAACAGAATTGCCAACTGTTTCACTATCCCTTGCTATGTACCTCTAAAACAGCTTGATCTGCCTCTAGCAGATGTTTCGTTCTTTTCACACTATGAAAAGAGTTACATTGCTGGGGTGTTTTTTTTACAACTAAGCTACTGGTGTACCCACAAGAATAGTGCAGGATGTTTGTTTTTTGTTCAATTAGATCAACACCCCTAAACTCCTGCCTTTAATGAGGATACCTATCACTATTTATCAACACTGTGACATCAGGCATTTTCTGAGCATTTTCTAGCTACCTTGTTTAGCTTTAAAAAGAGCATTGTAATTGAGCCAGTAACATATTTAGTATAATCAACTACATGGCCATTAACTCCACTTCTTATAGAATTTTTTTTAATCTGGTAGTGAAAAAAAATAAATAGAAAAATTTGCCAGGATGAACGGCAATTGCAATAACCTTTAAAAAGATATTCAGGGTGTCTAAGGGTTCTTCTACAGTTTTACTTATCTTTGGTAAGAGCTCTGTCTGCTACGTACTGTATACTATAAAAGGTCTAAGCTGGGTTCCTTCAGAAAAACATCTTTCTTTCTCCAACGCTTCCTGAAATGATCATTTGATCATAGATATTCATGGGGATGTCAAAGAAAGAAGCAGAAGCCTCTTTCTCAAGAGATTGGTGCACACTAGCTTTTTAAAGGACAAGCATACTGAATATAATACTTGCCACTCTGTTCACCCTTGCACAGAATTGTTTTTGAGATGATCTCTCAGAGGAATTTGCGACAAAACTCTTTTACATCCTTATTTAGCACAACCATCTTGAATTTGTCCAACACTGGTTTGAAGGGACTAATGATCCTTTCTTCTTCTCCAAATAATTGCATGTGAACTTACCTGTAGAAATCATATTCCTACTCGATGCACTATGGCAAGAGCATTAGGTGGTATTTGGGCTGCAAAAGTTCAGGAAACCACTAGAGAGCAGCAAAGAGCTGGACAGCTTTACTGTCATCTAGTGGCTCTCAGAGTTTCTGCAGGACAGACATGGTAATCCTAATGAAAGGGCAAAAGAGGGTAGTGCAACACGGGGGATGTCACACTATATTTCTTTTTTCTCAGACTGAGATTTCAGATTGGTCAGACATTGGACCTACTAGATGAGTTGCCACTCAGGAAATTAGCAGGCAAAGAAGGTTAATCAGAGTTAGAATATGGACAGGTCCAAAGGTTTAAACTCCTTGGCATCCTGATCCAGATTGGATTACCCTTATTTTTTTTAACAATGTCATTCATGGAAGTGTGAAGTCCATGGATGTCTTTTGCTTGCTTTGGCCCAATAATTATTGGGGGAGGGAGGGAAGCTATGCACATAGTCAAGATGTTCAATAGATTATACTGTTATAAATTGAATTTTAAGCGGGAATTTTGTTATGTAACGTCTACAGTCACTTTATTTTTCACATAGTCAGATGTTTTGGGCTGCTTGCAACAGAAATAACATCCAGCTGTGTTGGATTTCTGGTGATTCACATTCATGTAATTTTCTTGGCAACAGTAAGCAATTGCTTCTCTCTGCATTTTTTTTAAAAAAATTCCTCTTTCGCCTATAGTCGTGGGAGTTACCCAGCATTAACCAAGGTTTGAGTTTGCTTCATTTTCAAAGCTACTCAGGCACTGCCATCTGCTGAGGCAGAAGCACTCTACCTTGAATTGAACTTAACTTAATTTTCTAGAATATTTTTGTGACATTTTTATTTATCTTCCCAGTCTACATTTCACTTTCAGATTATGTGTTGGTGCCCCACCCATGTCTGCTCTTAAACTTTCAAGTCAGGCCAAGATGGGTAAACTGTTAGCTGTATCATTAATAGGATCAGCTACATATTTTTTTAATAACAGTTGTTCAGGTGTCGTCCTAACAGGTAATAGTAACACATTAAATACACCATAAAACGTGGCCTCCTTTTCAGAGATCAGAATGCTCATTTACCAGACTCTCACCCTATTAACTATGTACCATTGCTGAAAAGTTTGGACACAATCAATGAGCACAGACGAGCTGTAAAATCTTGCTATCTAAAATAAAACTAATGAGACCTCGGTTGCTACTAAAGAGATAGGATTGGACGGCACATGGATACAAAAAGAATGAGATTTTAATGAATTACAGTCATTATGTTCACAGCTTCGGTTCACTCTTATAACTTCTCAGTCCTCAGGTCTCTGTTGTTTGATTCCTTTGGAACATTTTAATCACCCAGATGGTTTGCAGGGGCTGTAAGTCTATGTGCATGCTCAGAAGGCTCCTGCTAGCATTACTAATCAGAAGGCACTATGCAGTGATCCCCTTCATGCTTCTTTAATGGCTCATTTGTGGAAAGTAAAGGGGGGGAGGGAGAGAGAGAAAGAGAAAAAGAGAGAGAGTAGGAGAGAGGGAGAGGGAGAGAGAAAGAGAGAGAGTGGCAGAGAAAGAGAGGGAGGGAGAGGGAGAGAGAGAGAGAGAGAGAAAGGGCTGCTTTTATTCTTAGATTGTATGTAAGAATTCTTCCACTTCCTATTCTCATACAAACAAATGTTGGTCTATTCCAGACCCTTACAGGATGATTGCAGTAAATTGAGGACACAGATTGTTGGGGGCAATATGCTGACTCTGTAAACTTTTTAGAAAATGCCGTAAAGCATTACGAAGCAGTGTATTGCTATTGCTGTTGTCCAATAATCTTTATTTGGATTGATCTAGATGTAGCAGTTGCTCTAGAGCAGTCATTGTTAGAAATCTTTTGATAGGGAAAGGACTCATTCAACAGGAGGAAATCATCTGAGGGATACAATAAAATAGGACTGATTGATGAAGCTGATTGTGTGCCATCAAATTGTTGTCAACTCCTAGCAACCACATAAATAGATTTTCTCAATGATGATCTGTCCCTAACCTGGTCCTTCAGCTCTTATCATTACTGTAACAGAATCTTTTCTGTTGCAGTGGTGGTTTTAAAATGATGCACTTATTTCATGGACAATTTTTGATACTCCATCTCAAAATGGCAGGAACTGGTATCAGAAATCAATGGGGGAGGGTAAACAAGATTGTTGATGCACTGGTGAAGAATCCGCTGCAGAGCATTCTAGATGAAGCAGATTATCTGGACCCTTTTTAGTCAGTATTTGATCCTGGAGTTGTTTGGTCACATTAGTAGATGAAATTTGGCAGGATCTGGATGAAGGCAGTGTGCTTGTCCTAGTTCTAGTAAGTCTCTCAATAGGTTTTGATATCTTCTATAGTAGTTATCTGGATTGCCTTTGAGGATTAGAGGCATTATTTTGCAGTGGTTCCACTTCTCCCTCAACTCAATGGTGATATGAGATGAGATTCTGGGATGCTATAGGGGTTTGTCCTTGTTCTCCCTGTTTATCATCTACATGAAACCATTGGGAGAGGTCATGCATCGGTTTCTGGGTTCAGTAACATCAGTACCAATAATACTCAGCTTTACGTCTGTACCATGAGTAGTACTGATGAAACTGTTGACCTGTCCTGAGGTCAGGAAGCCCTGATGAGGAAAAACATGCCAAAATTGAAACCTACCAAGGCAGAGTTATTATTTGCCCATTGGCATTCTCAAATAATTCACATGGCACATCTACACTGCAACTTAAGCTGCTTCAATATTGTGGGCTACTGCATCCTCCCATTGGACAATTCCCCTGCCGTTGTGCCCTCCCATTACTTTGTTCTAAAAAATCAATAACCAATCATTTTCATTTCTATGGACAGACCTTACTAGACATAAATACTTTAATGTGCGTATAATAACATAAATTGTATACACAAAGTTAAAACATCAAAATGCACATACATTGTCAAACTTGAATATACCATTATGTTAAGCCTCTTATGGGTTATTTCATTTTTAACAATAAATAATCAAGATAGTGTTGATTTATAATTTCTGAAATCAGGACTTAGCACTCACCCCTTGTTGTATGCTATCATTGGCTCTATCTGTAAGTTCTGATACGATGAGCAAGGCCGCTGCAATGCAATGGAATAACATGGATTTATTATGAAATTTATAAAGTAAGAGTATATTATTATTATTATTAATTATTTTTTTACTGCAACCTTCTATATAAAGGGCATTCAGCATTCTTTCAGAACAATATCTTTCCCCAGGAGAACAAAGGTTTTTTTTAGCATAAATATATTGTTTATATTGGGTAGAAACCATCATAGTTTAAGCATAAGAGCTGATCTTTTTATAATCTATTACTTTATTCTACAACCTAAGGTAATTAATTCTACCTTTGCTGTTACAAAATAAAAAGAATAATTATTAGAAAAGATATTAGAAATAAGAGGATGATCTTTTCACATTCATTCCACATATCATATTACTACTAATATAAACTGCCTGCAATTAAGGTACTAAAAGTTTCTAATGTAGCCTCTCACTTTCAGTATGATAGAAATAATATAATGAGATAAAATAGAAGTTCCATTCTAATTCTATAATCTCATGAATCTTAAAATGAGAGTTTCTCTTTTAACTCTGAGATTTAAGTTTTCTGCCACGTATGCTTAAAAGCCTAATTCAGGCTAAGCTTCTCTTTTTTGTCAATAGAGTTGATAAAGTTTGAGTCAGAATACATGTTAAGAACCCTTTAAGTGGAAAGTAGAGTATGTGGAGTTTTCAAATGAAGTCTTATCACACATCCAAGAAATTTATTTTCCTAGGTTCTTAATCCTGAAGATAAAACCTAAAAATTCAATAAAGACATTTAAAATTCAAAGTCATACCCTCAATTATCAGAAAAGTAGGACTTAGCAGAAATTTTTATTAAATAACCATTAGACATAATGTTCATTCTAGATAGCCATTCTAGAATGAACTGTATCTAATTTAAGGAATTCTGATTTCATTAACAATTCAAAATGAGTGGGTGGCACAAACTCAAAGCAACATGAGTTTTATCATTCCCAGCCCTGGGTAAAACAAGGTTGTGTAAAATTACCTTGTGTATCTTCATATTCAGCAGAATCAGGGCAGAGGTTATTCAAGTAATCTGTGGGGGGAAATAGGATTAAAAATGTGTCGGAAATCTCAAATTATTTTTGATCTGCTAATTAATCTAACTATAATTATCTATATAGCAGAGTTAAGATCAGTGTCTCCTCCATGAAATGAGATCTGTCTCCAGAAAAGTCAAACTCACCCTCTCTCTCCCTCTTCTTCCTTCTCATTTCTTAAACTGTCCCCTAATAAAAGAGGGAATATACAGTATATGTTCTGGATCTTTTTCTTCTTCTTCTATTAACTCCTTTCTTATCATTGTTCTGCTTGGCATGGCCCACAAATTCCTTACTAACTATCCCATAATATGTCTGCCAACTTTGTCTCAGAAACCAGCCAAAGGCACACATGGCTGACCTGAAAGGATAGACAATTTTATTACTGCAACAATAACATAGTTCCACATAGCCTTCCTTCATAGTTTTCCCACATCATGTTCATTGTTGGATTTTAAAAAGTGTAACAAAGTTTAATTGCGCATTTCCACAGAGCCTGAGACATTGGAATGCTTTTTCATACTGTTTTCAGCTTTAATTATACTGCTCTTCAGCCAAACTCAAAGTTGAAACTATTATTGTAAGGCTTCACATCGGGACTTGGCAATAAATCAAGCTGCCCAGACATTTAAGTCAGTATTCAGCACTTCAATTTTGTTGGCAGGAGACTCTTGGACACGATTCTTGGACATGCCAGATAGACCTAGCATGGCAAACCAGAATGAGCCCTTGAACTTAATGGTTTCCTGACCACTGCAATGCAAACAAATCACAGATGTTGTATATTGTATCTTTGATACATCTATCTATCTATCTATCTATCTATCTATCTATCTATCTATCTATCTATCTATCTATCTATCTATCTATCTATCTATCTATCTATCTAATTCTAATCTATCTGTATACCGCCCATTTGAGTGCCATACATATAAAAGGGACATAAATAAATAAAAAGTTAAAAATAGGAGTAAAAACACAGACACAGTCCCCTCAAGGGCAGGTTGATGTAATTAGTACAAGATGGATCCTCAAGTAGCTGGCCTCATGAAGGGCTTTATAAAAGTCTAACATCTTGAATTGGCCCTAGAAGCAAATTGGCACTCAATGCAACTCACATAGCAGAGATGTTACAGGTGCAACCCTAGGGATGCCCAAAACTGTTCGTGCCACTGCTTTCTGCACCTGCTGCAGGTTCCAGATATTTATTCTTCAAGGATAGTTCCATGTACAGTACACCCATAACCAAGCATGGGAGACTGAAAGAAAGGCTTCTCAATTTAGAAAGAGCATAACTAGTGCACATAGTTGGGCAAAAGCCCTCCTAGCCACAACCGATACCTGCTCCTTAATCAGTGAGTCCAGAAGGACCTCCAGATAATGCACTGCATCCACCTGGGGCAGTAGATGGGATCTGCAATCTCACCCAAAACCAAGGATGGTAAATCCTCAGATACAGAGGACCATTAAACTTTAAATTCTAGGTTTCTTCATCCTGCGCTTCAGAGTTAGTGGATACGTGGTCAGTCTCTGGATGGCCTGGAGTTGGTAGAGGTGGTGATTGCCCACTATGTTTACATCAAGTTTTCTCCTTGGCAGGATCAGCTCTTACAATTGTGATTAACCATATATAGGTAAATACAAACTAATTCTCAGCAGCATTCTGTTTAATCAAGAAGATCATACTTAGTGTTGAAACCACATATAGATACCATAAAGTAATTGGTATGAGCGGCAACTTACATAGTCAATATAAAAGTGATGAGGCACTCTGTTCCTTGTGGAACTCTTTGGACTAGTTACTAAGTCACTCAAGGAAGAGCTGCTGCAATAACCAATTTGCAATATCTGTGTAAGTTATACACCAAGCAGTCTCTTGTGATTTGAGGCATTGCTTACCCCAGCTGATGAATCATTGTGGTTTACAATAATTTCTCCCAAATGTGCATAGGAAGTTAGAAATCCTGCAGCTGTAGTGCTTTGGCTATGCTGCAGTAAATTTTATTATTCTAATTTAGTAATACAAATGAAAGCAGCAGCATGGGGAATGATACAATGCTGGCATGTGATGAGGCAGCCTTTTAATGAGAAAAAGGGAATGTCTGTTGTTTCTGTATTATTAGAGGGGGGAAAAGAGTTAAACCAAGAAAATAATGTAAAAATCAAGATGTAATTTAAGAAGCTTGTCTGAAATGAGCAAGACCAAATAGCTTCAAGCTTAAAGATACTCTATGTATTTATAAGGGCCACTATAATAGAATAACAGAGTTGGAAGGGACCTTGGAGTCATCTAGTCCAATCCCCTGTTCAGGCAGAAAACCCTATACTTTACAATTTCAGACAAATATTTAGATCCTATATTCCACAACAATAGTGGGCTAGTTATTGAACACTAAAGACTGCATATACTTCTGTTTCTTACTATTTGACTCATTGGAGACAAATAAAAGTGCATGGGGATCAGCCATTCAGAACTGACACAGACAAAATTGAAATCAATGGGTATTTTCCCCCCAGAGCAGGGGGAAATCATCTTTTGCAATATTTTTGATCCCTAGGAAGCCCACAAACAACACCTAAGAGTAACAGTTATTTCTGCTAATGTTCCCTAGCATCCATTTATCAAAAATTATGTATTTTCTAGTCTCTCTTCATACATAAGATATGAAGCACAAATTATGATTGCAAGTTCCATAAATATAAAGAAGGTAACATTTTCATCTACAAAAAAATTATGTAGTGAAAAGTTTCACTAAATAAGCCCAGTTCTTTTCATATGTTTCTTTCTTTTTTTTACATTATGCCTAGGAACTTAAAAACAATTTGGTTCAAACGCTATGTGAAGAGGAGAGATGAATAACAGAAATAATCTATTTCCTAAGATGGAAGATAGTGAAGATTATTACTTAATGTTTCCATAGCCAAACGTTAAAGGGGTAGATGTGGAAATGTTATAATTGACCAATGGAATGGCTTGCCTCCATAATTGGTAAGTTTTTAAGAAGAGATTAGACAACCAGTTGGAATGGTATAGGGCAGGGGTGTCAAACTCGATTTCACTGAGGGCCACATCAGGGTTGTGTTTGACCTTGTGGAACCAGGATGGGCAAGGCCAGCATGATGTCACTCATGTCAGAGGGGTGCCTGTTGTGACCCGAGTGCTCTGCCAGTGAAAATGGGCTCCTGAGCTCTGTTTTCGGTTGGGACGGCTGCCTGCAACCTTTTGCCAGTGAAAAGGGGGCTCGGGAGGGTGTGGCTCTCCTGAGCTCCATTTTCGTTGGCAGAAGCACCATGGACCAGTCCTTTGCTATTTCCAGGATGGCCCCATGGGCCAGATTTAAGTGCCCCAAGGGCCAGATCTGACCTCCCGGCCTCAACTTTGACACCTGGTATAGAGTCTCATACTTGAATAGAAGACCTCCAAAGTCTCTTCCCTCTCTGTTATTCTGTAATTCTTCAGGGTCTGCAAGGGCAGACAAATTTGGCTCCCATGGGATTCCTCCCCCGCCCCCCGGCTATCATCCAATAACCATTCAATTGAAGGGGGCTTCCCACTGTCCCAGCAATTTGTCATTAAATCAGCTGAAGAACGTTGAACACTGGCACTTAGGTTTTCTGATTTCTCTTTTCCCTCATATTTTTCCTTTTGAGTTATGTCCCAATGCCTTCCCCAAACTGTAAAGCTCAGCAAAGAACCATTTGCCTTTCTGTAATTAAAAGCTTTAGAAAGCTGTACAATGTCCCAGACAGAAGTATTTCCTAGTACCATTGGTACATTTATTTAAATGCAGAAAACAGTTAAAATGGAACTTGGGGTCTTCTGCACTCAGACCAAGTGGTGTGCCACTGAGCTATGGTTATTTTTCCAGAACTGTTCTCAGGCAGAAAAATCTAAGATGTTTCAGGAAATTTTAAATGGAAAGCTCAAATGTTTATCCCACCTGCCAAGTATTCTATGAATTACCAACCTCTCACAATAGGAGGTTCTTGCTGCAGTTCAACTAAAATGCAGCTTAGTTTTAGTCTCTTCAGATTTGTGAGTGTTGTTACAGTGATTGTTTTATACACCTGAAATCTAGTTCTCATCTTCTGGGATGGGATATTCCTGATAATGTTCATAATGCATATTGAGAAATCAATGGATTCATAAGAAGTGGTAACTTGGCATTAAATTCAGTCAGTCAATTTTAACTAGTGAAGCTTTTCAATTATTTTGGATACCTCATGGTATCAGAAACAAAAATGAGATATTGGTGAATAGGCATTAATCCACTGAATATATGACTTATAGTTCCATCAAGAATAACAAATGACTGAACGATCTGTACATAGTTTCAGCACATAATATTTACCATGTTTAATATATGACTCAGCTCAGAAAATAGTAAGATCATAGATTACTGTACAGTAGGGCTATCAAACTCATGGGCTGGATGCATCACACATTGGCCATGCCCACGTCCAGTTTAGCAAAGGGGAAAAAAAGTCCCGATATGTCATGTGATGTTGCCATGATGATGCATATTTGACACCCCTGCTGTACAGCAATGTGCCCCATCTCTGTATTTTGCTTTTATTAAATTCAAAATAGAACGAAATACAGGACAGCTCTACCTCTACCTCTACCTCTACCTCGACCTATCTATCTATCTATCTATCTATCTATCTATCTATCTATCTATCTATCTATCTATCTATCTATCTATCTATCTATCTAAAATGCAATTGATTGATAAGAATCTTATCCAGGGGTGGGCTTCTACAAGTTCGGTCTGGTTCGGGCAAACCAGTATCTCCAAAGATCAGCTATGAGTGAACCAGTTCTCTCCGACGATCAGCTGTTGGGCCCACCTGCCAGCCCCGTCTCTAGACTATACTTTATTTCTGGGTTTTCCAGCTCAGCTGATTCGCGGGGCACAGCAGATTGTCATGCTTCTGCTGTTTTACACACAGGGCTTGTAGTAGAAGGTAAGTTGTAAGTGCTGTATGTGCACAAATTACGCACTCGCTAAACCGGTTGTTACACTGGTTGAATCTCACCCCTGATCTTATCCTGCCTGTCTAATGTTGCAAGTGGGACATTGGCTAACAGTTTTCACAATTTTAGATCAGCTTTAATGCTGCAATCTTAAACAATAAATAGAATTCATCTGACGAGGGACTTCCGGTTTGGGCTTCTTCGGTGACGGACAAAAATTGCAATCGTGCATGGTTTTGATCTGTGCTCGCCGCTGGAGCGCCCTGAGCCACCCAGATTTGGGGCTGAAGCCACCCTGTAGAGGTGGTGAAGAAGGGGGAGCCATCAGCAGGGTTGAGGAGAGTCACATCTCTCCTCCTCGGCTGGCCATTACTCCCTTTCCCAAAGGCAGTTGCAACGGTGGTCAGAAATGGCCACCTCAAAGAAGAACCTGACTGGACAAGATTGTGCAGGAGGAAGTTTAAAGGAGGAAGTTTGACTGACCGAGTTGAATGGAGAACATCTATTTAAGGTACCTGGAACCTGAATTTTAAAGAATAATACTATTCCAAAAAAAGATTTTAAGCAATGAAAGAGAAAGGGAAAGGAAACGGAATTGGCTTTTTTTCCTCTCAAATTGACAGTTTTAATTGACTTGGAACATTAAGAAGAAGAGATTCAAATAAGAAATCGGTACTAATCCACTTTGACATTAATAGGCTATTTCTAGCTGAAAATAAAGTGTCAAAGAGAAAAAGATTCTTGGATAATTTAAAATTTTTCTTAAAAAAAAAGAAAGAAAGCAGAGGAGGGAAAAAGGAAAAAAGAGGGTGGAATCTGGAAAATGGAGGAGACCACCTGGAACTTAAAAAAAACCCATAGTGGAATTTTAACAAGGCTTGCAAAAGATACATTGTAGCTGAAACCTTGTTACAAGATAACAAAGTCCCTGGAAAGAGAAAGTGAGAAAAGAAGCAAGAAACAGTCTTGGAATATTAGATGATTCTTGGAACTTTGGATGGTGGATCCTAATGAAACAAAATAAAATCAATTGGCGGTTGTTTAAAAAATTTTAAAATGGCATCACTCCTTGAAGAGTTAAAAATGATACTTAAAGAACAAAAAGAAGAAGTACAAGAGGAAAGAGAATCTTTTGGCTTTGTATTTCAATTTTTAGAAATGGAGATCTTGAACTATGAAAAACAACAAGAAATGCTGGCAGAACAAGAAGGGCGAGACAACGAAGAAGCCATCTCTAATGACCAAGCAATTTTAAGCGGGGTAAAAAAGGGAAAGGGGGAAAAGGGAGTTAAAAACTTAAGCATTGAAGCAACAACCAAAAAAAAGTAATTTGAAAAGTAATCATAATATCAGGAAGAAGCAGAAGGGAGGATCACAGAACGAAAAGGGAATAAAAAGGGGAGGGAGAAGAAGAGAGGGAAGAGGGAAAGGAAAAGAAGCTACAAAGGACAGAAACAAGATATAGAGGTACAGGAAAAGCGTACAAGAAATAAAGGTATAAACCTATTTAAAAGACACAGAGACAATGGTTAAAATTTAAGGAGAGGATTCTGCAAGGGTGCATGGGATAGCAATGTTATATTAGAAATAGAAAAGGGTTAGAAAATATGTTAGATGATTAAAGTGATAGAAAAAATTTCTATTGATGTGTAGTGGAAAGTTTGTTAAGAGAATAAGGCTCTCAATGACTTAAAAAGAAAGTTTAAAAAAAAACTGAAAAGGAACATGGAAGATTTTTATCAGTTAACAAGATGAACTTGAATAAAAATAATAACTTTATTGACTACTGTTAATAACTATTGTTTGGTTTTTTATTTAAAGACAATACTTTTATTAAAAAAAGTTGTTTCTCTTTTCTTTCAGCTCTCTTTCACTTCCTAGATTTTTAAAGAGACAAATGAGAATCATCTCAAAAATGCAAATTGAGGACAAATTGCAATGGCTAAATTTACAGTTGACACAGCCTAAACAGGGAAATGAAGACTCCTTATTTATAAAGATGAAAAAATTTGTTTTGTTCACCTGTGAGTAGCACATGGTACTGGAATACGCGCTGCACCACTTTCAAGAGCTGGTGTTTCACATTCAAGGGACTGCCATCACGAACCTGCTGTCCTCAAAAGAAGGGAAGAAAAAGTGTAAAAGTCAGAGCTCCAACAATCTGAAAATAATCTCTGGGACTGGCCTTGTTTTACATGAATATAATAGTCACTTCACAAAGTTTGACATGCTTGGAATAGCATATCCAAGTATTGTCTAACAATTAGGCAGTGACATATTTTACGATAGAAGTGAGTTAATAATCCTGAAATTAAAGGTTAAAATCTTAATTAGGTTGAAGCCAGAGGTTATGCTCCAAGGGGATTCTGAACCTTGTCTAAACCACATAGTGTTTTTATATTATTGCTTATTTACTGATGCTAGTTGGACAGATCATTGGCACTGACATCTCAGGCCTAATATAAATTAATAGAAATAAATTTCCACTAGAACTAGACATTACTGTTGCACTCAGTCTACTAGGCAAGATTTCCTCAACTTAAACTGTATTATAGAAGTTTTGATGCATGCTCAGTAGTTTATCAGATAACTATTGGAGGAATGGATGTTACTTCATTGCTACTTGGGAAAGCATGACCCACTGATCTCAACTCTAATGTCATCTATTTTGACCAGATCACAAATAGCATTTAAAAAGCCTAGATGTTTCTACTTCTTTATAAATGCAGCAAGGATCAGAGAGGTAAAGGCTGAACAGGAAGCAGATTGCTCTTTTCCTTTTAATATATCATTTTTGGCAGCAATTTAAGGCCCATTAGCAAAAGAAAACTGTTTCATCTTCCAAAACAGAAGCTCTGAATTTAAATAGCAACATGGAAAAATACACACAGACTTAGCTGAAAAAACAATGAAGGTCACCATCTTTTGATTCACACAATTCCAAACAGTTTATCACAAAACAATCAGGGGTGAGGGGTGTTGCATAAGTTATCCTATCAGGGACACCGTAGTGACGTCAAGCACCAGTTTTGGATTGTTGCATTTCTAGCTAGTTTCTCTGGTCTCTTCAAGACAATCAAATTTTCTTACCCTTCTCAATCCAGCTCCAAATTTACCCTGGATTGATCTTGGAAATACTGACTATTTGCATATCTATTCAGACTTCAAGAAATGAAGGCCATTTGCAAATAATACCATATTAAGGTAAGGTAAATACCATATTAATTTGTAAGTCTAGAGAATTGTCAATCAGTCAGTTCTTGCCCTTTCTGGCCAGTCAGGGCTTTGTTGGTTTAGTTATCTAATGCCCCTGTGTATGATCTCTGTTTTCACGATGCCTGCATCTAGAAGGAACTCCAGTTCCATTTAGCAAAAATTAATTACTAGTAACTCTCTCTTTTGCCTTCCTTGAATTTTTATGTATTCACAAAGCTGGGGCAGGAAATACGGGATGCAGCTATGAGAAATTAGATGGTTAATGAATAGGAAAAATGCATTAAAAGTCTTCAGGACCTGATGATGTTACCTAGTTGGGTAATGAAAAGTCTGCACGAAAACAACCAAGCTCCAAGAACCCCACAAAGTAAGCTGAGCCAACTGTTTCCTTTTCTTTCCCCTTCTTCTCCCATGTCTAATTTTACACTGTAACATTCCCAGGAGTAGGAAGCCTTGTCATCAGTGTAATGATGGTAAGCTACAAGGCCCTCCCAAAGGGACGGGTCTCTAGAGATATAACTACCTTGGTTTCTAAGGGAAAAACAGCTGTCTGTACCATCTTGAACAACTATATTCTTGATTTTTAACTATATCACAATGGGAACAAATGTGGTTTTTTTCTATCATAACTCATAGAACAACAATTCATAAAGCTTGATCAGAAAATACATTCATAATGACTCATTTTCAGTTTTGATCAGAATCAATTTTAGAACTGATTTTCTTCCTTTTCTCTTCTTCATTTGCTGTAATCCCTTGAATTTACTCATATTGGAGTACTATTCTGCCTGAGAAGATCATGAGAAATCTCTTTTTTTTTTCAGTCTCTATTCAATGTCTCTCTCACACACAAACTACACAAGTCTTCTGAGCTCAAATTTATGGCTCAAATAAAAATTCCATTAACTCCAAGTGAAGGGCAGTGTATAAGGCTAAGACAAAAACATTAGTGTTGTAACCCTTGTCCCTTATTTAATAGGGACCACAATGTTCCCATGAAATACATCACTATCCTGCTTCTTGGCTCTTGCAGGGGAGATGACGAAGAGCACATAATAAAAACCACTGATATTTACACATAAAAGAATCTTCAGAAGTGTTCATAATATCAGTAGTCAAGTCTGTACGTTCCTCCTAAAAAAGCTAAGCTTAAAAAAGACCAAAACTCTTTTGGAGAACAGATCAGACACCAACTTCTGAGATATTTTTCAGATATGCAAATAGTTAGAACTGGGTAAGCAAGAACTTTAATGAGTGCTTTTCAACACTATGGCAACCTAGAGATGTGGTACAATCCCAGACTGGTGCAATCTATGTGTGCAGAAGAAAATTGAACATGGGGGAAATGCTCTGGATACATAAATTCAGTAATGATGGTGGCAGAGATTTGGGAACATCTCACCACAGTGCTTTGGAGTTGTTGGGACAGCTGGGGATGAGAGAGGGATGTTGGCAAAGTACAGTGACACCTTAGCTATAAGAAAATAGAAACATGAAATTGGAAGTAGGACAAAGGAGGAGTTTCTATCAATGGAAAGGTACCCATTCTACAGTTTCAAAGGAATTTAAGGAAATACTGCTGAGACAGTATTTCTGGAGCATCAAGGAAACTCATATGAACTGCAAACACTTATGGCATTGTAGAACCACAGGTCCATAACATTGCTTTGCCTATTACTGTTTGAGCTTTGGAAATGCCTTAGGATATGTGCTTAGGGAATTCAAGGGAGCCCCTTCACATAAATAATATAGATCCAATGCCTGCTAAATCCATCAGTCATATATTGTGATTGAGAGTAGGGTCCCAGTTCTGATGTATGTGTAGAAAATATTTTCTTCTCAAGGGGCATTATGGAACAGTTACACCATTTTCTCTTGCATTGAGGAAGCAAGGTAAAAGTTTCTCTGTCCAGTCATGTCCAATTCTAGGACATGGTGCTCATCTCCATTTCTTGGCCAAGGGAGCCAGTGTTGTCTGAAAACATTTTTTGTGGTCCTGTGGCCAGCATGACTACACCAAAGGCACACAGAATGCTGTTTTTCTTTTATGTACACTGAGAGCATTTGCACCAAAACAAAATCCTTGTGTGTCCAATCACACTTGTTCAATAAAGAATTCTATTCTGTTATCTTCCCACTAAAGTGATATCTATTAAATTTATTTGCATTTTGCATGCTGTTGAATTGCTAGGTGAGCAGGAGCTGGGACAGGAATGGGAGCTCACCCTGTTGCACAGTGCTCAAGTCTCGAACCTGGGCTGTCAGTTTTCCAGCTGACAAGCTCAGTGTCTTTAACCGCTCAGCCATTGTGCCCCTAAGTAAGGAATTAATTAAGGAAGCAATCTACATGCATACATTATTCCTTCTTCCAATCACTATTTAGTTGAATTTAAAAAAAATACAAATGATTTTCCACTATCCCTCACGAAATATCTGCTTTCAAGATTTCCTAGGATGTAATCATAAGTATACCACTTGAAAATGCCATATATGTGCTAAAACATCAGACACAGATGCTTTAGTGAACATTTGCTTATAAGTTTTCTTTTTCTTGGGCCATGAAAAAAAAAATTGATAAAAGTTTTGTCTTCACTCTATGGCATCAAGAAGGTGCAGTCCACAAGGCAATAGAGTTCTAGATAATTCAAAAAACAATTGTTTCAGATTAAATATCTGCATTTTCATCAAGGATTCCATGGAATTTTCACACAGATAAATATATTCAACAAATGTTGATAAATGGTTGTTTTAATGAATTATCATTACTAGTATTTCATATATGCTGCAGAGGGAGACATATTCCATATTTCAAGCAGCTTGGACAGCCAAAGCAACACTGAAAATACAGAAGCCAAGCAGCTTGGACAGCCAAAGCAACACTGAAAATACAGAATTTATTCTCATAACCTTTTTTGTCTGTTAAGTAAATATTGCCCCTTCTCCTCTCTTCTTTACAAATAAAAAAATAATATATATTCATACTAAAATTAAACATACATTTGCACTGTTAGAAGTCACACCAGGCATCCAACAAGAAGCAGAAAGAACAGTTGAAGTATGTGCCATTTCCCCCAGGAATGGGAATCAACCGGTGTTACTACCGGTTTGGTGATTACATTTTGCGTGCACATGTGCCCTTTGCGTGCCAAACACACGCTGCACACACATGTAATGCACCTAAAGCTGTGTCATCACAGGTGCGCAGCGCTTGAAAAGCCTCTTTTTTCCTGCTTTTTCAACCTCAGCTATGCCACGCAAAGCAACTGAGGTTGAAAAAGCAAGAAATAAAGGAGCCCAGGTAAGAGCCCAGGCAACCAGGTGGGCCAAACAGCAGCAGACACAGAACCGGTTCTGTGTCTGCTGCTGTTGAGAGCTACCATTTCTATAGAGCCGGGCAGAACCAGTAGCATCCCACCCTAAACTAGGATTGGAGTTAATTCACAAGTGAAACCATTCAACTTAATGCCAGTAGGTCATTCATGTGTGCATTTGGAATTTATTTAAGGATGGTCCTGACAGGCCCTAAACCTGGCCTATAGCCCCAGTCTAAGATTTGCTTCAGAAAATACCAGGAAAAGGAGAAGGCAAGAATTGCATTAAAAAAATTGTAAAATGTTGATCCAATGCAGAAGGTAACGGATACATGAACATGCCAGCAAAACATTTTGAGCTGGACCTAGACATGAGTGAGATGTGTTCAGATTAGTATTCTGATGTAAACTGAGCATCCATAATTTAACATTCTGTTACATATGGAAATAAATAAGATGTAAACATTTTTGCATTAATACTTTTTGAATGGAAGAAAAAGAGAAGCAGAAACATACAACGCATATAGCAAAAAAAAAATGGAGATGATGAAGAATCTACTGTATATATCAATTACCACAGATGGAGAACCCAGGGAGTAAATAACTACTGAATTAGAATTCTTGCTATTCCCTTCTCCATGGTTGCCACTGCATGTGAGAATGAAAAATCTCCTCTCACTCTATCTCTGTCTCCCCCCCATCTCTCTCCACCTTATATTATACAGTATATTTGCTCCATAGAAAGTGGACACATAGCCTTCAGATGTATTTGTACTCTTCCTAGTTTACTTTCTTCTTAAAGCCATTCTTGAATTGAATTATCGCTAATATCAACTTCCAAACTCTTCACTATTTTAGAGAGGGAAGAAGAGAAAGAACGAGAGAGATAATAGTATCACTACAATAATAAATCAACATGAGATACAAAAACGAAGACACTTTACCTCAAACTCTTTAACGACAGTGTCCAGCTGGGAAGATTTAAGGCGAACATCATCCAACAAAGCCAAATTCCTATCAAACTGCATTATGTAAGTTGTGTGGTGATTAAATTCTGATTCTCTGGAGAGGAAAGTATCAGCCACTTTCTGATGTTCTTCCCTAAAACCATTGAGAATAAAGGTGGGAAAAAATGGAATAGAAAATTCTCTATACTTAATTTAGGTATTCACAGACAATCTTTTTCATCAGGACTTTTTAATGACATTAATCAGGAATTGAACACATAAAGATTGACTTTTGTTCCATGAGTAAGTCCATATATCTTGTAATGTGGCAGTTTGATAAAGTCCCAATTGGTTCTGATGCCTGCTAGGCAATGCAACAAGGAATAGTCAAATAGTTAGTAAGCCATAAGATATGACTAGGTGGTATGTGTTTCTTTATAAAGCAACAAAGTTAACAAGCAAAATAGTTAAAAAGCTTGTATATTTACTTTATTTTTTTCAGATTTAGTATGATTCTTGCTCATAAACATAGAAGGGACCTATATATTTCCTTAAGTTGGAACATTCCTACAAAATGAAACAGTAGCTGAATGACAGAATAAAGATACCTAAGATTTACTGGAGATGAAACTGCTGTGTTTCAGTAGCTTTCTTGTTTGAGATTAGTTGTAGCAATAGCAATAGCACTTAGACTTATATACCACTTCACAGTGCTTTACAGCCCTCTCTAAGCAGTTTACAGAATCAGCATATTGCCCCCAACAATCTGGGCCCTCATTTTACCCACCTCGGAAGGATGGAAGGCTGAGCCAACCTTGAGTTTGGTGAGATTCAAACTGCCAAATCCAGTTAGCTGGCAATCAACAAAAGTAGTCTGCAGTATGCATTCTAACCACTGTGCCAGCATGTTTTTCTAACAGGCCTTATATATCAATCATTTTTTATTACAGTTACAAACCAGCATTACAAATAAAGTCATTAAAAACAATAATAATAGTAAAAGATAAAAATAAAAGACAGACAAAATAATATTAGGATTGGTGGTGGATTATCAGTGGGCAGTTAAAGTCTGCCTAATTTTGCACACAGTATAACATTCAGAGAAACTGCTTTGTACTGATCTGACAACAAGCATTATGTAAAGATTTTATATTTTAGGATAAAGCAGGTAAATAAGCAAACTCTATCACCCTTATATTTGATTCTCTAAAACTTCTGAAGAGAAGGTGTTTTCTGAAGCTTTTTAACACCAGAGTAGGGATACTTCCTTAAGTGTCATTCAAAGCCCCATCTAATTATATTTACCAGTTAAGAACTTTTTCTTCCAGTTCCCCCAGTATTTCTTGGTGTAGATTGTAGATTTCTGGGATTTCCTTCAGTCCTTTCTTGAGCTTTGTTTCTTCATCATCACTATCATCTCCCAGCACTTTTAAGACAGCTTCATGGAAATCCTGTAAATATACAATATTATCTGCTTTAAGAATTAACAATTTTTGTCCATATTTTGGTCATATGGTGCGTTTTAGTTAACATCATTACCTCTTGCTAGCTCACTTTTACTTAGCAAGTCAAGAGCAATTTGTAGAACAAACTTTTGATGCGTGACAAATTTCTCACACAACCTCAAATTAATAGCTTTTGAATTTGACAAAGCAAATGCATTCTTCACAACAGAAGTACATTCATGAAAATGTATCTTATATGAAATCTGGAAATTCAGATAAATGGAACAGATCAAGTAATAATAATTTATTGGCTTCAATCTATTCTTATTATATCATCACTAAAGACAAGCATTTTGCTAAAATCTCTTTTTTTCTATAATTGCACTAGCATTATCAATTGCTGAAGCATGAACTACATACAGTAAACAGAAGATTTACAAGTATCATGAAATTAGGTTAAATTTTCAATATTTTATTAATTAGTTTCAGAAACCAAACTACCAATCTTGTAAAAATCCAAGTAATGTATCATTAACAAATCAATAGTCAAGCCATTATAAATCATAAAGTGAGATTATGAATTACAGTCATTTCTGTTTAAGCAATATGGATTTTATGCTTAACAGATAACAAAATCGGATGTACTACAAGCCTATTTATTTATTAATCAAATTTATGTAGCTTCCCTTCTCATGACAAGTTAGAGTTAAAGTCCAAAACTGGTTTCCAAGTTGAATTAAAATCTGAGTCACATTTTCTTTTAAAATATCAGGCTATTTTAGACCTAGAGAAATACCCCTAGAGCTTAACTTTTGTTTTTCGCAGGATTAAGAGTACTTTTCAATGGGAAATGTAAAATGTTCTTGCAGCAATTAACAAACACAGAGCTGGTTTAATATTATTGTAGAAAAGTGTAACAGAAAAATATTTAACAATAACAAAAAATAGCAAGTTGAAAAGGAAACTTTTTTTTTATCATTCTTTTACCATTTTCTCTAAGTACAATATTTGGTGTGAATTTAATATTCTTTTCTCCTTGCATTCCTATTATTGTATCTAAATTCAGCATCTTTTTGACCATCCTTTTGATAATCTGTTTAGGATTTCACCAGCAGTTTAGAAATAAGGCCAGTAAATGCTTCAAATTTTGTGCAATGAGCTTTTCAAATTGTCATATCAAATTCAGACACATCTCTTTGTTCTAACAATTCTTTTAAAGCTATATTTAAAGTCTCAGAAGATTTTTATCTTTCTCTTATTAAGAAATCTTGGTTATGATTTGTTGTTTCACCACTGAATTTCTGCTTTCCTTTTCATGAAAATAAATAATAAAAAGGCAAGTGATGATAAATTCTTTTTCTGCACTTATTCCAAACAATTGGGACAAACATTTACCCCAAACATTTATTATTGGAAGTTCTGTTCCCCTAGTTGAAGAAATCTAACCACATGGTGATTGTAATCCATTTTATAATCCAACCCAAACAGCTAGTTTAATAATATTTAAAATCTGGGATTGCTGGACTGTCTTGTTCTTTCTAATCCTCTAGCATCTGGTATTTATTGCTCACGGCTGTTGTACGGCAATGGTTCATAAACAGAGCTTGTCCTGAGTGCAGGCAATCAAGAGTGGGAATGCTCTTTGTAGGCAAGAAGCTTCACACAACATATTTGTGGTGCTCAGTGCTCAACATGACACACTCTAGGGCTGGGAGAAGGTCCTGGATCTGTGGTTTTCTCAACTCCTGCCTCCAGCTGCCTTTTATGTTCCCTGGCTTGGTCAGCCTCAGGTGCTTGATTGCTAAACTCCTGCTAGGCTGATGTTCATCTGGGGCCTCCAGAGCTATACTCTCCAGATCTTCCTGGCAGAAATTTCAAGAACAGTGTGAGGAAAGGAAATAACTTTCAACAATACTTATTTTGAGGGGTCCATGGTGCTGTCTGAACCTGGCTGTTTTCTTGCAAACATCTCATTACGCCAACTAGGTAACATCATCAGTGCTAGTAAGGAGTTGGGTTTGCTCTCATCAATATATTCTAGTGCCTTATCTTGTCAGTGTTGGGGACATATACCTCTTCTTCCAGTGTATATCATCCTATCCTTCTGGATCACTATTAATAATAACCTCAGCTTATGTTTATGTTTATTAGATTTTTATACCGCCCCCTCTCCCAAAAAAGGAACTCGAGGCGGTGTACAGCCAGCTAAAACAGAAACAGTATAAAGTTATAAAATTAAAAACAATTTAAAATGATTAAATTGGAGGCCAAATATAAAATTAACAAGTATAAAAACTGATAAAAAATTTAAAAATACCAAATTTAAAACCCCACAAATTGTTACTGGGCCAGGCTGGCCTGTTGAAAAAACAGGGTCTTTACTGTGCGCCGGAAGGTATGAATGTCGGTGATGGCCCGTATCTCTGGGGGCAAGTTGTTCCAAAGGGAGGGAGCCCCCGCAGAGAAGGCCCACAACTGGCAACGCCTAGCCGGCAGAACCCCTAGGAGGCCGACCCTGTGGGAGAGCACTGGGCGGCAGGAGGCTGTTGGTGGCAGCAGGCGGTCCCGTAAGTTAAGCTTAGTTAGATGGTTTGTAATTACAAATTTGTGCAATCACAATCTTTCAAGAGATGAAAGTAGAAGAAAGTACAGTTTGATATAATCGTCTCCACTTACTTTAGTCTTTTGTTCTAACTACTATACGTTCTGTGCCCCATCAAACCAGTAGTAGTAGTACAGTACATCAATCATACTGACCAAATAAGCACAGTGTATAAACATGGGTTATTTTTTCATTCACATTATCTAGTGTTTTAACTCAGTATATATGTTTATATTAGAGAGAGGTTAAAAGAGCAAAGAAAATGGTGTGTAAAGAAATAACTACACAATCCAGAAAACATTAGCTCTTTTTGGTCCATACAGAAAGTAGATTAGAGCAAACAAGCAAGAGGAGGAGGGACAATGCAAGCTAAGTGCTTTTAATGATAAAATCTGAGTCAATGCAGCAAGTTCTGCACAGTTCTCTAATTTACATCATCCAACAAGATTTCTACAACCCCCTTATCAAAATCAAGTATCACAGAATATGTGTAGGATAGAAAGTAGCTGTATAGTTCTATCGTGCTGGATAAGTAGCCTGCGGAAGAATCCATGGGTTCATGAAATTCCTCTCATTTCCCTGGAGCAGAACTGCTTGGAGTAGAGTTGAATCAGGCAGCTGGGTGTTCCTTTGTTCTGGCCCATGTTATAGCTCTTGGCGGGAAAATGTCTTGTTTGCTGCCAGTTTAATCTTTGTGGGAAGGTAGCTAGAAGTTACTTTGTCTATGAGAATAACTATACACTGGGGGGAACTGGGAACATATTTTTAAGCTCCCGCATACTCTGGAGTACCATGTGGAATCGCTTAAAAAGCATTTAGCATTTTCCCAACTCTTCCTTTGCATCCTAGTAAAGTATGGAAATATCTGGAGTTTTTATTGCACAAGAGAGAGGAAAAAAGAAAAGCATGCTCTTGTTCCGAGGAAGAGTGGGAGCTGCTAATTGAAAAGCTGGCTCAAAAGGGATGCTTTGTGAATAGATGGAACTTGAAAAACCTCAGTGGTTCCTCAATTATGGCAGCTGCAGCAGATGTGGAGATTACAAAAGTTCTTGGTTTCATTAAAACAAAAAAACAAAACTATTATCGACCCTGATTTGACCTTCCTTTCCAGTCTGTGCTGTAGGGAGACACATCATTAACTCTTGCAATGGATAAATCTGTTGAAACACCACGTCACATATTAGTTATTAATAGGAACAGAACTGAGAACTGACATGAGCAGAAAAACATTTCATTTGTCCAGAGGGATTCCTCCAAGTTTTGTTTTGTTTTGACATGATAACTAGTTTGCTTTCATCCTCACTTTTCACTATTTTCAAGCAACTCATGATGTTGACCTATTTGCTTGCATAAATGATAGTTTACGTGAAAAGTATCTGGTTTGAAGTTGCTACTCATTTTTTACTTACACTGTGTATGAAATCCACAACTGTTGGTAAAACACTTAATTTCCCTGTTTCCTATCTTGTCCTTTCATAGTACTTTCAAATCTGATATGTAATAATTGTAATTCTAAATGCAACAATAGAGCCATCTTTGGATTTGGGATATCTTTGTAGTAAAATCTCCAGCTAGTCTGAAGGGAAGGATTAAAAGGGGCCTACATTTAGAGCAGGGGTGTGAAACTCAAGGGTGTTTAGATCTGGCCCATGGGGTCACCCTGGAAACAGCGAAGGACCAGCCTGGAGTGCCTCTGCCAGCAAAAATTGAGCTTTGGGGGACCATGTGCAGCTCACCCAGGCTCCATTTGCAGCTGCCTAGGCTCCATTTGCAGCCTCCCCAAACTCCATTTTCACAGCTGAAAATGGAGCCTCAAAGAGTGATATTGAACTAGCCCTGCCCATCCCAACCATGTCCATCCTTGGCCCTTTGAGGTCAAACACAATCCTGATGCAGCCATCAATGAAACTGAATTTGACACCCCTGGTTTAGAGTCTTTTTGCATTACAGTAAGCAGCACAGGTCAGATCTCTCCCAGAATCCTTGAAGCCTTATCTTGCTGTTCCCAAGGGAATGCACTAAACACAGTATTTTCCCTCATACCATCATGCAGTTGAACACCTAATTCTCATAGTATTGTCTAATGTCTAGTACAACATGTGGTGTGGCTATAGTATTACTATTTATCCTTATTATCTTCTGTAGTTTTGCATGTACACTGAGTATTCTGCTGGAGATGAATTCCTTACATGTCTAATCACACTTGGCCAAATAAAGTATTCAATTCAATTTAGTTCAGTCAGTCTGGTGAGATTCTTGTGACGTACTTTGAGTAGCAATAAAAATACTGTTGAGACTCTTTACGAGTGGTTCTGGTTGCTTTCGCCTGATAATTTTCTAAATAACACAAGATGTTTCCTAAGAATACAAAATAGTTTTTCTGTTTAACATTCCCAATCAGAATGGCAATAGTGGGTGGAAATTATTGGGATACATATAGGTAGTACATAATACTGTTGTTTTGCCTCCTTATTGAGCACTTTAATTTTCGTCTTTAGAACGTGGGAGGATAATCCTAGGAATAGACTAAGACTATAAAACACCTCTTTAAATCACTAAAACTGGCCTTATAAGTTCTTTTGGATGCAGATGGAAAACTATTTGATTGTTCATTATGTTTTTTAAACAATAGTATTTCTGAGTGCATGTTTAATTCAAATATTTTGACAATTTGGTTTTATTCTATTTTTCCTGACACTATTGGAATATTCAATGAGTAGAGGAACAAGACAGAAAAAAAGTCATGTGAGAATCCAGGAGCATCTCTAGTGACAGATTATGACAGAGGAGATAATACATATTCATAAATTACACAGCTGCATTTTAAGTAAGTTGTTGTTGCTTTTCCAGAAATGTTCTGTTTTCCATTTGGAACTGATCTAGATAGCTGAGATTTCAATTGGAATACTTGACTTTATGCATGTATTTTTGCAGACAAAGCTGAAGATGATTTAATTTCAGTTGTCACATTAAAGGGACACTAATCTGGGAAAAAGGTCCTGGATGAAGGTAATAATTCACATGGTTTCAATGTTGTTTTCAACCCATTTGCTCCTCTGGTCATTGACATTTATTTATCAACAGAGCTATTTTGCTCTTTTTTTTTAGCTGAACTGTGATTTTGTTTATTAGTATCTATCATATAAGAAATCATATACCACGAGTCATTGTTTAGCTCAAAAAACTTTTCCTGGACCTATAAAGGAGAATATCTGTAGCTCAGGGTTGAAATGAGGGGTCCTTGGTGCTCTCCGAGCTTTGGTTGTTTTGTTGCAGATGTTTCATTATCTAAGCTAGGTCACATCATCAGTGAAGTTACCTAGCTTGGGTAAGGGAACATCTGCAGCAAAACAACCAGGTTCAAAGAGCACCAAGGAATCCTCAATATTGGACCTGGTTATTGCTTGGTTGTTTGCTTGCTTACGTGTTTATTGGCTGATCAGTTGATTTCAATACTTTGTATCCTACCTAATTCTCCAGTTCAGGAAACACAAAGACTGTGCTAAATATATTATTTATTACCAAATAAAGTACTTGGAGCTGTCTGTTCTAACTAGGAGCTGAGTTTGACTTGACTTGAAATTGTTATCATACCATGAAGCAAATTAGTAGAATTATTATGGCCAACATAATTAGGCGGAAATATTGACTAGATAACACCAAGGTATATTGGAGAGTCATCATATTTTGAAACTTTTTTCTATTGTTTTATCCTCTTAGTATTGTCTTTTTTAAAAAAATATTGTCTACATTCTTTTGTTTACCTTGTTTAAAATGCTTAATAACCCCCTCCCCCCCCCCTTTTCTTTTATGGGTACTCTGTGCATCTAAATCAGAGGTCTCCAAACTTGGCAACTTTAAGACTTGTGGATTTCAACTACCAGAATGTTAACATTCTAAGCAGTTCAGAGAACCGGTTGTTAGAAGAAATTACTGGCCTAATCCTGTAAGGAAGACAGGAAGGAAACATTCTGGTGTTGCTTACAGAAACTGCCTCTCCGTTGACCCTTATTACATTCTTGGCAGGACTAGACTTCCTGTCTCTGGAACTTCTTCCTCCTTTGCTGGTACTGTGCTTGTGTTGAATGACCATTCAAAGTTATAATGGCACTGAAAAAAGTGACTTATGACCATTTTTCACACTTATGACTGTTGCAGAATCCCCACAGTCATGAGAGGCCAGGTGAGGAGATGCGTGCCTTAATGTGAATGATGTTGAGTTAGCCACACCCAGCCAGTCACATGACTACCAAGCCACGCCTACCAACTAAGCCACACCTACGGAACCGGTTGTTAAAAAATTTGAATCCCACCCCTGTATCAGCCCATCTCACCTGTTCAGGCAGGAAATGTATGTTGTGGGCACCCTCAGTCAAAGAATTCTGACTGGTGGGGTCCAGGAAGAGGGCCTTCTCTGCTGTTACCCTTGCAATCTCGTTCTGGAGGTGAGACAAGGCCTTATTCTCTTGGCCTTCCGAAAAGGCATAAAACTATGGCACCACGACCTTGCTTGGGGCACACAAAGGAGCACAAAGCTGTGGGTCTGGTTAGTGACTAAAAGCCCTCTCCCCACCTTTTAATTAATTTTTAACATCCCTTGCTCTTTTTATTTCATATATTGTTTTTATGCTTTTACTATTTGATTGCACACCATACAGAGTGCAATACATGAAGAAAGTGGTGGACTGTTCTTAAATATAAATAAATAGGATCAACTAATAAATAAAATAAAATATAAGCTGAGTCCATAAGCCTTGGTGTCATACGCATCCCTCACGTATTTAAACTTTATATTATAGACTTTCTTGGACTTTATAATCCAAATGTATATTTATCTTGTAATGTATGTGTGAAATGGTTCTTACTGTCACTTCAATTACATATCCATCCAAGTTTTCAATCCGCCCATTTTAAATCTTTTTTCCCCTCTCCCAAAGTTTTACTGCTTGTAACATTACCAGCAATCGATAAACCCGTACCCCATGCCTTCAAAATCACTTTGGAGAACCAAGTACAATTGCCAGCAGCAAGAAACCCTGGCTTTGCTTTCTCATAAAACTTCAGCAAATTTATTTAATCATTAATGGTCTTAATTGCTACAGCATTATACATTTTCAAATAAGTGTTTTAATTTTGACAGCCCGAATAGCCAACTTGGCTATGATTAATTTCCTATATCTGAAGCCTCGTAGGAATTGTTAGGAATGTCCGTTGGAAAAAAAATAAAGTAAAAAATCTTGTGGCCCAAAGTACTGAAGCTCTAGGAAACTATTAATCAAAGGTAAAATACTTCTGCAGACTCAGTAATTGATCAATCACAGTACAAGAAAGGCTTCCAAATCCATCATATGAAAAACACAGTAAAACAAAACATTTATGTAATCCATATAATTTCCTGTTAGGTATAAAATAAGAGGAAAGAACTGAAGTCATGTTATTCTGAACAGTTCATGCAATTAATCCTATAAAGAACATCAATATTTCTGCCTTAAAACCATGTAACTTATTATTTCATATTTCCAGAAGCCAAGCATTTACAAGGCATAGTACACATAAATATCTGTATAAATATATCAACAGAATGACTCTTTACTTTGCTCTCACACTTATTGGAAGATCCAGTTAAAATGAAATTGTGGGAAGATTCTTTGGAGAGAAAAGGAAACTGGGTGACAACCATATGGAGCAGGGTTGTCAAATTCAAGGGTTGGGGGCTGGATCTGGCATGAGGGGTGCTTAGAACTGGCTCATGGGGCTGCCTTGGAAACAGTGAAGGACTGGTCCACGGTGCCTCTGCCAGCGAAAATGGAGCCACGTGCTGCAGGAGGCTGTTGTGGCTGAAAACACACGGGGGGCGCGAGAGAATTACAGAAGGCCATCGCAGCTGAAAACAGATCACATAAGGGCCACAGGTGGCCTTCCGGGGCTCCATTTTCACTGGCAGAGGGTTGCAGGAGGCCATCGCAGCCAAATGTGGAGCTTGGGAGCCCATTTCTTTTGGCAGAGTGCTCAGGCCACCACAGGTGCCCCTGGCATGAGGGACATCAAGCTGGCCACCCTGGCCATACCTACTCTGCCCTCATCCCCGAGGTCAAACACAACCCTGATGTGGCCCTCAATGAAATCGAGTTTGACATCCATGATATCAAGAGTTTGCATGGTTGATTCCTTCCTTATCCACCCACAGCAGTCATGAGAATTTTATTTGTTTTCAATAAGAGTTACTGCATTTTTATTTACAATGGTTACTCTGAAAAGTTGTGTGTGTGTGCGTGTGTGTGCGCGCGCACACACGCACCTTAAAAACTAAATCTAAAAACATCTAAATAAATGCAGATATGCAATAACTGGAATTTTGTAAGCGATACTGATTATACCTGCTTAACTACTTCTGTTAATGAATGCCAGTGTGCTGAGCTGATAAGATTTTTGAATTAGGAAGGAAGAGACCCTGCTTTTAATCTGAGTTTCATCACAGAACCTCACTTGGTCTGTTTTTGGTGTATTATTCTGGTGAAGAATGGAAGGCGGAAACACTGTGTATACAACCTTTTGTTCCTGAATGAAAGATGAGATAAAAATCTAATAAAAAATAATGAGCACCATTCTGTGAGCAAGAGCAGTTAAAGCAATCAGCGAAGAAATTTCCAGGGTTTTCTTGCTGTAATGTATGAATTCTGACTTTATGAATAACTGACAATTCTGAATCAGAAGACCTAAGTTTATTCTTCATTTCCGGTTCTTGGTTGGATCAAGGAGGACACATTAGGGCAGTGGTTCTCAACCTGTGGGTCGCGACCCCTTTGGGGGTCGAACGACCCTTTCACAGGGGTTGCCTAAGACCACCGGAAAACACATATTTTCAATAGTCTTAGGAACCAAGCCATTTATGGTTGGGGGTCACCACAACATGAGGAACTGTATTAAAGGGTCGCAGTATTAGGAAGGTTGAGAACCACTGCATTAGGGACTCCAGTTTGTCCTGATTTTTTTAAAACATGGCAAAAGGAGATTCTCTGACATTCTTAGCAGAATATACCCAATAGGAATACCTGTGTTCCATTGTTCTAGAGCTCTGACTGATTCGTCCTACCATGCTATGTGAATGTAGTCAGTAAAAATAATGGTTTATCATTGTATGAATTTATCATTATATTGTGAATATCTTTCATTCTATATCTCTGAGATAGCTTTAAGGAGATAAAAATATTTGTCTTTGGTTAACCATAATTTAGCAATATTAGACATAAATATCAACATAAATAAATAAAAACATAAAGGAATAAACCCAGGGGTGGGATTCAACTTTTTAAACCACCGGTTATGTGGACGTGGCTTAGTTGGTGGGCATGGCTTGGTGGTCATGTTATTGGCTGGGCGTGGCCAACTCAATATCACTCACATCGAGGCACGCATCTCCTCGCCTGGCCTCTCATGACTGTGGGGATGCTGCAACAGTTGTAAGTGTGAAAAATGGTCATAAATCACTTTTTTCAATGCTATTGTAACTTTGAATGGTCACTCCACACAAGCAAAGTACCAGCAAAGGAGGGGAAAAAAACTCCAGAGAAGTTCCTGAGACAGGAAGTCTAGTCCTGCCAAGAATGTAATAAGGGTCAACGGAGAGGTAGTTTCTGTAAGCAACACCAGAATATTTCCTTCCTGTCTTCCTTACAGGATTAGGCCAGTAATTTCTTCTAACAACTGGTTCTCTGAACTGCTTAGAATGTTAACAACCGGTTCTAGCGAATAGGTGCAAACTGGTAGAATCCCACCCCTGAATAAACCCCAAGATGGTGAAAGGACAATCGTCCTTTAGCCCCATCAAATATTTTGCGGGCTCACCATGGGATTCCCAGGATGGATGGAAGAATCATGTTTTTCAATGCTTTCTGGAAGGCTAACAGAGATGGAGTTAACCTCACTTCAGGGGTTTCACTTCAAGAATGCTTCAGAACTACAACAGAAATGATACATCTCCTGGATCCTGCCAAACGGAAATCCTTTGCAGGTGAGACCTGGAGGATACCTTTTCTGCTGGACCTGATGGGATGAGTAGATGTAACCAGGAAGTCCCTCAAATAACATACATATGGTGCAGTCATTTAAATCAATAGGACAAATTAGCAATAATATATATAAGTCTATGTACAGTATAAACTGAGAAGTAGATTAACAGAGTTTCAGGAACATTATTTGACTTAAAGTTTAGTGAATTGTTGTAGAGCAGGGGTGTCAAACTTGTGGCCTGCAGGCCGGATACATCACTGGCCACTCCCATTTTAGCAAAGGGGAAAAAAGTTGCGATACATTACATGACGACAATGTGTCATTGTGTATTTGACCTCTGTTGTTGAGGATATGGATAGCTTCCAAAAAATATTGTCTGCTTGTTGATACACATACTTGATGCATCTATATACTGTATGTTGTACAAATTGAAGAGCCTGGGTTGGGACCCAAAGCTCTCCTCCATGGCCCCAGAGAAATGCTTTCCTCCTGCTCTTGAACCAGGAAGAAATTATACCGGTGGGGTCAACTATACTGACCCCATAACCTCATTTCATTTAATGTGGAATAGTTTCAGTACAGTGATTAGTGGATCTTCTGCTGTCCTTTCTCCATCCATCCTTCATCACTCTCACCAATAGGAACATTGTTTGGCAATTGCTCCCTTGAATGTGTGCTTGGGCAGAATTGGATGGGCCCAAGTCTTAATCTTATTATTTATGTCAGAAGGTTGATGGTCCTATCAGAGAATGCTATTGTCAAATAATCCTTCCTTCCTTCCTAAGGCTCCCTGAAGGATTTGGAAAACTTGTTTTAAAATAGAAGGTAGGCAAGCCCCAAAATGAAAACGTGGATCTTAGATTGGTTAACTATAATTATTGGTTAACTTAGATTAATGAAATGCAGTGTTATATGTAATTACAGTAGATAATAATTGGAAGAATTAGATTAAGTGTTTTCAAACTATAAGACAAGAAAATCTGATTCAACAAAGCAGGATATGAAACATCAGAGATGAACAGCCCACTCTTATGGAACACATTGCTCACTCTCAAGCACAAGAAACCAGATGGGATATACTACTGTGATTTAAGCACTTGGAAAATGCAGAAGTATATCCTCAGGGGAAGTCATTTGGGTTGCCTGCAGCAACCACCTATAACTATATTCCACTGCATAAAATCAAGAAAGCTACAAGTAATTATAGTGCCCTCTTTATAAAGGAGACTATTATTGGGAATCTTATTAATTGCATCCCCGTTAAGAGCTGTGAGCATGCAAAATTGCATGGTTGTAAACAAATACACAGTTGGTGTAAAGCAATCAGGAACAATTTATTTTCTTGGACGTCCAATCAAGCTAGTACTATGGATACATTCCAGAGGACAGCAAAACAATAGTGCAGTTTCCTTTCATCTGACAAAGAAATTGTAAGATCTCCACTAGATATGTTTCTCAGCCATCCATTTTAGAAACAGGAAGTGTATTACAAGAACCACTTTGTTACATTTAAATATGCTGTTTCTCTCTCCTCTGTTCTCTCTCCACCAACACCAGGGAAAATGAACTACTGTGGACATGTGTAAAAATGATGCTTAATTTAATTTGTACTGGAATGAGAATCTGCTTTGGTAGGAATTGTATCAGATACATGGATTCTGTGCCTTGATACACATCAATCTCCGTACATAGAAGAAAAAGCTCACTGGACTGTGAACATACTTATAATGTCTATAACGTGTCTGATGTGTATAATTGTTAAGCTAGTCTCATTTGGCCTATTTAATCACTGATGCAGCCTGGCAGTTTAATGTGTCAATTGACTTCACAGTAAAGTCTATATTAGTTGATTTCCGGTGATGGTGCAAATTCTCTCTGCAGTACTTTCAACGATAGCAATAGCAATAGCATTTAAGACATATATACCGCTTTACAGCCCTCTCTAAGCGGTTTACAGAGTCAGCCTATTGCCCCCAACAATTTGGCTCTTCATTTTTCCCACCTCGGAAGGATGGAAGACTGAGTCAACCTTGAGCCTGGTGAGATTTGAACTGCCAAATATCAGGCAGTCAGCAGAAGTAGCCTGCAGTACTGCACTCTAAACACTGTGTCACTGTGGCTCATGATGGTACACATGAGAAATCTGTCCTTCATGTTGCAGTCGTTCCCCAATGAGCATGATACCTAGACATTTTTCTAGGTATGCTCTTTTTGAAACTAGGTTTGCCTATTGCCAAACACACAACTGGTTGCTAGTGTTCTTTTTAAGGGCTACTAATTGGAAATAAGTAAACTAATAAGTAAACAGCACCTACATTTCTAGATTAACATCAAACTCTATTTATTAACTTTATTTTTGAGCCACACCAGCTGATATAAAGTTTAAGCTCATACAATGTTTCCAGTCTTCCAGTTCAATAGCAGAGTGGGTGTATGTAAATGTCATCATTTTGGCAATCAATCAAACTATTAAGGTCTGCTTAAAAGGCCAAACTTTTTCTGTTATGCTGAATGGGGGCAGTGATCTTTTCTAGAGTCTTTCTCTGTGAGTTGTGTGTGTAGGGGACAGGGGTGATGGACAGAAAAAGGTGTTCCTTAGAGTTTAAGGAAATAATAATTTTCTTCTTTCAAATCAGGGTGTGGTACACTTTTGTTCTCTTTATTGCAATGTAACAGAAGACGCAAAACTTTTTAAAACTGTATTTTTCTTTCCAGAATGTGATGTTGTCAGGGAAGAATGACAATGAAAGGGAAATAAGTTTGTCCCCTTCCCTCCCCCAAGACACAAATTTATTTTGCAGTTGCAAGGTCGCAAAAGCAGACTATTGTGTCTAATCTTGACATAAACTACCCATTCTAAAAGTAGCTGACAAGAAAGAATGAAAAATGTCTTGAGGATCCTTAAAAAGACTAGTCATACTTTACATTTTTAAAGTGGCAACCTGGCACAAAGCACTCAACAATGTATTGGCATAAAAGACGGAAATGTTAGAAACACCATTATAAAGTTTTTGTTTAATACCTGTGGTTTTTTAGACCTATGTGAAACAAAACTTTAAAATACCTATAAGATTGAATGGTTTTGAATAATGTAAAATTGAGTTTGAAACAGAATTATGTACAAATGATGAACATATTATTACCAAAACACGTAATTTTTTGTTGAAATTTGAGACAGAAGAACAAGTGAAAGATTGCATAATATGGGCTAAAATTTGGTTATAATATATTTTACAAATAGAACAATGCAAAAATATTTAGTTGATGGGACTGAAATAAATAAATATAATTTTTATAAAATGATGTACTGTTGGTATATGTCATCAAAGAAATCGTTTAAAATGTACAAAGATACTTTATATTTATACTGGAAATGTGAACAATATGAAAGAACATTTATCAAGTTTGACAGATGTGTAACAAAGTCAGAACAGTTTGAATATACTTACATTCGATAATTCAGAAGATTTTAAGGACTAGTGTGTAATTGAAACCAGAAGCTTTTCTTTGAAACTAATGGACAGACAACTAACACTCCCTCTCCCTCCCTCCCTCCCTCTCTGAAAACTAGTGCAAGATTATTAAATGCTCAAAAGTGAAAAGGTTTGGCATTAGAAGAATATTTAATGAAGAAGATGGGATTTGCGGAGATGGCTAAACTTACTTTCTTGACTAAACAAAGATATTGCTTAGACATTATTGTTGAATGGAGACCTCTTATAGATTTTTCTCATGAAACAAAAAAAATGAACTCATGATTTAGAGATGAGGAGAAAAATTTAAACAATGGAAAGAATATTTTTGTAACCATAGAGTAATTGTTTTTCTTGCAAAGAACACTGAAAGTTATTTTTTCTATTTCCTTCTATCTTTTCATTTTGCATTTTTCTTTTCTCCCTCTTTTCCTTCATTCTTTTTTCTTTACTTAACAGATAACAGATAATCAGAGTTGGAAGGGACCTTGTAGGTCATCTAGTCCAACCCCCCACCCAAGCGGGAGACCCTACACCATTTCTGACAGATGGCAGCCCAATCTCTTCTTGAAAGTCTCAAGTGATGAAGCTTCCACAACTTCTGAGGGCAAGGTGTTCCATTGACTGATTGTTCTCACTGTCAGAAAGTTTCTCCTTATTTCCAGGTTAAATCTGTCCTTGTTTAGTTAATATTAGTTCACTTAATATTAGTTGTTAGTTTTTAATCTTTAGAGACTATAGAGCTACAAATATTCTCTTCTATCAATATTTAGTTTTCTTGTATTTATTTAACAAAACTGACTGCTATATCAATTATCATCAGGGAAACATGCTGTAAGACCTCTGTTTTATAGGTTGTCATGGCAATCCTAGGTATATTTTTTCCAGAAATAAATCTTACTGAAATCAATGAAGCATATTTCCTAGTGAATATTGGTTCCTGGATAAATAGCAAAATTCCTGCATCTAAGTGGGAGTTGATAGTCTAAAATGTCCGCTGAATGTTTTTCTCAAGTATACAACATATATTTGAGTTATAGAGGTGATTAATAGAGACCATCCAATGCCTAAGCAAACAACTCTAACAACATATTCTTTCTCCTCATCCAAAACGTAATTTTTACAATTGATTGCCCTATTACACGGTTCTTTTCAACATTATTTTTCTGAATCAATGATAATCACCATCTCAGGTTTTTCCCCTCCCTCCCTCCATAAAGTATTTCAAGAAAATCATTCTCTTAGACAAATTCCTGGCAAATTGTCTGGCCAACAATTCTTACAGATGCAAAATTCCAGATTTCTGGCACACACAGAGAATCACCCCCCCCCCCCCGAGACAGATTTCATTGCAATGCCCCAGTAAGCTCTTTTTCATGACAACCTGTCCCTCACCGAATTCATCTCAGTCTCCTCAGTGCTTCTGTCTCCTAAATTATTACTAAGTAAGACGGCAATTAGCTTTCAACAATTAAAATGATTTACTTACCGTATGTAATAGCCGGAGCATCTCCACATACCTGTGAAAAAGAGATGCAATTTTACTAAATGTCCAACCAGCTAGAGCTGAATGAATCAAACTGGAATCCACTGTATAGTTCCTAAAGATTTTTAAAAGCTGATAGACTCACACTTTTTCTGATGACACAAGTTCCTGGGCAACAAGTTGAGCTCTGGATTGCCCTTCTTTCTGTGAAAAGCAAAGGAAAGGAGGGTAAAGGCCTGCAAACAGTTTGGATTTGTATATTATTATTCATACTAATTATCTCATACAATTAAAAATTGTAGGTGGTACACAAATATAAAACCTAAAATACAACACAATATAAGTTTACCACACTGAATTCTAACATGTTGTCCTGAGATCTTTTCCAGGGCCACTCATCAAAAATGGGTAGTCCTCAATTTATGACCACAACTGAACCCAAAATTTATGTCGTTAAGTGAGATATTTGCTAAGTGACTTTTGCCCCATTTTTAGTGACTTTAGTGTTTCTTGCCATGTTTACTAAGTGAATCACTACAGCTGTTAAATTAGTAACACGTTTGTTAAGTGAATCTGGTTTTCTCATGGACTTTGCTTATCAGAAGGTCACAAAAGGCAGTCATATGAGTCTGGGACACTGCAACTGTCATAAATGTGAGCCAGTTTTCAAGCATCTGAATATAAATCACGTGATCATGGGGATGCCATAGCGGTTTTAAGTGTGGAAAAGGGTCATAAGTTGCTTTTTTCAATAATGTTGTAACTTTGAATGGTCACTAAATGTAAATTGAGGACTACCTGTAAAGTAAGGTTTATGGTGGCCTAAGAAAAGCAGTTTTTTTGGGGGGGGCATCACATCTATGCAATGACTTCTTCAGAGAGGGTCTCCTACCACCTTTGGTGTCATTTTTTTTTAACCTTATAGAGACAGAGATCCTGCTAACTGTTCCTCATGGCCATGAAGTAAGGGAAAGAGAGATCCATTTTTTATTGTAGTCCCAGCATTGTAACCCCTTACATTATTAGGTTTTAGAAAATGATTCAAAATAAAATTACTTAAGAGAGACTTTGGTTATTAATTGGTCCTAATTCTTTTTTTAGTTTTTATTTAGTTGCTGCTAGGATTTTTATTTTATGTTTTTAAACCTTATAATTTTTTCTAATTGCTTCATTATTATTATTTTTATCATGGAAGTTTTAATAGCATTATAATCTGCTAAACTGGGGCATTCATGGAATGGAGATAAAAAAATTAAGGTGGTGAATGCAACAAGGTATTAAAAGGGGGGGAGGGCTTAGATTTGTACCCATACCTAATATTTTGGGGGGGGGGTTCTCTCCTTTTTCAGATCCTCCCACTCCCCCACCTGCATATTTATGACTCATATTTATGATGGTTGCAGTATCCCAGGGTCATGTAATCACCTTTTGTGACCTTCTGACAAACAAAGTCAACGGGGAAGCCAGATTCACTTATAAAACCGTGTTACTAACTTAAGAACTGCACTTAGAAACTAAGTCAGATTCACTAAAAAACCGTGTTACTAACTTAGAACTGCACTGTCACAAGAAAGGTGGTAAAATGAGGCAAAATTCACTTAACCACTGTCTCATTTAGCAACAGAAATTTTGGGCTCAATTGTGATCATAAAGTCAAACACTACCTGTATTTCCATGTAATACTTAAGTACATAATATGAAACTAAGCCACCATTTATTTTAGTCACAATAGGTTTATATGTGGGTTATCCTTTGTTTTGCCCCATCCTCTATCTTTGTAGAATAGGATGATCTTTCCCATCATCTGTCAAAAAATCATTATGTGCTGATACTTCTTAACCTTGATGATTTCACCCTCTTTGCCTTTGATAAACTCCAGTGAGATGAGGCCAGTGAAAAGCAGGTATACTTAATTATGTTTCAGAACTTATATAAGCAAGTCAGAAAACCCCATGGGATGAAACTTTAATGCAGACTTAACCAAGAGAGTGCTGCATATTTGCTGGCGTTGAAAGGATCTGTTTGCCCTCGCCTCTTTGGAATTCCTTGATTGGCAGAGGGACGTAAGAATATTTCCCGAATATTCTTTGATTGTGATCATATATTAGGTTATTTTCTTATAGTGCCCCGGTTAAGACGTTTGTACAAGTGAGATCACTGCTTCCAAATCAAGGCTATCTCAGTTATAGTGGGAGAAAGAAAGAAAGAAAGAAAGAAAGAAAGAAAGAAAGAAAGAAAGAAAGAAAGAAAGAAAGAAAGAAAGAAAGAAAGAAAGAAAGAAAGAAAGAAAGAAAGAAAGAAAGAAAGAAAGAAAGAAAGAAACCAACAAAAAATGTAGACCTTTTTGTTCTCCTGGTATTGGGAAAACAGGGTTTTTAGAATTTCACCTTTTTTTATTGCTATTTTTATTATTGTGATTTTGTACTCTATTGCCTTTTTTACTCATATTTGATTGTACCTCCTTATTGTGTGAGCTAAAATGTTTTTAATTGCTTCTTTAATTTCTTTATAACATCTTTTAAACTAATTTATATATTTCTGAAGAATCTTCAAATACTATACAATAGAAAAAATATTAAACACAGAAGAAGAGCAAACCATCTTATAACGAGAAATGGAAATACTGCTGATATTAAAAGATTGAGAGCAAAAAAGAAATAACTTTTAACTTGATGTCAAAACAGTGAGGATGTGGGCACCAAGCAATCTTCTCTTGAATGAGAGGAGGGCATTGAAAACATGAGGAAAATTATTTTTCTTTTTCATAGTCATCAATTATATATCAATTTGAGGAGAAACTAAAAGTACTAAGTCACCTTTGATGAGATGGGTGCCGGTATAAATTGGATTATTAAAATGAATAAATCGACCTTCGATGATAAGCAGAAATATATAGAAAATTATGGAAAGATACATACTCGGTATTATAAGACTAAATAGAAAGACCCATACATGGATTAGACATAAACAAAAGTATACAATATCATCAAGAAAGTAACAGAATTGAAATGGAAATCGGCTGGTCACATATCAAGAAGAACTGATGGCAGGTGGACCAAGACAGTCACAGAATGGATGGATCCCACTTGATAAAAAGTGTCCATGAAAGAGACCTAAAACAAGATGGATCGACAACATCAGCAAGAATTGTGGGCCCAATTGGCAAGAAAAAGTTCAGGATTGTATGGATTGAAAACATGCGGAACAGTGGATAGACAATTGCTATGATGATGATGATGATGATGACGACAGTGATGATGATTTTCTTCTTTTAGGTGTTGACATGTTTTACTGATCAGACTTAATCCATTTCAGAAACAAATTAGAAAGCAGTAAAGGCAAGTAGTCTAGTATGTTGACAGACTTTCTTCCCAATTGAATTATCATCTCAATATTATTCATTCAGGCCACCATAAAACACAGTTCTTTAGGCATAACTTATTTAAATTATTAAGCCTAACCTTAATCTTTAGACATTTCCTTGCAAATCATTTTAGTTATTGTTGTGTCATACTTTTGTAACCTATCAGTTTATAGAATGTGAAAGACTTGTCAGTTGTTTTTTGATGTTGTCATATGAAAATTAGATGATCATCTGTTTTCATATATTTATAAGCATGATTAAGAGTAAATAATAAAGGACCAATAAACCATCTAAGCTCTTTTTGTTTTTATCTTTCAAAGAATGTTAAGAATTAATTCCTAAAAGTCAAACTGCAGTCATAGCACTGGAAATCTCCACGCTGAGAAACTTATAAATAATCTAGTAAAATAATATGGTTAATTTAAATGTAGCAAATTACCTGTAAGTAAATGTTACTTTTCTGTAAGGAAGAAAGAAAAATAAATTTGTCTGCACATTTTTATGTACAATCCCATGGTCCCTGATAAGCCATAAAATACATATCACAATAAATGTCTTAAGGGTTTTAAACAAACCATTGTTTATATTATGTTTTACTATGACATTTAATTATTAAGCAATGGAAGTGTAAAAGAATTATATCAGAGGTAAATGACAAATATATATATATATATTTCTTTGACTTCTTAAAATCTGAAGAATCATTATTAAATGTCAGGTTTAATAATGAGTTCATTGAATTTCTGACAATATGTATTAGGAGAAGTTTGCATGAAGAAAATGTGGCTTCAGTTAGTCACAATAATTTTGCTTTTTGTGATCTCTTATGAAATTTAATTTTCCCATGAACCTGAATAAGAAAAAGTTGTCGGTGCCTACCGTATGGTGTCAGGAAGCATGTATTAAATAGAAAATAGAGTCTCTCAAACATTTCAATAGGACTCACCTATTATTATGGTTTAAATCTTTCCAAATCAGAATGTATACACACACAGATAACGTATACATATACATGGGTACAGAGGAAGTTCATTAGCTGTGATACCAAAACACCACAAAATGCAAGAGGTAGAAACACTGGCCACTCTGCACGTCCTCTATTGATGGGCTTGGCCTACAGCTGCCAAGAAGTGAAGCATATTTCATGCTGCCTGAGGTTTACTCTCTTTTCTTGTATACACTTTGTCACAGTTAGTAATTCTATTAGTGATTAATTTGTCTTCAGGCAAAAGTCAAAACACTGGGACCCCTGAACCACGTGGCCTGTCTAGGGAGTTCTGAGACAGTGTCTTTAGGCGTTGCTCGTCTTATGTTGTTTAATGGCTGTTTGTTTAACCAGGAAATGAACTCTGGGAATGACGACAGTGTCCAGAGACAGTTTTCTGGGAAAGGAGAGATGTAGGTGGTACAGACTCTTCAACTATCACAGTCCTAAAGCTTGAACCTGCATCATTGCCCTGTAGCAAATGTTTTGCATTCTTCCTTCACAGATTCACTTTGTGGTAGTTAACACAATCAGAATGCAGGGTATTTTTTTCCTCATGCCTAAGTCACAAACCCTCTCTAATACATGAAACAAACAAATGCAGGTTGTCCTCGACTTACAATAGCTTATTTAGTGACCGTTCAAAATTACAACAGTACTGAAAAAAGTGACTTATGACCAGGGATGGGATCCGACTGGTATAACTATCGTTTCTGTCTGTTAGCTTTGCGCGCACATGCGCGAATCGCGCGAGTGCAATTTACGACCTGCTGAGCAGTGCTGCTGCATGCAAGTGCGTAGCAGTTGGAAAAGCCCCTTTTTCCTGCTTGTTCAACTGCAGCTGTGTCGCGCAAAGCAGCTGCAGTTGAAAAATCAGGAAATAAAGATCAGGTAAGAGCCTGGGGTGGGTGCGTGGGCAAAAACATCAGCAGACACAGAACCAGTTCTATGCCTGCTGCTCTTCAGAACTACCAGTTCTACAGAGGTGGACAGAACTGGTAGAAACCTACCCCTGTTTATGACTGTTTTTCACACTTACAATTTTGCAACATCCCCATGGTCATGTAATCAGATGCTTGGCAACAGATTCATATTTATGACGGGTACAATGGTCCATATGATTTGATCTCCTTTTGTGACCTTCTGACAAAGTCAATGGGGAGGCCAGATTCACTTAACAACTCTGTTATTAATTTAACCACTTCAGTGATTCCCTTAACAATTGTGGGAAGAAAGATAATAAAATGGGGCTAAAGTCACTTAACAACTGTCTCACTCAGCAATCGAAAGTTTGGGCTCCATGGTGATATAAATCAAGAACTATCTGTAAAAAAAATTCAAAATATGGTACATTGCAACAATTACATTGAAAAATGTGAACATATAATAAAAAATCTTCAAACAATAGTCTAGAAGCCTGTAGTTTATTAAATATCAGTTCTCAATATTAGAAAAGATACTTCATCAAAATACTGGATTTATTGGATAAAAGATTTATTAGAGGGAACAAAGACTATTTAAAAAAAAAATTCATCCACATGCATGTCACAATTACAAACCACAGGAAATGCCATAACAAAAATGGTTACCAAATTAGTCAAGAACTGGGATAAAGTGTTGTATATGTTCTTATCAGTTTAATATTTTAGTTATAAAATAACCTCCCTGAACTCATGCCCCCAAAATAGAAGCCAGCATTCACAATATTGTAGCCCAACTGCCCATTTAGATACTTGACAGGCTTTAGCACCTGTACTTAGAGAATCACTCAGTTCCCCTCTTCCGTCTTCTTTTAAAAGACAAGACAGAATTGCTGTGTCTGCCACAAAGGGTTGGAACTTTGAACATATAGTTGCCATTGCCTTATTGACTTTTTTGACCTCCCTTGCCACTGCCAATAGCTGGAATTATCTTTTCAGGCTTGGGAAACTCCAAGAATAACATTCAGACTGTTTTTCTTTTAAATAAATAAACAATAAAGCTATTACTTATTTTTATATTGTTATTTATTTGAATTTATAAACCTCCCAGCTCCAATAGACTCTGGGCAGCATAAGGCTATGTTAAATGAAACTTCTTTAATCTGTCTGCTTAAAATCAATATTGTTTGTATAACTGACAATAGAGATACAGACACAGAAATAAAATTTTATTTGATTGTTCTTTATCTCTTAGGAGAGGGGTCTGCAACTTTAAACAGTCAAAGAGCCATTTGGACCCATTTCCCACAGAAAAGAATCCACTGGGAGCCAATAATTTAACAACCTGTGTGACTGGGTGGGCGTGGCCAACTCGATGTCACTCATTCTCACCCAGTCACCTCCTGCTCTGGAATATGGAACGAGTCTCCATCCCCCGCCATCATCCTTGCCTTCTTAGGCTAGGTGTGGAGTGATGGGGAGGGAGGGAGGGGCCAGCCAGTGCTGAGATCAGCTGACAGGGAGCCACAGCAGAGGGCTGAAAGAGCCGCATATGGCTCCAGACCCTTGTCTTAGGAGATTGCTCTATCTATGAGCTGTGGTGGTGCAGTGGTTAGAATGCAGTACTGCAGGCTACTTCTGCTGACTGACTGCTGCCAGCAGTTTGGCAGTTTGATTCTCACCGGCTCAAGGTTGATTCAGACTTCCATCCTTTTGTGGTTGGTAAAATGAGGACCAAGATTGTTGTTGTGGGCAATATGCTAACTCTGTAAAATTTAGAAAGGGCTGGAAAGCACTGTGAAGCAGTATATAAGTCTAAGAGCTATTGCTATTGCTATCTGCCAAGCAACAGGGTCCAAGAAAATCTGATATCTATGGTTACATGTCTTGATGTAGTACCAGATGATGATACTATAACAATTATTTCAATACTTCTACTTTTTACTCTTTTTTTCCCCTTAGAAAGGCAAAAAGGTAAATGATCATATTATCCTAGGGCAGGAATTCAAACTGGGCTGTGAAGATTTTAGACAGTTCTAGGAGAAGCAATTTGAGATCTCCAACTTACTACTCTAAGGATTCACTCCTGCTTGCTAAAGCCAGGGGTTCCCAGTGGAAGGTTCAAAAAAGCCAAAATGGTGGCCAAAATCACACAATCAAAGTATAAGCATGTGACATCAATGTGCCAGCAAAAAGATGGGGCTACACAGTTAAGATGCCATATTAATTTCTTGACGCATACATGGATACAGACACTTCTGAAAACTGATTGGTGCTAGGATTCAGTTGTAGCTTGCATTAAAAAATTACTATGTCATGATAATGAAAGCTTGTGACATTAACATAAGAATCATACTGAGAATCTGAATTGCACACATTAGCTTGAAGTTATTGTTCCAGGAACAATATATTGTTGCTGAATCCTACGGAAAAGAATTAATATCTTTAAAGTCTTCTGGCTCTGATATAGTAAACGAGTAACACCAACCATAAACTTCTTGCTCAGAGAAGAGTGAAGTGATTGCTTCAGGTAGATGAATTAATGTCATGAAAAGGCAGCAATCTGCTGGCGATTTAAAGTTTTATTGTTGTAGTTTTACTGCCAAGAAACAATTTTCTGGCTCAGATGCCCAAGGTGCTAGATCCTGAATTGGAACGGAACATTTGCTATTCTGATCCAAGCAGCAAAACCATTTCTATAAGTACACTTGCATCTACTTTCTGACTGGATGCGGCCTAATACAAATATATAGGAAGTCCTCGACTTACGTCCACAATTGAGCCCAGCACTTATGTTGCCAAGCGAGACATTAGTTAAATGAGTTTTGCCCCATTTCATGACCTTTCTCAATGCAGTTGTTAAGTGAATCATTGTAGTTGGATCTGGTTTACCCATTGATTTTGCTTGTCAGAAGGTCGCAAAAGATAATCATGTGATCCCAGCACACTGAAACTGTCATAAGTGTGAGTCAGTTGCCAACTTCCTGAATTTTGATGATGTGAGCATGGGGATGCTGCAATGATTGTAAGTTTGAAAAATGGTCATAAGTCACTTTTTCAGTGATTTTGTAACTTTGAACGGTCCCTAAATGAACTGTTGTAAGTCAAGGACTACCTGTAATGCTGGCTCTGGAGAACCCATGGTGGGCAAAGAGATGGAGGGTTGAATAACTGCTTGTACTATAAGTATCCTTGACTTATGACCATAATGGAGCCCATCAATTATGGTCATAAATCATGAGTGTCATAAAATGGCTCATCAAATGCTTAATTTTACAAAGTTTTTTTTTGTAGTGAACACAGTGGTTGCAAAGTGATTAAGCGAACTTATTTTTGGCTTTTGGGAGTTTTTCAGTTTAAAAACTAAGCCTAATCCCTTTCCGTTTCTAAAAAATCAGTAAATCTTTATATGGTTTAACATAAATCTGTCCTGCAAAAGAAAGCAATGATATTGATTTGATTTACTTTCATTTGCACTTCTTTACTGCTGACTCCAATATTTATTTATTTATTTATTTAATTGGTATGGCTGCCCATCTCAAACAAGTCTGTACAAAGCAAGAGATACACAATGTAATCATAAAGGAAAGTCAGAAAGAATTATTCTGCTTCTCAAAATTACTGCATTCTGTATTGTTCCTTTTGCCATTGTATTGTTCCTATTTAAAATATATATTGCTAACAAACTGCCTATCAATCTGAGGCAAAGAAATTCCTAAAGCGTATGAGCAATATTTTTCCAAGTTAAAATTGCATTCTGGAAATTCTGTCTCTTTCCCCCATCTTGGAGGGATAGGCCACATCACTTGCCGGGGTGGGAGGATCTTATTAATTACACAAAATCTCTATTGGGGAGAAAAAAAAGTTTCTAATTTTGTCTTTTCCTTAGAAGGACATTCCCTCCAGCAAAAATATAGCATATGTTTAAAGTCTTTTTTAAAAAAAGACTCTGTACTTGCTTCATTATATGAAGGTCAAAGGTTTGCAAAACAGAATGATTAATGGAGCCTGGAAACCAATCCCACCCAATTGAAAGATAAGGAACAGTAAAGACAATTTGACAGGCTGCAAAAGTGAGGCTGTTGTTGCTTGGTTCTTTGCAAAATCTTTGTGGCCTAGCCTGCTATTTCCTTTATTTGCAGACAGGCCTGTTCTGCATTCCGTGATTATTCACCATCCCGTCCCCCCTCACCCCCCATGCCATAGCTTTCTGGCACCTCACCGGGGTGGAGTGGAGCGATGTCTCCCTCCCAGTGATAACTCAGATATCAAGTACAGTATCTATGCATGTTAAACCATTTCTATACCAAAGTCTTCTTATTTCCTGAAATATAGGGTGGTGTTTCCCGCCCCCCTCTCCCCAGAAATAAAAAAAAAAGCTAGCAGTGGAGGCATTCTGGAATATGGAATGTTTCTCTCAGGTTTTATTTTTTTAAATATTTGGCCCATAAGTCATTTCATTGTAAAGCACTTCCCGATTTAAAGCCAGCCAAACAAATATGGTGTCAGCAGTGTCCCGTTGGAGAGTCTTTAGCAATTCTGGGTCAATTAAAGATTTCAAGATCTTACAATGAAGTACGTGTTCCATTTATATAGAGGGAAAATGGTCTTCAGAATACTGGAATAGCTTTTCGGTCTTTCCCCCTGAGATTGGATTGGTTTTTGTTTGAATTTAAAATGCAAGTCTTCAGTGCAAATGGTGAATCAATCAACTGAATATTAATATACATTATATAGGTAATCCTTGACAATTTAATCCAAAATTCCTGTTGCTAAGTGAGATAGTTATTAAGTGAATTTTGCTCCATTTTACAACCTTTCTTGCCACTGTTGTTAAGTGAATCTGACTTTCCTGTTGCTGTTGCTTGTCAGAAAGACACAAAAGGTGATTACATGACTCCAGGACATTCCAATTGTCATAAATATGAGTCAGTTGCCAAGCACCTGAATTTTGTTTATGTGACCATGCGGATGCTGCCAGACTTATACGTGTGAAAAATGGTCATAGCTCACTTTTTCTGTGCAGTTGTAAATTCAAATGGTCACTAAATGAGCGCTGGTAAGTTGAGGACTATCTGTACTTAATTAGTATACACAAATGACACACAAATTATCACAATGGCTACCTTTTCATGTGCATGAAATTCAAATGGGATATGATTTAGGACAGGAGTGCCAAATTCAAGGCCAATGGGCCGCATCTGGTCTGCGGGCTGCTTAAATCTGACCCACAGGATCGGCTTAGAAATAGTAAAGGACCAGCCTGCTATGACTCTGGCAGCCAAAATGGGGCACGGAGAAGCCTCGCACAGCTCCCTGCACCCCTTTTTGGCATGGACAGCCTCCTGAAGCACTCTGCTGGCCAAAACAGAATGTGCATGGCTTCCCATGTCCTGTTTTGGCTGGCAAAGTGCTGCAGGAGGCCATGCAGGCTGAAAATGGGGTGCGGGGGACCTCACGTGGTGCCACACGGCCTATTTTGGCTGTCAGGATGCTGCAGGAGGTGTCTGTCCCATCTGCCCCACTGCCCCGGCCAGCCCACGGAGGAGAACTACAATGCTGATCTGGCCGTTGAAGAAATCCAGTTTTACACCCTGATTTAGGGTATGTCTCATTTAATACATGTGTAATAAACAATAACATTATACAATGTTTAAGGATTAATATAGATTATATTTGAAAATTCAACAGAGATATGGGGAGATGAGGTAAGATATTTGTCCAAATAACCTATCATTGCTAATAGGAGGTAGGGGGCAGTTGTCATACCTACGGTATATTGCAATTTCCAAGGTTTGAGAATCAAGCAGACTGCATTTCTTTGGCAACCTGCAGGTTATTGTTGCATTTCTTTATCTGACAGTCTGTAAGACCCATAATTACAGGTTTTTCATGTATTCAAAAGGAACATATCACAGAAGACAGGTTATATTTTTCAGTATCTCAGAAATTGCTAGAAGTTCTACTTTATTATTTTGTGACACAATGCCCTTTTGTGAAGTCTTTTTTTTTAAATCACTACACAGTAAGATTTAAATAACTTATGATCAGAGTTAACTTAAATACCTCTTCATCAAAAACAACTTACAGGACCGCATCCTACCGGTGATCTCCAGCAGGCCAGTGCGTGCACACAGGGAGGGCCTTCTCCGGGTTCCGTCGGCTGCCATGTGTCGCCTGGCGGTCCCAAGGGGTAGGGCCTTCTCTGTGGCGGCCCCTGCCCTCTGGAATACTCTGCCACCGGAACTGCGTACCGGCATGGACCTGAGGTCCTTCAGGCGCGCGCTGAAGACCTGGCTTTTCGAGCAGGCCGGCCTGGGCTGAGAGAGGGTTTTAATTTGTCTCCATTTGCTTTTTAGTAATTTTAATTTGGGGGTTTTAAGGGGGTGGGGTGGGCTTTTTATTCGGCCAAATATTCAATTTAATCTTTTTTAACTTTTGTATTATTGTCGGGGTTTTAGATTGGCTGTACACCGCCCTGAGTCCCTAGGGAGAAGGGCGGTATAAAAATTTTATATAAATAAATAAATAAAATAAATAAACTCTTGTGTCTAGAAAAACACTTATGTAAATATTTTCAGAGATCATCACATAGTTCCCACCATATTTTACATAAATCATTGCTAGTATTTTTACTTAGGAGAACCTTGGGCAAAGGATTAGACTAGAAGACCTCCAAAGTCCTATGATTCTATGTTCTAGTAACTATTTTTTTTGTTCATTTGAGACTAAGAAATTCATAACATTTGCTAGCCAAACCAGATACATACATTATAGTACTAAAGTGAATTAATTCAGCATTTACCTCAGGACTGTCTATTTTAACTAGTAGAACCGTTATGGTGCAGTGGTTAGAATGCAGTATTGCAGGCTAATCCTGCTGAGTGCCAGCAGTTCAATTCTTTCTCACTCAAGATTGACTCTACCTTTCCTCCTTCCAAGGTCAATAAAATGAGGATCCAGATTTTTGGTGGTAATATGCTTAGAGAGGGTTGTAATGAACTATGAAATAGTATAGAAATCTAAGTGCTATTGCTAGTAGCTGCATTTCTGACTCTCTAGCAGGCTTTATTCCTAGAACCTATTGCATTGGGTCCCTCATAATCTGAAGATTTCTCGATTCATGTTCTGTATGCAGAAATTTAAATTTCAATCCACTCCATCCGCAGTTTTGTGCTGTTGTTTTATTTTGCAAATGATGGGAAATCATTCTGCCAAACAGAGTAAAGCACTAATCAATATGGCTAGATCCAGGGCAAGTAATTTCCAATACCTAGTCATTGGAAAGGCTTAGTCCAAAATGTTCAAATGGCACAACAGCTCTAGATTATGGGAACAAATAGAGTAGACTTACTTGCCATAAAGCAATTTATACTCAATGCTTCAGATGAATATCCTATCCTTAAACAGTGCTCCTCAAATTAAGGCTTTAATTGTGAATCTCAGAATTTTTAGGACTCCAGCAGTTTTTGCTAAAAAATGTAATGCAACAATTTTCATTGTTTTACAATTATATTTACTGGATATATCTTATCTTTATAGTCTAAACAGAATGTAAAGTTAAGTAAAGTTAACTTCCAAAATCCAAATTGATTTCACTGAATCCTTCAATTTAGAAAGAAATTTCTTCCAGTTATAGATGATAGTTGCAGTATGGTAGAACATGTAAGAATTACAAACTCTAATATTTTTCTTTCCTTATTTTTTATTTTAATATCAATGGAGCTTCCTTTAAAGAATAATTAAGCTAAGTAGATATACAGAGGAGAATGCTGCTTCTTATTCCACAGGTTACATTAATTTTTGCACTAAAACTCTAGGCAGTAATTAAGAATAATTAATGTTACTTTATTTCTGCATCTAGAGCAAGTGGTGGGCAGGATTCTCCCCAATATATAAAATTATAATTTCAGTATTTATATTATATAATCTTTAAGTATTTGTAACCTGAATTTATACAGTAAACATTAACATTGTTGCTTGTATCACATTAATTCAGTTTAATATTTACTGCAAAAACTTGCTACATGTTCACATGTCATGCTTGTTTATTCACAGGTTCTGTCACTTTTCATACAAGGACTGTTAATTTATTTCATCCATGCACAAAATTTGTCATAAAAGCTGGAGTCTTCATATATCCTGTTTCCGTACTGGGAAATCTGAAAATCAAACATGTCTGCTTCAACATGGAACCTCCACTAAAAAAAAAAAATGGTCTGTAGAAAATCAAGGCCCAATTCTAAATTGCCCCAAAGGTGCTTTTTCAAGAGTCAACTGGACTTATTTGTTTTTCTCTGAAGACATTTCGTTTCGCTTCTCATCCAAGAAGATTCTTCAGATAAAGCTTCTTGGATGAGAAGTGAAACGTCTTCAAAGAAAAACAAATAAGTCCAGTTGCCTCTTGAAAAAGCACCTTTGGGACAACCAGGACCTGGATGACTGAGAATCTCCATAGACATCTAACCAAATTGTTAGCTTAGAAATGAAACTTTCTTCTCAAAGGAAAAAGGGGGATATTTTTGTTTTGTGTTTTTCTTTTGAATTATGGCAAAGAAAACCTTAAGGGGAAAACACACAACTTCAGGAAAGATACTTATGTGCAAAGGTGGGCTGCTGGGGGTTAGCTATGATTCTGTGCAGTTCGGAGAACTCCCAAATCCCACTCCTGGCTGGCCCCGCCTCTCCAAGGAGTCCCCATGCAGCACATTTTGGATGCAGGTGAGTGCAGGGCGTGCACGGAGGCTCAGGGAGGGTGAAACATAGTGTGCCCAGAAGTTCAGGAAGGCCAGAAATGGGCCCGTTTCCAGTTTCCGTAGGGCCTTCAGAACCCGGGAAGATCGTTTTCACCCTCCTAGAGGCACGAGGAAAGCCTCCAGAAACCAGGGAGGGCAAAAAGGGCCCTCCTGCCACAGTGCAGGAGGCTGTCTAGGCCATGCCCACCATGGCCATGCCCACTCAGCAACCAGGCAGAGAATCCTTCGCTAAATTTTTTGTAAACCCACCCCTGCTTATGTGGTTCATGTGGTACTCTTAACTGCTTTCAGAAGTAGCCCCAGTCACTACCACCAAAGCTATGATTGGAGACTTTAAGGAAGTGAGATCCAATCCTTAACATAAGTATCTTGCAGTCACTGAAAGAAGCTATAGTAGCATGAGCATCCAGGACCTTCCAACTTTTGAACAAGCTGTGCAGATAAGCTAATATGAACCATATGGCACAAAGAGGCAACTTCTTTCATTACCCTCTGAGTGAGCCACTCTGAAGGATGGTAGCCTTAAGGAAGCCACATGGAGCCTCATGAATGGCCTGACGTTATGCGCCACATCCAAGCAAGGAAAAGGAGGAACAAATATGTTGGAGAAGAAGAATCAACTTCTTAATTAATAGTTTCCTTCTCCACAATTGAAGTCTTATTGCAGCAACAGAGATTCTATTTGTTCAGCCGTTATGGGTATTTTAAACCATAGATAATAAGAGTATAGGTATAGAAAGCCATCTGTATTGTTACCACTTCAAGAAAGAAATGCAGAGTGTTAGCTACACTACTATATGTTGTGGCTATGATTGCTTACAAATGTTCCAAGCCACATGACAAGTATATCCAAATGTTTTAGCAATGAAGGGAATAAAGAACTAACACAAGCTATCACAGAGATCTGATGCATAGCACCACACAATAAGACAGACTGATGAATAGAAGATAATATAGTGATTTTGCCTACTAAATTGGTTTTTTTATGCCCTTGAAGATGTACCCATAGGAGATCGCTGGTTTGTGATATTTCACCTGTGTAATTGTTTGCTTCCCTGATGATATGTGTGAATGCTAAATAAAATACTACATGTAAAATATCCTTCTTATCTACAATTGTAATTTAATGAAGGTTTACAGAAAAAGGAATGTCTGCTTTCGCCATCTGCCATGTGCCATTTTCTTCCAGGATGCAGTTCTGTTGTCATGAAAGTCAAGGTCACCTCCACGGTGAGCAGCCAAACAAACATATACATGAGACCCACATGTGAAAGCTAGTCCCAGTATGCCTTAGGTAATTGAAGCAAGGTAAACTAGAGGTGAAATTTTAGCTAAATGAAGGGCACCTCACTCTCCGAGGAGCATCATAGAGGTTTAAAAATATTTAGCTGGGAGTTCTCTAACTCAATGCCATATGCCAGAATTTTTAATGCAGTTAGCTTCTGAACTATACATTAAATAAAATCAATGTAACTTCTGGTGAGGGAAACACCCTGAAAGTAAATGTTTTTTCTAATATAGTTTCTTCTCCTTCTTCTCCTTGTCCTCCTTCACCTCCTCCTCCTCTTCCTCTTGGAAGCTGCCAGTTAAATAACATTACATAATAGTGTGTGTGGGGGGGGTACTTCTTTCTTTGACTGGAAAATATTGCAATTAATTAAAATTTGAAGTAACTCACATTATGCCCACAAATTTTGAGAGTTTGTCCTCCATTTGTATTCCGAAGTGCTTCCAAATAATGCGTGTGTTTCAAGTAACAGTGTTGGGTAAATGTAGTTAATTGTGTTGGGTAAGTATAGTTAAAGCTCTTTGGCCATATTTACTGGGCTATCCTTTGATTTAAGACAGAAGGAAGGGATTTGCAGGCAAGAAATCCATATTTTCTTAAAAAAACTATTTTCCGTTATATATGTATACAACAATTCAGCTATAAAAGATAAGCTTAGTTTTTAAATGTGCTCCCTCCCCAGATGCAGAAAAGTGCATATAATAGTCAGATTTTGGTTTTAAGGAATCTGAGCAGCAACAGAAGTAGAGAAGACACTAAAATTGGTAATAGTACATTCAGTTGACAGAGGAACTGGATTAATTGGACTCTGCTGCAAACTGCCTTACTTACACAAATCAGCTTGTGTTCCTTAATAGCTTGGAATGGATTTACCCATTTTTTAAAATGAACTTAACAGCAGCATTCTTGGTAAGAAATGGTTCATTTAATGCCAAAGCATATGTGACTTTTCAGAACAACACTATCTACTGGCGTCTGACATTTGATTGAGTTGTAAATACCGCAGATGCTATGTTGCTCTTATTAGCGTATGTCCCAGAGCAACAAATATACTGGCACAGGTTCCAGAATCCTGCTAAGATTTTCATGAAACAGAAACTCACAAGATAGATATGAAATGTAATTGTTTGCCTAAAGATGATTAGATCTGGGAGAAGAGTTGATAAGAGAAAAAGAAACCATGCTTGTCATGTCACTATCTAAGGAACTTATAAAGCCTTTTTAAATATTTATTTATTTATTTATTATTTTGATTTGTATACCGCCCCCTCTCCCAAAAAGGGACTCCGGGCGGTGAACAGCCACAATAAAAACATACAATCAGAAAAGTTAAAAAAGAGTTTAAAAATTAATTAAATAGATGGCTAAGACCAATAAAACCCGTAAAAATTAAAATCAAATTAAAAATCCTACTCATAACGTTACGCCAGACCGGCCTGTTGGAAAAGGTGGGTCTTAAGTGCTTGTCGGAAGGCCCGTAGGTCGGTAATGGCTCACATCTCCGCCGGTAGCTCATTCCAAAGGGAGGGTGCTCCCACAGAGAAGGCCCACACCCTCGGGGCCGCCAACCGACATCGGCCAGCCTGCGGCACCCCGAGGAGGCCAACCCTGTGGGAGCGCACCGGCCGGCGGGAGGCCAATGGTGGCAACAGGCGGTCCCGCAAGTACCCGGGCCCCAAGCCATGGAGCGCTTTAAAGATTGTCACTAGCACCTTGAATATTCACTTAGGACAGAATTTCTGCATAATGCAAACCTACTATAATATTCAGCATAATGAAAAGAAAACATATTTAGCAAATAATCATTTATTGCTTACAGTATAAATTAGTCAGTGTGATGGAGTAGTTTATGCACCTGATTAAAAACTGGGAGATTGTCATATATATATAAAACATTGGGAGATTCTGAATTTTAGTCCCAAATAGGTCCCATTCAGTTGAATTACTTGGGGCCAGGATCCTCTCTCAGCCCTACGAAGGGGCCAATGGCAAATCATTTACAAAATCTTGCCAAGAAAACTGCAGGACTGGTCCATGCAATTGTCAGGACTCAATGCTGCCTTGAAGGCATAAAAATTATCAATGCACTTTTTAAAAAAAAAAAAATCACATTTTCTGATTAAATTGAAAATATTTTTCTACTAGTTGCTGCTTTCATTCCTGTATTCAGGCTGACTTTTATCTAGTAGATAAAAGGTGTACATGAACATGTATAACAATTAAACCAGGAAATCAACAAATTACACTTGTTACTAAACCAGCCCAAAACTATTTTCAGATTAGCTCATTTCCAAATTCTTGGGACTATTTTCAGCAGTTAATTTTACTATGTCTGCCAATTCTTCTTAACCCTAACCAAAATGTCCTATTACAATGGCTATATCTAATCATAAAGTTTTTCTCTACAAAAAAATGATAGAGCTGATTTGTGTTTCATCAATCAAATATTGCTTTTTAAATAAACAGAGTAAAGTTCCCATAAAAACTAGAATTATATTTTTTATGAATATATCATCCTAATATAGACTAGTTTTGCCTAGTGCTACATATTCGTTAAACGATTTCAGTAATATCAGGACTGACATTTAATTCCAGTTCATTTCAGAAGAAGTGAAAGTGGAAGAAAATATCCTAACAAATTTCCCAGGATCTACAAAATGTTTTCCAAAAGAAAAGTGTATTTTTACCTTCTGGATGATATTGCCATCTCCTTGATTACTGTCTTCATCTTCTGAACTCTTCTGTTCCTCATCAGATGTGACATCTTCAAGAGGAATTACAGAGATGGGGCACACCTTGTAAGGCTCTGTATAAGCACTATGAAAAGAAGGAGGGGAAAAAAACCACATTATCTTATGAATACCCACTAGCCAAAAAGCATAGGAATAAAACTTTACCCTTATTATTAGAGGAAGATTTTCTGATACTCTAAAATCTGTTAATTCTTATGAAGTTCCTTTTGGACTTGTTAAGAAATCAGATGGGATAGGGAGGAGGTAGCAAACAGTAAATAAACAGTAATCCGTCTATGCCAAGGGTGTCAAATTTGCGGCCCATGGTCTGGATACATCACACACTGGTCATGCTCACCCCCATTTTAGTGAAGGGGAAAAAGTTGTGATAGGTCACATGGCGACAATGTGGCAATGCGAGTTTGACATCCCTGATCTATGCCATTTGTCTGGTAAACTTGCAAGATTTGTTTCTCTTGCCGTGTACATGTAAACCTCCGAACTAAAATGTTGTTTCTCCATGTCATAAAATATATGTGGGTACATGCATAATTTTGTATGCAAGTATGTATGTGTATATGTATTTATTTATTTATTTAGTCATGCTTATATTTATATTAGAGGTGGAGACCTTTGAGAGCTGCATGCAATGTAATTTCATTTTAATGTATGTCGATTAGTGTACATTCAAAGTGACAAAGTATTCTATTCTATTCTATTCTATTCTATTCTATTCTATTCTATTCTATTCTATTCTATTCTATTCATTTGGAAAGCAAAAAAAGTATTTCTAATGTGCCTGAACATTCATAAATCTTTGCTTAAATCTAAATGTTTATGATTTCACAATCACTCACACTTTTAACAGTAGTAATTTTTGTAGAGTCTTCCCCAAACGGGTGTTCAGCTGATGTGTTGAACTGTAGCTTATAGTACATAAACCTATATATAAACTTATAAATCATATTGGCCAAATCTGTCTTCCTCTACATAGAAATAGCCAAAGTTTTAAAGCATATTAATGATTAATACCACTGCCATCTCAAACCGTAAGGCTCTAGTAAGAGTTAAGTGGCACAGAGGGCCAATGAAGAGAGACAATAAATGTATTAGCTAACCAAGGAATAGTGTTATAAATATTTTTTCCTGCCATCAAGCTATAACAAAGTACATCAGAACAGCCTTGGCCCATAGTTTGTATTTGTTTCTCAAATTAGCTAAACAAATAACCCTAAGGCAGCCTTCAAGCAAGATACAGACTCTCCAGCCATTCTTCCCCAAAACTAGTAATCAGAGGCATTCTGGTTGGAACAGCTTATATCCTGCTATTCATTTAACATAGTCAAACAACAGCATCTGCCTATGCCAAGTCCCTGGGAAGGACTCAATAGATGGATAAAAATGCCAAATACAGCCTAAACATCTGGATGACTGTGTGACCAACCATAATGTGCCAGTAAGGAAAATTGGTGGCAAAATACAGTTGAAAAAATAGCCAGGCATGCCCACATTAAAATATGTTGGATCTGAATACAAACTGATATAGTCTCAAAACACACCAGATTTAATTGGAGTTGAAAAAAAAAGAAAGTGTGGATAATGCATGTGGTAATACCAAAGAATAGCAAAGAATTGGGGAAGATCACAAAATATCATGGTCTAAAAACTGAAGTTGAAAGATGTAACATAAACTGCTGTGGCAGTCCCGGTGGATATTGGCATGTTGGGTTGCAATACCCAAAAAATCTTGCACAGCACTTAGTAAACCCGCATGTTGACAAAATTGCCATCTGCCAATTACAAAGGATTACTCTATTTGAATCTGCACATATACTATGCCGACATATAATAGGTTCTTAGGGAGAGCTAGATGCATTTAAAGGCCAACACCACTAAAGAACTGGCAGCTGTGATTTCATGTTTTTGTGTATATAACAATAACAATAACCCTCTAATCAAAAGTGGAATATCCTATCCTAATTTTAAGGCTTCCATGTCAGCTCTTAGAACTTCAGGTCTGACTGTGTATGTTAGCCCTAACTGGTAATTTATCCTGCAATTATATAATCAATAAATGCTGATGCCTTGGTTAATCCAATTCTGGCCAACCCAAGCAGATGCCAACTTCTCAATCCCTTACTGCACAATAAATGTATTTGTCCAGGCTTTTTGGTATCTCTCAAATTCCATTCAGCATTAACTAAGATATCTTTAAAAATTAGGGGATGCCTGGTATAGTCTTTCATATCTTAGTATGTTCAAAAACATTCTGGAGACAAATTTATGATCGTGTCAAAATGGACCTCCCAAAAATCCAAAAAAACATAGCATATTCATCATCCAAAATGGTTGACTAAATGAGTCCTTAATTTCTTTTTCTTTTTGCATGTTAAGAAAGCTGGGATAGAAAAGCACCCAGCTAATTTTTTTAATTTGATTCAAAGCAGGCCCTAGTCTACTGCAATCATACAATACCTCAGACAGTAGCTCATAACAATTGTTAATAATATCTGGTGCACATGATGAGGCTGTAATGGCTTTAAAATGAACAGCAACTGCTCAGGGAAGGAGCTTGTGGCACATTTTCACAGCAAGCATATAAGACAACTATGTAAATGAAAGCTATTACGATTCCCTGAAGCACTGCAGAAGGCAACTCATCACCTTTATGGGTCGTCCCCCACTCCACCCAGTCCCTTATTAGATACTTCCAGTCTATAATTCACCAAATAACTTTAGGATGAAGAATAGTCAAACTCTTGTCTCAATGACTTGGTTTAACTATTTATGATATCTTTTAATAAAAAGAAAATCTTCCATTGTTTCTCAAAGACCCAACAATCTTATCACTAATTAACCCAAAATGCTGCAGAAGTTATGAAGTATCAGAGATAGTTACAAAGAATAGCTCTGTGAATATATATTTGTGAGATTTTTGTCTGTTTCTATCCATGTACACCCAGCATTTTTGAAGCCACTTAGATACTATTCATTTTCCTTATATTCTTCAAGTTTCGTCCTTCTTAATTTAATTATAGTACTTTTTATGACAATAATATCAGACTAAATACAGGGCAATTTCAATAGAAATATCAGATTTTAAATCAGGGACTGCTTTAACCTGATCCAGAAAGCATTACTGATCTCAATCATTAAATAGTTTGTACTGGTAAAAGGAATCTTCCAATAGTAGTAGAAAATGTGTGAGAAATTTTGGACCAATTTTCCCCAACCTGAGTACCATCCAGATGAATATACATGTAGACTTCAACTCCCAGAATTCACTAGCCAGCAAGTTAATTGCTGATTATTCTTGGGGATTAAGTCCACGTTGGATAAATTTTACACCAAAAGTTACAGTGTAATCTATTTGCCATGCCACCCCCAAAATAGTTGTACTTCACCTTGAAACTGAAACATGTCTGCATTAAAAACCTCTAAGGAGATTTTTTATCCCATTGCAGTGCAGTGCACTTTATACAGAATCAGATTTTTGACTTTGAAAGATAAAACAAATAATTCCCTCAACACTGTTCAACTATTACAAAGTGTACACTACTATTACTGCTAATCTTCTTATCACTCCTTATCACCCATCCACTCCCACTTGTGATTGTAGGACTGTAACTTTGTTGCTTGTATCCTTATGATTTATATTGACTGTTTCCTGGTATGATTTGATTGTTGATTGTACCTTATGGCTATCATTATGATTCTTGTTTCTTAATGAATGTACCTTTTCTGTATGTATACTGAGAGTATTTATACCAAGACAAATTCCTTGTGTGTCCAATCACACTTGGCCAATGAAGTATTCTATTCTATTCTATTCTATTCTATTCTATTCTAAAAAGCTGTCCTGTTTATTCTATTCTGATATAGCAATTGAATATCACACAAGAGACGCAATCCAAAGGCTGAACTGACCAACTGCAACCTTGTTTAGAATTCTCATTAAAGCCTCTTGGGAAACAGCGAGTAAGAACAGGATAGCTATTTTACAAATGTAGCCCATAGATAGGTTCTATGCATAAAATTAAAAATGTAGAGAATTCTGCCAAGCTTCTTGAGGAAGCTCTGCAAGTCCAGTGAATTAGGTGGCATAGAAATCATTCTAACAGGGCAGGGCAGGACAGAGCATACAGCCATTTATTGGGGATGTTCTAGGCCTGGAGTCTAGCACAAGTCCTAAGCAAGAGTATATATTCCTCCATCTATTTCACTTCTGACATAATTTTCTGTCTCTGATTATTCCTTTTTTTTGCCACATATGTCATATTTTAAAGCCAATATACAAATGTTTATGAACTCATATATTATATATGCATCTATTTCCGGGTCACTTGCAAAGTTTAAAAAGTATAATTTGAGTAAGTTCATAATCAAGTAAAATGAAATGCAAATTGAAAGAATTTCTTCCCCATTTAGGAGTGTTAAGTATGCTGTCAGGATATTCTTCTCAAACCACAGAGGAGAATATAATGGGAAGAAATTAATAGAGCTAAGAAAACATTTTCAGCTACAGTGCTGATTATAAAATGAAATTATATTTTCAGCCAAATAACTTTGCAAAGAGACTTAATTTACAGGTGGATAAATACGGAGTGAGTTTTTTTTGCATCTTGACAGAATTTATGCATGTTCTAATTTCATATATACATGATGTAAAAAATGTAGTATTTTCATTAAAATCTACTGTTTTCTATCTATTGTTTGAAGTAGTACAATCCTAGATGTAAACTTCTATTTCATCTATTCTTCACCCAGACTGATTTTTTTTCTCTTGAGAAGGGTCTCTTTGCTTAATACAGCTGCTGTTATTTATTGTCCCTCCTCAAAAACATAATACAAGTGCTAGAAGTATCTTCTGCTGATACAAAGCAGTGATGTTTATAGCAGAAACAAAGAAAAATTATGCTAAAGTATAGTCTTGTTCACAAAGAAACTTAAAAATATGTTCAGTCATTGTAGTCTCAAAATCCCTGCTGATATCTTAATGAGCTCTAGTGGGACAGAAACCACCAGTATCACCATATAGCTTTAATGATGATTAATTATACTTCGGTTCCAGAATGTCTGTCTGGAAGGAGCATCATGGCTGTGTATGGTGAAGTCTAGAAAAATGTTTTTTTATTGCTCCCTCCTCATTCATCCTGGAGTTTGAAGTTCGCACATTGTATGTGAAGGGCTTTCTTTGTTTCATAATTTTTATTTAAAAAATGTATTGCCATAGTAAAAGCAAACACAAATCAAGCTAAGAGAAAGAGAAAGAATAAAATTGAAAAGAGGGAAAATGAAGATAAAAGGTAAAGAAAAATTAACATAAATATAAAATATTTTATATATATTTAAAATGAAATGCAAATTGAAGAATTTCTTCCCCCTCAGGAATGTTAAGTATGCTGTCAGGGCATTCTTCTCAAGATATTTGTAACTTTAGACTTATCAAATTGGTTTACGCTTAAACCAATTTGATAAGTTTCCCTCCTTCTAAAGTTTCAGACATTTGTAATTTTAGACATCAAATTTGTTTACGGTTAAACTAATTTGATAAATCTTCACCCCTTCTAAAGTTACAAATATCTCTTCTTCTCATAACCTATCCCTTATCTATATATAAATCCTTAAATTATCAGCTTTTTGATCCTGATTTCAGGAAGAAATCCATAAGGTTACCAGAGATTTACAGAAACATGTCTTATTTTGACCTTGGTCAAACAAACAAACTTTTTATATTCCTTTCTTTTACTTCTAACAATCTTGGTCTTTAGTTCATTCAGATGTTGTTGTAGGATTTGGTCTTGCTTCAGTTTTTCTTTTTCTCACCCCAAGGGATTCTTTGAGGCTTTAGCACATCTCCTTTGTAAAGCCAGTAAAAAAATCATCATCATGGTCATTTTTTTAATCATTTGCAATTCCACTGTCATTTTTAAAGTTTCAACTAACTTATTTTATATATTCAGAGGAAAGTCTTTATCAAGTTCATTCTCTTGGCTTGTCATTTGCATTTTCACTTTAGTTGCCTCCTCTGTGTGGTAATCCACACTTTTTTGCTTTCCAATATTTCTGACTCTACTATTTCTGAAACAGATAAAATTTGTTTCACATTTATTTATTCCTTCTTCAGCATACTTTGGACATAGTTTATCCATGGAAGCAAGCATCTAATTTCTGGCTCCACTCTTTGAGCATCTCCTTAAATATTTCAAATGTTAAAGCATTTTATTCCGTTTTTATAAATCCCTGTAGTAATTGAAAATGAAAGACAAGTTTACATCCCCCCACTCTTTTCTGCATGGAATCTTTAGTCCTCTTTAGTGTCCAGTTTCTGAAATCATGAAGTATTGTTATTACTTAAGATAGACAAAACAATTTGGTTCCCATGAACATTTATTTAAGTTATTTAAGTATTTCCAAAATCTTAAAATAAAAGTCTCAATACTTTAAATTTGTCTAAATCCTTACGTTGTTTACCATTTTCTTAGGTCAAAATCTTAATTAACTTTTTGCTATTTATTTCATATTCTTTAAGTTCTTAAACTTGTGATCATTTTTTCTTTTGTTCAAGAAGGAAGGAAAACTCACCAGATCGTTTTTTTATACTTGTCATTTTGAACATCTCTGGTAGCCTTAGAGTAATTAAACAAGCAGTTTTCCAAAAGTAATTAGGAGTAAGACTAGCAAACTCCAGTCCACTTGCCAGTTTTTTTAGCTTTGCCTCAGTCATTGTCCTTACTGTTTCAGACACATGTTTAGTTTACCATGCCTCTCCCAGAAGTCCTACATTTGTGAAGGGCTTCCAAGTTGGAGTAGGTTGCCCTACAGTAACAAAATAGCCATTTAGAGTTTCCAGAACAAATGGCTGTATTTTATTTTTTTATTTTAGTTAAAACATTTACATAGCCACCCTTTTCCAATCATGCTCTAAACAAAGGCTGTCAAACTCAAGGCCCGTGGGCCGGCCGCCGTCATGTGCTGGCCATGCCCACACCTGGTTTAGCGAAGGGGGGAAAAGTTGCAATATGTCACATGCCGCCGCCGTAACAATGCAAGTTTGACACCCTTACATCTAAACTAAGAGACGTAGTGGTGCAATGGTTAGAATGCAGTATTACAGGCTAACTCTTCCTACAGTTAGAGTTTGATCCTGACTGGCTCAAGGTTGACTCAGACTTTCATCCTTCCAAGATCAGTAAATCCCAGATTGTTGGGGGCAATATGCTGACATTTATAAACTGCTCAGAAACTGTTGTAAAGTACTATAGAATGTTATGTAAGGCTAAGGGATATTGCTATTGCTAACCAGCTTTGAATCAAAAGGTTATATCTGTTCTTTTATGTATCTTTTACTACATTTGCTATTTGCAGCAAAGAGTAATTCTGATTTCCAGTTTGTTTGCAAAGGCATTAACAGCTTGAGGAAGAATGCTTTTTGGAGAGAATATAGAGAAGGTGGGAAAGAATTCTTCGTACATTCTTTAATATAGAACTTGTAGATCAATTCTTGCAATGAATGAAGCAGGCTGGTGGTGATTCTAGGTTTCCTCATATAGGAGAACTATGTATGTCCATGATGGCAAAATCTCGGGAGGAATCTGGTACTACCTTTCTTGCCTGAGAAATGTTATTAAAAAGGAATTTGTTCATGAAACTAATAATAGTTAGTTAGTTAGGCAAAAAAAATGGTACCAGATTTCTGATATTTAACCTTGCTCAAAGGCTGACAATGGAAGCTTTATCCAGAGATTAATTCTAGAATGATTAATAATATGAGCAGTATTGTGTATCTAAGCCAAGTTCCCTTATTGTTTTGTTGGCTTTGTTTACTTTCATGACTTCTTTCTTTACATCTGCGTCAGCTTGTCTAGGGAGAGCGTGCACAATCAATATGGTAGTGTAATGAGAATGGCTACCCAGAGGAAAGGTTGGTAAAAGTCAGCAGAATTCAGTGAAGGGGAATAAGAGAATAGCCATTGGGAAAGCCAAGCAATGTTTGAAGGAAAGAAGGGTATAAATGTCTTTTGGTGCAGCTAAATGACTGGATCTCTCTTACCACCCTACTGGGGACCATAAAGAAAACATTTCTTTCTTTTTGTCCAGTGCCTGCTTTTCCAGTCACAATTGACTTTGCACAGACTATACACTAAACACTCAATGCAGCTGCTAAGAGAATTAAGGGAATTTTGCCAAGTAAAACAGTACTGCATCACAAAGCAATTTTGGGCAATCAGAAATGCCAATGTATGGGTTTGATTTCAATAAGGTAGGAATTTTTTCTCTGGTAACATTGAATTATTAACTAGGACGTACAAAACCTTTGCTAGACCAATTCTTAAATACAGCTTGTCCTCCTGGAACCCACATGGTATATCGGACATTAACACAATTGAGAGGATTCAGAAGTATACCTATTATCTTGTAACCAATTGACAAATAAAAAATAAATAAAAATACTCCACTCTTCTACTCATAATAAAATTCCCTATGCCTCCAGGCTTGAAATTTGGGGCTTGGACAATCTGGAACTATGCCGCCTGTGGCCTGATCTAAGTATAGTACACAACATTGTCTGCTACAACGTCTTGCCTGTCAATGACTTCTTCAGCTTCAACCACAATAATACACAGGCAAACAATCAATATAAACTCAAGGTAAACTGCTTCAAACTCGATTGTAGAAAATACGACTTCAGGAACAGAGTGATCAATGCCTGGAATGCTCTACCTGACTCCATTGTTACAGCCTCAAATCCCCACAGCTTCAATCTCAAACTGTCTACCGTGGACGTCACCCCATTCTTAAGACGTCCTTAAAGGGGGCGTGCATAAGCTCACCAGCTACCATCCCTGTCTTACTGTCCCCATTTATTTGTATTTACTTCCATTGTTCATGTTTATGTTCATACCTACACTTGTTATCTTGTACACAGGGGTGGGATACCATAGGGTTAACTACCGGTTTGGGATTTATGAGGGTCGATGATTGATGATGTGAACGAGGCACTGAAGTTGAAAAATCAGGAAATAAAGATCAGGTAAGAGCCCGGGTGGGTAGGTGGGCAACAACATCAGCAGACATAGAACCAGTTCTATGTCTGCTGCTCTTCAGAGCTACCAGTTCTACAGAGGTGGACAGAACCGGTAGAAACCCACCCCTGCTGGTATACGTTTGACAAACAAACAAACAAATGTGCTTAACTGATACCAAACCAGTGTATTAAAATGGTAACAATTGTTTATCATAATTTGTCAATCCCACTAGTTAGACCAATGTAAGAAATTAATTCCATAGGAAAGCTAAAACTACTTTTTTGGAGGGTAATAATAATAGAATCTTACAAGTCTGATGAGACACTGTAGCTCCTGCTCTTTAAGCTTCTGTGAATTAGGGAGGTGTTTCTATGAGCCATTTATGAACACTTTTTGTCTGTTGTGACTTAAAACATTTTTTTAAGTCAGGGGTCCCCGAATCCCAGGCTTCAGACTAGCACCGATCTGTGAGGAACCAGGCCACACAAACAAGTGAAGTCCCATCTGCATATGCACATTATTCAAGCAGTGTGCAAAACCACACCTCCTGGTCTATGGAAAAATGCCTTCCATGGAACTGGACCCTGGCACCCAAAAGATTGAGGGGGGGAGCGCTGGTTTTAGTATTAGATCTTGCATATCTCTATTAAGGTCATCTTTTTTACCCTCTACATAACTGATAAATCATTATTAAAATACAGGAATAAAGAGAACTTTCTAATAAATAGCTATAATATTCATTCATTCATTCATTTATTCATTCATTACATTTATTTGCAGCCCAACCCCCCAGCAACAAAATAGTTTGTATTTAAAAAGAATTAATCTGAGTTACAGATCTATTATAAAACTTGCCAATTATATATTTAAAAAATCCTCATGATGTATTCAGCAATAAATTGGGGTACAGTAGTTAACTTTCTAAATCTGGGAATTGATGAAGAATTCATCCTCAGTCAGAGAAGGCAAGACAATACCATTTGCTGTCTGCTTCCCAAAAGATACAGGAAAGTTGTACTTTACTTTGCAAGACTATCTGATCTACCCTAAGTGCCTTTTCTTTTTTCAAAGCCGTAAGCCAACTTGAAATACATAGCAATTTTTTTTTTCATTTTGTTCATACCAACCAGGGGGATGGAAGCTTTCTTTATTGCTCTCTCTTTGTGGTTATTATGGCTATCTTGTGCTGAAAGATTCATTGTTGGCATGGCTGCCAACCCTGATGTGAGCATGCTATTGTTACATTGGTCTACACTGGTTAGCATGAAGTTATACGCCACACTATTTGCACAATGCTTTCTCCTCCAGGATCATGTTGCCATGTTTGGGAATCTGCTACTAGAGGTGGCTGCTTCCCTGTGCCTAATGGCAGAATTGGTTCTGCGAATACCTTGAATATAACAGTTTCAGAATCCAATCTGAATTAGTCACCAGGAACAGAGGTGTTGTCTTCTGAGCTTTTGGACTCCTATTGGAGTCTATCCTCAGGAAAATTCTCTCTAGTACAGTATGTGTTTTGGGCTACTCTGTGAGTGGTATTTATCTGATGCCTGTTGTGTGTGGCTTTTCAGTTGTTGATTGGGATGTTGATGGCTGGCTCTTAAGTCATTTCCTTATGTTTCCTTATGCATAAGGGAGGCATAAGGAAGGAATGCCTAAGGAAATAACAGCCAATGCCTTAAGAGCCAGCCATCAATACCCCAGTCAACAACAGAAAAGCCAGAGAAATAGCCCAAAGCACACACTCTGCTTAGAGAGAGTTCTCTGAGGATGGACTCCAGCACAAGTCCGAAAGCTCAGAAAACAAAAACTTCTGGTCCCCGTGACTGATCCAGATTGGATCCTGCAACATTATTTTGGGACACGTCCATTCACTTTCATTCCTAGGTTTCTGAGTTGTTCTGTTTTTCTCCCAAACTAACCATTTAGTTCCATAGCCACTGGACTTAGCTTTTAGAATTCACAATGATAAACAGTGTTAATCTGGAGATTATACAAAACATTTACTAGACCAATACTCGAATACAGCTCATCAGTCTGGAACCCACATTACGTATCTGATATTAACACAGTTGAGAAAGTCCAGAAAGATTTCACAAGAAGAGTTCTCCACTCCTCTACTCATTGCAGAATACCTTATGCCACCAGACTTGAAATTCTAGACCTAGATCTAAGTATAGTATATAAAATCATACATTGCAATGTCCTATCTGTCAGCTGCAACCATAACAACACAAGAGCAAACAATAGTTACAAACTCAAGGTTAATCGCACCAAACTTGATTGCAGGAAATACGACTTCAGCAACAGAGTGATCAATGTCTAGAATACTCTACCTGACTCTGTGGTTTCTTCCCCAAACTCCAAAAACTTTAACTGTAGACTGTCTGCTATTGACCTCACCCCTTTCCTAAGAGGTCTGTAGGGGACGTGCATAAGTGCACCAATGTACCTACCGTCCCTGTCCTATTGTTTCTTTTATTTTCTTTTATTTTTCTTATATGTATCCATGTATTCATAACTATGTTTTTACTTATACCTATTGTCTTGTAAGCAATTGACAAACCAAGTAAATAAATAAATAAAATAAAAAATTATATTGCAAAGATTATAGTAGAAGTGAATCAGTGTGTATCTGTCTTGCTTGGAAGAGAAGTTTCTGTCTCCAGCAATGTCTGCTCATCCTGTATGATGGGATAGAGTTGGCATGCTCCTGATCCCATTGATCCCAAGCAGTGTCACCTGATGGAACCCAGTAAGTGGACCTTCTTGGTTTCAGCACCTGTCTTCTGGAGCATCATCCAGAGATTTGAATGACTCTTATTCTGCCCTTGTTGAAGGAATCTTTAAAAACATGACATTTTCTCCTAGGCTTTGGGTGGAAGGTCGATTTTGTACAGTTGTACTTTTTATTGGTCTGTCCAAACATCATTTTCTTCTATCTTTATCATATCATGTTTGTACAATTTTAGTTTTCTATGCTGCCCAGAGTTGCCATGAAGTCGGATAGTGTTATCAATCTCATAGGTACATAAATGAATATTTACACACACACACACACACACACACACACACACACACACACACACACACAGCTGGCTTATGCAAAAAAGAAGAAGCTTATCTCTGTATTTCTTATTAAAGCAGCCTAAATTCCTGACTCTGCTTCTCATTCTGTCATTTTCTCACTTCATACAGTAGTGTCTGAGCATTAGATGACAGTTGTCACAGCACGGATGTCATTATTCTCCTTAATTTAGCTTTCTCTTATGCAAGACAACATCCAGGGGCATGGTGGAGCACCATCTGTCATGTTTTGAAGTCAATTATCCGCCTTGATACCTTCTAGTTTGTTTGTTTTACCTTGCAGGATTCTTGTCTTTCTTTGTATTTAGCATACAGAGATCCAGATACATATTTCAGAGGCAGTGAGCTATTTTATTGGTTATTTCTAGCTGAATCTGAAGAAAAAAACCATCCATTGGCACACTATGCTTTCTTAATCTATAATAACAGTGAGTAATGATAATAAACGAATGTACTCATTGCTCTGCTATCTTTTCCTATTACAAATTAATCAAAAGAAGATTTTAAAAAAAATGTGCCCAAGAGGCTACAAAACGGCACAGTATAGCAGGAACTGCTTGTTCAGCACAAACAAAAACACTAACAGACCTCACAGCAGATTGAAAGCCATTGTAACAACTCTGCTGGTCTCTCTAGGAAATTGCCTTTTTGCAATTTGTAACAAGTTTGTCTTCACAGATGTAGAAGTAGCTTTAATCCACTACCTTCTGAGGCAAATGGACGGGTTACACTTATCGAGAAAGGCATACTAACTTGATAAGAATGTTTCACTACATTATGGCATTAATTCTTATGAATGGTGCTACATATTGATGAGTGGTACTGGAAGCAAGGTTTGCAGACATGTCTTTCTGTAGCCCACAATTTCATCTCCATCATGTAGAGCTCTATCACACATTGGCATGGATTTTCTTTAGAGAGATAACGGTGTAGTCTAAATTATTTGTGGCTTCCAATTTCTTTCCAGTTTCTGTTATTTTTTTAAAAAATCATAGAAATAAACCATTAAATCACATGGAATATAAAGATCATTATTGGAAAGAATGATATTTTTTTACATTCCTTTAAACACTTGCAGATTCACATAATCTCCAAACATTACTTGGGGGTTATTTTGATGGAACTACATTTCCAACGTTACATGCTTCTTTTCTGTTTTCTTTCAAAATGATACCGAAAAAGTATCATGTACTGTTACATTTCTCAAAGTTGGTGCTATGTTCAAAAATCCTTTTAGAAGCAAAGACTATATGAAAGAGAGCTTGTAGCAATAACTAAGATGTCCAGATGTACCTTAGATATTGCTAAATGTAAAACAAGCCTTTTACTTACACTTTAAGAAGACCCATTGTTTTCCATGACTAAATCTAGATTTATCCAAAATAGTTGTATTTTGATTACACTAAAAAGTTAATAATAATTATTGTATAATCAAAATACAACTGTTTGCCTATATTCAAGATGTTCTTCCAGACATTTATATTTTGCAGTTTTATGGCCCAGATAACATAGGATATTAGTGGTTTCACTAACCTCATTTCAGAGGTTAATGTTTTGGGATTTTAGTGTTTAACAGCCAGCTGGTGTTCATGGTGTTCAAAAGCAGATTTAATTTTATTTATAAACGGAGAAGTAAAAGCCACTTCAAAACTAAGAATTAACTCAATAGGACAGAAAGCCCTTAGTCAATATACTGTATTTAAAAAGAAATAGTTTCTACACCAGAAAGGATTATGATGAGAACATAATCAAAGAGTGTCATGAGAACATAATCAAAACGTAACATCTGAAAAATCTGCAAGCATTAAAAATATATAAAACTCCATGCATATATAATATTCTATATATCTCTCAATCTTTCCAAAGCATTTCTGCAGTATATACGTTCTTATATACATTCTTTAAAATGTATATAAAAAGTAATCAATTTAAGTTGATTCTCTTAAACTACCATTGGAAGGCTAAGATTTGTTTAACAATTTACAGATTGCCAATTTTAAAAGTCAATATGTGAAGGGGAACTTTGTTTCTTAATTCGGCCAAAATATTCTTCTTTAGACTGTTAAACTCATTGCTAAATAAAACTTACTGAAGGCAATAAACTTTAATGTGGCAGCAAAAAAGAGAAACAAATTCAAATAAGTATGCTAATAAGCGGATTTAAGCAAATAGGAAGGAATGGCAAGAAAATATGACATATAGCTCATAATATCACAACAGACGTTTTAATCCTTAACTAATTTCATTTTTTGTAGCAATGATATGGCTGAATGAGAGCAGATGCAGAAGTGTTATTTTCTGTTCTTCCATTCCAAAAGCTACCCAGCACATTTGAAGAGCAATGGCTCCTCTGAGAGTAGAGAACCTTAAATTAACTGTCTTGGTAAAAAAAGAGGCAACAAAAATAATTCTTTAGAAATGTTGTCTCCATAATTATTTATTCAAGAAAAAGAGTAAGAACGGTTTGCCTGTAAGTAAAATGTTGGCTGACTTCTAATTTCAACCTATAATTTATATGTTCTGAGATGTGCATGTCCCCGCCCACTCCTTCTAATTCCTTGCTAGTTCTTATCTGGACAAACCATTATTCCTTGAAAACTACAGGGACTATGGAAAGAACTATATTTAACAGATATAGACAAAACATAACTTTCCTCAACTAGGATGAACTACAATTCCTACGCTGGTTTAAATTTTGCAGTACAGCCAGAGTAAGCCAATTTGAAGAAGGCTAACTTAATACACAGTGAAGCACTAACTGACCAGTTGTTCCACATTTTTCTGTAAATCTGTCGTATGAGAATAGATTTTTGGTCTGATGTTAATCTTGGATTTCATCTATGTTCATCAGGATGCTGATTGCTGGTGGGGAGGTGTTTTGGTCTTTTTATTCCTTTTTTGGCTTGTTGATTGTCATAGTATTGTGGGAAGCCCCCCCCCCCCCCCCCCCCGAAGAATGAAATATTTTGAGGAATATTAAAAAGGCAGAATATTATACATATTTCCCTAAATAAGAAATGGAGAAACACGTCTTTTTTTGAGAGGCAGGAAGCAGACTCACTCTTAATAGTCACCCCCCAGCAAATATTTTGTGCCTATTAAAAAAAACTCTGCCAGCCTATCTACAAAACAAAAGAACTTCAGCTCCAGAATGATGGGATTAAGAAGAACAGGATATGATCCTTCAGGACATAATAGGATTAACCCACTATCATTTAGCCAGAAGACATAGAGCTCACTACATTGCACAATCTCCTAAGGGTATTTCAGTCATTGCATCATCTCAGAGCAGTCCAAACTTGAACCAAACCTGGGAGGTCAGACAAATCTCCTAGGATTTGTACTTTGCCTATAGACTGCTACATAACCCCTACATGGCCCCATGGGAGTCTGACAACAGCCAATAGAATACATGTTGTTGCACAGGAACAGGAAACTCAAGTGCAAAGCCCAAGAGAAAGTATAAATACCCCCGACTCTCAACTACATATGGTCAACTGCCCAGAATCACATGTGCTTGGTGTTCTGCTTCATTAATAAATGGACCCTCTTTCCAATCAGTCTCCAGTCTCCATTTTATTTCCAGTGCCTTCCTCCCGGATTGGAACTGGACCAGATGAATATTTCTTCTCACAATATATAGGTATTGTTTATGTCTTTATGTGTCTATTGATAGCTACTTTGTCATAGTGCTAGGCTTTTAGAAATTTCTTAGCATTTTTGGACTTGACTTGGTCTACGATAGAATTGTAACCGAATTATATTAACTGTGTTGAATATTACTCAAAAGAAATACAGTGTACTTCTGAACAGTACACTTCCCAGTCATGTATCCTAGAGCAGCCTTTCCTTTCCTGGTGCTTTTCAGAAGTGCATATTTTCCTTTGAAATAATACTTCAGAAGAGCCTCTTGATGCAATTTGTGATTGTCCAGCATATCATGTCATGGAGAATTGGATCAAATCCATTATGAGCTCAAAGCTGGGTGGTCAGAATCCAATGAATGTGAGAGGTGGAGTTGTGCAGCATTACCTGGGATTAAGTTGGCAGGGTCCTCTGCCGCCTTAACTTATGGTTTTGACCCTACACTTCTTGGCTAGTTAAAGCAACCAGGAAGACTACAGGGAACTATTGTGAATACCCCCTTGCAGGGGAAGGTGATGCCATCATTTATTTAAAAAGAAATTATGGCTAGAAAAGATAGCAGCCATTGCCAAAATATTTGCATTTCAGTTATTTTTAGGTTTCTGGCCAAATAGACAGACATAATTTAACTCTATTGCAAATTAAATATTCAAGCCAGGATATGATTTAAAAAAAACATTGGGCTTAATAGATGCAAGAATTGATCTGATTTCCTAAAATATAGGAAAGCCTTCAGCTTTTCTGCTACTGGGTTGTGATCTTCTAGTGCTAAACTTGCAGGCTAAATGCTGCCAGTTCCGTAATGCTGAACTGGAGTTTCTTAATCTCCTTCAGGGTAAAAGGAATAGTGTGCCTTGCTTTCAATAAAAATACACATTTTTCAACTTTCTTTACATATCGTTCAGAGTTTAAAAACTCCACGTGAAAATTTATGTCTCTTGCTACATAAATGAAAATTCACATACATTTTTATATCTATTTTTCTCATCTACTGTATATTTATTTTATGCATTCTTTCTGTATGCATGCCCTTGCTATATTTTGTGCTTCAAAATATGTCTGTGTGTATCGCATTTTGACTTGAGAACCGTAATATTGCACAAAGTTAAAAGAATGCTTCCTCCCAAAGTTCAATTGCTGTTGGCTTGGGAACAATGAATTTGGTTGATATAAATTAAAATGCAAGCTTGATAAACTTTGAACCCAATTCTTATGCTCAATAAATTATTATGGGGTCACCAGACAAGTGAAGCTCTTTTAGAATAAGAAATTAAGTCAATATTCACCTTTTGGTGAATTTCCTTAATATCTTGCTAGACTGCTATATTTCAGACATGCATAAAATACTGTTCCAAACAACATCATTGATTGGTTAATAGAAATGTTAAGAACAACTGGCACAGAAGTGTCAAACAGAGTAAGTTAAATCAAAATAATTTCATAGAATAGCACAGGAACCCCAAGGTCAGTGAAGCCCTCAGACTGGATGTACCAGTATTCCTTAAGAGACCTTCAAAAGTTGCCTCTGAATTATAAATGTAGTTCAATGTAAGGGAAAAATCACTAACTATGTGAAGAGTAATCACATGAACTACATCCAATTAATTTATTTTTCATTAAATCCAAATTAAAGCATGATTATAAACATATAAATAATATGTTTAGATAAATAATGAAATATAAATAAAACAATCATATTTTTGTCTGGTCTGAGTTGAGCTCTATCTTTTTTGTTGCATGCAATTTCCAACAATCTATCTGAGTTCTTGCACAATGTTTTAGGCTTAATATGTTGTTGAACTACCGTTCAAAAATTGAGACACAATTGACTCAATTTATAGGACGAAATTGAAATAGAAAAGCAAATGTACAGTATTGCCTTCTTTTCTAAATCCACTACACCCTGAATCTGTGTTACTGTATTAGTGTTTCCAAAGTGAACTTAGAAGTGATTCCCTTTGGAGCTAAAGACAAATGCAGTGATAAAAGAAATAACACAGGATGTGAATTTAGATTATGTAAAATGAGATAAATAAAATAAAAAAACTTGAAAAGTAAGCATCTCAAAACATTCTGCTATTGCAGTTTTTGAGACCAGCAGAAAGTTACAGTCCAAGCAAAAGATTGAACTAGATTTGCAGCCATTTATCCTTTGTACTTTGCTTGCTCCATGGGCCCTTGTCCTGCATTTCCTGTAAACAGGGAACACTTCCTCCCCAGAGATGACCCGACAATGAATCAGCAACCTCTGATGTTGGAATGCACCACACCCAGAACCCTGCGCAACCCGAAGGTACAATCGGTGCTTGATCATATATAATAGCTCAGTAGAAGTCAACCATGTCTTTTGTAGACTTCCAGATATCAGGGTCTGTCAGTGTCTAAGAGCAACTATTGCTGGAAACATGATCCAACCTTTTGTCTAACAAAACAAAAGAGCCAATATGAGACTAACAAGCGTTCTTCATATGCTTTAGTTTTGCTTCCTCCCCCCCCTCTGCATTCTTATCTCCAACATTATTGTGGCAAAACCCAATTCTCTAGCATGGCACAATAGTGCCCTCTAAAGCATTTGGTAAGCTGCTGAGAGACTATCTGGATGGATTTCATCTCTAATTTCCCCAAAGGAAATTGTCCTGTATAAAATATTTTAAGTATAATAAAATAATTAATGAAAAGCAGATAATACATTTGCCATTCAGTCATGTGGGAAGTGTTTCTGGCCACTAGAAAATTGCAATGTTTTCTTTAAGGTGTGTGAATTTCAACTCAGGAATTCTGGGACGCATATTAAAATTGTCAGGGTTGAGAAATACTAGTCTAGGTAGTGTTGCATGACTTGAGAAATGGAACCTTTTCACTGGGTGCAGCAATAATCACCTTTCCTAAAAGAGCTGACTTTCATTTATCCTCAATACCTGGTAAAACTGAGGAAGATGTTCAAAAAGACAAAGATGGAGAAAGGAAGATCTACCTAACAACACCCAAACATTAGACACATAGAATCTTTCCCTAATAATCTCTCTCCACAAACTCTATCTGTAAGGTGTAAGATACGCTGCTATCTCACATATTATGCAAGCAATTAGGCATTAGGCAGCTGATAAGAATTTCATTAGGAATTCTGTGTCTGTGCCTTTCCTTATTGTTCTTTTCTTACTAATAACCTCCCTTTCATAGGCAGACATTTGATTAAGTTTTAAAAAAACTTTCTCCATATGTGAGATTATATAAACAAACAATTACTCCTTGAACTTCAGGTTTGGCACAACCTTTGATAAGTTCATTTTGTTTGGGATACAGATAGAAAGAACCCAAGAGTGGTGCGGTGGTTTAGAGATGGAGCTTTCGCCTCACAATCAGAAGACTGTGAGTTCGATCCTAGATAGATGCACTCTCTCTCTGGGCACAATGAGAATATAGCTGCTGAATATTGCTCCACATTGGCGACAAGAAGGGCATCCGGCCAGTAAACACTCAGCTCCATTCAGTTGTCTAGACTCCACCCCACAAGGGATTATGGGGTCGTTAAAAGATGATGATGATGACATTCAGAGAGAACCCTCTGAGAATACTTTCAAATGTTTCTATTTTAAAAAAATATTTGAGGCTTGGACTGAAGAAAGAAATCTTTTGTAGAATGGCTAGAACCTCTTGAAATAGAGCATGCCTGGTGGTGGCAACCCAATATAATTTTCTTTTAAAGTGGAATTGAGTTCACAATAAGCCACTTTTACAGGTGGATGTTTAGAGGCTGCATGGCCACTAGAGATTCAAAAAATATTTAAATATGTATTTTTCTAGTTTGAATTTATTGAGAACTACAAGAACACTATTGTTTTTTGTACTTCTCCAATTTCTGATCAGAAAATCTGCCCAACAATGCATATAGCAGGGGAAATTTTATATAGAATATATAGTAGAGGGCTACTGCTTAGTCTTGGAGCGATCTGAAAAGACTGAGGCTTAAAAGTAAGTGGTTCTAGGCAAGAAAAGGAAAAAAAAGATGAGCAATACCAGGACAAAACTAAACAAAACTAAACTGAAATTAAATTAAATACAATTATCAAATGCATGTGGCCACTAATTCTGTGAATAACAACTTTTCTGTCACATTAAATGGGCAGCAACCTCTTTGGGGCACTCTGAGACCACTTCCAAAATTTTGGATGGCTTCCCTAAAGATCATGCCTCTCCACATTTGAAACAGTATAGATAGATTCCAGAGAGAATTACAGGATGCTGATGCTGATAATATTCCGTTCCCTCATACAGAAGCTGTTTTGCCAGATTACAAAAATCCAGTCAACATTTATGATCTACTTTCTGAGACAATTTTCTGTACTTCCTGTAGGCAACAAATAACTTGATGAGTTAACTAAATGTAGCTTCTGGTTGTTGTTTTCCAGAAATATTGGTTAGATACTTTCCCTCAGTGGTGGGATTCAATTTTTTTTACTACCGGTTCGGGGGCGGGGGGCTTGGTAGGAGTGGTGTGGCTTGGTGGGCATGGCAGGGAAAGGATACTGCAAATCCCCTCCCCTCCCAACCCCACTAACCTGCTATCCAGTTCTGTTTTCCTGTGCAGGACAACAGAAGAAGACCCAGCCGATCAGCTGGGACTCGGGAGGCAGAGAATAGATGGGGGCAGGGCCAGTCAGAGGTGGTATTTGCCAGTTCTCTGAATTACTCAAAATTTCTGCTACTGGTTCTCCAGAACTGGTCAGAACCTGCTGAATACCACCTCTGCTTTCCCTGCTATTTGCCAAAGATAGAAGGAAGCGTCTGCACATATTACAGAAAATGGTTTAACCACTGTGGTTCCTTCTCCTGCCCTGTAAAGGCAGATCTCCTGATTAAGAGGAGACTGATTAGTGAGTTCTGTCAAATGGGCTTCTAACCCCACAAACATTGTAGCATTCAGTCAATGGAGATCTAGAAAAGTATGGAATATCCAAGGAGACTTGGCACAGAATGGGGATGTCTTTGACTGTAATACATGTTTCTCCTAGCTCACCTGCAACTGAATACTACAGAAGTGATGCATCCTTACAAGAATGAAAATTTATTTATTTATTTTATTTATTTATTTATTCAAATTTGTATATCGCCCCCTCTCCCTAAGGACTCGGGGTGGTTCACAGCCAGATAAAAACATATAAATACAAATATAATAATTTTAAAATAAATTAAAAGAATTAAATAGATTGGCTTTAAGAGTTAAAAGTGGGGAATTAGAAAAGTTAAAAACCATTTAAAAACCGAATTTATAACCATTTTATATAACTCTAGGCCAGACCGGCTAGATGGAATAGGTGGGTTTTTAGTATGCGCCGGAAGGTCAACAGGTCGGGGACGGTCCTTATCTCCAGGGGCAATTCGTTCCAGAGGGAGGAAGCCCTCAGAGAGAAGGCACGAAACCTCGGAGCCATCAGCCATCCAGCCGGTGGTATCCCAAGGAGGCCCGCTCTATGAGAGCGCACTGGTCGGCGAGAGATTGACGGTGGCAGCAGGCGGTCCCGTAAGTACCCAGGTCCCAAGCCATGGAGCGCTTTAAAGGTGGTCACCAACACCTTGAATCGCACCCGGAAGGCCACTGGGAGCCAATGCAGCTCGCGCAAAAGTGGTGTAACATGGGAGCTCAGAGGAGCCCCCAAGACCACCCGCGCAGCCGTATTTTCCATCAGTTGGAGCCTCCGGGTGCTCTTCAAGGGGAGCCCCATGTAGAGAGCATTGGCATAATCCAGCCGGGAGATGACGAGGGCGGATGTGACCGTGCGAAGTGCGTCCCGATCCAGAAAGGGCCGCAACTGGTAGATCCTCGGACCTGACAGAAAGCCCCCCTGGTGACGGCTGCTATATGATCTTCTAACAACAGCCGTACATCCAGGAGGACACCCAAATTGCGCGCCCTCTCCATGGGGGCCAGAATTTCCCCCCGCCCCACGGCCAGCGAAGGAGTAAGTTGGCTATATCAGGGCACCGGAAAGCACAGCCACTCAGTCTTGGCCGGGTTGAGCTGAAGCCTGTTTCGCCCCATCCATCCCTGCACAGCCTCCAGGCATCGGGTCATCACTTCCACAGCTTCGTTAGGGTGGCCCGAGGTAGAAAAGTATAACTGAGTATCATCAGTATACTGATGGAATTCTACCCCAAAGCCACGGATGATCTCACCCAGCGGCTTCACATAAATGTTGAACAGGAGGGGCGAGAGCACCGACCCCTGAGGTACCCCACAATTCAGGAGCCTCAAGGTCGATCTCTGCCTCCCTGCCAACACAAATTGTGAACGGTCGGAGAGGAAGGAGGAGAACCACTGTAACATGGTACCTCTCACTCCCAACACCCCCAGCCGCCGCAATAAGATACTGTGATCAACAGTATCAAAAGCCGCTGAGAGATCTAATAGGACCAGGACAGAGGAAAAACCCCTGTCACGGGCCCTCCAGAGATCATCAACTAACACGACCAATGCCGTTTCTGTGCTGTGTCCAGACCTGAAGCCTGATTGGCGTGGATCCAAATAGGATGATTCCTCCAGGTGCCGGGGGAGCTGTCGTGCCACCACACTCTCAACAGCCTTCAACCTAAAGCGAAGGTTAGAGACCGGACGATAGTTAGATAATAAGGTCGGATCCAGGGACGGTTTCTTGAGGAGGGTTCTCCCCACCACCTCTTTCAAGGCATGAGGTAGGAACCCCTCACTCAAGGAAGCATTTATAATGCCCTGGAACCAACTGCGTGACACCTCCCGGACGGCCAAAACCAGCCAGGAGGGACATGGGTCCAACAAACATGTGTTGGCATTAAGCCCACCCAGCATCCTGTCCACATCTTCGAGGGTCGCAGGATCAAACTCCCCCCAGATAACCTCACCGAACTCCATCCCCGTCCCCTCGTCTGGAGTTGCCCAGTCAGAGTCCAACCCATCCTGGATCTGAGTGATTTTGTCCTGGAGAAAATTCAAAGCTCCTCAGCCCACCCTTGTAGAGGTTCATCCATGCTCCCACCTCTAGGAGGGAGCGGGTCACCCTAAAAAGGGCGGCTGGGCGATTCCCCGCAGATGCAATAAGGGCGGAGAAGTGAGAGCGTTTCGCCGCCTCTATTGCCACTAAATAGGTCTTAATATAGGACTGCAATAGTGTTCGGTCAGATCCGGAGCGGGTGGTCCTCCAACGACTCTCTAGGCGTCTTTTCCGATGCTTCATCTCCCTCAGCTCCTTGGAAAACCAGGGAGCCAATTGGGATCGGCATCGGGTCAGAGGCCGCAAGGGCACGACCCGATCAAGTTGTTGATGTTAAATGATGCATCTAGTAATAAATAATAATATAAATGCTATCTTTCAGGATGACTAATTCTCTCACATTCATCATCATCATCAGAAGACCCAAAAGAAACAATAGCAGTGTTTGTTCATAATGATAATCTTGGATTCGTCACTACTGCATATGTTTAGATTAATTGAAATGATTAACATGCACAGAATCCATTATTCTGTTTACTGTGATCTAAACTGGTTGCCCTCAAATAAAGCAAACATTGCACTATATGTCAGCACGTTTTTAATTCTTACGGTTTTATAACCCTGGCTTGTATGGAAAGAATAAGCCAATATCACATGTTGCAGTGTCCTGGAAAATTGCCTCCTATCATTTTTACCTTACTCAAAGGAAGAGCGAGCAAAATGTTTCAAACTAAAATGATAAACCAGGATTCCTGAATTATCCTACAATAAAGTAGGATAATTCAGGAATTCTGGTTTATCATTTTATGGCAACACAGCTTATCATTTCAATTATTATGCAACGTCAGAGCATGCTATTAGTGGAATAATTTATTGATTCATTCTGCCATTATAGATAAGTAAGGTTCAATGGAGCTTGTGGGAAAGGGTCAATTCTGGATCTCTTGCAACTGGATAAAGATTCAAGGCTAATTGAGACCTCCCAGTGCCTAGTTTTTCTTCCTGCTCAAAGGAAAACTGGTAAACATATATAAGGATGCAAATGTGTGCACACGTACCCACATATTTTAACTGTGCTAAGGAACTATGCATCTTTTCTGCTCTATTCTTTCTAGTATTATGAATATTTCTGTACTTGTTTCCCAAACTCCAAATATGTTTGTTTGCTACAATGGATTAAGGTTTGGGGGCTACTTTGGGGTCAAAATGTTTGGATGGTAACCAACCAATTCAAAGTAGATGGGGTCTTTAAAAAAAGAGGACTATAATTTGCATTGGAAAATTTACATTTCCTCAACTAAGAAAATACCTTTTGTATATGAAGCTGGTCTTGGGGCTACAAATTATACATCCACTTCTCCTTTTTGGCTCTTCTCATTCAGATAAAGTGCAATTATCAAATAAATCTGCTGTAACAAATACTACTTCTGAGACAACAAGCCCACACCAGATGATCTAGAAGGAAATTGTGGTGTGACTGACATGACTGACTAAAGAAATCCAACATCTGCTTATGTTGCTTGTTATTCCCTCCCTTTATTAGAAACAGCAGAACTAAAGTTCTTATAAGTTATAGATATCATTTTAATTCTGTGCGAAATAAGTAAGCAAAAAACAAAAACAAAGCATAATCATGCTGGTTTAAAATGAAGAAGCTCATATTCTCAAGGGAAAGAAGGACAATCTTGTCTGGGGAAGAGTGTACTTGGCACGATCAAAAGATCTCCAGAGCCTTAGGTCTCACTGGAGGCACAAAGGACCAGGCTCAGATTACTTCAGACACATTATACAAAGACCGGGCTCTTTGAAGAAGGTGGAAGAAAATGAAAGAAGATGATCAGCAGCAAGATGGATGGACTCATCTAGTGTGGCAATGGTGCACCATTGGAAGATCTGAAGAACCCACATTAGGGGCTGGTCATCAAGTAGAAAATTGGAGTGGTGAAGTGGCCTAGCGGTGGGGCTCTTGCCTCAGGAGGCTGTGAGTTGGATCCTAGGTAGAGACAGATATTGTGCCCTCTGTCTGGCTACAATGAGAATATATCTGCTGAACAAAACTCTGCATTGGTGACAGGAAGGGCATCCGGTCATTAAACATGCTGCTGGCTCCATTCAGTTGCCCAGACTCTATCCTGTAAGGGGTTGTTAAAAGATGATGGTCAAGTAGAAATTTTCATCTATGTGGCGACTAAAAGGTGACACTGATTTGATGACACATAATCTATAGGTCAATCAATCAGTCAATTCATCCATCCATCCCTCAATCCATCCATCCATCCATCAAAAATGAAATAGAAAAAAAATCTTCTGACAACTTTCTCCATAATGCAGTGAGTGTGTCCCTTGCCCTTTTCTTAATGTAAAGACTCCCAATAGTACAGGCTTCACCAACTGGAGAACTAATCCTGACGATCATTTTGGCTGCTTTTCTCTTGATTGGGGAGGGGGCGGGAATAGGAGAATAGATACCAATTTGGAAACTAATCAGTTACACAAATCAAATTTTAGTGCAATTATTTTTTCAATGGCTTCCTTATCAATAGATTTCTTTGCAATTATTTCAACTAATTCAGAGGCTTTGGGGAATAGTTTAGTTGGCAGAAGGCTGGAAGAGGGTGAGAATATTGATTTTTTTTTTTTTTTTTGCAACTGCTGGGAAACATGCCAGTAAACAGCTGAAAAGATCATTATTTACCTTATCATAGCCTATTCTGCTGCTTTGATAGATTCTATTTTTAATTTTCTATGCCTAACTTAGTGAAAATTTATTTTTGGTGAAGTGTTATCAATGAACTGATATGTTAAACTGATGGTTTAATTAAGGCAACTTTATAACATATTATTTCATATATGCATAGGATACATATTGTATATGCACAGTGGTGCCTCGGTACTCAACTGCTTCAAAACTCGTAGAATTTAGTACTCAGTGTATTTTGACACAAACATTTTTTCCTGATACTTGTTGTTTATTTGGTACTCAATGCACTGTGATAGGAAGATAGGGGAATGAACAAGAAGTTGGCCATGCTGGGAAAGTCATTGCAAAAGGAAGTAGGGGATGACCATAGAGCCGTGACCAAAGTTAGCCATGCTGGAAAGGCCTCTGATATAGAAAAAGGGGCAGACAGGAAATCCTTTTTAGCCACGAATCATATGGTAAGTCAAATGGTTCGTTTGGTACTCGTCATTTTTAGTACTCTCTGCACCTCCTGAAACCAATTAATGATGAGTACAGGGTACCACTGTATCCTATTTCTATATATTTTAAATAAGGTACAACCTGGTGGTGGGATTCAATTTTTTTTTACTACCGGTTCTGTGGCGTGGCTTGGTGAGCATGGCATGCCTTAGTGGGTGTGGCTTGGTGGGCATGGCAGGGGAAGGATACTGTAAAATCTCCATTCTCTCCCTACTCCTGGGGGAAAGCTACTGCAAAATCCCATTCCATTCTCTCCGCACCCCACTAACCTGCTTTCCAGCTCTGTTCTCCTGTGCAGGGCAACAAAAGAAGACCCAGCCGATCAGCTAGGACTTGGGAGGCAGAGAATAGATGGGGGCGAGACTAGTCAGAGGTGCTATTTGCCTGTTCTCTGAACTACACAAAATTTCCGCTATTGGTTTTCCAGAACTGTTCAGAACCTGCTGAATACCACCTCTGGTACAACCTGTGGAAATGTGTTATTTATATTTTAATTCTACCTTTTAAATATATAACTGAAGATAGCAAACATTTAATTTTCCTGCCTCCTATTTTCCCCATGACAACAATCCTGTGAGTGGGTGGGCTAAGAGAAAGAGACTGGCCCAAAATCACCCAGCCAGCTGTCATACCTAAAGGAGGCCTAGAAGTCACCATTTTTTGATATCTAAGAAGGCACCTTCATCATCACACAAGATTATCTTTGTTGCAGGGAAAGGCAATTGGTCTTCTCTAAACAGGATGGATGGGAGCAATGGGTTGAAACTAAACCCTTGCAAGACCAAGTAGCTCTGGGTTTGGGGTTTGTTGGCTTAGGGAGAATTGCCACCTTTGGTCTTGGATGGGGTGGTACTACTCCAAACAGACCCTGTACATAATCTAGGGGTTTTCCTGGACTCACAACTCCTGCTCAAAGAGCAGATGGCAATTATAGCCAGGAGGACCTTTGTGCAACTGCGGGTTTGCACCAATTACACCCTTTCCTGAACCAATAGTCCCTACTCACAGTCACTCATGCCTTAGTCACTTCCTGTCTTGATTATTGCAATGCGCTCTACATGGGGCTGCCCTTGAAGAACATCCGGAAGCTCCAGTTGGTGCAAAATGCCCACATTGTTTTTGCAGACCCCGGTGTGCACATGTATCACCTCTCCTGCAGAAGCTGCATTGGCTGCTGATTTGCTTCCGGGTACAATTCAAGGTGCTGGTTGTCACCTTTAAAGCCCTTCATGGCTTGGGACCAAGTTATCTGAGGGAACGTCTCTTGCTGGTCACGTTGACCCATTAGAGTGGGGAAGCAGGGAATGTTGTGGGTCTCATCCTGAGGAAGATACACCTGGTGAGACCTTCTCCATGGTGCTCCCTCTCTTTGGAATATCATTCCCCCAGAGATTAGAAAGGCCCCCACTCTAGCACTTTTCCGGAAGGCACTGAAGACCTGGTTCTGACAGCGGACCTGGGGAACCCAGAGCGGAATGAAACCCATCAAATGTCTCATGTGATCTGCTGTCATCGGGGCAGGGGGTGGGAGTTGGGGGATGACTTTTTATTTTTATTTTTTTCAAGAATTTGTTCTATTGTACTTTATTAATTTATTTGATTTTTTTGTTAGTTTTTTATTATTTATTTATTATTATTTTTAAAAATGATTTTACATTGTGTAAGCTGTCTCGAGTTGCCATGGGCGAATAGATGGCAATATAAATTCAATAAATAAATAAATAATGCTTGTTTCTAGTGCACACCTAGTGGTCAGAGGCACAAATTGCAAAGTAAAATGTTGTAATGCAGAGCATTCAAAGCTGAGCATTCAATCACTCTTTTTTCCTCAAATATTTATCATTTTCTGGTAATTCTCCATACAGTTCATTAGTAAGCTCTGGCTTTTGACTCATTCTCCCCACAAGATTTTCTGTAAACCTTTGGAATTATGTTATCACATTAATCTTTTAGATAAATAATGACAGCACTCTCAGGTTAATATCACAGAGATGTGAATTGCTGGCCCATACACTTCTTTGACCTGGGTCTACCTATTGGTAAGAAGGCAGCTTCCAGGATGACATTCGGTGATTGGGTGTAACTCTCCATCTGAAAACACTATAAGTCCCTATTATATAAGAAATGGTCCTGAATTTATTCCATAATAAAAATGGGAACATTAACATTTTTCTCTATATTAGGTAACTTTCTATATTGAAAGGCATCTGTCCCATATGAGGTGTAGTAAACAAATTTTGAATATTGTTTATCACATATTCATATGGACATTGAAAACTATTCTAAAAATACGAGTTGCAGGGGTAGCTATAAAAGAAGAGACAGACATCACGGTCTCTGGAACTTAAACTATATTATCCACTTAGCTTTTGTTAGCCTCTGCTAACATCATCAGAGTGTAAACACTACCATTGAAGAGATATTTGCCTTTTTTGCATCATCGATCAATTTAGCCATTGCTAATGGTAGTTTTTACACATATGGATATATACATATACGATAAACAAGGGAATATTCAAAATTATTACCCATCACATGTATCTATATACATATGTGGATATGTCTAAATCTATCTAAATATCTATCCATACATGTGTGTATGTGTCTGTGTGCATGTGTGTGTGTGTATTGGGTGAAATCAATATGCCTGGCCTTGTCATGAGAAAGTATGCGCTCTTAATGTACATCCTGTATTATCCACATGGCCTATATTATTTAAGAATTAAAACCATGGCTTAACATACCAAGTTCATAATTTATAGTTAAGAGGCCCATGGCCCATTGGGCTGTGGTTAACCTTTTTAAATTAAAGGATATCCTGTATTCAACCAATAAATAAATCAGCATGAAAACAGCAAGATACATCTATAAGGGAAGGGTAAACCATATCAAAGGACTAATGTCAATCCTAATTGCAGAACTATTGATTTCATTTTCTATTCAACCATGAATAGGAGAGATCAAACATTAACAAAATATGGAAAATAATACCTGGGATACAGGAATGGGATCTTTAACTGTGTGTGAATTAGCAAAGGAAACAAGAAATCCTTAGCTTGCAGTTCAGTAACAGAGGTTAAATGTTTGATAGACATTTCCTTCGAAGCAAGAACAATGCCCAATGTTGATGCTTTTTAGCTTATACAGCAGGTTTTTTGTAATCAGGCTTTTTCTCTCACAGTATCCCTATGGGAAATGCTTTATTACCTTGTTGCAGACTAAGCCAAAGAGAAAAAAGCTGGCTTAGAGCCAGCATGATGCTATGGTTAAAGGACTGATAAGACCCAAATTTCAATCCTCACCTAGCTATCAAGGACACTGGATAACCTTTATCCATTCATTCTTGCTCAGTGTAATTTACTTCAGAATTTGGCTATCATATGGATAAATAAGATGACAAGAAATAGCAATATGTGATTCAATTCATATCCAGTCCATGTTGGTAGTGCTGATTTTCACAAATTTAATTTCCTGTTGCTCTGTCTATATTCTCTGGGGGAAAATAATGTTTCTGTTTGTATATATTACCTGGAACTTATGTAAGAAGCTTTTCTAATGTAAACTATTTTAAACACACATTTCCCAGATACACCTTTTTTAAACATGAACTTTATAAAAGCATGAATTTTAATATAGCTTTTCTATGGTGCCTTTAGAACAGAGGGTGAACCAATACTTCCTTCAAAACAAATGGAATATCCCTCCTCTCAAAAAGGGGTTCAGCACTCCCTAAATCCAACTTCCATTTCTTTCAGCATCAGTTTCTTCAATATAAACTTTAAGTCCTTCAGCTGTGGAAATTAGCTGGGTAAGTGAGCAATCATTCTTTCCCATAGCTGCTACTGGGGTGAAAAGATGGAAGAAGAACTATTATCTCTGTTGGTTTAAACTTATTAAGCAGCAACTAGGGCACTACATAGAACTATTACTGAGTAATCACTCATCACTTGGCAATCCCAGATGATTCCCTGAATTTTTGTGAGCCTTCAGGAGATGAATTAAGTAAAGATATACCTGGAGTGATGTTAAGCAGAACACAAGAAGTGAGTACAACCAGACATAAGTATGAGCTCAAATTCAAGCTTATTATATGGTGATAAAAAGAATAGGATGACGTTTCTGCTTTATTGTGTCTGAAGAATATTGACCAGCAGACTAGCTTGAATATTTTTTAGGGAGGAATGGCCTGGAAGATTCTTCCAGTATCGATTAAAAATTGTCCGGCTGATTATTTCATAGATGAAATTGTTCGTATTTATTTCAACTTGGAAGCTGGATAGATGGCTTCTGATGAGATGATAGAGGTGATGTCTTATGGTAAGAAGGTTTTAAACTTGTGAATCTCAAGGAACTGGACAAGATCCTCTGCAAAGTCAGATTGCTACATGTGGATTAGATCTCATATAATTGTTTAGAAGATGTCCTGGGAGAAGAGTAGAAATTGGATCCAGGCAGTGGTCAATACACTTTGGGAGAAGGGATAGTTCCATTTGTTTGAAAGTGGCATTTGTTCACACACACACACACACACACACACACACACACACAATTCCAGAGGCAATTCTGGATCCACTGGAAATAGCCATTTATTATCCCATCCCTATTGTGTGTGTGTGTGTGTGTGTGTGTGTGTGTGTGTGTGTGTGTGTGTATGGGGGGAGGTTGTTGAAATAGTGGCAAAGTGACAATTGCACAGTTTTAGAGGACATGGATTATCTGGGCCCATATCAGTCACTCTTGTGGAGGAATTCAGTTGTGAGGAGTCAGGATTTTGCTGTCCTCTATTCTTCAAAGGCACCATGTTACAATGATTCAGTGGGAGAGGACAGGACTTAAGACAGTTTATTTACAAGGTCATCTCAGAGTTCTGTTCTGTCTTAATCATGTTTAACAACTACATGAAGCTACTGGAAGAGGCCATCTTTCATTCTGGGATGATATATGATCAATATGCAGATTATTAGTCAGGCATTTATCTCCACCCAATCTGAATGCAAGAATGTGAAAGATATTCTGACTTAGTGCTGGAGACTGTTTAATTCAACCCAGGAACCAGGGTAGAATTCAAAATTTTATTCCGTGCAACCTATACACAAGAATCTGATCTAATAACGATCAAGGCAAATTGGTGCCAGATAAGAGTCAACAGTCTTTGGGTGGGGGTGGAGGGACTCCAAACTGATGAGCCCAACTTTGAGCTCAGCCTAGTCATCTCCTACATTAGAGTCAGAATGGGATGAGGAAAAAGAGGATCAGATTCAACCCAAGCAAGAGAGAATGGCTATTAATTCAGAATTAATTATTAATTAATTCTGGCTTCATATCTCCTGGCCGAAGTGTAAAATTATTGTTTTACATGAAAATGGCCACTCATTCCATTATCATCTCACACTTGTGTCACTATAAACTACAGGGTCTGTTCTGGAAGATTACCTGGAAATGTTAACATGTTCAAAATCAGTAGAGTAGTTCATATGCAATGGTCTACTACAGATCGATTTACTGTGTGGAGTCATTCATGGCCAGAATGTTATTATTGCTTTGTTATATTATTCTTCCATTTTTCCTAATTTTATATAGTATAATTTGCGGGAACTAAATTGGTAAAAATATTAAGAATAATTAAATAATAAAATGCTTTATTTCAGGTTTATCCTGTACATTTCCTTCTCTGACCTGTTTATAGTATGTTTATTCTGAGTATGTTGCAACTGTTTCCAGGGCCTTCATCCCAGTGAGTGCACACAAAGAATAATATAGTTTATATACTGGGTGGAACAAAACATGGAATTTTCCCTGGCGCAGACTGAATAATTTGTTGATATAAATTTGCAGTCAAATGAGTTGGAGAATATAAAAAGAATAATTGTTTTGGTAATATTATTTCCAGATTTTCCAGGCTGTTATGTGCCAACACAACAATCAAATTCCACTGTTCATCATGGGAAAAAACAACTGAATGAAAGGGGATCATTCAGAGAACTCTTACAAAGGCATATGCCAATGTAACCAAAGTATGTAAAATAGTGTACGAACCATCTTGAAGTGTGTGTTGCTAAACTCCCTGGATTCTTCTGCTGTGTGTATCACTTATGGTAATATGTAGTACTTCAGCTTCATGATGGATGTTTAACCTTTCAAGAGAATTATATAAAAGTGATATTCTATAATATGACATTAAAAAAATCAAAGAAGGCAGCAAGATTTATAAATGCACCATACATCAGTATTATTCTGCCAAGTGATATGGATTTTGAATATCTAATGTTGAATGTAAACTTTATTTAAGATAGACTATTTTGGCATTTGGTTAATAAGTTTGTCATTCAACTCAGAACCCTGGAATCAAGCAAAGGAAAGGAAGGTCTCATATGTGAACCAATAACACTGTGCTGGGGTTATAAACATGGTCTTAATTATTTTTAATCCCCTTTCTCGCTCTCTCTTTTAAAGCTTAGTATCCAGATTATTACTCTTGCCTTGTTTATTTCTGGCAATTGGGCCCTATCAAGTAACTTGAATCAAGTTGTTTATAGTTTATTTTGAGTATGTTGCCAAACTCTTTGTCCATACTTTCCATGGAAAGTGCTTACAGAAAATTCAGGGATAATCAGTTCCATGCTGGCCTAAAGAACCATAGGAGAGAAGAGGGATTTCTTTGTATACAGTCCATGAAAAGGAATTGCTGAGTGTTAGAGCCAATGCCGTATATGTAGTTCATTCTTGGCCATCTCCATTTAAAAATCTCAAATTACAATAGTGGTCAAGGCCATGACTTGAGACCTTGATAACCATTGCCAATCAGAAGAAACAATTCCGAGTTAAATGAACCAACGTCTCATACAGGACAAAGCAGCTTTGTATATTCATAATGAAAAAAAAAATCAAGTTTGGAAACTCAAAATGAATGATACATTATCAGCTATTTAAACATTCTATTATGTGGCCAAGCAAAATATTCCAAACTAAGGAAAGTATTCCAAACTAAAGGAAGGCACACATTTGCAATTACAGTAAGAGAATATGGTCTTCTTCGACGATAATTCCCATTATTATTCATCACCAGCTATATAGATGTAGAATGATGGGAATTAGACTCTCAATATCAACTGGATTGCTAAGGACCCCTACTTCTGCTTTATTAATATCTTCCATTTACTTGCCAACATCTGTGTTCTGTTACAAACCACTACATTTTTGTAAAAAGAAAAAGAAAAAGCGGAGAAATGAAATAAAGGAAAAGCATGGATGAAAATACAGACTCTTTAACACACTTAAAACATCTCTTTTTTTAAAGCATTGCTATTGTCTGCCTGAGAGCCTTATACTTTGAAATACATAGACTCTCTACCTGAAAGGACTTGCATCCATTTACTCTATAACGATACATCTGATCCATGGTGTGTAAGTAGAATCAACATTTATCAATTCCTTAACGATGAACATATTCATTTGCAACTTCATGGAATACACGTTTCTTGATAAGGAGGTGTAAATAGAATTGTGTTTGATGAAAGAAGAATCCACCATATAGGTGGAAAACATTTCAAAGAGAATCTGGTCCACTGATATAAAAAAACATATTATTATTACTAGATTGAACATAGACTAATAAAATGGTGTTCAGCCAATCATTAAAATAAATAATAAAGAATAGCCCAGAAACTTTGAGGACAATTTAATCCAATATTTTGGGCACCAGGGACCAGTTCTGTGGAGAGAGGTTTTTCGGTGGACCAAAAGGGACATGGATTCACATGCTGCCTGCATCACACAGATGGGACTTCACTTGTTGGCGTGGCCAGGTTTCTGTCATGCCACGGCCTGGTGCTGGTCCACAGACCAGAGGTTGGAGACTCCTGATCTAATCCACTAGCAAACCACAATTACTATCATGCAGTTTAGTTTAAACCCAATTTTTTTTCTTGAAATTTGAGCACACTGCATCCTGTGAGATCCTTGGTGTGCTCTGAGCTTTGTGTTCAGAGAACTCTCCACCTGAAAGGAATTGCATCCATTTAGAGCAGCGGTCGCCAGCCGGTGGGCCATGGCCCATTGGTGGTCCACGAGAAAATTTTGGTGGTCCACAAAGAAATATCACCCCCAGAACACTCCCCAAAGTAATTAATCCAGGCTACACAGGAAAACAAGGCTGCGCCGCCCACATGGCCCACGGGAACTCTTCCCGCCCCCTCACTCCTTACCTGGCAAACTTGCCTGCTAAATTGCTATTCGACCATCAGCTGTTCTGCTGTGCAGGGAGATTTAGATTAGCTAGAAAGCAGGAAATTGTTGGATTTCTTGCTTTCTAGCTAATCTTTATATGAGCCGAATCTTCCTTAGGACTGAAGCATTGCAGACTGAGCTAGCCGATGGCAGAAACACAGATGTCTAACTGAATCTGTCATTCTGTGAGCAACTAAATCTGCCTGCCTGCTTTGCCCGATTTTGGGTAAAGTTTGCTCTTTTTAAATAAAAAATTCATTACCTACATACATGGTATGTTGTGAGTTAATTTTGTGAGTTTGTTTGCTAGCAAATTTTATGAGTTTGCTTGCAAGCAAATTTTATGTGATGGACTGAGCTAGCTGATGGCAGAAAGATAGATCTCTGAATGAATCTGGGATTCTGTGAGCAACTCAATCTGCCTGCCTACTTTGCCTGATTTTGGGTAAAAGTTGTTCTTTTTTAATAAAAAATTCAATATTTATATAAATATTTATTATATTTACATACAAGCCATACCCAGCTAGTCACATGACCACCAAGCCACACCCATAAATTAGGTTATGCCCACAGAACAGGTTAGGGGTCCCCGGGATTTAAAATTATGAGTTTGGTCAGTCCCTGAGGTCCAAAAGGTTGGTGACCCCTGATTTAGAGAACACCAAGTACCCCACAATCCAATCCTGAGCTACAAATAATCTTTTCTATCAGTAACATGGTTTTCTGTCCTGTTATTTGGAATAATAAAAAATATCAGTGCTCTATGGGATAGGTTAACCTTTCCCTATCAGGTGCCTCTCTTGGATAAAGTGGAGGATAATTTCCAGAATTCTCAGCAAGAATTGCCATATAGTTGAACACATCTACCAAGAGTTGGGAAATACAGTTCTGTGGGATTGGTTCTGTGGAACTGAAATTACTGTTGTATCATCTTTAATCCAAATTAACCCCTTCCATTACTTTTCATAGGGTTTTCAACCCTCTGACTAACTTCTTAGACATATTCCTAATGGGTAGGTCATGCTCAGAACTGACCCAGTTGTCTCCAGCCTTGACTTTTGTGTAAAGCAAAATGTCTTCTTACAGCCACAACACTTCATTTGTCATTAATGCTGGTGAGAATCATGATAGCATTTTAAAATGCCACTATGAATGATTAAGAGGTGTTGTCATTTCAACCAGTTAATTCCATCCAGACTATACTACGACATATTCTCTGCATTACCAAAGACAAAACAAGAACCAAACTGAAACAGAAAGAATAGTGAAACAGAGGTTTCAATAATGCTAACAAAGTCTAAATCATGAAATAGAAACAATTTTTGCACTGACAGACAATTCCCCTTAAAATGAGCAAATGGCATAAGGGATGAAAAGAAACAATGGTTCTCCTTGGGCAATGTTCCATATGTGGACAATGCCTGCAATGCAACCTGGGTCAAAACTGATAGAACTTTTGCATGTGACCAGATGGTTTAGTGAAAGGTGTTTGGTGGTGATACATCTAACTGTGCTTACATTAGGCCTTGGAAGAGATACCAATTAATCCAACCAATTACCCAACTGAAAAGGTCCTTTTATTAGCTCTTTAAGAATGATCCTGGCAAAACAGACCATGCCTCTTAAATACATTCTCCCATCCATTAACTCTAATTGGTCCATAAAGATAAAATTAATTGTTGTGTGCCAGTGAAAAGCCAATATTAAGGGGCTTTACATTAAACACCCATGAGTCCTATGAAAACACAGTTCTTGCCAGATAATTAAAAGGGTAGTGTATGCTATAAATAAATATGTCAGACTGAACAACAGACCATAAACTATTGAATTAGATTTCTAACAACTACAACAACTAAAAGCAATTGCATTTTTAATGCTAAGGGATATAGGCACTGTGTATCATTAAACAGCATAGAAAAGAAGATTCACAGACTCCTTGAGAGTGGTAATGCACCATGCCTCATCCAATAAATCTGAACAGTAAGAGGAAGTGATAGTATATATGGAAGATAATGCATTCTTACTAACGAGAAAAAACGGTGATGCTTGGAAAGCCTATCTGTCTTTCCCAACCTCTCTCTCTATATGCCCCTGGTCTTTTCAAACTGAGAAGTTCTGCAGGTAGATGTCCCATCCATTTTAGTTTTCAGATTCCAGAAACAGAAGTTATGGGAAAAAGGTATTATAATCCAGGTGATTTATAACCAACACAGTTACCCCCCCCCCCAAACATCTATCAAGATTGTACAACAGGCTCTTTAATAGTATTGCATATGGCAGAGTGGAGTACAAAGTGAGTGGCCAGAGTTTTATCAGAAATAATAGATAAATGCCATTGATGTTACTGTCTTTGGCTTATTTTCTAAGTCTTTTCAAAGACTTAGTTGGGTTTACTTTTGTTTCCTATCATTAAGGTTGTTTTGGGTGTTAGTTAACCCCCACCTAAAGCTCTCTACAAATATTAGTGTACAACTACATCCTATCATGCCAACACGGTGATTTGCCCTGCTACCTGGGGATGATGGGGGTTATAACCCAACATCTCTTAAGGGCACCAGGCTGATTAAGGCTAGTTTAGATTGCAGTGATGGATTTATGCCATTTCTTTGAATTTGGTTGTATCTTGTAACTATCTGCTTTTCTTTCCAAGTGAGTTATAGAAAGAAAAACTGTTTTCAACAGTTGGTATTTTATGATCAGCCACTTTGGGCAGAAAGCAACATATAAATTAAATTAAACTATTACCAGAGGTACTCTTGTGTGCCAGGTAGAGTTGTATTTTACCCTATTTAATAGCATGGCAGCATCTCTAAATGAATAATGATGCTATATAGCAAAGGTAGAGTGTACTACTTTGTATAGGCTGTGATATATTAAGGAGCACTTTTTAAAATAATCATTTTAAATACCCATGTGCCTCTTTAATCAAATTTATGCTAATGTTACTTGCATAATTCACAAACGTCTATGTTTGTACTTTATTCACTGTACACACCTGACCCATTGGGAGAATGATTAATGACATTTCAGTCAGTTGAAAAATACCACCACAAAACAATTTACTTTTTATTAAATATAGTTTTGATGTGCAATCAAACTTTTCTTTTAACCAAAAGATTGCTGGCAACTTACACTGTGTTTCCACCTATCTTAAGGGGTATGTTGTATCTTAGTAGCCTTTTCTAGAAGACCCAATGAGATGCTATAGCTTAATTAGACCTACTGTATCTGGCTTGCAAAAATCCAGGCCAACCATTAAATGGTAGTAAACAAATATCATCCATTGTATATGTGTGAATTTTTACAAGCCCTCTCTAAGTGGCTTACATATTGCCCACAACAATCTGGTTCTTCATTTTACCAACCTTGGAAGGATGGAAGGATGAGTCTACCTAGAGCCAATCAAGATCAAACACCTGGCAGTGGGCACAGTTAGCCTACAATACTGCATTCCAACACTATTCCACCACAGCTTTATATTATACTGTATCCTGTAGGACTACAGAAAGAAGGCTTTTGTGTGAAACCATGCAGAACTCTTTCCTATGCTTGCAGAGCAGAGGTGGTATTTAGCAGGTTCTGACAGGTTCTGGAAAACTGGTAGCAGAGTTTTTGAGTTGTTTGGAGAACCAGGAAATACCACCTCTGACTGGACCTGCCCCCAACTATTCTCTGCCTCCCAAGTCCCAGTTGATCGACTAGGTCTTATTTTGTTGCCCTGCACATGGGAACGGAGCTGGAAAGCAGGTTAGTGGGGTGGGGAGAGAATAGGATTTTGCAGTAACCTTCCCCCAGGAGTAGGGAGGGAATGGGGATTTTGCAGTAACCTTCCCCTGGTGTGGGGTGGGAATAAAGATTTTGCGGTATCCTTCCCCTGCCACACCCACCAAGCCATGCTCACCAAACCATGCCATGCCCACAGAATTGGTAGTAAAAAAATTTGAATCCCACCACTGCTGCAGAGATGAGCAATTTGGGTTTGCATGAAGCTACCCAAATCTTATTTGTAGTCTTATTTGACTGCTTCAGCCCCTGTTTAAGGAGGGATTTAAGAATATTAAAGCTAGGTCTTTCCAAAGTCTAAGCCTAAAGCGTCCATTTCTACCCTTAACATCCACCTAAGCCTCCATAAATTCTAAGAAGTCAAAACAATGACCCAAGCAATCCAAAGATGTTATGATTCCCTAGTCATATCCCCAGTGGCCCTTAAATATCTGGCCACAACAAGTTTGCTCACCTGAATAATGTAAACCACCCTGAGTTTGGCTCTCTAGCCAAGATTCAAATCCTGGAAAAGATGGAAGGAAAGAGAAGAAGAGGATAACTAGCAGCAAGATAAATAGATCTTGCTTTACAAGTCACTGAGATCACAAAGGGATGCGGTTGGAAAAAGTGAAGGAAACATCAGAAAATCTCTTTTCTAGAACATGGTCATTAACTCAGAAACCCAACACTCCCCAGCAGATACTCTCTGTACAAGTCTACATTAGTATATTGATTCTTGAATAACTCCAAGATGTTACAAGATCTGCTTCTATTGCCCCCTTGGGGGTGGGAAGGGGAGTTTTTGTTTTTGTTTTCCTTTTGATTTTAAGTAGCAAAATAATTTGCTATTTAAACACAGAAACATTTTCTTAAAACCACAAAGGACCTTTAAAATGTCAATAGCATTTTTTAGTGCTTGATTAGTGCCGCAATTGTTTTTTTTTATTAATGAAATAAAGAAACAATTACTTATTAGATATAAACAAACTGCAAAGATAGCATATTGAAATGCACTGGAATTATATTTTTTTTTCTTCTGAATGGTCTTTGGGAGGGTAGTGAATAAAGTAAATAGATGATAGAAGGAACTTGGGACAATAATTCTAAGAGATATATTTATTAGAGATAAATGTAAACTATTTGAAGAGGACTGGTAAAATTAAACAAAATATACTGAATTTTGTATTGTCATAAAAATATAAATTAATTTAGTCAATTGATATCCCTCCATAAAGGACATTTTGAGTTTATAATAGATAATAAAACAATAATTGGAAAAAGCAATAAGATTCAAATCAAATCAAGTATTGCCAAGTAATAATGAAATAGATTTGCAGACAAAAATTGATAATATTAAGCTGTGAAATACCAGCGGCAGACCTAATGAAGACGAGAGTGGAACACTAAAAAACAGTTTCATGAAATCGTTGTATTGTCTCTATAAAACACAAATAGTCTATGATGGAAAAGCACTTATCTCTCTTAATAAAATAAATACTCACATTTTAGGACTTTCGAGGACATAAATATTAACGCTGATCTGAAGTGGAGATTGCTATTGTTCCTTCATTTCTTTTGTCAAGATTTTTAATAAAAAGAAGAATGTGAATTTAAGCTGAAGGATAATTGAGTTCCATTTATTTCATCCTTTCAGAATGAGAGCACTGATTCCTGCTGTTTCATTGTATTGGGTTTATAAAAATTTCATATAAGCTAGTTGTGATTGGCTTCATGATGGCATATAGCCAATCCAGAACGAGAATGGGAAGAGTTGTTCTCATTCTGAATTGGCTTTAGCTTTGTGAAATAAAGTAAAACATGCTAGCTATAACCAGTTAAATATGAGCTTAATATGAGTTAATATTACTATGAGTTAATTAAAACTTAATATGAGTTAAAAATTTATAGGAACTGGGCATGGCTAGTCTAGTCAAGAGAAGGACAGGGGAGACATGATAGCAGTCTTCCAATATTTGAAGGGCTACCACAGAGAGGAAGGGGTCAAACTATTTTCCAAGGCACCTGAAGGCCAGACAAGGAATAATGGATGCAAACTGATCAAGGAGAGATTCAACCTAGAAATAAGGAGACATTGTCTGACAGTGAGAACAATCAACCAGTGGAACAGTTTGCCTTCAGAAGTTGTGAGAGCTTCATCACTGGAGGCTTTCAAGAAGAGATTGGACTGCCATTTGTCAGAAATGGTATAGGGTCTTCTGCTTCAGTGGGGAGGTAGACTAGATGACCTACAAGGTCCCTTTCAACTCTGTTAATATATCACCAATAAATTCACAATATTCTTCCATGTAAGAAATCATGGTCCAGAAAAACAATTGGCAATAAAGTATAGAAGGAAGGCAGAATGACTTTTAGAACAATTTGCCTCCATAAGTTGTGGACGCTCCAACACCTGAGGTTTTTAAGAAGAGATCGGAAAGATTTTAAGAAGAGATCATTTGTCTGAAATGGTATAGGGTTTCCTGCTTGAGCGGGAAGTTGGATTAGAAGACCTCCAAGATCCCTTCCAACTGTTACTCTGTTATTCAGAAGGGTAGTACTTCTAACTTACAGGTATTTGACTTTATGTGAATAGGTAAAGCCAGGAATGGGATCCAACTGGTATAAATACCGGTTCTGTCTGTTAGTGTCACACACGCATGCGTGAGTCGCGTGAGTCACGCAAGTGCAATTTATAACCTGCTGAGCTGCCCGGACAGCTGAGCAGCACTCTGTGCAAGTGCGCAGTGGTTGGAAAAGCCCTTTTTTCCTGCTTTTTCAATTTCAGCTGTGTTGAAAGCAGCTGCAGTTGAAAAAGCAGGAAATAAAGGTCAGGTAAGAGCCCGGGCAGGCGTGTGGGCCACAACAGCAGCAGACATAGAATCGGTTCTATGTCTGCTGCTCTTCGGAGCAACCGGTTCTACAGAGGTGGACAGAACCAGTAGAAACCCACCCCTGGATAAAGCACAGTGGCAGATGCTCGGGGAAATTATTATGTTTAAATCCATAACAGAAATTTAGAACAGGTGACCCGGAAATTTCTAGAAAAATATATATCATATTGATGTATGTGATCCCCATAGCCTCAGCTTTGATTGTGATGAAATACAAATTAAATTGATCAATGTATACATTTCCTCTTATCAAAAACCACTTGACTTTAAAAAACCCCAACATCTAGTGAAAGGATTACAGTTTAGTGTTCTCCCTAGAATGCTAGTTTTCTAAGTTCATGGTAACATTTGCCTTATGTGATAGTAACTGAGAGAAGATCTAGATGTCCTGGTGGATCCCCATTTATTTATGAGCCATCTATGTGTTGCCGCTGCCAAAAAGGCCAATGCAGTCCCAGGATGTATCAATAGAGGGATAGCATCACAAACACAGGAAGAGATAATACTGTTTTATACTGCATTAGTGTGGCCGTACTTGGAATACTCCAGTTCTGGTTACCGTGACACAAAAACGATGCTGAAAGTGTACAGAGAAGATCAATATAGATGATAAAGAGTCTGGAGGCTAAATCATATGATGAATGGATGACCCAGGCATGTCTAGCCTATTAAAGAAAAGGGTTGGAAGAGTGGACGTCATTGCTGTCTTCCAGTAGTTGAGGGGCTGTCGCAGAGAAGAGTGTGTGTGTGTCAGTCTATTCTCCAAAGTACCAGAGAGCAGGATAAGAAGTAATGGGTAGAAGCTTGTTAAAGAAAGACACAACCTAGAAGTAAGGAGAAATTTTCTGATACTGAGAACAATTAATTAATTGAATAGCTTGCTTTCTGGAGTTGTAGGTGCTTCATCACTGGAGGTTTTTAAAAATAGACTGGACAACCATTTGACTGAGATAGTATAAATCTCCTGCTGTGATGGAGGTTGGAGTAGAAGATCTTTGAGGTCCCTCCCAGCCCTATGAGTCTACATTCTGTGTTCTATGAACAGGGAAAACTACAGTCATGCCTTTTTAGTAAGATTTTCCTTGTGAAGCTATGACTAATTTGACATAAACATATATCCGGAGAGGGTGAATCCAAGCTATGCAGAAGCAATTTGATTCTCATTCATTCACATAAATTATTTGGTTTAAAAGACTGGCATTAAAAATGTAAACAGATGGGCCTCTTAAACCTTCTTAGCAAACACTTCTTTCACTTTACTTGATGGATATACATACAATGCCTTCAGTTTCTTAAAGAGAAACAAAAAGCAAAGTTTGGTTGGAACTTGATTTGACTCGTGGTGATTCTATGGCCATACGTATACAGTTTTCTTGGAGATGTTAAGAGAGAAGCTTCTTTCAGCTTCTCAGTCTACTCTACACCTATGAGAGTTATTGGTAGTCAATTATTCAATAAGTAGGCAGGTACAACCTTACTTTTTAAATCTTCCCAACATTAGTTAGCTACCATCATGTCAAGGTTCCAGAAAAACCCAACTCCAATTAAAAACTCTAAGATAGGCATTTTCTCAAAGTTTCCTTTTATTAGAGTAGGTATATTGGCATATCTGGGAAAACCTGAATCTGAGAGTTCCGGATTTTCCCTTAGTAATTCAAAAGTCAAAATACAACCCTGCATCCATCAGTCCATCACATGGTCCAATCACCAACAGTCCCAACTTGAGACATCCCTTCAACAACTCATCCTCCAGGTGCAGGAATAACATGACCTTGTCCAAAAAGAAAAATGCTATTATGTCCAAGTACCAACACTCTAAAATCCCCCCCTCATACTTTCCCAGGCATAGGAATGTGGTAGCGTGGAAGCTTCTGGTTCTAATATGGCTTCCAAAGTGGACACAACACCTACTGAATGCTAAAAGAAAACTGCAGTTTTCACCTGTAATAGTCCCACACTGTCTATTAAAGAGGAGATACTGGACAAATCATACTGTCTCCTTACTTTAATTTCTCCAATCCCAGTATTCCAGATTAGCAATGATATGTACTAGTATAGCTGCAAAAGCTCTATGGTGCTTCCAAATGACCCCTTTTTAACTTCTTGTAATTAGATATTTGTAAATCATGAAATGAAAAATAAACTTATACATCTAGTACTCAGTAGCTGTATGGAGTGATAATGGATGATGATTTGATTCACTGAGAGGGGGTCTTCTATATATTTACTCCTTGTAACATTGAAATGGTTCCAGAGTAGTATATACAAGGCTAAAAATGGATTACCAAAATCAAAACCTTTTTGCTATAAATGACAAATTCTTTTACAGGTTTTGTTGGACCCAAAGGCCTACTCTTTTTGGTATAACTGATTGCTTTTCATTGAGTGAACAATGGCATTCTCATCCTATTGACATCTCTAATGTTCCATTACCAAATCATTATTTTAATTATTAATACTATACAGCGAAATTGGGAAGAAAAGAAGTAACTATCCCTCAGAGGGTAATGTACTGGTTACTAACCCCCATATCAGTAATTGTAAAGAAAGATTATATCTAGCATGCTCTCATTATTGGGTTCTTGCCCTATAAACTTGATTGAATCTAATTAAGTATATTCACCAACACCCAACACACAGATCACAACCTTCTGAATATAAAGAAATTAGGTGCATGGTCTAATGTAAGAATTTCCTGCAAATGTAGCACTTCTGGGCTGCAGAGGATTGTAAACAATATTATAGGGTTGCAGAGTTTTAAATCTGTTCATCAAAACATAATATAGAGCCATGATGGCGAACCAATGGCAGAGCTATTTGTGTGGGCACGCGAGCCCCAGCCAAATTTACCTGCACTGTGCATGCATGCCTTCCAGCTGATTTTTGGCCCATTTGAGGCCTTTTTTTCCCTCCTGGGGGCTCAAGGAAAGCCTCTGCAGCCTTTGGAGGCCGAAAAACAGGCCTTCCAGAAATACCGGAAGTGCCAAAACAGGCCCGTTTTTTGGCCTTCAAAGGCTGCAGAGGTTTCCCATGAGCTCCCGGGAGGGCAAAAACGACCTCAAACAGCCCAAAAATCAGCTGGGAGGCACGCACATGCACAGTGCAGGTAAAGGGATGGGGTGGGGGTTATACGTGCCTGCGCAGGGGGGGCACATTGCATTGTGGGTGCTGGCACGTGTACACGCTCACTATCGGCACACCATAACCAAAAGGTTCGCCATTTTTTATATTACTGATATAGAGGAACATCATGCTGAGAATTATTGAACTGTTATTTGAAATGCTCCTAGCTGAAGTTTCACCCTGCTAAGGAGCTTTAGTGGAGGAAGGAGCCAATTGCCATCAGATTCAATACCCTATCCCCTATAAGCACATGGGATACCAGTCTTATTCTGAGTGGTCTTTCTATAAATAAAATTAAGATGCAGTTCCAAGGTAAAAGCTAGTGAATTGACACTACTAAAGTTCTGCATTAGATTCAGTATTTCTATCTTTCTCCCTCCAAATGGTTAGAAAAACACATATTCTAGAACACAAGAGTTTCTAACACTTTTTGAAATTCACTCAGACATTTTCCCAAACGTTGATTATGAAAACCTTTATACAAATCATGAGCTTTGAACAGGTCATAATGGCTGCACCAAGAGGAAGTCGAAACTATAGACTCAATCTTACATTTGCGGGAACCATAACTCTTAGAGGAACAGATAAGCATAATAGCAGAGAAACAGGAAGAGTAGATAATAGTTTAGAGGAAAATTCTGCCCTGGAGCTTCCATTCATTCTAGAGGTAATCCTTGATTTACAACCCAAAACTTGAGCCCAAAACTTCCATTGCTAAGTGAGATAGTTATTAAATTAGCTTAAAATATTAAGTTTTGGCTTTTGTTGCCATATTTGTTCAGTGAATTGCTGCAGTTGTTAAGTTAGTAACATGGATATTAAATGAATCTGGCTTTCCCATTGACGTTGCTTGTTAGAAGGTCACAAAACTAGAATTGGAATAAATATAAACCAGTTGCCAAGCATTCAAATTGTGATCACATGACCATGGGGATGCTGCAACAGTTGAAAATATGAAAAACGGTTATGTCATTTTTTCCCCAGTGCCATTGTAACTTCAAACGGTCACTAAATGAATGGTTGTCACTCAAGGACTACCTGTATCGGATTATACACAGAAGAGTTCAAAGCTACATCCACAGTGCAGAAGCATTTTCCAAAATGAAAATGAGCAAGTTTCAGTCCAAATTTTACAGAAGATTCATAAAAATTAACTTGATTTTACTATTGGGTCCCAGATATGAAAATCTAACAATTTTCTGATAAATATTGGAAGTAGGGAACATTTAAACTAAACATATAAAATACCAGGTGTTTTTTTTTTAAACCATGTCCTATTCTAAATACTTTATAGAAAACATTTCCTGAAAAAAGTGAGATAAGCCAAGTTTGAGAATAAGCCTTTAACTCCCAATACACAGGAAGTCTAGCCTTCTGTGGTCAAGGCTAACAGGCCTTATATAAATATGTGCTACAATACCTTTCTGTTTCCTGGTTGGTGGTTTGCTGTTTATTGTTTTCAAAGGCTGCAAAGCTGCTCATATCCACATAGCCGTCATTCTCATTTGCAGCAGATAAGGCCCTGCTAGGATCTTCAAAAAATTCAGTAAAGGTTCCTGCCCTAGTGGGCCTTCGGGGAGGTATCTGTATATTTTCATAATCAGAATTCATGGCTGGGATATTCTCATAGTCAGAAGTATCAGCATTGGGAAATGAGATAGACCGGGGCTTCGTTAAAGGCAGCGGCATAAAAGGCGGTCTCGAACGATCTTCAAATGATTCTACCCTTGACACACTTCTGCTAAACATTTTGGGTGTCCCTTTTCTCTTGCCATCTTTGTAGAAAAGAACAGTTGGAGACTCGGAAGCCCTCAGTTTGGCAGTCCGGGATAACAGCTGAGGTGAACTACTCAAGCTTCTTCTGTCCAGTTCCATTACCCTGGAAGGTCCGTGATAACTCGACTCAGAGGAGGATCTTGAAGAAGAAACATGAACATCTACGTGGACTTTGTTTTCTGCCTTCTTTTTGAATTTCAAAGTGAGGAATTTTTTAAACGAGGACTTCTTCTTCTTGCAATACTTATCAGGAGATTCGCTGTCTATTAAAAGGGACGGGGAGCTTTTTGTGATGGGCTTCTTGGTGATACAGGCTAGTTCAAAGGGAGGTGGAATATCGACAACAGAGGAAGGAGTGGAAACCCCACTGGATGTAAGGTGATTCCTCTGGGAAAAGCTACCTGAGGAACCAATTACATATGGTAAAGACAGCTCATCTGTCCTGTTTAATCTGTTATAATCTAATATAGAGTTATCGGTTTCTCGATACAGAGAGACAGGGATGTCTCTGCCTTCCACTGAATAAGATCGAGGGTACAAAATGAAGCGTCTTGGCTTTGCAGGCAACGTTCTAGCCAGTTCTATAGGTTTTCCTTCTGCCCAACAGAAACTGTGTCTTACATTTTCAGGAATAATGGTGTTTGTGCTCAAGGTCTGCAATTCAGTGTCTGTCCCTGTTTCTTCTGGAACTGTTTCTGGCACATAACCAGGTACTTTCCCAGAGTGGGACCTTGTTCTAGTAACAATGTTTTTCCGATCTATGGAGAGCAAGTGGTTTTCATTTTCTGTGTTCTCTCCCTCCCTGAAATCACTTGAGCTGTTTTGGATATCAGCCTCCTGCATTTCTCTTCCAGCATAAAGAATTTCATTTGCTGTAGGCAAACGGTCTCCAAGGACATACGGGTCATCTAGGGAATCACTGGCTACTTCTCCATTGTTATCTGGCACAACCGACACTTCGGAGTCCACCGTGTCTTCCTTAATCACATGTTCATTGGCTGAGTTTGCTTCTAGTGTAGCCAATTCTCCAATAGAAAGCCCAGAATTTTCACTTGATGTTTCTCTGGTTAGATTTGGGGCAATTTCCTCTTTATTGCTATGATCCACCTCGAGTATTTGATGGTCCAAATGTATATCTTCTAAAGTACATTCACTCACACTGTGATCTCCAAGTAAAACATCTGACTTAGATTCTTTTCCAAGCTGCGAGTCAGACTTGTGCCCATTAGGATCTTCAGAACTGAGGGGCGCGTTATTATCAGGCAAGTCAGTCTCTTTTCCTGACAAATCTTCACCCAAATCTTCATCTGGAGAATCCTGAGCATCCTCACTGCCCTCATTTCCAAAGGGAATGATCTGGCAGCTATCGTCCATTGTCTCTGTGTCTACCATTTCAATTTGTTCTCCAGAACCTTCCCCTGATTCATGTTCAGGCTCTGGTATTTCTACCACATTCTTCATTTCAGCAGTTTGGCAAACGTTGTCAAGATCTTCTCCTTCAGCATATAGGTCTATTTCATCTTCCTTTTCATCCATTTCATTTATGGCACCGCTAAAAGTCTCTTCAATACCAAGCTCAGACCCACTTGATCCCACCCCTGTATCCACTTCATTAGCAATGTGAGTGTCAGTATTTACATCAGCATCTTCTATAAATTCTCTTTCTCTATTTGAGGCTGAATCATTGTCGTTATGATTTGCTGGGCCCAATTCTGGATCAGTATTTAATTGCTCCTCTTCTAAAAACTGTACTGCATCTAAACTTTTGCAAATTAGAGGCAGACCTTCCCCTGCTGATATCGGCTCATCTAAATGCCTTAAAATGATATCATCATATATAGTTTCTTTCAAAGATTCCCCATTCAATATTTTGCTATACTCATTGTCATCATTTACCAAATCCAGTTTGCTTAGAGTTTCATCTGCACAGTTCATTTTGATCTCACTGGGAGGATTTTCACTGTCCACTTTTTCAGATTCATCTCTTGTAGCATCTTCTTTTTCCCTTTCGAATGGTTCCTGGCAGTCAAGTGCTGGGATTTCAGTTGATTCCAGAGAGTTGTCTCCCACTGATTCAGTATCCTTGTTCTTCATTACATTTATGGGGCCATCACATGCTTCATTGCTATCCATACAATTACCATCTTCCTCACCTACGGGTTCAAGAGTGTGCAAAAGCTCATTCTCGGCTGGCTCCTGCTCAAAGTCACTGCATGTTTTATCAGTCAGTTCAACATCAGAAATTACAATGTATTCATTGTCTTCTGATTCTGGACACTCTGTGGTGTTATTGCACTGGTTTTCTTCATACAGTTCTGCTTCCAGTTTTCCATTGGGATATTTGTTAAAGGTATTATTAGCATAAACGCTGGATCTCTGTAAAATTGCTGGATCGTTGTCAGCAGAGATTTTTGGCTTGGGAGCAATGGGTGGTTTTGGACCCCTAGACATAGAGTTTGAATTATGAAGTGTGCCAGCCCTTGATAGTGATGGAGGAAATTTGGAAGCAGCTATGGAAGCCAGATGACTGAAGATCTTTGGTTTAGGGGCCAGTGGTGGCTTTGTAAGATCTGGAACAGAAAAATAAAACAGGAAATGTTATATTAACAAGCTTCTACATTACTAAGAAACATTTAGTTGTTAATATACTCCTTTGTAGCTATACAAAGTAGAGGAAATGATAGCTTTATTTGCTGGATTGGTGGGAAACAGGAACAAGAAACTGTCCCATTGAGACTGCATAGCCTCAAGCAAGCTCCTTCTCAAAGTCTGCTTTCCTTCCAACATCAGTAGCAAGAACTTGGATGCCCTACTTCTTAGATTCAGAGAAGACCAGAAAAGGAGCAGGACTTTGAATATAGCCTCTAGCTCAGTGCAAGAATCCAAGTGAAACCATTCCTGTTGGACGGCTGTGCATCCTGCTTGTCCACATCCAACAAATAGAAAAAGTTCATATAACTTCCCTTAGCAATACGTTCATCTGATAAACTACTCTGTGAAGATACTTATATGCAACCTGGATCTATTTCTTGTAACTTAAAACTATATTCCCAGTAGAGAAAGTTCTTGATTTCTTCCTTATGTTTTCTCTTCAAGTATTTCAAGAATCTCCCTTCAATTATCTTTTTTCTAGGCTACACACTCCCAACATCATTAGTTTCATGTAGAGAAGATCTTGAGGTTTGGCAATAAATAGAATAGAATATAGAAAATATTACCTCAATGATATAATTTAATTTAAGCAAGTGGGGGGGGCAGAAATCAGATATAGCGCTTGAGTCTGACTCTAGATTCCTCTGCAGAATGAAGTGGGCTTCACAGGCTTTTCATTGATTCAGTTAAGGGTCCATCATGCTGCATAAATCTGATAAACCAGTCAATACTAGATGAAAAGAGGGCATTGTTAGCCAAAATTATGCCAAGACAATTTGGGTCAAACTATTCTTCCCTAGTCAGGAACTCCAAAGAGAATTCATAGCCAAGACTTGAGGGAGCCAGGAGCAAGGAGAGCTGGCATAATTGTAGGGCTATTGATGTAGAGAAGTCTGGCCACTTTTCTCCTATATATAAGGATATCAGGAAAGAGTGGAGATAGTGAGCATCTATGTATTCCTCAAACTGGTAGTCCCCAACTTCATTAGCATGGCTGTGTGGTGATAGGTACCAAGTAGGAAATTATAAACAGGTTAATGGTTGACTGTGATGATCATGTGATGATAGTTTAACGGTCCTTTGGTTATGGTTCATTGGTTTCCTATGAAAACCCAGATACTGGATTAAACAAAGATCCAAAATGTTCGTTATCTATAATCCATACTAAATAAATATAATTCTGTGGCTCAGTATCCATGGGGTGCTGAAAAAAAACTCTTCTCTCCTCCCCCATCCAGGCAAACTTTCCGAGCCAAAAAATTGTACATTAGGCCACAATTCTTCTAGTCAATTATTAGAGCGCAAAAGCCAGTTTGGTCTAGAGCAGGGGTGTCAAACTCAAGGTCCAGGGGCCCCATTTTCAGCCTGGATTGCCTCCTGCAGCATTTTGCCAGCCAAAATGGGGCACGGTCTTCTCATGCTCCATTTTGTCTGGAAAAGTGCTGCAGGAGGCATCTGTCCCATCTCCTTCCCCCTGGCCCTGATCCAGCCCTTGAAGAAATCCAGTTTGACAACCCTGGTCTAGAGGTTAAGGCCCCAGACTAGAAACTGGGAGGTGATGAATTCTAGTCCTATCTGAGGCACAAAGCCTGCTGGGAGACCTTGAGCCGATCACTTTCTTTCAGCTTTAGGCAAAGCTTCTGAAAACTTGCCAAGAAAACTATAAGGACCAGTTCAGAGAGTCTCCAAGAGTTAAAACTGAATTGAAAACACAAAAATAAATACATAAATAAAAATAAAAATTAAGAGTGTACAGAGCACAAGGAAGGCCCATGAAATTACAGTTGTAAGAGATTTCTTTAATTTATTAGCATTTTATTTTCTGCTAAATAGATAGAACTAAAAAGGAGCTTGGAGGTCACTTCATCTAAACCTCTGTTCAAAATAAAATCTATGACAGGGGTGTCAAACTCAAGGCCCACGGCCCACATCCGGCCCACAGGGTGCTTAGATCTGGCCTGCAGGGCTGTCCTGGAAACAATGAAGGACCAGCCCAGAGTGACTCGGCTAGCATATTGCCCTCCTGACTTCTGTTTTCGGCTGCGACGGCCTCCTGCAGCCCTGTGCCAATGAAAACGGAACTAGGAGGACCGTGAGCAGCCCTCCCAAGCTCCTTTTTCACTGGCGGAGCACTTGGGCCACACAGGTGACCCCAACACGAGTGACGTCAAGCTGGCCATGCCACTCCTGGCCATGCCTCCCCCAGGTCCCCGGAAGTGAAACACAACCCTCAATGAAATCAAGTTTGACACCCCTGATCTATGATAATAGATGTATTTACAACATTCTTGTGAGATGGCCAACCATCTACTGAAAATATCTCCACCAAAGTAGAGACCTTTATTTCTTGTAACATGCATTGTTGAATAATGCTAACATTTAGAAAGCATCTCCAAATATTAGCCAGTCTGTGCTCTCCTGAGATTTTCATTCTTGGAGTCCAAACCTCTGGAGCAACAGGAACATATTTACTCCCTCAACTTATAGTCTTCAGACATTGGAAGATAGTAATCAGGTCATCAGCTGATCAGTAGCAAATGTGTCCAAAAATATTCTACTGGACTGCTGCTCGTTGCCAATTAAAGAGAAGTCCAGTTCGAACCAGTATCGCACCTTATTCTGACAGTGAGTTTGAATCATGTCATCTGCCACAAAATGGATAGGACTTCAAAGTACTCAACTCTGATTAAATCAAATTCTTTATGCTAATAAAAAGTATCCTGCTTGCAATTAAGGGTAGAGGACTCTAACTGGTATAGGCATAAATTCACCGTATAATTTCTTCAGTTGTTTTGCTTGTTCTTAACAACAACAGTATAAAGGGCATGTCTTTTTGGCAAGCAGCTTTATTTTGTTTTAACGCCACTGTAAATGCTCACAAAGGCTTTATGATTGATGGCCTTGGCAGGTTTGGGTTCTGTTTTAGTTACAGAAAAAGAAATAGTAGCTTTCTTCACCACACCCCAGCTCAGGATATCACAATGAGCCTTGTTGCTGTCTGCAAGTATGAGATACACAACAGAATGACCACTGTCTTTGACTCTTTTTTATTATCTCAAAATAGAAATCAGTGTAAGATTCCTTTGCATCATTCTAATGCCACATTTTTTTTAAAAAAATCCAGTCTATCCCTGCTTTTGATTATTTGATAGAATAGAATAGAATAGAATAGAATAGAATAGAATGGAATGGAATGGAATGGAATAGAATAGAATAGAATAGAATAGAATAGAATAGAATAGAATAGAATGCTTTATTGGCCAAGTGTGATTGGACACACAAGGAATGATCATGATTTATTTGATCATATTTCATTAATTCTCTTATCAAAAGCCATGCATTAAATGCCCATATATTCTCTTGTTATAATAATATAATGGAACAATGGAATTTTATGTTTTAAACCAATCATTCCTCAGCTTGATGTTCAGCTGTATCAAATAAAATTCTATCATCCATTCCCATACTTGCTGGAAATTCTGAGGACTGCAGTCCCAGCAACTCTGGTTGTTGTTCTAGTAAGGTTGGTCTTGAATAATTGTGATCTCTATATATAGTCTTATTACTGGTTATTATAAATTTATTGTATTTTAATATTAAAAAATCCAAAAAATATAAAAAGAATAGAAAACCTGAAACAATTCAGCTTAGTTTTTAAATAAATAAAGCATTAAACTTGGCCACAGGGAATTCATTGGTCCTCCTGCTACATCCACAAAGAACCAGCTCATAAATAGACAGAACAATATATATATTTAACCCAAGACTGGCAATCTGGAGTATCTCTTCCTCATGACACTGGTAAGAAATGTGCTATGCTGCCTGCCATTTTCAAGGGTATGAGCCACATGGTACAAAACAAAGAAATCTCTGGGGATCCCCAATAGTCATGTCCCCCAAGTTTCATGCTGGCCACTTCATGCTGCCACCTTCCCTCTCTGCTGTGAGGGGTTCATTGCTGTGTTTTGTTATCAAATGTGGTTCCTTTACTTGTTTCTTCAATTGGGAATAGGGTTTCTTTATACATGCATAAAAATGGAAATTTTCCTAGGAAGAATTTCAATCATACTTGACATACTTGCACAATTGGCCCATTTCTAGTTCACAATTGAAAGTGACCTGTGCAAGAGGTATTTTTAAGATATAAAATGTTCGTTTATTTCAGGAACTGGGCCACTGAAACTGCCAGGGGAAGGAGGGGGAAGCTAGGAAGCGATAACAACACTCCAAGCCTAAGGAAAACTATCCAGCATCACTTTTTCATAGGTCTCCTCCCCTTATTGTTTGAAGCTTCCTTGTCAGGCTTTGCTTCTTCCTCTGCTTGTCCACTTTCCTCTGGATGAGAGTTGGTTCCCGCAGGGCTGTGTCCCTTTTAAGAATCCCATTTAGTTTAAATTTTCAAAGGATCTCTAAGATAGGAGAGCAGTTTTCTTTTGTGATGAAAGTGGTTAAGAAACCACCGGCTTTTAATTTCTTGTGTAGTAGTAAATATTTGTTAGTTACTTTTCTTCCGGTGTCCCTTTGACACATAGGAAGTTTTTCTTGGTTTGCTAAAAGAGTGGGAAACCAGACTGCACCGTATGTTAGGATGCCTACAAAGAACACCCTGTTTTCAACTCTTAGAGCAAAACGGTGTCCTATTTGATCATAAACTACTTTTAGCCTCTGAGAAGCAATATGTAAACATTTTTGATAAATAATCATCATTGTCTCTGAATCTGGAAAATGCTGACCTACTCTGTGTAGAATACAGTTCATGTTCTACTTTTAATTCTCCTCCTCTCATGTGGCAGACTTTTTTTTTTTTTGCAGTCATTCATTGTCTGAAAGAAATATTCTAAATGAATTGGCCAACTTTATATCACCAATCACTACAATGAAACTGAAATGTTTGGAAAAAGCGATAGATAGATAGATAGATAGATAGATAGATAGATAGATAGATAGATAGATAGATAGATAGATAGATAGATAGATACCGTAGATGGATGGATGGATGGATGAATATAATATGGGATGGAAGGATCGATATGATATGATATATGATATATGATATACGATAAGAGCTGTGGTTAGTGGTTAGAATGAAGTACTGCAGGATACCTTTGCTGCCTGCCAGCTGCCTGCAATCTGGCAGTTCAAATCTCACCAAGCTTAAGGTTGACTCAGCCCTCCACCCTTCTATGGTTGATAAAATGAGGACTCAGATTGTTGGGGGCAATATGCTGACTCTGTAAACCATTTAGAGCAAGGGCCTCCAACCTTGGCAGCTTTAAGACTTGTGGACTTCAACTCCCAGAATTCCACATCCAGCTGGCTAAGGATTTCTGGGAGCTGAAGTCCACAAGTCTTAAAGTTGCCAAGGTTGGAGACCCCTGATTTAGAGGGCACTGTGAAGCAGTATATAAGTTCAAGTGCTATTGCTATGATGTGATAGATACGATAGACAGAATTACATACATACAAACTCACTCACATAGACAAGGTCTTGGTTATTTTATACTTAACCAGATAAGCATTCACCATTTGTAGTTCAAATAATATCACTCAGTTTTTGAGTATTATTGTACTATAGTAGCAGTTTGAATCCTCCTGATCCTCCTGATCTTCAAGATAATAACTTCTATTATCTTGCTGACCATAACTCTATCATGCAACTTATAATATTTTATTACAATTTATATTGCCTTTCTATGACCAAACCCTGCATTCATGAAGCAGTGTCACATTCTAATCAATATATTATCTCTTCTGAGATGTCCTTTGCTCTCTGGCATTTGTAAGGATTCCATATCCATTATCTTTTTAAAAACACATTTCTACTTTTCCTCTAGACAGTAGCATTGTATTTGCACAAATCCATAGAACGGATTTGCATTTTGCCTAACTATGATGGGAGAGACATATACAATGATAATTCCCAATAGTTATTCTGGGAATGTGTTAACTTTTTATGGGAGACAGAAAGTAGAAAGACAGCAGAGGGACAAGGGAAAAGAGTGGAGCAGCTCAGTCACATTGGCAATCACTGTCTCTACAAATCAATAGCCTTTGCTTGACAGACAATTTAAATTGAATCAAGTGGTCCTCAATTGAAAGCAAAACTGATAGCACACCTTCCCATGTCCTTGTCTTTGCATACTGCAAGGAAAATCCAGTATGCATAGAAAGTTATTTCTCAGACAAAGATGATGTCCACAAACATATTCTGTCCGTGCTTAAGTTTCAGCTGATGGAACTCTCTATCTTAGGATCACAGGTCTGCTTGAAATGAGCTGTCAATATCAAACGATGAGCATATCAATTTCAATTTTGAAATGTAAGTGGATAAAAACTTTACTCTTCCAAATAGTTTATACAGTATCAGCCTTCTCCAGCTGTGATGTATTATCAGCTTCTGCCAAACCTATTGTTTTTATTGGATAGAAGTGATAATGATAGCAACTGGTTTAAGAATATTAGTTTGAATGTTATTAGAAACAAAAACAGTCTATCAACTCTCAAAACAACTTTAGCTGAAGCCATATTCCTTTTACTTCATTTTTTAGTTGCCATGCATATGGGGGGAATTTCCTCCCAGGTGCCAGACATAACAGCCATAAGGCCCATGGGAATCAAGGTCATCTCAACAAGAGCTCGTAACAGCCAGAGGGAGTAGATGAGCAGCCTGCCATCCACCTGGTTGGTTAACATGACCAGTGACACTAGGGTGGGTGGGTGGTATCTATTCTTTTTTATCATAACAAGATGCAGGAAATATTTAGAGTTGGTTTCACATTTGAAGGTGCTGATATGCTGTACCCAATAAGATAGATCTTTGAGAAAAGCCACAGCCTCAGAGTCCTGAACTGATTGGGCCATTACTTGGAACTATGACACGGTCTTTTGAATTAGAGCACCCAGTTCTAAATAAAGTAATATATGTACTGTATAGGTTCCAATTCATACAAAAACTAGCACTGGGGTTGACTCCAGCCAAAGTTCACACATTTGGAAGATCAGGGGCCTTTTGGTCTTCTTGCTCCTTCTCCTTTTTCTACAAGAGCAATAGAAGAGGCATTATAGCAACCTCCTCCATTGGACTGATATTGTTGCACAGTGGCACAGATATAGATCTACTTGAAGAACAAAACTTCTCAAAAGCTGCTCCCCTCTGCCTTCAAAAGCCTAGAATCAGCACAGCCTTTCCCTTTTAACAGGAGGTTCTTACTGATGTATCCAACAAAATTTGTTTCATGTTGCTAGTAATTACAGTTTCAGTAAAACTGCAACAATCAATGCAAATTCTAATAATCAACCAATTAACCTTCATTTATTTTAACTCATTTCCAGATTACTGCACTGAAGTGAAATCTACAATTCTGCCCTTTGGGCTTTCTTAACCACTCAATAAACCAATGTTTAATAGGATTGTACAGTTAAGCCATATCCGCATTTTTCAGCATTCAGATAAATCTGGAGCATATGCTTGATGGCCTGACTTTATATATGTAACAGGGATCATTAAAATCAAGGGTTGAGTGATTTACAAGGACATAATTCCAGCCAGAGAATCTCTGCTAAGGTTGTAAACCATCTGAGTTGTCATCCACATTATCTCAGGATGCAACAGTAAATAAATCCAAAATGTCATTGATTTCACCATCCTTCAGGTTTTACTCATTTGCAGATTGTGTGTGTGTGTATGTGTGTATCAGATTGCTATTCTTATAAGTGAAGAATCATGGTTGCCAGGACCAATCCAAGATATTTTCTAACATGTGCCAAAGGTTAAATGGCACCTAGCCAACACTTAACTGGCAGCTGAAGATTACCTCAGTACTTAGGATGGCTAGTCAATTTAGGATATGTAAGGAAGCCACTTGGACCCACAGTTTGATTCTGCAAATTCCCCCAAATCTATAGCCTAAAGCAGGGGTGTCAAACTGGTGGCCCGTGGGCCATGCACAGACTACACCCCTCCCAGCTCCGCGAATGGGAAAAATATAACAAAACATCACGTTATGGCAACGTGACGCAGCGAGTTTGACACCCGTGGCCTAAAGCAACTGTCTCATTCTGCCTAATAACAGCCCAGATCTTGGTTGCTGCTGAGGGCAATAAACCTACATTTTCTAGTAATATCATGTCACATTGTATATGATGCCATTATACTTATGATGCTTATGATATTCCCTGATAAATATCTAATGATTCTAGCTTATTCATGGTTTTACAGCAGATTTAGATATAATTTGTAATTATCTTGTTTTCCCCCCAAATGTTTCATATTTTTTCCCTTATTGGAGGAGGTATAAACTAATAACTATCCAATGTTGTTTGATTTGTAAAGTTAAATTTAGAAACATCTCAGAATTTACCTTTCTCCATTTCACTTCCTTTGTCACGGTTTAAAGGTGGAAAAGTCTCTTCCCGATCATATCCACCCGACCCATTAGAGCGGGGAGGCAAGAAATGTTGTGGGTCCTGCCCCTAATGAGACACATCTGGCAAGACCTAGAAGAAGGGCCTTCTCTGTAGTGACTCCCACCCGCTGGAGCATTAACCCTCCAGAAATTGGATTGGGCCCCACTTGAAAGGCCCTGAAGTGATGGTGTTGCCAGCAGGCCTGAGGAACCCACAATGGGATGGAGCCCATTAAATGGCTGCTTTGAGTGTGTGTTGGTGCCAAGGGAGGGTGGGGGATTATTCTTTTATAATTTTACTATTATTGTTATTGTTGTTATTATTATTATTATTATTGTTGTTGTTGTTGTTGTTGTTGTTTTTCTATATTGTGTTTTTATTGTCTATAAGCCGCCTAGAATTGCTGTGAGCTAGTAGGCGGCTATATAAATCAAAGGAAGGAAGGAAGGAAGGAAGGAAGGAACTTTGGTAATACTCTGTCACATTAAGTTTCTTCTTGTATTTAACATTATTGGAGAGAAGACACTACCAGTGCTTATCTCTGGGTCAAACCTGTGTCCCCTCTAATTATGCAAAGAGGCCCTTAGTCACATCACAAACAATCCACTTAAAGCAGACTTGGGAGAACTAAAAATCTTTCAGCATGGCTTGTTCAATTTTGGGGGGTAGGGGGAAAAGGAAGTGTTATGTCATTAGATTTTGACTAAAACAGATTTTTTTAAAGAGAAATATCAAAGAAATCATCAAGAGAAGCCCAAAGAGTTACAATAATATTTATGGAATTTCTTGGGTGGAGTGACAGTATGTGGAAGATGGCTTTTAAGCCTATGAAGAAAGAAGAATGTGTAATTAAAAGAAACAGAGAATACTGACTAGCCCTGATAATATATGATACTTGGGTAATGCTAACTTGAGCAGCATAAGATATAGGCTTCTATTTTTCTTTTTGTTAATAGCATCAGTTTTGAGACCTAATTTAGACTAACTTTGGGATTTGTCAGAGTGGTGCATGTGTATTTTAGTTGTTTTTAATTTAAGATACATAGGCATACCCACACCAACTGATGCCTGGTATGTGCTCATCATTTGCTTTCTTCCCAAAGAGGACAGGCAGGCAGACAACTTGTTGTTAGGGGATAATTTTGTATTGTTCATTTTATTAATTATATTTTTTATTAGTCAATGACCAAAATAAATTTTCTGTCAGTCTGCTGTCTGAGGGTCCTTGGTGCTGTCTGAGCTTGCTTTTTTCTTGCGGATGTTTCATTACCCTAACTTGGTAACATCATTCAGTTTATATTCAGAATATAAACTGAAAGAATAGCAATAGCAATAACTCTTAGTGCTTTACAGCCCTCTCTAAGTGGTTTACAGAGTCAGCATATTGCCCCCAACAATTTGGATCCTTATTTTACTGACCTTGGAAGGGTGGAAGGCTGAGCCTGGTGAGATTCGATCTGCCAAACTACAGGCAGCCGGCAGGCAGCAGAAGTAGCCTGCAGTATTGCAGTCTAACCACTGCACCACTACAGCTCAGTAAACAGCCCAACCAAAGAATTTCCTTCTTTTTTTTTTGATAAAAGTTTTATTTGGGTTTTCACAAAACATAATACAAATAAAATATCTTTTTTTGAGAGCCGCATGATTTCAGGTTATCATATCTCCATGCAGACATAATCTCAGTTACATATTTATCTTTATATTCAATTTCATATTTTGTCACTATTTTATCAATTTCTCAAAAATTTTTCCCTTCCCTTACTTTATGATTATCTCATTCTTTTCTAATTCAATTACAAATCTTTTTCTAAATTTCTATATCTTTCTAGTCTTTATATTTGTACTTTTGTCTGTCCTGTTTACAATTTCATACATACTTTTTCCATCATCATCCTGAAAGGGAAAAGAAAAAAACAATTCTCTCCCCTTCCAGGCATTGAAAAGCAAAGTTTCCCCTATGATTAGCAAGTAGAGTGTGTCACCTTTATATCTTATAATTGTTATCCTTTCAAATCTCATTAAACATTTAATTTATACATTATACATTTATAACATTCAATTTCTAATATCTATTTTATATCATATAACTCTTATCAACCAAATTCTGCTTGGTATTTTCCCTTAAAAATACACACTAAATTCTAAAACAAGAAAAATTATATAACAATAATGAATAAAATAGTTATTCTATTCCAATTCATCCTGACAACTAATATTGATTTCATTATAAAACTTTTACATTTCTTTTCAATTGTATTTTATAAATCGTTAAGAACAATTAAAGTATTTTAATTCTTTCCTCTTATTCCCTCTTCTTTTACTTGTATTCCCTCTATTTCACTCTCTAATTATTAACAAACATTCCATTACATAACAATACCAGTTTTGTCAGTTTTGTCACCTATGTTTCATATTTTCTATTTCATTACTATGTCCAATATAACAACAAGAATTTCTAAGATCACCCCAACTCACACAGGCAGGCAAGACATCAAAATATAAAATGACAGCAAACAGCACGCCTTACTAGCACTGATGATGTTAGAACCCCTCATTTCAACCCTGAGCTATAAATACTCTCCTTTATTACCCTGTTTCCCCCAAAATACAACCTACCTTGAAAGTAAGTCCTACCTTGATTTCTACACATTTACCCAATATAAGCCCTATGTCGTATTAAGAAATTCCAGTGGCAGTTAATTCATTCTCGTGATTTATGAAGTGTAGAAGTAGGAGGGTAGAAGGGAGGAGAGAAGGTGGATTCTGTGTAACCTGCGAAAAATTTTCACTTTGGGAAATTGCCTTTGACATGCCAGATCTGTTTCTAAATAAATCAATTGGAGAGAAAATGTCGGAGTAATTGATATCATGGATACTTTCTGGATGCCTTACACCCTATCCCCAAAATAAGCCCTAATTAAGATCCTGCCCACTCCAGAATGCATAGGTAAAAATTAAGCTAGGGTGGGGATGGGGGGTGGAGCTGCCCGACTACTTACCTTTGGACAGTTGTAGCCAGGCCTTGCACACTCCAACACCTGTCTTGCAAGCCCATTTTTTCTGCAGTCTGCAAGGCTGGTAAGGCTTTCCTGAGGGCCTCTGTATCTGATAACAAAGCACCGGATCGATCTGGAGTTCTGTTATTGGCTGCAGAGGCCTTCAAGAAAGCCTTGTCAGCTGCAGAAGTAGTTCCTGAAGGCCTCTGACAGTGAAAAGGAGGCCAGGGGTGATGCACACAAGTGAGGTTATTCAGTGGATGACATCCCCCGAAAATAAGACCTGGTGTTTTTTTGGTGGCAAATTTTTTTGGAATACTCCAAAATATAACTTTAGTGTAAGCTTCCTCCTCCCAAACAGTCCAGAGCATGATACTGAATTGAATTGGTGTTGAATTGAATTTAATACACAAGAGTTTTCCCATCCTCAATATATGGCACTTTTGGTCAGAGGCAATATTCTTGGAGAAGAAGGCATTCAACCTTCAGCAGAGGAGACTACAGATCTGCCAAATTGCTTGAGAGTGTAATCATTTAATTGCATACTATTTATTCCTAGATTTATCTGTCACTCTCTAGATAATAGCTCTTAATCCAATGTACTAATAAAGCATGAATAAAATCTGTGTAAATCAAAACTAGTACAACAACAACCCCCCCAAAAAAACCAATTACAAGAATCAATTAAAACAGCAGTTATAAACAACAGAGGCTAATATAAACACCTAAAAATGTCATGGAGCTAAAACTGCTTAAAATGCATCTCAGGGAGCATCCTTGAATAGAGTGAGACACCCCCTGGTCTAGCTAGCCTAGTACTGTTGGCAAGGACTGGCAGTGGCTCATCAGGGTTTCAAACAGCCCTTTATATTTAATCTACTTTTATAGGCTTGCTTGGAATTGCTAGGGACTTTCTGCATGCAAAGTAACACTCTTGACACTGAAGTATAAAAGCAAGATAAGGAGACTGAAATGCCCCAGGAAAAAACGAAGGCCTTCCCTCTGGTGCTGAAAAGATAACAAAACAGGATATTTTTCAGATGTCCTTCCATACCTGGGATGCTGCTCCTGAAAAGGCCTGTTCATAACCATTTCCATTCATAACCATTTCCATTTATAACCAAGAATCGTGGTGGTGCAGTGGTTAGAATGCAGTATTGCAGGCTAACTCATTGCTGACTGCCAGAGTTCGATCCTGACCGGCTCAAGGTTGACTCAGCCTTCCATCCTTGGGATGGAAGTGGGTAAAATGAGGAACCAGATTGCTGGAGGAAATATGCTTACTCTGTAAACCGCTTAGAAAGGGCTATAAAGCACTGTGAAACAATATGAGTCTAAGTGCTATTGCTATGACGTGATAGACAGATACAACAGACAGAATTACACACATACGAATCCACTCACATAGACAAGATCTTATTTGCTGTGTGTCCATTTTTGCCAAACTATTGCTCACAAATTCTAATGCCCACTACCTGAATTTACAAGTATTATTGGTAATGCTAAGTCAACATATTCTAATCCATTTTTTCCACAAACATTTCCAATACAATGAATAGAAATCACAGGTAGTCCCTGTTTAGCAACTGATTCACTTAACGTCCATTTGCAGTCACAACAGTGATTAAAAAAACAATTTTGCAACCAGCTACTTGGCAAACGGTCTTTTCATTTACCAACTTTGCAGTCTTTAAAGCAAAGAAAGCTCAAGTAAGTTCATAAGCATTATTGTGTTTTCACTTAGTGACCACTTCATTTAACAACCAAATTGCCAGTCCTAATTGTGGTCACTAAATGAGGACTAGCTATATTTAATTTCCAAGGAAAGGTATCTCAAGGAAACTTTTTTCCTTGGCTTTTTTTAGATCACAAAGCAGGGACAGCCTGGAAGTTTTTTTTTAAAGGGTAACAAAGAACAAACATTTTGATTATCTTGCAGTATAAAATGAGTCCCAGACTATCCCAAAATAAATTCTATGGTACTCTGAGAATGAGGTAGAAAAGAAACAGAAGTTTCTTTTGCAGGAGCAAATGGGACAAGGATTGAAGGACATTTTTTTGCATAGCCTCAGTTGTATTCATATATGTAATGCTAAATTTGCAAGTTTTAAAGAAAAGGAAAGGAATTTGAAACCCATTCGACATTAATCATTTTTCATTGGGCTGACATTTCACTGTAGGGGTCCTCCCATTATCAACATATTACAATAGCCTATTCTTAGAATAATCAAAGTCTTCAAATTCAGCTTTTGTCACCTATCTAAAGGTTATCTAAATATTTTCAGTACAGAGAGTTCGCCATTGCAATTATTCAAAGTATTATCAAGAAGTGAAGCATTTCTAATTTATATTCTTTAAAGTGTAACTCAAGAAAAGGTAACATGTGGAATTTGGACATGGTGGAAAGAAGAATGATTACCAAGGAGAGAAAGGAATGGAGCTGCACAGTGAATGACACTAGTGTAAATGAAATCTAGCTGTATTTTCTTTTTCTTATTTTAGTCCTTCTAATTATCTTTTTTTTGCATATTATCACTTTCCCCTTTCCCTTTTCATGTAACATGTTCAGTGGTGGTATTCAAATTTTTTTTTACTACCGGTTCTATGGGCGTGGCTTGATGGGTGTGGTATGGTGTGGCTTGGTGAGCATGGCTTGGTGAGCATGGCAGGGGAAGGGTACTGCAAAATCTCCATTTCCACCCCACTCCGGGAAAGGATACTGTAAAATCCTCATTCCTTCCCCACCCCACTAACCTGCTTTCCAGCTCTATTCTCCTGTGCAGGGCAGCAAAAGAAGACGACTTGGGAGGCAGAGAATGGGTGGGGGAGGGGCCAGTCAGAGATTATATTTATTAGTTCTCTGAACTACTCAAAATTTCTGCTACCAGTTCTCCAGAACCTCAGAACTGGCTGAATACCATCTCTGGACATGTTGCCTACTCCAACACGCAATGGGAGTATGGCAATGGGTACATATGTTAGAATAATCTGTCAAAATGAAGCACTGATTCACTGACATAAACCAGCCTCTATATCTCAACCTCCTGGCTTCCAAACTCACAGAATTCCCAGTGTGTCCAGATGGGATTATGTTGTAGGGAGGCTAGTTTGAGGATTGAATCAAATCTAAAAGGAAGCTAGCAAAATTACCGAGGTGAAGTATGAGAGAGAAGGTGACTTCCTTCAAAGGCAATAATGTTTGTGTCAGATTATTCATTTGTTCTTTGTTACTTGGAGTCTTCACTTTTCCTTCAGTATTCAAGGCACCGTATGAACTTCATTTTTTCTACAACAATCCTGTGAGGTTGGACTGAGACATAATAATAAGCTCCAAACCATTTAGGCTCTAATCCACTACCTAGAAAAACTCCAACTGTTTGAATAGGGTATTTCACATTTATGCAATGGTATTTCATTCCCCTACTTACTCATTCTAGTTATTTTAAGTATGTTGAGCCAAAGTGAGAACTAGTTTGGTATAGTGATTAAGGAACTGGGCTAGAAGCTGGGAGACTATGAGTTCTACTCCTGCCCTTAGGTGCAAAGCCAGCCTGGTGACCTTGGGCTATTCACTCTCTCTTAGACCTAGGAAAGAGGCAAGGGCAAACCACTTCTAAAATCTCACCAAGAAAACTGTTGGGACATGTAAGGCTGGTGCCAGGAGTCAACATTGTCTCGAGGGCAACAAGCAAACAAAAAATATTGAAATTGAAAAATATTGAAATGTTACCAAATTCCTTCTGGTGCTGTCAGATTCCTGGCTCCCACATAGCTCTCTTCTTGCAATGATTGCAATTTGATTTCTACATGAAGCATTTTAGATGCAACTTTTTCCTTTAGGGCTTCTAAACAGTGACTCCCAGCACTACCAAAAGACCTTTTGCTAGTATTCTGGTTTCTCTTCCTTAATACTCTCACTCTCTCTTTCTCTCTCTCTCCCCCTCTCCCCCTCTTATCTCTCCCTCTCTTCCCTCTCTCTTTGTTTCTCCCCCCCTCTCCTTCTCTCTCTTTCTTTGTTTCTCTCCCCCTCTCCCCCTCTCCCCCTCCCTTTCTCCCTCCCTCTCTCTCCCTCCCTCTTTCCTTCTCCCTCTCTTTGTCTCTTTTTCTTGAGAAAAAATGTAAAGTGATAAGAAAGCATGGAAAGTTCATCAAAAGAAAGACATAATGCTTGCATGTCTCCCTTTCTAAGGTTTTGTAAGTAAGGTAGGATAATTAAAGGTGAGCAATCATTCTCCAAAGACTTTATTCATTCATTTATTTCTCTGGTTTTTTTTTTAAACCTGGAGGGATCAAGGTTAGGCCACGACATTTAACTGCTTGATAGCACCTCTTCTCAATTCACACATAGAAGCCGATGAAGGCAACAAGCTCTTTTAGGCATCCAATCAGCACATCTTGTTCTCTGATAAAGACTAACAGCTGGACAACTCATAAGCTTTGTGACCTTAGCCTGCAATCCTAGGGAAGATCCTGCCTTTCAGGAAAGACCTGATTAATTTCCCCCTGTCTTGGGAGATGAATCACATTCCTCAGAATCCGATAACTGTAATTTTTCACAGAACCATTGAAATTCTATCATAAACTTCTAAGGCACTCTTACAAGACCCTCTAGAAATCTCATTCTTTCTCCCTCTCTCTCTCCCCCTGCCCTCCTCCTTGCATGGCAGTTCTAACACACACACACAGAGAGAGAGAGAGAGAGAGAGCTGCAAGCATCCCCTCAGGTATGAGAATTTGAAAGCAAGGCCCATATATCTATTTCCTAAGGATGTACTGAAGAGAAAGGAAGAGAACAGCAGTCACAACAATTGTATTGCCCCCTGCTGGAAAAGCCACCTTTTGTGTGGTTTTAGCGGCACCAGTCACCACTAAGGATTGAGAAGCAGCAGAATAATTTGGTCCTCTATGTGTGTCTGTCTGTCTCTCTGTATATGCATTTGGACGATGCGGTGGGATCCTTTTTCTCTATAAAGCGTTGACCTCTGGATTCGTTGAGCTAGCACTACCCATCCTTCTTAACGGACAGGTTTATAAAATGGGGAGGGGGGGGCACCAGTCGAGAGAGATCCGCCCTCATGTCCCCATCCTAAGGTTTCTGTGGCAGAGGCGGCCTTAAGTGAAGAGAGCAAAGCGGGGCAGTTTACCTCAGGATCAAATCCCCCCCGCCCGCCTTTCCCCGGACGGCCCGGCTACTCCGACGCGCGGGTTTCCAATTGCAAACCCAATTCCTCTTCTTCTTGTGCCACATCCGTCATCGGACGTTGGCGATCCCAGGCAAAACCGCCAAAGAAACGACGGCGAGTTCGGGTTTGGCATAAACAAACAGCGGAGCAATCCGGCAAAGGTTGGCGCCGAGCCGGGGCGTGGAGGGGAGGGGGGAGGGGGGGAGAAGGACGACGGTACCAGCCAGGAAGAGACCCAACGAGGGGGAAGACGGCGGGAGGAGGGGCAGCGAAGAAAAAGACCGGAAGAAAAGTTGGCTCCAAATGAGCTCCCCAGACCAGCGGACCGGTCGATCGGCTCTGTAAGGGCGGCCATCCAACAGGGGTGGGAGCGGAACCCGACTCCCCTGCCCTCGCACAAGGCGTTAAAGGGAGACTCTTGGTCGGTGCGGTGGGGGGAAGCGCCCAAGAGTCGATCCACTCCAGCCCTTCTTATTCCACCCTCCCTCCCCTCCCTCGCCTTTATTCTAAGGGGGGGGGGAAAGCGCAAGCAAAAGCCGAAAAGGTTGGAAACCGGAGCCGAAGGCACAAAGGCAAAGTGGGGTGGAGGCGGCGGGTGGGTGGGACAGAGAGAAAGCCTTCTTTCTCCGCTCTCCCTATAGAACTGTACAAGAGCAAGGAATGAATACCTAAATCCACCGCAACTGCGCTTCACCGGTCTAGAGATCCCAATTTCACTTCACTCTGCGGTTCTCTGACGATCGCCAATGGTTTCTATTCTCCCTTTCCCTGCTTTGGGGATTCTTGATAAAGAAGCAGCGGCGTATAAATCTTTGGAGCAAATGACCTCTGGAAAGCTGGCACTTTTTTTTTTCCGGGGAGGATGAGGTGTCCTTCGAGGTCGGCCTAACGGAGGTCTTGCCCTGGGAGAAATCTTTGGTCATTCCGACTCTTGGCTACGACCACCCGCTCCCTTCATCCCCGGAGCGATTGCACGAAGCTCGGTCTCTCGCGCAGCCTGGCGAAGAACCCCTTCGACCTGCGCGTTCCCAAAGGGAGTTGCGCGGAGCTTTGGCCTCCCCCCATTCCCCCGCCCCCCCAGCGCTCGCGCCCTTTTCAAGACCTGGGCTTTCCTGGCTACGGAGCTTCCTTACCTGCGTGGCTCATCTTCCGAAGTCTCCCCCCACTTCGGCAGTTGCGCTCTCCCCCTTTTCGGTCCCCCGCCCCCGAGCTTTCAAATCATATTGGCGGCTTCCGAGCTTTTGGGTGGCTCCCTCCGCGGAGCCCCCGGGCAGCTAAAGTTCAGGTCGGGGCATGGATGGATCGGAAAGGGGCGGGGGAAGAATCCGCTCCGCAAGTTGCGCCGGGGTGGGGGAAAGCGCGCGCGGGGCAGCGATCCCTCTCCCCCAAAGTATCCGTCAGCCTTTTCGGGCTGAAAAGAGGGCAAGGAGCACAGCGGCTGGCTAGCCCTGGCGGGACCAACGTCGGGCGCTCAATGCAGCGGACAGCTGCCGTCGTCCTGCCCCATCGCCGCTATCCGCTTGTTGCAACTGGAAGGTCCCTGCCAGTCGCTGATCGCCGAGCGCTGCCCAGAGAAGCTGCTGCTGCTCTCCTCCTCCTCCTCTCCTCCTCCTCCTCCTCCGGCCGACAAGCATTTTCCTTCCTTCGCTGCAGAGGAAGCCCCTTTGCTCACGCAGGGACTGAAAAGCAGCAGCGAAAGGAGGGGGGGGGAGGCGAGCACGGACGCCAAAAAACAAGCCGATTTAAAGAGACCGCGGCTGCCAGCTTTTTTTTTTTTTGGGGGGGGGGGCGGGTTAGAAAGCCAGGGGTGGAAACGAAGAAAACGAATAATATATCTTCCCTTCTCTCTCTCTCTCTCTCTCTCACACACACACACACACACTCACACACTCCAGCTTCTTACCCATTGCTAATGTGACCACAGAAATTGAACGCAAGAAATTGAAAGCAAGTATAATCTCCTGCGCGCATCCTGCTGAGGTTATACAGTGGGACTCGCGGCCACAAGACTCCTTTACTGTGATCAGGGGTACCGACCGACCTGCCACTTTGCAAGATTAATGCGACACTGTTGCATTAAATGTCCCAAATGGAGCCGCATTCGAAAAAAAATTTTCCTCTCCCTTCGCTATTAGCGCCGCTCTTTCTGGGGCAACGGTCCCATCTGAGCGCACTCGGGCGTTCCGTCCTTTCCCTGCATGGGCGCAACCCCGGCCGAAGCGGAAAGCCACAGCAGAGGCAGCGACCGGAGCGGCGCTGTCCTTGATCCGCTTGGCAGGGCTTCACAAACTCAATGCAGGAAGCCCCGGGGTCTGGAGCTTTCATTGAGTCGGAGGGCGATCCCCGAGGGAAAAAAAAAAAAAGCACTTTCGCCTCTAGAATCCAGATCCCACCGGGCTTTTCGACACTTAGGGTGGGCCGGCTTCCCTTAACACCTCTAACAGCCAACCCCAATCCTGTCCCATAAGTGGATTTAAGAGAGGTTTACTGCTAGGTCGACTTTCACAAACCGACATCCCGGGGTCCAACCCGCATCTGACTAGAACTTCGCTCGTGGGTCCGAAAAGGACGGGGGGAGGGGGCTGTATGGTAAACTTCCAGAGAGTTGAGCGGAGAAGCGGGAGGCGAGAAGTCCGGTCTCCCCACCGGCACGCAGAATAAAAAAAAGGTTACTCTGCCTTCCAGGCGGGTGAAGAAGGTGGATCGGGCCCTGGTCAGCGGAGAGGGACTTTACCTGCAAAGAGACTGCAAGTTCAGCTCCTGGCTGGAAATGCGAAGTGTGAAGTGAAGCGATTCCTCCCGGCGCGGGGGATGGGGGGGAAAACAAAACTTCTCCTACCCCATCAAGCCTCAGGCTGAGAAGAGGCGAGAAACGTTTGAATTCCGCGTTGGGGTTAAGTCGCCCTTCCCCCCACCCCCACCCCCCTTCGCTCAGCCTTGATTTTTCCCAGCTCAGGAAAGATGACACAATTTCCTCAACCGGCAACCCCATTGATAGTACCTGGCCGGCTGCTGTGCTTGCAATCACGGTGGCCCATTTTACAACCAGACGAATGGACGTTATATACGTGGAGGGTCTGTGAGGGGGGAAAGGAATCCCACTGCAGTTGAGTTGCTGAAGGAGTTGCTTGTCAGAAGGCGCCCATCACACCGCACAGATGTCCTCACCAGAAGCTGACAGAATGGGAGAGTTGGAAGGGACCTTGGAGGTCTTCTAATCCAGTGGTCGCCAACCAGTGGGCCGGAGACCACTGGTGGTCTGTGAGAAAATTTTGGTGGTCTGCAGAGGTCACCCCCAAAGCAATTAATCCAGGCTGCATGGGAACACAAGGCTGCGCTGCCCACATGGCCCAGGGTGACACAAGGCTTGCCTAGCTTGCATTGGGAACAACAGGAAATAGTTAGGGGAGGGGGGAAAGAGCAAAGGTGGGGGAACTTGTCCCACTTGCCCCACATGCCTGGCCTGGCCACCGAGCTGCTTTTTTCTGCTTCTTTCTTCTTCTTCTGCTTTTGGCTGCACTCAAGGAAAGCAGCAAAAGTCTTTCTTTCTCTCCCCCAAACTTCACCAGAAATGAGTCTTTGGGACCTTGCAAGACATCCTGACCCAAGAGGCTGCGCTGGCAAAGATTCATTTCTGGCAGAATTTGGTGGAGAGAAAGAAAGACTTCTGCTGCTTTCCTTGCATGAAGCCAAAAGTCTCTCTCTTCCCCCCTCCCCTGGAGAACAGAGCTGGAGACGGTATCCTGCAATCTCAAATAAAGAATGATCGAGTGATAGGAAAATGGGGTGAGGAATTTTCCTGCAGACTTTTTGGGGGATTTTCCCAGGGTCTCTGGTGGGATTTAAAATTATGAGTTTGGTGGTCCCTGAGGTCCAAAACGTTGGCGATCCTTGTTCTAATCCAACCCCTTGATCAGGCAGGAAACCTTATTCCATTTCAGGCAAATGATGGTCCAATCTTTTTTTTTAAAAAAAAACTTCCAGTGTTCGAGCATTCACAACTTCTGGAGGCAAGTTGTTCCACTAATTAATGGAACTCTTCTCTTCTTGTTTACCCAAGTTCACCCTTATTCACACTCAAGGACCAATAAAAACATTGAGAAACTTCCTAATAGTAAGAACAATTAACCAATGGAACAGCTTGCCTTCAGAGGTTGTGGGTGCTTCATCACTGGAAGTTTTAAAGAAGAGAGACTGGACCAGGGGAGGGATTCACATTTTTTAACAACTGGTTCTGTGGGCGTGGCTTAGTTTGTGGGTGTGGCTTGGTGGTCATGTGACTGGATGGATGTGGCTTAGTGGTCATGTGACTGGCTGGGCATGGCCAACTCAATATCATTCACATTGAGGCATGCATCTCCTCGCCTGGCCTCTCATGACTGTGGGGATGCTGTAACAGTCGTAAGTGTGAAAAATGGTCATAAGTCACTTTTTTCAATGCCATTATAACTTTGAATGGTCACTCCACACAAGCAAAGTACCAGCAAAGGGGGAAAAAAGAAACTCCAGAGAAGTTCCTGAGACAGGAAGTCTAGTCCTGCCAAGAATGTAATAAGGGTTAACGGAGAGGCAGTTTCTGTAAGCAACACCAGAATGTTTCCTTCCTGCCTTCCTTACAGGATTAGGCCAGTAATTTCTTCTAGCAACCAGTTCTCTGAACTGCTTAGAATTTTAACAACCGGCTCTAGCAAATAGGTTCGAACTGGTAGAATCCCACCCCTGGACTGGACAGTCACTTCTCTGAAATGGTATAGGATGCTTGGGTAATGCTTGGGTAGGGGACTGGACTAGATGACCTCCAAAGCCCCTTCCAGCTCTAGTCTGTTTTTATTGGATTGGTAGGTGAAGCAGCAATGAGGAAAACTTGATCCATTGTTGGATCTGATTACAGGGATCCTGGGAGTAATTCTTTACCAGGTAATTGCTCACTTAAATTAACTGCCCATCTAAATTAATATGGGAATAATCATGTAGCAATTTTTTTTTTGTAATGTGGTGACCTAAACTGGATGTAGTATTCCAGGTGTGGCCCAAGTAAGGCTTTATAAAGCAGTATTTTATACAACATAGACCAGACAATAATTTTTGTAACTGAAAAATGGATGGTCAGAAATATGTTAAAGATTTGGTTACTGTGGAGTATCATTCAGCCGATGACCCAAGTCTCTTCTATTCTCCTAAATGTATTTATGCCTCACCATCAATTAATTTGGTTCTCCCAAAACAAAAAATTTCCCGGGATACTTAATGAAAGCCAACACTTTTGCTTAATCGTACAATCATTCCGTACCACAATTCCAATGTAACAGATTCACATTTCCTTGCTATTTGTTTTTCTAAAGGATGTATTTCTATCAGCATACTCATTATAATTTTGATCACTAAGTAAGAAATGGTGGTGGGAGGTTAGGAACCTAGTGCATATAATTTCCACTGCGATTAATGATAAATTATGCAGAAATGTCCCCCCTGTGTGCCTGCATCAGTATAAAAATAAAGCTTCCTTTTAAGAAATTGCTTTATATACACTTTGGAGGCTGCATTCCTTTTTCCTAACTGCAGGTGACAATTTCCCTATCTGCTTATTCAAATATCGTTAGCCATATTTTTTGTCATTGTTCAACATTTTTAGTGGCTTTTGTCTCTGTTTTCATGTATTAGTTTGCAGCAGCTCTGAACCATGGGTTATGCAATCTTATGTGTATTTGTACAGGGAAGTGTGTGTGTATGCATGCATGCATGTATATGTGTATATGTATTTGTGGGTGGGTGTTTGTGCACACAGTCACATAAGCACCCATTCAAAATGCTGGATTTCAGAATAGCTACAACAATGAAAGGCTCTGGATTGAAAAGGGATCAAATCATATTTGACCTGAATAACTTTCTTTTTTTAAAAAAAATATGATTTAGGTCAAATATGATTTGATCCCTTTTCGATTTGATTCCTTTCTTTTAAAAAAAAGAAAGTCAGTTTCATTTTTTGTTATGATTATCTGCAATTCTAAAGTGTCACCCCAATTGACTTTGGATAGGTGATTCAACAATGCGCACTTCTTAAAAGATCTGTGCAGGACAAAAAGATGCACCTACTGACAATTGAATGTATGTCTCATAAATTGTGAGCTGTGTGAATATGGGAATAAGACTATTAAAATAGATAAAATTGCCAAGTATAGTAATCAATTCTTTAAAAAAGAAATATTGAAGACAGGTGTTAGGGTTGCCATCCTTTGCTACGCCGATAATGTAAGAACGTTCAACAGACACAGGAGAACTGAAAACATGTGAGTCAACTGCAACAGCCAACTCCAGTCTATGGATATTATCAGTCATCCAGATCTTGATTGTCCCAAAGGTGCTTTTTTTCAAGAGGAAACTGGACTTTCTGCTTTTTCTTTGGAAACGTTTCATTTCTCATCCAAGAACTGAAGAAGCTTCTTGGATGAGAAGAGAAACGTCTTCAAAGAAAAACCACAAAGTCCAGTTGCCTCTTGAAAAAAGCATATCCAGACTGGAACTCTTCCATCTATATCGCAAGCCAGTTTATCCTGAAAACATCAAGTCAGGAAAAGCTAAAGGAAAGCAATGTGTCTTAAACATCAACTGGCTTCTAGCACAGTTCTAGGCAATCCCTGATCTTTTCATTTGGAATTTGCTTTTGAATTAGCTAATATTGCTGTCGGCAGATAAAATCCAAAGCCAAGTCAGCTCTGGGAACAGAGATTCTCTCTTTAAATTTTACCCACGGTGACCAGATAGGTGTGCGTGTGTGTATGTTTGTATTTTGCTTTGTCTGCAATGTTAATCTACTGTCCTCAGTGGTTCAGTTTGGCCATCATGATTTTTTAAAAAAAAATTCTTTTAAAATGGGAAACCCACTCCCCCATCCCCTTCTGACTCGGGCTTTCCTGATTGTCTGCTTTTCAAGGCACAGGATTAAGCATTTTCCCATTTGGGACTGAATTGTTGAATACAACCAGAAAAATAGTCAATAAGTCAGGAGACAAACTAATGCCAAGCCAGCCCTGGTTTAGACTCCCCCCCCCCCCCCCCCCCCCCCCCCCCCCCCCCCACACACACAAAAAACAAAAACTAAAAGTCATGATCTTGACAGGAAAGGGCTGGTACGTCAGGAAGTTCCATCAGTCAATTATAGTTTCAGATCCATGGACAGAAACTGCTCTACCAATAAGCTAAGCAGTGTTTTATACTGGAAATTTATAGCTACTTTCCCCTTAGTCAGTTGATAATAACAACTCGGCTGGTAACCTCCTGATCTGGCTGCAAGATTATCCATATATTTTGAAGCACATTTGTAAATAAAAATATATAGGTGCTGCTCCTCGGTTCGTGTTGTTTGCTTGGCAAACAGTGTATGTTTTGCTTTATTCTGGTGTCCCCCCCCACCCGAATTTCTCAGATTAATGTACAAATCTGTAATTGCTATCTAAGTACTAACTAGCTCAATATCTAGTTGACATGTTCACATGGGCTGGCAGTAGCACTATTGGGTTTAAATCGATCAAGGGCACAAGGTCTCAAATGAGTGGGGAAAATCTAGAGCAGAGATAGAAATGGTTTGTTTGGTGCAGAAAGCTCAGAGTGATTGGTTGATCTGTCTTCCTTCATTCAAGATTCTTGACTACTTGGCAAACTCCTTTTCCCTGAAGGAAAGTGGAAATGACCTCATTTATCCATTGGGGAAGCATATTCTAGCAAGGAAAGTGCTTGGTACCACTTCTTCCCGCTGCTAGGATAAGTAACTGGATTCTAGACATAGGAAAAGAGAGGCAGGGATGTGAACTGCCTTTTAAAACTCTCCTTGGAATATTCAAGTAAGATTAGACTCTCTTAATATGACTATTTACAGTGTGCTTAACCCCAAAGAAAGTAATTGGAATTAAGACTAGGTAATTCCATATGGTACAAGGTACACGTATAACCTTGTGGTACTAATCAAAAGGCATTATGCATCCCTTCTGTCTGCTTCTCTTGAGTATTCTGTGGTTACAAAAAGAAAAGCAAAAATGGTAGGGTTATAAATGGAAGATTTCAGAGGAAGGATCCATTATATTCTTGAAATAGCAAAACCGCACAATAAAATTCCGGTATGGAAGCCCACCTACTTCCCAGAAACTATGTTGAATCTTTGAAAGGTGGAATCTATAACCACTTTATAAAAACCTTAATAAGACCACACCTGGAATACTGCATCCAGTTTTGGTTACCACATTACAAAAGAGATGTCAAGACTTGGAAAAAGTGCAAAGAAGAGCAACTAAGGTGATTAAAGGCCTGGAGACTAAACCATATGAAGAACAGTTGCAGGAATTGGGTACGGCTAGACTAGAGAAAAGAAGGACTAGGGGGTGACATGATAGCAGTATTTCAACATTTGAGGAGCTGCCACAAAGAATAGGAGGTCAGCTTATTTTCCAAAGCACTAGAAGGCAAGATAAGAAATAGTGGATGGAAACTAATCAAGGAGAGAAGCAACCTGGAATTGAGAAACTTCCTAATAATAGTAATAACAATGAACCAATGGAACAGCTTGACTTTAAAGGTTGTGTTCATTGAATTTTTTAAAGAAGAGACTGAAAAGTCATTGGTCTGAAATAGAAGATCTCCAAGATCCATTCCAGCTTTATTCTGATTGATTGAATCTGCATTTCCACAGCAAAGAGAACTATGGATACCATTCCACTCAAGGGAAGTGACCCATCTTTTGGAACTGCAGTTTCAGACAGCCTGAAAGATGGAGCTATTTCATTAAGTTTTATGAAGACAGGATCAAGTAAGGGCCCAATTCCAGGTGTTTGCATTGCTTAGACTTCAGTCTCCAATAACCTTTACCTTGGGAGACCTCAAAGAACCTGCTGTGCTCATGAATAGTGCCCATCAGGATATTTATTAAGTTTATGAATATTCAGAAATAAGGTTGAGAGAGCAAGGAAACCTCCTAGCTTTTCATTACAATATTTGACAACTGCAGAGGTTATACAGGGCTATTCGGTTCAAAGACATCCTATAAATATTTTATATGGCTGAAGATTATTTGTGTTTGTTAGATTACAGGCTAGGTGATGAGAATCGCTAAAAAGGAATGTTTCCTCAGCAAGACAGAAACGCTTGGTCCTTGCTGCAATGTTTCATTTGTATTTTGTTGGAAAATAACAGAACAAATATGCTGGTTCCCAGCCCATTCACCGCGTAGAGATAGCAAATGAGGAAACCGAATAAAACTATTCATTATTCTGATTTCATTGTAATCCTGAATTAGAAGGTTTTTATGGAAACCTCACTAGAATACAGGCAGAAATGAAGGGAAGAAGGAGAAGTGAAAGATGAAGATAAAGCTATTTAGTTGTGCAAAGATAATTAAACTCCATATGTTAGATCATTCAAGTCTAACTATATCAGAATTCTAGGGCTCTGTGCTAAACAGAAGAAAGAGTGTGCTTCTGGAGGAATTTTTAAGACAATTTCTAACCTGATGTGATAATACTCAATATGTATTTTTTTCCATTTCCCATATTTGAATGCAAATCCTTTATTAACTAGTTTGTGCTTTTAATTATAAATATGCTCTTTTCCACTTTCTCTTCTGCCTTTGCAATACAGTATTCGAATACTTAAGCACTTCAGGGTTTATGTAGCATCTTGAAATTAAAATTAATGAGCCTAAACTTTTAAAAACAGGTGCATGCTATATTTAATATCTTGATCATTTTTGTTGAAAACCTGTTCTTATTCAGGTGAAATTTTGGACAAATGGCTCCTGTGAGATGTATTCACAGGCCTTTGCAGCCAATATCACTATTTCAGATTCCTTACTAAGTGACAAAATCTTGCTGAGTGTAGAACTAAATCCAGATCGAAGTTCTAATCATGCAAATACTGTTAGGTAATCAGAGGTCACCGTGGAGCACTTTAATGTATCTAACAATTCTCTGGGAATGCATCCAAACATAGTATTAGAAGAAAATTTGTATGCCAGCTTCACACTGAAATAGCCTCACCTGGGCTGGCTCTTTTTGTATTTAATATACCACTATGGTGGCATTTTTTAAGGTGCTACTGCACCATCCTAAACATGTGACTAAAGAGTAAACTGTAATATCTGCTATGTTTAAACTGGAATCACAAAATAAAGATCAAGAATGTAGTAAATAGAAATAGTAAATAGAAAAGTAGGAGGTTCTAGAAAGGTCATGTGATTTTGATGACCTACAATATTGTAACTACAGATTCCAAGAGCAATTATGTCTATTTATAAGTCCAATATTTTACTGCAACTGTATACAGTATGTTTAAAAAGTTATTTTAATTCATTCCATGCTTGATTACACTCAGTACTTTGCTCCTTAGCATTTAAAACGTCTTTAAAAATTGAAGCACTTCATAAGTCTTCACTCTAGACTTCTAAGCAGTTAATCTCTGTTAGCTCATGTGGGTGCTGGCACGCCATCCATAAGATGGAAGCCCAGCATCACTAAGTTCAAATACTATATTGATCTTGGTGATCTCTTACTGATCTCTTTTTCCAAAGACCAATCATAAATGTGGTATCCACACAGAGAAAGCATATTAGCACTTAACAATAGCACTTAGACTTATATACCACTCCATAGTGCTTTTCAGCACTCTATGAGTGGTTTATAAATGTCAGCATATTGCCCCATCAATCTGACCTCAGAAGTGGTAGATTTGTCTTCTGTACAGATGCAGATAAACTCAACAAAACGTCCATAACAAAGTACTTTTATTGGTTCATCAGGTATCCTCATAAACTCACATTTGTGACAAAGTTCTCTTTAATGACCAATCCTTTGCATATCTGTTTTGTAGGTAAAAAGATCTGCTATCCTTTCTCTCTCATCTCGTAGCGGTAGAAATAGAACAGTTACCACGAGTCCATGAGTTCAGCCAAGAGTGAGGAAAACTCCCCCAACCCATCGAGGGTCAATTTAGTGACCAATTAGGATTACAGATGTGGTCACGTGATCAGGATACCTTAACTACATTTACCATGATGCATTCCCTTAAGAGGACAGCTCACAATTGCTACCTAACTATCCAATTCCCATACACCGGCTGGACAGCACAAGGATGGAAGGATGAATCAACCTTGAGCTGATCAGGATCAAATTCTTGGCAGAGAGCAGAGTTAGCCTGCAATATTGCATTCTGACCATGGTGCACCATGGTTTCCTATTGAAAGAAAAACAGTACTAGAATAACAGAATGGAACATGTGTCATGTGAACTGTGAATTAGGCAGATGCCAGAGTGCTGCAGTAAAAAGTTTGCCAAGATCCATCCAAAATCTTTTAGACAGGCAGCAAAGAAGTACTTAAGATTTTCTGAAGGGCTTAGTCATGTCCTGTGAAGAAATTTGGGATTAGAATGCAATATTGCAGTCTAACTCTTTCCATAGCCAGAAGTTCAATCCTGACTGGCTCAAGGTTGACTCAGTCTTCCAACCTTCTGATAGTTCTAACTGTCAGGAAATTTCTCCTTAGTTCTAGGTTGCTTCTCTCCTTGATTAGTTTCCACCCATTACTTCTTGTCCTGCCCTCAGACGCTTTGGAGAATAGCTTGACTCCCTTTCTTTGTGGCAACCCCTAAGATATCAGAACACTGCTATCATGTCACCCCCTAGTCCTTCTTTTCATTAATCAAACCATTGCTATTTCTATTGCTATTCTCTCAATAGCATTCAACCCTCAACTTCATTGTCACATTGCCTCTGTGCGTGAGACTGTCTCCATTATGGAAGCACACAGCACCAGGCAGATGATAGAGAAAAATAGGAAAGTCACATCACAATTGCCCTTTTCCCTATTAAGCTATGCTTTTGGTTTTTGTCAAATGAAATTTAAATATTTACTTTAAATATGTGCTTAAACATGCATCAAATGCAGGTGTAATTAATTTCTCCACTTAAGAAGAAACTGAATAACCCCTTAGATTGGACAGAAGGTACAGCATTGGAGAAAGACAAATTAAACCTCTGAAGGGTTTTTTTCCAGTCTAATTTGTCTACCTACAACTATGTAGAGACAAACTTTGGGAAAGTTCCAAGAAACAAACCGTGGCCATAGATAAATTTCTGTATTTTAATGTGAAGGGAACTGGGGATAATAAATATCCAGAACATTGCAGGGTATATTTATCAGTATTCATTTTTTATTCATATATTTTTAAATCCTAAGCAAATATCAGAATGAGATACTTCATGATTACACATTTCATAAGATGCATAGGAGAATTTGTTTATCCATGCTTGTTAATTGATGGAGGAACTATGTTTTCCTTTATTTTAATTGTTGTAAGCTTTCAAACAAAGAGAATATGTCCACACTCTGAGCAGAGCATTTTTTATAGGTTGTTACATACTAATACGACTTCTATATCCCCAGGTTTGTATTTACAGTGAGCATCCAATAAAGGAAACGTGGCTGCAATTTGGCTGGGGATAAGAAATCCCACACTGAAGAATATCATAACCAGAGCTAGAGGCTGCAAAATTATCACAAGAGAATTTATATTTAAAAAAATATAAACCCAAGCCCAAAACCAAAACAATATAACATTGATTGCCTAAAATACTTAACTAAGGTTATATAGTCATATTTGCCCATTATAGATACAAGAAGTTTCATATTCACTTTGGCAACAGAATACAATCAGAGAGGATTAGTTGCATTTTACTGGTATTCAGATTGTAACCTAAGAAATTTTCCTCGATTCTAAACATGAAAAACATAAATGCCTTTTAACATTATATTAAAATTCAAAATATACAGCTTTTACCATGTTATCTTCCTAACAATCTTATTTGGAAAATTACTATAGTTTTTATTTAATGATAACTTTTCTAGGACCACACAGTGGGCTCCCAGCAAATATGAACTTTGAGCCCCCAGTATTTTATCCAGTGACAATCTCACAGTTGATCCAAGAAGGAAGGAGATTTATGTGCCATTATATTATTATATATTATATTATGCAATATGTGTATGCAATAATATGCATATTAAAATGGCAAGCTAACTCTTCCTGCTCCTTCTTCTGTACTATGATTCCAGAACTTTTATCTATGTACCACTATCACCACTTCAGTAAAGAGAACTATTTAGTCAGTGATACTATTAGCATATCTAGGAAATTTCTTTTTTTCTGCTCCAATTATTTTAGCAGTCCTGTCAATTGTTCCATTTCATCCATCCATCTCCTTAGTAAACCAAAGAGAATTAGAATTAGAATTCTTTTATTGGCCAAATAAATTGGACACACAAGGAATTTGTCTTTGTGCAAATGTTCTTGGCATACATAAAAGAAAAGATACATTTGTCAAGAGTCAAGAATCATCAGGTACAACACTTAATAATAGTCATAGGGTACAATAAGCAATCAAATCATACTAGGAAACAGTCAATATAAATCGTAAGGATATAAGTGACAAAGTGACAGTCATACAGTCACAAGTTGGAGGGGATGGATGATAAGGAGTGATAAGAAGATTAACAGTAATAGTAGTGCAGACTTTGTAAATACTTGAACAGTGTTGAGAGAATTATTTGTTTAGCAGAGTGATGGTGTTTGGGTGGAAACTGTTCTTGTGTCTAGTTGTTCTGGTGTGCAGTGGTCTATAGTGTTGTTTGAGGGAAGGAGTTGAAACAGTTTATGCTTGAGACAGCTGCTTGAGACTGGCAATGGGGATAAGGCCTCACTGCAGCAATAGCATCCAATGATCTTCCCACCTCTATGGTCCACTGTTGAGCAGAGAGAAAACAGAATTTTCAGCAAATTCCACAAGTATTTTTGAAAAATGCTTGGATCCAATAGGTAGCTGGCATGGACTACTGTAATCATGGAAATGCAGAGTGTATGTGATTTGCATTTTGATAAAGATGCAGTCTGACCATACCAAAAAACTCATGTTGATGTCCCTCATGTTCAGATTATGTTTGAACAAGAATAACCAGGAAGTGAGGCAAGCTCCTGAAACAATTTATTGAGCTTTCAACAATTCCCTTTATTGAACTGCTTGTTGATAGTATTTTTATATAGTTAAACTGTAACAAAGGCCTTGGCTTGTTTTTAAAACTATTTAAATCTGATTCTGATTTTTAATGAATTATCAGTCAAGTATAATTTAAGTTTGCTGAGATGCCTTAAATAATTTGTTGTTGTTAATACATTTTTTTATGTCTTGTAGTCTTGCTGTTTGTTATAAATAAATGACACTTTTATGGCATATTATGAATAGTAAATACATTCAGATCAATCTAATTGTATAACCAAGACACAACTGTAAAGGAGCCCTTTTCTGGTAGGTATCTGTCAAAAGCTTTCTATTCACAGATGTATCTTTATGGACTTCCAGACCGGAACATTTCCCAATAGCTTTCTGCAATTATGGTTCTTTCTATCATCTTACTCTCTTGACTATGAAAAACAAATTTCAGAAACATTGGAGCAACAGAAGACAGATCCTGATCTAGCATGAGTTGAAAGACCAGTCTTCATATATCTCACAGTTGGGTTGACTACGGATTTATTCCAGCCAATAAACTATAGAACAGGGGCATCTGCCTATGTCCTTCTATGTGTTTGTAAAGAAGTAAGAATAACATTTGCAACCATTCAACTGAAGCCTTTTTCTTCATATGTGTGCTTGATGCTGGTGCTTTTACAAAAGAGTCAGAACTTCAATTACATAGTCATGAACATTATCTTGACTTTTTGACCCACTTTGCAGATGTCACTGTTACAGAGAATTGAAAGGTGTGACATTCTTTACAAGCTATCATTTTCCAGAGGAGACTCTCTGGGAGATGGCAAGAATGTGTAAAGTTGTACTGTCAGAAGAGATATGATTGTATCCCAGAACAGGATGACGTGTGGCTTAAATTATTTTCTTTCTCCATTAACTAAACTTCTAGTAGAACCAATGATATTGGGAGTATTCGTCTAAATGTCTTGGATTTTCTACAGTACAGTTGTCATTTGTTCTGTAGATAGTGAGATTTCTAGAGTCACTTAAGCACATGTTCTTAAATTCCTTGGAATTAAACTATTGTTTATGAGATAAGCAGTTACCAAAACTAGTTGTTGCCTTAGTTTCAGTATAGTATTTGAGCTAAGGTTTTCCAGTTAAAAACATGGATAACTGAAGCTGAAATTGTTCTGCATAAACAAATAACAATCATATGGTGTACATTTGTATGTTTTTCAATGTTAATAAGACTTGAACTTATTTATTTTTTAAAGTTTTTTAATTTTTATGTTATAGGATTGGGTTTACCATGTTGAAACAGAGAGTGGACAGCCAACTGTCAAAGATGTTTAGCAGAGAATTGAACCTGAAGGTTTAAAATTTCAAATTATGATTGTAGAAATCTAAAGCATTATTGAAATAAGGAGTATCCTAGATTCCAAATGTTTGCTAACTCTTACAAAAGGCTAAATATTAAACAATGTTTTCATGTGGCCAATAAACAGAAACAATAACCCCTCCCCTCCAAAATTATAAGTATTTAAAACAGGGTAATGAAATTGATTTTCACTACTGACAAAATGTGTATTCAGGCTCCATAAAAAAAAAATGGCTACTGTAAACAATTTAGATTTGCTTAATTCTAAACATTTAAATAACTCTACTAACAGCAGTGGCTTTAAACTGAGCACTATTTTAAATGCTTTTCTCAACTTCCTGCCATTTAATAACTGGCATTCCCTTTGTTCAACCATGGTCACATCAACATGACACTTTTATTTGGCTTTGCATTTTAATGAACTTGTAATGTGTTCTTCATTTGTATAATTGCATAACTTGCACTAATTAATAGCCTCCCTCTTCCTCCCCCCACCTTCTTTGCAGCTCATGCCTATTCTTACAGATGGAATTGTTTAAAAGAATGTTTACTTCATTGCAATAGATCTACAAGGCTTTTTAAAAAAATATCTTCCCAACCCATCTGATTATATTTTTTTGGAACATTACATTAAGTGCTGTTCAAAACTAAAATTTAAAGCAGATTGTAAAGAACAAAAGGAAACTATGTGACATCAAAACCAAGAATGTTGATTTAGTCTGAGAAATATTTCACTTACCAGTTTCCTTTTTGTTTCAAATATATGACCCTATTATTGTTCTATCAATTTTAAGTTTTGACAGCTCGAAAATGTCTGGTGGTCCCAATGTAAAATGCAAGATTTGAAATCATTTGGAACATGTTTGCTAGTAGACTCGCATGCTGTGCACATATTCTCTTTTGTTTGGCCATACCAGAGTGAATTGTAAAGGGCAGATGGCTACATTCCAGGGGGTGTAATCCATGCTAAAATTAAAATAACACTTTCCAGTCAACCAAGAAATTTTAAATGTTGCTATTTGTAATATGCATTCTTCAACCTTCCAATTTTTCACTTCCTCGCATAATTTAGTTTTCAGCATCTATTAGGCTTCTATCATCTTATTCAGCAATTAGATTGCTTTGGGAGGGGGGGTCAAGAAAAAAAAAAAATGAGCTACTGAATATCCATTATGCACTATAGAGGATTGTTTCAACAACTCATCTGGTTTGAGGTTACAGCAGGCAATTGCTCAAATATTTCAAAGTATAGAAGATGAGAACACTGTTTCTGTATTTCTTTACAAAGACACTGTAATTTTCAAGATTTATAGATTTTTAAAGTTTATCAAGTTATTTCCAGCAGTCTTGCAGAATGCAGCCTTATCTGAAATTCTGCATATTAGTCTTTGTTTACTACTATTTGGAAGGGAGGAAGGAACACAAGAATGCACACGTCAATCCTTTTTATCAGTCTTGAGCCTGAACATTAGTGCCTCAGTTCACACCTTATTACCAGTTAGTGGGGAGGGAGGGAGAAAAAAGGGAAGAGAAAAATTTGTAAGGGAAAAACACTTTTTAATGCTAGGCATAAACAAGAAAACTTGAAGAAGTACAAAAAACAAACAAACAAACCAAAAAGAAAAAGGAAAAAACAATTTGGAAATAGAAAAAAAATCTATAATTGAGACAAAAAAAAAACCATTAAAATCTCTAAAATCCCAATGGTATCTTGGCCCTTAGGAGCTGTGTGTGCTTTACATCTATATGAGTTGCAAAACACCGACTTCCTTATGGTGTTCAGTTTTGTTCTAATCACTGCCCTGAAATTTTTGGATAGATATTTGCTTTCCCCAATTGTCCTTCCCTTAACTCTCTAACCTACTTCTTATATGGGCCCAAATTTAGATGATATAAAATGTGTGTTTATGGATTAGGATTTTTTTTTTAAAAAAGAGCCAAAAAAGATATAATATGCCCTTGGCAGCCGTGCTGTCCATTTCCGGTCTACAAATCGACTTTCTGATTGGAGAATGAGAGTCCTTAAGCCTTCCTGAAAACAGGAAACTGCTCTCCTGCTTCCTGAAGGACAGGAACTGTTTCCTTGGCAACCTCTGGACAAAGAGAGCTCTTGTTAACCACTGGGGTACCATAACTGATACAATGGAAGGCAATAAATTACAGGACATTGCTATCTTGACTGGTTGCATGATATTTTCTTTGAACAACCTTCAAGCTCACATTTATATTTCCAGCTGTTCATTAGAATACCACGCTGCTGAAGTAAAACCGTTTCATTCTAGCTTATGAAAATATCATCTCTCCCTCTCCCATTTAGAATTTATTTTCGGAGAACAAGAATCTCTGCAAAGAGCCACCAATCAGTTGAACTTTAATAATAAGATTCACCTTCTATATTGCACCTTGTGCTTCCTATAGCTTTTGCTTTTTTAGTATGGTTCTTAAGGTATTCCTAGAGTATATGTATCTTCCTTGAGTCACAGCTAACCAGGGATTAGGCAATGTATTGGATGATGCTGGAATCCTACATACAGGAGCTGCTCAGACTTGACTGTGAGATGATAAACTGTAGGATAAGCAGCCTGAGAAGGAGCCAGTTGGTTTCTGGATTGTACGAACAGATAATCCCAGGCAATTAAGTTTCAGACAGGAATGGTATCTTTATACTACATACTGAGCCCATTTTGGTATGTTGAAGTCACTGAGGCCCAGGGGTGGGATTCTACTTGGTAGGACCAGTTCTACAGAACCGGTTGTTATGATTCTGGACAGTTTGAAGAACTGGCAAATCACACCACTGACTGGCCTCCTCCCCTCCCCACTCAGTCACTCCTTACCTGGCATGTGCACCATCCAACTTCCCTGCATTTTTGCCTTTGCCTAATTTTTGGAGAGTTGCTCTTTTTCCTTCCTCTCCCCCAGCTTTCCGACTATCAGCTGTGCAGGTGATTTAGATTAGCTAGAAAGCAGGAAATCATGGGATTGGAATGTCAGGGTTCCAGCAACGCTCCATTCCCATCAGTAATTCTGACACAAACATCTCTCCAAAGTACCTTTATTAGGATAGTAACTGGCACATCTGTGGAATCCTGAATCTGAAAGTTTCCAGGCTTCCTACAATTTCCCAAACTATAAATCCATCCCCCTCTTGGCCGTCATCACATCATGGCCCAATCACGATCCTTCCAAAAGTAAGATCCTCATTTCATCCTGCACCACATTCAATGACCTTGAACTGACAAAAGAATTTTGTCTGCTTTGCCTTCACCCAGGAGGCTTCCCTGAGGCCCAGTCAGGGGTATTCAGAGGGAATGTTGGGAGCTGGAGAGAAATGGCCTGATAGCGGAGCTGAACCTTCCTTAGGATTGAAGCTTCTATTTTTCAGTGCAGACTCAGGCAGCAGATTGCAGAAAGGTAGATCTGGGAGTGAATCTGTGATTCTGTGAGCAATTCAATCTGCCTGCCTGCTTTGCCTGATTTTGGGTAAAAGTTGCTCTTTTTTTAAATAAAAAAAATCAATATTTACATAAATATTTACAATATTTACAATATTTACATACAAGCTATGCCCAGCCCAGTCACATGACTATCAAGCCACACCCACAAATTGGTTGTTAATTTGTGGCATGACCACCAAGCCACACCCACAGAACTGGTTGTTAAGAACTTTGAATCCCACCCCTGCTGAGGCTAAGCAAAATGGAAGACTTTGGAAAATATGAAGATGGGGCAACATAATTATCATTTTCCAGGCAATTCAAGATTATCAGAGGAGAAAGATGTTTAAGCAGAGTTCAGATGATCCTGAAAATCAGATACTTTAAACTTATAATGAATCTATAAATATTGATATCCATTAAGCTATTAAGATCTGGCTTTCATCATGCATTAGGGTCATTTGAATGAAGTCCCTGTTTGGTTGTTACAGTGCTTGATTGCTATTTTATATTTTGTATTTTATATTTATATAGAATATATTTTAAGGCTATGTGGAGGATTTTTGGGGGGTTTATTGTTTTGTTGTTGTGTTGTGCCACTGAAAGTCATCTATTCTGAGTTAGGCAGTGTTGTAAATGAATGCATAAGTATATAAATACAAATGGCCTTTAATAAGTCCAAGAAGTAACTTAGGTATGGTATCTGTACCAAGATGTCACTTTTATTGAAATAGGTTATGTATACTATGTACATTTTAGACTAGAGAGAGTGGGAGTAGGAGAGCAGTATAGAGCCAGTATATATTGCTTGCAAAAGTGCCTCATCTTTACACAATGAATGGATAAATCTAGTTTTACACGTTTAATACAGTATAAGATTTGAAATGTTACAATAATTTTGTACTTTAATACAAAGTGTTATGCAGAATTTTCTCTAATATACATAATTCTGATGGGAAACACTATAAAAATATGATTTTGTTTTTCTTATTGAGGTTAAAATACAAAATGACATGAGCGTATATAGTCAAGTTGATATCTCCCTGGTTCTAAATTACATAAATTCAATTTATACAGAATTCAATTAAACATTTTCCTGTTGGTCCACAGCTGGCACTGAACTGCAGCCCTTTTAAGTTTTAAATAAATGAAATCATGCTAAAATTATAATTGTTCTCTTGGTTGTTGTTTTCTTTTACATATTGTTTTTGTTCTAAGGGAAAGTATTCTCATAATTTGCTCCTTGCTCTGCCAGTGACCTAACCAACACCTTGCATAATTTCCCAAGAATGATTAATCTGTTGGTGTTGATGATGCCATTGGTATCAGCACCCGTCCCTTTCCTTCCTGTATTTGGACTTGCCAATGGGTTTCCCAGCATCTTATACTACATCCAAAGTCATGCTGCTGCTGCTGCTTATTCCAGTACATATTTGTTCCTTATGGTTAGCCAATCAACTCCTCAATGCTCCCTAACTTCTTCTGAACCATGGATGATCTGGACCTCATAATATCATGGATGATTCTGGACCTCATAATATCACTGGAAGCAGCAGTGATATTTTTTCAGGGAATTCTATCCATATTAGGTAGCTTCTTCCAGAGCACATGTTTTTATTTGGGAACAGATCTCAATTGACTCCAGAGGTTCTTACTCCTAAGCGACCATGCACAGAACTGGGCAGTAGAGTTTCCTTGCCTGTTAGCTATTTATGTTAGCTCAAAAGATGAATGAACTTGTAGAATGAACTTGGAATGGATTCCCATATTTCATTCATAGAAATTCTGAACATATAAAAAAGTTTTTGTAAAAATTGCTTCCCATTTGGAAATCCATTTCTTTTGAGAGCTGCAGGTGAGACGGTATATAAAGGAAGCAACATTCTAAGCTTTATTTAAAAAAAAATAAAAAAAAATAAAGGAGAAATGTCTTAGCAATGGAATCTACTGATTGAAAAGCTCAGGATATATCCATTCTGTCCTGTGCGGGCTCAACTTTTTTTGTTTTTACATTTGTGAGACAATGCTCATTCATCCTTTATCATTATAAAGGAGCCTCTGTGGCACAGTGGTTAGAGTGCAGTACTGTAAGCTACTTCTGCTAACTGCCAGCTGCCTGCAATTTGGCAGTTCAAATCCCACCAGGCTCAAGGTTGACTCAGCCTTCCATCCTTCCAAGATGGGTAAAATGAGGACCCAGATTGTTGGAGGCAATATGCTGACTCTGTAAACCACTTAGAGAGGGCTGTAAAGGACTATAAAGCAGTATATAAGTCTAAGTGCTATTGCTATTATTCCTAGGCCAGATAACTGGTTGGGGAAGAGGGTTCATTGGTGCCTTTGGAAGGGCTACAACAGGCAATGCCCATCAGACTTAAGAGTCATTTTCTTATTCTGATGGATGTCTTACATATCAGACTTTTGCTCCCATAATACAGGAGTTAGACAAAATATCACCTTTGAGGTATTGTGGGACTCCAATTTCCATCAACCTAACTTATGCAGTAATAGCTTCAGTCCCATAACATTTGGAATGCCACACATTGCCCACTTCTTCCTGGTATGTTATCTAAACAACCTCTGGTCATAAAAACATAAAAGCAAAATAAAGTTTTGTAAATAAAAATTGTACAAAATCTTAAGAGAACAATGCGTATACTTTTGGGGGCAGAAGATTTCTTTTCATTACTCTATTACTGAAAAACTCATTGATCATCTTTTTATAATTTTATGTTGAATTAACTTTTAACAGGACTATATAACAATGTGTTTTTTGCCATTCAGCCTCAGTTGTTTACTGACTTGGAATTCCATTGGCTTCCATTGAATTAATCCTGAGCTAAATCACCTCATAGTGTAGTGCATGTCAAGAAAAGGGTACCCATTGAAGAAGAGTATGAAGAAGCATTTGAAAAACATTGTTTTATCTTCCGTTTGTGGATTGAAATTATTTTTAAACCTCTTCCTATGACTACAGGGTACTGGTAATTAATTAAATCATGCTGACATTGATCAGGAAGTGTAGGATAATTAGGGAAAATTGTATGGGACCAGTGTTAACTCTGTTAAAAAAACACATATCCCTAATATCTGGTTTTCAGGCAGCCAGAAGGGGCTGGGATTTGTTCAGCTTCAGCAATTTGTCCTTTAGCAATATTTGGCTGCATTGAATAGCATATTGAGGACATCATTCCCCAAAGTGTATGGGTCTAAATAAAAGAAATATTAATATGTTCAACATTTTAAATAATTATTTGGATAAGATGGTTATCATAGGCGACACAAAATTAAATGGGCTACTTTAAATTCTTTGTGGGGTGCCATAAGATTCAGTCTGAATTCTTCACTCTTCAGTATAAGTAACTGAATGAAGAGGTGCAGCAAATATTTATTAAATCTGCAGATGAAACAAAGTAGGTTATAAGCTAAAATTATAATAAACTGGTGGACTAAAATAATGATATGAAATTTAACAGAGATAAACACAAACGTATTCACTCAGAATAAGTGAAAAAAGAAAAAAGAAATCAAACTCACAAACATAGAATCTATAATTTAATTCATAAAACATTGTAGAAGAATATTTCAATATAAATTGAATATTGGTCAACAGTGTGAGCTGTTAAAAAAAAGGCTAATGCAATTTTCAGGCTGTATTAACAGAAGTATTGTTCTCAAATCATGGGATGTAATAATTTCATTATGTGCAATTCTAGACAAGTCCAATAACCTAAGTTTGATTTTGGAATGTTTAACCCTTGGAATATTAAAGTGAGTTATGACAGCACTCTTGGAATACTTGAAGGAAAGTCACACAAAATAGGTCAAGACCAGTTTTCTACTGTAACCAAGTTCCATTTATATGGCTATAAATTACGGGAAGGCAGAAAATAATTGAATGTCGGGACATGATACCTAACAATAATATCAGTTTAACAGTAGAATCAATTATCTAAGGAAATGATTAGGTTTCCTTCATTGGTTATTCACTGAATATGGATATGGATATATAAATATTCACATTGAAGTTGTTTGACAAACCAATAGAATACCCCATCTCTCCCCTATGCATCCTGCCCCTCCCCTCCCCATCTTTTAATTATAATTTGTATTTTTATTGTTATTAGAAATATTGTAAGCCACTCAGAGTCACCTTCAGGTGAAATGGGTGACAAATAATTTAATTAATTAAAGAGGTTGAACAGTTTTTCTAATATGGATTCCTACACTAATGAGCAGGTTGAGTTTGTAATTTATCTGGCCCCTACTAACTCTTTGATTCTATGAAGGGGGACAGGCAAAAACTTTTCTTTAAAGAAAAAGATCAATTTAATTTAATTTTATTATTTCTTTGATATATAGCAACAGTATCTGGATTTATAGTCAACATTAGCTTAGGGGGAAAAAATCCCCATTTCATAAATTCAGTAGTCTAAGTGAAAACAATACATGGAAATAATGGCACTTCAAGAAAAGTCCTTTCCAAATACAGCATTGGCAAATAAGACATGGTTTATGCTTAGAATTTTCAGGAAAAAATAGAAAACAATATAGCTAGTCTCATAATGGTTCTGTTGTCTTTAGAATATTGTGCACCAACATAAATGTTTCATCTCAAAAATATATTTTTGAGTAGGATAACAAAAGGGGAAGGTATTTGTAACCCATTGGCCACATGCAACTTCAGCCACTCTGTTGTGTTCTCCCTGCACTCCAAAATTATGTTACTGAAAATCAGCTGCCCGGTTGCTGAATTTCAGTAACACAACTCATTCAATATTTCCCCTTCAAAGGAATGATGGGAATGGACCAGAAGACCCCTAGAATTTTCACTACTCCCATTCTAACCCTTAAACCTTTCCCACATTGAAAAATGTTCCCAAATTATATTTTAAAAATGGCAGTTGGAGAAATTGGGGAGATTTAATTATAGACATCAGGTAATCACTCCTGTGATAATTCCCATCTTTAAACACCTGCTTCAACAAAACAAAATTAGATCATGCCCCTTCCACATCATTAGACGGCTTCCTGTGGTGTTCTGGAAGGTTTCGTTAGCTAAATGAGAACTCCGTATTTGAAAGCATCATGTCTTTGAATCTTATCTGGAGGGGTACATCAAAGTAGTCTGTTCCCTTGTTCAGTGCTTTCCTTGAAATGCTTCCCTCTCACCCATTATTTTGCAATTTTCTGATGTTCTCATCAAAAGCCAACTGCAAATGAAAGAAGCAATTTAATCAAATATTATTGATATAAGCCATTTAATTTTTTTGAGTGTTCACATTTACCAGATCACAGGATGGCAAATTTAACCTTTAATTATCGATGGTTAGAAAGGGCTAGATACATAGTTCTCTCCCCCCCTCTTTCTCTCTCTCTGCCTCCCCCCCTCTTCCTCTCTCACACGCATCTCTCACATACATCCCCTAAATCTTAAATTAGTGTCAGTTATTCAGCCCATTTTAAATTGACCAGCCAACCTTACTATGGATAGAAATCGTGAGTCCAATATTCCATCATGAACATCTACTAGAGTTGCCTAGTCCATTTTAGTTATTGTAACATTTTCACTGCTTAGCCAACTTCTCTACTACTTAACTTCTTTCCCAGAGTTCTTTCTGATCCTCACACGCCACCTTTAAGCCAACCATATATCTGCCCATCCTTCTTTTTTTAAGAAACTAAACTAAGTCCTATTCTCATACTTTATCATCAAGCAAAGCATGGAGAGAAAGTAACAAATTTGTTTAGTTATTTTTCAAGGTTCGTACAGATGTGGAAATCTGTGACCAATCAGCACCAAAGCATGGCTGGTTGCTGGTTTGTCACACAATGGTGAGCCTGTTAACTTTGGTGTTTCTGTGTTTATTCTCATGAATTCTATCAATATTAGTAGTGTTATAAAGTGGGGAGGGGAGTTAGGCCGTCATGTCCAGAGGTTAGTATTCAGCAGATTCTGACCAGTTCTGGAGAATCGGTAGCGGAAATTTTGAGTGATTTGGAGAACCGGCAAATACTACCTCTGACTGGAAATTTTACAGTATCCTTCCCCTGCCATGCCTACCAAGCCATGCCCACAGAACCGGTAGTAAAAAAAATTGAATCCTACCACTGATCACGTCTAATCTCTGTTCAGTACAGGAATCAAAATCGAGGCATTATGTGACCAAGTTTTCTTGTCTCTATTTCAACTCATCTCATGAAAGAGAACAATTGGTGCTACTGTCAAACTGCTTTTATTGTTAGGAAGATTCCCCCAACCTCACTAACACTGATTCATTGCCCTTGATCTTTTAAAAAAGCACTAAAATATTTACGTATTTTTGTCTATGTGTCTTTGCATATACATATTTTTGTTGGCAATTTTGCGTAAGATATACAGTTTTGGAAACCATTTCTCATAATGCAATGTATTTTTAATGTTATTTTCATGAATATATGCATTTTGGTTCAGAATTTTGCCTATATGCTTGCTTTAAAAAAAAATAATGAACTGTGTTGTAATAGTGGAGAAATGCACATTTCAAAGAATGACTAAGTTTCAGTTCATATATTAGTTTAAAAAGATGAAACTAATTAAGCATGCCTTCATGTGGGGATCGAGTAAGCATCGCCACTGTCTCTAGTTGATACAGTAACTTCTCTTTATTTATTTTATCACTTACCTCTCTGTGTTAGGCCATTAAGATGTCAGGCATGGCAGCCCTGCCTAGGAGATTTAAGCAATCTTAGTGAGGGTTCTTCATGTTTTGAAACAGTTTCTTCTCTGCAGCAATGAAGCACTTTTCAAAGTCTTGGGAACAGCTGTAATTTCAGCATAATAGACACTTAGGAAGCAAATGAAGTGAGAAGAGGAGAGTGCTTAACTTGCCATCTTCCTCACACTTCCCCAAGGAGTAGTAGAAAGGAAAGTTCGGTCTACTTTTGTACATGCTCTTTAGGAAACATTTACAGTTATTTGTATCTCTGGAAGATATGATTAAAAATATATATCATATATCAATTTCATAAGGGTTTCAGTCATACAAATTTTCCATTTCAGTATCAAACTGTCAGGTGTAAAGGACTAGGACCACACATTTAGTTGCAAAAGATTTATTGCTCAGTTTATACACAAGAATCTAGTCAACTAAAGTTCAGTACTAATTGACACCAGATAAAGGTCAATGGACTTCAAGAGAGTTTGGATGGAGTATTTGTGGGAACATAATGACTCTAAGCTGATGACACGCTTGACTCTGCCCACAGCTCTGCCTGCTCTTCTCCTGCACAAACTGTAGATATGCAGACACCATGATGGCTCCATACCTATCGTGCAAGCAATAATATTCCCCGAATTTTCTATGAAATTGAAGATTGGATATAAAGAAGCAAGATAGGAAGGGTATTAACACATTTGAAATTTTGGTTTTGGAGAAAACTCACAAGATGACTTTGGCCAGCCTAGATGAAGCAAAATCAAATCAACCTAAAGTTCTCAATTGAAGCTCAAATTATCATATTTCAAACATATTATGTAAAGACCTAGCTTTTTGGAGAAAGATAGAAGGAAAGAGAAGAAGAGAATGGCTGCTAGCAATAAAGATGGACACAAATATAGTGGCAATGGATGCTCCATTGGAAGAGCTGAAAGACCAGGTTAGGGACAGCTCATCATGGAGAAAACCTATCTCTTGATGGCAGATAATCAATCAATCAATCAATCAATCAATCTGTAAATCAGATAAATTTACTTTCACATGTAACATCGCAAACGTGCATGAATTTTTTTTCTGTGTATACTGTACACAGTTTGTCTATAGAGATTCTCAGTCATCCAGGTCCCAAAGATGCTTTTTCACTTCTCATCCAAGAAGCTTCTTCTTCTTCTTCTTCTTCTTCTTCTTCTTCTTCTTCTTCTTCTTCTTCTTCTTCTTCTTCTTCTTCTTCTTCTTCTTCTTCTTCTTCTTCTTCTTCTTCTTCTTCTTCTTCTTCTTCTTCTTCTTCTTCTTCTTCTTCTTCTTCTTCTTCTTCTTCTTCTTCTTCTTGGATGAGAAGTGAAACATCCTCAAAGAAAAAGCAGAAAGTCCAGTTGCCTCTTGAAAAAGCACGTTTGGGACTGTACACAATTATTCCTAACATATGCAGGAAAAAAAAGTAAATGGCTGGGTCAGCATTCGTAGCCTGTTGTACTTTAAATGTATGTGTAATTTACAAAAGGCAAGGAAAGCTGAATTAAATTAAGTCAATAGCATAACTAAACCCAAACAATTTCACCAAGACATCCCATTGCCCTTATTTGGTGGCCATCGACTGTGGAAGGATTATGCTTACTTGTACTTTTATTCATAATGTACTTTTATTGATAATGTTTGAGAACATTACATAGATATCCTTTTTTATTGGAGCAGGTTAAAAACTGAGAACTGCATATAGTTCAGAATGTATTAATGTATATTTTTCAAATAATATGTAAGCTGGAGTGCAGCTATTATTTAGTACTTTTAGTATATCTATTTTGTCAAATTTGCTGATCTGTTCTCAATATAACAAAAATAAACATAAAATTAACTGATCAGATAAAAGTGCATTCAACTATCTCTATATCATCTGTCTGTCTGTCTATCTATATCTAGCTAGCTAGCTATCATCATCATCTATTATCTATCTGAAATAAGTTTCCAATATATTAAGCAAAATAATGTTTATTTTTGACACAAAATACACAAAACTGACAAAATACACAAAACTGACACAAAATACACAAAGTGATTTTTTTATATATATATACGCTTTTTAAAGAAATGTAAACTGAAGTGAATACTGGCAAAGAAGAAAACAAACATATTTGTTCATCCCTAGATCACTTGATGCTATAAAGACATTCAGTACTGTACTCATTAGTATTTGACACTCATTAGTATTTGGATTTTATATGGTTCTTTTAATTTTCAGATTTTCATTTTTAATTCTGAAACTTCACTTAAAACACATTGTCTCTGCTTAGCATGCCATGAAATAATGAAATATCCCCCTGTGTGTACACCAGTGCCACCTACTAGACAGGACTTGAAACTGAAGAAATCTCTTGTAGATATTCTAGTGTACTTGAGACTAAAGGAGTCTTTTAAAAAACAAGACCCAAATAGAGATGATGATGATGATGATGATGATGATGATGACCACCACCACCACCACCACCACCACCATCATCATTATCATTGCAACAACAACAACAATAATAATAGAAAAAATCTACCCCCTTTTTTCAGCATCTCTTTTTTACCCCAAGCAAAAAGGGAAAAACTGCTTATGAAACTCAAGATTTCCTTTTAAATTGAGAGGTAACATGACTAAAAAGTGTTCATTTATTCATTTTTAATGAAAATGCACATATACACATACATATACAAGAAAAGGATGAACTCTCTCTTTTTTTGCTCTCTGATTTATTTCCTCTTGTTGATTTTTTTATCTATAGGCTGGTGAATCGGTTTTCCTGTCCTCTGTAGACTTCAAACTATGTGGAACAACGAAGATATTAGAAGCAGTACCCATACTCTTTATGCACCTGTGTACTGACTATTTTACAATGAGTAACACATCGTTCTCTCTTTCTTCCCCTCCACAACTGATTTCCTTTTTATTACTTCAAAATGTCTAGAAATACCTAATTTCAACAATAACCCCAAGCCCTCTGTATACATACACATAGTATGTACAAACAATATTTGCAATGATTCCCCCCAACGCACACTGATATTGACTCCTCTAAGAGGTGGTTCTAGGAAGCACCTTACAGCAAGATCAAGATGCAAGGCAAGCTGAACAGGCACCAGGATGTTGGATGGTTTTCTGTATGTGGATACTGAATGGATGCTCCAGTTTTCTCAATAGATACAAAAATATCTCATTCATAAAACTAACTGTTGGAGGGCCTGCCTAGCCCAGTGATGGCTAACCTTTTCATCATCACATGCCTGTACCCATAATGCAATGCGTGCACGACACTCCACACCCCCGCGCATGCGCTTGTGACCCCCCCACATGCACGTGCGTCTCCTGTGTGTGCCCTGCCCCCTGCGCATGCATGGCAGATACCTGACAATCAGCTGGCTGGTGGGAGGCACACGCGCATGCACAGTGGATCTGTTCTGGGCGATGGCTTGTGTGCCGGCAGAAATGGCTTTGCATGCCACTTCCGATACGCGTGCCATTGGTTCGCTATCAGGGGCCTAGGTCAAGGGTCTTCAAAGTTGGCAAGTTTAAGACTTGTGGACTTCAACTACCAGAATTCTTGAGCTAACATGACTGGAGGAGGAGTTCTGGGAATTGAAGTCCACAAGGCTTAAAGCTGTCAAGTTGAAGACCCCTGAACTAGGCCCTAGTGTATTTTTCTGGTAGTAGAGAGAAGTGAATGGTTTGATCCTAGAAAAGCTTTCTTTCTGGTGTGTGTGTATGTGTGTGTGTATGTGTGTGTGTGTGTGTGTGTGTGTGTGTGTGTGTGTGTGTGTATGCTGATTTCTTACAAAGACCACAAACACTGAGCATAGACCTTCTCCTGCAAAGGGCAGACAAACAATGATAGGGAAAACCTGATGTCTGGGAACTTAAGATCTCCATCTCTCACAGGTTAGCAACTGCAGGAGGAATTTCAAGTGATAATAGTAATCAGCAGAGAATCTGAAGGGAGAGCCAAAGAATATTTAGGGTGGCATCTTTGCAGAAGTTTTCTAGCAGACTTTTAGCATCCACCCACCTCCAGATGAAAACCAGGTGATTGAAGTAATTAAAGTAATGTAGTTTTAATTTATGTGTCTATGGGGATTCTCAATCATCCAGGTCATGGTTGTTCCAAAGATGCTTTTCCAAAAGACAACTGGACTTTAATGTATGCATTTACAGATGGATGTATACCTAGCATTTGATGTTCATTTGATAATCAAGATTATGTGCAATAATAAAGGAAATGTAAAATGAAAATAAATGGCTTTAGTAGAATGAATATCTAGATTTAAATATTGTAATAACTAAAAATCAGTATTCCAAGATTCACTTTAGTCATTTTCTATCAAGCCAAAATATTTCCTCTTTTAGATAATTTTATTTAATGTAACAGTCTAAAAAATACCTAAAAATACCCTAAAAAATAAGTCAGAAAAAATCATGTTGAAGATATAGAATAACAATAGATAGTCAGAGAAAACAGCTGGCAGTTCCAATGCCAGTTTGATCTAGCGGTTAAGATACCAACTAGAAACTAGGAGACCATGATTTCTAGTGCCACCTTGGCATGAAAACCAGCTGAGTGCGTTGGGCCACTCACTTTCTCTCAGTCCAACCCACCTCACTAGGTTGTTGTGGGGAAAATAGAAGGAGAAAGGAGTATTAGGTAAGTTTGCTGCCTTAGTTGTTTATAGAAATAATAATGGTGGGATATTTCCAAGAGTCAACAACTGACAGGAAAGCACAATCACAATGATTGGGTCATTGCAAAGATTACAGATAGAAAGTTACAATTCAAAATATAGTTAATCAGAAATTCTTATTCTGCATCTATTGATCTCAAAGAAAGTTTAAAATGGATGAAGGGACAGTTATTTTTGTGAAGTGCTTTTGAACAAATTGGAATTAAACAAAAATGTGGACCATGATATTTCAGAAAAAAATCTGGCTCCCTTAAGTCTTTGGATTTAGCTAAGATAATTATTCGATGTGGGTATTTCTTCAGATATCTAAAGGAAGAATCAAGAAATATATTATTTGTCATTTTTAAAAAAAGTTCTTTATATTGTAAAACTGATAAAATGAAGAAGTATGTTTTTATATGAACTAGATTCAACAATATGTTCAAGGACTGAGCTTGTATATTGTAGGTATATAGAGAGTTGCTTGACAATGAGATAGGTGGTATATACATTTAATAAATAAATAAATATTGATGTTAGCTGTCGTTCCTTCCTTCCTTCCTTCCTTCCTTCCTTCCTTCCTTCCTTCCTTCCTTCCTTCCTTCCTTCCTTCTTTCTTTCTTTCCTTCCTTCCTTCCTTTACTTTATTACCATTATTTACTTTGTTTCTAGGAAATGCCAAGTGGAAAGCATATATGAATATAAATATGGGCTTCCTTTTTAATAATTATGTGGTTCACTTTACCTGAAGGAATGTGCTGTCAAAATCAAATTTCCATCACTGTTAGAGCAGCTGTATTTAGCCTTGCTTTCAGGACAACACTGGAGTCATTCTAGCTACACTGTAATTAATGGCTTTCTAGCCATTTTCTCTCTTTCTGAGTCACTTAGGTTATTGAAAAGCTTCCTTTACACTTCCATAAAATAGTCAAATTCAATCCATCTAATTTTATTGACACCAGCAAACTCCCAACATCTGTTAGCTGTTAAGGCACAGAAGAGCATGAGGGCTGAAGCTGGGATTCTGTTTTTTGTTGCAGCAGCTCTTGATTTTAGTGCAGTGTCTTGCAACCGTGAATATTGTTGATGATCTGAAAGGGAGCCACATTTTTATCCTCTTTCCTCTATCCGAACAAGACACTGATGTCACCATCAGGAGGAGGAGAGCTACATCCCTTCCAAAGTAGGCTTCACTGAAAACCTTCCCAAATGCTGTTGACTTTTCATGCTGCAGTGTTCAAAATGGCGGCATAAGATGTAAATGGTAACATTTTACCCACCCTGCCTCCGTAATCCTCACAATAATTTTGTAAGCACTCACTACTTGTAGGAAAAGAAACCAGCTCTTTAGACACACATCTAAACTGAACTGCATTAAAAAAACATATTTCAAAAGAAAAGAAAACATTTTGAGAGAATAAGATTGATGAAGTAACTATACTTTCAATATTTGGCAGTGCAGCAGTATTGGCAGAATTAGGCTGAGATGGAGAATGATGATGGCAGCAGTGACAGGAATGTAAAAGAAATGGTAATGCATTTCGGTTTTCAGATCTGAAGCTATATAAAGCTACACAGTGGTGGGATTCAAATTTTTTTACTACGGTTCTGTTGGTGTGGCTTGGTGGGCGTGGCAGGGGAAGGATACTGTAAAATCTCCAGGCAGAGGTGGTATTTGCTGATTCTCCAAACTACTCAAAATTTCCACTACCAGTTCTCCAGAACTGGTCAGAACCTGCTGAATACTACCTCTGAAGCTACAGTATAAAGCTGGCCATACAGATGTTATCTTTCAGGTTGTTTATACAAGTAGTCCTCAACTTATGACCACAATTGAACCCAAAATTTCTGATGCTAAGTGAGTCATTTCTGAAATGACTTTTGCCTCATTTTATGGCCTTTCTTGACACAGTTGTTAAGTGAATCACTGCAGTTGTTGAGTTAGTAACATGGGTTGTTAAGTAAATCTGGCTTCCCCGTTGGCTTTGCTTGTCAAAAAGTCACAAAAGGTGATCACGTGACCCCAGGACACTGCAACCATCATAAATATGAGTCAGTTTGTCAAGGGTCTGAATTTTGATCACATGACCATGGGGATGCTGCAGCTGTTGTAAGGGTGAAAAATGCTCATAAGTCACTTTTTTCAGTGCCTTTATAACTTTGAACGGTCACTAAATGAACTGTTGTAAATCAAGGACTACCTGTATTTCCATGAACATCCAAGGATGATGCAGAGTTCCTCAAAAGATAATCTAGAGCAGTTGTCAAACTCTCGAGCCGCGGCCGGATGTGTCATGTGCTAGCCATGCCCATGCCTGGTTTAACAAAGGAGAAAAAAAGTTGCAATATGTCATGTGATGCTGCCCTGACAATGCGAGTTTCACACCCCTGATTTAGAGCAATGGAAGTATCACCATTTGTTTGGGAAATTTATGGATCTTTGTCAATAAGTAGGTTTACAGGTTAAGTTGCTTAATCCATGCCCCAAACTTATCTCATTCATCCATGTCATGCCCTTATCCTATCTAACATAATGATTAATTTCCCTGAAAATAAGACAAGTCTTTGTCTTTGCAACAGGTGCCAATGGTGCCAAAATGGCTTCCTCCTTAGATCGCCACAGCATCAGAAATAGAGATTTCACTGAATCAGAATGAAGTGAGAGATTGTAGAATTAATAATGTCCAGGTTGGTGGATAAGAGAGCTGCAATGCAGAAAAATAACTTCTATAACTTTTAACAAGGGGAAAAATAAAGGAGAACTAGCAAAACAAAACATGTTTTTGCTCTAAAACTGCAAATATCCGGTGTTTGGGGCAAAATGGGCATACTTGTTTTCCTTTTCTTGATGGTTTATGTGCCTTTGTAACAACTTATAAATATTCCTATGGCTAGATGTTTCCAAGCAAACATGTTTTGCAGCCTGTTCTAGCCTTTTACTTCCTTATTTTATTTTATTCTATGTAGGTTATAGGAAAGCGTAGCTGTATGATGCCTTATCCCTTACTTTTTTTTTCCTCCAGTCCAATTTGCTTACTGATTATAAGTCTTGGAAAACATGTTTTTCTTAATGTCATGAAAGGAAACTAAAGTACTTTACTTTCAGCTGCTTAAAAAAACCTCATTTGTCCTGGAAATTACCTTATTTGATATCTTTGATTTGTAAATAATGCCGCTGGAGGCTATAGTCTAAAGTCAACAAAAGTACAATAATAAGAGTTAAATTCTGCTTGTTTTATGCTGTCAATAACCTGTGATCTTTCAGAACAATCTCTTTAGATACCCATATAAATAAACTCAGCTCCATTTTACCAACCATTAAATTCTCAGTTTGTAAACATTTGCAAAGTGTATTATACATTTTGTACATGTATTATATCTCTGTTTTATTTTATTTATTTTTTATTTATTTGTCAAGCATCAGAACATGATTATGATTACATGAAATAGATATGAATAAAAGGGAACATTAGAACAGGGATAGTAGGCACATTGGTGCATGTATACATTCCCCTTTCAGACCTCTTAAGATTGGGGTGAGGTCAACAGTAGACAGTCTGAGGGTAAAGTGTTCGGGGTTAGTGGAAGAATTTCACAGAGTCAGGTAGAGTATTCCAGGCATTGACCACTCTGTTGCTGAAGTCGTATTTCCTGCAATCAAGTTTGGTGCGATTAACCTTAAGTTTGTATCTGTTGTGTGCTCGTGTATTGTTGTGGTTGAAGCTGAAGTAGTCATTGACAGGTAGGACATTGTAGTAGATAATTTTATGTACTATGCTTAGGTCAGACCGAAGATGGCATAGTTCTAAGTTGTCTAAGCCCATAATTTCAAGTCTGGTGGTACAAGGTATTCTGTTGTGAGCAGAAGAGTGGAGGACTCTTCTTGTGAAATACCTCTGGACTCTCTCAATTGTGTCCGATATGCAGTGCGGGTTCCAGACAGATGAGCTGTATTCGAGAATTGGTCTAGAAAATGTTTTATATACTCTAGTTAGCAGTACAATATTACCAGAGAAGAAGCTATGCAAGATTAACAACTCGTAATGCCTTTTTGGCAAAGTTGTTACAGTGGGCTCTGGAATGTATGCCATACCTGCCTCATTTGTACATATGTAACTAAACTATACAGCATGGGTGTCAAACTCGCTGAATCACATTGCTATCACGTAACATTTCATGATGTTTTCATGGAGCTGGGGTGGACGTGGCCTGTGATGCATCCGGCCCATGGGCCACCATTTTGACACCCCTGCTATACAGGAAACAAATTATTTTGTATAAATCAGAGGCAAACAAATGAATGGAATGAAGGAATGCACTAAGGAAAGTGTTAACAATATAGAAAAAGCCAGCATGTTTGAAATCAGCAGACTCTGGATTATATATTAACCTATATTTCATTTTACATATTTTCTCACTGTTGATGCCAATGTTTCAAGAAAATGCAGCAGGTGTTCTGAGAAATGATTTTTTCCTGCAGCTGTGAGTCACAGTAAGTTCAAGTATTTTTTCTCTCCTTCAGTTGACCTACTTTACTTCCAATACAATTAATATAACAGCAGTTTGTATTAGCTAAGGTTTTAGATTGCAACTTTAGTCTTCCAAAAGCATATTTCTAAAACAACTGTATTTGAATTAGCTGCATTGTTAGTGTATTGTAAAATCCCAATAATAAATGAAGATAAGAGTATGACCCAAATCTCATTTGGGGCTAGTGTGTTTATTGATGATTCTGCTACAAACCATCATTCCAAATTTTCAAATGCATTGGTTTATTTAGTTATAAAGAAATAAAGAAATCCCATCTCACTATCCAAAGCAACTATATACTGTATTGTTACTCATGATTGCCAAGAATTTTAGATGTTGGTCCAAAACATAACATGTTCCAGATACTGATCCAGATCCAGATATGTGAGCAACCTGGAGTCAGAAAAGTACAAAAGCATTTTTTAATTTGGCTGTGAGCAGCATAAAGAAGTGGCAGTATTTCATATATGACCATTTTGTAAAGGAACTATTTCTCAGTTTGCCAACTTAAGCTATATCTAGAGAGAAAGTGAATCATGTCACAGTGAAACATCTAAACTAGTTTATTGTAATGTCCATTAGACAGGGCTACTTTTGAAGTCAAATGAAAAAAATTAAAAATTAAGCCCTCTGGTTGCTGCCTGATAGTTTAATTAGTTTAGATAGTTAGTGAAGGCAGTGTAGAATTTGTCTCTGGTTTCATATTAACACACAGATGTGGATAACTCTAAGCCTACATAGCTTGATCTAAAAATATGTGCAACTTGATGAACCTGCTTGAACCCTAAGATTGTCTACTGAGGCCCTACTCAGGAGCTCACTTCAGAAATGTTACGCTGGTGTATATTAATCTCAGATTCTTTTAAGCAATACTTCTTCATGGAACTCTCTCCTAGCAAGTCTACAAAGCCCTACACTTCTTTTCAAAGTTATTTTGTAGGCCAATGTAAGATGTGGTGCCTTGATAAGACATTTTGTACCTTGGAGCCCATGCGATCCATATTACTCAAATGTTTCTGATCGTTTCTTTGGCTTCCTTCAATATCTCCAATATTTTCCAATGAGATGTTAGATGGGCCAGAAGATTCCTCAAAAGATATATCAATGAAGCAAAGCAAAATTTCTCATGAGGGATTTGCTTGAAGCACTATTAAACCAATAACAACAACAAAACCCATTTCAAAACTCTGCACTGCTCTCACATTCTGTTTTCAAGCTGGTTTTCATAGATGAATCAGTGGGGGAAGAAGGATGTTGAGGACATATTTAGGATCTATTTTCTATTTCCTTCACCTATGGGCCTTCATGAAGCACCAGTTCATTTCTGATCTTCCACACCTTGGATAAGCTCAAAGTACGGTAAGACCCTTCCTTGAAATATTTTGCCTATCCCACTGTACAATAAACTTTCTTTGTTTGATGAATACGTTAATTTGAGACTGATTTCAGAAGATTTGGGAATGGAAGCCCAATTAGATGACTTTGGGCCCATCACCTTCCTTCAGCACCAATTTCCCAAAGACAACCTGAGAATAAAACTTTTATTAATAAAACTTTTGTGTAGGTTGTCTTGAATTTCCAAAAAGGTTTCAGCTTAAACTACATTAAAAGGATTGCTATACTATTCTAGTTTCTTGAAGATATTTTTCTTGCAAAAAAATGTTTCTCTTTCCCTTGGAGGATTTTGGTCAGAGCAATTCTGTTCTTTAAATCTTACCTCTTTGGTACTTGAATTTTTGTTTTTACAATTCTGCTTGATGTTTTTGAATTTCCCTTGTGTTATAAGGTGAAAGATAGAGCTGCTGGTGCAAATGCTTCGTAATAGAAATGGACATCTTTCTTTCTCTCTATCCATGTTTCTCTGACCAAAATCCTCCAAGGGAAGAGTTCTCTGATGATGTTCTCTTGTGGAAATTTAAACCAAATATGGGAAGCCAGGGAAACTGCAGACTACCAGAGAGAGGATTTTATAATGGAAGACAGGATGTTCACTCAAAGCTCTTGGACATTTTGTACAAACACTCCACCTATTCCTTTTTTATCAATTTGAATAAAACATTCAGAAGAATGATTCTGCATGACACTAGCTAAAAGTGTCATGACAGTTGGATTTTGCTCAGGCAGCATCAAACACTTACATACTGTTGCCAAGAAAATTATATGGACATGTCCATAAAGTCATTGGGTGTAAAAATGGACTTAAAGGAGATTGACCTTAGCAGCTAAACAAATGCTAATTGTTTTGTGTAGTAAATTCAGTAAGTCTCTTGTTTTGCTGAACAATTCTCTATAACTTTACCTGGGTGGAAACCTTACTTGAATGTGACCCAGCTTTTAAATGGGAGTGTTTAGAATTAGTCTGTAACACTGTGTTCTCAACACCAAGCCATCACATACTTTATATACTGTGGTTTATAATTTCTTTATGTTGAAACCATCAAATTGTGGCTTATTAAAAGAAGAGTTCAAGCAGACTTGTCTTATTAAAACAATTTTACAACTCCATCTTATTCTATCATAATAAAATTCATATAGGAATCACTCCGGGCTGTCTCTACATTCTTAATTTTATTAGAGGTAAATGCAAGTTAGAACATTCCAAAAATATGTATATTAATTTTATTTGTTTTTGTAATTTTATTTATATATACACAACTTAACATTCATTGATATGTTCTATTCTCAGTGTTTGTTTTTTGTAACTTTCCTAATTTCCATTGAAGACAGCTAGTCCAACTATAAAAATGAATAACTCTGATCTCATTCTTATTAATTTTCTCCAATGATTAAGCAAAAAATATCCTTGCAGCAGGATTTTTGACTGACAAGTCATAAACGTCCCCACCAAGGAATGACTCTTCTGTCCATGTTCAGAAGGGCTGCCTCTCTCTGCCCTGTTTATGGGTGAGAGGCCAGTGTCCACCACTGTTTGCTCATTTCCTATGTTGGAATCCACTTTTTGGATGAACTATGCAACCACTTGAGGTTCTGTACAGTTTGTGCCAGGACGAGAGTGGAACAAAGGTTGAAAATATTTTTAATTCTGTGCCATATAACAAGTCTGTTTTTAAAACTCAGTGTGTAAATACAGCTGTTATTTACCTTTTTGTTTTCTCAAGACAAGGGCCCATAATGCTGAGGTTTTTAAAGATGTTGTTTTGGAGATTCAGGGAGTTTCCATTATTTTTCTCCACTTCCCCTCCCCTTGGGTTGGCCTCCTGGAACACACACACATTGTGTGGTTTTGACGCAATTTCAAGCAAATATTTTGCCACCAAGAGGCAGTGCAGGGTCACAGAGGTCCTGAAGATTTGGGCACTGAGTATCTCCCTCCAAGCCAGTAAACAATAGCTCTATAAGTCATTAAAATCCCTTTTGATTGCCTTTTCCTGTTTCTGATTGTTTTGGAGCAGGAGGGGTAGATTTTGTAATCCAACACACTTCTTTTTCCTGCTACTAAATTTAAAGTGCCCTTAGAATGGAATGGCACTGTGTGCTAAGGAGGTCGGTGTTAGGAGTACACAAAATTGAAATTAAAAGTATAAACAAAAACAGTGTTCAAAGATATGGGGGGCGGGGGGAAACATACAAGCAAGGAAATAATTAAGTAGAATTTCTTTTCCTGGTCTAAATTACCAATAACCCAGTAGGATTTAAGAGTCTTAAGTGACCTAGCGTATGGCCCAGTTTTCAGCATAGAAACATTTACTTTCCAGAGTAGAAAATCGAGCAGATGCTATTATCATTGTCCCCTCATCTCCTTTGCAATTATGAAAGATGCAGGAGCCCTGTCCTCCTTTGGGCTTGCCCTTCTGTCTGAAGCATGTGATCATGCAATGATTCCAACTTTTGCTGAATGAGCAAGAAGGTTATCATAAGAATCCTGAAGTCACCAGGGTTTTCAGGACCCAGCCATTTTGATTATTAATCTTGTTCACTGAATGTTATCTTTGATCTAAGGTTTAAAAGGCAGTCTTATCAAGTAATTTACTCCACTTAATTAGTTTATTGCTAGATAAAATTAATGGGAGCGCTATGTTAACTAAGCCATCACCTAAGGCGGTTTTCAGGAGAAGCATGATCAGGATGTTTTTCCTTTTCAGGTATGGACAGTGCACATCAAGAACTTACACTCAGACTGCATAGTGCTGTGATGGTGAACCTATGGCAGGCATGCCAGAGGTGGCCCACAGAGCCCTCTCTGCGGGCACGCGAGCCATCGTTGCAGCTCAGCTCCACCGCGCATGCGCACATGCCTCCCACTGGCCAGCTGGTCTTCCCTGCCATGCATGTGGGGGAATGTGTGTGCATGCATGGGGGGTGGGGCACATGCACAGGGACACACATGCATGCACAGGGGCAGGGCGCATGCATGGGGCGCTTGTACAGGGATGCATGCACATGGATGGGGGCAGGATATATGCACGGGGGACATGCACACATTGCATTTTGAGGATTTGTGCACATTTGCACACATGCACACGCGCTTTGGACACTTGGTGCGAAAAAGATTAGCCATCACTGGCACAGTGCATATCCTTGGGGGAACAGTTTCTTGAATAAAATAATTTATGCATGATGGTGGTGATGATAACCTCATCATGAAACCAGTGTGGGTGACACTAAACTCAATACAAAAAAGAGTGAACACAGAGGTGGTATTCAGCAGGTTCTGACCAGTTTTGGAGAACCAGTAGCGGAAATTTTGAGTAGTTCAGAGAACCGGTAGCAGAAATTTTGAGTAGTTTGGAATACCATCTCTGACTGCCCCGCCTTCATCTATTCTCTGTCTCCGGAGTCCCAGCTGATTGGCTCTAGGAGAACAGATCTGGAAAGGAGGTTAGTGGGGTGGAGAGGGAATGGGATTTTGCAGTATCCTTCCCCTTGGACTGGGGAGGGAATGGAGATTTTACAGTATCCTTCCCCTGCCATGTCCACCAAGCCACACCCACCAAGCCACTTCATGCCCACCAAGCCACATCATGTCCACCAAGCCACGCCCACAGAACCGGTTGTAAAAAAATTGAATCCCAACACTGAACAGTTTTGCCTTATCCTAAGAATTAAATCAATATTGAGACTATAAAGTAGACACTGCTTCTGCAAAGTTTACAGGAAGGATCATGTGATTTGATTCCTTGTTGCTTGATTAGATAATGAATGGCTGCTCCACATCTAATTGGAGTTCACTGATGAGGAAGACCTCCAGGTCCAGGAAAGGATTCTATTGACAGTACAAGATAAATCTATGCAAGGGCTTCCTAGTCATGACTGTCACCTATTCATCAATCAGGAATTGTGAGCCCCGTGTGTTTAAGTTACACACAAGCTCAGTCCAGGAAAGTACAGTCCCTGGTGCAAGAGCTGTAGTGGCGCAGTAGCTAGAATGCAATTTGCAGGCTAACTCACTGCTCACTTCCAGGAGTTTGATCAGTAGTGGGCGTGGCTTGATGGGCATGGCATGGATTGGGGGGCATGGCAGGGGAAAATCTCCATTTCCACCCCATTCCAGGGGAAGGTTACTGCAAAATCCCATTCCCTTCCCACCCCACTAACCTGCTTTCCAGATCCATTTTCCTGTGCAGGGCAACAAAAGAAGACCCAGCCAATTAGCTGGGGCTCAGGAGGCAGTGTATAGATGGGAGTGGGGCCAGTGAGATGTGGTATTTGCCAGTTCTCCAGAACTGGTCAAAATCTGCTGAATACCACCTCTGAGTTCAATCCTGACCAGTGCAAGATTGACTCAGCCTGTCAACATTTCAAGATTGGTAAAATGAAGACCCAGATTGTTGGGGAGAATATGTTGAGTCTGTAAATTGATTAGAGAGGTCTGTAAAGCACTGTGAAGTGGTATATAAGTCTAAGTGCTATTGCCATTGAACTCCCATCCAGAGCCAAAGATGGCAAGTCAATAGACCCTGGAGGGACCAAATCCCAAAGTCACCATTTCTTGCCAGACTTGAGTTGACGTTGGTTCATCCTCACCCATCAGATCTTGCCGCCTCCAGCATTTGGACAACACTACAACAACACCACTTGCCTGGCCTCAGGTAGAGATGTGTAACTGGGTATCATCAGCATACTTACGGTGTGTAGTGGATGTCCTCATCCAGTGATTTCATGTACGTGTTCATTTTTTTAATCTGTCCAAGTCAATAACACAACTAATGTTGACTACAAGAATTGGATTTTTAGAATCCACCACTTAGTTCTTAGGTCATTGTGTGGTCAAAAACCTGAGCTTGAGATGAATATTCTTTTATATTATATTATACAGGTAGTCCTCAACTTACAACAATTCACATAGTGACTGTTCAAAGTTACAACGGCACTGAAAAAAGTGACATGACCATTTTCACCCTTATGACAATTGCAACATCTCCATGGTCATGTGATCAAAATTCAGATGCTTGGCAACTGGTTCATATTTATGATGGTTGCAGTGCCCTGAGGTCATGTGATCACCTTCTGCGACCTTCTGATGAGCAAAGTTAGTGGGGAACCTGGATTCACTTAACAACCATGTTACTAACATAACAAATGCAGTGATTCACTTAACAACAGTGACAAGAAAAATTGTAAAATGGGGCAAACTCAATTAACGATTGAGTTACTTAGCAACATAAATTTTGGGCTCAATTGTGGTCATATCTTGAGGACTACCTGTAATTATATTTGTCTTAATATAAAGCCAATTTGGTATAATGATTAAAGCATCAGGCTAAAATACAGGAGAATGTGGATTCTAGTCATGCCTTAGGCATGAATCCAACTGGATGACTTTGGGCCAGTCATTCCCTCTGAGTGTGCAATGACAAACCACTTCTTTTTTTTTTTAAATAAAGTTTTTTTATTTTTTAAAACAAACATACACAAACAATACATGAAAACATAAAGCCATCTTCCATTTTATATACATAAGGTGTGTCAGTTGGTTGCAAATCTTTTGTGCTATCCTTTTGTAGTCGTTACTCTTAGTTTATATCAATTTTCATATTGTCAGTCTAACATATGTTTATATATTTATCAGTTATTAATCATAAATGACTAAACTATTTATTCCATCATTTTATATGAGATATACCATATTTTATCTTAAAATTTATGTTATATTTTCAACCAATGGTTATTTATTTATTTATTTATAACACATTTATATACCGCCCTTCTCCCGAAGGACTCAGGGCAGAGTACAGCCAACTATAACACACTACACTTTACAAAAGTTAAAAGAAAATTAAATATATTCAGGCTGCTACTAAAATTTATACCCAACCCCAATAAATTACAATATAAAACCCCAAATTTAAAACCCCCAATTTTAAAACCCCAATATCTAAAATTACACTTTAAAATCAGCCCAGGCCGGCCTGCTCAAAGAGCTCAAGAGGCAACCCATTCCAGAGGGTGGGTGCCCCCACAGAGAAGGCCCTGTTCCTCGGGGTCACCAGGCGCACATAGATGCCATCGGGACCCAAAGGAGGCCCTCCCTGTGGGAGCGCACAGGTCGGTGGGAGACTACCAGCAGAACGCGGTCTTGCAAATAGCCTGGTCCAATGCCATGGATTGCTTTAAAGGTCAAAACCAGAACCTTAAAGCGAACCCGGAAGGCCACCGGCAACCAATGCAGCTCGCACAGGAGAGGCGTCACATGGGAGTTTCTTGACGCTCTCATAACCACCCGCGTGGCCACATTTTGCACCAGTTGAAGCCTCCGGGTGCTCCCCACACGGAGCCCCATGTAGAGAGTGTTACAATAGTCCAGGCGGGAGGTGATGAGGGCATGAGTGACCATGCGTAAGGCATCCCGATCCAGAAAGGGCCGCAACTGGCGAATCAGGCGAACCTGATAAAAAGCCCCACTGGAGACGGCCGTAATGTGATCTTCTAAAGACAGCCGTGCATCCAGGAGGACGCCTAGATTGCAAACCCTCTCTGTGGGGGTTAAGATCTTTCCCCCAATAGCCAGCGACGGGGTCAGCTGACTATATTGGGCTGCCGGAAACCACAACCACACAGTCTTGGAAGGGTTGAGTTGAAGCCTGTTTCCACCCATCCAAATCCGCATGGCCTCCAGGCACCGGGACATAACCTCCACAGCATCGTTGGGGTGGTTTGGGGTGGAGATGTAAAGCTGAGTATCATCAGCATAGAGATGACACTGCACCCCAAAACCACAGATGATCTCCCCCAGCAGCTTCACATAAATGTTGAACAAGAGAGGGGAGAGGACTGACCCCTGAGGCACCCCACAAATGAGGGGCCTAGGGGTGGACCTCTCCCCCCATCAACACAAATTGCGAACGGTTAGAGAGGAAGGAGGAGAACCACCGTAAGACAGTTCCTCCAATTCCTAACACCTCCAACAGCCGCAATAGGATACTATGGTCGATAGTATCAAAAGCCACCGAGAGATCTAACAGGACCAGGACAGAGGAATAACCCCTGTCACGGGCCCTCCAGAGATCATCAACCAACGCGATCAATGCTGTTTCGGTACTGTGCCCGGGCCTGAAGCCTGATTGGAAAGGATCGAGATAAGTCGCTTCCTCCAGGTACTGAGGGAGCTGACACGCCACCACACTCTGAACAACCTTCACCACAAAGGGAAGGTTGGAGACTGGACGATAGTTATTTAAAACAGCTGGGTCCAGGGCAGGCTTTCTGAGGAGGGGTCGCACCACCGCCGTTTTCAAGGCAGTAGGAAGCGATCTCTCTCTCAATGAAGTATTGACAATCCCCTGGAGCCAGCCTCGTGTCACCTCTGCAACTCTGGTTAGAAACCAACCAGGAGGGGCACGGGTCCAAAAAAAATGTGGTGGTATTCAGCCTCCCCAGCAACCTGTCCACACCCTCAGCGGTCACAGGGTCAAACTCCTCCCAGATAACAGTCTCAAGACTTGCCCCGGACACCTCCCCTGGGACCATCCAACTGGAGTCCAGCCTGTCCCAAATCTGAGCGATTTTATCGTACAGAAATTGGGAAAACTCCTCTGCCCTGCCCTGCAAGAGGTTCTCCCGCGCTCTCGGCTCAAGTAGGGAGCGGGTCACTCTAAACAGAGCAGTAGGCCGATTTTCTGCCGACGCAATAAGGGCGGAGAAATGTAGGCGCTTCACCGCCTCTATCGCCACAAGGTAGGTCCTAATCTGGGACCTCACCTATGTCCGGTCAGACTCAGTGTGACTAGCTCTCCAAGCACTCTCCAGATGTCTTTTCCAGCACTTCATCTCCCTCAGCTCCTCCGTAAACCACAGAGCTGGATGGGATCTCTGCTGGGTCAGAGGTCGCAAAGGCACAACTCAGTCCAGAGCCTCGGTGGCCAACCTGTCCCAGGTGGCCACCAAGTCTCCAGCCGAGTTATGAGCCAGAGTCTCAGGAAATGGACCAAGCTCCATCTGGAACCTCTTGGGGTCCATCAAGCACCTGGGGTGGAACCATCTGCATGGCTCCGCCTCCCTGCAATGGGGGGTGGTGGCACAGAAGTCAAGCCTAAGAAGAGAATGATCAGACCATGACAAGTCCCCAAAACTACAATCATTCAACCACTGACCAGAGACAAAAATCAGGTCCAGCGTTTGTCCCCCCGTGTGAGTGGGGCCAGAAACTAATTGAGTCAGGTCCATGGCCATCACGGAAGCCATGAACTCCCGAGCCATCCCAGAGGTTTCCCCGAGCGAAGGCAGGTTGAAATCCCCCATGACTAAAAACCTAGGGATCTCAACTGCCAGCCCGGCTATCACCTCGAGGAGCCCGGGCAGGGCCGATGATACATGGCAGGGAGCCAGGTACGTTATCAAAAGGCTCATCTGAACCCCCTGACCCCACTTCACAAAGAGAGACTCATAACCTGCCGTCTGAGGAACAGTGGCCTCCAAAGAACTTCTCTAATAATCGCTGCCACCTCACCACCCCTTCCCTGGGACCTTGGCTGATGAAATGCTTGAAAACCTGGTGGGCACATCTCCTTCAGAGGAATACCACCCTCTGGGCCCAACCAGGTTTCAGTGACACCTGCCAGGTCCATGCCCTCCTCCTGAATAAGGTCGTAAATCAGGGGGGCCTTGTTAACAGTGGACCTGGAATTGCACAACATCAGCCGGGTACTTAGGGCCTGAGACAACCAGGCCTGCAAGATGGGTAAAGAGGATTGGAGCACGCTACCGCTTGGAGACAGCGGCTGCACGATCCCATAGCCTGATATGGCCCTTACCCCTGCCATATCTGCCTCTCCCACTTACGGTGCCGATGGAACCCCACTCTGGTTGCCTAATCTCCTAATGTCTATATTGTTTTATATCAATCTATTAAATTTCTATCACAAAATTATCTAGTCTACTATATCACCATGTCTTCTTTTCCAACCATTGATAAAACAAATCCCATATCCTGTAAAAATGTTTATCTTCTTGTTCTCTAATTTCAAATGTCAATTTACTCATTTCAACACAATCCATGATTTTCTTAATAACTTTCTCCTGCATAGGCATTTTATCGTTTTTCCAGTTCTTAGCAAATATAATCCAAGCTACTGTTAAAACATTTACCATCAAATATTTCAGCTCTTTATTGTATATTTCCAGTATAATTCCCAATAAAAAGATCTCTGGTTTAAAGTCTATATGTTGTTTTATCATTTTTTCCAACCATGTGTGGATTTTAGTCCAATATTTGTTTGCGTCCAAGCATGTCCACCACATATGGTAATATGAACATATGGTAATATGAACCGGGTATCTGATGACATTTCCAACATTTATCCGATTTATTCTTAAACATTCTTGCAAGTCTCATCAGGGGTAAATGCCATCTGTAAAACATCTTATACAAATTTTCTTTATATGCAGTTGACATTGTCATTTTATAATTTTGAGATCACAATTTTTGCCATTTTTCTAAATCAATCCCATATCCAAAATTTCCCCCTCAAGCAATCATTGTTTCTTTAACATGTTCCTCCTCCAGTTTAAATTCTAATAAATGTCCATAAAGTTTTTTAATTACCTTTTCATCAGTACCCATCAAAATTTTATTTAATTCAGTCAACTTATCATAAATGCCTTCTACTTTAGAGTCTTTGTCAAATCTAGATTGTATTTGCAAATATGAAAACCAATTCATTTTTACACCTTGTTCTTCCAACACTTGCATAGATTTAAGTTCACCCTTTTCATTCAATATCTCACCATATCTAACTATTTGTTCCTTTTTATATATTATTGGATAAGAAAAAGCTTCAATGGTTGATATCCATAGTGGAATTTTTAAATAATATTGTTTTTTTATCTTCTCCCAATTCAAAAACAATATCTCTTCAATATAATGTCTTCTAAAGCAGTGGTCGCCGCTGGTGTGCTGCAGAGAAATCTCATCCCCAGAGCACCCCCCCCCAAAGCAATTAATCCAGGCTATGCAGAAACACAAAGCTGCGCTGCCCACATGGTCCGCGGGAACTCTTCCCGCCCACTCACTCCTTACCCGGCAAACTTGTCTGCTAAGTTGCTATTTTTCCTTTTTCTGACCATCATCTGTTTTGCTGCACTGGGAGATTTAGATTAGCTAGGAAGCAGAAAATGGTTGGATTTCTTGCTTTCTAGATAAGCACAGCCAAACCTCTCTTAGGATTGAAGGTTTGTTTGCAAGCAAATTCAGTGCAGACTCATGGCAAGCAAATTTGAGAGACTGAGCTAGCCGATGGTAGATAGATAGATCACTGAATGATTCTGTGAGCAACTCAATTTGCCTGCTTTGTCTGATTTTGGATAAAAGTTACTTTTTAAAATAAAAAATTCAATATTTACATACATGGTGTGTTGTGAGTTAATTTTGTGAGTTTGCTAGCTAGCAAATTTTATGAGTTTGCTTGCCAGCAAATTTTATGTGATAGACTGAGCTAGCCAATGGCAGATTGATGGATTTCTGAATGAATCTGTGATTCTGTGAGCAACTCAATCTGCCTGCCTGCTTTGCCTGATTTTGGGTAAAAGTTGCTCTTTTTTAATAAAAAATTCAATATCTATATAAATATTTATAATATTTAGATATAAGCCATGCCCAACCAGTCACATGACCACCAAGCTACACCCACAAATTAAGCCACACCCACAGAACCAGTTAGTGGTCCCTGGGATCTAAAATTATGAGTTTAGTGGTCCCTGAGGTCCAAAAGGTTGGCGACCCCTGTTCTAAAGTACCCCTGTGTCTTAGTTCCCTTATACCAAATAAAAGCATGCCATCCCAACAGCAAGTCATGCCCTTCTAAAGTCAATAGTCTACTGTTCCTTCTGAAAACTTTGTCAAGAAAATTATTGGGAGTTGTGTTGGGAGTCATCTGGAGTCAAAATTAATTCAAAGGTCTCTTTCTGTGTGTGTGTGTTTTCCTTCCCTCCCTCTCCCCCCTCTCTTACGCACGCACGCGCGCGCGCACACACACAGAAAAGACTCATAGGATTTACATGGTGTAAAGTTGACATTATTACATTTTAAAAATAACTTTAACCCAATCTTAGTGTATTAACAATATAGAGGTTCCTCATAAATATATCCTCAGACATGAAATCTATGAAAACACGAAGTATTGCAGAATGTTTGTGGCATTAGTCAAATATTTTTGTCATGTTTGTTTGTACATGTTCTTTTTCTTCTTTGTGGTCTTTAATGTAAATGATATATCATATTGATGACATAGAATCCCTCATAATTTTGACCATTTATTAACTGACAGTCATAAGTCGCAAATTACCTGATTTTCTTCTCAGAATATATATGAGGCAAAGAATGAATTCAGGATACTGGAAGATTCTGATTTTTTTTAAAAGTTTAATAGTAAGCAATTCAACAATGGAATCAGTTATCTAGCAAAATAATGGCTATTTTTTTAACTGGACCTGTTTAAGCAGAAGATAAACTGCCTCCAACCAGGGATACCTTAATTTGGATTCCAACACGGGATTAGACTAAATGGTTTCAATTTTCCTTATCAACTGTATTATTCTATGAAATATTTTTTCTAGTTGTAGAAACCTCATTTTAAGATAAACAGAGACTTACTTTACATTCTTTAAAGGAAACTCTCACTGATTTATAGGAACAGGACCTTTGAGCTCATCTTCTAAAGGTCACATAAATAATTAATATCAATTTCATTAAAACCTTTCAACGTCTTATAAAACTGTCTTACTGTCTTTGGAATCTCAATGGATTTCTTCAAAATCTTTAGTTTGAATCCAGAAACAGCAATTTCATCAGCGATAGCAATAGTCCAAAGAATAAATTCTTAACTTGAAGAAACTGCCAGGACACACTTTCTGGAGTAAATCAAACTCTCTTTTAAGTTTCAGAAAAAAAAAATATTGTGTTTTCAGAACTGACTTGATCCGGTTCATGTAACCCGATTTTCCTCTTCAGGCATTAAGTTATGCACTTAGAGAATTGTTTCTATTCCTAACACAAACCAGAGTGATTAAGTTGGAAACTGTATGATTGATGGAAGAAGATACTGTATTGGGCAAGGTAAAGATTATTCAAAACTAAGCACAGCAAAGACTATTTTATTGTTACAAGATGGAAAATTCTTAGTATCTCTCAGTGCATCAAATTGTCCTTTACAGTTTTATGGTTCCATGAATACATTATTAATTATATAGAAGATTGCTTGCTATAGATTTGTTATTGATGTTCTCTATTCATACTTCCACAGTCAAAATGCCTTCTAGGGCAAAGGTGGGGGAAGGAGTGAACTTTGTTGCTTGGATGCTTCAAGCTGATGTTCACTTGTTAGTCATCCCCAATTACTTGTTTTAATCTCCCTTTTTGAAATGTCTCTCCACTTAGAAAGATGGTGTCATGTCCTTATTTGATGTCCAAGACAAGGAATTAATTTTTACCCAACATTCCTTAACTCTTATTCTGATCATTTATATGTTTCTATTCATTCTTTCATTAATTCAGTAAAATGGTTTTTATTTTATATCTTGATGCCAAACCTAACTATAATTAGAACAGTCTCTCTCTATATATGGAAAATTGTGCTCATGGCTCATTCACTTAGTTCTGGGCCTGAAAAGGAGCTCAGCTTGTTCGTTTAAATGCAACAATTAAAAGTCTTCGCTTGCTTTATCAAAGTCTGGAGCTGTGTTCATTCCAGAGTTTACTCCATGAAATAAAACTGGAATCTAGGGGCAAAAGGAGAGTGGGTGGACTTGGATGGGGCAGTCTTTGCATGTTTGGGAAAATTGATATGATAATCTTTTGATGCAGGAATATAAGCTGTCCATGATTTCTAAGAGAGTGTTGGAAGAAATGTCCGTCTGGTTCAGTTCCAAGTGGGGAGAAAGACACTGGAAACATGGAAGCTGACTGGAAAGATGTTTATTGGTGAACAGGACGACATGGGTTTTAGGTCCTGGGCAGCTGACCACACGGAGTAAGGATTATTTATACCCTCTCTCGGGCCTTGCCTTTGAGCTTCCTGTTCCTGTGGCAAGGACATATATTCTATTGGTTGCTGTCAGACTTCCATGGGGCTATGCAGGGGTCATGTTTGTCTTGAAATCAAGTTTGCTTGAAGTGTGCTGATGCACTGAAGGGGCTGAGGACTAATCCTACCTTTGTTCAGACCTGCTGCTGGGAGTAATGGATTACCAAATCTGCACTTCTAAAGGTTGGCCTCAGCTTAGTATATGCTTAGGGGCAGGGAGCTGAGGCTCTGAGTTTCTGTCTTTAGAAACATTTATCTCTTTTAGAGAAATATAATATTCTGCCTTTTTAAATATTTCTCAAAATACTTCATTCTTCTAGGAGGGTGGGTGGGTGCTAACTTTCTACAAGGGAATGCATAGAACTAAGTATGAGAACTAGCAATGGAATAAATAGTCCATTTCTTTTGGAGTTTTTTTATACACTAGTAAAATATAAAGGCAACAGCAATTTTGCAATGTAGCCAGTACGGCTGGCATTAAAAAAATAAAGTGCTATGATACTTTTCCCTGAGGTCTCCAGATTCAAGAATAATTGACACTGCAGTGCTAGGTAATAATATCAGTTCTGCTTTCTGCAGCCATCTCCCATCCTATTACCAAGGTACAAGAAAATGAATGAGAGTATAAATTCATTCCACAAGCCAGAGGGTGTGATTGACTCTCCCAGTGACCCTTAGACAAAGACATTTGTGATCCTGCTGACATAATGGACAGTCTTCTTTCTTGGTGCAATTACACCAGGCGTGAACTGATCCTAGCACATTCTATTGTATTATCACTTCCAGTTCAATGGCCCTATAATTGAATAATTTTCCACGCCATGCAGTTGCTGTCAGATCATTGAATTAAAGTGAATTGGTCACTTAATTGCCCATTTGATTGACTGTTGTTTTAAAGACAATTGTTCTGCTTACATATAATATTCCTGATCACCCCTACTGGGTCTCTCAATATCTCGTTCAACAGGCCACACAGATCTCCGCAAATAAAAATTAACTTTCCTCCAATAATATCTATATATGTTATGATTATAAAACAAAATACATTGACGTCAAAACAATTCACATGTTTCTGTAAAATAGTTACTGGATTTAAACAAAACAAATGTGAGAGATTAAGTCTGAGATTAAGTACAAAATTTGTTTTCAACATAGTATCATTGAAAGTTGATGATGAGTACTGGAATACAATAAGATGTAACTGATTGTTGATCAGCTCTCCCCATTTCTCTTATCTATCTGCATTTTGCATTTGATTGGAGAAAAAATATCTATGTGTTTATCTATGTCTGTGTTTGTGTGCGCACATGTGTGTGTGTTTTATCCTTTCCTAGTTACCTTTTTCTGTTATGCACTTTAAATTCTGGGTTTTAGGTGTGCCAGGACTGGGGTGGGGGTGTGGTGGTTATTATCTTAAGGAGCCATGGTGGCGCAGTGGTTAGAATGCAGTACTGCAGGCTGACTCTGCCCACTGCCAGCAGTTCAAACCTGACTGGCTCAAGGTTGACTCAGCTTTCTGTCCTTCTGAAGTCGGTAAAATGAGGACCCAGATTGTTGGGTCTGTAAACTGACTCTGTAAACCACTTAGAGAGTGCTATAAAGCACTACAAAGCAATATATAAGTCTAAATGCTATTGCTGTTTCTATTGCTTTCAGGAGCACTGGCCAACAGGTTGTTGGATGTGACACCCTGTTCCTTAAGTTGGGCTTTAGAGTTTCATGGGAACTGTTGCTACCAATCTTCTACTAGCAGACTGGATTTTGTACCAATCTCCCTGCTGCATAATAATCCTTCTGCCTTAGAAACTGATCTTTGCTTCGGAGTTGGCAGTGAATTTCTCCAGACTTAGGATTCTGGAGGGATTTCAATCTGTCTTCTCTGGGTACAAGTCTGAGGTCCTTAAGAGTTCATGGCCACCATGACACCTTGGACCTATCCTGGGTCATCCAGAGCCTAACAGGAAGTGCAGAGTCAGAACCCTGGTTTTCCTGTCATGGTGGCAACATGATTTGAGGTTGAAGGAGCTCTCTGTAGCTATTCTGTCATGGACAGATCTCACCCTGGTTGCTATGAGTTGAATTCTTCAAGATAAGGAAGGAGATAAATCGTTGGTCTTTTTCTGGCTAGAATGATTTCTGACTGGAGCTCATATTTAAAGATTGACTTGTGATTACATTCTTTAGCAGATGGATGGGTCAATTGGTAAGGCTAGCGTGAATGAGGCCAGAATGAGAAGGAGTTGGAGGCCAAAGGAAATTACAGTGATGAAGTGATATCTTTCTCGGAGTTTTAAGGATGTGAGTAAGAATGAGAGACTTTGGAAGCAAAACATCTCCTATTCAAGTCTCTTATGCCTAACAGATCTTTCTTTCTTTTTTTAAGATTTGAGGGAGCTTTAAGAATGGGAATGGAAATATCTTGCATTCCAGTGCCACCCTGCTCCTGTTAGCATTCTTAGCTCCAAAACAAAAAAGGCCTTAATCTCCCTCTCCCAAATAATTATTTGTGGTCTTCTTTGTAGCAAATTAAGGATGGGCCATTAATTTCATCTTTACTTTGGGTGTAAAAAGATTGCACTACTGATATTTGACATTTTGAGGGGGTTGAAAATGGAGCACATAGGGCTGTCTATAGCAAGTGGATAAACATGGCCCTCCTGGTAATCCTTTGTGAGTTTCCTTGCCCCTAAAAGACAACCAAAGAAGAAAGCAAACTCCTTGCAGCCACCTCATCTGCTAGATGTTGGGCAATAGGTTGGTCTCTTCTTTGCCAGGCTGGTTCTCCTGAAAATAGGGGGGATGAGGTTCACGGTGGCCTCGATCCTCTAGTACAGAGGTGTCGTTGAGGACCACATCAGGGTTGTGTTTGACCTTGTGGGTGGACAGGGTGGGTGTGGCCAGCTCAACATCACTTGTGTCAGGGGTGCATTTGGTGTCCCGAGCGCTCTGCCAGTGAAAACGGCTCCCAAGCTCTGTTTTTGACTGCGACAGCCTCCTGCAACCCTCTGCAGTGAAAACAGAACTCTGGAGGACCACATGCGGCCTCCTGACCTCCATTTTTACTGGCAGAGGCACCATGGGCCAGTCCTTTGCTGCTTCCAGGGCAACCTTGTGGGCCAGATCTAAGTATCACGTGGGCTGGATCCAGCTTGCAGGCCTTGAGTTTGAAGTTAGGATGTGCAGATTTGCCATCCTGTATGCTACCTGACACGTTTTGTAAAGGGAAAGGAGCTCCTTAAAAAAACAAATGGGACGTTTGGGAAATTTCTTGGAGAGAATGATCATCTAGGAAATGATCTTTCATCTACAGGTGGTCCTTGACTTACAACATATCACTTAGTGACCATTCAAAGTTACAATGGCACTGAAAAAGTGACTTATGACCATTTTTCACAATTGTGACATTTCCAGCATCCCCATGAACATGCAATCAAAATTCAGACACTTTGGGAACTGACCAGTGGTGGGATTCAATTTTTTTTTTACTACTGGTTCTGTGAGCATGGCTTGGTGGGCATGGCAGGGGAAGGATACTGTAAAATCTCCAGTCAGAGGTGGTATTTGTCGATTCTCTGAACTACTCAAAATTTCTCTAGAACTGGTCAGAACCTACTGAATACCACCTCTGGAACTGACTCACATTTATGACTGTTACTGTGTCCCAAGTTCATGTGATCATCAATGACTGCACTATATACCAATGACTGCATCTCAAATGATCCATCTGTTAAAATACTGAAGTTTGCTGATGACACAACAGTCATTGGTCTCATTCGAGACAACAATGAATCTGCATACAAACAGGAGGTTATACAACTTGCCTCATAGTGTAACCAGAACAATCTGGAATTGAACACACTCAAAACCGTAGAAATGGTGGTAGACTTTAGAAGAAACCCTCCCATACTACCACCTCTTACAATACTAGACAACACAGTATCAACAATAGAGACCTTCACATTTCTAGGTTCTACTATATCACATGACCTAAAATGGACACCTAACATCAAAAACATCATCAAAAAAGCACAACAAAGAATGTTCTTTCTGCACCAACTCAGAAAGCTCAAAGTGCCCAAGGAGCTCCAGTTCTACAGAGGAATTATTGAGTCTATCATCTGCACCTCTATAACTGTCTGGTTTGGTTCTGCAACCCAACAGGACAGATACAGACTTCAGAGGATAATTAGGACTGCAGAAAAAACAATTACCACCCACCTGCCTTCAATCGAGGACCTGTATACTGCACGAATCAAAAAGAGGGCTGTGAAAATATTTACAGACTCCTCACATCCTGGACATAAACTGTTTCAACTCCTTCCCTCAAAACGACGCTATAGAGCACTACACACCAGAACAACTAGACACAAGAACAGTTTTTCCCCGAAAGCTATCACTCTGCTAAACAAATAATTCCCTCAACATTGTTCAACTATTTACAAAGTGTACACTACTATTACTGTTAATCTTCTCATCACTCCTTATCACCCATCCCCTCCCACTTGTGACTGTAACTTTGTTGCTTGTATCCTCACGATTTATATTGACTATTTCTGTATTGATTGTACCCTATGACTATCATTAAGTGTTGTACATTATGATTCTTGATTGTTAACGAATGTTCCTTCTTTATGTATACTGAGAGTATTTACACCAAGACAAAAACCTTGTGTGTCCAATCACACTTGGCCAATAAAGTATTCTATTCTATTCTATTCTATTCTATTCTATTCTATTCTATTCTATTCTATTCTATTCTGCAACTTTCTAACAAGCAAAGTCAATGGGGAAGCCAGATTTACTTAACAACCAGGTTACTAACTTATCAACTGCAGTGGTTCACTTAACAACTGTGGCAAGAAAGGTCATAAAATGGGGAAAACTTCACTTAACAAATGCCTCACCTAACAATAGACATTTTGGGCTCAATTGTGGTCATAGGTTGAGGACTACCTGTATTATGATGAAATTCATATGTTCTGCACATAGCTTATATAACAGTTTCCCAAATTCTTAGCCTACACAATAATGATTACTCGAGTTGTAATCCAACAAATATGCAGGGCACTAGCTTGAAGATAATTGCTTTAAGGGCATGCAAGGTAACATAACATTTCATATGAATGAACAAATGTGTATGCATGTATGGCACTTTCATTTAATATACAATTTTATTTCATGCAAGTTTAAACAGTTTAAGAAAAAAGAAAGAATTAATGCCACTTTATCTAGATTTTTGATGGGAGTAGACGTCATTTCATACCTTCAGACCAGATTTTAATACGGAGAACATCAACACAAATTTCTCTCAATTAGATCAATGGGAGGAGGGAAAATATATTTTAAAAAGACTTTTTTCCACTGTAGTGATCTTCATCTTACTTCCTAATAAGATGTACAGTACAAGCAGACAGGGGTGTCTGCAGGTAATTTATTCAGTATGTCCATCGTTAAAATACTGCAGTAACTCTTTTATTTATTTATTTTTAAAATATGCTTTTATTATCAAGGGTCCATTTTCAGTATGAACAGAGAATTATATTCAATTCTTAAAGGCAGAAAAGTGTCCATGCGGGACATGAATTAGCTATAAAATCACTCTTACTATGTAACACATTTTCCTTGCAAGAGGCAGATTACATTTTTTGCAGAAACATAACAAAGACACTTTTCTCACAGCCTTAGCTGTGATTATTAAAAAAATATTTGATGACTGTCAGGACATAGAAAGATCTGTGTTTGTAATCACAAGTGCCAAATAAACTTGAATGAATGTATGTTGTATACCACGGCAGTCAAATTTTATTTTCAGCTGCCAGAACAAATTGTATGTTCCATTGTATAGCTGAGGATTCTTTGGCATTCAATGACTGCAACAAATTTGAATCAGCACCTCGAAGGAATTTTGCTAATTTCAACCACGCAAACAAACTGGCTCCATGGATCCAATTAAGACATGGTTTGGATAGCATGGCAATTGTGCTGCTTAAATTTATTGTCTTTGATGAGCCAAGGAGAGAAAGCAATAATATGAAAGAGGAAACATTAAAAGGAGTAGCTTTTAAAAAATGATATGTGAAGGGTTTCATCCCTTTTCATTAGGACTGTGCAGTGTTTGGGATTAAATTCTGAAGAGGTGCTTTAGAGCACATGTGAACATGAATGTGCCATCTGCCAGCAGCTCATTAAAGCAGTTGCATCTGTTTCAAGAAGAAGCCAGTCCTATCTTATTTAGGGTGGTATTCTAAAGCTAGCTGGGACATTATTACAAAGAATATGCTCTTCTTTGTAGATCCTATTCCACAGGGTCCTTCTGAGAAGGAAAGAGTCTCCTCTGAAGATCTCTGGGTATGTGCAATGTGAATATAGTATTCAAGCATATGGGTGATAATTAGTGAATAAAAATAACTTTTCCATATCTTATTAAACTTCCAATAAATAAGCTATTTGTGGGGGGAAAGGAACACTTTGCTGAACCATTCTGGAAAAATTAGAGGTAAATGGTAAGTAATAATTATTCTGTTACATTTCAAGTTGTGACTTCTGTTGAAAAATTATATTACTTGCACATCCCTTATTCAACAAATTCAATAGGGACTGAATGGCTATTGGATATTTTATTGCCCATTATGACTCTTAATGACAATTGCTTGGGAATTGGTGGCCCTTGTTAGACTTGGTGGGGCATCTGGACCAGATGTTCTTCTGCAATAATAAATAGGCAAATTATTTTTTTATCTGTAGAACTTGTAATGACTCATTAGCACTTTGAAAATTCCAAGCAACTGGTGCCAAAAATAAAGATTTTTGTCATCCTCCTAATTTTCGTCCCAAGCATTTTCTACTTGATATGGCCAAGGATTGGCTCTTTCCCCATTCCTGGGATCAAGCACTATCTCCTGCTTACCGCCAAGGTCCCTTCCAAATCTGTTATTCTATTCTATTCTGTTCTGTTCTGTCCTATCTTATCCTATCGTATCCTATCCTGTCCTGTCCTGTCCTCTATTCTATTCTATTCTATTCTATTCTATTCTATTCTATTCTATTCTATTCTATTCTATTCTACCCTTGAGTCAGCACTTCTGGTAGGAATTGTTTTGTGAGGGTGGAAGTTTATTCTTCAAACTTGTGGGTTGGTTTCCAAATGTTTCATTACCAGGCTAGGTAACATCTTCATCAGAATTTAGGAAATGTCAGTGTTGGTGTTCTTCTGCTTATAAGGGTTTCAGTAGATCTTGTGCTGGGAGGGTCATGTCAGGTAAGGGTCTTGTGTTGGGTCTGTGATGGGGAGGTCACATCAGATGAGGGTCATTGGGAGGTCAAGTGCTGGTTCAGGGCAGTTTGCATGGGTTGGTTGAAGATTGCTGATTGGTTGTATAGCTGATTTGAATTCTTAGGGATTCGAAGGCTGGTTGTAGGTTGATGTGTCTATTGATGGAATTGCTTGTGGGATGCCAGGCTTTGATAAACTCACATGCGGGGCAGGTGGTGGTGTAGCCAATGATTCTTATATTGCTCCAATCGAATTAGTGCTGTTCGGTATCAGTGTGGGTCAAGATTAGGGATTTGGAATCATGGCGATTGACTGCCAGCTGGTATTCATGGTTTTCAATTGACATGATGTTTGTCCCACATAGAATTGGTTGCAATTGTTACTCAGTTGATTTTGTAAATTACATTGTGTACAGACATCATGTCTTTAGTTCTGGATAATTCCTAGTGGAGTGTGGCTGTGGGTTTGTGGGCTATTGTGCTTTCTCACTGTCAGCTTTTACCCTGAATCCCGATTATGCAAATTAATTTCAGCTTCACTACCTTATCTCTTCAGCATATCACCAGCCAGCAGAAGCAACTGCCAATCATTGTGTCGCAGGGGAAATGGGGCAGCTTTGCTTCAGGGCTCTGTCAGGCATCTCAAGGATCACTTTTAAGCTTCTCTTCTCAGACCCTATAATGTCATAACCCATGTTGAATAAAGTGCTGAGTCATAAACAGCATTTTTTTTACTTAGGATTTCTCACAATTCTTTCCTTTCTTTGTATCAGCAACAAAATTTAATGTACTTCACGTTCTCTTCAGGAGGCAATGCAAGGAGAGGAGATGGTGGTAAGCCTTGGGCTAAGCTACACAAATTTATTTATCTTTTTATTTTATTTGGTTTGTCAATCGCTTACAAGATAATAAGTATAAGTAAAAACATAGTTATGAATACATGGATACATATAAGAAAAATAAAAGAAACGATAGGACAGAGATGGTAGGCACGTTGTTGCGCTTATGCCCGCCCTCTACAGACCTCTTAGGAAAGGGGTGAGGTCAATAGTAGAAAGTCTAAGGTTAAAGTCAATAATAATAATAATAATAATAATAATAATAATAATAATAATAATAATAATAATAATAATGCCACTAAATGCCACTAAAATGCCATTAAATGCCATTAAAAATACTGAGCTTTCATCCAGCATGTTTGCACAATTTTGGTAGTTCACTTTTTAATTTGTTTTGGTTGACAATTGAAATATCCACTTATTACATTGGGTCATATATAGGCATGTTCTCTGTGTGTGCCTGCAGTTGTAGCAGGGCTGCCAGAGAACTGCATAGGGAACCCTGGTGCTAAACACAGCTATATTGCTCTTTCACACTCCAGAGGATAGAAACATAGGATAGAAATATAGGCTGATGTCCAGCCTTTTAGGTACAAAACAACAAAATTGTATCAGATAGATCAAAAATTGGAGGGAAGGAGCTTCTCTATATTAATGAAATGGCCAAGAATGTTGCCCTACTAATCATCTGAAGTCACCTCCAATATAATATGTGGTGAGGAATCCCAATTCAGCAGGTGCCAGCCTGACTTTGCCAAAATTATCTTTACAATTATTCTTCCTATAGTTTTAGGCAACCACCATTCACAAATTATAATCCACCTTCAATATTAATTGCAGCATTTTATTCCAATTTCCCCTCTGATAGATGCATTGAATAAGTTTCTCTGCAGTTCTCAGCTGTGGAAGAAAAAAGAAAATAATTTCATTGATTTTTAATAAGCTTTTTAAAACTCAATTGAAAATCATGACTTCAGATCCCTCGCCTATTTTTCCCCCCTCCATTCTTATATTCTAGGAGCAGGGAAAGTGTAGTGTTACAATATTTCTTCAGCCACTCTTAGATAACTGCAACTATTTCTCAGCTCCATGAAAATGACTGCATAGAAGAATACATTTTTAGCTTTTTGCTAATTGGGCTGGTAGTGAGAACTTTTGTAATTTTAGGACATATTATGGCAACTCTTACCAGCTGACACATTATGCTAAAGCATCACTTCTACATTGTATGTACCCCATATATGATATATCACTATTAACATTAGCAATACATCTATCTGGCTGGCCTCAGAGCTCATTGTCCAATGGGTGAACTAGAATGGGTGATCCCTGTATGCTCAGAGTCATATCCATCATTACAACTTAGCTATGTGACATACATAGCTCTTTTCGATCCAGAATTATTTATGGTAGTTTTTGGAAGAGGCAATTTTATTTAAGGTATCCCTCTTCTCTGAATTAAATTTCCCTCTGCTTCCCTTTTAATTTTAATCCATAGTCTCAGATAGAAAATAATTGCTAATCACAACATCTTACTAGGAACTTTGAAGCTTAAAGGGCTGGCCATCAGTTCAGTTAAATTTACCAAAAACGTTGCTTTGATATGTTCTCATAACATTTTACAAACTTAAAACCACAATCCAAATTCATCTGCATTCAGTTGGGTTCAGGGGTGAGCTTCAAAAAAATTTAGCAAGGGGTTCTCTGCCCGGTTGCTAGATGGGTGTGGCCATGGTGGATGTGGTCTAGTTGGACTCCTGCACCACAAGGAGATGTTTGCCCTTCTTTCCCTGAGCTCTCTGAAACTATTCCCAAACTATTGGAAAGCCCATTTTTTGCCCTCCCCGAGCCTCCACTTGCATCCTGCACTTAGCTGCATCCAAAATGGGCCGCATGGGGACTCCTGGGAGGGGAGGGGCAGGGTGGGTGGGGCCAGCCAGGAGTGGGATTTGGGGATTCTCTGAACTGCACAGAATCTTAGCTAGGGGCTGTCCCGAACCCTTGCAAACCCCAGCAGTCCACTCCTGGTTGGGTTATTTCTGCTACCCTGCCTAGGGTAGGGTAGAATTAATAGTTAGCAAAACCCTTATTTAAACCAGAATTAATCCTATTTCATTTTCACTCCCTTCCCTTTTTTATTAACTCACTCAAAGCCTACAACCCAAATTGTTAACCATATTTCTTTGGAATATATCTTCTTTTCTTGCTCAGGTAAGGAAGTAGAATCCATTAAGAAGGTTCAGCGGCTACAGCCACAGATTGAAAGCTCTGTGCCTTGAACACATCCATAATTGTAATTTAGGTACCACATAAGCCCAATCATAGCATAACATTTCATGTGAGCCAGATCTTTAGAAATTGAATTGTATTTCCTTTATTACTATGAATTATGTTCCATAATTACAATATAAAGGGGATGCCAGTTATTTATTTATTTTTATATAGATATGATCTGTGATATAACTCTGGAATTATGTGGATATATTATGTGGTAAAGGAAGAATAATGATACCCTGTTAGCATGGAGGCAATGGACTATATTTTGTATCACAGCCGATATGTGTGACTGCTTGTGTCCTGGACATACCTGTATTGAAAATGGGCTGCGTGGAGACTCCTGGGAGGGTTGGGACAGAGTGGCCGGGGTCAGGCACAATTTGGGGGCTCTCCGAACTGTGCAGAATCTTAGCTAGGGGTTCTCCCAAACCCCCACAAACCCCCAGCAGCCCACCTCTGTCTTTGACTGTAGACAAATGAGAGTTTTGTTTGATGGTGTGGATAAATCAATTATCAGTTTTTGTTTTTCAAAGTATCATAGGTGGTTTGGTTTTTATGGTTGATTCACAAAGATGGTTTTTCAGATCGCAAGTCTTGAATAAGCCAAATAAACATGAATACTCTATTTAATTTAATTTAATATTTTGGTTTAATGATTATTACTGTGGATAGGTTGTAGCCCTATTACACACTTGTGGGATTAATGTGATGGTTTCTTCTGTTCTGCATCATTCTCCTGACAGGTTTTTGAAGGAGAACAACACTTTTTTCATTTTACAGAAGAAATGAGACTTTTTTTTTTTGCATAGGGAAACAAGTATCCACAGTCAGCCAGTTTTCAAACAGAATCGGTTTCCCACAAACCAACTTTATTTTTTAATTAACCAGGACTTCAGCTGTAATACTTATTGCTTTCAACACATGAGCAATAAATTCAGATAATAATCAAAGAGATTATGAGATAATAATCTTTTTACAATATTGCAGTAGACTTTTCCTCTAATTATAAAGTGAAGGAGTTAAGACAATTACTTTATTAATTGATGTTTAAAATAGACCAGAATGTTTCTATACCAGAAACTCAGGATTTTTCACACTTAAAAATATACTTTCACTGAAGTCACCTTTTGTAGTTTTCCCACCCATCAGAGAATGAAAAACCTGAGCTGTGATTCCTCATGCCAGGGATCCCTTTGTTGTTGATTCAATTCAAGCCACTATATTCCATTCAAAGTATTATTCATCAGTTGAATTAGTCTAGTGGAAACCTGATTACATCTAAATTGTAGCCTCTGTTGAATTGAAGATATTTATCAGCATTTCTCCACAGTCAGAGAATGTGGCTACTTCATTATTTTCTTTCTCTCCCCTCTGGTTTCTTTGTCTCTTTTTGGTACCCAGGGAAAATGAAAGAATTAATGGCAAAGAAAAGGCTGGTGGTTAGATATATAAAAGGCAGAAGATATTTCACCTCTTTTAACAGTTGTGCAAAAAGAGAAATTCAGAGCTAATTTTTTTTATCCAAACTTCCAGATAGATAATTCATCTTTTCTTTTAACTGTTAAAAGTACAGGAATGCTATTCTTTTTCATATCTGATAGCATCGGGGGAAGTACAAATTCACTAAAAGGACAATTGTTTTCTCAAATTATCCACATGAGTTTTGAATTGATTCCACCTAAATATAACATATTAACCAAGGCAGAAAAGTAGACAGAAGACAATGCTAAGCCTGACTAATAGCAATATTTTAAATTAAATATTACTGTGATTGTGGGTTGTATTTAGTCATGGCTTGATTAATCATGATTTTTTTTTTTAAAAAAAAGCTGCTGTCAGGATTTCGGCAGTTACCCCAATTAAATCATGAGTCTCAAGCCAAACTTCCTAAACTTCAAAGGATTTATTGGGAGTTAACATGTCCGGCACTGCCTGGATGTAGCTGACTCTGAGACACATAATTCATTGTTACCCTTGATCCTGGTTTTCCCACACCTTCTGGATGTATCGTAATTCATATTCTCCAATGAGACACATCCATAGTCAAGAGCCATCAATCGTGTTCTCCAGTAAGATTTTTGCGAGGCAGAAACTTCAGTCACCTTGTTACTAACTCTGAAAAACTATGTATGGAATGCACTTTCGATTTCCAAGTTGCCGCATTGCTCTTTCAAACCCTTTCCCCCCTCCCTTTCTGTTGGTAACTCTAAAAAGACCATAGAAATATTTTTTGAGTTGACAGCTGCAGTATGTTGGATTGTAGTTAAGATATAAATTGTTTTGCAAGATGTAAAGGCTAGGTTCACACTGCTCACTAAGTTAAGGTGAAACATATACATATATGATTTAGTGTGGTCTATGAATTTAGCTGCTTTACCCTATTCTATAAACTGGATTTTTGTAAGCAAATCCTAGTAATAGCATAAGGCCTTCATGTTTATGCTACTAAGCTAGCCATGTTATGAAATGGCCACTGAAGGCAGCCAGAATGGCATATTGAATATGGGGGGTGAGGGGTGTTATCAAGATTTATGTTGTAATTCAGTTTAAGTAGAAAATCATTAGTCATAGAGTCATAGAATTGCATGCTTTCCAACCTTGCCATTTCCAACCTTAAATCTCCCTATTTTATTTAAAATTCTTTGCTGTGATAAAAGAGGGTATTGCCATCATCTTTCCATGTATTTTATTGTAACTACTCATTACACCCAAGTTTCAGTAATCAGATGAAGTTTTGTTTAGAATCAATGTCTAGATATACAGGTATAAGTAAAGGTAAAGGTTCCCCTCGCACATACGTGCTAGTCGTTTCCGGCACTAGGGGGTAGTGCTCATCTCTGTTACAAAGCCGAAGAGCCAGCGCTGTCCGAAGACATCTCCGTGGTCATGGGACCGGCATCACTAAATGCCGAAGGCACACAGGACACTGTTACCTTCCCACTAAAATGGTCCCTATTTTTCTACGTGCATTTTTATATGATTTCGAACTGCTAGGTTGGCAGAAGCTGGGACAAGTAACAGGAGCTCACTCCGTTATATGGCACTAGGGATTCGAATTGCCGAAATGCCGATCTTTCTGACTGACAAGCTCAGCATCTTAGCCACTGAACCACTGCATCCCTTACATACATGTTTATACACATACATACAGATATAAAAACATTCTTAAAGAGTGACATGTGCTAGAATTGCCTATATATTTTGTATATGGTCTTCTTTTGCATACAGTGGAACCCTATGGCAGCAAATACAGTACCTTGAAGCAGCATTGTGAAGCAGTCATATCCCACGTTTCCACTATGATGATTGCTAGAACAACCATAAAACTGAAATCAATGATCTGAATCTGGCCAGCACTAATGCAAAGCAAATTCCTGGATTTTCATTCTCTAGATATGACTGATAATGTTATTAAGGCCTCTGTTAACCAATGGGTCTTCATTCATCCCAGTACATCGGCAGACATGCTAAAAGACAACAAACAGACTAACAGCACAGTCATAGTTTGCAAAGACTTAGTAAAGCCAACATTTCAAATTTGACATTTCTTAGGTTATAATAGAAAGTAAGGCATATGCAGTGAAGACATTCTTCATTGGCACTGTTTTTGAAATATACGTAGGATAGGAAAGAGATAATGTAAAACAGACTGTATCATGTATGCCTCATTTTTTATACCAGCATCTTTTAATCATCGTCATCATCATCATCAAGCGAGATTCAACCAGCTCAGTATCTGTTTCCCAGAATGTTCAAGTAGAAGCTTCTTGTGAAATCCAGAAGGACAAGAGTCCAGATTACAGATTACAGATAATCAGAGTTGGAAGCAGTGGTGGGATTCAAAATTTTTTTAACTACTAGTTCTGTGGGCATGGCTTGGTAGGTGTGGCAGGGGAAGGATACTGTAAAATCTCCAGTCAGAGGTGGGATTTGCCGGTTCTCTGAACTACTCCAAATTTCCGCTACCAGTTCTCCAGAACTGATCAGAACCTGCTGAATATCACCTCTGGTTGGAAGGGACCTTGTAGGTCATCTAGTCCAACCCCCTGCCCAAGCAGGAGACCCTACACCAAGGAGCTGCTGATCCAGTTCTACAGAGGAATTATTGAATCTATCATCTGCACCTCTATAACTGTCTGGTTTGGTTCTGCAACCCAACAGGACAGATGCAGATTTCAGAGGATAATTAGGACTGCAGAAAAAACAATTACCACCCACCTGCCTTCAATCGAGGACCTGTATGCTGCATGAGTCAAAAAGAGGGCTGTGAAAATATTTACAGATCCCTCACATCCTGGACATAAACTGTTTCAATTCCTTCCCTCAAAAAGACAATATAGAGCACTGCACACCAGAACAACTAGACACAAGAACAGTTTTTTCCCGAAAGCCATCACTCTGCTAAACAAATAATTCCCTCAACACTGTTCAACTATTTACAAAGTGTACACTACTACTACTGTTAATCTTCTCATCATTCCTTATCACCCATCCCCTCCCACTTGTTACTGTAACTTTGTTGCTTGTATCCTCTGTTTCCTAGTATGATTTGATGTTGATTGTACCCTATGACTATCATTAAGTGTTGTACATTATGATTCTTGATTCTTAATGAATGTTCCTTCTTTAGGTATACTGAGAGTATTTACACCAAGACAAATTCCTTGTGTGTCCAATCACACTTGGCCAATAAAGCATTCTATTCTATTTCTGACAAACGGCAGTCCAATCTCTTCTTGATGATACTTCCACCACTTCCGAGGGCAAGCTGTTCCATTGGTTGATTGTTCTCACTGTCCAGCAGACAAAAGTCCCCAAAGAGGCAATGCTGCACTATCCCTTGCTGCCTTTTGGCAATTTGCATTAATGAATGTAGTATCTCTGATCCCACATATAGATACAATTGTGCTGAGTAACATCCCATTTATTCATCTCCTTTCATGAATTCACTTTTAAGTCATCTAAATCACAGTAAAGAATTCCATAATTTAATTCATTTCTGTCTGACTATATACTTCCATTGTTTTTGTCCTGAATCTCCCAACATTTGACTTCACTGAATGATTCTTGTATCTCAGATTAGGTGTGTGACAACAAAGTCTCTCTTTGTACATTTGTGTCCCCCCACCCAAAGAAACCATTATTTTGAAGGCTTGTACTGTATCATATCACATCCACCCCCATTATCATTCCTCCCCATTTTTATCTAAAAAAGAAAATGTGGAGAAAGTAGCCTTCTCTCCATCTTTTCCGACTTTGTGATATTCTTTTTGAGATACAATTTATACGTTACAGATTTGTACAGAGGCATTTGTATAAAGGCTATCAGCACCGTTTATGCCTGTTGTGGTTAATGTGACATTTTGCCTTTCCTTTCTGAATATATTTTTCTTTTGTCTTGAAGAAGGATGTGACCCCAAGGCAACTTGGCTGTTTATCTCTTAATGGCCCCTGAAATGTCATTTTGATACAGCTTCAGTTTCCCAGGTGCTCGCCTTCTCACCCAAGTGCAAACTCTTCAGCTTTTCACTTTTATGCCAGCAGTTTGAGAGTTTATCTGTCACTGCAGGTGATATGTGGGAATTAACTGGGCATAGAATAGGTAAAAGAATAATGATGGAAAGTTGTACAACAGAGACATTAAACCTGATGCTCTATGGCACCACACAACCCCCAAATCCTTGGATACAGTCCCCATCAATTTCCAAAAATATTGTTGAGACAAACAAAAAAGAACCATAAGCATCTAGTACATAATAGGGCAGTAATTGTATTAATTATATTTCATTGTAATAGAATAAAATGCAATGCAATGGTTAAACAGGTTCTCTAGTATGCTCCTAAAAAGTTGAGGGTGGCCTTCAGCCCATAAACTTGTAGACTTATTGTAGGTTTTAGAAAGAGTTGGCATAGTCATACTCTACTCTGTTTCAGGGGTGTAGTTGTAGAGGTGGTCAACAGTATTAAGCATCTGGGGGTGCAGATAACTAAAAATCTGAATTGTCTCTCCACATATCATCCTTAGTGAAGGGTGCAATGCTGTAAATAGCATCTGCATTTCAGATGAGGAGAATACATCTTTTTCCTTCTGTCCTGGCCACTTTTTACAAGGGCAGATAACAGATAATAGATAATCAGAGTTGGAAGGGATCTTAATGGTCATCTAGTCCAACCCCCCACCCAAGCGGGAGACCCCACATCATTTCTGACAAATGGGAGCCAAATCTCTTCTTGAAAGTCTCAAGCTCCCACAACGGAAGCTGTTCCATTGGTTGATTGTTCTCACTGTCAGAAAGTTTCTCCTTATTTCCAGGTTGAATCTCTCCTTGTTCAGTTTCCATCCATTATTCCTTGCCTGGCCTTCAGGTGCCTTGAAAAATAGTTTGACCCTTCCTCTCTGTGGCAGCCCCTCAAATATTGGAATACTGCTATCATGTCTCCCCTAATCTTTCTCTTCACTAGACTAGCCATGCCCAGTTCCTGTGACCGTTCTTCATATGTTTTAGTCTCCAGTCACCTAATCATCCTCATTGCTCTTCTGAACTGCACTTTTTCTAGAGTCTCAACATCCTTTTTTTAAAGTGGTGACCAAAACTGGATGCAGTACTCTAGATGTGATCTTACTAAGGCTTTATAGAGTGGTATTAGTACCTCACTTAATCTCGATTGTATCTTTCTGTTAATGCAATTTAGGATCAGGCACGATTGAGAGCTTGTCGGATTGTTAAATGAGACAGTGGGTGGTTTGTATTTTCAGATTTGCAAGATTCTATTAATGTAGCTTTACAATAAGGTAGAATTAGCTCATCTGGTCATATTTTCTGCCTGGTCTTCCTCGGAAGGCTGACATCAGGTTTGAAATCATAAATCTATGAGTTCTACAGTAGCCTTACTTTAATCATAAAGCTAGCTGGGTGATCTTGGGCCAATTACTCTATCTCAGGCCTAGGAAGGAGGCAATGGCAAATCACTTCAGAAATTTTGCCAAGAAAACTGCAGGATCTGAGCAAATGCCTGGAGTCAAGATTAACTTGAAAGTACCAAATGAAACAAAACAAAACAAAATCTAGGCTACTACAGTGCCTTTGGTCTAAAGTAGGAAATGACAACGTCTATTTAAAAGACTGATAGTACATTTAACATTGGATGGGCTGTTCACAATTATTTGTAGACTAAATTTTGACTGAACAGAAATTCCTCCTAATATCAGTAAAGAATAATGTACTCTGTTGCCATGACTTGATCCCATACTACTAACAAATTCCATCTCCTTTTAGTGGTTATTTTTGAGTTTTTAGTAGCCCTGTGGCTGATACAAATTTCTATTCAGACTCTTTCCAGACTCAATTTATTTATAGAACTCTTCTGTCTCTTATGTTGACATTTAAAATAATGAATTACTCTACTGGTAAATTAGAAAAACAGCAGCTGTCCTCATTAAAAGTTAGGAGGGCAAAGGGAGCAAATGAAAAATATCTCCTAAAATCATTAAGCAACAAGTAAGCAAATATTAGAGATGGAAACTTATACAATTGGAATAAATTTGAGCCTCTCAAGTTTAGTTTGACTTCAGCTTGGTATATTATAAATTGCAGTTTGCTCTGTTATCTGAACGTGCTAATCATTTTCTCCCATTTATGTCACTTTTCTTCCTTTCTGCAATCAAAACACAGAGTGAGATATTGCAATTAGGATATCTTCAGTACTGACACATATAGAAAGTATTTCTAGGAATGAAGTAAGATGAAAGAGATATATCTTATAATAAAATCCAAATGACCAGAATTACAAACCCATTTCAACCTAGATAGAATTTATTTAAGTTTTGTATGCAAATATAAAGAAAGGTGAACATGTTTGTTCAATCTGAAGAAGGGATATATTATTTCCAGTGTTCCTACAAAAAAGAACCTAACCTTGCCCCTATAGGTGGATTTAGTTGAATCATTTTTTTTATGAATGGAATTTGATGAAACCAAATGATTTGGTCATTCTTTCCATTTTTCTTTTTAAAATACTGCTCTGTAAAATATATATATAAAATCTCATCTGCCATCATCAGTGTATTGGTTTGTCTTTGTCATGTGTGTCAGGCTTTCACAGCCATTTTTGTTTTAAATTTGGTGTCAGCCTCGTGCTTTGTAAGAATGTTTTTTTCTTCATCCTGATTGGTTAGGAGTCTTGATCTGTGTTTATTGGTCTTGGAGTTTGCTGTGTTCTGCTTGATTGGTGTTTCTAATATCTTCTGTCCATTTTGTAATTCTTAATTAGTGAAAGCCTGACACACATGACGAAGATGAACCAATACGTGAGCCTGATGATGGCAGATGAGATTCTGCTGAAACGTCACTACAACTTTAAAAGCACAACTATAATGACGTGGGAAAATACCCGAACAAAGCTGAATACCATACATATAAATACCCGCAAAAACTTAAGAAAACATACATACATACATACATACATACATACATACATACATACATACATACATGATATTTAGGTTTCTTCAGGTATTTTCCCATGTCTTAATATTTGTGCTTTTATTATATGGACATTTTGGCAGAATCTCATCTGCCATCCTCAGACTTGTGTATTGGGTTCTTTTTAATCTCACAACATTAAAAAGAACCCAATACACAAGCCTGAGGATGGCAGATGAGATTCTGTCGAAACGTCGCTATAATAAAAGCACAAATATTAAGACATGGGAAAATACCCAAAAAAACCTAAATACCATACATATAAATACCTGCAAAAACATATATGTAGGCCTCTTGATTGGAGCTTACCAGGGTGTTGTAACACAAGTATATATACTCATTCCCCTGTATTGCTGATCTGGATGAGAACCAGTGGCCTAATGGCTATTACAACTGCCTCACATGTAATACTTCCCTGGTTCGAATCCCAGTAAGGGTATGGCTAGTTGACGAGAGCTAAGTAGTTCGAAATAGATCTATCCTAGTCTCCCTTGTTTAATTATTTATCAGCTCAAAACCTAACACACACACATACGTGTATGTATGTGTATGTATGTATGTATGTATGTATGTATGTATGTATGTATGTATGTATATATATATGTATATATATATGTATATATATATATATATATATATATATATATATATATATATATATATATATATATATATTTGAACTACTGAAATGATGATTGTCTCAAAATCCTGAGAAATATGTGTTCTGCCAAGTTGCCATGGAACAAGTAAATACATTATTTGTGAATTGGTGTCACTAGGAATCACTTTAGAATACAGAATAACAAAGTTGGAAGGAATCTTGGAAGTCTTCTAGTCCAATCCTCTGCTCAAGCAGAGAAACTACACCATCTGGACAAATGGCTGTCCAATCTTTTCTTAAAAATCTCCAGTGAAGGAACATCCACAACTTCTCGAGGCAAACGATTTCACTGATCAATTGTTCTGTCAGGAAATTTCTCCTTGGTTTTGGGTTCCTTAATAAGTTACCATTCATTATTTCTTGTCCTACTCTCAGCTACTTTGGAAGTTAGATTGAGCTCCCTCTTCTCTTCTCTGTGTCAGTCCTCCAACATTAAACGACTGTTATCATGTGACCCCTAGTCCTCCTCTTTTTGTTTATTGTGCACAAATAATTGTTTTGTTTATTGTACACCTAAGAGCATATACTTAAGTTTAATGATCATTTTTTTAAACATAATCCTCAACAACTGAAGGTTGACTCAGCCTTCCTTCCTTCTGAGGTGGGTAAAATGAGGACCTAAATTGTTGGGGGCAATATGCTGATTCTGTGTAAACCACTATGAAGTGGTATATAAGTCTAAGTGCTTTTGCTATTGCTAGTATATTCACCAAGGATCAGCTATGGATTTGTTAAATTGCTGGTGAAGTTAAAAGTATCATATTTACTAAAGATCGACATCCTGTGTGACACACATAAAAATGGGCAAAGCTTTTTTCTTAACTTCACACTGGACTCCCATGTACTATATATGTTTTGAATTTTATTTGATAAACATATTTTGGAATTTTATGTCAGTTTGAACAGAGCACTCTTTTTGCTACTCATTAAAGCAACTCAAAAAGAAACAGTGACTGCTTTAATGCCTCTTTTAATGGACTCTTTAAAGCAGCAATCCATTTTCTGGGTGACTTGTATGGAATCTTGAAAAGAAACTAGCATGTTAATAGCAGGGAGATTCTGAGTTCATTAAAAAATTGAATATTTCTTTCAAATCATTTTGAAGTGGATACAATCCTAATATTTAGTATGTGAAATTATTTTAATTTAAAATGTATGCATTAAGCTACAGACAATGTGAAATATTGTAGTCAATAAAGAGCATAAAACTTCTCTTCCAAAGACAAATGAAATTACATCACATCAAATCAATACAAAACCCATTCAAATCAATGAAACATGTTAGTCATGATTTTTTCAATGAAGCATGTATAATGTGTCCCTGTGTGTATGCGCCCTTTTCCAAATCTTGCTCTGAGTTTACCCAAGAATGTCCTATACTAAAGGAAATGAACCAGTACTGGATTATTTCAATACTTCTAATTATTAAATGTGTTTCTCTTAAGGTAAAGTTTAAAATTTCCCTCGCACATATATATTTCCAGCTCTAGGGGGCAGTGCTCATCTCTGTTACAAAGCCAAAGAGCCAGCGCTGCCCGAAGACGTCTCCATGATCATGTAGCCGGCATGAGTAAATGCCAAAGGTGCACGGAACACTGTTACCTTCCCACCAAAGTGGTCCCTATTTTTCTACATGCATTTTTACATGCTTTTGAACTGCTAGGTTGGCAGAAACTGGGACAAGTAACAGGAGTTCATTCCATTACATGGCACTAGGGATTCAAGCTGCCAAATGGCCAGCCTTTCTGATTGACAAGCTCAGCGTCTTAGCCATTGAGCCACTGCATTCCATGATTAGCATTTTCCAGCTCAGCATTTTCATTGCAGGTATTTTAATATATAGGAATATCCCAAATTGGATGAAGAAAGGATCATTTATTTCTTACAGGATGCTTTTAAACAAAATTGCTCTTCTCTCACCATTGTTCAATCGCTTACTCTTACTCCGACTCTTTGTGATCCCCATAAACCATAGACTATCTGACCCCCATATCCTCCACTGTCTCCTGGTGTTTGCCTAAAGTCAAATTCATTGCATCACTGACACTCTTCCACCACTGCTCCCTGCAACTGGAATTGGAAGGCATACCGTCTTATCCTTGATATCCCTAATATCCCTAATATTGAATCTGTCACACTAATAGTGTTGAGTAGACTTGTCCTCCATTCATTCATTAATCCCTTTTAAAACCATCCAAGACAGTGGCTTTCATTAATGGCATTAATATGCATTAATGAATTTCATAGGTGAGCAATTGGTTTCAACTGATCATCAACTAATCCCATAAGTTGTCAATCCCAGGGCACCTACTAGTGTCATGCTGGTATCAGAATGAACTATAACAGGATATACTAATAGTCTTTAGCTGACCTAATTCATATGCTCAGGAACACATTCAGCTGTGCAAATACATGCAATGGAATGGTGTTTAAAAAGGGGGTTCAGCACTGGTATTGGATTTGAAAGTAAATTCCAGTGTTCTTTATCACAATGGTATAATACATGTACGATGGTAACATCTGGATTTTGTTTCCTATCTGGAAGGACCATATGTACATTTCTTCCCATATCATATTTTAATTGGCCATTAACCTCTTAGTGTGAAACTAGTCATATTCTCAATAGAGATACTAAATGAATAAATACTTCTAAAGTAGCGTTGCATTTTGTTTCATTACTGACCTAAAAGTATAAATGTTTTACTATGCTGTCTATGTGCATGAGCACATGGCAATTAGTTGCAGTTCATTACATTTTAAAATGCATTAGGTATAGGCTATTGAAAGAACTAATTTGGAAGTGAGTTGGCAGCATTTCATCTTAACTAAGATATTCAGACTATCAACTTGATTCCACCATAACTAATGGAAATGTGTGCAGTTTTTAATGATCTATTTATTAGATGTTTTTCTTCTGGGAGCAGAGGGTAGTATACATAGTACTCCCTTTTCCCATTTTATCTTCACAAACTCAATCCTGTGAAGATAAAAGACACTAACTGGTCCAGAGTCACTCAGTAAGTTGCTTAGGATAGAATTACAACTGAGTCTCCACATCTGAATCATTTTCTACACTAATACATGAGTAATTTAAAATCTTTTAAATCTGTGTAACTACAAACAGGAAGGATATTATAAATTTCTAAACATGAATAAGGGCTGATATGGAAAGACATCAGTAACCATTTCATGCAGTGCAGTGGTGGGATTCAAAAATTTTTACTACTGGTTCTGTGGGCTACTGGTTAGTGGGCATGGCAGGGAAGGATACTGTAAAATCTTCAGTCAGAGGTGGTATTTGCTGGTTCTCCAAACTACTCAAAATTTCCGTTATCAGTTCTCCAGAACTGGTCAGAACCTGCTGAATACCACCTCTGATGCAGTGCATATAGCATAGATTATAAGAAGACCACTTAAGACCTGAGTTCAAGTTCAAGACCTGATCCTGAGCTTCAGAAAGTGCTCAATCTGATCTACTTAGGAAATCCAATTAGAACCCAGCATAAAGCTAGAAATTCAGAAAAAGGTGTACTAACTTTCTAAATTGTTGCTGTAGAGCCAAATATAATTAAGTTTGGAATTATGATTGCAGTATGGAACACTCATGCTAAATTTCATGCAAAAACTAGAAAGGGTTTTGTGCAATGGAAGAATTCATGTGGATGTGTTGGAACTAATTGTTCATAACTAAGGGAAAATATTAACATATACACACATTGGTTTTTCCCCTTAATTCACATCCACAGATCATAATCAGATACTTAGGATAAGAGATTGGACAAGGAAGAGGTTGCCCAGTACATATTATTAAATACATTTCTCCACTCCAAAGATCTGCAGTCTAAGAATGGAATGAAGTGGAAGCACAGGTTCAGGTCTCTTGGCTCCATCTTGGTTAAATAAAAATCTTTCAAAACAGTCATATCAAATGCTGAATGATGAATTCAGCTGAACCAAATACATATCCCCTAGCCCACATCCTACAGTGGGTGAAAAATGTTAACTGCTGTGATACATGTGTCATTTGGCCATTAACTCATGCCACTACAGTTTCTTTTCTTTCTTTTGCTATATAATTTGTCTTGGTTTTGAGTTCTTCATGAAGATCTGAAGGAGGGAGATTCCCTGAAGAAATGTGTAGATAATATGCAATCTAAGCATTCAGTGTATACAAACACTGGAAACCTTCAATATTTTGAAGAGTAATGTTCTTTAGGTTTTCTTTGATACTTATTGGAGAATTAGGTGCCTGATCAAATCAGCAGTTACTGTGGTTACAGCAGATGTCTATAGAAATTTGCTGCTCAATCAGAGTATCACAAGTGTAGCATTAATCTCAAAGAAAAAAATATACCTCTTGCTAAGAGAATTGTATCAGCATATAACACATGAATATAGTACATAAAACACACACATAATATGATTGTGTCTTCAATATCCTGGCCATATTTTCTGTATATTATAATCCATGCAATGGTGCCTGAAGTATTTTAAATCAGAGATAACTTTTACTGATTTCATTGTTCTTGGAAATGCATAATTAGGACTTGATTATTTTAGTATAACTTTTAATAGATGGAATGAGAGAATCGGATAGAAAAAGATAATTCATTCTTGTCCAAAATGGCCCCATTTGTTTCTTAAACTGGCTAAGAAGTCTGATTGCATAATATTTGATCATTAACTGCTGTGAACTATGTCAGTCTAAGTTGGAGACATTGTTATCCCACATCTATGTATTTCAGGAAATCTGCAGGGTGAAACATCCTTGCCAAAGGTCAGCTCCAAGTCAAAGCTACGAACTCTTCCCCTGAGAACCTTTCTTGAAAATGCAGATTGTCATCCCTTTTACCTGAGGATGGAAAGAAACTTGCTCAAGCAACCAAGTAATAATAACCTGGGTGATTTTGCTCATTTCCAAGATCTGAATCTACCTGCATTTTGGTCGTGCTCCTAACAGCTTTATGGGCCATCTCAAGCTGTGTAAACAGTAATGCAATAATAGCAAATCGCAATGCATTTATCACAGCTGATGACGAATGGCCTACGAACCAAGCAATATGCTCTCCTAAACAACATAATACTTCTTGCCAACAGCAATATTAATCACCTTGGGAACTGACGGGATCTGATGGAGCAGACTGTTATTAATATTATCTCCCCTGGAAGCATTTGCAATGGTAATAGTGATTTTAATAATGCTGAGATAAAATAAGCTGGGCTGGACTCTCTCATTGTAAAGGGAGGATTATGAAAGATGTAATATATAAATTGCATGACTAATTCGTGCAAGAGATGTCTTCAGGCACTGTGGAGTGGTAGGAGATACAGATTTTATTTTGAAGATCATTGTTGTTGTCATCAATTGTCAAAATCTGGTTAAATGCATAATTGTCACAATGCCATCCAACAACTGGATGTATTTGAGTGAATTATATATACAAATTTCACCTTAGGCAATTTACTGTTATTTTATTATTCTATTTTTCTGGTCCCCATGAATCCACTGAAAGCAAATCATATCAAAAGAAGATGAATATTGACAATGTCTTGAAAGCTACTTGCTCTCCCTGGAGACCAAATAAAGAAGGCTAAGAAGGTTAACCCAGAGCATGAAAAAAAAGGTCATTATAACATCAATGTAATCGTTATGATGATCATCACTTTATATATTTGGTAACATAGATTTTAATATTGGAGGTGAGGTTCTAAGAATATGTGCTGGTGCAAAAATATATTAACCTATATATCTTAAATAGGAATTATCACAGTGGAAAAAATAAGAATGATTTCTCTAGACATTTCAAAGATCTTGAGACATGGAGAGCATTAGTATAATTTTCACTTGCAATGTAAACTTTCTGGAGCTTTCCATTATATATTATACAACATTATAATTATAAATTATACAACAATAAGATTTTCACCAAGTAGCTCAATCAATAGATCACAATGACATGGTCTGTTGGCCAAATTAGAAAGCTTTCTGGCTGATGAACTTTCTAGCTTTGAATAAATAATTTGATCAATTATCCAAATGATGAAAAGGTGGTAGTATTATGCATTTTCATATCTGGCTGTAAATAACTAGCCAATTCTTCTATGATTTATAAAAATTCAGTTTTGAAAATAGCCCTAAAATGCATTATTTATATCAAGATTTATACCAACAGACTCAGATATAAACTCACACAAATACTTCCAGATTATAGGTTTTTATCAGGAAGCTCATTTAAAAATCTGATTTAAACGCCTTCCTTTAAATATGTGATTGGGCCATGAATGGATTTGTGGACGTGATCGTTGATTTAGGTCTACATTTTAATTGTTTTGCTATATGGATTGATCATCATTGACAATCTAATGGACAGTTTGGAAAGTTCAAATCCATTTATGACTTTATGAGTTTAGATATTAAGTTTGCATTGCAAAATTGCTTCAGCAGCTAGTGAGCTTTGCAATCTCCTGAGAGAAAAAAGAAAAGACTCCTTCATGGCTGAAATACAAGCAACTTTCTTAATATTTTATTTCTGCATAACTTTTGCTAAAATCAGTCCTGATGTTTACTGGCCAACTCTTCTAGAATGGCGTGCATAATCATGGTTGGTCAGTGGATGGGTATGATTATACCACCTACAAAAGGTCATTACTTTCAAACAAGAGAGAAATATGGGTCTTCAGAATGGAAATGGGTGATGTGGCTATTAACAACTCAGGGATCCCCACTGCAAACCAATAAGTGTTTGGTAAATTATATGTATTGACACATTCTCTTTCTGTAGCTATCTCCCTTCATCTGCTTGCTTCATCTAGCATGGAAATGCTCCCCACACAGACCACATTAATAATATGGTGGGCATGCTTTGACCACTAGTGCCACCTAACCCTGAATAGACTCCACATTTCATTAGCAAATATAGATCTAAGCTGTGTCAGATTCAAATTTGCATTGAACCACACAATCATATGAATTTTAATGTACAAATAATATTTAACTAGGAGGTGCTTAAGTCCAATTTAAGTAGAAAAATGTTCAGTTATATTTATATTCATACCAAAGTGTTCCTGAATTGAAAAACTCTAACTTCAAAATTGAAAGAAAATAATTTATTCTAACTCAGAGTTATAAGGACATCTCCTCATCAATTTAGGATTGTTGTTGTTTTTCACCATAGCGCACATGCAGCAAATTAAAAAAAAGAGTCTTATTGATTACAGTGACATCTTGGTCTAACCCAAAGGTCCCCAAATCCCAGTCTGTGGACTGACATTGATCTGGGACACACCAGAAACCAGACCACACAAACAAGCAAACCCCCATCTGTGGGATGCAGGCAGCACATAGAAACATGCCCCTTCCAATCCACAGAAAACCTCTCTCCAGGAAATTGTCCCTGGTGCCTCCCAAAAGTGTCTCTCCCAAAAGATTGGGAGCTGCTAGTCTAACCCACACAACCCAGTGACAGACAAAGCCATGAACACATAGAAGTATTTTTTAGGCTTGCGCAAATCAGCCCTGGTTCCATTCAAAATGGAGATTTGAGATTATGGTCATTTCTTTCTTTCTTTCTTTCTTTCTTTCTTTCTTTCTTTCTTTCTTTCTTTCTTTCTTTCTTTCTTTCTTTCTTTCTTTCTTTCTTTCTTTCTTTCTTTCCTTCCTTCCTTCCTTCCTTCCTTCCTTCCTTCCTCTATCTTATGAATATTGAATGGGGATGACAGGGAACCCACAGGGCCTATGCTTTGGAGTTTGTGGTGCCTATCAATTCATCAGCTAATTAGTCACAGTTAATTTATCAGCACTTAGAAACAGAAAAGGGATCTGTACATACTGGAAATAAGTCAGAAATTGATACCTTGGTAGTCACTATGCTAACCTTATTGTAAATGTGCAACGGCCTGCATTTCTTCAACTATAAAAGTGCTTTTACATGGAAAAAGGAGCATATTTCCATATGGCTTCTTACCAAAATATAATAACAGTAAACATCCAGGCTTTTACGGCACCCAAATCAAAAGCTGACATTACCACCTTTTACACACTGCATTGCTGAGAAGGTTTTTAACATTATAGGTTTATCGCTTCCCCAGAGTTTCCTCAGAATTTTAAAATTCATAAGCAAAAAAAAGCAATTGAATTACAGGCAAATTATATCAGTTTTTCATTGTTTCAAATGCAGGGGGATTACCCTGCTTTCATCCACAGAACCTTTAAGTTCTATTGTCAGTTTGTGTAAAGTGCTGAGTAGATTTTACAGTATTCTGCTTCCTTACTGGTCTACATAGCAGAACAACAAACTTGGGGGGAACTTAGAGGTCTTTCAGACAAATGGTTGCTTCTTAAAAACCTCCAGTGTTGGAGCACACAATCTCTGAAGGCAAATTGCTTCACTGATTAATTGTTCTAATTGTCAGGAAATTTCTCCTTAATTCTAGGTTGCTTCTCTTTTTGATTGGTTTCCATCTATTGTTTCTTGTCTTGCCCTCAGGCGCTTTGGAGATTGGTTGACTCCTTTTTCTTTGTGGCAGTCCCTGAGGTATTGGAACACTGCTATCATGTCACCCCAATCCTTCTTTTCACTAAACTGGACTTATCCAATTCCTGCAACTGTTATTCATATGTTTTAACCTCCAGTTCCCTAATCATCTGTTGCTCTTCTCTGCACTATTTCTAGAGTCTCAACATGAATGGAGGGCCAAAAATAAAAAGCATACTGTGGAGTCACAACCACCAGTTGTGGGGCAAATGTTTTTCTCAGAAAAACTTGTTTTTAATAGCAAAAGAATATAAAAAACCTTGGATGTCATTCTGTGGGCAATGTCATTCATTGCTCTATCTTTGCAGAGCACAGCTAATATTTGCATCGTTTGGCCTATAATTCTGGATATTTTAGTCAACTATCCAACTAATGGGAATTGTTGCCTTTGTTCCCTGCCTTTTACAACCATTTATTCTAATAACTTTCACCACATCTCATGGCAGAGGATTCCTTTATTTAACTAAGGATTTTATAAAGATGCCTGCCATTTGGTGAGCTTTCAGTCTCAATCTATTTCAATTCAGAAGAGGTGAAGCAAAGTCACAAGTCACAAATCTGCACAAGTCATTTCGCATTAAAATTCATTCATAGCTATTTTTATCTTTTTACAAATTTGTTATGTAAAGGATCAAATCACTTTTTAGATATGGTATTCCACAATTTTCTAATTGATGTAATTGTTTCCAGGGATTGCATATTTTTCTGCTGGGGAGGCAAGAGTATTATACCTTGACTTGAGTGAGAGAGACTCCATTTTGATCCAAATCTCATCCAAGACTCCATCTGTCATATGGGGCTGTTTCCCACAATGCTGCATGAATCCAGTGTTGCAGTAGGTATGTTCCCCTGGCACTTAATCTTATGTGGAGTCTTTTTTGTTGTAAGATTGCATAACTGTTTTTGACATTTCATTTCTGTGTCTTGGGGTTTCATTGCAATGGATAGTGGTTTTCATTCTTCTGGCAGCAGTAGAGAAGAATAAAGTTAAAATATTGGAATTGACAGTACTATATTTGGTAATGATGACATGAACACATATAAGGAAAAAAACGCCTTGTTTCGGTCTGTCCTTCCCCTCACAATCATTTCATATGAGGAAAAACTGAGAGAAAATTATGTTCCCCCATACAAAATAGACTTTTAGAATTTACTGCATGTGTCCAATCTGACACCCTCATTTTTGCTGCTAAAGTTATTCAGATGCCTCTCATTATTTAAGCTGGACAAGTTCAAACAAAGAATGAAAAAATAGTACATTTGGCTAAAAATAACACAATTTCTCTGATTAATCAATTCTAAGGTAGCCATCAATCCTGCCTTTTCAACATAATGGTGTCAAGGGAAGGTTATATTTTGAATAAAAATATGGTTTAATTAACATCCCCACCTTTAGCCTTTTGTAAATAATCTATTGGCAACTAAAGAGACAGTGCAGATGTTAAAATAATTCAAATTGTCTGAAATGATAGAAGAGCTGAGAAAAGATAAGGGAAATAACAGTTTTCCCTGTTGGGATGATTTTGCAATCAGTTTCCTTGAGGGAAGACAAACTGGTATCTTTTGTGATCCAAAGATTGCTGAGATGTCAGTCAATATTGCTGTAACAAACACATTTTTCTCATGTGTTTGAAACCAGTTTTGCTAGTGTAAGTCTTCTTCCATGATATTACTATAGACAAAATATCAAGTTTGAGAAAGCCATATATCAATATTTTATTATTTAAGTTTTACACAAAAGACATTATGACCTCTACCAACCTTATTTCGAATTACACAAACACTGAGAACAATAGCGGGGGGGGGGAGAATTGCTTTGGTTTAATTAATTAATTGATTTTGTGCCTTCGAGTCAATCTTGTCCAGGTGACAAGATTGGACACATCTACAAGACTGAATATACCCTCTATATTCTTCTGGTTCATAAATCACAACAGCTTGATTCGCAATGTCTTGTTGATTTCACAATACCCATATAGGGCTGGAGAAATAGAGAGCATGTTTGGGGCATTGTTAGGAAACCTAAATAAAGTTTTTTTTTTGTCTGTTGTGGTAGATATTGTACATCAAATAAATAAATCATGACTCTATTTTTCATTCTGACATGCTGGCTGGTAGGAATATCAGATCCTGGAACGAACAAACACAAATAATTAAGAATCCCTTCTACCACATAATTCAAAGAAACAGTTGTACAAATGTGGACAGTTTTACACATCGGTGATTCAGTTTGTTCACCTCTCCTTCTTATGGGGCACCAATTGAGGCAGACAGCTTTTCTTTCAGAAGGCAAAATGTTCTTTTCTTGTCTTATAAAGCACAGGCTACATTTTTTCTGAGCTCCTCAAAGCTGTCTGTTAATCAATTGGAATTGGATGTATGTATTGTCAAAAGCATGGGTGATTTTATTAGAAGAGGGAGAATGTGTTAGAGGTGGAAACTTTGATTGATTGATTGATTGATTATGGAAGTGTGTTTCAATTAAAATGGTATCTCTCAATACATTATTTTCTGCAATCTCGATAATTTTGTCTTCAAGCACTAACAGTTTCATGGCATCTTCATGTCCTAAAAATTGCATTTTTGTTGAGGCTGCTGATGAACAGATTATAGAAAGAAGCAATAGTATCTGTATAGAGCATCTTTGGTTGCAGGAGGAGAAAGAGACACCTTTACTCATATCTTAAAGTTCTAGAAGAGCTTAATTTTCCCATTCTATGTGTCAGTTTATTATCAATTACTTTTTCTTAGGAAGTAGCCAAACACAATGCTTTCATTGCCTGAAATCTCTGAAACTGCACAAAGGTAATTCCTGTGAATGTACATATTGCATCTGGTGGATGGCATAATTAACAATTGATGCTCATTAGGTTGAGTGACTCTTGGATCTAATTTGGAGCATATTCTGAGCAACAGTCAATCCACCACAGCTGACAATTGCATCCCTATAGGCAGGAAATGCAGATTTTCTTACTTGGGCTATTATTTTATTAATACCCAGATGGATGTTTTGATTGTCCTCTAGTGTCATTCTTAGGGTATTCTTTCATTTCTGGTACCACCGGATGGGCAGTTCACTTCCCCAGCCCATGTCCTGACTCCTTGCTGACAGCTGCCTGTACCATACCTTCTTCTTCAGCATTTGTTTCAGCATCAGCTCTGCATCAATAGTGTACCGGATCTTAAAATTATAACATCTGTGTCCAGCTATCTTATGGCAACTGAAAACAAGGCAGGACAGGACACAAAGCCCGAAATGAAATTGGAGTGAGTGCCATGCTCAAAGCATGAAATTGTGGCATTGTATGAGTTGATTGTGTATATCCTGGGTTGTTGTGCTCAGATTAGCTGCTCAACCAATATTAAGAGAAAGGACCCTTGGATCACCATAAAGAATGGAGCATTCCTGTCTTGTTCAAGATTTAGTAGTTCCATTTGTCCAAAATGCATAGAGACTTCTATGTCAACAACTGCTGCAGTTGGGTACTGTTGACAACTTATTACTGTGCGTATTAAAATTGTTGGTACATAAATAGGTGCAATAATTCTAGGGTGGCTAGAGTTTGTCCCTCCCTTGCAGCAATTTATTATCCTATTATCACTCCTTGCAAAGCGTCTGTACTCAGCACTTCCTCCCTGGTAGCTGGCTCTGAAATACTGCAGCACTTTCACAAAGCTTAACCATTGGCAATAAACTCCTGCGTACACTAACGTGGAGTTACAGCCTTTATCTGGATGATTTATGTTAGCCTCACGTGTGACACAAAAGGCAGTAAAAATCACCGGCAGTGTGAGTTTGTTCTCCACTCCTTCTGTAATACTCACAAAGATTAGTTGGCATATTAAATAGGGATCTTTATGATTTGGGGATTCACAAATAATACTGCCAGCCCATTAAAGCTGATAAAGAGAAAGCAACAAAGAAATTTATTATCACTAATGCTTAAGCCAACAGGTGGTTTAATTGGTCAGATGCTTGTGATGGCTCTAATTCAACCTGATGAAGGAAGGAGATGGTTATTATGCTTCATGTTCACAGAGGAAGAGCTACAGTTTCCAGGTAGGAATGAAGAGGACATGATGAAAAGCCACCAAAGAAAGCCTCAGTGATCTTTTATATTTCAGAGCAAATAGTTGATAATGGTCATGGTAGATCAAAACAAGAAAAGTGTGACAATCATAGCAGAACTTGTAGGGAAGGGATGGACCTTCCCTACAAGGTGAAATTTGACTCTAAATATCTGTGAGAGGGATCTTGAAGTCTTAGTAGATGAACACAAGTCAGCAGTGTACAGCAGCAGCCAAAAAAGCAAATACAATCTTTGGTTGTAAAAACAGAAGCATAGAATCAAAATCATGTGAAGTATTAATATCAGTGTATAAAGCTTTGATAAGACCACATCTGGAATACTGCATTAAATTTTGGTCACCACGTTACAAAAAAAGATGTTGAGACTTTGGGGGAAAAAAGTGCAAAGAAGAGCAACTAGGATGATTAAAGGCCTAGAGACTAAAACATACAAAGAAAGATTGAAGGATTTGGGCTTGGCTAGTCTAGAGAAAAGAAGGACTAGGGTAGACATGATAGCAGTAGTCCAGTGTTTGAGAGGCTGCCTCAAAGAAGAGGGGGTCAATTTATTTTCCAAAGAGGGCAGGACAAATAACAATGGATGGAAACTAGCCAAGGAGAGAAGCAACCAGGATAATGAGGAGAAACCTCCTAACAGTGAGGACTATCAACCAATGGAAGACATTGTGGGTACTTCATCAACGGAGATTTTAAGAAGAGACTGGACAGTCACTTGTCTGAAATGGTACAGGATCTCCTGCTTGAGCAGAGGGCTGGACTAGAAGACCTCCAAGATCCCTTCCAGCTCTATTCTGATTCTGGTGGTTGAAAGGGTGGAATAGACTATCATAGGTAGGAGGTTCATTCAGTAGAGATAGTTTTAGTTCCTTGAGCACATGTGCAAAATCTCCAGTAGTCTAAGCCAAATGACCTAATTTTAGTGGCAGAATTTTGGACTATTTGAGGTTTGTGGGCAGCAGTTAAAGGTGGAAATAGTAAATGCATGGGAAGGGAAAGGAAGGCCATCCTTTTCCTTCCCATGCAAATCCAAAGAAGGGTTATTTTGGAAAGTAATTACTGATGAATGGTAGAAGTCTGCCCCTCAGAACCCTCTCCATTTTTAAAGCCTTTGTGGTCTTGCAGGATCATTCCAGATGTAGATGAAATTTTGAAGTGGATCAGAATACAGGGGGTCCTTGACTTATGCCCACCATCGAGCTCAAAATTTCTGTAGCTAAGTGAGACAGTTGTTAAGTGAGTTTTGTCCCATTTTACAACATTTCTTGCCACAGTTGTGAAGTGAATCACTGCAGTTGTTAAGTTAGTACAATGGTTGTTAAGTGAGTCTGGCTACCCCATTGATTTTGCTTGTCAGCAGGTTGCAACAGGGGATCACGTGACCCCGGGTCACTGCAAACCATCATAAATATGAGCCAATAGTTGCCAAGCATCCAAATTTGGATCCTGTGAGCCTCAGGAAGCTGCAATGATTGTAAGTGTGAAAAATGGTCATAAGCCACTTTTATCAGTGCTGTTGTAACATCAAACAGTCACTAAACAAATTATTGCAAATAGAGGACTATCTGTAATTCAGAATTACCAACTATCTGAGTCAGAGTGCACTGCTCTAATAATCTCAGTTCAAAAATCATTGGGATCGGTTCAGTGGTGGGATTCAAAATTTTTTACTACAGGTTCTGTGGGTGTGGCTTGGTGGGCGTGGCAGGGGAAGGATACTGTAAAATCTCCATTTCCACCCCACTCCTGGGGGAAGGTTACTGCAAAATCCCATTCCCTCCCACCTCACTAACCTGCTTTCCAGCTCCGTTCTCCTGTGCAGGGCAACAAAAGAATACCCAGCCAATCAGCTGGGACTCAGGAGGCAGACAATGGATGTGGGCGGGGCCAGTCAGAGGTGGGATTTGCTGGTTCTCTGAACTACTCAAAATTTCCACTACCGGTTCTCCAGAACAGGTCAGAACCTGCTGAATACCACCTCTGGATTGGTTGTTCTGGAATTCCAACAAGTTTCAAGTGGAGATCCTGGGTCAACTATATCAAAAATATTTTGTTAAAAATAATTTTACAAAATGGCATGGCAATGAGTGGGGGAGGAAAATTGGATTCAATAATCAATAGGTCTATCCTCATCTCAAAGTGACCCTTTTAATCAAATTGCCATCGGTGACCCCAATCACAGAGTTGGTCCCTCAGATATTGATTGGGCAGTGCACATTCGGCAAACTGATAAGGGAGGGTCTCAGCAAAACTATAAGTACAAAAGATGATTAAAAGTTTGGAGAATGCTGGTGAAGAGGCTCTTGCAAATGATACTTGGACAAAACCAAAGTGGACTGTTAAATGAGTATGAGAAGTCTCGTGCTGGATTCAGACAAAAGTTGATCCCACAAACTTGTGAAATCTAAGGGAACATATTCCTTATTGGAGACAGGTTTTAAAAAGACAACAGAGAGCATCCTGTCATTGAGAACAAGAGTTCAGTTTCTCCAGATCTAGAACTGAAAAGGATTAAGCAAATTATGGAAACTTGCGCCAAAGTGGGCAATATGAGGAGATCTGAATCTGGCCCTCAAAATGAGTAAATGGACAAAAGCGGCATAATTTTATCATACAAATTGGTTGAATATAAGCAGTAAAAAACACACAGATGTAACAAATTATCAAAAGCAATAACAGGATATAATCACATTTTAAACAAAACAAAATACAAACTATCAGCTGAAGACCACATTAAGACTAACTGTAATAAAATTAGATGTGAAGCATTAAAAGCCCATTATATAAAAGTGTCTTTAACATCTGGTAAAAAGAAAACACACATAAAGGAGACCTTCCGCTTTCTCTCTGCAAATTTATCAAGTGTCCCATAATAGTCCAAGTGCTCATCTCTCTCTTAACACTGATTTTGACTGGAAGTGCTTAGAGTGCCTATCAGAGCAGAAAGCTGGGTTATAAATCAAACAAAGGAAGAGGGTGAGGTCTACGATAATGATGATATACCATCAAATGAATGTCAATTCTTGAAGACCATAAAGATAGGTTTTCTCCAGGATGATCAAACCCAACCTGCCCATAAAATAAATAATAAACAAAGCTTGAATTCTCAGATAGGCTTAGGTGGAACTATATAGGTTTTCCTGCTTATTTGTCTCCTGGATGGGATATGTAAAATCATCTCATTAAATCTTTATAGTAGTTGTATTAGGCAGGATATATTTAGAGAACTGACATTCAAAAAGACACCCAGGGAGCTCAGCATGCTGCATTCATGTCTCTCAGATCCAAGTCCAATATTTGTATTCTTCAGTTCTCCGTTTTTTGCTGCTATCCCAAGACACAGTCATTTGCTTTTAAATTTGCTCATAAATAATTTCAACTTTAGTCAATGTTGGAGGGCAACTTCACAGATGTCATGAAGGAAGAAAAGTAGGCCATTAAGAGGCAAAATAAATAAATCATGTATTTATTTCAATGGGAATAAATTAATTTTAAAAATATCACACCTGTACCAAAGCAGGATGGTATGATCATACGCAGATGGAGCAGCAAAAATATTTATAACTCAAAGGACAGACAGATTTGTTATTTGGCATGTTTTTCTGAAAGCTTTTAGTTTCTAATATGGAGCTATTTCTCTTACTCTCTCAAATCTTTCAAAAGGGTCATTTAATAAAGATGTTTTGCAAAAGAGCATCTGCTATGCAGTGTATCCTCAATAAACCTGGCCATAATTCAGGCTGCAAACACTCTTTTCTCATTTATTGAGAAGGCTGCTAGAATACCAGACAGTAGCATAAATCCTGCTATCATTTTATGTAGCGGCGGCGAATATATTTTTCTTCCTCTGCAAATTAACTGAAGATGGTAGACATCAGTAATTGATACTTATTTACCAAGCCCTCCCAGTTTGTCAGCTTCATAATCACAGTGCAACCTCACATTTAGGAATGTCATTTACATTTTATAATTATTTATTTGCCTCAGCCTCATATAAAGAAGCCTTCTATGATTCCTTGTTAAAAAAATGTTAAGGCAATATTGGCATGTATTCATGGGGTTATATTTTAAATTTAATTGTGATTGAACCACACTACTTTATTAGACATGGAAAAGGAGAAGAAAGAAGAGAATAGAGAAAGCAGTACAAAAGAAGGAAAAAAGAGAAAAGGGTGGCAGAAGAGGACAAGGAAAGAGGATGGAGATCAAGGAAGAATGAAAAACAGAAGAGAATGAAGATAAAGGATGAAGACAATACAGCAAAATGAGAAATCGGTCTTTTATGGAGGAGATGAAATTAGGTTTATCATCTCTGAAATTAGTTTAGGAAGGTAAACTAATTCAAGGCAACTGGTTGTCCATTCAAAAGGTACTTGTTAAACATGTTTGTCTTAATATTATATCTCTCTGGGTAAAAATATAATGTAATATTAATTATGATAGTAGTTGTTACAATAGTTTATACTTTTTATAGTGGAATGGTAAAAAGACTGGTTGGAAAAATTGTGAGATTTTTTCACTATCTTATATTCTTTTAAAATATAAGTATCCTTTGGAATATAGAACTAATAGTGTTACTTTAAGATGCCAATTTCTATTAATATTGTTTTGCTCTATTGGTACTTTTTAGTATATTTAAAAACAATTGAAAATGGTTGTTATGAAAAATTTAAGATATTAAAAAATGTCTTAAATTGGTGAGAGGCTTGATGGACAATACAAGTTATGGATATAAAACTGGTTTTGAGTTAAGGGGCTTGTATGTGTTCCATGGAATATATTAGAAGCTACAGGTAGGCTGGCAAGGGAAAAAGTGAGGATGATTGGAGAAGAAAATGGGATTTCTAAAGTAAAACCTAACAGGTTGATTAGGGGACTGGAGGCTAAAACATATGAAGAATGGTTACAGGAACTGGGTATGGCTAGTCTAGTGAAGAGAAGGACCAGGGGAGAAATGATAGTGTTCCAATATTTGAGGGGCTGCCACAGAAAGGAAGGGGTCAAGCTATTTTTTTCAAGGCACCTGAAGGCCAGACAAGGAACAATGGATGCAAACCAGTGGTAGGTTTCCAATTTTTTCCTACCGGTTTTATGAGAGTGCGCTTCTTGTGCTTGTGCAGGGCTCAAAAACTGCCCTCTGTGTCAACAACGGTGAGCTGAGCTCATTTTTAGCTCAGCTGAGGCACAGCAATCCACTCTGCCCCACCAATCAGCTGGGCTAACAAATAAGGGAATATAGGAGAGATAACAACGGGGGTGGTTGGGCGGGGCCAGCCAGAGATGGTATTTGCCGGTTCTCCAAACTACTCAAAATTTCTGCTACCAGTATGCCAGAACTGAGTACCACCTCTGATGCAAATTGATGAAGGAGGGATTCAACCTAGAAATAAGGAGAAATTTTCTGACAGTGAGAACAATCAACCAATGGAACAGCTTGTCTTCAGAAGTTGTGGGAGCTTCATCACTGGAGGCTTTCAATAAGAGATAGGACTGCCATTTGTGAGAAATGGTGTAGGTTCTCATGCTTGGGTGGGGGGTTGGACTAGATGACCTACAAGGTCCCTTCCTACTCTGTTAATCTGTTAATCTGTAAATGTTTCCTTCTCTACGTTGATCAAAATATACACATGCCTGTACTATTTGAGTATTCCCTCTTCCTCTCTCATTTTATTCAGTCTTTAAACCATGAAATTTAACTTAACTTTTGTTCATGAATCTTCAGTTTGAATCCAATATGGCCTATTGCACAATGAAAAATGCACACACATTTTGGATAGAATAACCCAATATCTGAACAGGCAAAGGAGATCATGAACAACTGGGAAGGAGAAAAATGGGGGAGCAGGGAGAATCATTTAACATTAAATTAACTGTTTAATTTCCTTGGCATCTGTGACAAAAATTATAGTGAAAAACAGCAAACAAAACAGAACAAAACAAACAATACCCCCCCCCCCTGAAAAAAAATCCTTAGTCCTATGTGTATATGAAATTACTTTTTCAGAAAGACTGTTTTTTTTAATTGCAATATTGTTCCAACAAATCTTTATTTTCAAAAAACATATGCTAGCAATACTATAGAATCCACAATGGCATGCTTTTTAAAATTTCCCTGCAGACAAATTGTATGATTTTTCAGGTCATAGATTTGAAGAGATTGGATTGAAGTTGATTGCAAGAAGTTGGAAATAAATTAAATAATGTAAATCTAAGCTGTTGATAGACAAGGGAAAGAAAAAAAAGCAGACAATTTATACAAAATATTTGAATGAATGCTATTGTGAAAATAATAAAAATACACTTAAGAAGCTGGACAATATTTGATTGTAAGGCCACACTATCAGAAAGAAGACAAAAAGGATATTACCAGGCTTTTGGCAGCCATAACTTTGGGTCATAATTATTTTTATGAAACTGTCTTTTTAAGACACGCTCTTTTTCATCAAATTAAATGAGAATTGGTAGAAGAAAAAATTCAGGGCATTTTTTCTGCATGTCACTAATTAAAGCAATCCCCATCCTTATTGCTATTATGTTGTTAGCTCTCATTCAGGTAGAATCTATATGATCATGAAAAATTGATTGGTTGCATTTTGCTCTGATTTTGTGGCTAATGGTTTGGCTTTCATAATTTTCCATACAATCAGAAAAGCATAAAGGCTTAAAATATTGAGGCAGAAGCAAAACACATACGTGATGATTTTTTTTTAAACTGTGCTCTATGTTTTCAAATTCCTGGGCCTGTTTGATAGCTAGGAGATTTATTGTTCCTTATAAAATCTCTGAATGTGTGGAAGATTCTTATATTGCAATAAATATAGGCTTTGGAATGATAATATGCTGTGCTTTAACTTGCCAAGCTTATTCATAGGAATGATAATTACTTTAGTATAAAGATTAATGCACTTGCATAATTCCTATTCATCTTAATGGAATGTGCACAGAAAAATACTGTGTTGAATGGTACCCTAGGGTTGCAATAACCCACTTAACTTACAATTTAGTTAGTGCACTAAGAAGAAATGACAATGTATAAATAGTTGGCAGTGTGCTCAAGAAGAGATTTGAAAAGCTACTGGCAAAATTAAACAAATACAGCACCCTTCTTTATTCCTGTGAAATGTTTTACCCATACAAGGCTCAGCTAGAAGCTTAAAGGAATCTGAAATCTTTCTTAGAGATATCCAGATATAGATAAGAACAAAGAAGGAGATTTGATTGACTAACCCCCCTGAATCAGATCTTCAGACAGAATTGTCAAATAGAATCAGGCACCCTCAGAGTTACAACGTTTTGGAAAGAATTCAAAGGAAATTCAGGGATTTGATAGACCTTTTAGTGGTCTCTGCTTCACAAAGTTTCTTTCTTGCCGTATATGAATAAAGGAGAAAAGTGGTTTGAAAAGTATGATGACTGAGTAGTCAGTTGATGAGTTTTATCACTTCATGGATCCTACCTTTTAGAGGGGAGTGCTGCCCTGCTTCTGGCCACTCCTACTCCCTAGTTTAGGCAATTTTGCTTGCATGGAAAAAGGAACAGAGAGACTTAGACTTGTGCATTTGTTCCCCCTTGTCCATATTCTCCATCTGTACATGAAGGAATTAGATCTTGTTCATAATCAAGCTCAACTATTGGCATGCAACATATTTTTCAAATTTAAACCTGAGAGGAGGAACCCCCAAATGCAGAAGGATCAAATAATGTGGTAAGGTAAAGGTAAAGGTTCCCCTCGCATATACATGCCAGTCATTTCCAGCTCCAGGTGCTCATCTCCGTTACAAAGCCAAAAAGTCAGCGCTGTCTGAAGACGTCTCCATGGTCATCTGGCCAGGATAACTAAACCACCGAAGGCACACGGAACGCTGTTACCTTCACACCAAAGTGATCCCTATTTTTTTACTTGCATTTTTACATGCTTTCGAACTGCTAGATTGGCAGAAGCTGAGACAAGTAACAGAGTGGTGTGATTCAATTTTTTTTACTACCGGTTCTGTGGGCATGGCTTGGTGGGCATGGCAGGGGAAGGATATTGTAAAATTTCCAGTCAGAGGTGGGATTTACCGGTTCTCTGAACTATTCAAAATTTCCACTGCCGGTTCTCCAGAATTGGTCAGAATCTGCTGAATATCACCTCTGAAGTAATGGGAGCTCACTCCGTTACACAGTGCTAGTGATTCGAACCACTGGATCTGCTGGCCTTTCTGATTGACAAGCTCAGCATTTTAGCCACTGAAGCAAAACTATGAAGGCAAACCATATCCAACTCCCAAATACCTGAAGAGCCAAACCAGAAAGCCAGAGACAATGGCATGCTAGCCTTCAGAATAGTCTCCTTGAGAGTAAACACATCTACTTAGAAGAAAGAAAGTCTTCACACACAGTGAGTAACTTTTCACACAGGTTGAGTTATAAGAACAAATAAAAGGTCTAGGAAATGATTTCAGTCAACCAATAAAGATACAAATGGAAACGAACTGACTCTATTATTAGTCAAAGCAATCATCCAAAACAAATTAGTTCTGTGATAGGCTATTGTTCCCCAGGTTAAGAAGATAAAACTGATCTACATGTGGAAAATTAGAGAAATATCTGAAAAAAAAATATAGCAGTAATAGCCCACTTTAATCCCATTTACCTAGATTGGGCAAATTCATTTTCTGAATGTGACCAAATACAGGTACTGTATTTCTTGATTTACAACATTTTAGTGAGTGTTCAAAGTTACAATGGCGCTGAAAAAAATGATTTATAAGTTCATCTTTATAATGGTTGCAGTGCCCCAAGGTCATATAATCCCCTTTTGCAACCTTCTGATAAGCAAAGTCAATGGGGAATCCAGGTTCACTTAACAACTGCTCTACTAACTTATCCACTGCAATGATTCACTTAACAACTGGGGCAAGAAAGATTGTAAAATAGGTCAAAACTCACTTAATAAATGTCTCACTTAACAACAGAAAATTTGGGCTCATTGTGGAGATAAGTTGACTAAGTTTTGACTTGGGACTCAAAATGAGAGTCTCAGTATGGGACTTAGTTGTGCAGAGAATCCTGTTGAAGACCAAAATGATATTTAAACCAATCGAAACAACTATCTTCAATTTGTAAATAAATACTTGCCAGGAAAGTCCAATTTAGTCACATCTGACTTAAAAATATCTCAGTGGCCCTAAGGTTCCTGCAAACTGGATGAGTCCATACATCATCAGACTGGCTTTGCGTTGGAGGTTATTGTCAGAGTCTCTGTTCCAATTCCTCATGCAAACAATGCTGCAAGGCATAAAAAATTCAAAGGATAAATAGCTAATTCCCTCCTGAGCTGTCCCAAGAAAGGTTATTTGTTGCATAAATGCTTCCCACTTGAGATCTGCTCATCTCTCACTGGCTGTCCCCACCCTATCTCTAATACACATTGACCGGATGCTGTTCTCAGCTAGAGCGTATAAAGCTACCTATGAAATTTTAATGAACATGGATCACAGAGGAGGAGGAGGAGGAAGAAGAAGAATGGAAAAAAGAAAGAATAAACTAGATGAATGTAATTGTATTGGGTAGATAGCATTTAAATTATTATGGAGAGCTGAGGGGAAAATGTAAAATAGCATCAGTTTATTTGCTGTAAACTGGTTCTGTTTTATTTTATATATTTTAATTTTCATATTATGGATGTTTTATTGTGTTTTGAATTGAAATTATACTGCACTGTCAATTGACATACAGCTATTGTTAACTCTTGGGGGTAGCAGAGACTGTGGATAGGCTGTAGAATCTGTGGACAGTGGCCGGTATGCCTCAAATAAAAGGGAGAAGGGTTTTATTTTTCAATATGAGAACAGAGCATTTCTTTAGGTTGGTCTATTCATCACAGCATATGGAAAACAATTACTCTCGGGAACAAATGAACCTCTGATACTTATTGCTAGTCATCAAAAATAACAGTGGGGTCAGTCCAGTGCTGCAGATCCTGTCTGCTAAGGAATTTTGGTTACTGTGGGTCAAGGAGAAGAGCAGAGGTAGTATTCATCAGCTTCTGATCAGTTCTGGAGAACCAGTAGCAGAAATTTTGAGTAGTTCAGAGAACTGGCAAATGCCATCTCTGACTGGCCCTGCCCCCATCTATTCACTCCCTCCCAAGTCCCAACTGATTGGCTGGGTCTTCTTTTGTTGCCCTGCACAGGAGAACGGAGCTGGAAAGCAGGTTAATGGGGTGGGGTGGGAATGGGATTTTGCAGTAACCTTCCCCCAGGAATGGGGAGGGAATGGAGATTTTACAGTATCCTTCCCCTGCCACGCCCACCAAGCCACACCACTCCCACCAAGCCATGCCCACAGAACCTGTAGTAAAAATATTTGAATCCCACCACTGGAAAAGAGCTTGTTCTGCTGAGGTCCTCACACTGTGGAATAGTCTACTAATGGTGGTGAGATCTGCTCTCACCCTCCTGGCCTTTCACATGGGTCTAAAAACCTGGCTTTGCCAGTTGGCTTGGGTCCTGATGAGGATGGTTGACAGAATAAGAAGAAGACTTTAATGTCATGCCAACTATCTCCTCGGTCTTAACTCTTATGTAACTTTTTAAATTTTAATTGTTTCTATATTATCATTTGTCAAACAATCAGAGTTGTCTTATTGATGAGATGGGTAGCATATATATTTCATAAATAAATAAGAAATCTGTCATTCTGGAGGTGTGTCCACACAGATACTCATTGCTCTGTGATATGTCAGTGAATAAAGATGTGAAGACTACAGAATAGGTAAAAGCAGTATAATAGAAAAGAGCCAGTTTGGTTTCGTCATTCAAGTCCCCAGAAGATCATGAGTTCTAGTCCTGCCTTAGACACAGCTTGCTGGGTGATCTTAATCAGAATAGAGCTGGAAGGGACCCTGGAGGTTCTCTAGTCTAACCCCCTGCTCAAGCAGGAGACCCTATACCATTTCAGACAAGGGGCTGTTCTTAAAGATTTCCAGTGATGAAGCACTCACAACTTCTGAAGGCAAGCTGTTTTCTGGTTAATTGCTTGCACTGTTAGAACATTTCTCCTTAATTTCTTAATTGCTTCTCTCTTTGATTAGTTTCCATCCATTGCTTCTTGCCTTGGGCCAGTCACTTTCCCTCAGCCCTAGGAAGGAGGCAATGGCAAACCATTTCTGCAAAAACCTTTCCAAGAAAACTTCAGGGAGTTCTCCAGGCCATTGCCAGGAATCAAGACTGACTTGAAGACACCCTGCCCACCCCAAAAAATATTCAACAGAAGCCTTATTTTTCACTATGAGCTATATAAGAACAAGCACATAGAATAAACTAAAGAAATTTCAGGAGAACTTTACAGAGGATACTGCCTGTACTTGGCTCCAGTCCCTATCATTATCAAGTATGGATAATTTTGTATGAATCATATTTTGTTATATATCAAATGAACTGTTTTCTTTGTAAAAAAAACCTATAGGATAAAGGAGATTGTTTAGACTGTAACCTATTAGATATCATTAAAAATATTTTTATCAGTTATTTGTAGGATTGAAGATTCAGAACAGCAGCTGGAAAAAGCTAGGAAAAGCTGGAATGGAGGAGAAACGGAGGAGGGTGGGGAGAACTGATAGGCAAAGACTGAGCAAAACTTTTTCAGCACCTTCATTCTATTAGATATGCTTGTGCTGTTTACATGTGTCATCAAACTCTCTTTTTTTTCAGTTCAGGTCTCCAGGTAAGATTAAGGGAGTTGCCCTTTGAGATCTGACATTATAAAGAACTTGCAATTAAAGCACAAGCTGAATAATAATGCTCTGTCTATTGAAAAATGATGTGTGCGTTTTAAAAAGAATATGTTAAAACTGCATTTTACTTGATCTTTTCACCTTGCTTTCTCCTATTTCTTACTAACTGGTGTTCATATTTCAGAAAGCAATAAAAACACTGCAGATATTTTTTATCCTGCTCTATGGATGATTATGGAAAAATGCATTCCAAAATGTATATTGATGCATAGGATTGCATAATGACTAATGTGTGATAGGATAGTCAGTGCAGGTAAGACTTATATGTGATTTTTCATGAAGTTAATAAAAAATCAGTATATCTGTAATAAGCAATGATTTTTTTACTCTACTTCCTTGCCCAATATTGTCATTTCTGAATACTTTTCTGTAGCTGCCTACCTAAGTATATTTTATAGATGCCTAAAACTATCTCACAATTCTAGTTTACAATTATTATATAATTCTATCCATTCATTTCATTTATTTGCAGACAATGAATTAGGAGAGTTCATGTCTAATTCATATCTTCCTCCTTCCTAGAAAGAAAGTCCTAAACTGATACATTTGTTCTATTTCTCTCACATTTCTTAAGATGGTAATTGTGCTATTTATACACTATTAGCAAAGAAACTATCTATGATTAATTTGTATGTGAACATTCTCTTTGGCTACTGAGCTATATACAGTATATATCTGTCAGCCCCATTAAGAAGACCAGATCATGAAATCAGCTCCACAGAAAAGCTAAAATTACATTTATTGAGATTGTTTATAATAACAGAATCTTGCAAATTCTGTGATTATACTGCACATTTCCCTACTTATAGTTTAGTTAACCAGAAAAGTGTCTGTTTGAGCCACTTGTGAATGTTATTTGGATTTGGAACTTTAAAAATGTTTCAGCCCTTTTGCCTAGGCAACAGCTTCTGCATATGTTGCTCAACAGTGAGAAGGGTGCTGTATAAATTGAATGAATGAATGAATGAATGAAATCTCTATTTCTGTTGAACACTGACATCTATCATGGTCCTTATTTTCTATAGCAGAGCTGTCAAACTTGTGGCCCACAGGCCAGATCATCACACAGCTGGTCATGCCCACGTCTGGTTTAGCGAAAGGAAAAAAAGGCACGATACGTCACGTGATGATGCTGTGACGATATGAGTTTGACACCCCCTGCTCTATAGCATCCCATTTCTAATCTTTTAGCTCAGGAAAAATAGCACTGAAGTAGGTTCATACTGATAGGCCTGGCTCATTCAAGATGAGAATTTTATAAAACATCTAAGAGGTTTTACACTAAACAGAAATTTAGTGATAAATTCCTGTTTACAGCTAAACAGGAATTTATCACTATATTTTAAATATTCCTCTTGGAAAGAAACCACATTAATAGAAAACAGTGGCTGTGCATTTCTTCAGGGTTTTGAGCAATATTTCACACTAACAAATTGATTTTCCCCAGCTATTACACTGGCATAAATTTGACTCATTCTTCTTTCTTGGTCCCATCATTAAAAAATAAAGATTTTAAAAATTTATCAAGCTTTTTTAAACCAAAAGATAAACATGAAATAATATAAAGTAAGATGAAAGAAAAGAAAATGAAAAAAGTGGCATGAAATAAAAATTAAGAAAAGTGTGTCAGAAAATACACAGAGAAGAAAGAAAAAAGAGAGAGAAAATGTAACAGGCCCATCTTATCTTCATTGCAACAAGATCCTGCAGGCCTTCGAAAACTCTATCTCATTTTGAGTTCTCCTAGATCATCAAGAAATTGTACAAATTTGTCTGTGCGCATTATTAAAAGCAATTGCATCCAAAAAGGATTAGAAATCTTGAGAGAAGTTAACCATATATGACATATATTGATTTTGGTATTAGAATAAATCAGTCTACAAGTGAAAAAACCCAAGGCACTGAATAAACTTGAGCTCCATGGAAACCAACTTATGGTTCTTGCACTCTGTTTCCTAATGATCGGCGCAACCTGCTATGATCTTTTTGGTCCCTCAGGACAGACTAAGCTCACTTCAGGAAGAGCAAAAATAAAGCTTGTGAAGTGCACACCGGGGCCAAGTAAAATAATCTCCGACCACCACTGACTCCACTCAATGCAGCATCTTAAATATTTCATTGATTGGTATTATGAATTCAACTCACGTTGCAGAAGGAAGTTCTAATCGTAGACAAACAAATCAACAGCACCTTCGGTGGTTTCATGATGAGGTTTAAATGCAATATTTGTGCTTATTATGAAAAGTGAACGGGAATGGGGAAAATCTTGGTTGGCTTTGGAGAATGGGGAAAAAGCTTGGGACATGTTCTATCGGTATGCATGCTGAAAAAATATCAGCCACTCTAAAATCACAGGAAAATACATTAACCCCTCTTTTTCTTTTCAGATATGAGTGAGGAGTGGGCAGCCATTTTGAATATGCGGGCAAGTATTAGCAGGAGCTAGTAACCTCGGATTTGAAATTAAATTGTCAGAACTGGACATGACTTCTTGTTACTGTTTTTCTTTCTCTTTTTTACATTGCACAATTGCCAAGGCAGGAGAAGTTTTCATCAGTTGTGCAGAAAATTAGAGAGGTATGCAGCAAAGGTGAAATATCTCAATAGACACATATTTCAAAGGTCCTATTTTTTCTCACCACTTAAGGGAAAAGACTTCCTTTAATGTATTCTTCTGCCACCACTTCCCACCCCCTGCTTTTCTGGGTGGAGGTTGCCAGGTCTACTCCATTTATATTCCAGAATGATGCTATATTTATCAGGGATTGCACGATACAAATGCTTTTAATCACATGCTTAATTATGTTTTATGGCAATGGTAATACCTCATTTAGCAGTCTGTGATCTCCTTTTCACAAGAATACTATGGTAGTCTGTCCAAGCAAAAATGGGAAAGCCTCTCATTTCTAATCATATAAAGTTTTCTATTTGAAGATTTTAAAAATAGGCTCCAATTATCTTTTTCCCTTCTTCTGTTCAATCGTGCCTGATTCTCAGAGACCACCTGAACAAATACAATTAGTATTTATTGGCCAGGTTTTCAGAAGTGTTTGCCATTGCCTCCTTCCTTGGGCTGAGAGAACATGACTGGCCCCAAAGTCACTCAGTTAGCTTTGTGCCTAAGACAGGACTAAAACTCAAGAACTTCCAGTTTCTAGCCTTATGGCTTAATGACCACACCAAACTGGCACTCCAAATTATTTTAATGGTGGATATTTTACAGCCTTTCTTTCTGTCTAGAGTTGTTTTTGATAGGCACAGCATGGAAGGAGGTGAAGTATGATTATTTATGGTGGTATGCCAATATACAATTTGTCTAGTTTTGGCTTTGCATGTTGCATTAGCCCTGACACTATGGTTTGTAAATAATAGCTTATATTTTAGCATATCTTATAGACATGGATCAAAGGAACAATTAGAAATTAAATAAAGCAGATTAAATAAATTGCAGTAGGTTAAATAGAAAAAGAGAAAATGAAAATATAGTGGCATTAGTAAGAATACTAACAGTAGAAAGTAACAAAAAAACTTGCTGAGCACCATAAGACAATGTGGCAATTGTCGATCTATCTAGGCAGTCTTTGTTACGTTCCTGCAAAGTTCTGGCTCTGGTCCGTGTTTTGAGCGGGAGCCAGAGCTGTTGTTTATTGGCTGGCCATCTGATAGCCACTTATAAAAGGGAGCTGTCAGATGGCATCAGCTGTTGCCCACCACGAGCTGCACTCATTAGCTGAAGGTGCTACTGGTAACCCATTGCTGCTGGAACAAACATAGTTAGCTATTCAGAGTACCTCGTTGTCTGTGTCCAGTTCTGTGACCATGGTTCGATGGGCGTGGTGTGGCTTAATGGGCATGGCTTGGTGGGCATGGCAGGATACTGTAAAATCCCCATTCCCTCCCCACTCCTGGGGAAAGGTTACTGCAAAATCCCCTCCCCTCCCCACCCCACTAACTTGCCTTCCAGCTCCATTTTCCTGTGCAGGGCAACCAAAGAAGACCCAGCCGATCAACTGGGACTCGGGAGGCAGAGAACAGATGGGGGCGGCGCCAGTCAGAGGTGTTATTTGCCAGTTCTCCAAACTACTCAAAATTTCCTCTACTGGTTCTCCAGAACTGGTCAGAACCTGCTGAATACCACCTCTGGATGTGACCCTACCTACAAAATCCAAATTGTGCAGGCAATCACTTTCCTTCTATGGAAAATCTCCCCTATAGGAGCAAAAGTTGGACTTTGAAAAGGCAGAATAGAAAAAGTACTGATGCTGGCATATGAGAAGAATCCTATGAATACCAAGAAAAGAAATACATGGATCATAAAACAAATTAACCCAGGGTTCTGAGTTAAGACACAAATGACCAGACTTAGATTATTATGTAACTTAGTTCCTTTGAGTAGTCCATTAAGGTGAAGAACACAAGGACACAAGTACAGCAGTGATGGGTACAGCATCAAAGACACAAGAGGCCAGGTTGGGGATCAATCATCCTGTGTAAGATGTATATGGTTATGACACCTTGATGGTGTCAGTTCCAGAATACCTCCACTCCAACAACTAACTCCAAGACAGACATCCTCTCCAAGGTTCTTTTTAAATTAGAGTAGTGAACTGGCACATCTGGGAAATCCCAAATCTGAAAGTTCTGGGTTTCCTTGCAATAAGTAAAAAAATTACAAATCCACCCCTGCACCCATCATTGCATCACATGCCCCAATCACCATCCATCCCAACTTGAGATGTCCTCTCAACCAGGTGCAGAAGTAACATGACCTTGACATTATAAGAAGAATGCTATTATGTCTAACCACATACACTCCAAGAAATTCCCCCCTCCCATTTTCCCAGATTCAAGAATGTGGCAGTGTGGAAGCGTCTGGTGCTAATATGGCTTCCAAAGCTAACTGATGGCACATAATCAATTAATATGCTCAAGATCATAGTGTGGGAACTGGTTGTTTTTGTTTTTCCACTTTAGTTTAACTTGGAATCTGTTCGTGAGCATCTCGTGATTTGTTTCACACTCAGTCAGTGAAAGTAACTGAGCTCTTCCATCTCTTTTTTTTAAAATATAAATTTTATTTGGGTTTTCACAAAAATATACAAATAAGACATCTTTTTTTGAGAATAGCATGATCCCGGGTTATCACTTCTTCATACAGACACAAACTCAATTTCATATTCATCTTTGTGCTCTATTCCATATCTCATTACTATTTTAATATTTTCTGCATAATTTTCCCCCTCCCTTAGTTTTCTCAACTTTATTTTTAATTATCTTTTATCTAAGTTCAATTATATATCTTTTTAAAGTTTCAATATTTTTCTAACCATTATATTTATACTTTTGTCTGTCCTGTTTCAATTTCATATTATCTTTTCTCATTAAACAAAATTTCCCCTGTAGTTACTAATTACCTTTATATCTTTTAGTTTTACCCATTCGTTTAAGCTTCAATTTATGGCTTTAGAATTATAACATTCAATATAATACATAATTTCCAATCAAATTCTGCTTGGTACATTCTTAAAATATGCACTATGTTCTTTAGAATGTGTGTGTGTGTGTGTGTGTGTGTGTATACTTTTTTCTTTTAACTGCTAGTGGGGGTGTGACTTGATTGGGTGGGGGCTTGGCTGTGTTCTGAAAGGAAGAAGCAGCTGCAAGCTCATATTACTCCGAGAAGCACAAGGCCAAAGACACAAGCCTGAAGATGATGAATGAGACTTCATCGAAACTTCCAATTCTACGTGGGAGAAAACCCGAAGAACCAAAGATCCACATACAAATACATGCGAAAACCTCAGAAAACAAATGTATATATACATATATATATGTATGTATGTATATATGTATGTATGTATGTATGTATGTATATAAAAAAAGAGTAGGAAATAAAACATTCATTCCATTCCAATACAATTCTATCATTGATATTAATTACAATCTTAATTTCTTTAACATTTCTTTTCAGTTAAATATCATACTTCCTTGAGAACACTTATAAACTTTCCATAATTAACTCTTTCCCCCCTTTCCTTTCTTTTCCACAGATAAAATTACTTGATCATTAAAGATGGCTTCTTCTTTGTCCCAACCTTCTTGTTCTACAAGTGTTTCTTGTTGTTTCTCATAGTTCCAGATCTCCATTTCTAAGAATTAAAATACGAAGCTAAAAGAGCCTCTTCCTTCTTGTGCTTCTTTTTTATATTTTTTAAGTTCCATTTTCAGTTCTTCCAAAAGTGATGCCATTTTAATCTCTTTTAAACAACCACCCAATTGATTTTAATCATTTAAATCCAATAGCCAAAAATCCAAAAATCACCAAGAAATTCAAATAATCCAGAGCTGTTTCTTCTTGCTTCTTTTTTTTCCACTTTCTCTTCCTGGGATTCTGTTATTTTGTTACAAAGTTTCAGTTAGAATGTATCTTTAGAAATCTTGTTAAAGTTTTACTGTAAATTCCTTTTAATTCCAGGCAGTCTCCTCCATTTTTCCAGATCCTGCCCTTTTGTTCTTTGTTCTTATTCTTTCCTTTTCTATCCCTTTCTTCTTTTAAAAATTTTTGACTATCCAAAAGCCTTATTATCACTTTGACATTTTATTTTCAGCTTAAATGCCTATTAATGTCAAAGTGAATTTTTGTCAATTTCTTACTTGAATCTCTTAGCTGTCAGTATAAGGAAGGGAAGAAAAAAAAAGCCATTCCTTTCCCTTCCCTCTCTCCTTCGCTGCTTCAAAGTCTTCTTTGGGAACAATGTTTTTTTTTATAATTCAAATTCCAGGGTACCTTACGTTGTTGCTTTTCAGTTCGACCCAGTCAACCAAAACTTTCTCTTCTTATCTTCCTCCTGCACATTCTTTTCCAGTTGACTTCTTCTTTCAGGTGGCCATTTCTAACCACCACTACAACCTCCTTCAGGAAAGGAAGTAAAGACCAGCTGGGGAGGTGAGATGCAGCTCTCCTCGACCCTGCTGGCAATCTCCCCCTTCTTCAACACCTCTATGGGGTGGCTTAACCCCAAAACCAGCCAGCTTGGGGCACTCCAGCGACAAGCACAGATTGAAACCACGCATGATCGCAGATTTCTGACTGTCTCTGAAGAAGCTTAAACCGGACGTCCAGAGCTCTTCCATCTCCTTGTACCAATAATATAGATTGTTTGATTTCTCAATATTTCAAAAATTCAGATTCTGGAGATTCTGAAGTTCACATATTTTAAAGTTGCCAAGTTTGGGAAACCCTGCGCTAAATGATTCCTGGTGCAGGAATTATCTTTACAAATGAATACTGACTTTCAATCAGCAAACCTTTTTTTCCCTACCCCCATATATTTTCATTTGAGACCAGTTGTTATGAATCAGTTGGAAACAGGGCAGACTTGAGCCCCAAGAATGACTGCAGCATGTCAGGGAATATCAGTTTCCTTTGAATGAGTTTTAATATGATAAATTGCATCCTTGATTTCTGAAGGAACTTGCTGGTTAGTCAATGTTTATGTACTGTTTTTGAGAAAGTTTGAATAAGTAATAAATATTGTTCTGATTTTTAGTGAGATGGGGTTAGGGAAGAGGAAAATTCAGGGACTTACAGATTATCAAAACCTGACACAGTTACACAGGAAAATGCTAAAGTAAATTAAAAATCAATTGAACTATTAAGCCCTTGGAAAACAGAATGGTTTTCTAAAGAACAAAACTTTTCAGCCTAATTTGATTTTCTATTTCAAGTAACATTCTTGATAGATTGTGTGGGAATGCTGTAAATATCATATATTTTGATGTCAGCAATGCATTTGACAAAGTGCCCGTGACATTCTGATTAGTAAGGTAATGAGTGTGGGCTGGACAGCATGATAATTAAGTAGATGCCTAACTGCTTTGAAAATCAGATTCAAAGAATGCTTATCAATGGTTCCTTATTAAACTGGAGTGAGGAGCCCTGGGCACTGTACACTTCAATATTTTTATTAATGACTTGGATGAGAAAGTGGAGAGAATCTTAACCAAAAGTGCAGACTTCACAAAAGTTGAATTCAGTCCTTGTGACTTTTTGACATATCAATTAAGGCTATGCAAAAGCTTCCCAATATGCAAAGTGACAGCAAAAAAAAAAAAAAGATTGAGAATTACATTTTCCATGCAAATAGAAACATACCTGAGTAGTTTACAAAGTACTACACAGGCCTTGCAAATCAAGTAGCTGCTAGAATAGTTTGAAAAGAAGAGCTTTGTACATATTCCCATATATTGTAAAGGACTTTTGAAGGTTTCACAAATGTCTATGTAGTTTTCCTATCAATGATGTAGAAGTTGATTTGCTGTTGCCTTTTTCTAGAAAATCTAGCCTACAATTCTGATATTTCCTGGTGATTCCCTCCTCCAAGTACTAACTATGTCTGATCTTTCAAGATCAGCGAAGGTCAGCTAGATGCTACCAGAAGCCTCCAGAAGACAAAAACAGCATTCAAAATGAGCTTGAAATTTTAAAGAAAGTAATAACAGCAGTCTAAAAGTCCACAGACTTATACTCTGTGGAAGAAGAATTAAAATGGGGAATGGGGAATACTGTATGTATTCCCGCAATGGTATTTAAGTGGGGGGGGGGACTTGACATACTGTACATGTTAATTACAAACTGAATTTGAATCAGCACCATGTAGTCATGGTAAAAAAAGGTCAGTGGAAATTAGGCTGCATCAAAAGACATCAAAATTCTAAATAACAGAAAGGAATGGCTTCACTGCATTCTGCATTAATCAGGTCCCACCCTAAACTTGATGTCCAGTAGTGGGCAGAGCATGAAGAAAAATGTCAGACAAATTGACACAGTTTCAGAGAAAGACAGAAAGATGCTCAAGGTGCTAGAAATTAAGTCATGCAAAGACAGCTTGAAAGAACTAGGAATGTTTTTTCTTGAGATGGGAAGACTGAAGGCAATAGGATAGCACTTCTGAAATTCCTAATATACAGAAGAAGGTCAAAACATAGGAAAGCCATAGGAAAGCAAATGCTAGTTGAATGTTAAGGACATTGTTCTAACAGTTATAGCATTTTGCCAATGGAACGATTCTTCCAAGGAAGAATCCAAATGAAAGCATCCTGTCTACTAGCCTTTACTTGAACATACCCAGTGGGATATGGTCACTGGGTATGTTCAAGTAAAGGCTAGTAGACAGGATGCTTTCATTTGGATTCTTCCTTGGAACAAGGGATTGGACCTGATGCAGTGGTGGGATTCAACTTTTTTTACTACTGGTTCTGTGGGCATGGTTTGGTGGGCATGGCAGGGGAAGGATACTGTAAAATCTCCAGTCAGAGGTGGGATTTACCGGTTCTTTAAACTACTCAAAATTTCCGCTATCAGTTCTCCAGAACTGGTCAGAACCTGCTGAATACCACCTCTGACCTGATGGCCTAAATCCTGGGTGTTCAACCTTTTGGCTTACCAAAAGAGAGTGAAGAGGAATTGTCTTGGGCTGCATATACAATATATAATATAGTTAATGTATATAAATAATGCTAGAAAACTCATAATAATGTTAAAAGTTTATGATCTTGTGGGACCACATCAGAGGAGGTATTCAGCAGATTCTGACCAGTTTGGAGAACCGGTAGCGGAAATTTTGAGTAGTTCGGAGAAACAGCAAATGCCACCTATGACTGGAGATTTTACAGTATTCTTCCCCTGCCACGCCCACCAAGCCATGCCCACAGAACCAGTAGTAAAAAAAAATTGAATCCCATCACACATTACAAGTTGTCCAGGGCCGCACAGACCTGTAGGCCACAGGCTGGACAAACATGGCCTAAATATTTCTTTCTAGTTGTATGATTCTAACATGCATGTTTATCTATAGCAAGGCAGGGAAAGCCTACAAGAGCCTCACTTCTGAAGTTCTTTCCAACCCCTTTGCCACTAGTGGCCACAAGAGGCATTGAGGGGTCCTTGGTGCTCTCTGAGCTTGGTTGTTTTTTTGCAGACATTTCATTACCCAAACTAGGTAACATCATCAATGCTATGAAATGTCTGCAAGGAAAGAATCAAGCTCAGAGAGCATCATTTCAACTCTGAGCTACAAATAGTCTCCCTTATCGATAGGAGGTATTTTTTTCTGTATCATAGCAATAGCACTTAGACTTATACATCACTTCACGTTGCTTTATAGCAGTCTCTAAGCAGAGACTTACAGAGTCGGCATATTGCCTCCAACAATCTGGATCCACATTTTACCAATCTCAGAAGGATTGGTAAGGATCCCAGCAGTGGGCAGAGTTAGCCTTCTAAGCACTTTGCCACCATGGCTCATGCCCCAATTGCATTGCCTCTGAATCTGCATGTGCCCTTTCTCTCCAAGGATTAATCATGCGGTGTGCAGACATGTTGCCTCTAACAGTGTGTGTGTAAGAGTGAAAGAAAATCTAATCATGGCAGATGCATATATTGTCTCTCTCTGTGTTTATAAAGGTATAATCCGGGCAGATGCACTCAGTGGTGGTATTCAGCCGGTTCGCAACAGATGGGCGAACCAGTAGCAAGTATTTGGCACGGGTTGCCGAACCGGTAGTAAATTCTGGCTGGCCACACACCCCCACCGGGTCGCCCTCCCGCCCGATACTTGCTTACTCCGCTCGCCTGCCTGACATTCAGATAACGTATTTCTTTCTCTTTTTTTCCCTCCTGACAATCAGCTGAAGATAAGATCAGCTGTGCTGGGATTCCCCTTGCTGAGGCCCAGGAAGGCAAACAATGGAGGGAGGAGCTCAGCTCCCCCACCTCCATTTTTTGCCTTCCAGAGCCCCAGAGAAGCCTTAGAGGAGCAAAAACGCCCCCCAGAGGCTTCTCTGAGGCTAGGAAGCTCCCAAAATGGAGCTTGGAGGAGTGCTGCATGCTCCTCCCATGCTGTTTTTTTTCTTCCTGAGCCTCAGGGGAGCAAAAACGCCACCCCAGAGACTCCTCTGTAGCTTAGAAGCTCCCAAAAATGGGTGAGGACTGCAAAAAAGAAAAGCCATGCCCATCCAGTCACATGGCCATGCCTACCAAGCCACGCCCACAGAACGGTAGTAAAAGTTTTTGAATACCACCACTGGCTGCGCTGATTAGTCATACTCTCTGGATGTGTGTTTGTGCTGAGTCTGAGTGTGCTTTGTATGAATGAATGCTGCATATTCTCCTGACTAGATCATGTGACCATGAGGAAAGGAAGGGACTTAGAATGGAGAGTTGGCAGAAAGCATTGTTGCCCAATGGCATCTCCCAGAACCTGACACATTTTCCGGAATGATTTTCTCCACAACCCCTACATGGATCTGGCACATTTTCATACACAGTGCTTCTTTTTCTGGCTTCTACAGCTATACTTAATTTGATCCTGTCCTGTCCTGTTCTTAGAGGGTTGATATAGAGAGTACCAAACTTGTTGATATAGCTTATTCCCAACGGGCATTTGGGTTGAAGGGAGTAAAAAGAAACAGTGGAGGAGACAAGCAAAAAGTTTAGGAAGCTAGAAACACAGCCTTATGGAATGACAAGCTAAATGTTATTAAAATTCTGATACCTCAGAGTCAGTTTCAGAAGGTTTCTGTCATTATGTATCCAGAGCTAGACTGTCCTGGTCAGAGTTGTTTCATTTCCTACCACCGGATGCAGAGATGATCTGCGGATATAGGAAGAAGCTGACACCTTCATTGTTTCCAGTGGAGCTATATAAAAATGAAATGCAGCCAGGACTAGTCATTTTAACTCTTTTACAGGGACAGAGAACCTTTCAGTTGTTGAAAATAGCAACCAAGGTATCCTTTTTAAAAATAAAAAAAAATACAAAGATATTTGTTACAAGAGTAAAATCCACATCTATTTTTGTATGTGCAGTTTCCCTTAACATACAGTGCTTTGGCAATCGCCCCTGATAAATTTATTTTTATTTATTTTATTTATTTATTTGTCAAGCAATTATAAGATAATACGTATAAGTATAAACATAGTTATGAATACATGAAATGGATACATATAAGAAAATTAAAAAGAAACAATAGGACAGGGATGGTAGGCACGTTGGTGCGCTTATGCACCAAATGTAATCTTCAAAATAAATTCCCCAGGAAACCATTTTAATGCAAATTTCTCTGGTGTCATTATTTTTTTATGCAATTTAATTTTCCCAGGGCTGGCTTTTAAAATATAAATTTCCCTAATGCAAGTTCTTTTATTTTTTAAAGTAACTGTCTTTTTTTTTTCATGTCGAAAGCGGGGTGTGTGGGCAGCTAGTGTCTGTTTCTGAGAGGAACGGACGACAGATTAATCGACAAACAAACAGGATGGGATGTTTTGGTGAGGAAATCTGACTGCATGGATTTCAATGATGCCATCTGTGCTATGGAAGTGTCAAGTGTTATTGGCTTCTCTCACACGTATTTACCCACAGAAATCCAAGGTGATTTCTGGACTTTCTGGATTGAAATGCTGCCCTCTGCACACCATTTTAAAAGCATACTCCAAGAGAACTGGAATCCTATATGGCATGCCTGATTTGGTCTGGGGCTGAATCATGATTAGTTCATTTAACTAGTGGCCCAACACCAGAAAACAGAAGTGTACAAGGGTTTATATTGATTATATTGAGAAGCAGCCATCTCAGACAACTAAAGTAGCTGCCAAGCATTTGTTTTCCCTTTGAAAAAAATGAAACAACAGCAGCAGCAACAAAAACAAATTTAACTTACAATATTGAAGAAGTAACTTCCTTGCTCCCTTTCTCACCCCCATTTTACAAGTGCACTGTATATGCAAGGGAAGAGTATGAAGAAAGAGAAAAAGAGAGAACATTGGACATGCTGGGGTCCTTCCATTTGTGACATGCTGGGGTCCTTCCATTTGTGAGACCATTTCAAACCTCATCTCTATGCCAGAGAATGGAAAAAAGGGTTCAGTTATTTTTATTTTCCTGATTCAGAAGCCTGAATTGTGGTAAAACTATGTAAATATTCCATCCTTTGGTACAAGGGAAATAGAGGTGGGAATGTAGAGTAAAACCCCTTCTTAACCTGGAGTTAATCTAGCTTCCAAGTTCACACAATAGGCCAGGACTGCAATTAATTAGTTAAGCATACCAACCAAACACTGCCAATTGTTATAAGAAAGTCCAACAGCAATGATATCTGAACTCATTTCTTTTTGCTAGGAGATAACTGGAAAACCTGTATTTTAATATCCTTGCAAGTATAACTGAAGACAAATAGTGCTCAAAGATGGCTGGTGGATATTTCACAGTCCAAACTTGAAATTTGGAGGAATTTCTTGACTGCCAGAGCTATTAAGTAGTGGAAGAATCATGGGGGTGTCAGCACTGGAGATTTTCAAACAAAGATTGGACAGGCCAGGTCCTTTGGTAAAGATTTGGTAAGTGGGCAAAAATGCTAAATTTTGCCTAAATATCTGGCTGATTGTGTGACTAACTATAATAATTGCATCCAAGCAAAGCTATCACGATACATTTGTATTGTTTGTACATAATAATCTCCTAACGATACAAGGTTGGAAAAAGAGAGAAAACTAAAATTGCAATAGGAAGAAAAGAGGTTTCTACATTGATAAATATAGAACCATTTGATTTTTACCCCAATGTGATTTTTAAAAGAGAAAAAATACTGTCCATTCCTTCTTACTACTAAACGCTCCCTGGATCCAGCTATGCAGCTACTACAAAAGGTCACTGAAGAGTGAGAAAATTAGTTTTCTCAATCCGCCCATTGGAAATCCCACAGAGTATCTGTTTGTGACCAATAGATCACTCTGATTTTGAAAAAAGGAAGAAGGTGCTCTTGAAAAAGCAGTGAAGAATTTTATGCAGCTGAGGACAATTGCTGTGATCAACTGAGTCTTTTTATATGTTCATTTTCTGGTGCTTTATCCAGTCTTTTTTTTTTCAAGCTTGGACTGCAGTTAAAGGCCACATTTGAGACCAACAATAATAAGAACTAAGGGAGAAGAGAAAATATCAGGGCAAGAAAAAGTAAAATATGTGACTTTGATTTAAAAAGAGGTTACCTTGTAAGCATCAGGTAGCAACTGATGGGATTCATGTTGAAATTTGGGAGAAATATTTGAATCAAGTACACAGATGATTCAACCACCACCATAGGGTTATTCAGTTTTCTGGAAGAGGACAAACTCAGGTTGAAATGCAAACTATCAGAAAATAAACTAATGATTACCTGACAAATTATTCAGAAATGATTAAAAGCATTGCTGCTTCTTTGCAGTTTGATCTCCTCCTAATGATCCTGAATGATGAACGTATTTGTGAAAGAACTTCAGCTATAATACCGCTCCAATCAAATGACTATGGGGCAATTATAAAAGGAGCTCTTTGGTACATGAGAACAACAGACATAACTGAAATTAGATCTGTCTTGTTTTTCTCCTCTTCAATAGGTATCCAAACTATCAGAGACCCATCTCAAAAGGAAGGTTGCAGAGATCTCCTTAAAACACAGAAGTAAAGTAGCCAGATGTGAGTTTATATGGCAAAAAACAAAACAAAACAGTAGATATTAGTGAACAAAGCTCTGATGGAGAGACCAGAGGGCAGTTCAGAAACATTAATTCTGAATTGTGACTGGTGGCTTTAAATGGCAGCTTTAATTTTCCAGAGGCACTGGGCCAGGTAGTTAGATGGACCAGCTATATACAATGTGAGTTGTGTACTTATCACTGGTGCAGTATGTTTTATTGTTATTATTTTCCCTGCTATTGGATGTTTTTAACCCTTGTTAGCCACTCTGAATCACTTGGAGACCAGTCAGTTGATAAAATAATCAAAGCAGCTTCATTAATTCACTTTAAAATCAGAGCCATTTTGGCACATGGCAGAAAAGACAGCAGACAGAAAAATAGAATGAGCAAGAAGCACAAAGCAGAGAGTAAGGGTACAAAATGGGGGAAATAATCATTTGGAATGCAATAATACTAGGCAACCTGATGGTTCATTTTGCAAGTTCTATAATAGCCTCCCATTGAAGTCTAAAACATCTGGAGAGCACAAAGTTATTTATCCTTGGAAACTCTAGAAACTCCACCTTTAATGTATCAATTAATAATTTTTAATCATAGTAGAATTCCAAGCCAAGGAAGATTTCCATATTTGGAAACAATTGAGGAGCATATGGCATCCTTTTCTAGCCCAGGCAGTGGATAATACAGTCCATGTTTCAGGTAGAAAAAGAAGAAGCAGATGGACTTAGGGGATGGCCAACTCCAAGGATACAACCTGAAGAACCCTCCAACAACTTCTTTTTACAATTCCTGCCTTGGATTCTCATGATTATAATGTAAACAGCCTACTGATTTAATCATATCCACCTTTAAATCCCATTAATGATTTAAAGTAAATCTGGATCCAATTCACGTCTTTCAATATATTTTCCCAATCATGAGAATGAAAGCTTTCCCTAATGTTGGTTTTTCAAGAAAGTGAAAACAATTAATCCATGTGGGCATATGACTTCTGAGAGTCTCCAGCTAAAGACTAGGGCTTCCAAATGAGAATATTATTATGGGATATTCTGCATTGTGAGTTAGATTGGGCAATCTATAACAGATGAAAACAAATGAATGTATAAATTATTATTACCTTTATTGTCAGAGTACAACATGTGTACAATGAGATTGGCTGAGCCTCCCTTCGTGCACTCTCCCCAACACAACTCACAGTGAGGACAGAAGTCCCTAATCCAATCCCAATCTTATTACACTATGTGACCTTGTTGCACAACGCATCGGCCCTGCAAGTCTGTCATATTATGCTACACATGAAGTTATTTTCCATTCAGAAGTCTGACAGCCCACGGGTAGAAACTGTTCTTCAGCCTGATGGTGCGGCTGGCTATGTTTCTATATCTCCTACCCGATGGTAGGAGAGTGAAGAATTGCTAACTGGGATGTGAGTCATCCCTGATAATTTTCCTCACTCTTCTAAGGCAGCAAGACCTAGAGAGGTCATCTAATGGTATCAGGAAACAGCCCACAATGTTTTGTGCTATATTCACCACCCTCTATAATGTCTTTCCATCCACGGCTGTCAAGCCAGCATAATGAAATATATGAGGTTGCTTTCTATTGTGGACCGATAAAAGGAGGCCATCAGTAGTTGTTCCACTTTATTCTTTCGCAAGCCCCTAAGGAAACGGAGTCTCTGTTGGGCCTATCTGGCCACCTGGGTTGTGTTGATATTCCAGGTAAGATCTTCGCTGAGGTAGATTCCCTGGAATTTAAAGGAGGAAACTCACTCCACACAGCCCCCCTCGATGTAAAGTGGGGCGGGTTCCTTCTTCTTCTTCCAGAAGTCTAACACCAACTCCTTTGTCTTACTGATGTTTAGGTGCAAGTTGTTTTCTAGGCACCATGGGGATAATTTTTGATCCTCCCCCCTGTACGCTGTTTCGTCTCCACCTGTAATGAGACCCAACACAGTCGTATCATCTGTGAACTTAATGATCACAGTGGATGGGTCAAACGATACACAATCATGTGTGTACAGTGCGTACAGGTAGGTCCTGAGCACACAGCCCTGTGGGGAACCAGTGCTAAGCTTCAGGGAGGTGGTTGTGATAGACCCAGCCCTCACTGTTTGTAGTCAGTCCCTCAGAAAGTCTTTGATCCAGTCGCAGATGGAAGAGGGAAAATCCAAGTCAGTCAGCTTTTTGATAAGGATGCTCAGCAGGATAGTATTGAAGGCAGAGCTGTAGTCAATGAAAAGCATTCTGACATAGTTTCCGGGTTTCAACTGGTTAAAAAAAGGGTGGAAAAGAGGGAGAGGAGGAGGAGGAAGGAAGGAAGGAAGGAAGGAAGGAAGGAAGGAAGGAAGGAAGGAAAGAAGGAAGGAAGGAAGGAAGGAAGGAAGGAAGGAAGGAAGGAAGGAAAACATTATAACTCCTTTCTAGGCTTGTGTTTTCTCAGGGCTGATTCCACATTTTCTTTCTTTGTTGAAGAAGGTTGGACTTTGGGGACAAGAATAGTTAATGCCAGTTGAATGGATGTTATAGCATGTGGTCTTATCCTGCAACAATGAAATAGGCAAACATTTTAAAACTCTGCAACCCCTACCCCCCCCTGAGCAAATTCACAACTTCCCATTTATCATTGTTTTAGCAGGATAATTAATGGCAAATGACCATTGAAAAGATATCTTTGTTTTAATGCTTTGCTTTGATTAGCATTCCAGAGATTTTACCACATCAGTTTGCTCATTAAGAGTGGATATTTGCCTTTGACCATGTGATCAACCTTCATAAGAAAGCATAGAGGAAATCAGATGTTAAGAACACACTGCCTCCGGGATTTGTTGATTGGTTTGCACATCATAATATTCCTTGATGCTGTAGGATTGTCTCTGTGAACCAGAAATCAGAGAATGAAGATGCATTAAATTTTGCATTGAAAGATCTGTGGAAAATGGAGTGTCTTTATTAGAAGGCAATAGGCTGACCTCCAGCAGAAGGGAGGTTATTACTAAGGTTATTTTTCACAATCATCCTACAAGCCATTTCCTCCCTTATAAATTAAGCAGCTTGTTGGCAGTGTGACTTCTGGCAATTGTCCAACACATCAAATTAGAATGCAGTGATTTGTAAAACAGAACCCTTCCCAGTCATATAAATGTGGAACAATTCTAGCCCACGGTGTTCTCTGTAGATGGGCGAGGCTTACCTCTTGATAGGGCAGAAGGTGAGCAAATAAATATGTTTTATTGCTCTGGATGGATGAAACATGCAACATTAACTCAGAACTTGCCAACTTAATTAGCAAGTAGTAATGACCACACAAGGACAGATCTCACCAAGGGAAAATGCCCTTCGTAGTTCCTTGGAAAAAATAAATAAACCTTGTCTCTGAAAATATGCCTTTAATATTTCACACAAACACTCCTCAACCTACATAGATATGTTTGTACATGCATATCTACTCCCTGTGCTACTACTCTCTTTTGGGATAAGTAACATTTTCAAAGCAGTGGGGAGTTAAGAGGCACGAGATCAGAAAGAAAATATAATTAGTGCTATACCTCTATATAATATGTCATCTCATATATTCCCTTTTGTTCATTAAGATTCTCATCTCTTTCATTTTTAGGATTTCATCAACTTCTCTGAACTACACTGTTTTTGATCTTTCCCTTCTTTGAAATGATTCACTCTTTTTTCAGGTATGTGGTGGCATTGTAATTATCTCAACATACTTCCTTCCTTCATTCTTGTATTGGACTTGCATTTATTCATCACACTATGTCAGTTGGTTTTACTACACATTTTTCTTATATACCCCATTCCCACTGCATTAAATGTGTGTGGAACTCTTCCTTTCATATATCCAGACAGACACAAGTGCAGTTTTATTCCTAGCCTCTTTAGCTTCTTTGAATAAACATTCATTCCTCTCCCAAAGATGCTTTTTTCAAGAGGCAACTGGACTTTCTGGTTTTTCTTTGAAGACATTTCACTTCTCATCCAAGAAGCTTCTTCAGCTCTGACTGGATAGTAGGAAATGGAAGCATCTATATTCCTTGAATAGAGCTGGACATTTACATTCTTTTAGTGAGTTGTTACGGTCTCCTGGAGGTTTATTTGTGTCATCAAGGTCACCTGAGTGGTGCAAATGGGTGTGGAGCCTTCTTGGAACTGTTGAAAGGACTGTGTTGTAGACTAGAGATAGATGATGTCATATTCCTCCCTCTCTGTTGACAGACGGTTGTTCAATTTTGACATAGATGGTCTCTGTATACTGTATACTGCACAAGTCAAAAAGAGGGCTGTGAAAATATTTACAGACCCCTCACATCCTGGACACAAACTGTTTCAACTCCTTCCCTCAAAACGACGCTATAGAGCACCGCACACCAGAACAACTAGACACAAGAACAGTTTTTTTCCGAAAGCCATCACTCTGCTAAACAAATAATTCCCTCAACACTGTTCAACTATTTACAAAGTGTACACTACTGTTACTGTTAATCTTCTCATCACTCCTTATCACCCATTCCTTCCCACTTGTGACTATAACTTTGTTGCTTGTATCCTCTGTTTCCTAGTATGATTTGATGTTGATTGTACCCTATGACTATCATTAAGTGTTGTACATTATGATTCTTGATTCTTAATGAATGTTCCTTCTTTATGTATACTGAGAGTATTTACACCAAGACAAATTCCTTGTGTGTCCAATCACGCTTGGCCAATAAAGTATTCTATTCTATTCTATTCTCTTTGACCCTCTTTCAAACCAGTGCTCCTCTCTGTCCAAACTGTGGACTTTGCTGTCTTCAAAAGAGTGACATTTGTCTTGTAAATGCAGATGGACTATATCTTTTAAGTGCTGAATCTAGTCCTGGTGGGTTTGTTCTCTTATGTTGTACCATGCATTTATGAAGTGGTTGTTTTGTTTCCCCAATGTACAGAACTGCACATGGCTCACTGCATTGTACTGCATATACCACTTTGCTCCGGTTCTGCTGGGTGTTTTATCCTTGGGGTAGACAAAGATAAAACACCCAGATTATCCTTTGAAACAGCCGTGACATGAATGACTGAGAATCTCCATAGATATTCATTCCTCTCAATAGGTCCAATTCTCTCCATTACTTTTTTAACCAAATAGTTGTATATTGTAACATTTACCCATTTCCATACATCTATCAAAGAACATATTGTGCAATTCACTCTATTTCTACTGCTAAGCACAAATACTTTGATTTTTGATATTTTTATTTTCTGATTCATACTCCTCATTGCATCTTACGGCCTACCATTTATTGCTAATCATTAAGGTTCTTAGGCAACACCTTGGCATCATCTGCATACTTCAGTACACACATACATTCAAATCCCCAACCACAGTTTTTAGGTCAACACAATAACCATATATTTATTCATACTAAAATCATTAAATAAACAAATGAACATCACAGTCCTTGATTTACTCCCTGGGCAATGCTGAAGCATTCACAAAGCATTCTATTTATTCTAAGACACATGATAATTCCATCACATACCACTCTTGGTCCATTTATCAGAAAACCAATCTATTTGCTAGCTCTTTGTTCTGCCATGGTTAATAAACAGTTCATAAGAAATTAGTTATCTATAAAAAGAGCAACAGCCTTTTACCCGGGTTAATGAATTATAACTGCTCAGTCTCTGAAGGACTCCAAAATTACCATCTTCAGAAGGCTATGAGAGTGGAAGATACTCTTGCCTTGAAGGACAAGCCATGCCAAAGAGGAGGAGAATCCTCACAGATAATGCCAATCATTCTCTGCTTTCTTCTTGTAAACACCCAGGGTCATGGAGGGATCATAGAGGGATTACAAATGGCACTTGGAAACCCACTGGTACAGTGCGGCTCTTGATGCTCTCTCTGAATTTAGTGGTTTTCTTGAAGACATTTCATTATCAAACCAGGTAACATCAATGACTCCCTTCTAGCTCTGAGGACAGTTACCAAGTTTGGTAATGAAATATCGGCAAGAAAGCCACCAAGCTCTGAGAACAGCAAGGATCCCCACAATTGAATCCTGAGCTACGAACATTCTCTCCTATCAGTAACACACTGGTATATCATACAATCAGACAAATATTTGAAGGTATCTTAAACTGGAGTCAAAATAATGTCTAAGGTACTATCTCCACTAATTAAAAAGACTCTTTGGAAAAGCTCTATTTTCACCCATTCCCGGAAGGATGTAAAGGTTAGGGCAAGTCTAATTCCCATTGGTGAGTTATTTTACAATACAGGCAACATAATAGAAAACACTTTCTTCTTGCTTTGGCCTTTCTACTACCCTACGAGTAAGAGGTTATCAACCATTTTTTCTTGAGATTTTTGTGTCAAATGGGTTGACCCTGCTTGAAAGAGAGGAGGACCCTGTTGGCACCTTGGCACCGATCCATGCAGGGCTTGGTAGGTTAATAGCAGCATTTTAAATCTCACCTGGACACTATTGGTGGCTGGGTCTTCAGCAAGGTTTAATACGTTCATGCTGTGTAGTGTCAATTAGTTCACAGACCATTGCATTTTGTAACAACGGCAGTTTTCAAATGGTCATTAAAGGCAATCCCATGCTCAATATGTTGTTATAGGGCAAATACTCTCACCCAAACTTTACAATTGAAATTCTATATCCATGTATTTAGGAAGATGCTCTTACTGAATTTAACAAAACACACTTTTCAGCAGGCAGAGTAAAACTTTTACAACTTACCCTTTCATAAATATTGGATGAAGCTGAATAGGAGTTAAGGCTAAACTAAGCAAAAGGCAGAGAAAATAGTGGTGGCAAAAGAGAAAATTGGTGGCACCATCCACGGACACGATTAACCTCAAGGAAATGTGGCCTCTAACAGGTGATAGAATCACAGAGTTGGAAAGGCTGTTGAACCATTGAGTCAAAGCCTCTGTGAGTGGAAGAACTCAAATAAAATCTCTGCTTGAATAATTCTAGCGTGTGGATGCCTACCGTTAGTTTGATGAACTGCTTTGATTGTGAGGAAGAATTTTATTGCATAAATATAGAAGCTAAAATATGGCATAATGTAACTGAAGTGCTACATTGGGAACTATGGGAAACAGGCTTTGAGCTTTTTTCTTCTTTTTTTTTGAAATTTATATTGCTGCCTACTTGCCCATGGCGACTCAAGGCGGCTTATGTGAATATAAAAACAGGGAGGTCTGTTATGTTCTGCTTACACGAATATAAAAAACAGGGAACTCTTGAGAAATTCATTGCCATCAGACTGTGATCTGACCTCATGGTCAGGGGAGACCAAAGACAAGTCCTCCAATGCTAGGTCAATAGATACTGCTCTAACAAGAATCAGGTAAGTGACCACTATTCCTAGTTGGGCCCTGGATGACCTGGTACCGGCCCATGGAAGTCATGGTTTCCATGAAATCTCGGGCTACCTCCGACCCTGCTCCCAGGGATGGCAGGTCAAAGTCCCCCTAGCACTATAAGCCTTGGGAACTCCACTGCCAGCCCTGCGGTGAGGTCCAGGAGCCCGTGTAGGGAAGCTGCCATGCAGCAGGGAGGTTGGTACAATAGCAGTCCCACCTGATCCCTTGAGCCTAAGGAAAAGGGTCTCACAGCCGGGCACTTGTGGAGCTTGGTGCATAATATCCTTTTGGATATTTCAGGACTTTTATCTACTATTCTATTTCCCCCTCAGTTTTCTCTTTTCAAACCTTAATGTCTAGTCTTTTGATCCTCCCAGCTGCCCTGTTCTAAAGTGTTCTATATCCTTGCTCTGGAATGCTAAGGTCCATTTTGATATAGGAGCCAACCAGGGTGGCAATCTAGGCTGCTGATACCATTCTAGTACATTTAGGAGAAACATGGTGGCCCCACAAAACTGTATCAACCTCCATGATTTTCTTTACAGCCAGTGTGGTTGCCAACTAAACAACATTAAATGCTGCAGAAAACAAATGCTGTTTGTGTTTGTGATGGTGGACAAGTATTGCTGTAGCAGTGGACACCAGCAATATAAAAAATTGAAAGTCTTTTACCTTCCAAAGCTTTCCTCATAGCAAAACTCCGTAAAACTCCTGAAACAGCAGTGAGTTCATCCCACCATCTGGATGGTGGGATGAAGGCCTGAGTTTGTAAACATACTTGGTAGCAATTGCCTGAACTACAAGCTTTGACAAGCATGGTTTCCTGTTCCTAGAAGAAACTGTTTCCAACCAATGCATTTTTGGAAGATGAAGATGCTTGGATACTTTCACATAAGCATGAGCTTAGCCCCTAATATGTCCATCTGTTGGGATACTGCAAGATAGCCTGGAGTCTTCCAAAAGTTCTGGGCAATAATAAATTGGAAGCCATATGCCTAAATATTACAAAATACATGTATGTGTTTATAGGATCATTAAGCAGTGGCAACTCAACATTTAATTATCAACAACACGTAAAAAGACAATATAATCTTCTACTCCTTTCCCCACCTGTTCTCTTCAATAGAAATAGTAGTCTGCTGAATCTTACATATAATGTGAAGACAGGATCATGATCAAAGCTATAGATTGCGCGTATAGTCAATTAGAAATCAGAACTAGAACAAAAGAGTTAGTGATTGCCAATATAAGGACAAAAACAATTTGCTGCTTTAGGCTGCCTTTCTCCAACTCTAACTGGAGTTCAAATCCCAGAATTCTCAATGATGGTCATGCTGGAGTCAGGAATGGTGAGAAATGAAGTCTACAAACCTAAAAGCTGCCATGTTGGGGAAAGCTACTTTAGGTAGCTGTGTGGAGTTTCAGCTAACTGAAAATGAGAGCAACAACCTGCGAGAAACTTCAGCGAAGGAAAGCAGGATAAGGATTAAGGGTTCTTGTCCACTGATAGTGAGATGGCAGAGAGAAAGAGGGTACTTTCAGCTGACCTGTGATTGGGAAACTTCCTAATTTTGCACAGTGGATTTTATATTCAAACCCTCTGAAATGCACATTCTTCAGATTTTGCGATACAGTTTCCTAATTAAGGAAATGCTGACAAAAATATGTATGCTAACCAAGATGTGCATGAATAAAAACAGTATTAAAAAGCAACATTCTGCGGGAACAGATTTTGCCAGGAGCAAGTTGCTAGGGGAAAAAAAGGATTAAAATGTATCCATTAAGTAAAACTTCATGTCAAAAGGAAAACAAAAACGCGCACAAAGACTTCCCTACAAAGGCAAACTTTGCCAAACAAATGCCTGTCACTGGAAGTGTAATGGGAGAAACAGAACTTATAAAGAAGAAGCTAAGATAAAAAGAAATGGAAACCTTTATTCTGCTCTTCTCTGTGGGCTGCTTTAATGGCAGCAGTAGCTGGAATGTCATAATTACAGTGTCATCAGAAAGGCTTGGTAACCCCGATGTAATCCACTGTCTCTTCGAAAGTGATGCTGGCCTTGTTTTGCCTTTAGGTGAGATATATGCAGCTTCATACCTCTGCTTTCGTTCCCCTCCCCCTCCCCCAAACATCTGGCAACTACAAAGAACATAGGCTGGATGGCAACAACCTTCCAGAAGATGCTGTGGAGGTTATGGCCCGTTGCCTGGAGGCTGTGTGGAACTGGATGGGCGAGAACAGGCTTCGACTCAACCCTTCCAAGACCGAGTGGCTGTGGTTTCCGGCGGCCCGATATAGTCAGCTGACTCCGTCGCTGGCTATTGGGGATGAGATCTTGACCCCCACAGAAGGGGCCCGCAATCTTGGTGTCCTCCTGGATGTACGGCTGTCTTTGGAAGAGCATATTACGGCCGTCTCCAGGGGGGCTTTTTATCAGGTTCGCCTGATACGCCAGATGCGGCCCTTTCTTGATCGGGACGCCTTACGCACAGTCACTCATGCCCTGGTCACCTCCCGTCTGGACTACTGTAATGCCCTCTACATGGGGCTCCCTGCGGGGAGCACCCGGAGGCTTCAACTGGTACAAAATGCAGCCGCGCGGGTGGTTATGGGGGCGTCGAGATACTCCCACGTGACGCCCCTCCTGCGCGAGCTGCATTGGTTGCCAGTGGCCTTCCGGGTTCGCTTTAAAGTACTGGTTTTGGTCTTTAAAGCGCTCCATGGCATCGGACCAGGATACTTACAAGACCGCATTCTGCCAGTAGTCTCCCACCGACCGGTGCGCTCCCACAGAGAGGGTCTCCTCCGGGTCCTGACGCCTTCTATGTGTCGTCTGGTGACCCCGAGGAATAGGGCCTTCTCTGTGGGGGCACCCGCCCTTTGGAATGGGATGCCCCCTGGATTACGAACGACCAGTGACCTGAGGGCCTTCAGACGTGACCTGAAGACCTGGCTCTTCGAGCAGGCCGGCCTGAGCTGACTAATGGGATTTTAAATGGGGTTTTTAGATTACTTGGGACGGGGTATGATGTTTTATTGATTTTAATTGGGGTTTTTAGATTTGGGACAGTCTAGTGTTTAATTCTTTTTTAAATAATTTATACTTTGTTTACTCGTATTTTAGTTGGCTGTTCACCGCCCTGAGTCCTTCGGGAGAAGGGCGGTATATAAAACTCAGAAATAAATAAATAAATAAAATAAATTCATCAGTGCGCCAGGAATTCTTTCAAGCATGACCCAAAAGGCAGCTTCCCCAACGGGAATCGAGTGAAAAAAAACTACCTGGGAAATAGTCACTCATTTGCTGTGAAGGAATCAGGTCAGACACAATTGCTCCTCTCTGTACATGGCAGTTTCCTGCAGGGAACGTATTAAGCCTGACGGGCAGAGGAGGTGGGTGTAAGAAGAAAGAGATAGCATCAGCATTATCCTCTCAATACAAAGATGAGCCACTGGCTGTTTTTTCTCTAGAAACGGGACTTCGAAATTTCCAGCAGGGTGGGAGCAAAGGAAAGAGGAGGAGAAGTAAAAGATCGAAAGATTTTTAAGCGAGGAAATTATTTTCTGCAAAGCAATCAGCTATCCTGTCTTTTGAATATGAACCTTTACTTTTGTCAAAGTTAAGCCACACCTCTTTGGCTGCACGTTTCCTGCACAGTTCAAGGTAATCCATCCAGCCATCATAAACCAGAGACATATTGCTGATTGATTTTCAACATTTCAATCCATACAGCCTCATTTTTGACATTGTTACAAGATGTCGCCAATAATCGTAGTAAAAAAGTCTGATGCTGTCATGTCCTTCACCGTGGCACCAAAACATAGTAAACTATGGCAGCCTTGACATGATCATCAGTATAGTGGCTGAGCAATTAATTGTTCCATCTGCCAGCCCTGCCTTGAAATTAAATAACTTGATCATCCTCGTGACAGCGTTTTTGCTATATTCTGCTGTAATGTGTATAATGTTGCAACGATCGTAAATAATATATAATCACTGTAGTGAGATTAGCATCCCTTTAAAGATAAAAGATGCTCATTAATGCAACTGGCATTCAAATTGCATTGCAAGGAAGTGTATTCTGGTTTTTTTTTTAGGCAAATCCTTGAATTCCCCCTTATATTTTTCTTCCAGAAAATTAAGAAGGGGAAGAAAATGACTAACCATAATAAATTATGTCATGGTAAAAATGCTATTATGGATGGGGACATGACTGTATATTCTTTTTTATTTGTTTCTTTAAAAGACAATAGGTTGCCTTAATGGCTGGAACTCTCTTCATTTAGCAAGTAAGAAGAACAGAGAATGCTCTGTTGCAATTTTAATTTTGGTTAAAGAAGCCCGAACACTTAAGACTGGAGTTTAATTCCAGTTAGTTAAAGTAGAAATAGCCTTAGAGAGGTTGTGCTTTCTCTCTTGAGTAGTGTAATCTAATATGATTAGCAGTTGGGCTGCATGTTTTAAGAATCCACTAAGTCCCAATCAGCCATGCTTTATATTTGTAAATAAAAGCAAATAGCATTAACATATTTGTAAGTCTTCAATGAACTCTCATTGCAAACACAAAGTAATTTTTGTTTCTGCTTGAAGAAGTGGAGCGATTCACCTTTTTTCATGGTAATAAAACATGAAATTGGAACTTTTAATGCATTGAAGGAAGAAAGACAACAATATGGACATTCATGCCTCAGTTCATCTGTTTAGTCTCCAAGGTGCTACATCCCTTTTTGTCTCATATACTTTATTACACTGTTTATCGCCATTAGAAAGACCATATAATTAAATGGAATGCTAAGATGCTGTTTCTGCTTCCTACAATATATAAGATACATAGAACATTTCTTGCAAAATTGACCCCATTGTTCAGGGTATCCTTAAAGTCAATGTCTACCTGATCTTTGTTGAAATTAGAAAAAAAAAATCCAATATAGTATTGTAAAATTGTATTCAAGACAGCCAGTATTATTGATTTAAAGTCAGATGAAGAGGATGATAAAATCCTAGTGTGAACATGTGTAAAAACAAAGAAAGAAAGAAACATGTTTTATGTATAGAACCATACAACATAAGGATTGGAAAGCATCTTGAGATCATGTATTCTGCTCCTTGTCCAGAGTAAGAATCCATTAACCAATGTCCCTGAAAGAGGATCATACAGTCTCTTTTATGAAATGTTTCCAAATATCCAATCAAACTCTACTTCTCTATAATTTAAACCCATTATTTTTGGTTTTATCTTCCAGGACAACTCTGAACTACACTTCTGCCTCTTCTACATAACAGCCCTTCAGACCCTTGAAGACAATTGTGAACTCTCCCCATCACTTGTTGTCTCCTTTACAATTTTTTTCTTCTGGGCCTCTTATTATCTTGGTTGCTTTCCTCTGGACAAACTCCCCTTTGCTAACGTTGCTCCTAAAACTAAGTCCCCAGAACTATGTCTGACCAATACAGAACAGAGAAGACTGATAAATTTTCTTGAAGTCTTTTTCACTCAAAGCACCATTCCTAATGTAACAGAAATGATTTTTTAAAACATGACCTTTGCAGCTAGTAATTCATCTCGATCACACTCCACATCTTCCCATGTACTGAATATATAAAGAACCTCAACAAATGATTAAAGTACATCAAAATACAACATTTCAAGCCAAGCGAACTTGATTCTCTGAAAAGTCATACAAGAGTTTTGTCACATTTTCTATCATATTTTCTTTTGGAAAATTCTTCTTAACATCTATATGCTGCCTATTGTGGATGATCTGGTTGTTTTGGATGTCAGTATCTACTGTTAAATTCTGTTAATTTGACATTTACATACAAAAAATAACATTTATCACAAATAAAGGATAGAATAATGAGCTTAGCCCAATAGATTCTTACCAATTGTCACTATAGGCTTCTAGATTTTAGTAGACCAGAATGCACTGGATTCTGCTTGGATTTACTAGACCAGAATACAGAATACAGATTAATTAGTCCAGAAATCACTCAAAGCTCAAGTGGGTTACATGAATGAAAGACCAAGTGCCTCTTCCCTTTCCTGCTTTGTCCTCAAATTGTCTTGTGAGTTGTCTCTGCATCCAGTTGGCTGGAGTGACTTGTCCTGCATTCAGTTGGCCAGGGTGAGTCAGAAGTGGTGACCCAGCTGGAGCAACCTGGCCATAGCAAGTTGTCCCAATCCACTTTCAAGAATAATTTACTTAAACAGCGGCACTTCTCCCCCACCAGAAGAAACATCAGCCCTGGCTTATGAGATCCATCGACCAAGGCTAATGTTTCTTCTGGTGAGATGTTTCTTCTAAACATCTCAAAGTTTAGATATGCTCAATCGCATTGTCCTGTGGCTTGAATTTCAGCATCACTTGTTTTACTTGATTCCTCTTCCTATGAGTTGTCTCTGTCCCTATGTCCCATCAGCCAGGGCTGATGTTTCTTCTAGTAGGGGGGAAGTGCCTCTGTTTAAGTAAAGTATTCTTGAAAGTGGAATGGGATAACTCGCTGTGCCTGTTCCCCGCCCTATTTCATTCTCAAATTGTCCCAAGGTGGCGATTTCCCTCCCTGTGAGTTGTCCCCATCCCCACATCTCATTGGCCAAGGATGATGTTCCTTCTCTTTCCCTTTCCTTCTGTTCTTTTCTTTTTTAGTTTATTTCATTATTTTCTGTCTTAGAGTCAGTTTTTGACTACTGACAGCTGCCTAGACTAGTCCCTGAAATTTTCTTGGCAAGGATTTTTAGAAGTGGTTTGTCATTATCTTCTTCTTGGGCTGAGAAAGAGTGACTGGCTTAAGGACATCCAGCTGGGTTCATGCCTAAGGCAAGTCTAGAACTCTCTCCTGGTTTCTAGCCCAGAGCTCTAACCATTACACCAAACTGGTTTCCTATTTTCTATTTACTACAATACAAAAAGGTGAAAAGTTCATCTACCTAAACATTTAGTTCCCCAAGTGATGATCCTGCATATGCAGCATGAGAAAAATAGAATTTTCCAATTCATATTTCTCCAAACAGTGCTATTTAGATCTTTCTTAGCCCAGTTGTTTACTTGCAAACATTTCATTACCCAACTAGGTAACATCTTCAATGCTAATGAGAGTGGGATTTGCTCCTTGTTTTTATACAGTAACTGGCAGACGTGGTATTCATCAGGTTCTGACCAGTTCTGGAGAACCGGTAGCGGAAATTTTGAGTAATTCGGAGAGCAAATATCACCTCTGACTGGCCCCGCCTCCATCTATTCTCTGCCTCCCAAATCCCAGCTGATCGGCTGGGTCTTCTTTTGTTGCCCTGCACAGGAGAACGGAGCTGGAAAGCCGGTTAGTGGGGTGAGGAGGAAATGGGGATTTTACAGTATCCTTCCCCTGCCACACCCACCAAGCCATGCCCACAGAACTGATAGTAAAAAAATTTGAATCCCACCACTGGTAACTTGCCCTGTCAGTATTAGAGGGGGTGTAGTTTCCTCCTTGGTATTTCATTGATTAGGCTATTGCTTTCAACTTGCTTGTTTGCTTGGTGTACCCATTTCATATATTCATAACTATGTATATATAGTACTTATATCTATTATCTTGCAAGCGATTGACAAATCAAATAAATTCTAAATTCTAAAATCCCTGTTTATCAGGGCATAGGCTTCTGGAGAGAATATGTCCTGGTTTTTTTCCCCTTCTTAGCTTTTTTATTGTCTCTTTTGAATAGTGTGTAAATGTGGCTTCCAACTGTGTGATTGTATTATTCTACGTGTCTGTTGATGGCTGGTTTGTCTGAATGCCAAACTTTTAGGAATTCCTTTTGGGATTTAGCTTGCTCTAGGATGCTCACAGTTTCTCATTTGAAATCTCATTTGATTGAGGTTGTCCATGTGTTGTCAGATGGAAGAATTTTCATCTTGTCTTCTGAATGTTAGTTTAGATTCATAGATGTACTCCTCTAGTCTTCTGTCTGTCTGTCTGTCTGTCTTACAATCCTTACATATAGATGGCTCTTGTGTTTTTTTTTTTTCTTAGGCTGCTTGGACTTCTGATTTACTTCAAATGTTTTGGATGGATTTAATTGGTTTAGTTGGTAATAATTCTAGCCTCCAATATTTTCTTTCTATTCCAGTTTAGATATGCTGTTGCTTGGCTACTGTCCTGGTATTAGCATGATAACAAAGTATGGAATGGTTTTCATTTTTGCACCAGAGGCACAATTTCTGCCTCTCCCCTTTTCTCATTTTTTATTTATTTATTTGTTTATCAACCAAATAAGATAATAGGTATAAGAATAAACATAGTTATGAATATGTGAAATGGGTACATATAAGAAAAATAAAAGAAACAATACGACAGGGACGGTAGGCATGTTGGTGCGCTTATGCACACCCCCTACAGACCTCTTAGGAAAGGGGTGAATAGTAGACAGTCTAAGGTTAAAGTTTTGGGGTTTGGGGGAAGAAACCACAGAGCCAGGCAGAGTATTCCAGAAATTGACCACTCTGTTGCTGAAGTCGTATTTCCTGCAATCAAGTTTGTTGCGATTAACCTTGAGTTTGTATCTATTGTTTGCTCTTGTATTGTTATGGTTGAAGCTGAAGTATTCAAATTATTTTTAATCAGGGGGATCCATGTTGATAGGAGAAAAGGAATGGAAAGTGTGCAGCTTGTTGCTGAATTTAGTAAGCAACTCTCTGAATCCTGCAACCTCTACATCTTGGAATCCTGTAATCTAATTCAAATATCAAGAGCAAGGAAGAAAAACTGTCTTCAGCCTAGGATTCATTGCTGCAATTTCCCTGAAAATTGGATGAAGTTAATCTGGTTCTCTTATCCTAGCTGGGAGGTTGCTGTGAACCTACCCCAGTGGAATAGGATGATAGGCAGCCCTCCCATAATCATGCCTTTATAATGCGTGCAGCATCAACCGAGAGATTTAGACTGCAGCTATATATTACACTAAAAAGTGCCCTGCGCTTGGCTTCCTTGCCTATTCTATTCAGAATTGGTTTGAAGTCTTTCCTTTCCTTTTGCCCTTTCACTCCCAGTCTATTTTATAAGAATACTCTCCTGAGTCTGAAGACAGCCTTTATTTGATGGCATAGCTTCAAACATCTTCCGTAAGGGGTGAATTCAGACTTAAGAGCTGCTGGTTCCCATCCCTTAGCCTGCTCTTTGGGAGGGAGGGAGGGAGGGAGGGAGAGAGAGAAAAAAAGTTTAGAAAAAAAAATGAGATGAAAGTAGAAAGTTTTGTCCAACTAGTCCTATTTCTCCTCCTGCTGCCCCTCTGACTTTTTTCTCTCTCTTTATAAAAAGGCTTGACTATTCCAACTTGATGTATAAACTGTTTGCAGTTCTTAGTCTGCTTTTCCTAGTATGAGCCAGCTCCCCTCTCTCCCAAACTCTTGCTTCTGTTTCTTGGCTCCTTTTTTTTTTTTTTTTAAGAAAATGCTGTTCAGATTGATGACATATCACTACAGGACCCTCCTACAATGCTCACTCCAATAATTTACCCCTGAGGGACTATTAATCTCAATAGAAAAGAAGGTTGCTTATTTCAACTCTGTTGGAAGAGATGTCGGTACTTATTCAAGACCAGTTTAAAAATTAAAGAATAATTCTAAGAGCAATGGACATAAAAGGACAAAGTTTGGCAGAAACTAATCATTACACCCAGAGATCCCTTTTGGATTGAAATTGTGACGTTTCTGTCAGGGCTTGATAATTATTTCTAATTTGCAAACAGTTTCCTTTCCTTTCCCTTTCCTTTCCTCCCCTCTTACTCTCCTTGTCCATCAGTAACTGTGCATGGAAAGTTGTACAATGGAAAGAACAGAAGTGAACAAGGAAGAAAATATCTTCATTTGCCCCAGAAAAATAATTATAGAGAATTAAAAGAATAATTTCTATGTCCCTTTCAGAATTGTTTGTAGAGGATTCTTTTCATTTATTTATTTGGCTTTGTCCTGGAGTTTGTTTCATGTGCTTCAGAAATGCTGTTTTTATTACTCACTCATTCTTGCCTGTCCTATCCTTAATGCTATTTTCTACTTCACCTTAAAACAGAAGTATAGTGTACTTCTTTAAGCAGCGGACTTAAAGATCTTTGGCTTTGTTCAGTTTTGTTGTCGTTACGGATTATTCACAATCCTGAATAATCTGACCAAAATGGAGACTTCACTAAACAGATTCCCTTAAGCAAACCTCTTAAAGGATTCTGCTTTAACAGTATCAGATTATCTAGCTTCATGATATAGAAGAGGATTAGAAGTACTTTACAATCCTAACTAGAAATGCCAGTGAGTGAGCCATTTACAGTATATGCAAGTGTCTAATGCTAATTCTTGAGTGATGAAGTGGGAAAAGAAAGGTACAGCTCAAATAAACCACAAATGTACAAATATTAAACAGGGAACTTAGCCAAGATAAAATGGAGATCCTGTTAATAAATATATGTCTTCATTGGATGGAATATGCATGCCCCCAAATACACATTTGTTATTTTGGAAATGTTTTTGGATCCAATAGATCAGTGTGTTCTTTTTCTCTTGCCCTTCAGCAACTCTATAGAAAAGCACTGCCCTATCAGGATTGGTGGCTATTAGCAGTAATATAATATCTAATTCATTGTTACTTATTAGTTTATTCTTGCTAGGCACCCTAATTCTGTGCCCACCCCAGAGCTGCAAAAATGTTTGCTCCAAATGTTGCTTTTTCTCTTATCTATGTGTGGATGGAGTGAGCCTACAATAAAAATCAAGATTTATTAGCCTTTTCCTGGGGTCCCCAAGGCTCGAGAGAGAAGATTATTGGAGTTACCACATCAGAGAGTCAATGTTCTTGCAACAGTCATAAAACTTCCATTAGATGCTGATGGGAGGAGGGACTGGAGAGATATTTACTCCTATAACCGCTGCAGAGGCCTGAAGTCAAAACCAGAGATATTGGCTCACTTCACACTGCTTTGATTTTGCTGTGTATGAAATAAATAATGTAGAATTAAAGTGAATCCCAATAAAAAAAGAGAGCAGAAAATATGTCCAAGATATTGACGATCCTATTTCTCAAATGGCAGATTATTGAACCTTGTAGGGTTTGTTGCACACACACACACACACACACACACACACACACAAAAGAAAAAAAAGGTGTAGCCTTTTTCTTTTTAATAAAATACTCCATATGCACACAATGGATGTTTTCAGGAGAGGAATTTAATATGTTATTTATAAGGTTTATTATCTAAACAGCTGGGCCTTTGCAATGAGATACGTATCTTCCTAATAATATCACAAATTGCCAGGCTCCCCATTGAGCTGATTTCAAGGATGCAGAATCAGTGCTGTTAATAATGATTCAATCAGATCAAGATTCATCTACATTCAGAGGGGAAGGATTGAACAATATACAAGATAACATTAGTAAAGATTTTAGTGGGCATGTCACCTATTTTGCCCAAGTAGGACAAAATAGGTGACATTAACAATATTAATTATTAATGTTTTGTGTGGGTATGAGAAGGACTTTGTAAAGCATGTATAATTTCATTTTTAGAAACAATAAGGCGGATTTGGCTGATTTGGTTGCTTACCTCCAAGATTTAAAAATTATGAACAATGGGGCAACGATCCAATTTGAATTGTACATTTTGAGTCTGAGGAGGGCATGATTCAATAATGGTTTGTGATTTAAGGGTAAACTGATTCGATTCCAACTGTTTTAAGATTCAAGATCAGATTCAGAAAACAATGAAGTCAAGTGGACATATTGGATAAATATAAAATGCCTGAAATGGCTCTTCGTTATTTGTTTCATTTATACAATGTGATGACACAATGACTATTGATATTATTATCCTGGCCCAACCAATCAACTCTTCATTGAATGAGCTAAAAATGACCGTCACTTATTTTTATGAATCAGCAAAATAGAAATAAAAATTAACTCTAACTACTGTATAGAACTTACAAAGGAATTATCGGTGAGAGAGAGGAAATACAAATTAAATTACCTAAATAAATAAATAAATAAATAAATAAATAAATAAATAAATAAATAAATAAATAAATAAATAAATAAATAAATATTGGAGAGGAAATACAAATTAAATTATATAAATAAATAAATAAACAAACAAACAAACAAACAAATAAATAAATAAATAAATAAATAAATAAATAAATAAATAAATAAATATTGGACTTGAATCAGGTTTTCCATTACTACAGTGCAGTGTTTCTCAACCACCACAACTTTGAGACGTGTGGGCTTCAACTCCCAGAATTCCTCATGCTGACTGGGAGAATTCTGGGAGTTGAGGTCTACACATCTCAAAGTTGTGGTGGTTGAGTAACACTGATATAGTGGCCTAGCTGAGCATGGGTGCTCCATCTTCTGCCTGGCTTGCTAAAGGAAGAAATGTGCAGGGCTACCAAAAGGACTTTATCAGCTTCTCCTCCTAGTTTGAAACTAGCTTCTGCTAGATTTGTAGGAGGTTCATTTTAATGAAGCACTTTGTCCTCTTTTTAAGTTACTTCTTTTTCATTGATGTGCAGTAATGGTGTTACAGAGCCATGGCGGTGCAGTGATTAGAATGAAGTACTGCAGGTGATCTCACTGCTCACTCTAGGAATTTGATCCTGACCAGCTCAAAGTTGACTCAGCCTTCCATCCTTCCAAAGTGGGTAAAATGAGGACCCAGATTGTTGGGAGGCAATATACTGACTCTGTAAATAGCTTAGCAAGGGCTGTAAAGCACTGTGAAGTGATGTATAAGTCTAAGCACCATTGCTATTGCTGCATGCCACCTCCCAGCATATCCAGTACAACAAATGTCCATATTGAGTGTTGGAAGTTCTGGAAGATGGCTCAGAAATGAGGCAAAGATAAGACAACATGGAGAAGAACACTTTACTCAAAGAAGCCTTCAAAGTGTTCAATAGAGGACTTGCATGTATTCATAGGTATTTGGATCAATGATTGTTTTTCTGTGGCTACAGCAGAATCATAAACTAAGATTATCCTGCCAATGAAGCTGGGATCTTTGATGATTTGTCAGCGACATCAATAGAATGCTGTCATGGGACTCTAGAATTGAATGTGACAAGTTACACATATTCATAATCCCAGCTCAAAAAAACACATTCTATTTCATTAATAAAGGTTATTAATACTGTCATAGGATTTATGGGAGTGCTGAAGTGGGAGCCAATTCATGCAGCTTATTGGCAGAGATGTTGAGTGAATTTTTAATGGCAGCCTTTAGCATTTAGACCTCAATCAATACTTTAATGCAAACTGTCCTCCTCACTTTTTGCTACTCAAGTATTTTTCTCCACAGTATTTACAAGAAAATTGTGTTTTGGCAGTGCCTTTTTCAAAGAATATGAACTTAAAATCAACAACATCAGAATCTGATCCCTATTGTTAGTTTCCGAGTAGCTGACAGTGAACAATTACAGACAGAACTAATAGGCAAGCATCTGGTGAGGTGTCAAAAAATGCAAGATGGCAGCTATGATGCATATTAAAAAGGAACAGGACTTCTATTACTTAGTTACAGCCATCATCTTGTCTATTTTTGACCCCATGGGGATCATTGACATCCCTGGATGGAAAAATAATAATAATAATAAATATTTATTTATATACCGCTCCTCTCCCGAAGGACTCGGAGCGGTGCACATCCATACAATTAAAACAATAAATATGTGAAAAGTTAAAACTAAATTAAACTAAAGGCCTTGGCTGAAAACAATTAAAACCCATCCCTAAAACCCTAAAATTTAATATAAAAATTAAAACACCCAAATCTAAAATCAGCCCAAGCCAGCCTGGTCAAAAAGCCAGGTTTTCAAGGCATGCCTGAAGGTCTCAGTGAATGTTCCACTGTCTTACAGTAGATTCTGGCTTGTCACAGAAGGTATTTCTGTCATTCAGAGGACTCTTGCTTAACAGGCACTCTAAAAATCTCACCCCCCACCCCACTGGAGCTGTTCAAAAGTTTACTTCAGCAGCATTTGAAGACCCACAAATTGATAAATTATGTTCAAGACAAGAGAGATAAGTGCAAACCTTACTTTGGAGACCTTTGTATCAGTGGTGGGATTCAAATGTTTTTACTACTGGTTCTGTGGGTGTGGCATGGTGGGCGTGGCAGGGGAAAAATACTGTAAAATCTCCAGTCAGAGGTGGTATATGCCAGTTCTCCGAACTACTCAAAATTTCTGCTACCGGTTCTCCAGAACTGGTCAGAACCTGCTGAATACCACCTCTGCTTTGGATGGAAAAAATAGAAATATTTCAAGACAACTAAGATGTTTGGTGGCCTAATTTGCTCATAACACTGAGATGGGACTTTGGAACTGCAATTCTCAATGCAAGAATTACTAAGAAGATCAACATGTTTCCAGAGTTTGGTGCAACTCAGACTGCAATTATGAAAGATGAAGTCTTGATTTATCTGACTGCTACTCAGTAGCATTTGCCTTTATTAAATTTAAAAATTCCCAATCTATTTTAATATTGTCTCAATTTAAAGGGTTTCCATGAAGAATTAAATCAATGCTTTATATATGTATATTGATATTCATTATTTTAATGCTAGTGAAGTGACTAATGTAAGTTCAAGAACCACTATCCACCTGTATTACCAAGGGGCCATTTTTACCTTCCCTTTAAAGTAACTCCAATATTTGGAGAGATTAGCATTCGATAATAGTAACTTAATTTTATAAAGTAATTTTAGTAGTGAGATAGTAAATAGTAATTTTGTCAATAGGGGCTGTTCCAAGTGACATTCTGAATTTACCAGGGGTGAAAAGCATAGGAGCAAAAGCAAGGCGCTTTTAGGGTAGAACATCTGGATTTGGATCCCTTGTCCTAACTACTTCTAATTCAGATTCAAACACCTCAAACAAAATCCCTTAACTACACCACTCTGGACCCTGTGCAGTTATATTTCCTTCTTTGTTCTCATTTATCCTGAAATGCTCTCAGGATTTGTCAAGACCAAGAAGTCTCCTTTTCTTATTGTTTTTTTTTTGGGGGGGTGGGGGTGGGCGGGGAAACAAAATAAATAAATAAATAATGAAGCAAATGAAACCCAGTGATTTTGACATGAGATGCAATCTTCGTGATCTCAGGGTGCTTTGGAAACCACAGATGGAGTTGAGGAGGCTGCAGTCAGAGTGCTGCAGCAGCTAAATCTAATTATGTTCTTCAATTTGCATAATTACCTATGCAAGCAGAAGCATTTTACGCTGAGCTGCAGGACCAAACCATTACAAAACTGTATTAAATCTCACACAAGAATTTTCACAAGCCTTCAAATACTACCCTATTATGCATGGTTATTTGTAACCTTCTACTATTGCTTTTTTTTTTTTTGGGCGGGGGGGGGGTTGGAAACCACACAGAATGTAATGCTTTAACAAATATTGTGAACAAAATAGGCCGAAGCCTAAACCAGCCTTCCTAGTTCCAGGCAGATAAACTGGGTAGCTATCCTCTTCATCCTGTGTTAACAAAGACTATGCTGATTAAGGATAGTGGGAGCTGTAGTCTGACCCTTCTAAAGGGTACCAGGCTCGGGGAAGATTTAAGCTAATAAAAGTGAGGCAAAAGAAGGAAGAAAGTTGCCCTCAGACATTTTTTAAAATCAGGAAATCAGGATCAAGAACCAGGGGAGTAAAATACTTTGTGGTTTGTCCTCAAGATGTATTTTCCTAGTTAGCCATGGTTATTGACCCTAATAGGCTTCAGTTTCAGTACTTGAATTGTTCGTAAGAATCCTGAAATGCCCCAGGGTTTCTATTGGGCTCCAGGCGTGTGACATGCAGGAACAGAAATGTACTGTCAAAGGCAGCTGTTATTCTATTGCCTTTTAAAATGACATTGCAATCTATAAATCTTAATGGATAGCTTCTTTTACAGCTGCTCACCAAAAAAAAAAAAAAAGCTGCTTGCAATGAATGAATCTTTTTTACCATCCACTTTTAATTTTTTTCCTAGCCTTATTATTGCTAGTAAATCTATGTTGCGTTTTTGTGTCTCTTCCCCCCACTTCTCCTCTGATCTTATTGCATCCAGTAAATCTTTTTATTCTTTTTTGTACCTTCGAGTCACATGATTCTACATATACAGATGAGGAGTCATTGTTCACCAAATCTTTTTCTATTGGGTTAATGTCTACAGCCTTACTGGGATCATCCATCACTTAGGCATTATTGCCCTTGAACCATAATAGTTGCTTTGCCTCTTTCTTTTAACATGCATGAATAAATAGCCCAGGTCTGTCAGCTTTGCGACAGATGCCAAGAAGCCCAGAGCTCTGTTGTCCTAGTATGTAAGTCACTTTCTCGAACATTACAGATGTGTTCCAGATGTGATTTACAGAGTAGGCAAAAAAATGGAAAAATGACTCATTGTCATTTTCTGATATTGATACACATTGGAAAATAGTGTATTTAAAAATGTGTATTTAAAGTTCAGATTTAGACTTTTACTTAACTTATTTTGCTAATGTTTTTATTGTTTTAATGTCTTTTAAATTGTTTTACTTGTTTTAAAATTTTAGAATTGTAAGACATCCAGAATCACTTGGTTGATTGGGTGTCTATAGAAATTGAATGAGTGAATGAATAAATGAATGAATGAATGAATGAATGAATGAATGAATGAACGAATGAATTGGAGGTAATGAGAAAATAGAGGTTAATTTTAATGTTGGAATTTTATAATTCCACAGGTGACACTGATTCACACTTTACACAAGTTACCTCAGCATTTTAATTTTTATGACATATAAACACACACACACACACACAACAAAAAAATTGATCAGCTGTGGCTCAGATCAACTTCATAATGAAGTTCTCCATACAATTGGAGAGGAAAAACAGGACAGTTTTTCTCACTAGTTAATTTAGAAACTTTAGTATACTATCATTTTTTGGAGAAAAGAATTCCTGCTGGATAATTTTCTGTTGGTATGCCATAAGTGGCTCAGGAGAAGTTTCTGCTTCTCCCATAAGTTTGGAAGGAAGTCAAGGAAGAAAAATAACCTACAATAATTGGATCAGGGAAAGTGACTGCTGGGAAAATATGTATGGGGTGAGTTTAATATGAACTCTTTTGAATTTGCCATGTCCATAACTATTTCAAATTTAGCACATAGAGTGAAGGACATAATTAAAAAGACTTACTTAGAGGCGTGAAACCTCTATAATGAATTCATATCTCAGGCACAGTATTTGAGCTTGGGTTTAATTGAATAAGTTTTCAAAACTCTTTAGCAGGATTGTCACATTCAGCTGTGTTTCATTTGATTTTGTATTTGTTCTGATTGTCTGATTCTAGCAGGAGCAAACTGCATATAGTGGCTCATTCCAAAGCCTAAAATAATGGTAGTTGAGTATGATATGTAAATCCATCCCACTGAAATAATGTTGATTTGAGAATGGTTAAGAATACAAGGTAGCCAAAAGGTGTTTTTTATGCACTGAGAAGAAAAACACTATCTGGAAGGGGGGAAACCAAGAACTTCAGAAGGAAAATATTTGGAAAAAGAATTTTAAAGAAGACCTAGTTGTTTATCCAGCAGCTAAAACAAACAAATAAACTATCTCAATTTTTTGTTTCCAAATTTCACTTGTATCAATTAACTGAACATCTTTTAGATGCTTTTTTTGTTGTCAGAAACGAGGACTAAAATTAGTTATACACCAAAGACATTCTAATGAATTAATTCATGCTGACTTTGCAGAAAACATATGGCCAGGCCAAGATCCAGATGGATTTGGACTGCTGAGGTAGTAAGTTTCAATCTCTCTGCCAGAATGAGGTCCCAATTACAAAGAGTAAGTTACCAAGTAGAACAGGTTGCAGAAGTCCCTGTTTGGGAAAAGGGATGTGGCATGCAACTGCCATGGTTAATATATTCTGTCCCCCCTTCCCCAATAGCAGCATATGGGGGAAAAAAGTAATGTCATTTCTTCCACATTCATCCCTCAGGTTCATGAAGCATTTTCTGTTCACTGTAAGCCTTTTAAAATTAGCTATTTATCTTTGATAGCCTAATTTTTTGATACTGTATATACTCATGGATAAACTGTGAATTTTAGGTTCCAAAATACAACCATCCACCACCAAGTGGATAATTTTATCCACAAATAGACTTACCAGTGAGTATATATAGTTGAGTTTTTCCTCAGCTTTTAAAAAGTATCTGTATACCCCACATATATTTGTGGATAAGTCTATCTGTGGATAAATCCAAAATTTTCAACTGCAGATAAGCCAATTATAAAAATTAAAGCATACAAAATTTTTGAGGGTTGGCTTATCTGCAAGTATTGCATTTTCATGCTATTTTGATTTAAAATTTGAGGGTTTGCTTATCTACAGATAGGCTTATCTGCAAGTAGTCTAGAGATTCTCAGTCTGGTCATGGCTGTCCCAAAGGTGGTTTTCAGGAGACAACTGGACTTCCTTGAAAAAAGAAAAAAATTGAAGATATTTCACTTCTTATCCAAGAAGTTTCTTCAGCTCTGATAGGACAGTGGGGAATGGAAGGATTTATATTCCTTGTAGACAGCTGGTCATTTGCATCCTTTTACAGGTTCGTTGAAGCACTTGGAGGTTTATCTGTGTCCTCAGGGTCACCTGAGTAGTGCTCCTGGGTTTTTTTTCTGGAAATCAAAGAATATAAATCCTTCCATTCCATACTGTTCTGTCAAAGCTGAAACATCTTAAAAGAAAACAACAAGGAAGTCCAGTGTCTCCTGAAAAAGCACCCTTGGGATTATCTGCAAGTATATACAGTCCTCCAGTAAGGACTGGGTCTACCAGGCATACTACTCCTAATTAAAGGCCCAGAATGCACAAAGCAGCAACCTTCTGGTTTGTGGATCAGTTGAATCTAAGACTTTAAGCATGTTCTACCATGGACAGCTCCCCAACCAGCCTGAACCAACCTGTGGGTAAGTTTGCCATTTTATGAACAGGAGAAACTTGAGATAAATCTCAGTTTATGTGGTGGCAACTTCTTCCCAGTTGGTTAACAATGGAAAAGAAATCCAGAGGACACAGACTTATTTATAAACATTTTAAGTTCAGACATCATCCTAAACAATATGTAGTTCAGTTCTGACTTTATATATTTTTATCAAACTATCCCATTGTGTTTTGTATACTATGGTTTATGATTTAATATGTGAACTCATCTCAGCAATTTTTTTAATAATCTCTGTGTAATATTTTTGGAAATTGAGTGGTGATAACATAACTGATGACTCAGATGACCAAAACACATAATTAATAAATTGTTGTATTTTATGTTGTATGCATAGCATTATTCTATTTTTCACTCACAACAGCCCTTTACTCAACCAGCCATGGTGAAAGATAATGACTGGTTCAAAATCTTCCAAAACTTTATGGCTGAGTGAGGATTTGCATTTGGATCTTCCTTGATCAGCCCTCTAACCAACACACTGCAATAGCTTTCTAATAATAGTCTGTTTTAACATGGTCATTCTGGTATTGCCATCAAGCATGTCTTAGTCTATAGGATTTGATGATGGGCTTCTAAGAGAAAACAATGCAAAATAAAGTAACTAAACTTATTCTCCTATGATCTAATTCAGCCACATAGTCTTCTTGCTAATTTTATTTCTTTACAGAATTCACATGTCAAATCCATGCAGTGTTTTCTAGATAATGAGAATGTGCCTATCTGGGGGAAGACAGAAAACAAGTCTAGTAAAATGTCACTTTAACTCTGGCAATTTTTAGACCCATATTAATTTATTGCAGCCTCTAGGGGACATTTGGTTTCAAAGCTATTACATCCAACACTTGCTTGCTTTATTGAAAGGTGACGAACTGAAAAATAAAATAGAAAAACCTGACAACCCCCATACATATGTACACAAATCTCTAGTGTTTTTTGGAGGGGATCATAACCACATTAATTTACCATAAACATAACAGAAAATGTGAATGTAATTAAATGGAAATATTATAAATTATTTTTCCATCTGCCATTTTTGCAAGGAATGTCATTGTGCAAATAATCATCTTAATTGTAGAATGTACTGAAGATGAAATGTTTCTTTTCCAAAACTTAGTTCTTTTATTTATTTATTCAATTTCTATAGCCATCCAACTCAACCAAGTAACACTGGGTGGTTTTGGAAGTATAGTGAATCAATTATCACATAATCTATACCTTTCCCTTTGAATTTAAACTGGAGATTTTTAATCAGAAAAACTCTTTGGCACATTCAGGTCAAGAAGATACTAAAACTGCCCTACCCTTTCTGGATAACTTCTTATTAAATAAGTTATTTGCTAGATGTGACTTCAGTTGATCTCTAAAAATTCAGTCTGTTAATACGAGGTTGTGATCTCTTCTACTTCAATGAACATCTTCCCTAGTAACAAATTAGTTTGACTAAATGTAGCTTGATAGCTGACATTGCCTACTGGATAACTTCCTATATATCCATTGTTTCTGATAGTTAAGATACCACCACTGATCAAAGGATAAACACATTAATACCCTTTGAAATTCTACAGAAATTGCTACATAAAGGGTAAATTCAGTCATGTTGCATGCTATTATCTGTTCCATGTATGGTATTGTTAATGAGAAATGGGATATGGAGGAGAAATTGAACATACACAGTGGCCAATATCAGATTATATATTTATTTATCACATATGTACCTTACCATAGATTTCTTACACTATATACTTGTTTAAGGTAACAGGTGGGTCATAATCTCACATTATTATCAGATAGCAATGCAAAGTCTCCACAGCTGAGTCCAGGTGTCCTGTCAAACTAGTCCTTATATATGAGACAGGGATGCAGCATTGTGGCCTTTCAAATATTGTTCAACTCCCATCAGCCTTAGTGAGTTCTACTTATGGTTAGGATGAGGACAGCGGCTGCCACATGAGGGACAGAAGGTTATAGATGTCCACAGTTGAGCAGGGGATTTTAAGATTTCAAACGAAAATTGTACTTTTAGTATTGTATATACTGATGCATAGAATATCTCAGGCTTCAGCCAGAATTCCAGTTTCTTTTTCTTTTCCTTTTTCTGCAGTTCTGTTTTAAGCATCTATATGGATGTGATTGTTCTTTACTAGATGTTTCCCTGTGTTAATCTGATCTCTTGAAAAACTTCAGTGTTTCGCAATTTTGAAGACACATTTCTTTTGAAAGGATGAAGGCTTCTTGCAGGAAGGATGGTAATTTTACCCCCCAAGTGCTGGACATCATTGTATGGTTTTGTAGGAGATTGTGAGTACCAAACTGAAACCAAAAAGAAACATCCATGTCTTAATTTCACCCTTAATATTTCATATCATCTGTCAAATGCTGAAACCTCAAGCAAAATCACCTCTTAACATATCAAAATATTGGTATTCTTTCTATATTGCTGCTAGAAATCTCATAAGATCTCATATAAGAATACCATGATGGTGGTAATGATGATAATTTAACTAATTCCATTTTCAATGATCTCTGATGGCCCTTCAATTCATTCATTTGTTTGCTATATCCCGTCTCTCTACCCTACCAACTCCTTTTCTATACTTCTGCACATCAGTCTGACCACAACTTTTGTTTTCTTTCCAAAATCTTGAGATGTTTTATTTCTGCAAAACAAGGTAAGGAGATTCTTGCTAAGATCTGCAATATGTTGCTGGGAATTGATCTCCAGATGTTTGAGAAAGATAAAATGCTTTATGGAAAGAAAGAAGCTCCTTTATGGGAAGGTTGATGATAATAAGGCAGATACTTTTGGGATGTGGTTTGCTGAATAATGAATACAATCCACTTGGCTATATCTATATTGAACATCTGTAACTGCATTAAATTCAAACCAACAAGAACGTATGTGCTAAATAAACAAACAAATGAATAACAGTAACACCTTCCAATCTCATTGTACTATTTCTTTGTTTTCTTCTTTCCACGGCCAGCAGGTTTTTTCTTCTCTTCTACTTCTAGTACTTTATCTTCAACAATAGGCTCTTGCTCTTCTTCACATTCCTTAAAACTGGTAGTATAAATACTGGATATGGAGAAAAATCAAAGAGAAGCTTGCATTGTAGATTGGCTAGCAAAGTAATAGATAATCACAACTTTAATAAGTGTTCCATTTTCATGTTTCTCATATGGACACTAGCATCTGTTTAAAGACCATACCCAGTATGGCAGAGCTCAGTTTAGCAGAGCTTTTTATTAGGTTCCAGAGTTTCTTCTCCTAATCATTTTGCAATATTAGGAGAAAAACACATTAAAATAGCATGCATTATATCCAAGTATTAAAGAGGAAGGGAAGTATTAAAGAGGAAGAGAAGGAAGAAAGGAAGGAAGGAAGCTCTGAAATCCCTTAAATCTATGAATATTGTAAAATGACAGCTAAGAAATAAACACAAGCTACCATTTCAGAATGTTTTTAAAACCAGAAAAAAATAGAAACTTTGTTCTAAAAACAGAAAGAAAGTTATAAAAATAGATAAGCAATGACTAGTTAAATGTTTTAAAATGGAAGCTGGATAGACTAACTGGATTTCAAATAACAAGTGATAATAATGTCCTTTAAAGCTTATGAAAAGCCAAAGTTGTCCCATTTGATAGCTTCTTTCAATAAATGCCTGTCTTCTTTTTGTTCTCAGGCTGCCACCTTGTAGCAAAAACCTGAAGACAAGTCTCAGCAGCAAAATGCATTATGAAAAACAGGTAGATACAAATTTAATTTGCATAATTTACTATGAATGCATAACCTGAGTTTTGCTAGAAAGTGCAAGAGACACTTTATTCAAAGGACATTCAGCAGGTTTCAGCAGCAAGTTCTATACATTTAACTTGGGGGGAGGGGAAATCAATTAATTTAATAGAATTGATTCCTGAGAATCTAATTATGGATACAGAATATATTCCAGATTATTACACTTCCTAAATTCTTAGGAATTCTTAGGTCAGGAATGATCAAATTTTCAGGTACCGCTGCACTACCTTACTTAAGCATCAAAATATTTTTAAAGATTATTACGCCACTTTTTTCGTTGAAAAATTCTGAGGGAAGCAAATGGATTTCTTTCGACTTCCTATAGGTTCTTGTGGCCACAATCCTGGAAACTTTTCAAGTAGTGTTTCAGAATGTTTGGATTCAGGATCCTAAATGAAGGATATTCTCATTGCCATTAACACTATTCACCATTCACCTGTACAGTTTAGTTTTAATTTTATGGGTATTTTTATTATTTATTGAGTAAACTTGTATGCCATCCATCTCACTGTTTAAAATGACCGAGTGGCTTACAGTATAAGAAGTGGCAGAAAAGGCTCTTCTCTTGATGGGGTCTGAGTGGGCCCCTTCTGTCAGAATGAGTGGGAAGGACCACTCCCCTCCCCTTGGGGAAAGGTGATTCCTCAGATATCCTGGACTCATGCTATAGAACAGGGGTGCGGAACAATGGCCCCTTTATAACTTGTGGACTTCAACTCCCAGAATTCCTGAGCCAGCATGGCTCCATAAGTCATAAAGGGGCCACTGTTCCCCTTTATGGGTTTTAAAAGTGATAAAACCCCTTTAGAGGGTTTTAAAAGTGATGGTCAACACCTTGAATTGAACTTTTTATGATTCTTAATGACTCATAAAGAATTGGACAGCATATACATTTAAAAACATATATATGCATAAAAATAAAATAAATTAAAAATAGATAAAATAAATAAAATGAGTAGAGTAGAAGAGAAGAGAAGAGAAGAGGAGAGGAGAAGAGAAGAGAAGAGAAGAGAAGAGAAGAGAAGAGAAGAGAAGAGAAGAGAAGAGAAGAGAAGAGAAGAGAAGAGAAGAGAAGAGAAGAGAAGAGAAGAGAAGAGAAGAGAAGACAAAACCTTTTTTTCCTTTGAAAGCAAATCCAGCCTACTGATTTAAAAAAAGATGGGTCAATTTTGGGGTAGAAATTCTCAAACAGGACGTGAATTTGAATGACTGTTTCTACTTAGCATCTGCTCTAGAATGCATGCTGTATTGCCTCTATATAAGGAGATTTCTCAGGAAAGGCAGTATTTGATGCAACTTGCTACAATTTGGTCACTGGTTATGGATTCAAAGAAATGCACCTCTGGGAATGTGGTGCATCTTATCTTCTTTTTAGCCATTTGACTGATTGCTCTTCGATCCCTCTAGTTAGTACATTGAAAAGATTCACCCTTTATCCTCTCCCGTAAACAACCTCACCAACAATATGCCAACTATGGCAGTCTTATTTACTGAAACACCATATGTATGCATTCAGTATCAAATACATTGATTGGATTTTGTCATCTGTATTGTGATCTTCAGATTCTCTGCACCTAATTGTCAGTTTCATAGTGAACTGACTTGTCAGAAAAGTCAGGAAGGAGAAAAAAGGAAAAGACAGATAAGGAAAAAAATATGGGAAAAAAGGTGCTTAAAAAAACTAAGAAAATTTGACCCTTGCTTTACTTTTTCAACAAAGATAAAACATTTAGGAATATCTTGGCCCTAAATTCATTTCCTCCAAAAAGCATGGAAATACTTCTAAATCAATCTGATAAAGCCATGGTTTGAAGGCAGAAAGTGCTCAAAAAATCCTTTGCAAGCCAAGTAAAATGGATTTTTTTAAAAAAAAGATGAACACCATAATATCTTCTCAGTTGTCATTAATTAAAAGGTAGTAAATACCAACAAAGAAAAAAGAGGTATAAAAACATTCTACCCTCTACCCATCCACCTGTACACTGTAAAATTAAAGGATATTTTAGGTCCTTTTAGACCAGGGGTTGCCAACCTTTTGAACCTCAGGAACTACCAAACTCATAGTTTTAAATCCCGTGGACCACTAATATGAATTTTGACTGATGGTGGCTGGCTGACATTGGTGGGAAAGTCGGTCCCATATTCCAGAGCTGCAGTAGTCACAGGACTGGCCTTTTGGTCATCCTGGAGCAGCTCCTCCAGCCCATGGCAGGCCCGTGCACCTGGGTGGAGGAGCAGCTGCTCTGGGTTGACCAAAGGGCCAGTCCTGTGACTATGCAGCTCTGGAATATGGGACTGACTTTCCCACCAATGTCAGCCAGCCACCTCAGGGTGGATTTCCCTCTCCCGCTATTGGTCTTACCTTCCAGTTCCAGCTTGCGTGGCTCTACTCAAGGTAAGGTTTGTGCTTGGCCGAAGGGTTGGGGCCAGTGGGTGGACGGGTCATGTGGGCAGTGCAGCCTTATGTTCCTGTGCAGCCTGGATTAATTGCTTTGGGAGGGAGTTCTTTGGGGGGGACATTTCTCTGCAGACCACCAAAATTTTCTCGTGGACCGCCAGTGGTCCCAGCCCACTGGTTGGCGACCACTGTTTTAGACTGCAGACTGTCATTTAGGGCCTTTTCTGTTCTATGTGGCATAGGAAGAGGCAACCTGGTACATCTACATAGTTTGGCCTATAGCTTCCAAACCCTTTCCCACGGCAGTTGCTACAGGAGTCGATAAGAGTCAAGCCTAAAATCACCTGGAGGTTATCTGATTGCCTGTCCTGTCTAATGTGATGCTTTTTTCTACCTTTTGTTTTCTTTTTCTTTTTAAGCCAATTCAAAACCTCCTGGCTTGCTCAAAAAACAGATGAAATGTCCATGTTTTTTTCCTAGTGCCAGATGGTCTCAAGAGGGAGCTGGAGCAAAAAAAAAAAAGTTCCTGGAAACCACTTCAGCCTGTCAAAGTGTTTATAATACATATTTATCTATCAATATTATGTATTGATAAATTTATAAGCCACTTCAGTCCAGACTAGTCTCAGCAGTATACAAAACCCACGCCCATACTCACACCCAATGCCATAATGTTAATTTCCCATGCTATTGAATCACACTGACCTTTCTATACTTTGGTAAGAGGGCTTCTTCGGAGGTTCAGCAATAGGACTGGGGAAAAAGAACAAATCTCTTTTGAGGAACGTGGAAAGTCTTTTTGTTTCACCCATTATACACATCTGCAATGAACTGCTCAAATGCTTATTACGTATCTTGCCTTAAAACAAAGTTGCAAATAGCGCAAAACTAAGAATATATAAACAAATCAGCTTGGATTGCATTGTGGCAGATTGGTTAAGGCAGCAGCACCTTCTGGTTCTTATCATTGGAAAAGGATTGGGACTTGCGTTACAGCACCTGATGCTCTGGCATCACTACATCCCTTGCCATCCCTGGAGATGCCATAGGTTCAAGTATTTTATTCAGGACTAGGGAGACCTACATTCAAGTCCACTGTCAACTCTGTGTGGTCACTTTAGGTCTGATAGCCCAAGCAGCCTCAAAGAAAGGGCAAGGGGTAGAAAGGGGGAAATGTGCTGACCCCCTCCCCATTGTCATGGATACCATGAGTACAGATATATCAAGAGGAAGAGAATGAAAGCTTGAACGTTAATGCACTTAGAGTTTGTTTGTTTGTTTTTAGAAAATGACTTAATTGCCCTCTCTTGCTATCACACTTTTTCTTTCACACATAGCCCACCAATGTTTTATCGGTTGTAGTATTATGTTTATGAAACTTACGGCAGGATCGGGCGGCAGCGGTGCTGACGGCTGCGGATGGACTTGTTGCTCCCCGTAGTTCCCCCCGCCGGTGGCAGTGGTGGTGGGGGACTGGGGGAGGTCGGCGGGTCCTATCTGGAGCCGGCTGGACCCGACACCGCATATCTGAGTCGGGACCAGTTGGCCCTCTGCAGTATACACGGACCGAGCTCTACGCCCTTCAGAGGGTGCCCCTCTCCCTGACATGGCCGAAGGGACTATCAAAAGTCCAACTCAAGGACAGGTCTTGGGATCCAGAGAGGTGGCATGGCCATGGCCATTCCATGAAACGTCTGGGGAGGGGGAAGGGTACTCAATTGTTTCCTTTTATTTTTAGATTTTTAATGGGGTTAGGGAGGGGTGCCACGGGTATAGGGAGGGAGGTTGGGAGGAGGGTGAGGGATAGATTTTTAGTGGGGTTAGTGGGTGGGGGGCCTGGGGTCAGCCAAGCCGGTGAGTACGCCTGGGGGGATCCGAGGGACCGGGGGTTGGGGGGGAAACCAGGATTAGAACTATCGAGGGTGGACCTTATTGGCACTGTAAGTGGGAGGGGCAGATATGACGGGGGTAGAGGGTCATATCAGGTTAAGGGATCGCGTGCCCGCTATCTCCAAGCGGTAACGCGCTCCGAACCTCCTGACCCGTCTTGCAGGCCTGGTTGTGCAGAGTCTCAGGCCCTGAGCACTCGGCTGATGTTATGCAATGCCAGGTCCGTTATGAATAAGGCCCCCCTGATTTTTGACCTGATACAGGATGAGGGCATGGACCTGGCAGGGGTCACCGAAACCTGGTTGGGCTCAGAGGGGGGTTTCCCCCTAGTAGCGATGTGCCCACCAGGTTTCCAGGCATTTCATCGGCCGAGGGCTCAGGGTAGGGGTAGTGGAGTGGCGGTAATTATTAGGGAGGATCTATGTCCTAGGGAGGCCACTGTACCTCAGATGGCTGTGAGTCCCTCTTTGTGAGATGGGGTCAGGGTGGGCAGATGGGTCTTTTGATAATGTACCTGGCTCCCTGCTACATGTCATCGGCCCTGCCCGGGCTCCTCGGGGTAATAGCCGAACTGGCGGTGAAGACACCCAGACTGTTAGTTATGGGTGACTTCAACCTGCCTTCGCTTGGTGAATCCTCTGGGGTGGCCCGAGAGTTCTTGGCCTCCATGACGGCCTTGGACCTGACCCAATTAGTTTCTGGACCCACTCACATGGGGGGACACACGCTGGATCTGATTTTCGTCTCTGGACAGTGGTTGACTGATCGGTTAGGGGATATAGTCGTTAAACCTTTGTCATGGTCTGATCATTCTCTCCTTAGACTAGACTTCTGTACCGCCAATCCACACCACAGGGAGGTGGAGCCAAGGAGATGGTTCCACCCCAGACACCTGATGGACCCTGAACGGTTCCAGACGGAGCTTGGACCATTACCTGAAACTCTGGCTCATAACTCGGCCACAGACTTGGTAGCCGCCTGGGACAGGTTGGCTGCCGAGGCTCTGGACCGAGTTGTGCCTTTGCGACCTCTGACCCGGCAGAGATCTCGCTCGGCTCCGTGGTTTACGGAGGAGCTGAGGCAGATGAAATGCCGGAAAAGACGTCCGGAGGGCGTCTGGAAGGCCAGTCGTGCCATGTCTGACCGAACACAGGTTAGGTCCTATATTAGGACCTACCTAGTGGCGATAGAGGCGGCGAAGCGTTCTCACTTCTCCGCCCTTATTGCATCAGCAGAAAATCGACCTGCTGCCCTGTTTAGAGTGACCCGCTCCTTGATTGGGCCGGGAGCGAGGGATGATCTCCTGCAGGGAAGAGCGGAGGAGTTTTCACGATTTCTGCACGATAAAATCGCTCAGATTCAGGCCGGATTGGACTCTAGTTGGGAGGTCCCAGGGGAGGTGACCGCAGCGAGTCTTGAGATGGTTATCTGGGATGAGTTCGACCCTGTGACCACCGAGGGTGTGGACAGGTTTCTGGGGCGGCTGAATGACACCACGTTTGTTGGACCCTTGCCCCTCCTGGTTGGTCTCTACCTCCAGAGAGGTGACGCGGAGTTGGCTCCAGGGAATTGTTAACGCTTCTTTGATGGAGGGCTCGCTGCCTACCACCTTGAAAACGGCGGTGGTGCGACCCCTCCTCAAGAAGCCCTCCCTGGACCCAATTCTTTTGAACAACTATCGTCCTGTCTCCAACCTTCCCTTCGTGGTGAAGGTTGTAGAGAGTGTGGTGGCAGGTCAGCTTCCCCAGTACCTGGATGAAGATACATACCTGGATCACTTCCAATCGGGCTTCAGGCCTGGACATAGTACCGAAACGGCATTGGTTGATGATCTCTGGAGGGCCCGTGACAGGGGTTATTCCTCTGTCCTGGTCCTATTAGACCTATCAGCGGCTTTCGATACTATCGACTATAGTATCCAATCGGGCTTCAGGCCTGGACATAGTACCGAAACGGCGTTGGTTGATGATCTCTGGAGGGCCCGTGACAGGGGTTATTCCTCTGTCCTGGTCCTATTAGACCTATCAGCGGCTTTCGATACTATCGACTATAGTATCTTATTGCGGCGATTGGGGGGATTGGGGGTTGGGGGCACCGTGTTGCGGTGATTTGCCTCCTTCCTCTCCGACTGTCTGCAATTGTGTTGGCGGGGGGGGGAGAGATCCACCTCTAGGCCCCTCGATTGTGGGGTGCCTCAGGGGTCGGTCCTCTCTCCTCTCCTGTTCAACATTTATGTGAAGCTGCTGGGGGAGATCATCCATGGCTTTGGGGTGAAATGTCATCTGTACGCTGATGATACCCAGCTGTACATGTCCACCCCAAGCCATCCCAACGATGCCGTGGAGATCATGTCCCGGTGCCTGGAGGCCATGCGGAACTGGATGGGCGGGAACAGGCTCCGACTCAACCCTTCCAAGACTGAGTGGCTGTGGTTTCCGGCATCCTATATCCCATATAAGCTGACTTTGTAAAAATGCCGCTTGGGGGGGCCAAAAGCCCTAGAAATAAGCAGGCATATACAATGGAATGAAGGCTATTGCTGAGCACTTAGTATGGTGCTCCATAGACTGTAAGCCGCCCTGAGTCTCCGGAGAAGGGCGGCATATAAATGTAATTAAAATAATAAATAAAATAAATAAATAATAAATAAATCCTGATATAGCCAGATAGTTCCATCGCTGGCTATTGGGGGTGAGATTCTGCCCCCTGCAGAGAAGGCTCGCAATCTGGGTGTCCTCCTGGATGTACGGCTGTCTTTGGAAGACCATATTACGGCCGTCTCCAGGGGGGCGTTTCATCAGGTTCGCCTGATTCGACAGATGCGGCCCTTTCTGGATCGGGATGCCTTACGCACAGTCACTTATGCCCTGGTCACCTCCCGACTTGACTATTGTAACGCCCTCTACATGGGGCTCCCGAATGGGAGCATCCGGAGGCTTCAACTGGTACAGAATGCGGCCGCGCGGGTGGTTATGGGGGCATCAAGATTTGCGCATGTGACGCCCCTCCTGTGCGAGCTGCATTGGTTGCCAGTGGCCTCTCGGGTGCGCTTTAAAATTTTGGTGTTAACTTTTAAAGCGCTCCATGGCATCGGACCACGATATTTACAAGACCGCATTCTGCCATTTTCCTCCCACCGTCCGGTGCGCTCCCACAGGGAGGGTCTCCTGCGGGTCCCGTCAGCATCTATGTCCTGGCTGGTGACCCCGAGGAATAGGGCCTTCTCTGTGGGGGCGTCTGCCCTCTGGAATGGGTTGCCCCGGAGTTATGGACAGCCACGGACCTGGAGACCTTCAGGCATGCTTTGAAAACCTGGCTTTTCGACCAGTCCAGCTTGGGCTGATTTTAGTTTTGGGGTGTTTTGTTTTTATTAAATTTTAGGGTTTGAGTATGGTTTTAAATTTGTTTACAGCCAGGGTTGGGTTTAATTTAGTTTTATTGTTCCACATATTTATTGTTTTAACTGTACGGCTGTGCACTGCTCCGAGTCCTTCGGGAGAGGAGCGGTATATAAATAAATATTTATTATTATTATTATTAAAGTCATGTTGCAGCAGTGAGAATGCTGGACTGGAATTCCAAAACCAAGGACTTATCTGACCACAGAACACAGTGAGTGACAGATCAATAATTTTGCTCAACCTATCGTATCTCATAGAGTTAAGCTCCTTAGAAGAAAGTTAGCATACGGGACATTAATATCATGTTTTATTCCATTCCTATCTTCATTTTATCCTCACAACAATGCTGCAAATTACATTAGATTGAATCACATGAATGCTCACTCAACTCCACAGATGAAGACTAAAGATTTGAACTCAAACCTAACAAATGAATCACTATAACTTCAGGATTAAGTAACATGTATCCATTATTCAAACTATTCCAAAATCACAGTCCATGAGAAAAATGATCTACTTTAAAAGCAACATATATACAATGAATTACAACTCAGTACTCATGCTTGAAAAATATCCCTATCCCTACTGTAATTACATGTCACATTGTTTTCACTTAGCTCACAGGCTAAATGTTCTTACAATAAAAAAAAAAAACTCGTTGCTTTTAAGTGCCAAGAGATACAGAACCCAAGCCTACAAAGAGTTAAATAATTTTAGCAGAGAGCATTTATGAAAGTCCTACCTCACCTGCTAAAGATTTCAGAGAAGTAAAACAACTTTATCATATGAAACTTGTGACTTGATCACTTAATTATTTTTTAATCTGAAAATTTAATCAACACAAGGAGTAGGAAATAGATGATCTACAGTAAACACTATTCTAATTAACTTATGTTGAATGAATGACAATAGCTTGTTGCTTGGTTCCCTTCTACCCCAGCCTCATAAACACAGAACTTAGATTGCTAAGAGTCAAACGCTTATAATTTCCTATATAAGATTTCAAGTTTTCTTTAGTTTGGGAATTCTAAAAATTTCACAAACTGCTGACATTTTTATGTGAAATTCTGATGGGTTCACATAAAAGTGGATGCAGTTTTCTATCATGTGTGAGGTGTATGGTATCTACACATCTGCATTATGACATGGATTTGTATGCTGATGCTTGAAAAGGCTATCAATCTCCAATTTAGAGTCAGACAATGCAAGAGTTAAAATGAACCTTGGTGATCATTTAGTCGATCATTTAGTTTGGACCTTTGGCTCAAACCAGCAAAGCTTTCTTTTGTTGTTTGCAAAGTTTAGTTGTATATAGTTATCAAATGGGATGGTCGTATCCAACAAAGGATATATTTCCTGCAGATGTAAAGGTTGCAGAGCAGGTCAAATTTTTTTTCAGCATGTGCAATGATAATTGCAGAAAGTCATTGAAATTCTCATTTCCAAGCAGATATGGATTCTCTGTTCCAAGCAGCATAAATAAGTCTTTTTTTTCTGTTAGGGTGGTCTCTCTATATCAACAAACTAGGTGAGCTGCATAGGGCAACGAGTTAAGTAGATCACCCAAAAAAATATGGGGGGGGATCCAAATAAAAAAATTACAACTTTTGTTGTGAAGGGGATATGAATTGCATGGTTTGTCTAGGGCATCTAGCCTAGACCACTGAAGTAAATACAAGGATAGATAAAGTTCGAACATCATTCTTCAAAATGAAAAAGGTCTTCTGCAGTCATGACATAAGCCTAAGATTGAAAATCAGGCTTCTCAGATGCTACATTTTTTCTATCCTGCTCTATAGTGTGGATAATTGGCCACTAACAGAAAGCCACTTGAAGAGACTAGAAGCATTTGAAATGTGGATTTACAGGTGGCTATTACATATAAGTTGGGTTGACAAAATCAGAAATAAGGAGGTGATAAGCTGCCTAGGAAAGCCAAGGGAAATCATCAAAACCATAATAAAGCAAAAGTTAGAATATTTTGAACATGTGACGCGGCACCCAGAAAAATACAGCATACTTCACTTAATCCTCCAAGGAAAGATTGAAGGCTAACTAGGTCCAGGCAGAAGAATATGATGCTTCAAAATCTAAGGGACTAGTTTGGACAAAACTCAACAGCGCTTTTTTGTGCGGCAGTTGATAAAAATAGGATCGCCAACATGATCGCCAATGTCTGGTACAAGAAGAAGATCTAGCATAGGGCAGCTACTGTTTCTTTGAATTCATTCAACTAGTTCTGATCGAGGAAAAGTTAAAATAGAAACTATTATCTACCATCATAGAAAATCGCTGGGCATTCAGGTAAAAACACAACTACATAGCAGAACCTTTTTTTAAAATCCTTGTATCTGCTATTTCCCAATTAAAATGGAGACAGAGCACAATCGAGACTCCCTTTTTTCCCTTCAGATTTGTGCCTCTGTGACTGCACAGTGAATGAATGAAAGTAGAGGGATTGCATCTTGATCTAAAGAGACACCATCAATTTATTTTTCTTATCCCTACACAAAATCTAAGGAAGATTTAGTTTACAGTTGGGCCAGATAAGGACCAGAACAAATCCCAGGGGGTCAGCAAAGTAATTCACTCCTATGACCCATCTTTCTCTAAAGCTCAAGGGCCTTGCTATAGAAAGGAAAATGTCTTTTGCAAAGGCCAGCTTATTGGATGCTTTGTTAAGTGAAGTTATGGCTATAGCAGCAAATACATCCTGGCAATAAAAGCATGGTATTTTGCTCTTTATTCATATGCTTTTGAGACAGAGGTTGACACAAACATTCAGTTTTGAATTTCACCAGCATGAACTTGGCTCTCACTGAGGAAGTCATTAACAGTAAAAAGAATAAAAGATTCCAGATTTGTCTGTGTATTTGTACTATAGTAAGATGAGTTTGTAAGAGAAAAAGTATGTTTTTTTCCAAGCATTTCTTAGGTTCCTTTGCTTTAAGGTGAATTTGTGTGTGTTTGTACCTACATCATACACACACACACACCACCACCACCATCATCATCATCAGTATCACCAAACATTCCTTAACAAATACATCTATTATTATGAACAAGCCAAAAGGTACCACATGGTATTCAGTCTAATCAGGAATGCAGGAGCAAGCTACATCTGTTCAAATATACAAAATCAAACATGCAAGAGAAAGGAATGGCTTTGTTTATAGGACAAAGAGTAAATGCCATGATATCTATCGCTATTGTGCATTAAAAATACTGAAAACTAAAATGCCAAGAACCCTAGCTTATTCATCAAAATGACATCTAAAAATGAAACATCAGGTCAAGGCCAACTGAAACCTAAGATTTGTAGTCTTTAAAATATAATCTATTCTTTACATTAAAAATTGAAAGAACCCACCATTCCATACAGACCCTATGATTAAAAATATTGCTTCTTTCCCTTCTTGATTACACTAATCTTCTTCCCTGGTCTCCACTTGTTTCTTGGGGTCATTTTACTCTAGAGAAAATTATTCACTCACTACTCAAAATATGTGACAGCCAGCTTATTTCCTTGCTCTCTTTGCATTCATCAAAACTGAATTTAAAATTCTCCATTTGCCTTTGATTTTCGGCCACTTTTTGCTAACCATCCTCCAAGTTCAAGGTTTAATCTGTGTTTTCATCCCATTTGAAATGAAGCCAATACTAGTGCCTGACCAGAAATGCTATCCCACCCGGAAGATATCAACTCAGTGATGGGATTCAAAAAAAATTTACTACCAGTTTTGTGGGTGTGGCTTGGCGGGTGTGACGTGGCTTGGTGGGCATGACAGGGGAAGGTTACTGCAAAATCTCATTCTCCACCCCACCCTACTAACCTGCTTTCCAGCTCCGTTCTCCTGAACAGGGCAACAAAATAAGATCCAGCCAATCAGCTGGGACTTGGGAGGCAGAGAATAGATGGGGGCGGGACCAGTCAGAGGTGGTATATGCCAGTTCTCTGAACTACTCAAAATTTCCACTACCGGTTCTCCAGAACTGGTCAGAACCTGCTGAATACCACCTCTGTATTAACTGCACGAGATGGAACCATCCTGTCTCCCAGCAAGTTTCTACAGAAGTTTTTATCTCAGTTTCTCCTTGTTACTTTTCAAAGGGAGGCTCCTCTGTGCTGCACAGATCTGTTTCAATCAAGAAAGAAAGCTAGGTTCTGCCAGCCTTGTGATCTATTTCTGTTACCCCTGGATAGATGACTTGAAGGGTGGAGTTTCCTGCCACTTCACTTTTTTTTCGATTCCTGTGACCTGTCAGATTGAATTTTTGGGACATGGGTTAAATGCTTTTTCAGAATAATGCTAGACCCATGGTCAGAAAATAGCCCAAATGACACATCACAGGCAACAGAGCAGTTCCATAACCATATTAGTCAGGCAACAGATGGCTATACCTACTGTTCCAAGCACCCAAATACTCACCTAGCCTTCCCCAAATTTACTTTGTTTTCCTGCTGGCAGGCAGTGTTAGATGAGAGGGGAAATATAGCTGGTGGAACATAGCAATTATTTTCCTGCCTGTATTGAATCACTAATTACAGCATGACTTGCTAGCCTCATTACTATGGCAAGGTGGACTTGGCAACCAGGGCAGCAACTGATATATTGGATCAGGGACTGAAAGACAGCATTTTAATATAATTATCTAGCTGTGCCCCATATATATCCACTTTTTGGCATAGTATTTGCAAAACAGAAACATTTCCACCTAGAAAACCCATTTTGTCAAAGCTGGACGCAAAAGAGTACACTAGTAACATAAAAACTTAACTGTGTTAATCCGTAGTGCTAGATTTACTGAATATTACATTGGGAACTTTCTTGTATCATTCATAATATCTAAACAGTATTGTTATTGTTCTTTGTATTAGAAAGATATGTTCCTCACAGAAAAGAAAGTATTGAGGGAAAGGTGCATCAGAAAATACAATATGACTTGTAAAAATGGAAACTAAGAAAGTCAGATCCAAGGCTCATGAACCATCAGTTTTCCCTAGATACTTTCTTTTATGGTTTGTGGTCCTGATACTTTTTTCTTGCCTCAAGATAAGTAATAAAGCTTTGGAAGAAAACTAATTTCAAAGGGGTAAAGTCAACAGGAAAACTTCATTACAGTAGACTGGGATTATGGCTTTGTCTAATGAAGTGATCAGCAGAACCTATTACGAAGACCATCTGAACACAGTTATCTTGTTAAGGCCCAACGCCATGTTGTCATTCCCTTTTATTTTAGCTCATTCTTTTTCATTTAGTCATTTGCGAGTGAAAAGGTAATTTAAAAGGTAAAAGGGAAAAGGTAAATTAAACCATCAACACTTACCTGACTGCAGGTTGCAATTGTAAAGTACTTACTGGAAATGCTAAATATGCATCATATTTATCTAAGGTAAGTCATTACACTGAGACATTCAGTTTATTGTGTCATGTCAACAAAACAGGCTCCAGTACAGGTAGTCCTTGGCTTGCAATCATTAGCTTAGCGACCATTCAAAGTTACAACACTATATAAAAGGGACTTTTGACTGTTGCAGCATCACACGATCAAAATTCAGATGCTTGGCAACTGACTCATATTTATGATAGTTTCAGTATCCTGGGATCATGTGATCGCCTTTTGCGACCTTCTGATAAGCAACCTTCTCTTATATGTAGATCAAATTGTACACATCATTCTGCTCAAAATACTTTTCCTGGAATTGCCTTTTAAATAATAACCACAGGACTTTTGTTACATATAGATTCTTATAAGGTGGCAATTGTATCTTCAGGATTCCCCTCTTTTACTGCCCAGTACTTCCCTTCTCAAACTCTTATAATGAAACACTCAGGAATCACCATTACGTATAAATATGATTTCTCAGTCAATTCCCCTTCCTGTCTCTCTTCCTAGTACAACAGTTGGCTAGAAAATAAATGCCATAAGCAGATACATTATGAGGGTCAACAAATACACACTTTGAAATTCAAGAAAGTGGTTTTTAATAAACTCAGTAAAATAACTATAAGAGAAAGCCTAATGGGAATTATGCAGAAATTCTTTAAAAAGGAGGTGTTAAAAGCAATTCCACAAATGTAAAACTATAGTAGAAGCTATTATGTTTGTACAAACATTTTAGTGACAACTTAGGAATTGGAAAGAAGAACAAATTGGTAAGAAAGAATACAGACAGCAGGCATGTTATCAGGAAAGCAGAAAATCCAATGAGTTTAGACTTATAGAAAATAACAAAAACAATCTTCTTCTGATACACTCAAAATAGGGGAAGGGAGGAAGCATACCAGCTGTTGCAATTTCAGCTACATAGTAACTGAGCTAGCAATAAATTAGCTCAGCTCCCAGCTATAGCTGAGATCAGGCAAATCCAGAGCTGATTTTGAACTGTTGCAAAATCTCTGTGAAGTCCTCTCAGTCTTCCCTGAAAAGAGGATATGCATTCCATTGGGCAATTGTGAAGTGCTGGTTGTAGGAGTTGAGCACAAACTTAAGCATGACAGAAAAATAGGCTGGAAATATCCGCTGACCTTGAATGGGTTCAATTCTCTAAACCCAGGTGGATTTTATCCTACAATATTAAAGAAAGTTGCTGATCTGGACACTGGGTGTGTATTTAAGTAAGTTGAGGGTGGAGGTTGGTTCTCTGAGCTTGTGGGTTGGTTTCTGAATGTTTTGTTACCAGCTTAGGTAACATCTTCAGTTGAATTTAGGGGATATCATTATGGGGGTTCTTCTGTTTATAAGAGCTTTGTGTGGTCAGTAGGTCTCATGATAGTGAGATCATGATAGATCAGGTCAGGGTCTTGTGATAGGTCAGGTGATGGGCCAGGTGTGAGTTGTGTCAAGTGAGGGTCTTGTGATGGGTCATGTGTGGGTAACAAGTGAGGGCTTGTCATGGGGAGGTCATATCAGGTAAGAATCATCAGGAGGTGATGTACTGGATGGAGGGAATTGTGTGGGTTGGTTGAAGGTCAATGCTGTCTCTGGTTGGCTTTGTGATTGATTTGAATTCTGAGGGGTTTGTAGGCTGGTTGTAGGTCATGTGTCTGTTGATGGAATTGCTTGGGGAGTGCCAAGCTCTGATAAGGCTTTGAGTGTGGCAAATAGTAGTATGGCTGATGATTCTTGTATTGCTCCAATCGAATTGGTGCTGTTCTGTATCAGTGTGGATAGAGATAAGGGATTTGGGATTGTGGCATTTGACTGCCAGCTGGTGTTCATGAATCTTGGTTTTCAATTGATTTTATGTTTATTCCATGTAGAACTGGTTGCAATTGTTACAATTGATTACATTGTTTTTTCATCCTTCTGTACTTTGTCTTTCATTCTGGATAATTTATGGAGAATTGTGGCTGTGGGTTTGTGGGCTACTGCTATTCCTAGAGGTTGGACAATTCTGGCTGTCATTTCTGTCACCCCTTTTGTATATGGTAGGGTTTGAGTAATTGTCAACTCCTGGCAACTGTCTGGACAAGTCCCTGCAGTTTCAAAAGTAGTTTTCAATCCATGAGTACCTTGAAAATAGTGCATTGATTGTCCCAAAGGTGCTTTTTCAAGAGGCAACTGGGCATTTTTGTTTCTCTTTGAAGTCATTTTACTTCAAAGAAAAACAAAGTCCAGTTGCTTTTTGAAAAAGCACCTTTGGGATGCCCATGACCTGGATGACTGAGAATTTTCAGAGACATTTTGTGCATTGATTACTAATCCATCTAGCATGGATTTGTTAAAAAAGGATTATCTGTAATATCTATTCTTATTAATTTCCTTAGTAGAATAGGGGAATGATATAGGCATGTCTTAATTTCACAAAATATTTGAGAAAATAAACAATGACATTTTGATTTGAGGATTACTTAGATTAAAAAGGATAACTTGACAGACTTGAAAACCATACTCAAAACAATTCATACCTTGCTTATTAAACTAGTGTAAAATATCAAGTGTCATAATTTTAGTCCAATGTTCCAATTTTCTTCAACATTCTAATTTAATGTTGTAGATAAAGAGATAAAGAGTATGCTTATCAAAGGTGACAAAAGGTAGGTGGGATAACCTTCTAGATAAAACTGCAGCACATACAAAATTCAAAATAATATGAAATTGGTTAAAGAAGTGTGATGTGATTACAAAAAAGAAAAATGACATTTTAAACTATCAAAGCAGAGGTGGTATTCAGCAGGTTATGACCAATTCTGGAAAACTGGTGGTGGAAATTTTGAGTAGTTCAGAGAACCGGCAAATACCACCTCTGACTGGCCTTGCCTATTCTCTGCCTCCCGAGTCCCAGCTGATCAGCTGGGTCTTCTTTTGTTGCCCTGTACAGGAGAACAGAGCTGGAAAGCAGGTTAATGGGGTGGGGAGGGAATGGAATGGAATTTTGCAATAACCGTCCCCCAGAAGTGGGGAGAAAATGGAGATTTTACAGTGTCCTTCCCCTGCCATGCCCACCAAGCCATGCCACGTCTACTAAGCCATGCCCACAGAACCAGTAGTAAAAAAAAATTGAATCCCACCACTGTATCAAAGTATCATTTTCAAATTATGGGAACTCATGGTTCCACCATGTTTCACTTTGATCAAATATTATCTTGAGTATTATAATCAATTTTGGGCACCATACTTCAAAAAAACTCCAGAAAAACTGGAACAGTTGAAGAGAAGGCAAGTGGACTGGAAGCTAAATCTTAAAACAAGGAACTGAAGCATCTAGGTATTTGTAGCTTTGAAAAAAAAGTTTTATGGAGGATATGACAATACTTTGCACTGACTGAAAGGCCTGTGCAGGGTGCAGAATATTGTTATGAAAAAGAACTTCCAATTGATTTGATTTATGATTGACTCCCTTTATTATTCCAATATCCCTTTGAAACAGTTGAGTTTCTAGCAACTAACTATTATTTTGATGGCTTTTAGGCTTGAATCTCCATATTACTATTTTAAAACTAGCTGCCTTTTAAAATCAATTAATTCCTATAGTAATATGCCACCAAACATTAATTCACATCATTAGAAAACAGATGTCTGTCATCTCAGATTTATTTATTTATTTATTTATTTTATCATATTTTTATACCGCTCCCTCTCCCAAAAAAGGGACTCGGGGCGGTGTACAGCCTACTAAAAACATATAAATACATTATAAATACAATTAAAAATATATTAAACGCGATTTTCCGGCTGTATCCCATCAGAACCAAATACAACAATATAAAATCAGGGATCATAGATAAAAATTAAAAGTTAATTACTAAAACCCAATTTAAAACCAGAATCCATTCATTCGTCCAGGCCAGCCTGCCTAAAAAGTAGGGTTTTAACTGCGCGCCGGAAGGTCAAGATATCCGTCATAGCTCGTATCTCCGGGGGGAGATCATTCCATAGGGAGGGAGCTCCCACAGAGAAAGCCCGAACTCTCGGGGCCGTCAGCCGACAGCGGCCGGGCGGCGGTACCCCAAGGAGGGCAACCCTGTGGGAGCGTAGATCTCTACATGATCTGACATGATGCAAGGAAACAACTTCAAAATAAAAAAAATTTACAGCCCTGGGTGCTTACAACCTAGTTGGTGCAAAGAGATGATACATAGTGCCTTTGTGGTATTGCTTTTATGTCAAATGGTATGATTTTCATATTGTGATTGCAGCAGTTTAAATGCTGTCCCGTTTTTAAGAGACACTAGGTTTATGCAAGGGAAGTGACCAAAAGAAATTTGTGTCAAAGTTTATTTTAACAACCTCCAAACTGCCCACAATGAAGACCCAAATATCTTGAATCTGGCTAGGA